>OY728125.1:57501511-60001511 GCA_963277665.1 Viscum album
TATAAAAAATAAAAAATATGACATATTTATATCCTGATAAGAGTAAATAAATGTTTTAAAAATTATAATATAAGTGATTTTATTTTTGTAAAACATGTTTGTTTTATTTTCTTTTTTATAACTAATATAAATATTTAAAATAGATATTATTATAAAAAATGGGTTTATAAATATATATTATGTTTTTTAAAATAATAATACAATTTTATGACACTATAATTGATTTTTCAAAGGGCCAGAAAATTGATATTAATAATAAATTTTTTATTTTTTAAATAAATGAAAATTTTAATTTAAATATTAAATTTCTCATATTTATAAAATTATTTTCATAAAATGGATTTTTTTAATATAAACATAAAAAATGGTTGTGGTGAAATTTTGGAATTTTTTAAGATTGTTTAATTTTTTTCTAAATAGTGAAATTCATCGAAAATATGATATTTAAGGTTCTAAGTTATATATATGATTTATTGCATATGGGATAGTGTAAGAATACATTATTTTAAACTCACACACACTAATTACTTTATATATTCAAAATAATTGATTTTATTTCGAGTCTTGAGGAAAATAATAATATACTCAATATAATACTCAAAAACTCTCCTCTCCTCCCCAAATAAATACACCCCATCACCAAACCTTCTTCTCACACCTTCTAAGACATGGATCTCAAAAACTTTGGCACATTTATATTTCCAACCCACTACCTTAAATCCTTATAATAATGGTCTCACATAAAGGAAAACACAAATTTCCTTAAGGCGTACTTCAAGATATGACATTTAAGAGGTAATATTCTCTACCTATCTCTTTTAAAATCATAACTTCTTCTACATTCTATTCACATCCCGAATCAAACATTAAATAAAATTTCTAATATTAAAAATATACTATAATTTTATTATGTTAATTGAATATCCATTATCGAACCACTTGTCTTCTAAAAATGAAAATGTTGTTCATATTATGGTGGGTTTACCACCCCCATGAACAACACACTTTGTTTTTATCCACCACCATCAAGAATGGTTATAGTTATTATGGTTAAATATGATGATAATAAGTATAATATAAATTATTTAAAGTTTTTAATGTGTTAATAATCATTGAATTAAATAAAACAAATCTAGTTTTTCATGATCGACAAAACCACCTAAATGGAATAACTATATAACATTATTTTTTTTAAAATGAATCATCACTATATTAGAAAACATATGGATATTTGAGAGCATTATAATTTATGTAATTATATGAATATTATTTCATTTAACATCTGTAGTTGTAGTCTCATTCAATAAGTACTTCAATAATTTTCCACAAGTGATCCAACAATGTAAGCATGAAAAGAAAACCATTAGAACAAAAAAACAAAACATTATAACTAATTGAAATAGTTATAAATAAACATAATATAATTATACTAAATAAAAGATAGATAGAAAATTTTCTAAATAAAATA
Source organism: Viscum album (assembly GCA_963277665.1). Taxonomy (NCBI): domain Eukaryota; kingdom Viridiplantae; phylum Streptophyta; class Magnoliopsida; order Santalales; family Viscaceae; genus Viscum; species Viscum album. The sequence goes on from OY728125.1 coordinate 57,502,980, forward strand.
ATTAACTACTAAAAAACTAGCCTTTAATAGCGTTGAAATATAGCAGCGCCAGAAAAATGTGCCAAGGAATTCCATCTTTATCAGTGCTAAATGAAAGCACTGATAAAGGATACCCTTTATCAGCTCCTTTTTTTAACACTGATAAAAGTTATACAATATCAGAACATTACTTTATTACTGATAAAGGATACCCTTTATTAATTTTTTTTATCACTGATAAATATAAAGATATATCATCACTTTTTTAGTGCTGATAAACATCACTTTTATCAGCGATTATCTATTTAACACTGATAAAAGGGATATTTATCAATGATTTTCTAAAATAACAGTTAAAAATTTCACCGATCTATTTTAAAAAACCCTAACCCTCACTCAATCATCATGATTCTGAATCTCTTGTGGAACTCCTCTGCTGCTTCTGTGACTCCACTACGATCCATCGAACAACTCAAGAATAGAATTCAAGGTATTTTATTTTATACTTTTCCTATATCGTTGTTTGACCTTTTTGGGTTTCATATTTTTCATTTATGTGCTGTTACAAAACCTATATCTCATCTCCTCACTGCTACCGGTGCGAGTCCTCTAGAGGATAAACCAAATTAATTTATTGAGATATAATCATTAACAATAACGTATTCTGAGAGGAGTTACCATACATATTCCTTTATAATTTGTATAAGAAATATGATGGAGTCCCGTGTATATTATCCATGGACATGACTATGTCAAATAAGATTTTTTATTGGTTTATTAATGGCCTTGAATAATACCCCTTTTATTTACACCATGTAATTTATTTATAGAGGGTTATCAATAAATTTTTTGTTATAGGCACAATCCTTGAACTCATTTATCCTCCATAGACACCACTCATTTACATTAGGAATTAAATTTTATATAGTCTATTGGATTGCAAAATAATTTGTTCCCCTATATTATGCAAACCACCACTTTATAATATTTGATCAAGTATGACCCATTATTAAATGATTCTTTTTGTGGTATACAAAAATATCAATCTAGTCTCTTATAAATTGAGTTATAAAATTATTTATAAATTATAGATGAATACTTTATCCTCTATATTTTCCCACCTTAGATGATCTTAATCCCTATGTATTGATGGATCAAAAGACCTTTAAGAAACTTTATTTACTTAGTTAAAACCCCTATAAGTATATTTTATTTAGGACTACTCTAAAGAAACATTGGATGGGTATTACTTAGTTTCGAAGACCCAACTAACATTTTACATTTGATAACATGAATATTAATAATTATTTTATAACACCATGAGTGTTCTTCTTTGTAACATTAATGTTATAATGTATTTAGAATATATTTCACATCAAAACATTATATGAGTTAACCAACATAATAAAATCCATGAAATGTAATAGAAATATTCATAAACATATATCCAGTGATCTAGATTTCATTTTTATGATCGGAAAAAATTGATTTTTGACTATTAGATGTTGGATGCTTTTAGGTACAAGACAATTATTCTCATTAATTTTAAACCTTGTAATCCTCAAGAAGGGGGTTATGAGAAATTACCCAAAGATAATAATTCCCATTATCATATGTGACATTATGTATTTAAAACTATATATGTGTGTATTTAAATATATATATGATTTTATTAATGATATATATTATAATCTACATAAATTTACATTTTCTTGTAAATAGTGGAAACATATTTTCACGGCGTATTAAGATATATTGGGCTTTTCATGAGTTATATGACATTAATTGACTAATTAAAGAAATATTTTTTCCCTTTAATGTTATGGAAGATAAAATATATAACCTTTTGTTATAAATTGAAATATTTGGTTAAATCCATAACCCCAATAGTTCATTGATGAGTTCATATCAGAAATTCAAATAATGATACATCAAAAATATTAGTTAATAAAAAAGGAATGAAACATTTATTATGAGATATAATTATAAAGGTATTTCATTGAATAGTAATCTATCATATGATTTGGTTATCATAGGGACATTATCTTATTTATCTATGAGTGTCATAATGTATTTCAAGAATCCAATCATAGAATTTATAAAATTTCTACTAATTAAACTGAGAAATGTTTCTATAAGGTCACAGAATAACTCTCTCCCCAATCTCAGAGAAATTTATTTCACATTTAATATTAAGAATAAATATTATTATTGATTTTGATAGGAAAAAAATAAACCAAAATTAACAGCTAATAGCATATATATTATTAAATAAAACCATAAAGATATAGCTTAAAAACTACTTCTTAGGATGGTTATTGAGCTAAATCACTCAAATAAATTTGTTTTTGGTTCAATAGCCTCATATGTGCTCCTTATCGTTGGTTCAAATTTGTTTTTGGGATGGTGATTCCGTTTTCTTGGCCTGATATGTTCCTTTCAGTTGTGTTTTAGATTGATCCTGAACTTAACATTATGATTTTTGTGTTATGTAGAATATGCCACTAAGAATGGTCCATGATGTTTCTAGTTGGTCTTTCCCTATTTCTGGTTCTCCTTGGTTGCTGACCATCATCTCTGGAAATTGAGTTTCTCTAAAGCCAATGATGTGGGTTGAGGATATTGATCATATTTTTAGAGATTTTGTAACTCCAAAATATATTAGTGTTCGTGTTGTTTTGGGTCTTCTTGGGGCTCCATCTTTGGAAGAATGGAATTTTTTCCCCACCAGTGATACAAGTTGGGATAACGTGGGAATATTTTAAGGCCCAAACTTTCCAGTGGTTTATACTTGAGAATGTAAAGATGAAGAAAAGGTATGATATCATGAGTGTTTATAATGGTTAGTGGGCATTGGAGGATTATGTTGAACACTTTAACAACCTGGTTTCCTTTTGTATAGAGGTGGTGTTTCAGGATCTATTCCAAGATTCTATTTTCATTTGGGTTCTTAATCTAGAGGTCAAGGACCGAGTCCTGTTCTCTAAGGATATCTATTTTTAGAAATTAGTGGAGTAATGGTTTTTAACTAAGTTTTTTTGAAATAAGTATAAACACATTGGATCAGTTGTTGTCTCCTATGCTTGGGTGCTCTTTCCTACAATTATGATTTTTTTGAATGTATGTAAAAAAAATTATTTATGTAATTATATAAACTAATGTATTAAATGTTTATAATATAGTTTTGTTCTGTTAATTTTGTTGTAAATTTAATTTCTTTTAAATTTTGTATTGTGTCTTATTTTTATTGAAATCTGGTGTGTTTTCAGTTTGTTTTGGTGTGTTTCTTGTGTCAAACAATAGTGTGCTATAACATCACACTATATCAGCACACTTAAAGGCACTAATAAACAATACATTTATTAGAACATTCAAAAGTCCTGATAAAAATTTCTTTATCAGCACTTATAAAAGTGCTGATAGAGGATTCCTTTTGCAGTGCTAAAAAACACTGATAAAAGTATTGGTATTTTAATGTCGCTCAAGTAGTCAGCACTTTTCTAGCACAAATAAAGGTCATTTCATGCATTATTAAAGGCTAGTTTTTTAGTAGTGATAGAACGATATAATTTTATTATTCAATACATTAAGGGAAAGTTTCTAATGAATCTGAATACAAGGTAAGGGAGCTTCTGAACCACTCTCTTTTATTTTGGGTCATGACTTTTCCCTATAAAACATATATCATAACACCATTATTATCATGTATTTATGTAATATTATATATATATATATATATTCCTATAACATATATATCTATTAATTATGACCTTTATTTTTTTTATACATATTTTAAAGGTTTCCCTCACAATTTCATTAAAAAACCTGATAAAAGGGAACTTTTCTATTTATAAACCCTTTTCATTCACCACTCACATAAGTTTTTTAAATTTTCCATGGTTTAAAAGAATAACAATTTTATTAAGAAAAATCAATTTTAGATCAATTTTAGTTTTATGTACATTATTATGCACTTACCCCTTTAATGATTCTTTACCCTTTTTCCGAAAATCCCACATAAAAGGAACATTTAAAAAATTATTTATCAACTCCTTTTTATGTATTTAATTCACATGGACTTCATTTACATGTTCTATTATTCCTTATTTATCATTAAATTTCCTATGATGATTCAATCCCTTATATCATGGAAACAATTATTGCATTCCATCTGGTTATGCTATATTACATGAATTTGCAACTCATTTATTTCCATGGATAATTCTTGTGTTTATGCTTTATATTTAATTTAGTTTTTTGGAACACATGTTCATGAACATGTTATGATGGGTTCACCTAGATAACACTCTATGTAATTTGGTAATGTTTATGTCTCATGAGAAAATATGTATGGGATTAGAGATTAAACCTAACCCATGATGAGACTCTCTATCCACCATGTGATGTTGTCTTATGAAGAAATGAGAATAAAAAATTATTTTTTAAGCCCAATGTTTCATTTTTTGTTAATAATGTTTCAATATGTTATTTGTGTGTTGTTGAATTATTTTGAAATTCTTGAAAAATTGTTATGGATCCAATTAATGAAATTATATATCATACTTGAGTAATTCTCTTGGTAACTTTGATGTTTGTATAAGTCATTTTATGTTTTAATACTTGTGTCATTGATGAATATTTTTTACTACAAGGTGAATAAGAAAAATTCCATGCAATTAAAATATTAATTCATGGTAATTAGAAGGTTTATGAGAAAAATAAAATTAATTTCATGAAGGGGAATTATAAAGGCCATGTAAAAAATATATATTTTTCACAAATAATATTTGAATAAGATTGAGTATTTTAGTGTGCAAATTTATGATAATTTTATTGATAATATATTCTATAATATATTATAATTATTTTATAATATTCCTTATATAAAAAAGAGGTTAGCTTCCCAAGAAAGGATGCAACTTGACCACAAATTGTGGGAGGAGGAACCCCAAGCATGCATGGGATCCAACTTGCATGCTTTCAAATGCACACTAGTCGTAGGGTGTAATGAATTCTATTAATTTATCCCTAAGGGATGTAGTATTAGAAATAAAAAAAGTATTATCCAAGGATTTCTACTTAAATATAGTTTTCATGATGAAAATGAATTACGTAGAACAAGATAGTTAAGAATATAAAACAATGAAATGAGTGTTTTGAAAATAAAAGTGAGATATAAGTTATTGGGGTTTTTGGGTTGGTTTCCATTTTATAATAATATGATAGAAGTTTCAATTTTAGTCTCTAAAATATTTCAATTGATTAACTAAAAGGATTCAAAAATGATTTTCCCTACTCATTCTTGATTTTTTATGAGGAAATTGATATTAAAAATTTACTTTCATGGACTATTATCCTTCTAATGTGTGAAAGTAATAATGAACCTTATTTTAATTTCCATTGAAAATACAAATATAGTATTAAAATTTTTATGTATCCAAACTAGGCCACTATTTCTTCTTTACATTATTAGAAATAACCAAACAACCTCTATTTAATTTGAATCCAATAAATTAATGTGATTTAAAATTAACAAGAGGGAGAAAATAATTCTAAACCGAGGCAATAATTAAAAATCAGATTTAATGGTAAGCACAATTTCATTCATATAAAATATAGAAATTATGAATTAGATATCATTTAATAAGAGAACACATCCAAAAATTTAATTAATATCATGACTCAGACATTACAATTAGTTAATCTCCCCATCACCCTACCACTTAATATTTATACACCTCCACTAAATATGATATGATGAGATTTAGAGGGGTAGAAGAATTGTTAAAATAAGAAAATAGAGAAAGATAATGAATGAACCATAATTATCCAATGTAGTAGTAGTGATTCTATCGCTCAAGTGTCAACCCCAATTCAGTTTCACCTCCCCTGGTTTTATAGGCAGAGGGTAAATATCCCTTAGACTTTTATAGTATCTATATAGTAAAAATTATTATCCAATGAAGATATTTATTCTAATTAAAATCTAGTCAGTTATTTTCTACAAGATTTTAGGAGTTACATAAAATCCTTAATTTTTTATGAGATTGGAATTTTTCTTAACAATTATTCCCTAATACTCAAGGTGTATTTCATCATTTCCCATGGATATTAGTTGTTGTAGAATTATTTCATTGGCATGGTAGATAAATTTGACACTGATTTTATAGTATTTTTTACAATCATGGGAATAACATAACCATTTCCGTGTGACATATCCAAACCCTTCAACCCTAATATATTCTTTTTCCTGAGTGGTGTCATGTATCCCATTCTTTTATCCCTCATATACACAAATTACTTATCATGTGCGATGTATCCATTTGATTCCTTAATGAGCATAGTTTATTTCTTCATGAATCACATATTCAGTTCTTGATAGGGGTAATATAGTTATTTCCTAACACAAGATCACATAGTTGATTATCATCGTTGCCTTATGTATCCATCATGGAGAAATTTATGATAATCTATTCTCATCATATCTTTAGTGCAGTCGCTCCATCCTAGGTAATATTTTAGTGCAGTGGTGGTGGAATCTTCATAAGGCTCTTCACAAATTGCATCCATACTTCATAGTATCCAGATGGGATCCACTAATATCATATTTGGTGTCATATTATTTGAAATGACCTTCGTGGTGATCAACCAAGGTTCCTAAGGTCAATATTAGTGGTTTCAGGTTTTAGAAGTGGGGATTCACTTGAATTTGAACTTCCCAGGTGGCTATCATGGAGGTCTTCGTGGAGTTATAAATAGTGGTGGTCTTGTGTTAGGTAGTGAAGTCATATCTACGTGGAATCGTGGTGTGTTTGAGACATGGGGGAGCAGAGACTTGGTTTGATGGCACCACTTTGGTAAATTAGGAACAGTACCCCTCATAATATTTTTCCCACATCGATTTTCAACATGTTTTCCCACAAGAATATAATTAAACCAGTGATAATCATGGCTAGGAAGCCCATCACGAGGATGGGATTCCACTACACCCCACACACACACAGGGGTTGTGACTCCTCACACAGGCCAGGCAGGGAATTCCCACACTATATTGTGTGGTTTCTTCTCTATGTGACCCACTCACTGGTTGTTTTCCAGGCCTTCCTTTAGGTCTTTCTTAGTGGACCAGCTCACACTATGATATCTATGTGTATTTCATGCTTTGAGGACATGGGATAGTTTATTTAGACAATTTTTTTACCATAAAATAAAAACAATTTTTTAATATGTGAAAAATCTCATAAATAGAATCAAACATCAAGAATGTGGCATTTTTATCCACATTTTACCAATGTTATTTATTCTATATTAATTTTAAATATTTTAATAAAAAATTGAATTATATGGAAATATTCATTAATATCCATTCAAAATTGTTATTAAATGTTTAAATTTTTGCAAGAAAATATAAGTGCATAAAATACCCCCACGATTGAAATATGATTATCCTCAAGCATTAAATCACAATATTAATTTAAAGATATAAACTACGCTACCAATATTTAACTCTTAAAGAAATAAAATCAAATAATTATCAATGTTAAATCATATTTTCATGTTCCATATAAACCAAAAATTTAACTTACCATATTTCAATGAAAAAATAAATCCATGAATCTCACATTCTTTTTAAATTAGTGGAACTCCTCCTTTCCTTAATTTAAGCATCTAGATTAATAATTATTCAACTTGTGTTGTCATTATCTACCTCAAATTTGAATTATTTTCTCTCAACACTAATTATAAAAATTCAAGTAGAGTTATCCTCATATAATGATAACAATATCTTTTTTCATAGGATTATAAAGGAACTAATTTTTTCGCTTTGTAAATAAACAAATTACATAAAATAAATTAGACTCTTCATTTAAGGATCTAATGACTCTAAGGCATATGTTTGGTTGGAATTGATGTTAAAAACTACAAATCTTAAAAGGGGTGGTTAATAGTAAATTATAAATCATGATATAAAAAGTAAAGTGTAACATAAATATACCCTTCTAAGTATAAACTCCCACATCCCAATCTCAATGTATGGTCATGATCCCTGATGGACATATTAATGAATTTCTCATTCATGAATTTTCTCTAATTTTTTCATTTTTAGTTTTTTTAATCTATTTTTTCATATTTTTTTAATTTTTCAAAATTCATGCTTCGAATAAACCTCACATTCACCACCTAACCAAATATGATAAAAAACATTAGTCTAGTAATGGTGATTTTTTTCCTATAAATCACAACCCATTCTTTTCTGATTTTTTCAAGAAGTTAAAACAATAATGTATAATCAATGAATCAAAAACCTTTCACAATACCCAATATATAACCCCCACACAGTTTCCTTAAATTGTTGTTCATCCCTTTCATAGTGACTCCCCTCACCACCACACTAAAACTTTAAAATTTTATAAAAAATGCCATGGAAAGGGTAGTAATAGGTATAAACGGATTTAAATGTGATTATTCCTAAAATTTCATTCATGGTCTATATGGGTTAATTAATGATAAGTTTAAAGTGTTATCTCAAGGGTAAGGTCTTATCAAAAAAAATAATCAATAATTTTAAATGTATTTTTGTGCAATCATAGCTTTAGACAATTCCAATACAAATTCTAAAAGGTGACATGCCCCACGATAACTCAAGAAATATTCTCAAGATATAATATAATGTATTTAATTTAGAAATACTCTAAGGAATAGGATAAATAAAATTTTTAAAATCACCAACGGATTGAATAATAATAAATAATCATTTCACACAAATTTCATAAATTCAAAGTCTGAAAAATGATTGGGAAATTTCATTTTTCTTGAATCAACCGATTCTCCCAAATCATGAGTCATAATATCAATATCCACGTTTAAAATTAATAATTCAATTCTCCATATTACTCATTTGATCAAATTATCATTAATATCTAAAACAAGGAATCATATGGTTCCTCAGAAACTCTTATCTCATAAATAATTCAAGTATAGAATAAATTCAAATCATGGCTATGAAATTTCCAACTACCTTCTCATTGTTTTGGGTTTCCTAGTGACTTCCTTCCTTGTTGGTCCCTTAGAAACAATGGAACTCATAAAAATGTAAGAACCATTATATTAAATCTCAAAGGGGTGAAGGGGAGATGTGACTATATCCAAAACTCGTAAATCCTATGAAAATAGTAAATTAAGGGTTTCCTCCTAGAAGTGACCTTCGTTAATGCAATTGTGTTGACATAACATCACGAGAATAAATCAGTAGATATGATAGAGAAGTTTAAAACCCTCCCCGGTTTCTTGAGTTATATTATCATGGAAGTTTTTAATCCTTTTCCCATTAATTGTGTATTTATTTCCTTATTTTTATGAACTCAATTTTCCCATTGATTTGTGAAATTTTCTCAGCATCCAAGAATTGTTTGGCCAATTTCAATTAACTTGGGAAAAAAATATACAATATTTGATGTATATATCATTCATCTTAGATTTTTATTGAATTTAACACTAAGTTTCATTAAAAACCACATCCATTTATCAATATAGATAACCTCTTCTTCTAGAATATAATTTTTTTTGTTTGTAATTGAGTTATAGATTTTGTTTTTTGTTTTTTTCTCAATGATATTTATATATATGCTCACAAAAACTCTATCTTGTTCGTTGTCTCTTTCCTAGTAAATAAATATTATACAAACATGAATAGGATTTATGTTCATTATTTCTACAATATCATAAAAACCCATAACATTTTTTTCTTTTATATTGGATCTCAATATATATAGACTTGTGGTATTTTTTCATATTGTGAAAAAATCCTAACTTTTCAGAAAGGATTGTGGCCTCATTGGAATGTTCTTTTCTTGTTCACATTGACCTTTTTTCTTATTGGTCTGAGAAGCTTCTCCTCTTACATATAAATCTTCATTAGAGTATTCATATGGTCTTATTCAACTCAATTATTATTATATATATATATATATTGTTTCTCAACTAGATCTTATTCCCTTTTAACCAATTTATTTCTAGTATATTTGATGATCCTTTCATATTAAACAAATTTGAACTTGAACTTCTTAATCTCTTCATCGGATCTTGTTTTTTATTTCTCATCCTTTACTCATAAGTTATCAAATATTTAAATTGTTTTCTATTCTTCAAAAAACAAATCAAAATTTATAGTTTTATGGGTACTTATATATTACATGGAATTATAATTAAATAAATGATCTCTTAAGGCAATTAATTCACTGATCTAGACAGATTCTTCCAAGGGACCAATACCTCCTTTTTGGGAGATTACAAAGAGGGAATGTTTTCATGTTGGGTTATTCTTGGAGGAAAGACTATTTAAGTGAGCCTTTCCATCTCCACGATCTATATTAAGGGTCCCTACATGCACATTGATGAATCTTTTGGCTGTTTTTAGGAATGGTATTCACAATATGATGGGTGAATAACATGGTTCAGTATCTTCCTCTGTGGTGAGAACATAAAAGTATGCTTGAAAAATCAATTCTTCAACTCATAGAAGAACATATTCTAACACCCATTCTAGAAAAATAGTGGTTTTTTTATAGTTGGACCACTACTCTTATAGGATTCAATTTCCATATTTGTAAAGATAGAAATAAAAAGTAAGATATAAAATTTATTGAATCACCAAGATCACATAAGGCATCAGAAAAATTAAAAGAACCCTGTTGACGCTCCTTTCGTCACAGAATCTAAAGATCGGAAAAGGGAATATCTGAGCTCAAAGTGATTCAGCCTTTGAAGAAAACATCAAAAATCAACAAAGGAAGGAAGAAAGGATCAACAGCAGCATCACTGCGCAAGTTATCTAATTGGCGAGCAAGTGTACTTGCGCGGCCACCTTGGTCGCGCAGGTGACTTGCGCGACCTAATTGGTAACCGCCCAGTAACCGCCCGAGGTCTTCTTTTGCCTATAAATAGACCCTGTGGGCCCCCCACACGTGAGGATCTTTTTCCAGAAACTCGGATTAAAGCTCCCGACGCCCAAGTCTCTTCTCAAAGCTTCCGGAACACTTCTAAGGTAATTTCTTACCTAGAACGGAAGATCTAAAGAGAAGAAGGAAGGCCTAAGTGTTGAAACTTATCAAACACTTGCGCGCCGACTTAATTCCTTCAATATAACTTGCGCGTCCCTTTTCTGGAAGAACCTCAAGGGGATTCTGAAGGGTTTTATCAAGAGTCGCTCAAGTATTTCAAATTCTGATTGAAAATCGCGCAAGTACAGCATGTGTCGCGCAAGTATACTTGCGCGGCCAATACTTGCGTGCCGCCGCAGGACTTGCGCGACTTTCAAGACTTGCGCGCCCCTATCTTTTTGGGTGCCCATCTTTCCCATTTTACCCCTCTTAAGCCATTTCACCTTTCCTTTTCAAGATTCAGTCTTCAAGACACTCTTCAAAGCCATTTATGGCATAATTTCTTGATTTGACTTTCTTATCTGAAAGGAATTCTGTGGAATCTCTCTCAAAGTCTAGTGATTTAAATATCCTTATGTCACTAAAATACGGAGAGTTCATTCATTCAACCTCATCCTTTAAGATGAGAAAATCCTAACCTTGGGTCTCCTTTTCAGGAATAATCCCCAGTTATAAAACCTTTAATATGGGAATCTTCCTCAGGAGTAAGCCCCAATCAAGTCCTCTAATATTGGGAATCTGTCTTAAGAATAATCCCCAACCTCAAATATAGGCATCCTCCTCAGGATTAAGCCCCAAACCTTAATCCCTAATCTGGGTCTCCTTTTTCAGGAACAAGACTCAGTCATAACCTTGGGCTTCCTTTTCAGGAGTAAGTTCCAAGTCCCTTAACCTGGGTCTCCTTTTTGAGGAATAAGACTCAGTCATAACCTTGGGTCTCCTTTTTAGGAATAAGACCCAAGTCCCCTTAAATTTCTCTTAACCAGTCATAATTTACCTTTGATTTGGGTTTCCTTTTCAGGAGTAAAACCCAATCATAAGTCCCCTCATAACTTGGGCATCCTCCTTAGGAGTAAGCCCCAAGATTAGAGTATTCAAATCTCCATGAAGCACATAAAACTCTATGGACCCTATTCATGGATTTTCTCCCTAAAAGTAGATCCTAAACCTTCATCTATCTGGGCAGTCATCCATACATAAGCCCCAAATAAATTCTTATGATTGCATCTTTCATGGCACAATTGTCTAAATTTTACTAATACCTCTTGTTTCTCACACCGAGCATGACTCACGTGAGCTTAGAGTGTAAAAGTAATTATGACATTCATCTTTGAGCCATCAAACATAAACATCATACTCCATTTCTCGAACTACGTGGGTTCTGATTCCTTTTCCAAAACAAAGGATACGTAGGTAGCCCATTTATGGGTTCGATCCCAACTTTGAAATAATCTCTGTCCTTCTGAATGACGATAAACTTCAAGTGCCCCACTGAGTGGCTTTAAAACCAGCCTGGTCATCATAATGACCAAGAGACTTTTATATAAATGTTTTGAAGGATACCATTGACCAAGAATCTCTAAACAGATATAGATGATTCTCTATTGATGAAGAACCTCGAATACATATAAAAGATTCTCTAAATTTATTGTATATTTAATCATTGATTGTTAAAACTAAAGGAAAGCACATTTTATACTTTGTAATGTAATAAGGATTCACGAACATAACTTAAATCTATAAAGAGAGTCCCGGAGTAGACAATAATTCCCCTCAAAAAGGTGTGATGAGTCCGACCTCCCATCCTCTCGACCAATGCAAAATCCTAAGCCTCATTAGTCCACAAGATAATGAGCACCTGCCTTTGGAAAGTAGGTCCAAACAGATGTGGAATCATTGGCTGTTTCCGGTTCTACGAACAAACCCGTTAGAAGCCGATCGGAACGTTTGAATCTCCCGTCGAGGAGGTCATCCCCGGATTCCGTGCGAAACAAAAATGGTGAACCCGACGTGAATCCTTAACCAAGTGAAAGTGATGTTCTTCTTATTTGTTAGGCCCCTTGGGCCAACAAGGCAATCATTGACATATGCTCATCCAAAAGATGCAGTGGCCGGATTCATCTTGATTATGTCTGTTACATGGAACAGGCACTCTTTTCTCAAGATCTTCTGCAAAAATGGATTTCCTTAAATTCACCCCTGTGAATACTGCTGCTGTGAACACCTCTACTGTGAGGTCTGCTGCTGTGAAAACCAATGCTGCTACTCCTGCTGGAACGTCATCCGCTCTGAGGATGACATCACCAACTCAGCGTCTTCAACGCTGTGTTTCTAATGCACTGGTTAAGGAGTACCGTCGCAACGGTACTATCCCAACTCTGGAGGCCGCTCGTCAAGCCCTCCAAGTTAACAACTCTACCTGGTCGTCCGGACAACGGCGTCCAGCAATAAAGAAGAAGGCGGTGCTGACTACCATCTCCAACCGTTTCGGGTCGTTATCCCCGGAACGCAATTTCCATTCACTCCCTTACTCCGAGGAAGTGAATGAGCAGGTCCCTCGGGGCCTTAATTCAAAAAGACAGGAGACCTTCCTGAAGGCTCCCATCAACAATCGCCGCCAGACTCGTGCGGTAGTGCGCCCTCAACATGATGAGGGTACCGACTCCAGGCATTCAGCTCAGGTTCCTCGAACCCGAGCAGGCAAGATGAACCGCCAGAGACGGAATCCGGTTAACAATAGGCAGGTTGTCATCCCTGCCATCTCCGGAGAAGTCCACCAACCTAACTTGGTGGCAAACAACGAGCAGGCATACACACCTGCCCGTTTTAATTCAGCTGTCCAGCAGACTCGTCTGACAACATCAAGCCTATCCTGCCAGGCAATTCCGGCGGAGTACCATAGGCAGGAACATACACCTGCTTATACATCACCAGTTAGTCAGCAGGCTCGTCTGACTACATATGATGGATCTCTTCAACCGCGTTTGGCGAAGTGTAATCAGCAGGCACATACAACTGCTAATACTAATCAGGCCTACCAACAGTCTCGCTTGGTAGCGCCCGGAGAAGTCAGTTGGAAAGTCCCGACGACAAACAGAAGGCAGACTCAACTCTCTGCCTCCACACTTGAGTACTGTCAGGATTCACTGACAGGAAAAGGAGGACATGAGCAGGCACATACACCTACTCCAAGCCCGGAATGGATGTATATCCCCGTTCCGGCGGCTGAAGTAACCAAACATATTTTGTCAATGGTGAAAGAGCAGAAGCAAATTCCTGCTCATATTCTGGATGCTTGCCAGGATATCATAACAGCTTCAGCATCATCTGAGGGACAGACACATAAATCTATCCCTAGCAATGGAGTGACACATCAACGATTCACTCCAGAACAGACACACACATCTGTTCCAGTCCAAGAGGGTTATGGGGCATACTCCCCCATATCATACGGACAACCAAGTCAGGCACATACACCTGATTTGAGTGGAGATCGTCAGCCTAACCGGACCATCTTTCCTGATCAGGCACATACACCTTCTCAGATCAATCACTTTCGTCATCAAGTGGTTTCTAAAGTGAGTAAGAAGGCATCTAAGAAAAAGATCCGCCCAGCACAGTCAGAAGATCAAAGGCCAATCTGCAACAAGGCCTTGCTCGATGCTGGAGTTCTTGAACCCCTCAGACATTTATCTGTCGGAATTCAAGATTCTACTCCCTCAGTTCCCAATAACGGGAACATTAATTCTGAAGGTCTTCAACAGACACTTCCTCATGAAGACTTGCTTCATGAAACTTCGGTCAATCTTGAAGTTTCTTCTTCAGATGAGAGCCACAGGAACCCTCTGTGTGGTCAGAAGACCAAGGAGAAAGAGATTTCATCTTTTGCTGTAACCCATCATGACGGTCCTCCTCATGGTGATGAACTTCGCTGCGAAAGTCCTCTCCGCAGTAGTGATTCACGTTGTCTCGAAAATTCTTCAGAAGGCAATGTAGTGACGAGAAAGCCCTCCTATCTTGAGGCACTTGAAAACGTAAAACCAGTCATGTCTGATGCTTTACTATCGGCAGGTGAAACTCTTTCTCCATCAGAAGATAGCCTAGGGTTCAGGTTATTCTCCGTACCATCCCTGGGTCATTCATCTTCCAGCATGAATAGTGATTTCTCTACCAATCTTGTTGAATCTGATGAAGCAACAAGGAAACACCAACTCTGGTCCAAACAGGTAGAAGAATCTTCATTTAATGATAAATAGGAAATGCTGAACATGAGGAAAAAACTGGCAAAAGGTGAAGTACCAGTCATGTTTTGGCCATTGGCTGATTCCCAGTATGACATTCCAAAGATGTTGACGGATGATGGAATCCATGATATTCGTCTCAACATATGGAAAACTCTTTGTCAATTAAAGACGAAGGTATTATCTTACGATGAATATGAAAATCATCTTAAGATAATAGAAGGGTTACAACGCCAGATTGATTTGGCATCTCTATCAGTCTCTCGGTATCCAAAGGCTGAAAAGCAACAGAAAACCCTTCAACGTTCATGCCTTGGCGCACTAAGAAAATTGCGTCAGTTAATTGCCAATGCTCCATCTTATGTTCATATCAGAGGATGGGGTGTTCACGGAGCACTACATTTCACAGTGCTTTCCGGTCAGCAAAGCCCGCCGAAAATGGTCTCATGCAATGTTATTTCCCATGGCCGGCCACAGTAAATGGGCTTTGTTCATAATCAAAAGCATGCTCAAGAACAAGCGTCAACTAGTTCCTCTCAAAATCAAGTATATAGAGAACAGGTTGTTGAATTGCTCCTATATCAAGCAGGCGAGAATATTGCACAAGCCTCTCGTCTGGAGCAAACACGTCATCAAATGACAGAAGTTTCAGAAATCATCCAACGGTCTGTTGAACCAGGTGATAAAAGTGGATACAGGTTAATGCATCCAGCTAATTTCCGAACTAAGATTCGCAAGATCAAGAGAGATTTTAAGAAGATCTCAGACATAGCATGTCAAGAGACACCCCAGCTTGCCAGACTGGGGACTTCTCTAACACAACCCTCAGAGTCAACGAATGGGATTCGAGGAGTTGAGCGGAAGCAGCAGGAACATCCCCAGTCCACCGGACTGGGGACTTTTTCAAATCTTCAATCCTTCCCTCAGAGAAAGTCAGTATTCTCTCGATTAGGGAATAAGCCTGAAGAGGAACGAAGAGCCAAGCTGTCAGGAGATTCTCTCCAAGTGACGGTTCTCCAAGAAATTCCTGAGGGATCAAGTCAACGGAATTCCATGTCTCATCATGGAAATAGAAGGAGACAATATCACAGAAATGCTGATAGAAAGGTTTCCATGCAATATGCATCCATTAATGTCATCAATGCCATTGCTGCTGATTCACTAGATGAGGCTCAATCAGAGGGATCAGACGAAGAGGTTCCTGCTCAAGAAGTCGCGCACACAGACCAAAATGAAGAAGGTGTGCGCACACGTAATCAAAGGCTTACCCAAAATCTGGGTATTCCTTCAAGTAACCCACTTCCCCCTCTCTGAAAAGGATCCAATAAGGGGAAAGGAAAGAATCAGGTTACTTCTCACCCTTCCTCTTAAGGAGGTCAATCGCTCTCATTAGAGCAAAGGTTTGCACAACAGGAGGAAGAAATGAATGAATTAAGAAAGTTGAATGCAGAACTACTTCAGAGTAGTCTTCTTCTTAAGAATGCTGAAGTCCGACAGCCGAAGGAATTTGTTGTAACTACTGAAATGGATCAAGAATATCCTCCTTTATCAGTACACCCACAGAGGTCCATTCCTACGGGTCAAACGCAACAACGGTTGGCAGCACTACCATTAGTTGCAGCACCAACCACCACGTCTGTCCAAGATCCATTCATTGCACCTACCCAAAACCAAGTTCAACCTGACGTTTCTCAAAAGTTAATAACTACTATTGAGTCATTAACAGCTCGGTTAGAAACTATGGAAGGGAAACGAGCGCAAGTTCAACCTGAAAAGAAAGTTTTCCCTGAATGGGTAGATTCAATTTCTCCTCCATCCAGTTTTGGAAACCCTATTTTCCCTACTTTCAATGGATTAGGTGACCCTGAACAACATTTGACGCATTACGTGTCTTGTTGTGATCCTATGATGGGAACTCCAGAGCAGCAAGAAGCAGTGAAACTCAGATTCTTTGTGCGAACCTTGCAAGGACCAGCTTTTGTCTGGTATACAAGCTTGCAATCCCGGTCAGTCATTGGATGGGAGGATCTTCGTCAAAAATTCCTTCTTCAGTTTAGCTCAACTTTTCCAAAAACGACAGTTTTCGATCTTACAAACTGCAAGCAAAGGGAGAATGAAAGAGTCTCTGATTTCATTGCTCGTTGGAAAGGATTAACGTATTCCTTGAGTTTAGCACTCCCTCGGGAGGAATTGTTTCAAATCTGTGTGGCAAATTTGCGTGACGAATTACGCACGCCATTGATCCCTGTGAAATACACAGGAGGGTTTCGAGACCTTACTTCAATCGCTCAACAGATTAAAGATTCCCTTATACAGGCTAAGGTTAAATCTCGTGTAATTCCATCAGCTCCAGGAAGAAGAATGGGTAAAGCAGAAACTGCTACAGTTATGCTTAAACAGGCACCTGTACCTATTTCTACTTCAAAACCTTCATCTTCTCGAAGGGCTCCATCTCCTGAACGCCAACAACAAAGGCTGTTTCGTCCAAATGATCAAAAAGATCAACGACGAAAACAATTTGAGGATATGAAGAGTAAAACATACTCTTTCCGAAGTGAGCAAGTTCCTGGTTACTTCATTTTGGATCTGGAAAATAATTTGGTTCAATTACCAGTGCCGAAGAGGCCAAACAAGGAAGGAGATGAAGACCGTCCCAATTATTGTCTCTTTCATCAAATGTTGGGGCATCCCATCCAGGAGTGTTTTGTCTTTAAAGACCTCCTGCAAAAGATGGTCGACTTGGGACAAGTCAAATTGAAGGTTTCTTCAGCTCATGTAGCGTGTATTACCGGTACAGATCCAGAAGAAGGAGGCGAGTGGCAGGAAGTCAAAAGCAAAACTGCGAAAAAATATGATGATTGGATGGTCAGAAAGACAATCAATCGGACCCATTCCATTTTGCGAACACAATTGAAGAAGCCAATTGTGTCTCCTACAAAAGCTGCAGTAAAGCCTCCATCAAAAGACAAATCCTCAAAAGGGCAGCGCAATTCAAAGAAGAAAGAGG
Source organism: Viscum album (assembly GCA_963277665.1). Classification (NCBI taxonomy): domain Eukaryota; kingdom Viridiplantae; phylum Streptophyta; class Magnoliopsida; order Santalales; family Viscaceae; genus Viscum; species Viscum album. Next base: position 57,521,147 of record OY728125.1, read on the forward strand.
AATCAGGAGAAGATGAGTATGCATCAAAGCCTAAATTGTCTTTGACTCTGGCAGATTTTATGCCATCTACTTCAAAGCCACGGGCACCGTCCCACCAAACAGCACAGCCTAAATAGGCTAACCAGGTAGGGTCTTTATCAGATGAATAGTTAATCTTTGGTTCTGTTAATATGATTCAATTAACAGATTCATATTCCAGTCTTGATGAGCCTGAATTCCCTATATCAAATAAGGGAACCCGAGGAAGTTCTAGAGGTTCAGGATATAGGGGAAGACGTGGATCTTTCCGAAGCCACTACTCTAATTCTACCCCTGCTAGCACTGTATATGCAGCAGAAACTCGTGGTAGAGCCCTTCAGCGAGCTCAAAAAGAACAAGAAAGTTCTTCTGCCAATGGCCAACTCAGCTTCGGCACAGTTATTTTGGAAGACCGATTAATGGTTCCATATTCTTTATCTCAGCAAGTAAATGGATCTAATCAGTCTAATTTTCCAAAACCAAGGATGTTGCCAACTTCAATACAAGATGCATCAGCTTCCAAAGCATCTGCTTCCAAGGTACCTGCTAAACCGCATATTCCTATTGGGAAACGCAGACCTCTAGATCAAAAATATGATATATTGAAACACTTGGCCCAAGTACCAGCCAAGTTATCAATTTTGGATGCTTTGAATCTGTCAAGAGATCTTCGGGAAGCACTCATCGATGCTTTGTCAAGTCCTCAGGAGTTTGAAGCTGAAATTGCTGCAGCTGAAATTTATCACATAGAGAATAATCCTGCAGAATGCCATGCAGTGATATCTTTTACTGATAAAGATGAAGATGATGTTGTGCATGGGAACATAAAACCTTCGTACTTATCTGGAAAAGTCAATGGTATAGATGTTCGAAGAGCTTTTATTGACAATGGTTTAGGAGTTAACCTCATGCCCATTTGCACACATCGTCGATTGGGCCTCACGGAATCTGATTTATCTCCTTCTACCATGATGTTGCAAGGATATGATAAAAATGAACAAGAACCACTGGGAGAAGTTACGCTCAGAACTCAATTTGGAGATCTTGTTTCCAATTCGGATTTCATGATTGTTGATCAAGACTCAGCTTTCAATATCTTGCTTGGAAGACCCTGGCTACATCAGCATGCAGCTATTCCGTCATCATACCATCAATGTCTCAAATACTGTTTCGATGGTCAAGTTGGAACATTGTATGGTGATAAGGCCCCGTTCAAGACATGTGAGTCTCAATACATTGAGGCGGAATTTTATCACATGAAGGGAAGAGAAAAATCTACAATGAAGGAAATTACCAAAGTTAATGCTCCATATGGTTTGGAAAAAATTCCAATAAATCCAATTTCACATGTGAGTACAGATTATGTGTTACCTATCAGTCAAATTGACAAAATAGGCACAAATCAAAATACTCTTATGGAAAGATCCATAATGTCAATTACGGCAATCGAGACAGACAACATGGGAGAAATTGGTAACTTACCAAGCAGTGATGAAAGCATAGGTGGTGACGTTTTCATTTCGTCTGCTGAAATCCAACAAGTCTATACTTTGCTAATCAGGCCAGAAGAAGTTATAGCAACACCAGAGGTGAACATTGATGTCGATTCTCAATCCATCATCTCCTCTTTATTTCCCAAAGAAGACCCTTTATCCTCAATAGGGTCGGAAATGGAAGCTTCTTCTTCAAAATGTGAAAATTTTGACATCTCTTATGATCATGAGAATTTCGTTTTTTCATCTACTTTGCAAGTAGAAACGAAAGAAATAACACATGATGAAGAGGAAGAGGAAGATCTTAGAGATGCTCCTCCAGCATTTGAAGAGGGTATCGCTACCACTGTGGATGAACTCAGAGAAGTAAATCTGGGTACAGAGAAAGATCCACGCCCCCACTTTAATTAGTGCGGCCATGACCCTTGAAGAACAAGAGATGTATATTTCTTTTCTAAAGCAAAATAATGATATTTTTGCTTGGAATTATACAGAGATGCCTGGCCTTGATCCTGATATTTCCACCCATCATTTGGGTTTGCCAAAAGAACATCGAGGATTCAAGCAAGCCGCAAGAATAACACACCCAACCTATGCTTCCAAAATCGAGGCTGAAGTGGATAAGCTTATCAAAGCTAACTTCGTCAGAGAAGTTCAATATCCCAATTGGTTGGCTAATATTTTCCCTGTAAAGAAGAAGAATGGACAAATTAGGGTTTGCATCGATTTCAGAGATCTTAATCGGTATTGTCCTAAAGATGATTTCCCAGTTCCAATTACAGAACTCTTAATTGATGCGACGGCTGGCTATGAAGTACATTCTTTCATGGATGGATATTCTGGATATAATTAGATCCGAATGGCCCCAGAAGATGAGGAATATACAGCCTTCAGAGCTCCTCAAGGTGTGTTTTGTTACCGGGTGATGCCCTTTGGTTTAAAGAATGCAGGTGCAACATATCAACGCGCCATGCATCGTATCTTCAAACATTTTCTAGGGAAATTTGTTGAATGCTATGTAGATGATCTGGTGGTTAAATCCAAACAACGTTTTGATCACTTGGCTGATTTGGAAGTCGTATTCCACAAGCTTCGACAACATAATTTGAAGATGAACCCCTTAAAATGTGCTTTTGGGGTAACCTCAGGAAAATTCCTCGGCTTTGTTGTACGCCATCGTGGTATTGAAGTCGATCCTGAGAAGACCAAATCAATCCTTGGTATGTCACCTCCTCAGAATTTGAAAGAATTAAGAGGACTTCAAGGACACTTAGCCTATATTCGGCGTTTCATCGCCAATTTGGCAGGCAAAAGTTTACCCTTTACCAAATTATTGAAGAAAGGAGTCACTTACCAGTGGACTGAAGAATGTCAAGAAGCATCTGATGTTCTCAAGAAATACCTCTTGAGTCCAACAGTACTCATGCCACCTGTTGAGGGTAGGCCTCTTATCCTCTATGTGACAGCTTTAGAGCGATCATTGGGTGCCTTTCTCGCTCAAAAGAATGATGCTGGGAATGAAAATAGTCTCTACTATCTCAGTAGAACTATGATTGAAGCAGAAACCCGGTATTCGAGTATTGAAAAGTGCTGCCTAGCATTAATCTTTGCAGTTCAGAAACTGAGACACTACCTGCAACATCATGAGGTCCAATTGGTATCTCGTAATAATCCACTCAAATTCATCCTTAGTCGTCCAATGCTTACAGGACGTCTGGCAAGGTGGGCGGTTATTCTACAGCAGTTCGACATCCAGTATGTGTCTCAAAAGGCAATTAAAGGGCAAGCTCTGGCTGATTTCCTGGCTGAACATCCTTCAGTGGAAGACACGTATTCAGATATCGAACTCCCTGATGAGGAAGTTTTCTCTATTCAAGAGAGTCCTCAAACATGGGAAATGTATTTTGATGGTGCTTCTAGAAGTCCAACAGGGAAGAAAATGGAAAATCCTAAATTCAACAAAGTTGGTTTAGGAATTGTGCTCATTTCTCCAGATAAGGCAGTGTTACCTTATTCCTTTTTGTTGTGGGAAGGTGGTACCAATAATGAAGCTGAATACCAAGCTCTCATTACAGGCTTGGAGTTAGCGCTTCAAGCACAAGTGAATCACTTAAAGGTGAAAGGTGATTCAGACCTAGTAATCAAACAAGTCAATGGGGGATTATACCATCAGAAAAAGAAGAATTAATCCCTTTGTATGATTACGTCAGAGATTTTATGTCGGAATTCCCTTCAGAACCGACATTTTCTTATGTCCCAAGATCACAAAATGCTCAAGCTGATGCACTTGCTAATATAGCCACAGCTTTAGCAGATCCAAATCGGGACGAGACAACCATCTGTATTGCCCACCGTCATGCAATTTCACCTTATGTTCAAGTCAGAACAGAGGAAATTAATGAAATTAGTCCCATTCCTGAACCGTATGGTCATACTACAGGATGGATTTCACCTATCAGGGAATACCTTCAAAATGGAACACTTCCACCTGATAGAGCCAAGAAAGAACAAATTCGGCGACATGTGGTCAATTTTACTCTTTATAATGGTCCAAACCACCTCGAGAAAATTCTCTACAAACGTGGTTTTGATGGAGTTCTCTTCAGATGTATTGATGGTGAAGAGACAATGGCTGTCATAAAAGAAGTGCATGCAGGAGTCTGTGGTGCCCACCAGTCTGGACATAGACTGTCTGATCAAATTCGAAGGCTTGGATACTTCTGGCCTTCAATGATACAAGATTGTGTTAATTTCACAAAGAAGTGTCATTCATGCCAAGTATATGCCAACTTCATTCATCAACCTCCAGAGTTTCTTCATACATCTAAATACTCATGGCCATTTTCCACATGGGGAATGGATGTGGTGGGACCTTACCCTTCAGCTACGGCCAAGCAGTTTAAGTACATTCTTACTGCTACTGATTTCTTTTCCAAATGGGCAGAGGCAGTACCTCTCAAAGAAGTCAGTTCTAAATGCATTGTTAGCTTCATCAAGTCTAACATCATTACTAGATTTGGTGTCCCTCATACCATATTGACGGACAACGGCACCAACTTCTGTTCTTATGAGGTAAAGAAATTGTATCAAGAATACAACATTAAGTCCAACCATTCATCTCGATATCATGCAGCGGCTAATGGCCAGATAGAGGCCTTCAACAAGACTCTTTCAAATATACTGCAAAAGATGGTGGATAAAGGTAAGAGGTCATGGCCTGATAAACTCTTTCATGCTTTATGGGCTTATCGGGCTACCACTCGCAATGCAACGCGGTCTACTCCATATTCATTGGTATATGGAACAGAAGCAGTCTTACCAATTGAAGTTCAATTGCCCTCACTCAGAATAGCCATTTGTGATCAGTTATCAACAGATGAGCAATACCAAAAGTGGTTGAATGAGTTGGAACAGTTAGATGAGAAAAGATTGTGCACTTTGCACCACTTAGAAATCTATCAGAATCGGATTGCACGAGCTTTTAACAAAAAAGTTCGTCTTCGTTCATTCATTCAGGGAGAATTGGTATTGGTTCTCAGAGCACCAATGATACCAGGAAAGAAGACTCCCAAGCTTGAACCAAAATGGGAAGGACCTTATTCAATACATAAGGTCTACTCCAATGGAGCGTATTCTCTGATCTCAATGGATGGAGAACACATCACGACTCCAACTAATGCCAGATTTCTGAAGAAGTATTTTGTATAAACACAAAATATTGTTCCCAGAACCAAGACTCTTACAATTGGTTCATACAGCAATGGTCCAGTATGACCTTAAACTGCAACTTCGTCCAACATGACGTTAAACTGTGTCACCTTCAATGTCCGAAATGACATTAAACTATATTTTGTCCGAGATGACATTAAACTATATTGTGTCCTAGCAACATGACATTAAACTGTGTGGCACTTTCATCGTCCAGCATGACGTTAAACTGTAAAAAGTCCCCAGAACTGATATCCTCATATTGGTTCACCTTAGTCCTAGCTACATGACTTTAAACTGTACAGCACCAGTGTAACGCCCCGACCCTAGTTTCCTAGAGTCGGTGCATTATTACATAACATTGGCATGATCACAAGAAAGATCAAATCTCGAAAGACCGATTGGTTTAGTAGCCTTGGAAACACTAGATATATTCATAAGTTTTACATTACATCATAAAATCAAAAACTACTACAACAACATAATGTTTCCACAGTCCACACTACAATCCCCTCATAATATCCCTGCAGGTCATTCATAACTTACATCTTCACTTCCTGGGAAAAATAAAACATAGAAAAGGGGTGAGCTCAAATGCCCAGTAAGGATAACAATATAGCGGAAACTTTCATCAATAAGAATAAACATTTAAGGCAATGTATAACTAAAACAAAAGCCTTTTAAACATGAACTTTCAACATGGTATGGCATAAATAAAATGAAATAATGCCATTTACTTATTCACATGGATATTCCACTAATCGAATAATCACATGCAAAAATAAATAACCACTTTCATAATGTTGGAATGCATAATGCTAAATGTTAAATTCTTTGTCTAGGCCTCATCCCAAGACCTAGGGGTTACTTCTAACCGGAACCCAACCCGGAGTGCCTCTAATAACCGGACACCAACCCGGAGTGCCTCTAATAACCGGACACCAACCCGGAGTGCCTCTAATAACTGGACACCAACCCGGAGGGCATACTTTTACCAGTCCCTAACCTGGAGGGCTTACTTTAACCAGTCCCCAACCTGGAGGGCTTACTTTTACCAGTCCCCAACCTGGAGGGCTTACTTTTACCGGTCCCCAACCCGGAACATACTTGTTTAGCACATTCATCTGAAGAAAAGTTTGAAATATAACACAAACATTCGGGTTAAAACTAGCATACGAAATGTCAATAGTTTCACCATAAACTATGAATGGTATAAAATAGCACATCCACATTCAAACATATCACAAAACCTTCAATACAATATAGAAGTTTTGTATTATAATAAATCAACTTCAAATAATCTTAAAATCCATCAAAGGATGTTGACATAGATGAAATCAAAATTCTTTTAAAAGAAGTATCTCCTTTTATTTTGAAATCATTTAAGATCCATATAAAATAAAACATTTTCTTTGAAAATATTCTTATAAGCTTGTAAGGAAAGCTTCGACGATTTTATAACGGCGGAAAATAACCGCACCCGCCGTATAAGTTAAAAAAACATTCTTACCTCAGTTCTGTCGAAAAGGTTAAAAAGGACCTTGTTTTGAAAACGACGGGAAGATTCCTTTATAAACCTCTTATAAAAAGTCAAACAAGGGTATAAATGACTTTAACCCATATTCTTGTAAATAGTAAAAATGTTTTGAAATACATTTCGAAGAAACATGGATGTGGATGATAAAGAGATCCCAGTAGATTATTACGTATAATACAACCTCGGATAATGAAGAGATTGTGAAATAACCCTTACCTTGTACTTTTCCTTGGTTGGGGTAGGTTAACCTCCTCTTCTTCGGGTTCTTCCTTTTGATTTGATCAAAAGGGCTCCTTAGGTTGGCTTTCTGATCAAACTAAGGCCTCTAGGTTGTATTGAGGGATGTTGGGAGAGTATTTGGGCAGAGTTTGGCCGAACCAAAAGGCTTTGAAGGTGTGAAGAAATGAGAAGGAGGAGTGCCCTTTTATAAGAGGGGTGAGGGGCACCTTTGGAAAAGTTAGAAATATTAATTTATAATAAATTCATATTCGGTTTACAAAGGCTCCAAAGTTGACTATTCAAAGGATGAGGTGTGGATAGGTCGAAAACAACTCATCCAATAGAATTTAGACAGGTTTGGGTACTTATATTAACCTTATCTTTAAGTATTAACTCTAAGTTAATTAGTTTCACTTTTACAATGTCTCTTTGTATTTTTATATAATATGATTAATAAACTTACTATATACATCCAAGCGACCCCCAAGTGGTCCATTAATGAGGAACCTATCATAATATAAGTCTCTTGGCCGAACCTTAGATTTTTAGGAATTTAATATCAATTAATAATATAATATTTGTTTTAAGAACTCTTTTATGTCAATTTTGACACTATTCAATAGTTGATTTTTGTGAAACTCCTAACATATTGATTACTTCGAACAAAGTCAATTAAATCAATCCTAATATATCATATTATCATAGAAAATTAGTTTAATTCATTAAAAGTTTCATATTATAATTATTTGGGTATTTATAAGATCAATTATTTTTATTTTTCACTATTTTAGTAATTACTGCATCATCATTGTGTCATAAATAAAATAAATTATATAATGTCTAAAAATTATAAATAAAATATCATTATGTAGGAAAGCTTTTTAGCTTTCTAATGAATATTTATAATCGAAAATCCAACATGTATAACACTATGTAAAAATTGTTCTTCTAAAAGATGTAAGCTTATGCCATTTTTATTTTTATTTTAACTTTATTAATATAAAGTGTCCCTACCACATACAAGTGGCTCCAAGGGGTCCCCAAATTGACCAAAGGATGCCCATGGTCGGGTATGTGTCCACCAATAAGTTTAGGACATGTTTTAGGGTAATTTTTTATTATTATAATATTATGTTTTTAACCCTTATTTACCGGATTTACCCTTTAACCATGGTAAATAAAATATTTACCACAGTAACTATTCAAAATGTCTAAAAATAAAAGTTACCTATTTACACAATTTGAACATCCTGATTCCAAATATGGAATCCATTTTCCTAAATTCAAAACACAGAAGTGGCAGAAATTAATTTAAAATTAATTCCCGCTGTCAAAACAAAAAGCGTGTTTTTAAGAGATAATAACTATCAAAAGATTGACACTTGTTTATGTTCGGTTTAATTGTAAAATTTTGTCTAATGACCAACATTATATTAAATTGTAAAAATATATTCTAAATATACTTTAAAACCACTCAAATTCATAATTTATCACTATTAATTATTTTGATTAAAAAAGTTGTTTTTAATTAAAATTTAGTAATTTTCACTATTCATCAAAATATGAAAGTTATCCGAAATGTACCAAAATTTCACCTTAGGCTAAATTCGATATTCCGAAACCAAAAATGAAGTCCATTTTAAAATATAAAATATATATAATTTCAAAAAGTAGGTATTACTATTCATAACGGCTAGTTTGATTGGTTGTGGTGTGTGTTAAAACTCAAGGTTGCGTACAACACACGCTACTATATTATTCAAAGAAAGTGTACCGTGGAAGCTTGGGATGTTTCATTTTAAATTTTTGATGTCCCCATTTAGTCAAAAAGTTTAAAATATTGTATTTAAAAAGGGTTCACTATTAAATTTGATAATACTGAAAATGAATTTGTTCTTGCATTATATCTAAGAAACTCATAATATGGATTCTAAAATTATAAGGATTATATAAACATTAAAATTTATCTAATACTATTCATAACCTCTTTTGAATGGCTTGTTTGGTAAGTCATGGTGTGCTTGAACTTGGTGTTGCATGTAGTGAAAGTTATTGAATTATTTTGAAGAACTAACACACTATGAAATCTTGGGGTGTTACATTCTCCCCTCCTTCAATAAATTGCGTCCTCGCAATTTGAAATTATTCTTCGAAAATAAAAGGTTGAAAATAGATAATATATTTGTGGGAAACCCCACATCGGAAATTGGGTTACTAAAATTTAGTCTTAATATTAGGAAAAGAGAAATGAAAGTGTCACCACCAAATTATGATCTCGATTAGGAGAACATTGGTGGCAATTTGAGACATATAATTGGAGGAAAAATGTAAATATTTATAGGGAGTGATTGAGGTCATCAATCACAAACAAGTATAAAATTGAGTTCCTTAAATTCATCAATCTATGATGAATTGAAATACCATCGGTTCAACAAAACATAGGGTATTAGGATAATACATTTTTGACGTTTCAAAATATCCTAGTTGAAATCCCACATCGAAAAATGAATTAATGAGGCCTCTATTTAAAATAAAGAGTCGAAAGTATGAAGATTACCGAAAATAACACATACTAGGGTTCCATGTAGGAAAATATGGATATGGAAGAAAAATATAACCATCAATTATCTGATGGAGAGTGGTAGAGAACATGGCTATAAAAAGGCCAACAATCCCAAAGCCATAAATTAGTGATGATTTAAGGTACCATCTAGGAAAACATTTTTGTTCAAAGTTGCTTTTCTTAATATTGAGGAATTTATTTATGAGATTGGCTAAGATCATAAGGAGATATACTTACTTTATAATTATAGTTTTATCCATTAATAAATTTCTATCACAAACTCATCTTTCACTCTAAAAGATAATAGAATGTAAAAAAATTCTATTTACACTATTCGTATAGGGTTCCAAAATAAACGAATTTATAATTCATCTACATGATCTTTTAATAAAAACTACATTATTTAATCCAGGACATCTCATGGTCCAGTGGTAGGTGATACACCCTTGTCGCCCTTCGGTTGCGGGTTCAAGTCTCGCAGCCTTGCCGGACGCGACGGGTTGCCGCCCGACCTCCGGGTTGTCCTTTTATGGCAATCCAAAATAATCCAAACTAGAACTATCCAAAATACTTCTGTCCAAACTCACAGTCTAACATTTATAAGGAAGGTAAACATAATATAGATCCTTTTTACCCCGTAATAGCATATGAATACCTTCATCATGTATTACCATATTCCTTATTGATTACATTCATGCTCCCTTATTCCATATAGAATACTGGATATACTTCATCAATCCAAAAATGTTTTAAACCCCAAAAATGATGGAATATACAAATCATTAATCAGTTCCAAGGTAGTCAAGAATATCCAATATATTTTTTTCCAAAATAATCATGTATTATTCGAAAATCACTACCTCGGTATCAGAACTATATTATGGTTTATCATTCTCTCAACCATATATTTTCCAAAAATTTATCCTGCTAATGAGTCACTTTTCTTTGTTCCACACAATCTCAAGTCCTTAATGAAATAGTACTGCAGTACAATCCTTATATACTCCATAATTATTATAACAAGTACATTGTTGATACAACACTCAATTGACATAATCAACATAAGAACTCTAATCATTCCTCTTCATCTGTGGTAGTATCATAACTTGATTATTATCCAATAGCATCATTTGCGTCATAGTCTGATGACTGGGACATAGGTTCGCGTAGTGTCCAAACTCCTTGCAAATGAAGCATTGTACATTTGAAACCATTTTCTTACCCTTGCAGTCATGTACTTTGTGCCCTTTTTCTCCACACTTATAACAAACTCCCATTCCTTTCAGGCAAGTTCCAGGGTGTTTCTTTCCACAGTTACCACATATGGGAAAATTCTTCTTTTCCCTCTTCCCTTTATCCATCTTTCTCTCTTCTATCCTTTTCTTCTCTTGCTTCCCTTCAAAGCCATAGGACTTAGTAATCTCTTTACTTATCTTATCAATACATGATATTATTTCTTCATATGATGATAATACATGGGATACTATTTCTCTTATAAATTCTAGCTTAATACCATGAAAGATATGATCCTTCCTTCTCTTTGTATCATGTGCATTTCTGGAGTTCTCATTCCTTCTACTGGGCGCCATTTCTAAACAATGGCATAAACTAGATCAGTTTATGAATCAAAATACATAATCCCATACTTATAAAACACTTAACATAAATTGAACTATTTATGGATATAATCCATAATCATAAGAATGTCTCCTTTGAGGATGTATATACACATAAACCCTTCATAATGATTTGTAAAGAAAATGAGAGTTATCTTAAGCATATCCCCCGGGAGTGTCGTAACCAAGAGTGCAGCAAGGCCCGTTGTCGTGCACCAGTTCCCGTTCGAGTCTAGCTCAAAGCAGTGTTTTCGGGTTTTACCCCTAGGTACATCTGTGCCAGAGCCGCCTCTACCTGCTCGTATCCAGACAGGGATGTATTGCTCGGAAAACTCACAAAATCTCTACAATACCAAAATTCTAGGAAGTTCTTCTATACTAATCCTCAAAGTTCATCTTAGGTCTACGTGCTCTAATCAGAGTTTATCTAAATCTAGCTTCCAAGGTTTGTACTAAACTTCCTCTGATACCAACTGTAACGCCCCGACCCTAGTTTCCTAGAGTCGGTGCATTATTACATAACATTGGCATGATCACAAGAAAGATCAAATCTCGAAAGACCGATTGGTTTAGTAGCCTTGGAAACACTAGATATATTCATAAGTTTTACATTACATCATAAAATCAAAAACTACTACAACAACATAATGTTTCCACAGTCCACACTACAATCCCCTCATAATATCCCTGCAGGTCATTCATAACTTACATCTTCACTTCCTGGGAAAAATAAAACATAGAAAAGGGGTGAGCTCAAATGCCCAGTAAGGATAACAATATAGCGGAAACTTTCATCAATAAGAATAAACATTTAAGGCAATGTATAACTAAAACAAAAGCCTTTTAAACATGAACTTTCAACATGGTATGGCATAAATAAAATGAAATAATGCCATTTACTTATTCACATGGATATTCCACTAATCGAATAATCACATGCAAAAATAAATAACCACTTTCATAATGTTGGAATGCATAATGCTAAATGTTAAATTCTTTGTCTAGGCCTCATCCCAAGACCTAGGGGTTACTTCTAACCGGAACCCAACCCGGAGTGCCTCTAATAACCGGACACCAACCCGGAGTGCCTCTAATAACCGGACACCAACCCGGAGTGCCTCTAATAACTGGACACCAACCCGGAGGGCATACTTTTACCAGTCCCTAACCTGGAGGTCTTACTTTAACCAGTCCCCAACCTGGAGGGATTACTTTTACCAGTCCCCAACCTGGAGGGCTTACTTTTACCGGTCCCCAACCCGGAACATACTTGTTTAGCACATTCATCTGAAGAAAAGTTTGAAATATAACACAAACATTCGGGTTAAAACTAGCATACGAAATGTCAATAGTTTCACCATAAACTATGAATGGTATAAAATAGCACATCCACATTCAAACATATCACAAAACCTTCAATACAATATAGAAGTTTTGTATTATAATAAATCAACTTCAAATAATCTTAAAATCCATCAAAGGATGTTGACATAGATGAAATCAAAATTCTTTTAAAAGAAGTATCTCCTTTTATTTTGAAATCATTTAAGATCCATATAAAATAAAACATTTTCTTTGAAAATATTCTTATAAGCTTGTAAGGAAAGCTTCGACGATTTTATAACGGCGGAAAATAACCGCACCCGCCGTATAAGTTAAAAAAAACATTCTTACCTCAGTTCTGTCGAAAAGGTTAAAAAGGACCTTCTTTTGAAAACGACGGGAAGATTCCTTTATAAACCTCTTATAAAAAGTCAAACAAGGGTATAAATGACTTTAACCCATATTCTTGTAAATAGTAAAAATGTTTTGAAATACATTTCGAAGAAACATGGATGTGGATGATAAAGAGATCCCAGTAGATTATTACGTATAATACAACCTCGGATAATGAAGAGATTGTGAAATAACCCTTACCTTGTACTTTTCCTTGGTTGGGGTAGGTTAACCTCCTCTTCTTCGGGTTCTTCCTTTTGATTTGATCAAAAGGGCTCCTTAGGTTGGCTTTCTGATCAAACTAAGGCCTCTAGGTTGTATTGAGGGATGTTGGGAGAGTATTTGGGCAGAGTTTGGCCGAACCAAAAGGCTTTGAAGGTGTGAAGAAATGAGAAGGAGGAGTGCCCTTTTATAAGAGGGGTGAGGGGCACCTTTGGAAAAGTTAGAAATATTAATTTATAATAAATTCATATTCGGTTTACAAAGGCTCCAAAGTTGACTATTCAAAGGATGAGGTGTGGATAGGTCGAAAACAACTCATCCAATAGAATTTAGACAGGTTTGGGTACTTATATTAACCTTATCTTTAAGTATTAACTCTAAGTTAATTAGTTTCACTTTTACAATGTCTCTTTCTATTTTTATATAATATGATTAATAAACTTACTATATACATCCAAGAGACCCCCAAGTGGTCCATTAATGAGGAACCTATCATAATATAAGTCTCTTGGCCGAACCTTATATTTTTAGGAATTTAATATCAATTAATAATATAATATTTGTTTTAAGAACTCTTTTATGTCAATTTTGACACTATTCAATAGTTGATTTTTGTGAAACTCCTAACAGATTTATTACTTCGAACAAAGTCAATTAAATCAATCCTAATATATCATATTATCATAGAAAATTAGTTTAATTCATTAAAAGTTTCATATTATAATTATTTGGGTATTTATAAGATCAATTATTTTTATTTTTCACTATTTTAGTAATTACTGCATCATCATTGTGTCATAAATAAAATAAATTATATAATGTCTAAAAATTATAAATAAAATATCATTATGTAGGAAAGCTTTTTAGCTTTCTAATGAATATTTATAATCTAAAATCCAACATGTATAACCCTATGTAAAAATTGTTCTTCTAAAAGATGTAAGCTTATGCCATTTTTATTTTTATTTTAACTTTATTAATATAAAGTGTCCCTACCACATACAAGTGGCTCCAAGGGGTCCCCAAATTGACCAAAGGATGCCAATGGTCGGGTATGTGTCCACCAATAAGGTTAGGACATGTTTTAGGGTAATTTTGTATTATTATAATATTATTTTTTTAACCCTTATTTACCGGATTTACCCTTTAACCATGGTAAATAAAATATTTACCACAGTAACTATTCAAAATGTCTAAAAATAAAAGTTACCTATTTACACAATTTGAACATCCTGATTCCAAATATGGAATCCATTTTCCTAAATTCAAAACACAGAAGTGGCAGAAATTAATTTAAAATTAATTCCCGCTGTCAAAACAAAAAGCGTGTTTTTAAGAGATAATAACTATCAAAAGATTGACACTTGTTTATGTTCGGTTTAATTGTAAAATTTTGTCTAATGACCAACATTATATTAAATTGTAAAAATATATTCTAAATATACTTTAAAACCACTCAAATTCATAATTTATCACTATTAATTATTTTGATTAAAAAAGTTGTTTTTAATTAAAATTTAGTAATTTTCACTATTCATCAAAATATGAAAGTTATCCGAAATGTACCAAAATTTCACCTTAGGCTAAATTCGATATTCCGAAACCAAAAATGAAGTCCATTTTAAAATATAAAATATATATAATTTCAAAAAGTAGGTATTACTATTCATAACGGCTAGTTTGATTGGTTGTGGTGTGTGTTAAAACTCAAGGTTGCGTACAACACACGCTACTATATTATTCAAAGAAAGTGTACCGTGGAAGCTTGAGATGTTTCATTTTAAATTTTTGATGTCCCCATTTAGTCAAAAAGTTTAAAATATTGTATTTAAAAAGGGTTCACTATTAAATTTGATAATACTGAAAATGAATTTGTTCTTGCATTATATCTAAGAAACTCATAATATGGATTCTAAAATTATAAGGATTATATAAACATTAAAATTTATCTAATACTATTCATAACCTCTTTTGAATGGCTTGTTTGGTAAGTCATGGTGTGCTTGAACTTGGTGTTGCATGTAGTGAAAGTTATTGAATTATTTTGAAGAACTAACACACTATGAAATCTTGGGGTGTTACAACCAGTTCGTCCTTTCTATATGACGTTAAACTCTACAGCAATGGTCCAGTATGGCTTTAAACTGCAGCTTCGTCCCACACGACATTAAACTGTGAAAAAGTTCCCTAAACCATCCAGCATGACCTTAAACTGCATCATCCCTGGTCCATGTATGTGACCATAAACTATTTGCAAATCCCTTATGTCCAGCAAGACATTAAACTGTGACGTCCTAAACTACATGACGCTAAACTGTATAAAAGTCCCTCACATCCGAAAAGACATTAAATTATATAATCATCAAAGGTCCAGCATGACATTAAACTGCACCATTCATGGTCCATGCATATGACCTTAAACTTTTCTCACTTTCGTCCGACATGACGTTAAAATGGTACACTCTTTTGTCCTTACTGCATGACATTAAACTGCACAGTCCCCCTTTCGTCCAATATGACGTTAAACTATTTTATCCCCACCGTCCTAACTACATGACGCTAAACTGTACAGAAAGTCCTTGATATGTCCTACATGACATTAAACTATTATTTTTTCCCTGCTACATGACACTAAACTGTGCAGCACCAATAGTCCTAACTGCAAGACTTTAAACTGCATAGTCCCTTTTTTATGTCCTACATGACATTAAACTGTGCATCGTTAAGGTTGTTATTACCTCTTGTTTCTCACACCGAGTATGACTCACGTGAGCTTAGTGAGAACATCAACCATAACACTCCCTTTGGGCCACTAACCATGTATAAGTCCCAACAACATTTTTTTAATTAGATCATTGTCCACAAGAACAACTTGATCATTAATTCATTCTTTAATTGAACTACACAGACTTTGATCCTCTCCCTCCAGGCTAGGTATGTAGGCAACCCCCCATGGTTCAAGCCCAAAAAAAAATCTCTTCACATCGGTTCACCACAACCTCATATGATGTTGATTTGTGAAACCGCCCCTGGAATCAATATCTTTACATTGATTCACTTTCGTCCTTGTTATATGACGTTAAACTATACAACACTTTTTGTCCGGTACGACAATAAACTACAAATATTCTTTGATTTCCTCATTTGAGAAGGAACCATTATTGACATTGATTTTTTTCAATCATGGTTTTCATTTTCAAAAGACTACGTGCATACATGGTAATGCCT
The DNA here is from genome assembly GCA_963277665.1 of Viscum album. Lineage (NCBI taxonomy): Eukaryota > Viridiplantae > Streptophyta > Magnoliopsida > Santalales > Viscaceae > Viscum > Viscum album. Next base: position 57,537,467 of record OY728125.1, read on the forward strand.
GAACTTTTTATCTTAGGTTAAACCATCATTGCACTAAAGTCCCCTTTCACCCTTCACATGTACGAACCAAATTTGTACAAAGGGCATTTCTAGAACTACGTGGACTTGATTCCCATCCTTATGGGATACGTAGGAACATTCGAGTGTCCCTCGAATCCAGTCCCAAGTCTTTTGGGCCTAACCCCAAATTTCACTTTCAATCCCTTGGCTGAAAAGTCCTCATGAAAACACACACTGTGTATTCATTATTATGGTCCGAATTCTATGACCCTAAACTAAGATCACTCATACTTTCGTCTTGCATGACGTTAAACTGCATTTCAAGAACTACGTATGGCTTGATTCTCATTCTTATGAGTTACGTTGTGAAGTCCAAGTTTCAATTCAGGACCCAGCCACAACATGATTATGGTTTTCATTGACCTATGTATCTCTATATACATTGGACAATACCCATCTTTATGTGTTATAATCCTAACCTTAAATATTTTCAGATCTTCATAACCCTTTTCATGACTTCTAGTCACAAAAATGTCAAACTTCTGAGAATTCTTTTGCCTGACTATGCAGCACGTGCCCATAGGTGGCCTTGCATAAACAGTCCACATAACAGACTTGTCAGCCAAAAGATGCTATTCATTTGACCATGCAGCCAATGCCCATAGGTGGCCCTGCATATTTAAACCCCCTAACGGGTTTTGTTAAATAATAGTAACTTCATTCTTGGGAAGAATGCCTCTTTTTTCCTTATTTGTCTTAAACAACAATATGTAGGGATCCACGAAAAAAAAATAATAGCCATCCTTAACATATTTGTCCCATATCCTTTTTCATGATCTGAAAGTATTCAAGTCTATGGTTTATTCTTCTTCCCTATGTTTGGGTCAGACCTTCGTAGGAGTGATATTCATCCAGTTCTTAGATATTCTTATTTGGAAATATCTTCTCCATATTCAAGTACCTCTTTCCATACAACAAACTCTATGCTTTAGAAAATTTGAATCTCCATAAACTTTCACTGGCTTTTAGCACTAGGAAAGTAAATTTATGGGAGTTCTTTTGCCTGACTATGCAGCACGTGCCCATAGGTGGCCTTGCATAAACAGTCCACATAACAGACTTGTCAGCCAAAAGATGCAATTTTATTTGACTATACAGCCAATGCCCATAGGTGGCCCTGCATATTTCAACTCCCTAACGGGTTTTGTTAAATAATAGTAACTTCATTCTTGGAAACTACTTCTTCTAATGCCTTTTAGCTCTTTTTTCATATCATTCCTCAGATTCAAATATTCTTAAGACATAGTTTACATTTTTCCCTCATACTTGAGTATGGTAATATGTTTTCAGATAAATTGTCAAGGAATTGAATCCATTTTAATCCATTTCGGTCAAAGCTATTTCGACCTTAAACATTAGCCCCTTTGTGTCCGGCGCGCATGACTTTAAACTGCCCACACAAAAGACAAAGGAACTCTGAATAAAAGTCAAGTTCCAGCTCACTAAATATACATTTTTTGTATGATTTAAGTAATATTGAGCAGTTAAAAGATTCAAAGTTTGTAGGGTTATTTGTAATAATCCTAGTAAAAATCAAACTATGATTACTAAGCCCATTGGCTTAAGTAAATTTGAAGCAGGTAATGGAAGAATGCAGGTACAAATGATTGATGACGAAAGTGTTTTTTTTATACACAAGAGTTAGAAGGACATCCACAGACTGGAGTCTCTTCTCTCTTTCAAGAAATTACAGAAGATTGTCAACATAAGTCTTCATTTGATGTATAGCATCCTGAGCCTTATCAGCAGTTACTTGAAGCTCGTGCACTTGACCAGCTTCACTCTTTTCAGCTTGCTGAAGTGCCTTCTTAGCATCTGCGATGGCTTTCATGCCATTTATATGAGTTTCATCCAATGATTTATTAAGCTGATCAAGTTCCCCAGTAACAGCATCTAACTGTTGCTGGAGTTGCACCTGTTGGACGACCTTTTCTTTGATTTTTTGCTTCAGATCCTTCATCTTGACAGCATAATCAGCTTCAGCCTGGGATACCGCAGCCTCAAATTCGCCTATGTTGACTGACAATTTCACTCTGGTCAAATATTCGCGACTTGTCTGCACTTGCTCCCTCCTAAAAATGATCTGTTTCACCACAGCATGGATCTTTTCATACCCAAAACCACCAAGTCCCATTATAACAAATTGGGATGACAATCAGGAAATTTTTGATGGTAGCTCTTCGAAAGGCACCCCCGATATGATGTTCCATATGTTATTCCATGCCTTACGTCGTGAAAAGCTGAATGATTTAAGCATATCTGGATCTGATTCAATATCATCGCCAGAAGGGGGTATGTAATCTGGAATTAGCGCGCTTAGGAAGGTGCCTTGTCCTGCTCTTTCCCCCCTGACTTGTGCTTCTTCACTTTCAATTCCCGTTGGGGCAGAGGCTGAGGCCTCATCTTCGGATCTAGTCATTGCAGTTGATGGTCCTGCATGATTAATTGAAAGGTTTAGTCAGCTTCAAAGGATAACAAAAGAATGTATTGTCTTGCGAATAAAGTACAATCACAAATATTGTTGTCCATTACCCAATGGTGGTTCAGAAACCTGAGAAGACTTCTCCCCATCTTTCCCAGTTTCAACAGGATTTTCAAGATGGGTCTCATGAGAGTTTATTGGATTTAGCTCTACTTGAGCTAATGTTTCTGCAATGATAGGGTTGACATCAGTGTCCACACCCTCTTCGGGCATTGGCAGTTCAGCGGCTTCTACGGAAGAAACTGCAAATTATTTTCCATCATGGTTAGAAGTATATTTTTTTAAAAAAAAATTTGGGCGAAGGGTAGCACTCATGCCCAAGGTCTTCTAAATCACATGAAAACTTAGCATGATCATAAAATTCTTCAAAAGTCATTCCTTGATTCATCATTTCATCCAATGATACTTCAGAATCTTGGTTAGTCTCACCAGTGGGAACATTTGCTACGTCTTCTTGCCGACTTATGTCCTGCAACCCCTGACCCTGGACAGCATCTTCAGTAATAAGAGGGATACTGGGAATGGATGGTAGCTCTTCTCCAGGAGCAACCAAGTCATCCTGGGTCTGTGATTGTTCTACAGCACCTTCCACGACCTTTGAAGAAGGATCAGTCCCTTCCCTCAAAGGGGAAATTGAAGAAGCCCCTGCAATCCTCAGAAATATGAGTAACCATATGATTATGGGTATAAACTCATAATTGTTCGAAGGACTTACCACTACTAATGAAACGTTTAGCTATGGATTTCCTCCTTCGTTGCCTTGGCTTCTTTTGTTTTTTTGGAGTATCAGTAGTCTCCCTTATTGGCACTTGGATTGGCGAATGAAAGGCTATGTCCAGTGCCTCATTCATGGCCTGCTGGCCTGGAGATAGCTCGCCTGGTTCGCGAGGAGAATCAGCAGCAGCCCCGATAGCAGTACCACCAGGGCTATATTGTGGCGAAGGAACCCCGGTTCCTTTCTTTGCAAGCTGCAAGATGAAGAAAATAACTTCCTTAAGTAACAAAGCTTCAACTAAAATCAAGTTGCAAAGAAAATAAGGAAAGAAAACTTACATCTTCAGGAGCCACGTACTCTTGCCATTCCTCATCTCCAGAACCAACAGCCCCCTCAGTGGTGCCACGATCAATCATTTCCTTCACCCGCCTGGTGATAGGAACCGAATTATCAGTGGCATATATGAGCATTTCCAGCTCTCTGATGTAAGCTCGCACTTCATTGGGGTTATCTCCGTATTGAAGGTCTTTAGAAGCTAGAAGATATCCTATTCCAGGAATTTGTAGGCCCTCACACAAATCTAGCCAGGCGGTCTCAGTATCACAGTATAAGCTCTGCCATAGCTGAACAGCCTCTGGTCTTAGATATAAAGGCTGTGAGGAAGGTCCTACAATTTTTGATTTTAATTTCTTCCCGACTCCTGTAACTACAGATAGAGAATAAGAAAGTAAGATTTATTACTTTATAAAGTAGTAGTGATTGAAGTTATTACAATCAAATAATTCACCAGGAGATGATGGAGTGGGTCTTTTAACTCTGGCCGGAGGATTATATCGGGCACGAAACCGCTTTGCTGCCGGTTGTGCCTCATCATCCCCATCATGATAATCTGATGAATCAGTTCTAGAAGAGGAGTCTGTTGAACCTATTTCAGGTGGAGAAGCGTCACCTTCATGAGGAAGAGTTTCTTTCTCTACAGTCCTCTTCCTCTTTCCCACTTGATATACTGGGTGATTCAATATCCCTTTAGGGTATGATGCTATCCAGTGTTCGGCATAAAATGTAGTCAGATAATGTGCCGCTTTTTCAACTGGTAGATCAAATACTGCCCCAGTCTTCTCTCTTGATGTCAGCAACCATAGTTTTCGAGCAACCATCGGATGTTTCTCTAACCTGACATGTACTGGAGGGGATACAACAATCTGTTGCAAACATTTTAATTGGCGTGCAAATCTATATGGAGCATAGGCCTCGCATATGATTTCTCCATCAATCCTGGCTACTAACACGCCATCCCTGCAAGATAGCATGTATGCCCTCAAATCCAAATGGGCTTTCCCATCATCAACAAACCGCCCGGATGGTGGACTTCCATAAGGAAAGAAGTTGAATTCCTTATACATACTTAGTATTACTTTCATGTCATAACCATTAACATCTAGTGGAGCAATTCTAGAGAATGCTTGCACTGACAGTCTGAAAGAGCTTCCAGGAATTTGTAATCCATTCTGTACATTGTAAGTCCTGAAGTGAGTGGCGATCCATCCCCACAAAACCTGGAATGGTCCCACTATTCTTAAAGGAGATTTACCCTGGAAGACGTGAAGTAAACTCTTGTGAATCTTTACTAAAATGGGGGTAGCTAACCCAACCATTTTTCCCTCAGCCAACTTGGCCGCAATGACGAAGGTCCCTGGCCTAACGCCTCCCTTCGAATCCCTGACCGACAAGAGATAAACACTGAGCCACATTGCCAAGAAACCCGCCAGACGAGTTTTCTTTGGAATTCTTTGATTCACTTCATATCCCCATTTTTCAAACTCTCCTGCTTCTAGAGTTGGCCAGAATGTGCCAGGAGCTCCTCTCTTCTCAGGTTTTGGACAAGTGGTAGGACTTCTGGGCCGGGTATCCTTGGATTTCTTTTTCTTGGATACTTTTTCTTTTGGATCTATCCCTTTTTTCTCAGTAAGAAACACATTCATCCATTCTTCCGGATGAATATCTTTTCTAAAATGTGTTAATGAGGTCTCTGAACTCTTGAGCCTTTGAAAGATTTTAAATAATTCTCGAGCCAAAGCAGGAGTCTTCTCTGGATCATTCCAAGTCACCTTGGGAGGAATGAATTCATCATACATATCGCCCAAGATTGGAGCTCCTGAAATCTTGTGGACATCCCACAAACTGATACCTACTTCTCCATGAGTCAAATGGAAAGAATTAGTCGCTCGGCTCCAGTGGCTGAGTATCTCTGGCACAAAGTTATCATGTCTGTAAATATATGTTTGCCCAACCCAAACAGCCTCATATATTGCAGCTCTCTTCAGATCCTCAATAAACTCTGCGCAAGTCTGTCGCACCCAGTATACCCACATCCAAGTTGGCTTCACACCTCCCCCAGGACGGAAATCCCAACTTTTCTTCCAGCCTTTGGATTGATCCATCTGAGCATTTCGGAAGATTGAAGGATGACAATGTGGTTGAAGCTCAGGTGTATGTTTTTTCAGATCTGGTGTGCAAGGGCTATGATGCATCACATAAGCCTTCTCCACTGTTCCAGCAGTTTGAAATACTCCTCCGCCTGAGATATTTGCTGAAGCAAAATTGGTATAATTCTGAAACCACGAAAATGGAAGATAATTCTTTAATTCTGGAATAATGACTTCTTGTAGATGACCATGACCATACAAAGGTAGATAAGTGCAGTGAGTAAAGTCGCGATGATATTTCTTCAGATACTTAGCCAAATCTGGAAGAGTACTGTCTTTGACAGTATAGTAATCAGGGCCAATGATATCCATCATATCATCTATCCGCTTGCTAGCCAGTTCATCAATTAATCCAGGTCTAAGAGCCATTGAATCTGCACAGGAGTTGAATAAATTTAACTCTTAAATGAGTTTACTTTTTTCATAAAATTTGTGAAAGAATTCGAAGAAATGGCTAAGGCATTAAGGCGCGCAAGTATGGAAATGTCGCGCAAGTGATGCATGTGCCGCGCAAGTTTTTGTCGCGCAAGTATTACCGCGCAAGCCCTATTACCTTGAGAGTAGCGCGGCAGCGAGGAAACAGTGAAAACAAGAGACTTGCGCGGCGAGGAAGACTTGTGCGGCGAGAGCTCGAGAAATCCGGAAATCCAGATGCATGTAACGGAGGTGAGGCCATGTATTTATAGGCCAGGAAGCCTACCTGCGCGCCACACCCAGAGCGCTTAAGGCCTGCGCGACGCAGACTTGCGCGCCGCCCTCTGCGCACTGAAAGACATGCGCGCCCTCCCTTTTCCTTTGGAGGGATTCGATTTCCTCAGAGTCAAATCTTCATTTCTCTCCGGATCCAACTCTGAGGGGGGACTTTTGTTGACGCTCCTTTCGTCACAGAATCTAAAGATCGGAAAAGGGAATATCTGAGCTCAAAGTTATTCAGCCTTTGAAGAAAACATCAAAAATCAACAAAGGAAGGAAGAAAGGATCAACAGCAGCATCACCGCGCAAGTTATCTAACTGGCGCGCAAGTGTACTTGCACGGCCACCTTGGTCGCGCAGGTGACTTGCGCGACCTAATTGGTAACCGCCCGGTAACCGCCCGGGGTCTTCTTTTGCCTATAAATAGACCCTGTGGGCCCCCACACGTGAGGATCTTTTTTCAGAAACTCGGATTAAAGCTCCCGACGCCCAAGTCTCTTCTCAAAGCTTCCAGAACACTTCTAAGGCAATTTCTTACCTAGAACGGAAGATCTAAAGAGAAGAAGGAAGGCCTAAGTGTTGAAACTTATCAAACACTTGCGCGCCGACTTAATTCCTTCAATATAACTTGCGCGTCCCTTTTCTGGAAGAACCTCAAGGGGATTCTAAAGGGTTTTATCAAGAGTCGCTCAAGTATTTCAAATTTTGATTGAAAATCACGCAAGTACACCATGTGTCGCGCAAGTATACTTGCGCGGCCAATACTTGCGCGCCGCCGCAGGACTTGCGCGACTTTCAAGACTTGTGCGCCCCTATCTTTTTGGGTGCCCATCTTGCCCATTTTACCCCTCTTAAGCCATTTCACCTTTCCTTTTCAAGATTCAGTCTTCAAGACACTCTTCAAAGCCATTTATTGCATAATTTCTTGATTTGACTTTCTTATCTGAAAGGAATTCTGTGGAATCTCTCTCAAAGTCTAGTGATTTAAATATCCTTATGTCACTAAAATACAGAGAGTTCATTCATTCAACCACATCCTTTAAGATGAGAAAATCCTAACCTTGGGTCTCCTTTTCAGGAATAATCGCCAGTTATAAAACCTTTAATATGGGCATCTTCCTCAGGAGTAAGCCCCAATCAATTCCTCTAATCTTGGGCATCTTTCTTAAGAATAATCCCCAACCTCAAATATGGGCATCCTCCTCAGGAGTAAGCCCCAAACCTTAATCCCTAACCTGGGTCTCCTTTTTCAGGAATAAGACTCAGTCATAACCTTGGGCTTCCTTTTCAGGAGTAAGTTCCAAGTCCCTTAACCTGGGTCTCCTTTTTCAGGAATAAGACTCAGTCATAACCTTGGGTCTCCTTTTTAGGAATAAGCCCCAAGTCCCCTTAAATTTCTCTTAACCAGTCATAATTTACCTTTGATTTGGGTTTCCTTTTCAGGAGTAAAACCCAATCATAAGTCCCCTCCTAACTTGGGCATCCTCCTTAGGAGTAAGCCCCAAGATTAGAGTATTCAAATCTCCATGAAGCACATAAAACTTTATGGACCCTGTTCATGGATTTTCTCCCTAAAAGTAGATCCTAAACCTTCATCTATCTGGGCAGTCATCCATACATAAGCCCCAAATAAATTCTTATGATTGCATATTTCATGGCACAATTGTCTAAATTTTACTAATACCTCTTGTTTCTCACACCGAGCATGACTCACGTGAGCTTAGAGTGTAAAAGTAATTATGACATTCATCTTTGAGCCATCAAACATAAACATCATACTCCATTTCTCGAACTACGTGGGTTCTGATTCCTTTTCCAAAACAAAGGATACGTAGGTAGCCCATTTATGGGTTCGATCCCAACTTTGAAATAATCTCTGTCCTTCTGAATGACGATAAACTTCAAGTGCCCCACTGAGTGGCTTTAAAACCAGCCTGGTCATCATAATGACCAAAAGACTTTTATATAAATGTTTGGAAGGATACCATTGACCAAGAATCTCTAAACAGATATAGATGATTCTCTATTGATGAAGAACCTCGAATACATATAAAAGATTCTATAAATTTCTTGTATATTTAATCCTTGATTGTTAAAACTAAAGGAAAGCACATTTTATACTTGGTAATGTAATAAGGATTCACGAACATAACTTAAATCTATAAAGAGAGTCCCGGAGTAGACAATAATTTCCCTCAAAAAGGTGTGATGAGTCCGACCTCCCATCCTCTCAACCAATGCAAAATCCTAAGCCTCATTAGTCCACAAGCTAATGAGCACCTACCTTTGGAAAGTAGCTCCAAACGGATGTGGAATCATTGGATGTTTCCGGTTCTACGAACAAACCCGTTAGAAGCTGATCGGAACGTTTGAATCTCCCGTCGAGGAGGTCATCCCCGGATTCCGTGCGAAACAAACCCATAGTTCAAGGAATATAAAATTTCCCTAGATCCTGACATGTTTTCAGAGGTGGTGGTTTGATCATGACTGAGAAACTCCACCTTAGGATGATTCTCTCATTCCCATCAACACACTTACTTTTGGTACAAATATCTTTAATAAATTTTTTATATTTTGGAATTTTCCATGTGTCTTCCAAGAGTTGTATGTTATTTTCATCTTTTTGAATTGTCTATGGGATATCACTTTGATGTTTCTCCACCTCTATTGCGTTGAAATGTAATTCAAAATCATTTTGTTGAGATTTTATGGCTAACTTTTTTTTTCTATTGGTAAATTGTGGGAAAAAATGGAACTATAAGAACTGTTGTTGGTTTAATTCCATAATGTAAGAATCATAGTGATCACTTGAAGTTTCATTTGAGTCCTCTAAATTGATTTGTTTTGAAATTTTTTAAGGTTTATATGTCTATTTATCATGGTTCTCTCTATATTATGATCAAAATGAAATAATACTTCGTTGTAGTTCCAAGTAATGAATTATTTTAGCAAGACTATTATTCAATCCTCAGTAACGATGCCATGTTTTGGTGCACAGTATTCATGGGGTATGGAAAAAACAATTTATTTCTCACTAGGTTATTTAGTATTAGTAGTAAACAATGTTAGATTTGAGGTTCAGTGAAAAAATCTGGTTTTCATTATGAAAAATTATTAAGTGAAAAAAGATGGATTGGGCTATTAAACAATGAAACCAATGTCTTATAAATCAAAGTGATAGATAAGTGATTGTGGTTTTTGGGTTGGATTCCCTTTTTTAACACTATCACATTCTTTTCAATTTGAGTCCCTAAAATTATTCAATTAATTAAATGAATGTATTAACAATTAGTTTTCCTTGTTCACCCTTGATTAAGATTGTTGGATGATGAAAATAATCCCAAAAATTTTCTTTCTTTGACTATTCTCCTTCCAATGTATGAAAGTAACAGTGATCCTTCTTTCAATTTCTTAAGAAATTCCAAATTTGGTATCCCAATTCCTAAGTATCCAAACTAGAACACTATTTTGTCCTCACGTTATTAGAAATCACTAAACACTCACTATTTAAATTGAATCAAATCAATTGATATTATTTAAAATTAATTAAAGGGATACAAGAATTATAAACCATGACAAAAATTAAAATTTATATTTAATTTTAAATACAATCACATTCATATTAAACTGAAATATTGAGAATTGGGAACCATTTAACAAGAGAAAAAATCCAAAAACTCAATTAACCTCATGAATCAAACATTAAAATTAGGTAAAATCCCCTTCATCCAAGTGATTATTGTTTCTAATCCTCCATTAAACAGGAACCAATGAGATTTTGAGGAGTAGAGAATACTTTTTAAAATAAACAAATGATCATGATAAAGAATACCAAAAAATCCTCCAAACCTGCATCAAGGATTCTGTCACTCAAGTGTTGACTACCATTTATAGTTTTTCCCTTGATTTAATAGGAATATGGTAGAAATACCCTGACTTCTTCAATATATCCCCACTAAAAAATATTATACTTCAAAGATATCTCTTGTTATTCAAATCTGATTAGTAATTTTATCCATTATTTAAGGAGTGACCTAAAATCCTTAATTTAGGAAGAGATATAAAGTTTTAATTTTTCTTAATAATTAAAACCTAGTAATATAGGTAGATCTCCCCATTTCATGTGGAAATTGGATATTTATTTTTTACAGAATGAGTGAGGTAGATAAATTAGATGTTGATTTTAAAGTATTATTTACACTCATTACATTACATGGCCATTTTTGTGAAACGTAGTAAAACCTTTCATCCATCATGTAGCCATTTTTTATGAATCATGACACATAACTGATTCTTTTATCCCTCACATAGTTGATTCATTCATGGTTTTCAATGCATTTATTTGTCGTAATGGAGAATGTAGAAAATTTATTCACGAATCATGTAACAGTTTCTTTTTAGGTGAAACATAGCCATTTCGGAATATAGGATCACGTAGCTGATTCTCATACACATCTCACATATCCATTTTGGTGGAATGTATGATATTCACTACTCAAAACCTTATTAGTTTAGTCTCACATTCCTATATGATCTTTTGGTGTAGTGGTGGTGGAAACTATGTAAAGAACTTCACGAATCTCATCTAACCTTCACAACAACTGGATTGGATCCCTTGATATGATGTACAGTGTAATTATCTTCATAATGAACTTTATAGTAGTTGAAAAACGTTCTCGAGGTCATTGGTGCTAGTTTTTGGCTTCAATAGTGGGGATATACTCAAGTTGTAGTTTCTCAGGTGAATTCTTTAAAGGTTTTCAAGGATTTACAGACAGTGGCGGTCTTGTGTCAGTCAACGAAGGAATGTCAAAGTGGCAGTGAGGTGTGTCCAAGACAAGGATATTTGAGTAGATATTGGATAATACTATGTAGTTTTAGAGTTGTATATATGTGTTGGAGAGGATAATGTTTTATAGTGGAGGTGCGACACTCCTGCTAAAAATTGGAAATGGAATTCCACCCATGTTTTTTCAATGAAAAGTTACCCCCATAATGAAAAAAGTAGATAAAAGGGATTATTTGGTAGAAATATGTCCATAAAATGGTTCTTGGACAAGTTTCTTGGTCGTTTTAGGAGCATAAATTTAAGGGTTAGTCCTTGGTTAAGTTTAATTTTACTTTAATCGATGTAATTAATTTTAATTCCATTCACTAATCATTTTTTTAAAAACTATGTGGAACTTATTATACATTATAAATTATTTTCATTTCAAATATATAATTCATTTTTCCAATTCCCAATCATAGATGTTGTACAGATTAATTTAAAATAAATCCTGTTATCAGGTCGATAATGTTGGTTTGTAAAGTAAAAAAATTCAAAAGTCTACTAAGTTTTTATACCTATGTTCAAAGAGAAATTGATCTCAATGACCTATTTTTTATTAATTAATAAAAATATTATCTAATTAAACATTTAAATAGATATAAAATATAATTTCACTTAACAAATAAATTAGATGAAAAGCAGTTTTGAATTAAAATTCAGCATTTTTCACTACTCATCAAAAAATGAAGTTTCTGAGAAAAATCCCAAAAAATCACGCTAATCTAAAATAAAAAATGATTTTTATTTTATGAAATTCAATTTCTAGTAATTTTAAAATTAATTTTCTTATTTTTCACAGAAGGATTTGAAAAGATTTTTTTTTAGAAAATAGTATTTTAAAACATATAAAGTCATTTTAAAAAATTATATTTTTTATTATCATGAAAATATAGTTGAATAAAATTTAAAAGATATAAAAAAAGATTCTATAATTTTAAAAAAATAAATAAATCATGTTTTATCATATTCTATGGGAACATATTTAAATCTTTCATGTTTTTCTAACACTAATTTTTGTAGATGTTAACAAGATAGGAAAACTATGAGTGGGACTTGTTACTTTATTGGAAATTCCTTAATATCTTGTAGTGTTAAGAAGTAAAATTAAGTTACTATTTCAACAATAAAATTTAAATATATAGAAATATGTAGTTATTATTCCCAAATAATTTGGATGAAATAAAATCAATTATATTTTGTATTAACATTTCTTTATGTTACAATTAAATGTGATAGTTATATTTCTATAATCATCTCAAGAAATTATGATCAGCCTTAACACACTATGAACATTGATATTCAACATCACGTTTTGATATTCTACTTTCAAAAAAGAGATATCTAGTTATAATATATTAGCACAAATATTCAATTATCAAATTTCTTAAAAAACTCTTCTCTTTAAGAAATTTTAATTTTAATTATCTGCGGATAAGACTGAAATTCTTGGGATTATTTTTCTTGAAATTATAGTTCAATATTTTAAAATATTGATTTTCAGGGAAAATAATTTATTTTATTGTTTTTAAATAATCTAGTTTAATTTTTCAAAATCATGTTTTTATGATCATGTCAATTATCATATGCATGTTATATCTCTTATATTTCTTACCCTTTTTCTTTTTAATTGTTTTTTCTAATCACAAAGGGGAGAAAAGATTAATATTTATGGGGGATAAAAGTATAATGTTTATGGGTGAAATTCTAATCTATTAAAATAAAATTTTAAAACAGTGTAATTTCTATTCTTGATTTTAAAATGAAAATTAATATTATTTCATGGGGGTCTTATTCATTCATTAATGGTAATTCTAAATAAATTTTTATATTCTCTATTTATCTTTCTTATTCACCTCTTTATCATTCATATTTTACTTTTAATATTAAATAATTGTTTTTTATCTTCCAAAACAAGATATTATTGAACTTCTAATGTTTGATTATCGTCATAACCACTAAAATTGTTATACCATTTATGTTTTGAGTGTTTGTTGGTTATAGTGTTTAAAACATTCAAGGAAAAAATCAGAACTGGAGGACTATTTTCGAGGTCCCCACTACCTGGTTTCACTAGCTACCCAATAAGGTTTCACAGACTATTCGATGGTGATGGACATAACCACTATTCTTCCAAAAACCTCATCTATTTCTTAGTGGAGATTAACCGTCTGGTTTATGGAATTAGATAGATGAAAAATTCTTTTAGTTTTTTTATCATCTAATAGGTGGATTTCGAAGCATCCCAAGAAGATACAACAATTCCACCGGCTTGCTAGTGGAATTGGGAAATCTAGTCACTATCTTTAATCTCGATCTATCAGTGTTCATTAAATAGTGGACTTATAATCCTTGTATTAGATCATTAAATACTTAGATTGTCCTACAAAATCTCTATAACATATTAAGGATATAAATATACACCAAGGGAATATTGGATCTCATCCATAATAATATAAAACAAAAAATTTCACCTATATGATTCTTGAGTAATACCTGGCATACTTTTTCAAGAGATTCACAAGCTACTTATATTTCTAAAAAGGAAAATTGGGATTCAATGGAATTAATATATTTTAATTTTACTTTATAGTTTGATCTATTTCCCCCATTTATTGATGAAACAACTAGATTTAAATCCCTCTCATTCATGGGTGATAATTTTGTCTATAATTGTAACGTCCTGGTTCCGGAAGACACCTAGAGGCACCCCATACCCGGTTGGTCACATGGCCTCAAGCGCATTTCCCCAAATTCCAGAGACTGTCTACTAGTAGCGAGAGCTTTAGATGTGATAGTGGGGAAACTATGCCCTCATTGTAAGAATACACAAAAGAAGTAAACAAATACATAAAAGAGCAAAAGAAGTAATAATATCATAGAAAATTAACAGTAGAAAACTGAAAGTATAAACTAGAGAACATATATAAAATGATGTATGATACATATGTCTAGGAAAACAGCCAAACAAGTCACAATGCTGGAATACGACAGTGAAAAATCAAAGTGAAATAGAAAGCAGATAAAATCCTCAGCATTACAAGTCATATCTTAGTCCCATGCTCTCCAGCTCGACATCAAATCAAGTACCTAAAGTAGAAGGGCACTTTCCCTTGTCTATACCTGGAACAATATAATCGGTTTGGGCCCAAAAGCATGGCCCAAATAGCGTGTGAGACTAAATCCCAGTAGGCAGCCACCATGAGATCTATAGCTAATAGTCAAAGAGTATATGGCAGGTAGAAGTATAGAAAATAGTAAACATGAAGTACTCAATAGTAAACAATCCAGAGTTCAATATCAAGCAACAACTAACGAAGAATATAAACACAAACAGGTAACCCTATGGGAAGTACCCACATCTTATCCCCTCTGGTCCTACTAAACAAGTACAAGAAACCCTCTGGGAAGTACACTCATTCTAATCCCTCTGGTTCAGCTTAAGCATAGACTCTCGGAGGAAGCACTCAACTTCAATTCCCCCTATAGTCATGTAATGGTACTAAAGGCACTCTAGGGATGAACTCAACGTCTCATTAACCTTGTGTCTCGCATCGAGGAACTAGAGACACTCTTAGGAAGCACTCAATGTCAATTCCCCCTGTGTTCTCACATCGTATATAAAATAGACACTATGGAGAAGCCCTCAACATCCATTCTCCCTATAGTCTATACACCAGGTTCTCATAGCCCTGTGTAAGTTAAGCAAGTGTAGCAGTGCATAACAGCCAAGTTAAAACTCAAGAACTACTTGGCTAGAATTCTACGGCATAATAGAATAACAGAACAATAGTCCCACCATCCTATAATACTAGGCATGGGAAAGAAAACTGCAGCCTAATGGGAAAACTAGACCCAAATATCAAAATGGAAAAAAATGCATGGGAAACAAATCCAAAGCACATCAATTCACCCTATTCACAATAAATTATCATCTACTCAAGCATACCAGCATAGCAGACAAACAATAGTGATAAAACGGTAAACATGTAATACCGCATTCATGGGTATTGGGAAAATTTGCAACTAAACTCAATTAATTTTAACAGAAAGGCACAACACACCTACCTCGATGTTAGGAGATCACTATAAGTGAAAATCGAGACTTGAATCACCCAAGAACACCGTATAGCTACAAAAATTCTCAAAACGTTCAACCAAACATAACATGGAAAAGAAGCGGAATCATGAAACGATGATCTAGAAGAAAGAAGAGCGTACTGAAGCAATCCCAATGCAATCGACGACGTTCAAATCGGAGATCGAACGGAGGCTCAGGGGCTCGGAGAAGTATTGTGGCCGTATGAGTTCTATCGGACGAACGAGGCCTAGAAGTAGGGTGTTATGTCTGTCAGACGTGACCTCAGTGCATTTAATGAAAGAAAAATTAAATACACGGTGTGTACTTTTTGAGTACATGGCATGTACTTTCCATTTTCGTACTCCACTTTAAGCAGACTCTAGGTCAACCCCACATGGCAGTGTGCATGGCTAATACACAACCAACACACTGTTACCCATGGTAACCAAGTACACGGTGTGTACTCATAAAGTACACGGTGTGTACTTTGAAAATTTCCATAAGTTCCTCTTTTTCTAAAAAATGACAAGAAAATGAAAAACATACCCAAAAAGAATGTTTGGGTTCTTAAAAACTTCCCCCTTAAAACAATTCATCCCAGAATTTCCCTAGCAAGGCGGCATAGAAGAAGATACTCCGAACAGCTCCAGCCACTACGATCGTATGTCTACCTCCCTCTCCTAAGTCTTGTCTTGTAGTCGCTCGTGATACCAAAGCACCCGCACTAGAGGAACAGACCGACCATGACGAACCTTTGAACATGGATCCACAATCCATATAGGATTGTCCTCAAAGGATGCATCCACTTCCAACTCAACCTCCTCAGGCTGGAAAACCTGAGACAAGTCTGAGAAGTAACGTCGAAGCAGAGAAATGTGGAAGACGTTGTGCATAGTCGGATACCTCTGAGGTAACTGCAACTGATATATAGCTAGACCAACTCTATCCAATACCTCAAACAGCCTGACATACCTCAGTGAAAGATCACCTTGTCTCATAATCCTCTTCTGTCCCAACCGAGTTGTGACATGAAGGAAAACCTGATCCCTAACCTTGAACTCTAGAGGTCATCTTCGTTGGTCAGCATAAGACTTTTGTCGAGACTGCATGGTATCTATTCTCTTCCGAATAAACTCTATATGCTCTGTAGTCTACTGAACAAGATGAGGTCCCAGAAAACTGCCTCTCCTACCTCCATCCCACATAAGGGTGACCAGCATGACCTACCGTACAAAGCCTCATAAGGTGCCATATGAATAGTTTCTTTAAAACTATTATTGTAGGAAAACTCTATAATAGGTATATGATTCTCCCAAGAACCTCCAAAATCTAGGATGCATGCTCGTAGCATGTCCTTAATCACTTAAATTGTATGCTCAGACTGACCATCTATCTGAGGGTGGTAGGCTGTACTCAAAAGTACCTGTGTACCCAATACCTTCTGAAGCCCCTGCTAGACCTGAGAAGTAAAACATGCATCTCTGTCTGAAACAATGGAGTGTGGAACTCCATGTAGATGTAAAATCTCATGGATGTACTACCTTCCTAGCTCATCAACACCGAAAGTCACCTTGATCGGAAAGAAGTGAGCAACCTTCATGAGTCTG
This sequence comes from Viscum album, assembly GCA_963277665.1. NCBI lineage: Eukaryota > Viridiplantae > Streptophyta > Magnoliopsida > Santalales > Viscaceae > Viscum > Viscum album. Next base: position 57,554,419 of record OY728125.1, read on the forward strand.
TCAATGACAACCCAAACTGTATCATTCCCTCGAGGCGACCTCGGTAAACCTGTCACAAATTATATCACGACATCGTTCCACTTCCACTCAGGAATAGGAAACTGTTGTAAAATTCCTACTGGTTGCTGATGCTCCGCCTTCACCTACTGAAAGGTGGAACACCTCATGACAAAATTTGCAATGTCTCTCTTCATACCTGGCCACCAACACTGATGGTGTAGATCACGATACATCTTGGTGACACAAGGATGAACTTCCCAAACTGATGAATGAAAGTCTCACATCAGCTTCTCATGTATGTCTTCTGGAACCCAAATGCACTCTTAGAAATGAAAGATCTCATCCTCGCCCACGATCCATCCAAGAATAGGGTCCTCTCTTGACATGCTTTCTCGTAGGACTAGGCCTTCAGAATCGGATACCTGCCTCATTTACACTCGATCAAGAAGTGTAGAGGTAACAACCAAAGAAGAAAGAAATGTCTGCCCATGCCTGTCGTGCACCTCCAAATACATCATAGAGAACATATCAATGAGCTGCCACACACTACTGGCCTCCTTAACTGCATGTATCTATACCCTCCTACTCAACGCCTCATCTACTATGTTGCCTTTCCTAGATGTGTAGGCATGTTCAAAGTCAAAGGATTGTAAGTACATAACCTAATTTCTCTATCTGAAATTCAGTTCATGCTGAGTGAAGATGTACTTAAGACTCTTGTGGTTAGTGAAAACCAGAAAATGCTCTCCCAATAGATAATGTATCCAACAACATAATACAAGAACAAAAAAACCCAACTCGAGATCGTGCATCAGGTAATTTCTCTCATGCAGTCGCAACTTTCAAGACCCGTACGCAACCAATCCTCCCCCCTGCATAAGCACATCTCCCAGATCGATACCTAAAGCATAAAAATACATCGTATAGCTCTTTCCCGGATCTGGCCAAACTAGTATCAATCCTGAAGTCAACCTCCCTTTCAGCTCCTGAAAGGCTAAATCACAAGAATCTGACCACAAGAACATCTCACCCTTCTTAGTCAAACTCATCAGTGGTGCTGCTAAGCATGACAAGTCTCATATTGAACGTATGTAGTATCCATCTAGCCCTAGAACACTCCGCACCTCAAAGACGTTTTTCAGATGCTCCCAGGGAACTACTGCTCTCACTTTCTCAGGGTCCACTGACACTCATGTCTCTACGATATCATGACCCACGAAGTGAATCTGATCCATCCAAAAGTGAAATTTTGAAATCTTAGCATATAAATTATGTTCTCTCAGTGTACTCAAAATGATCACAAGATAGGTAGTATGGTCGTGTCGAGTGTAAGGGTACACTAAGATATCGTCCACGAAGACCACCATGAAGGAATCCAAGTATGGATGGAACACTCGGTTCATCAATTCCATGAAAACTAAAGGCGCATTTGTGAGATCAAATGGTATAACCATATACTCATTTAGACCATACCTTCTCTGGGAGGCTGTGAGAGGTATATCTAACGGTCTAACGCGCAAATGATGATAACCTGATATCAATTCAATCATCAAGAACACCCGGGCTCCTCGAAGCTGATCAAATAGATCATCAATACTTGGTAAAGGATATTGGTTCTTGACTGTCAACTGGATCAGCTTACAATAATCCACACAAATCCTAAGGGTACCGTCCGCCTTCTTCACAAAAAGGACCAGTGAATTCTAAGGAGAAGTACTGGGTCAGATGAAACCCTTTGCCTCAAACTCCCCCAACTACTTCTTGAGCTCCTGTAACTCTGGTGTATCCATCCTATAAAGAGGAATGGACACTAGTTCCACTCCTGGAATGATCTCAATGGAAAAGTCTACCTCATGATTTATAGGCAAACCTGAAAATTCTTCTGGAAAGACATCTATGAAACGATCCACTAGTGGTGGAAAGTATAAATCTGAAGTCCCCTGATCGTCCAGATATAGACTAGCAATATAGGCTGTAAATCCTCTCAACCCATGATTCTCGAGTCCCGCTTTGCTTTCCTGGACATCCCATTCACCCTTATGAAGAAAATACCCACCCCTCTAGTGATGTGAAACTCACCCTATAACGATAGCAATTGAGGACTTCCTGAAAGGAAACTAGCTAGTCCATTTTGAAAATGACATCATATCCTGTCATATATAGGTCATAATGTTCCCATAAAAAGTGACACCCACCAACTTTTAGATTTCACTGCTTCCAATAATGTATACTCATCATTCTAGTCCCCAACGGAGTGTCTAGTGTCATTATATCAGCAGAAGAAAAGATGCAAAGCCCAAGGATCTCCACAACCACAATAGATATAAAGCTATGGGAAGCCTCTATATCGAAAAGAGAAGAAGCTAAAACTAATGAAACTAAGATCGTACATCGAACTGTAGAAGGTCCGGAATCCTGCTTCTGCTGGGTCTACTCCACTTCAAAAGTCTGGTATGCTTCACAACCCTAAGACCCTGCCTGGCCACTCTGTGATGATCCACCCTGATGTCGCTGGAAGTCGGGTGACTGGCTACCAAGGGCACGACCACCCACTTTCCAGGACGGCTAGATGAACTCCAGTTCCTAGACTCGTGATAAACTGGTGGTGTTTCACCTGAACAAGGAGTCATAGGAGAACCCATGTCACCAATTGCTAGTGGGAAGATATGACAGAAGCACTGATGATGACTCATCTTTCCGAAAGATCGACACTTGAATGGGTCTCTCGAGTCATGTGGCCTCGTATTCCCACTATTCCCACACTGGTATCACACCACCTGGCTACCAGAAGAAGTGTCTCTCCTCCTCAAATCACAATGCAAAGACTCCCAGCGACGCTTCCTGTTTTTAATAGGAGGGATACTAACCCTGAATGTCGAGCCTCCCTTGATCACAACTCTCGAATCCCTCAGATTACACTCTGTGATCAGTGCTTGGTAGACGATAGAAGTGATAGAAGTAAACCTGAAGATTTTCACATGTGAATGGATGTCATTCCTCAGACCATCCTCAAACATCCTTGCCTGGAATAACATATCAACTCCTAGAATAGGCGTGAAGCACTGAAGCTCAGTAAATCTTGAGGAATACTCCATAACAAAAAGATTACCCTGCTCTAGAATCATAAAATCTCTGGATCGATCATCCCTCAAGGTCTATGGATAGAAGTAATCATAGAAAATGCGTTGAAACTCATCCCACGTCAAAACTTGCTGGCATCCTTCCTAGAAGATCACATATCACCACCTCGTGGCGATGTCCTGAAGCATATTGGTATAGAGATTGAACCTCCTCTCTGGAGGTGTCTCTAGATTCTCAAAGATCGTCAACATGGCTTCTATCCATGACTCTGCAACCTGAGGTCCTCCTTCCCCTGAGAAAGTGGGAGGATGCTGCTCCTAGAAAACCCATATCAAATCAGCCATCAACAGGGTAGGAGGTGGCCCCCCTGAAAGGTCTGCATCATCCTCATAAAAATTTTCCCGAACTATTAATCAGCACCGGTATCAGGTATAACTGGTGGTGCAAATATTGGCACAACAAGAGGATCTGTAGGAAGTCCATGATCAGCCGTATCAAGCATCTGATCGCTCCCCTGTAACTGGCGGACAACTAATGGACGTCTCGGTGGCATGACTCTGCAAGTTCAAACACACACCATAGATCAGGATTAATATGATCTGAAAGATAGAATTGTATGAATGGAACAAGAGAAAGAAAAATTCAAGTTTTATAAAACATGACTACATGGTGTGTATAAACCCTACATGGCGTGTTCCCTTAAGTCATTCACATGGGCGTATACCTCTACCAGAACTGGTTGTGTAACACCAAAACCACATAATATGTTGTCCAAACACACGACATGTACTTGAATCCTCTTCCCCTGCCCGAGTCCTTCTAAATGAATAAGCCAAACTACTCTCCTAATACATGACTACACAGCATGATCTAGATAGACATGACGTGTACTAGACAAGATTCACGTGGCCTGTGTTGTTAGTGACATGACCTAACACATGACTCACACTACAGGGCATGTTCCAGACGGACCCAGCATGTATGAGAAATGATAACACCGACCCGTGTTGTTTGTGACACGGCCGGGTACCTGGGTTAGACTACACAATGTATTTAGATGGCACACATCATGTATTTGATAAGACTCGGCCAACCTGTGTAGTTAGTGACACAAGCGGGAACAGGGTCGACCCAACATGGCGTGTATGGATGGTACACGACGTGTTCACTACAGGTTTTCCCTATCCCGTGTCCCTGCACACATAGCCTAAGACCCGGCTAGAGACTACACGGTGTGTACGTACGGTATACGGCGTGTACTTAAGAGAAGCAGTTTCTTCCCGAACAGAAGAACACATGGCGTGTAGTCAAAACTACGCGGTGTATATTTTTCTTTTTTCTGGGCAGTAAGCCTCAGAAACTACTCCAAAGCTCAAAAAGACACTGAAAGGAACATTAAAAGTGCCAAATTCCGATCCCTGTGGGACTATACTCCATGCGAATCATAGTTTTTCATCATATACATATTATATACAAGATAAACCAGGCAATGATTCACCAAATTCCAGTCCATGTGGGCCCGTAACACCTCAAGAACCAAAGCTTGGTGTCTATTCAAGCGAAGTCTTACACAAAACAATACCCTATAAAACAGTAGGTATTATATCAAGGCATCTATCACAACAACATGCATACCTAGCACAACATCTATCACAAAAACATGAAATCCCTAATGCATCATAAATGTCATGGAAAAAATGAATAACATGTGATTTATAGCAAGTGCCTATATGATGCATGAGATGGAATACCCTAATCTCATCAGGTGGCAACAGAAATAGAACCTCAATAAAATCAACAATAACATCACAAAATATGTGAATCACCCAAATGTGAAAATAAAATCAACTGTAAACTTCCCAAACTAGAAAAAGAAATTGAAATAAATGAGGTAGATTAGCTTTTCCCTATACACAGGTTATCTAATCCCAGGCACAAATTATTACCAAGTACCTATTTCTCCTTATCCCTGAATAAAGGCTCAAACCAGTAATTCAAGAGAAAATAATTCCTCTGATACCACTTTGAAACGTACTAGTTCCAGAAGCCACCTAGTGGTGTCCTGTATCCGGTTGGTCACATGGCCTCAATCGCATTTCCCCAAACTCCAGAGGCTGCTGACTAGAAGTGAGGACCTTGGATGTGATAGTGGGGGCCTTCATTGGAAGAGAACATAGCAGAAGTAAAAAAATTCATACAAGATAGGAAGCCGTAATAATATCATAAAAAATAAATAGTAGAAAAATGAAAGTATACACTGGGGAACATATATCAAAATGATGCTTGGTAAATATGTCTAGGAAAACAGCCAAACAAGTAGTAATGATAGAATACAACAGTGCTAAACCAAAGTGCCAAAGAAAGTAGATAAACTCCTCAATATCTCAACCCATATCTTGGTCCCATTCTCTCCAACTCCACAAAAAATAAAGTACCTGAAGTAGAAGGGCTCTTGCCCTTGTCTATACCTATAATAATATAATCTGTTTGGGACCAAAAGCATGGCCCAAATACGGTTTGAGACTAAATCCTAGTAGGCAACCACCACGAGATATGTGCCTAAGAGTCAATGAGTATATGGAAGGTAGAATTATATGAAACAGTAATCATGAAGTACTCAATAGTAAACAATCCACAGTTCAATATCAAGCAACATTTAAGCAAGAAGAAAAACCCAAAGAGGTTACCCTCAAAGAAGTACCCATAGCCTATCCCCTGTGGTACTACCAAATAAGTACAAACAACCATCTAGGCTATATACTAAGTCTAACCCCTCTGGTATAGCTTAAGCATAGAATCTTGGAGGAAGAACTCACCGTCAATTACCCCTATAGTCTCGTAACGGTACTAAAGGTGCTCTGGGGAAGCAATCAATGTCCCATTCTCCCTGTGGCCCACATCGAGGAACTACAGACACTCTGTGGAATAACTCAACATTAATTCCCCCTGTGGTCTCTGATCGTAAGTAAAACAGACACTTTGGAGAAGCCCTCAACGTCCATTCTCCCTATGGTCTATACACTAGGTTCTCATAGCCCTGTGTAAGTTAAGAAAGTGTAACAGTGAGTAACAAACAAGGTAAACCTCAAGAACTACTTGGATGGAATTCTACAGTACAATAGCATAATAGAACAACAGGCACACCATTTCACATTACTAGGCATGAGAAAGAAAACAACAGCCTAACAGGAAAACTAGACCCAAAGTTCAAAATGGAAAAACATGCATGGGAAGCACATCCAAATCACAACAATTCAACACATTCAAAATCAATTATCATCTACTCAAGCATACCAACATAGTAGACAAACAATATGGCTAAAACGGTAAACGCACAATACCCCGTTCATGGTTATTGGTCAAATTTGCGCATAAACTTAATGAATTTTAATAGGAAGGTACAAAACACCTACCTCAACATTAGGAGATCTCAATAAGTGATCGTAGAGGCTTCAATATCCCTAAAACACTGTAGATATGAAAAAGTCTCAAAACGTTCAACCAAAGATAACATGGAAAAGAAGAGGAATCAAGAAATGATGCTCTAGAAGAAAGAAGAGCTTCTCAAGGCGATCCCAACACAATCAATGGCGGTTGAATTATAGATCGAATTTAGTCTTGGGGTCTTGGAGAAGGGTCGCGGTCGTACGGGTTCTCTCGGACAAACGAGACCTTGAAGTAGGGTGTTTTTTCTGTCAGACACAACCTTGGTGCGTTTAATGAAAAAAATAGATGGTGTGTACTTTTATATTACACAGTGTGTACATACCATTTTCATACTTCGCTTTAAGCAGGCTCTAGGTCACCCCCACATGGCTATGTGAATGGCCACTACATGGCGTGTACTCATAAAGTACACGACGCGTACTTCAAAAATTTCTAGAATTTTTTATTTTTCTCGAAAACGACCAAAAAATGAAAAACATACCCGAAAAGAAGGTCCAGGTTCTTACAATAATCATATTTGAATAAATCATGTTCATTTAAGATACCCCAAGGGGTATATTTTAACCAAGTTATTCCCATTATCTTAGATAATCATTGGGGCTACCTACCAGTATTCCATAAACTATATTTTTATTTATTTTATTTGGAAGATAGTGGATTATGATATATATAATTTGTATTCATGTATCAAAAGTGTTTTGATCACATTTTCAACCATAACACGTTCGTCACCAAACTACTACAACATATATTGTAGATAAACCCACACAAATGTGTTTAGCGTTACATCATGAAAATTATTTAGTTTCATGGTCTATTATTGTGATATTGATCTTAACCCTAAGAAGAACATGGTGATACTTTATATGATCCCTCCAAATAACAAGTTTTACATAAGAGGACTTATAGGGAACCTCTCTCACATTAGGAGATCCATCAAAAGCATAATATAAAATGTATTACCTTCACAAAATTTATGAAAAAAGTAGAAAATGGTTAATGCAATGAGAATTTTCAAATGTTTTTTAATGATATCCTGAAATATCTTCATCACTCTCCAGTTTTGATGCCACTTGTGGAGGTAAATCCCTCAATCCTCTATATGGTGACTATATTGAAATCACCGAGTGCCCTACTTACACAAAAAAATGATACACTCAAGGAACATAGCTTATATTGTCTTTGTAGAATGATGCTAGAAAATGAGATATGATACAATGATATTGAGATGAATTTTCGCGCAATGATTTCTGAGATGTATAATCTCTTCTACTATCTATAACATGATGCGATCCACATAGTCTCCAAATCACACCCACTCAAATATATCCTTGGTCAAACTATATTGATAGGAAGGTTAGTAAGATTTTATATCATTCTAGAACAATTTTATATCCATTTTGTATCCAATAAATAAATCAAAGGAAAATTAATGGTCGATAGATTGGAAGTTAATCCATCCTCTGAGGAAGATATTATAGCCATAAAAATCATTAATGAAGATTATTTATCTATTAATGAAACTTTTGGGATATGGGAGGTGTATTTCAATGGAACTTCTTTATGTCTAACAATAAAAAATATAGATGATGTGAAAATAAACTAGGTCGTGTTAGTATTTTATTTATTTCTCCTACAATTTACATTTTGATAGATTGTTTCCACATATGACAGGGGTGAACAAAAAATTAATTGGAATATCAATAACTCATCATTGGTTTTGAGTTGTCACTGAAAATACTATATTCTACATTAATCATAAAAGGTGATTAAGAACAAGTTATCAAGAAAATAAATGCAGAATATATTTACCAAAAGGATGAGTTAATAACCCTACATAATTATGTATGAGTATTGATGTCATAATTTCATCCAAAACTAACATTTTATAAACTTTCTTACTCACAAAATGATTAAGAAAATATATTTGTAAATCTAGGAAAAGGCCTTGTAGATCTAAATCAGAATAAGATAATTATTTTCATCACACACTGAAGGTTGGTATATATATTCAATAGTAAATATATTGAGAAAACCAATGTACTTGATACCACCTCAAATAAAAGTGATTTATATTTCCCTTTGTTAGGATCACATGATGATGACTATGCTGATAGGTAGGGTGAATCTATGTGGTAAAACTTAATCACTTAAAAATCATTTCCATTAATTACCTCTATTTTTATTCAATAAAGGGATATATTTTTGTATTTAAATATAATTAAAAATAATGATCATAAATGGTAAATAACAATGAACACCAAGGTTTTTAAAGTGGTTCTCCTTCTGTGTGGATGGCTATATCCCCTGGTGTATTATGGTTGTTACCCTACTCACACACAACTACCTTTTTATTATCAATAAAATCATGAGAAAGGGTATGAACTTCAACATGTTCTCCTAGAAATGACTAGGAATAACGAAATATTTATCGTTGAAGAACAATTTTATAGGATATCGACTTCTCACTTCTTAATTGATTAGTAGTGTAATATCGGTATTCTAATATGGTCTCTAATGAATCTGATCAACTTACTCTATATTTATATATCTCTTGTCCAACCTCTACTTCACATTAATCAAAGGGATGTCTAAAATATGTAGTAATAAATAACTTTCTCTTCTACTTATTTGGTGAATATAAAATTCTCTTAATGCGTAGCACTGGTTCTCCACTTTCTCTCACTTATATATATATATATATATATATCAAAATTTACAATAGATATTGTATCAAATATCTATATTAACATAAGAATTTTTCATTTTTAAATCATAGTGTCAAAACCCTACACATAATTTTTATTTTTATTGAATTTAAATTTTTTGATTATGAATTTTATTCTCAAAACATTTAAATCTAATATTTATGTAATTTAATTATGGAAATCCCATGATCATCAGTAATGAGTTCTTCTCACTAAAATCAGTCAAATGATTGCCAATTTATTTATTATAAAACTCATAATTCCCTTTCAAAAAAATATTTAAATCCTATGAAGACCTATAATTCATTCTATGTTTCAATATATATTTAAAAATATGTGATATCTACATAATGAATAATATTTTAACGTGATATTATTCATTAAAATCATTGAATATTGTATCATCACAAATATCCATAATTCCTCATTATCATGTTAATTATTTTGTAACAGAAAACCATAATAATTACTCAGGAAATGTCAATGGAATTTATATATTCTTCTTTATTCTTCATTTTATGATGAATAATTGTTTTCCAGTTAATTTTTCATGCTCTCAATCATTCATCACATGCATTCCTCAAACCGATTTCATGAATTTAATTTTTATGAAGCATCTTCATTGATTCTAAATTACAAAACCTATTTAGTCAAAACATATTTCTTCATGTGGTATGAAAATTACCATATTCTATATGCATTACAGATAGTAAAAGGTTCAAATTACATTCAATCATTGATCTCATCTTATTCAATGAGCACCCACTCATCTTAGTGGCATCATCTTTTAAAAGTCACGTCTTCACATCGTAACTTGATTCTCATGAATGAAAGAGAATATTCATGCATTCATTGATAATAAAACTCACTCATCCCTACCTTTATGTAAGAAAAATACTTTTTTCATCATGTGATCTCATCTCAAAGTAGCATACCATGGTGGTACACAGTGGTAACACACCTGGTGGTAGCACGAGTGATAACAATGGTGGTAGCACTGGTGGTAGCATGATCATGGTATCACATGTTTTTTCATTCTAAAATGGTGGTATCGCCTTCTAATATTGAATGTTATTGTACCATTGGTGGTATCATACCCTTATATAGCCTTAACTTATTACTCATATGTTGGATTTTAAACATTATAATTCATCTTTGAGTACCATTATACAGTGATAAGAATTTGTGTCGACCCTTACATAGCTCTATATGTACCTTTATATAGACTTATTACTCCCATATTCAGAATAGTTTCAACTCATTTTACCCTTATATAGGTACCCCTAAACCTTATGTGGTTCATGGAAATCTCATAGTACCTTTACGCAGTGTGGCTACCCATACACATCCTGGATCTACATTTACAGGAGTGATCAAACTCATAATTTCATATATTTTATTCTATAATTAAACATTAAAATTTTACTAATTTTGTATTTTATTCGTAATTATCATATTTCTTGGTTTTTAAAATAATTTTATTTTAATTTTTGAATTCAAAAAGAAATGTTTAGACAGTTTTTTGTACAGTAAAATATTTTTAACATAAAATATTATATGTGATTAATTATTCCATGAAATTTTGTGGTTAGCATATAAAATGAAATATATATATATATATATATATATATAATTCAGATAATGATAACTGGATCCACCATTTAAGGGGAGTGAATTTTCCATATAGTCAATGTTGAAGTGGAACTAACTTGATGGGTCCCACCACAATAATTTTTCCAAAACAATTTTTCTCATAATTGGTTTGGCTTGAAATTTTGAAATATTTTATAATAATTTATTTTAACCATTTCATCGAACTAGATAAACTTATTGTTCTCACATTATCATGGTAAAAAATGTGTGTGAAGTCGATGTGTGGAAATTAAATGAATCCACCGTGATGGAAATATTATCATCAATTTTTGGACCATAACCCATTAAAATAATATTTAAAGAGTTTGAAAATTTTATGGTATATGATAATGAAATTGGTGAAAATTTCAAATAATTACTAATTGAAGTATTCTTTCATTAATATATTAAGAAATGTGTCTACATTTGGTAAATTGATTCTGGATAGTCTATCTGGACAACGAATCAGCCATAAAATATTCAATACATGACCAAATAAGCTAATATTTTAGGCATAAAATCAGATATGTGGTCGAACAACTATTAAAATTTAAATTCCCAAGATTCAAGATTTTATTGGGTCAACTAGGAGATAATATTCGAATGATAGGTTTTTATACACAAATTTTCATATCCCATGCTAATGAATTGAGATCTCCCCTTCCACTCGAAAAAAGTGATTTTGTCGAAATTTTTCTATTATGTATAAATATTTAATATATAGTAGTGATTAATCTATTATATGTCATTTTTCTTTTTGTATTCTTACTTTATGCCCATCTCAATGCAATGAAAAAGGAGAACTAACTTCATTACATGTTCGAGGGGAGTGGTAGATGCTTTAGTTCACTATGCTTAAATGATTCCCATTATTTTATTATAATAATTTTCCATGTAGTTAAACAATTCGTGGAGTGAGGATACCCCACATTTTCTACTATTATATTCCTTTTCTCATTCACATTTATTCCTCTTTGTCATTATCATAATGTTGGATTCATAGGATTGATGTCAAATTATTATGATAATGTGAGGGAGATTATCCAACATGTAGAGGGTTTGAGTTGGGTAATTACAATTACAACAAAATTTTGTAGAGTTCTAAGGTTAGTCGCTTCATTAAATAGAATATTTTAATTCATATTTTTAAATTACAATGATAGCATTATTGTAATCTCTTAAGAATATAAACATATTCTTACTAACATATTTGTGAATTTTGTTTTGTATTTTATTATATTTTTTATATCATATATATATATATAATTAATTTCAAAAAACACATTATTATATTTTTAATTATTTATTATTATATTAGTTATTATATAAATATTATTCAAATAGTGATAGTAGAAAATTGGTCTGTGTGAGCAGCCTCCTCGAGAGATTGACCCTGAGTATGCACTATATTACATGATAAGTAAATAATAATTTATTGATGTGTGAATCATAAAAAAACACTCTCACCAATTTTTTAGCATGTTCAAGGAGGCACATCACATTTAAACATAGTTTTTCTAAAGAAAGAAAAAAAAAATCACAAACTTCATAACTTTTTTAATAATGAAATTCATTGATGATGCACCCTCATCTTCATTAATTTATATAGTTGAATTTCTAGAAAAATAGGAAAAATAGTTTTATAAGTTAACTAGTAGGGAGGACGTGTTTAAAGAGTTAATTGTGGACCTCAAAGAAGAACATGAGAAACCAATTTTAGAATCATTAGATAAGGAGATCAAATAATTATCATATAATTTTTTGAAATTATATCATGAGATGGATGAGTCATACAAATATCTCCTTCATCCAAATTTTGATGATGAAATCATGGAGGTGGAAACTAAATTGTATAACCCTTATCAACTAAATAATTCTATAATACTCACAATGTCCTTTAAATAGGAACCAACACATTGAGTTGATCCATTAAAGGGAGTTGACTTGACATTATATTCTCTTAATTTTTTATTTTAAATTATTATCAAAGCCAATTAATTAATCACATTTTTATTTTTCATATTTAGTGCCAATTCATGCCTTAAAGAGTGATGATGATCAGGATAAAATGACTATCATTGAGGATAAGATAGTGTTGGAATTCAAAGATGAAGCAATTGATGGGGTTGTGTAGTCTAACTTGGAAGCCAATTATAATAAGGAGGATCATAAATATTTGAATTCTTTATAATTTAATATTTATGAAATGGAGCAATTAAATGATTTTTCTTATGATTTTAATATAGGTGGGGAAATTTTGATACTATCCCAGGATTATTTTAAATATATGGAGAAAGTGGTGTCCAAAGTAAAAAATGAGGACCCATTCAATCCTACCGACACCTTTCTAGATAAAAAATATTCTTAAGTGGGTGTACATCCAATAATCAATTCCCGGGTTCCTCTATAACCAATGTAAAGGAGCTTGCATTGTATACAAGAGGATGTTGGGGTTCAAATCACACAACGACATCCACCATTTGGTTTTGGGTGATAATTGGAAATTCCTACTAGAGTCAGTCAAAAACCAGTACACATTTGGTGTAGAGACCCGAAGCTTGATGTACATTGACATTACATTACATTTGCGGAATACTTAGTACATAACAAAAACACACACACAAGGGTCGTAATAGTTTAGTGTCTTTGGATACTCGGAATATAATCTTCTAATCCTGTTGAAAGATCTTCAACATCTCCCATTAAGATCTTCCTTTTTTATACCTAAAACCATTCTTTATATCCTGGGGAAAAGAAAACATAAAAGGGTGAGCTCAAATGCTCAGTAAGTGTAAAAAAAAGAAATATCAATCACATCATAAGAACATAACATTTTGAAAATCTTAACGTGCAAAAGAGAGCATAATTTCATAACATGGGATAAATCATGGCAGTGAAATGTAATCACAATAATCATAACTTAAAACATGAAACTTTGTGGCATACACACATAATCATAGAGAATAATTTCTTGTTAGTCAAGACTCATTTCCAAGACTATCTTAGTGGACAAAGTCCATTTCTGAACCGAGTCACCCTCGTTTCAGTCCTGTTTCACTGAACCGGTATAACCTACCATTCTAGCCATGTCTATCTCATGAGATATAAAATCTTTACCCAATGCATTGGAGGGAGATATTGGTCCCAACCATCTCATAATGATACCATTCTTATGTGTGCCACAAAATCATAAATCATACATCATTGCATAACCCATGTAATACAAATGGGAATCTTAAACATCATGACATCATAAAACAATTCATATAAGATAAAGGAATTCATAAAAATAATTCCATCACAACATAAAAAAATCAATGTAATAATAGAGATAAAAACATAACCCTTTATTATCTTAGATGGAAAATAATTTTGATAAAACACTTGAACTCCATTCTTGAAGAAAATATCCTTTCTTCTTCAAAAACATTTTTTCCTTTCTTAAAATGTCATACGACTTTAAACTAAAAGAAGTTTATTAAAAATAAACTTGAAAACTTGTAAAGGATGATTCTTTTAAATAATGTTTTAAAAATCCATTCATGCCGTATAAGTTAAAAAAACATTCTTCTCGTACTTTTGTCGGAAAAGTCAAAACGTACCTCGTACGAAAAACGACAAAAGATTCCTTTCATATCTTTTACTAAAAACTCACCAAAGGTTAAAAATGGATTTAAACAATTGTAGGTGGATGTAAATAATATTACATATTGATGAAACAAGGATGTGGATGATAAAATACACCCCAGTAAATACTTACGAATAAACAATCTCGGATAAAAATGAGATTGTGATATTTCCTTTACCTTAGGTCTGATTTGCTTCGTAAGTGTCCGAACCTCCGGTATAATGATTTAAATAATGTCAATGACTTATTACAGAATCATATTCATTGTTATTATATCATATATGGTTCACTTATGACTTTATATTAACCGTTCTTTTGTAAATTCATGTTAAAGTAGCGTTTTGGGTAAAATCGTCTCATTTTTCGTTCGTGTTTTAACTTGTAATTATTCATATGATTACATAGATCATTATTACTTAATTATAGAATATAAAACATGATTTATATATAATATATATTCAGAATATACATATATATAATGGTTCGATAAATGGAAAGAAATACACCGTTCATGGAGACGGTAGGTCGTACGTACGCATGAACGCTGTTTTCGTTTCCTTATTGAATTGAGTGGAATTAAGTAGATGACATACATATATATACACATAAATCCAGTAGCTTTATAATGTCATATATTTAATTATTATTGCTTATATATACTTTATAATCATTCTTAAATGGTTAACATGGAGAATGAATCTCATCGCGTCGTGGAGCCGGTAGTCCGTACGTACGCACGAGCGATGATATCATTTCCATAATTATTGAATTGAATTGGAGTGGATGATACAATATATCAGAATAATTATGATGTTATAATAACTAGGTATAGTTATTATTTACACCATAATACCCATCCATGTAAGGTGTTGGTGGAAAAACAGATTACACAACGGCGTGGAGACGGTATTCCGTACGTACGCACGCGCGGTGATTTTGTTTTCCGTAGGATGGATAGATAGAGAAATAGGGTTGTTTCATACTTATAATAACATATCATTATATGAGTGATACGGATTTTATTACTTCATAATGAAACAACCTAAGAAGAAGAAGTGGAAGAAGAAATAAAGTTGAAAGAATCGGTAACAGAAATTACCTCTTCTTTGAAGCGCCTCTTTGAGACCTTCTCTTAGGGCACTAAAATTGGTCTTTGAGGAAGACCAGAACCTCTAGTATGTTTCTAGGGAAGTGGAGAGGAGAATTTGTCAGGTGTTGGCCGAGCTTGAAGGCTCAATGTTTTGTGAGGAAGAGAGGGAGGAGGTGCCCTTTTATAAGGGAGGAGAGGGGCACCTTTGGAATAACTAAAAATATTATTTTATTATAAAGTCAAGATTGGTTTTAAATAGATCCAAATTGATTTATTTCGAGGATAAGGTGGGTATGGGTCGAAATCCTCTCATCCAATAGAATTTAGACAAGTTTAAGTTCCTATTTTAACCTTATCATTTAGATGTAACATTATGTTAAATAATTTTACTTTTACCGTGTCTTCTTGTGTTCTTACACTATAAGGTTAATAAAATTACTATAAGAAGCCAAACGAACCCCAAGTTGTTTATTATTAATATATATAACCTTATCTAAGTCATTTGGCCGAACCTTAGATTTTTAGGAATAAAATAACAATTAATAATATAATATTTGTTTTAAAAACTATTTTATGTCAATTTTGACACTATTTAGTAATTGATTTTTGTGAAACTTATAACAGAATGATTAATTTGTAAAAAGTTAATTAAATCAATACTAACATGTCATAGTATCCTAGAAAATTAGTGGAATTCATAAAAAGTCTCTAATTATATTTATTTGGGCATTTATAACATCAATTATGTCAATATTTCATTAATAAGATAATTACTGCATCATCTTTGTGTCATAAATAAATTAAATTATTTGATGTCTAAAAATTACAAATAAAATACCATTATGTAGGAAATATTTTTAGCTTTATAATGAATATTTAAAATAGAATTTTTCTTCTGTATAAACCTATATTAAAATTTTTTAGTAAATAAACTTTGATTTTAACTCTTTTAACCCTTCTTTAAATAAATTAATAATAAATGTCCTAATCTAATCCAAGTGGGCCTAAATGGTCATATTTTATTCCTATGTTTGTTTTTGGTCGAATTACACTTGTTTAATAGAATTAGGACATGTGTTAGGGTAATAATAATATCATTTCTACACTTAATTACCCTATTTACTTTTAACCGTGGTAAAAAAAGTAAAAGGTTACTATTCACAAAAAAATTATTTTCATCTCATTGAACCACATTTTACTTACTGACATCAACCATGTCTCTCGGATTTTTGAAATTCCACTCATAGTAGCGGTAAAATTAAGTTTTATGAAAAATTCAGTTTTTTTAACTACCACTTAGTGGTTTCACTATTCATCAAAAATTGAACGTTTTCAGAAAAATACCAAAAATTAGGCCTAAGCTATATTTGATATTATGAACTCAAAAATGATTTCTATTTTACCAAATTCAAAACATATCAGTTGCATTAATTAATTTAAAAATTAATTCCCGTCGTCAAAACAAATAGCGTGTTCTTAAGAGATAATAACTATCAAAAGATTGACACTTGTTTATGTCTGGTTTAAATGTTAAATTACATCCAATGACCAACATTGTATTAAATTGTAAAAATATATTCTAAATATACTTTAAAACCACTGAAATTAATAATTTATCACTATTAATTATTTCGATTGAAAAAGTTGTTTTTAATTAAAATTTAATAATTTTCACTATTCGACAAAATATGAAAGTTATCCGAAAATCACCAAAATTTCACCCTAAGCAAATTTCGATATTACGAATCCAAAAATAAATTCCATTTTGAAAAATAAAATTTACAAAATTTCAAAAAGTGGTTATTACTATTCATAATGGCTAGTTTTAATAATATTTTAATAGCATATTGTTGTTTAGTGAAACTCGTTATTGCGTACTACACACGCTATCGAGGAAGGTCGCAATTGCGTGTAATGCAAGGCAAGTCAAGGATGCGTGTTGTGCAATCTCCTTTTGGTGTAGCATATAACACAAGACATTAATGAAATTAAAATAATATTTTTCATAAAATCTCGTGGTGTTACATTCTACCCCCCTTAAAATGAATTTCGCCCTCGAAATTCGTCGGGGTTATAAATGGTTTACTACTTGAAAGTTTCTTTAATAGAAACCCACATCGTAAAAAGGAATACCAAAACCAATCTTTAAAAAAAAAGTATGAAACGTAACGGTTACCCAAATAAACTAATCACTGGGTTTCCATATAGGTGAAAATATGGATATGGAAGAAAAATCTAACCATCATGTTCTGAGGGAGAGTGGTAGAGAACATGGCTATGGAAAAGATAGCAATAACAAATCCATAAATTTTTGACGATCTAAGGTACCATCTGATTAATCAGATATAAGAGCACTAGGACAACATTTTTGGTTTTCAAGATCGTTTCCCTAAAGTTGAAGAATTTGAATTAGAATAAATACTTACTTTATTTTGGTAAAATCTCATTGTTTTTCGTGCCTTGAACAATTTCCACTTCATCTCTTAAATAAATGAAGTTGAATTTGTTATTCGTGAAGTGTTAGCAGATCATGTGATAGAATGACGGGTCGTTCCATCTATCTCAAACAAAAGGTTAGCAAAAGTTATTAAATATACATAAGTCATTCTATAGTGAGATTAATCATATATGGTTCCTAAAATGGACTTATACTTCATATATCATACTTATTAATATAATAAAACTAGTTTCTAATAAATAGGGACTTCCTGTAGGCCAGTGGTAGGTGATAAAGGCCAGTCGCACTTCGGTTGTGGGTTCGATTCCCACAGCCTTGTTCGACGCGATGGGCTGTCGCCCGTCCTGCAGGTTGTCCTTTTTCTAAAACTATATTACTATAACATCTCATCAATAATATCAAAAAAAAACTTATATCCTTAAACAATACTAACTTATGTCCAACATAATCCATTCTAGTCTTTAGTCTTATCCATAATACTGCAGTCCATTCTCATAATATAGTGAAAACGATTACCAGAGATTTAATACCATCGTTGATCCCCATATATCATAAGATATGTCTTGTTGGTCACATTACAAACACTCAAAGTCCTTAATCATGTATTCTCTTGAATACCCATTGAACCATAGTGATAAGTTGAATGCAGTTAAAAGTTAACACTTTTCACATACCAAAATACTCAAAATTCTATATACTCAAACCATGATATCACTTAGTCCTTATATCAATCATGAGCTCATGATTACTGTTAAACATTTCGTTTTCTCGTTTTCCCTTCATTATGAGCATATCATCTTATTTCCAAAAATATCTCAATCACTTTGAATACCACATTAGACCAATACATAAATATTCCTATACTTTATGATACAACATTATTTTTGAATCCCATTACATAAACACTTAGTCATTCCACCACATCATTGTCATATTCAACATCGCCAATGGTGATCGCATGTGACTTCCCTTTGTCCTTTGCCTTAAGTGGTTGCTCATGTCGATCATCACTAACCCTTGGATTAGGGCATTTATTAGCATAATGACCCATTTCCTTGCACTTGAAGCATTGAAGTGTTGGTGGTGCATTCTCTACAGTGTTTTCTTTATTCACATCATTAGAAACCCTTATTCCATTACTTCGACACTCAGCTGCTCGATGACCTTCTTTTCCACACTTAAAACATTTTCTAGTCCCTTTAAGACAATCTTCACCATGCTTCTTTCCACACTTTGTGCATAAGGAAACATTCATCTTCTTTTCACCATTATTCTGAGATTTCTCCTTGAACTCCATCTTTCGTTTCTTGTCAAAACCATGAGATGGATATGTAACACCAACTTCCATTTCTACCTTGATAGCACAACGCACAATTTCTTCATAGCTACTGAAGTCTCTTATAGCTAATGCCCTTCGAAGACTTGGTTTTAAGCCACTGAAAAATCGATCAACTTTACTTTCAGGTTGGATGATAATGCCAGATGCATACCTTGAAAGTCTTGTAAAATTCTCTTCGTATATACCAACAGATTCATCATCCTTCTGCTTCAACTCATGAAACTCCTTTTCCATCTTTGTTCGAAGAATATGGGGGAAGTACTTACTGAAAAACAAGTTCTTGAACTCGTCCCATTCCATGGACTCAATTTCATCTCTCGGCCTCGTATTCTTGATAAGATTCCACCATTGATCAGCTTCACCTTCCAAATGATATACTGCTAAGATGACTTTATCATGCTCAGAACATTGAAGAACTGAAAATATCTTTTCAGTGGTACTGATCCATTGTTCAGCAACAAGTGGATCGGAAGACCCACTGAAAGAAGGTGGAAATTGCCTCATGAAGGACTCAATAGAATATTGTTCCCTTCTCTTCTCATTTGGAAGTCTAGAATGATTCATAGCTTGTGTAAGTATAGCAATAAGATTTTGCACTCCATCTCCCATAACATTTGTTTGTTCAGGAGGGCAATCATTACATTGTCCATTGTATTGATCAACACGGTTCCTTCGGGTTCCAGCCATCGTCTAAAACCCAAAAAGAATAGTGTGAGAGGCAAAAATCATGCTAGGGAAAACAACATAATAAAGGGGGTGTACCATAAATATCTAACATCTTAGGTTAAATTCTATGATCGTTACCGTAGTTCTAGGACATATACTTATCCTTAGGGACATCCCTAGACATAGCTTAGAAATATCTCTAGGGATCTCACTAACGTTTTCACATCCTAGTTTCCAAAGGTTGACTAAACCTTTCCTCTGATACCAACTATAGAGACCCGTATCCTGACGTACATTGACATTACATTACATTTTCGGAATACTTAGTACATAACAAAAACACACACACAAGGATCGTAATAGTTTAGTGTCTTTGGAAACTTGGAATATAATCTTCTAATCCTGTTGAAATATCTTCAACATCTCCCATAAAGATCTTCCTTTTTTTATACCTAAAACCATTATTTATATCCTGGGGAAAATAAAACATAAAAGGGTGAGCTCAAATGCTCAGTAAGGGTAAACAAAAGAAATATCAATCACATCATAAGAACATAACATTTTGAAAATCTTAACCTGCAAAAGAGATCATAATTTCATAACATGGGATAAATCAAGGCAGTGAAATGTAATCACAATAATCATAACTTAAGACATGAAACTTTTTGGCATACACACATAATCATAGAGAATCATTTCTTGTTAGTCAAGACTCATTGCCAAGACTATCTTAGTGGACAAAGTCCATTTCTGAACCGAGTCACCCTCGTTTCGGTCCTGTTTCACTGAACCGATATAACCTAACGTTCCAGCCATGTCTATCTCATGAGATCTAAAATCTTTACCCAATGCATTGGAGGGAGATATAGTTCCCACCCATCTCATAATGATACCATTCTAATGTGTGCCACAAAATCATAAATCATACATCATTGCATAACCCATGTAATACAAATGGGAATCTTAAACATCATGACATCATAAAACAATTCATATAAGATAAAGGAATTCATAAAAATAATTCCATCACAACATAATCAAATCAATGTAATAATAGGGATAAAAACATAACCCTTTATTATCTTAGATGGAAAATAATTTTGATAAAACACTTGAACTCCATTCTTGAGGAAAATATCCTTTCTTCTTCAAAAACATTTTTTCCTTTCTTAAAATGTCATACAACTTTAAACTAAAAGAAGTTGATTAAAAATAATCTTGAAAACTTGTAAAGGATGATTCTTGGAAATAATGTTTTAAAAATCCATTCATGCCGTATAAGTTAAAAAAAACATTCTTCTCGTACTTTTGTCGGAAAAGTCAAAAAGTACCTCGTACGAAAAACGACAAAAGATTCCTTTCATATCTTTTACTAAAAACTCACCGAAGGGTAAAAATGGATTTAAACAATTTTAGGTGGATGTAAATAATATTACATATTTATGAAACATGGATGTGGATGATAAAATACACCCCAGTAAATACTTACGAATAAACATTCTCATATAAAAATGAGATAGTGATATTTCCCTTACCTTAGGTCTGATTTTCTTCGTAAGTGTCCGAACCTCCTGTATAATGATTTA
Source organism: Viscum album (assembly GCA_963277665.1). Classification (NCBI taxonomy): domain Eukaryota; kingdom Viridiplantae; phylum Streptophyta; class Magnoliopsida; order Santalales; family Viscaceae; genus Viscum; species Viscum album. Next base: position 57,576,054 of record OY728125.1, read on the forward strand.
AATAATGTCAATGACTTATTACAGATTCATATTCATTGTTATTATATCATATATGGTTCACTTATGGCTTTATATTACCCGTTCTTTTGTAAATTCATGTTAAAGTAGCGTTTGGGGTAAAATCGTCTCATTTGTAGTTCGTGTTTTAACTTGTAATTATTCATATGATTACATAGATCATTATTACTTAATTATAGAATATAAAACATGATATATATATATAATATATATTCATAATATACATATATATAATGGATAGATAAATGGAAAGAAATACACCGTTCATGGAGACAGTAGGCTGTACGTATGCATGAACGCTGTTTTCGTTTCCTTATTGAATTTAGTGGAATTAAGTAGATGACATACATAAATATACACATAAATCCAGTATCTTTATAATGTCATATATTTCATTATTATTTCTTATATATACTTTATAATCATTCTTAAATGGTTAACATGGAGAATGAATCTCATCGCGTCGTGGAGCCGGTAGTCCGTACGTACACACGAGCGATGATATCATTTCCATAATTATTGAATTGAATTGGATTGGATGATACAATATATCAGAATCATTATGATGTTATAATAACTATGTATAGTTATTCTTTACACCATAATACCCATCCATGTAAGGTGTTGGTGGAAAAACAGATTACACCACGGCGTGGAGATGGTATTCCGTACGTACGCACGCGCGGTGATTTTGTTTTCCGTAGGATGGATAGATGGTAAAATAGGGTTGTTTTATACTTATAATAACATATCATTATATGAGTGATACGGATTTTATTACTTCATAATGAAACAACCTAAGAAGAAGAAGTGGAAGAAGAAATAAAGTTGAAAGAATCGGTAACAGAAATTACCTCTTCTTTGAAGCGCCTCTTTGAGACCTCCTCTTAGGGCACTAAATTTGGTCTTTGAGGAAGACCAGAACCTCTAGGATGTTTCTAGGGAAGTGGAGAGGAGAATTTGGCAGGGTTTGGCCGAGCTTGAAGGCTCAAAGTTTTGTGAGGAAGAGAGGGAGGAGGTTCCCTTTTATAAGGGAGGAGAGGGGCACCTTTGGAATAACTAAAAATATTATTTTATTATAAAGTCAAGTTTTGTTTTAAATAGATCCAAATTGATTTATTTCTAGGATAAGGTGGGGATGGATCGAAATCCTCTCATCTAATGGAATTTAGACAAGTTTAAGTTCCTATTTTAACCTTATCATTTAGATTTAACATTATGTTAAATAATTTTACTTTTACCGTGTCTTCTTGTGTTCTTACACTATAAGGTTAATAAAATTACTATAAGAAGCCAAACGAACCCCAAGTTGTTTATTATTAATATATATAACCTTATATAAGTCATTTTGCCGAACCTTAGATTTTTAGGAATAAAATAAAATTAATAATATAATATTTGTTTTAAAAACTATTTTATGTCAATTTTGACACTATTTAGTAATTGATTTTTGTGAAAATCATAACAGAATGATTAGTTTGTAAAAAGTTAATTAAATCAATACTAACATGTCATAGTAACCTAGAAAATTAGTGGAATTCATAAAAAGTCTCTAATTATATTTATTTGGGCATTTATAACATCAATTATGTCAATATTTCATTAATAAGATAATTACTGCATCATCTTTGTGTCATAAATAAATTAAATTATTTGATGTCTAAAAATTTCAAATAAAATACCATTATTTAGGAAATATTTTTATCTTTCTAATGAATATTTAAAATAGAATTTATCTTCTGTATAAACCTATATTAAAATTTTTTAGTAAATAAACTTTGATTTTAACTCTTTTAACCCTTCTTTAAATAAATTAATAATAAATGTCCTAATCTAATCCAAGTGGGCCTAAATGGTCATATTTTATTCCTATGTTTGTTTTTGGTCGAATTACACTTGTCCAATAGAATTAGGACATGTGTTAGGGTAATAATAATATCATTTCTACCCTTAATTACCCTATTTACTTTTAACCGTGGTAAAAAAACTAAAAAGTTACTATTCACCAAAAAATTATTTTCATCTCATTGAACCACATTTTACTTACTGACATCAACCGTGTCTCTCATATTTTTGAAATTCCACTCACAGAAGCGGTAAAATTTAGTTTTATGAAAAATTCAGTTTTTTTAACTACCACTTAGTGGTTTCACTATTCATCAAAAATTGAACGTTTTCAGAAAAATGCCAAAAATTAGGCCTAAGCTATATTTGATATTATGAACTCAAAAATGATTTCTATTTTACTAAATTCAAAACATATCAGTTGCATTAATTAATTTAAAAATTTAATTCCCGTCGTCAAAACAAATAGCGTGTTCTTAAGAGATAATAACTATCAAAAGATTGACACTTGTTTATGTCTGGTTTAAATGTGAAATTACATCCAATGACCAACATTGTATTAAATTGTAAAAATATATTCTAAATATACTTTAAAACCACTCAAATTAATAATTTATCACTATTAATTATTTCGATTGAAAAAGTTGTTTTTAATTAAAATTTAATAATTTTCACTATTCGTCAAAATATGAAAGTTATCCAAAAATCACCAAAATTTCACCCTACGCTAATTTCGATATTACAAATCCAAAAATAAATTCCATTTTGAAAAATAAAATTTACAAAATTTCAAAAAGTGGTTATTACTATTCATAACGGCTAGTTTTAATAATATTTTAATAGCATATTGTTGTTTAGTGAAACTCGTTATTGCGTACTACACACGCTATCGAGGAAGGTCGCGATTGCGTGTAATGCAAGGAAAGTCAAGGATGTGTGTTGTGCAAGCTCCTTTTGGTGTAGCATATAACACAAGACATTAATGAAATTAAAATAATATTTTTCATAAAATCTCGGGGTGTTACATTCTACCCCCTTAAAATGAATTTCGCCCTCGAAATTCGTCGGGGTTATAAATGGTTTACTACTTGAAAGTTTATTTAATAGAAACCCACATCGTGAAAAGGAATACCAAAACCAATCTTTAAAAAAAGTATGAAATGTAACGGTTACCCAAATAAACTAATCACTGGGTTTCCACATAGGTGAAAATATGGATATGGAAGAAAAATCTAACCATCATGTTCTGAGGGAGAGTGGTAGAGAACATGGCTATGGAAAAGATAGCAATAACAAATCCATAAATTTTTGACGATCTAAGGTACCATCTGATTAATCAGATATAAGAGCACTAGGACAACATTTTTGGTTTTCAAGATCGTTTCCCTAAAGTTGAAGAATTTGAATTAGAATAAATACTTACTTTATTTTGGTACAATCTCACTGTTTTTCGTGCCTTGAACAATTTCCACTTAATCTCTTAAATAAATGAAGTTGAATTTGTTATTTGTGAAGTGTTAGCAGATCATGTGATAGAATGACGGGTCATTCCATCTATCTCAAACAAAAGGTTAGCAAAAGTTATTAAATATACATAAGTCATTCTATAGTGAGATTAATCTTATATGGTTCCTAAAATGGACGTATACTTCATATATCATACTTCTTAATATAATAAAACTAGTTTCTACTAAATAGGGACTTCCTGTAGGCCAGTGGTAGGTGATAAAGGCCAGTCGCACTTCGGTTGTGGGTTCGATTCCCACAGCCTTGTCCGACGCGATGGGCTGTCACCCGTCCTGCAGGTTGTCCTTTTTCAAAAACTATATTACTATAACATCTCATCAATAATATCAAAAAAAACTTCTATCCTTAAATAATACTAACTTATGTCCAACATAATCCATTCTAGTCTTTAGTCTTATCCATAATACTGCAGTCCATTCTCATAATATAGTGAAAACGATTACCAGAGATTTAATACCATCGTTGATCCCCATATATCATAAGATATGTATTGTTGGTCACATTACAAACATTCAAAGGCCTTAATCATGTATTCTCTTGAATACCCATTGAACCATAGTGATAAGTTGAATGCAGTTAAAAGTTAACACTTTTCACATACCAAAATCCTCAAAATTCTATATACTCAAACCGTGATATCACTTAGTCCTTATATCAATAATGAGCTCATGAATACTGTTAAACATTTCGTTTTCTCGTTTTCCCTTCATTATGCGCATATCATCTTATTTCCAAAAATATCTCAATCACTTTGAATACCACATTAGACCAATACATAAATATTCCAATACTTTATGATACAACATTATTTTGGAATCCCATTACATAAACACTTAATCATTCCACCACATCATTGTCATATTCAACATCGCCAATGGTGATCGCATGTGACTTCCCTTTGTCCTTTGCCTTAAGTGGTTGCTCATGTCGATCATCACTAACCCTTGGATTAGGGCATTTATTAGCATAATGACCCATTTCCTTGCACTTGAAGCATTGAAGTGTTGGTGGTGCATTCTCTGCAGTGTTTGCTTTATTCACATCATTAGAAACCCTTTTTCCATTACTTCGACACTCAGCTGCTCGATGACCTTATTTTCCACACTTAAAACATTTTCTAGTCCCTTTAAGACAATCTTCACCATGCTTCTTTCCACACTTTGTGCATAAGGAAACATTCATCTTCTTTTCACCATTATTCTGAGATTTCTCCTTGAACTCCATCTTTCGTTTCTTGTCAAAACCATGAGATGGATATGTAACACCAAATTCCATTTCTACCTTGATAGCACAACGCACAATTTCTTTATAGCTACTGAAGTATCTTATAGCTAATGACCTTCAAAGACTTGGTTTTAAGCCACTGAAAAATCGATCAACTTTACTTTCGGGTTTGATGATAATGCCAGATGCATACCTTGCAAGTCTTGTAAAATTTGCTTCGTATATACCAACAGATTCATCATCCTTCTTCTTCAGCTCAAGAAACTCCTTTTCCATCTTTGTTCGAAGAATATGGGGGAAGTACTTACTGAAAAACAAGTTCTTGAACTCGTCCCATTCCATGGACTCAATTTCATCTCTCGGCCTCGTATTCTTGATAAGATTCCACCATTGATCAGCTTCACCTTCCAAATGATATACTACTAAGATGACTTTATCATGCTCAGAACATTGAAGAACTGAAAATATCTTTTCAGTGGTACTGATCCATTGTTCAGCAACGAGTGGATCGGAAGACCCACTAAAAGAAGGTGGACATTGCCTCATGAAGGACTCAATAGAATATTGTTCCCTTCTCTTCTCATTTGGAAGTCCAGAATGATTCATAGCTTGTGTAATTATAGAAATAAGATTTTTCACTCCATCTCCCATAACATTTGTTTGTTCTGGAGGGCAATCATTACATTGTCCATTGCATTGATCAACACGGTTCCTTCGGGTTCTAGCCATCGTCTAAAACCCAAAAAGAATAGTGTGAGAGGCAAAAATCATGCTAGGGAAAACAACATAATAAAGGGGGAGTACCATAAATATCTAACATCTGAGGTTAAATTCTATGATCATTACCATAGTTCTAGGACGTATACTTATCCTTAGGGACATCCCTAGACATAGCTTAGAAATATCTCTAGGGATCTCACTAACGTTTTCGCATCCTAGTTTCCAAAGGTTGACTAAACCTTTCCTCTGATACCAACAATAGAGACCCGTATCCTGACGTACATTGACATTACATTACATTTTCGGAATACTTAGTACATAACAAAAACACACACACAAGGTTCGTAATAGTTTAGTGTCTTTGGAAACTCGGAATATAATCTTCTAATCCTGTTGAAATATCTTCAACATATCCCATAAAGATCTTCCTTTTTTATACCTAAAACCTTTATTTATATCCTAGGGTAAAGAAAACATAAAAGGGTGAGCTCAAATGCTCAGTAAGGGTAAACAAAAGAAATATCAATCACATCATAAGAGCATAACATTTTGAAAATCTTAACCTGCAAAAGAGAGCATAATTTCATAACATGGGATAAATCATGGCAGTAAAATGTAATCACAATAATCATAACTTAAGACATGAAACTTTTTGGCATACACACATAATCATAGAGAATCATTTCTTGTTAGTCAAGACTCATTGCCAAGACTATCTTAGTGGACAAAGTCCATTTCTGAACCGAGTCACCCTCGTTTCAGTCATGTTTCACTGAACCGGTATAACCTACCATTCCAGCCATGTCTATCTCATGAGATATAAAATCTTTACCCAATGCATTGGAGGGAGATATAGGTCCCATCCATCTCATAATGATACCATTCTTATGTGTGCCACAAAATCATAAATCATACATCATTGCATAACCCATGTAATACAAATGGGAATCTTAAACATCATGACATCATAAAACAATTCATATAAGATAAAGGAATTCATAAAAATAATTCCATCACAACATAATCAAATCAATTTAATAATAGGGATAAAAAGATAACCCTTTATTATCTTAGATGGAAAATAATTTTGATAAAACACTTGAACTCCATTCTTGAGGAAAATATCCTTTCTTCTTCAAAAACATTTTTTCCTTTCTTAAAATGTCATACAACATTAAACTAAAAGAAGTTGATTAAAAATAATCTTGAAAACTTGTAAAGGATGATTCTTGGAAATAATGTTTTAAAAATCCATTCATGCCGTATAAGTTAAAAAAAACATTCTTCTCGTACTTTTGTCGGAAAAGTCAAAAAGTACCTCGTACGAAAAACGACAAAAGATTCCTTTCATATCTTTTAATAAAAACTCACCGAAGGGTAAAAATGGATTTAAACAATTTTAGGTGGATGTAAATAGTATTACATATTGATGAAACATGGATGTGGATGATAAAATACACCCCAGTAAATACTTACGAATAAACAATCTCAGATAAAAATGAGATTGTGATATTTCCCTTACCTTAGGTCTGATTTGCTTCGTAAGTGTCCGAACCTCCTGTATAATGATTTAAATAATGTCAATGACTTATTAAAGATTCATATTCATTGTTATTATATCATATATGGTTCACTTATGACTTTATATTACCCGTTCTTTTGTAAATTCATGTTAAAGTAGCGTTTGGGGTAAAATCGTCGCATTTGTAGTTCATGTTTTAACTTGTAATTATTCATATGATTACATAGATCATTATTAATTAATTATAGAATATAAAACATGATATATATATAATATATATTCAGAATATACATATATATAATGGATCGATAAATGGAAAGAAATACACCGTTCATGGAGACAGTAGGCTGTACGTATGCATGAACACTGTTTTCGTTTCCTTATTGAATTGAGTGGAATTAAGTAGATGACATACATATATATACACATAAATACAGTAGATTTATAATGTCATATATTTCATTATTATTGCTTATATATACTTTATAATCATTCTTAAATGGTTAACATGGAGAATGAATCTCATCGCGTCGTGGAGCCGGTAGTCCGTACGTACGCACGAGCGATGATATCATTTCCATAATTATTGAATTGAATTGGAGTGGATGATACAATATATCAGAATCATTATGATGTTATAATAACTATGTATAGTTATTCTTTACACCATAATACCCATCCATGTAAGGTGTTGGTGGAAAAACAGATTACACCACGGCGTGGAGACGGTATTCCGTACGTACGCACGCACGGTGATATTGTTTTCCGTAGGATGGATAGATGGTGAAATAGGGTTGTTTCATACTTATAATAACATATCCGTATATGAGTGATACTGATTTTATTACTTCATAATGAAACAACCTAATAAGAAGAAGTGGAAGAAGAAATAAAGTTGAAAGAATCGGTAACAGAAATTACCTCTTCTTTGAAGCGCCTCTTTGAGACCTCCTCTTAGGGCACTAAAATTGGTCTTTGAGGAAGACCAGAACCTCTAGGATGTTTCTAGTGAAGTGGAGAGGAGAATTTGGCAGGGGTTTACCGAGCTTGAAAGCTCAAAGTTGTGTGAGGAAGAGAGGGAGGAGGTACCCTTTTATAAGGGAGGAGAGGGGCACCTTTGGAATAACTAAAAATATTATTTTATTATAAAGTCAAGTTTGGTTTTAAATAGATCCAAATTGATTTATTTCAAGGATATGGTGGGGATGGGTCGAAATCCTCTCATCCAATAGAATTTAGACAAGTTTATGTTCCTATTTTAACCTTATCATTTAGATTTAACATTATGTCAAATAATTTTACTTTTACCGTGTCTTCTTGTGTTCTTACACTATAAGGTTAATAAACTTACTATAAGAAGCCAAAAGAACCCCAAGTTGTTTATTATTAATATATATAACCTTATCTAAGTCATTTTTCCGAACCTTAAATTTTTAGGAATAAAATTACAATTAATAATATAATATTTGTTTTAAAAACTATTTTATGTCAATTTTGACACTATTTAGTAATTGATTTTTGTGAAAATCATAACAGAATGATTAGTTCGTAAACCATTCATTACAGCAATACTAACATGTCATATTAACCTAGAAAATTAGTGGAATTCATAAAAATTCTCAAATTATATTTATTTGGGCATTTATAACATCAATTATGTCAATATTTCATTAATAAGATAATTACTGCATCATCTTTGTGTCATAAATAAATTAAATTATTTGATGTCTAAAAATTACAAATAAACTACCATTATTTAGGAAATATTTTTAGCTTTCTAAGGAATATTTAAAATAGAATTTAGCTTCTTTATAAACCTATATTAAAAATGTTTTAGTAAATAAACTTTGATTTTAACTCTTTTAACTCTTCTTTAAATAAATTAATATTAAATGTCCTAATCTAATCCAAGTGGGCCTAAATGGTCATATTTTATTCCTAAGTTTGTTTTTGGTCAAATTACACTTGTCCAATAGAATTAGGACATGTGTTAGGGTAATAATAATATCATTTCTACCCTTAATTACCCTATTTACTTTTAACCGTGGTAAAAAAAAGTAAAAAGTTACTATTCACCAAAACATTATTTTCATCTCATTGAACCACATTTTACTTACTGACATCAACCGTGTCTCTCGAATTTATGAAATTCCACTCACAGAAGTGGTAAAATTATGTTTTATGAAAAATTCAGTTTTTTTAACTACCACTTAGTGGTTTCACTATTCATCAAAAATTGAAAGTTTTCAGAAAAATGCCAAAAATTAGGCCTAAGCTATATTTGATATTATAAACTCAAAAATGATTTCTATTTTACCAAATTCAAAACATATCAGTTGCATTAATTAATTTAAAAATTAATTCCCGTCGTCAAAACAAATAGCGTGTTCTTAATAGATAATAACTATCAAAGGATTGACACTTGTTTATGTCTGGTTTAAATGTGAAATTACATCAAATGACCAACATTGTATTAAATTGTAAAAATATATTCTAAATATACTTTAAAACCACTGAAATTAATAATTTATCACTATTAATTATTTCGATTGAAAAAGTTGTTTTTAATTAAAATTTAATAATTTTCACTATTCTGCAAAATATGAAAGTTATCAGAAAATCACCAAAATTTCACCCTAACCTAATTTCGATATTACGAATCCAAAAAGAAATTCCATTTTGAAAAATAAAATTTACAAAATTTCAAAAAGTGGTTATTACTATTCATAACGGCTAGTTTTAATAATATTTTAATAGAATATTGTTGTTTAGTGAAACTCGTTATTGCGTACTACACACGCTATCGAGGAAGGTCGTGATTGTGTGTAATGCAAGGCAAGGCAAGGATGTGTGTTTTGCAAGCTCCTTTTGGTGTAGCATATAACACAAGACATTAATGAAATTAAAATAATATTTTTCATAAAATCTCGGGGTGTTACATTTGGGGGTCCAAACTAATTTTTATCACCTTTCCTTTCCCCCTCTGATCATTCCATTTATTTAATTTTATTTCAATATAGTTTTAATTTTTTATTTCATTATTTATTTATATATCTAAGGATGTGTAATTTGGGAAATTAATTTAAGGATGATACTATTCAAACAAATCCAGGTTGTTTCTTTCCTTATCATAGAGTGTACCTACCTTTTATTTGAATACTTTGGGATAAAATAAAAGGGTATTTTTTCTAAAGTTTTGGGGGATTTCAACCTTCTGTTTTAAACTTTTCTTTGTTTCACTTTTTAAGAATTTTTTATTTTTTTATTATAATTTTTATTTGTTTTATTCCTTTTTAGAATAATTGAAATCTTTGGGAAATTCCAAAAATTATAATATTTTTGGAACATTTATTATTTTTAGTGTTTAAGGATTTAATTGTTTTATGGAACATGTGTTGTTTCTTGATTTTCAATCTCATTATTTATAAAATATTGATCGATTATGAAACTCATGGGAACAAGTATTGTCCAAAATGAATATTTTACCTAACCCTAGAGGTTTTTAATCATTTATTCAACTTCTATACATTTATATTTATTTTAGAGTATTGAGTCATGTTGTGTGATCTAGAACATGGAATTTTTCACTTTCAATTATTGTGAGTTCATATAAATTTTTTGATGTCATTGAGGTGTTTATTTATCAATTTAAATTTTTAACTTGAGACCTATCATTTACATCAACACTTATTATCCCTTAGAATATATGAAATTTCTTACATGTTTAAGCCACATTACAAGAAAATTTTCCCTTACCTACCTTAAATCTAAATATTATTTCACGAGTATTTAAATTTTGAGAGTGGGTGGAGGTCCTTTTATGTGTGTTCTGTGGAATGAAATTCATTTTTTGGAGTGTGCGGTATGTGTCATTATTTTTGGCAGTGGAGAGAGAAAAATGGGTATGAGTCAATATTCATTGTATTTCATTTGTATCATAAATTTATACAAAAAATAAAGTAAAAAAAATTAAATAACAAGGGTCATTAGTTGGTTAGGTAAAAAATAAAAAATACTACATCTATGATCTTAAGACTAAGTGGGATCCTTTCTTAATAAAACTTTTGAAAAATGAATAAAAAAGAAAGAAATAAAATAAAATAAAATAAAAAGGAAAAAAATAGATATGATATTGAATTATTCATTGATCCTAAATGATATTTTATTCATAGTATTTATATTTCATATAAAATACCATGAAAATAAGTAATAAAATAAAAAAATATAATTTGGATGAAATATTTTAGTGTATTAAATTTTTGACTCATGTTCCATGTGATACAAAAAAAATCATGTGGGGTTAATGTTTTTCCATGTCATATTCATGCATGGTATTTAAATTTACTCATGAATAAAACATTTTTATATATCATAGTGTATAGAGATGATAATTTTATAATACTATATAGAACAAACATGTTATTATGAATGAGAAAATCTTTATTTTAAAAGAAAACAATCCTTAAGTGGGAGTGAAATAAATTTTTATGGAGGTAGTTATGACATGAACATGGGAACTATCATGATATTGAATGAAATTTTATGATCATTTATGGAATTATGAAATATAGATCTATATATGTGGCATGATATTTTATTTTAATATGATAAATGAATATTATATCGATTTATACCGTGAGAAGTTAGCTTTGACATTAGAATTGATTATTACCCAGGAGGAAAATATTTTAGTATGGGTGAATCACGAAACTAATAAATTAATATATTTTATTCATTAATTAAATTTAAAAATCCTTCCAATTTAAAATTTTATGGGTAATTATCATATTTTTTGGGTTTTAAAAATAATTTGATTTTAATTATTGAATTTGATGAAAAGTTCAGTTTATACATCTTTTAGTCCACCATAGTTTTTTTTCATAAAATATTATATTGGATGAATTACTTCATTAAATATTGTGAGTGAAATATAAACTAATATATCTACATTTATTATTTGGAAAATGAAAACTGGATCCACCATTTGAGAGGGGGGGGGGATTAGCAATGAATTCAACACTAATGAGGATCTAATTAGATGGGTACCATCATTATAATTCATCCATAACATTTTTAACGTACTTTAATTAGACATACATTTTAATATGATAGAAACATTAATATGGATCAATGAATTAAATTTCAAGAACTTCTGTTTCTCACATTATCATGGTCAAAAACATGTGTGAAGTGGATGTAAGAAAATTCAGCGAATCTTCATGGATATAAATATTAGCATCAATGTTTCAATCATAAATCCTTTAAAAAACTATTAAAGAGGATGAATTTTTTATAGTAGATGTGAAAGAAATATAGTAACGGTTTCACAAAAGACAACATTCCCATATTCTGCCATTTGAGTATCCAAAAACATCAGCAAATATTTTATATTGAATCTCAATAGTATTTTTGGAAATAAATATTTACTTTAATTATTTATCCATAAAAGTTTCTATACATCATCAAATAAGATAAAATTTTGATTTATAAAATAGAATGTGTTTGAACATATTTTAATAGTACTAAGCCCTAACATTCAACATTTTATTGGTTTAACTATGTGTGAATATTTGAAGGACAAATTTGAAAAAAAAACTTCCCCTCTCATCTTTGAAAATTGAGACCCCATATTCCTTTTTAAAAAATTCATTGGGGTGAATTTTTTCTATTTTAATAGTTGTATACATAATTAATTTATATTAATCCTTCATATATTCTCTTTTATTTGGGGTTTTGTATTCTTCCTCTATGCACTTATCAACAACATGGAAATGGATAACTAGCCTCATCACTTATTCAAGGTGGGAGTAGTTGATTCGTTAGTTTTTTTCACTTAAATTTTTCAACTTATTTTGTTATAATAATTATAATAGTGGTTAAACCATTTGTGGTGTGAGGTCACCCCACTTTTTCTATAGTTGGATTCTTTTTCCTATTCACATTTATTCATCTCTGTAATTATCATTATCTTGCTTATAGAGGGTCAATGTAGCATTGTGGTGAGGAAATGAGGAAGATTATACCACATGTGTAATGTCAGTGTGTGTTAATTACTATTACAATGGTATGGTGTAGATTCATAGGATTGATCTCTTTATTTAATGGAATATTGATATATTTTTTAAAGAATAGTGATAACATCGTTTTGAAATCCTAAGAATGAAAAAGAATCTTCACACTAACATATTTAGTGTTTTGTTTTTTATTTTATAATATTTTTTCAACACCTTAAGATTTTATAATAGAACACTATATTCGATAGCGTATGTGATATGAAACAACGGACACAAACAAAAAATGATTATTTAAATATGGTGGTCATAACATTTCCATTATTTTTTTATATGAGTAGGATTTAATAATTTATGAAATATATATATATATATATGTGTGTGTGTCCTATTCATCATAAATTAATTGATAAATTATTAGTAAATAATAACACTTTTTTTGTGATGTCTTATTGTTCACCAAAATACATTTTCTACAAAAAGGACTTTTATTTATATTTATGAAAACAAAAATTATAATTATTTTAGAGGACATTTAGAAATTGTATTTGATAAAATTAGCTCAATTTTTTATATAAAGATATAAAAATTAACAAAGTGTAAAATTTTTAGATTTTTTTGTAAAATATAGATTTTTCAGTAAATTGTGAAAAATAATGTTTGTATGTAAAATTATCATTTATTTGGAAATATTAAGTGATATAAAACTAAAAATATTATTTTAATATTTTTTCTAGGTAAAATAAGTAATTTTTTAGTAATATATAATCCAATTAATTATATTTAAGTCATCTTTATACCATATTCTAGTATAAGTTTATTTTTAGCCATAAAAACATATTTTTTCTGAAAACTGTTTTGAAATACATAATCTATCTCCATTATAATTAATTAAAAAACACATAATGAGAAATTATTTAAATTAATATTTTGTATTATATATCAACAATAATGAATTTAAATTCATATAATCAATATTTCTAGTTATAGAGTTAAAGTAAAATAATTTTTTCCTTAAACAATTCATTTTTCAGAAAATCAATTTTCATCGCTCCTGCAGGTTTATTTATTTAAATTAAATTATTCCATCCCAATGATTTGATTTTGATAAAATAGACTCTATGTTTTTAATCATCTCAATTAACATTATGTAATAAGGTCAACCTAATTTTTAGACAATATGAATAGTAGTCGATGTAAATATTTATTTCCCTAGTAAAAGTAAAATAGCTTAATTATGGGTAATAATTTAATAATAATAATTTCAAAAAAGGGGTAACACAAATATTATGAATATTTAAATTTAATTTTAAATAAAATAATCATTATAATTATTCCTTATTTTTTTCTTTATAAATGATTTTATATTGGGTTTGATAAAAATTCATTTTTAATACGACAAAACTAAAATAGTATTTTATTTTTTAATCTGAAATTTAAATCCAGAAATTTATTATAATGAATTCAAGAATTATAAAAATAAATTATAGTTTTAAAAAATAATACTATTAATTTATTTTTACTTATTAAAAATGATAATACAATTTTTATAAAGTCAAATGTAATTGTTATAAGGGTTTGAAAACTATTATTAAAAAAAAATTAGTTTTTCTAAATAAATATAGATTTTATTTTTAATTGTAAATTCAATTAATTATAGATTGTTTTTATAAAATAAATATTATTTTGTGAATCATCACATCAAAATTATCCAACAATGATTTTTTTCATAATTTTCTGAGATAGTGGAATTTTCGAGTGAAAATTAAATACATTATAAATATACACTGTGTATTGTGACATCATAATAACCCAAAAGTGATGAAATAAATTCTATAAATGGTATCCATGACAAAGTATATGCATCCAATTTAAGATAATTTTAATTTTATGTTATTTTTTTGATTTTATAAATCTTTTCTGAATCCTTCAAAACCTATATTATATTATACGGTTTTAAATTCATTTCCTTATTAACATGACTATATTCCATATAACCATGGGTAATATTTTAAATATAATTTCCTTTAAACTTATGAAATAATTAATACCACCCACTATTTTTAGTTAACTAGGTCAAAACCCTGGTAAATTATTTAGTTTTTTATTACTTTAATATATATTGTAAAAAAACCTATCTTTTGGAAATAATAATGAACTACCATCTCATTTCCTATATAAAACCCCCAAATCACCCATTAATCTTCACTAATTATTTTTATCACGTCCTTTATCTTTATTCCCATATCTACAATCCTTATATGGTTCTAACAAGCTCTCTAGAAGGTCCTCCCAAACATTTTGAATCACCCTCTAAAGGTAAGGGATCCTTTCCTTCTCATTTTTATTCAATAATCTTATTCATTTTATGCCTTTTATTTCTAATTCCTAATGTTGGGATATGATTTTTCACATACATGTTACTATAAATTTTATTTCCAAATGATGATATAACCCTTTCTCTCTCATTAATCCATTTTATGAACCTTTATGTACCACTATTACGCTGCTAAAATTTCACAACGACTTTTCCATACCAAACCTTTTTATTGTGAATACCATCACTATTTACACTCAAGGGTATTCACCTATACATGCCTATACTCTTTTTATTGGGTAATTACACATATTAATTCAATACCCCTTGATCGTGGAATTAAATATGATGAAATATGGTCCTATATTGAATGTTCTATGTGGAACACTTATGCATGTGCATGATATGAAAGTGACGAGCGCAAAAGAAATTATATAGCACTCCAATGCATTGGGTAATGTTTTAGTATCATGATACATCATGAAATGTATTTTTTAGTGCAACTAATCCATCATGGGAATTTTTTCACCATGTTATGATGTATTGTAGGTTATCCTTGACCGATTTTTATGATGTCATGTTTAAAGTTGTTGTCATATAGTTTCAGGTTTTCATTATGTTATAATTATATACCATGTATCTTTGTTCAGTTTTTTGATTCTCACCCTTTTATGTCCCATTTAATTTCCTATTTTCAAGCATGTAATTAATTATTCATAGTATTCAATGTTTATTACCTTACTGGGATTTATAGCTCATCGATTTCTTATGTATGTCCCGAGGTTATCTCATAGAGATTTAAGTATGACAGAATATTATGAGCATATTAAGGAAGGTTTAGATAATGGCTATATACACCCTATTTTAAGTTTTTGTGTAATGTTCCTAATTCCAAAATACACTATAATTATCAATCTTTTCGGTTGTATTATGTGTAATCTTATGTAATAAATCATGAATTAATGTGTAATAATGACACAGGTTGTCATAGTTGGTATCAAAATAATGTTTAGTTGTTTTTGATATTGGTATTAGAAATATCTTTTCAAAGACTTAGTTATAAGACTAAACATAAGAACATATACCTAAATTTTGATAAATTATAAGGTGAGTGGATTCTATGAAAATGTATCCCTATCTGGATACTACAACCAGATGTGGATTTGGAGTAGATTTATTAACAGGTAAAACCGGAAAACACCACATTGATCTTAACTCGATTGGGAACTAGTGAATAGTAATGGTCCTTTCTACACACCTTTTTTGATACTCTTTGGGGATATGCATTATAAATTCACAAGATCATTTCAAAACATTATGAGGTGATCTAAAATCCCAATAAGTTTTTATGGTAGATTATAGATTATGGATAACAAATATTGAAGCCTAGAAATCCATATGTTAAAGAATAAATGGAATTTATATGTTATCCCTTTAATTTTATTGGATTCTCAATTATGTGTTTAATAGTTTAAAAATAATCATACCTATTTTTCCCTTATTCTAGCCAGTGATCAAAAATAGGAAGAATCAAGTCAACAACCATTGTGAAGGAAAATGTAATGACTGCCTAAATGATATACCTAACAAGAAGAGATATCAATTAAGACATGTTGTGATTATTCCAAATTGGCAATAAAAAATCACCATTAAAAACTAGAATATAATTGATGTTACAAATATATCAAAGAATATTAGAACGATTTATCAAGGATGTTCATCAAATAAAGGAGATAAAGTAAATTTGATTCAAATTCCAATGAGTAAAAATTTCGGAAATAAACACCAAGAGAAATTCCAAAAAAGGAAATCGAAGGTTCAATAAGTGTTAAAAAAAGTGTACAATTTATCTATTTTCCATTAAAAAATTAAGAGTCTTATATAAGTAAATAAATTACATCCTACGAAACCTTTGATATTCAATAGGTTATGTGGGGAGAATATGGGAATTGACCAAGTTGATTTTCTAATCCAAGGGTTAAATCCTAGTCTAAGGATTTATTTCTGGGATGTAATTGAAGTGTAGGGAATAAATTGATCATGTATTTTTCTTTTAGAGTTATATAGAATAATTATTATATCAATTACATTATGGATATAATAATAAAGAAACAAATCAGGATTGTTCAACAATAGTTTTTATTTAATAATTTAAAACATATATTGAATAGTACTGATAACTAATAAAATTTATTTTGTGATAAAGTGATATTTATAAAACATGTTATTGAGGGATTGATAACACTAAATATGTATGTGATGTTGGGATAAATGAAAAGGGTCTTGGGATGAAATGTCTAAGCCAAATATTTAAAATAATTCAAAACCAATTTGGAAGATTTTTCTGAGGGAAGTTTTAGGGAAGTTTAGCATGATTAACGATATTTTGGGAAAAAATATTAAAGTATCAAATCTTTTTTTATTTTATAGTGATTAGTGATTTTTTCAGAGATGTCTTATTTTGGTTGAGCAATATATACCCATTATGTTTAGTATAAAGTATTATTTATAAAGAATGATATTATATTTTGGAGGATTAATATCAAGGGTATGAGACATCCTTTGGGGTAAAAACATTATTTAATGGTGAGTTTATTTGTGTTATTTAGGATATAGTAGTATTTATTTAAATAATTTCCTATAATAAACCATTAAGATTTTTTATTGAATTTTGGAGATTAATTAATTATGGTTTATTATTTTTATATATTATCAAAATTTATGCTAACAATTTTGGGATTTAGTAATGATAAGAGGAATATATCTTTATTTATTGTTGGATTATTTAATCCTTTAGAAGATAATTCTAATGCTTTAGGCATAAAAAATAATCAAGAGTTCACATTTTTTGGAGAAAAAGATGAGATTGTAGTGGAAATAGATTAAAGGATGAAATTAAACTTATTATAAAAGTATATTTCATTATTTTCCTATTCTATATAGTAAAGTAATTTTTTAAATATAGTAAAAGAGTCTTAAAACCAAAATATTGTTATATTATAATCATTTCCTATGAATTGATGTTAATTTTACTGATCACATATTTATGGTTTTGTGGTCATTGACTTTCTCTTGACCATGTTACTTATCACACTCTTTTACTTATTTGGTGTCATTTTTCTCTTCCATGTCTATATTTTAATTTACCACTAATTCTTTAATACTTTTAATCCTAGTTATTTGATGACTTTCTCACTTCTCTTTATCTCCTCTCAAGTGGGTATTTTATTAACCCATTTTATGATGTGGGTTTCTAATAAATATATTTTCATGTTTCAAAACATTGATTATTGAGTTCAAGTTTAAATTAAAAGGATAAAATTTATTAAAGGGCTAATAATGTAATAACCGATGTTTTTAAAATAGAAAACTATGTTCGATGGTGTATGTGAAATGCAACACTGAACACAAACAAACAATGATTATTTAAATATAATTTTTTAACTTTTCAATTATATTTTCGGATATGAGTTGGATTAACTAAATTATAATATATATATATATCCTACTCATCATAAATTTATTTAAAAATTATTAAAAAATAACCACTCAATATTTTTTTTGGTAATGTCATTTTGTTCTTCAAAAAATGGTTTCTTCAAAAATTACTTTTAACTTTTTTTGCAAAAAACAATTATTATAATTTTATAGGAAATTTAGAAATTTTATTTGATAAAATGATACCTATTTTTGATATCTTTATATCAAAACAATCATATGATGAATTTTTTGGATTTTCAAAAAAAATAAATTTTTTAGTTTATTGTGAAAAAATACTCTTTTTAGGTACAATTGTTATTTATTTGTATAAATTAAGTAATATAAAATTTATAATTTTATTTTAATTTTATTTCAAGATAAAATAAGTATTATTTAGTTATAACTAATTTAATTATTTATATTTAAATCAAATTTATTCTAAATTTTAGTAAAGCTTTATTTTTAGTCCTAAAAACATATTTTTATGAGAACTATTTTAAAATGCATAATGTTCCTACATTATTATTAATTAAAATAACCCATTATGAGAAATTATTTAAATTAAATTTTTTTTATGAATCAAAATTCATATAATTAATACTACTAGTTTAAAATTTAAAGAAAAATATTCATTTACTTAAAAAATGCATTTTTTCAGAAAACTACTTTCATCGCACTTAGGTGTTTTTTGTTCAAATTAAATACTTAAAAATTTTTGAATTGATTTTCAATAAAATTGATTAAATATTTTAAATCATTATAATTAATATTAGGTAATAATTTCAACTTCATCTTTGGATTGTAATTGTAGTAAATATTTATTAACCTAGTAGAAGTAAAATAGGTAAATTAGTGGTAAAAAGATGATTGCAATAATTTACCAATGAAAAAATGGGAATCCATAATAGTAGGATTATGAATATTGAATTTTCAATGATTAAATTATTATATTTATTCCTTTTTATTTTTACATTATAAATGATATTAAAGAGTTTCATAAAAATTTGATTTTAATATAAAAAAACAATTTTTTTTTGTAAAACATGGAATTTCAATTAAGAAATTTATTTTTATGAAATAATGAATATCAAAAAGTAAATTATATTTTAATAAAATAATAATATAATGTTATTTTTACTAATTATAAATGGGGTTAAAATTTATATAAAATCAGATGTAATAGTTATAAGGGTTCAAAAACTGTTATTATCCAAAAAAACCATTATTTCTCAATAAATGTTGATTTTAGTTTTTAAAGTGAAATTTAAAATATTTATATAATTTTTTTTATAAATAAAATATATTTTTTGAAATCATCTCAAAGTGATCCAACAATGACTTTATCGTAATTTTTTTGAGATTGTTAATTTTTTAGGTAAAAATAAAATATGATATTAATATACAGTGTCTATTATGACATCATATTAACCCAAAAGTGATGTAATAAATTATATAAATGGTATCCAAGACCAAATTAATGTTTTCCCTTTAATATAATCCTGATTATATTTTATTTTATTAATTTTATAAATCCATTGTGAATATTTCAAAACCTAAATTGTATTTTATGGTTTTAAAATCATTTCTGTACGAACATGACTCACTTCTACATCACCAAGGTTAATATTTAATTATGTTATGACCATGGACAAGAAAATTAATTAAAATAACTCCCATTTTTCAGAAAACATGGAGAAAACCCCTGGAATGGTTTTTGGTTTGTATTTCTTTAATATATAGTGTCTGACGGACGTCCCTGTCGCGAGGATGGTCAAGCTTACATTTATTAAGACCCAAGATATAGCACAGTTGTAACACCCCGAGATTTTATGAGATATATTATTTTTAATTTCTTTGATTTATTATATTATACACTACAACAAGATTATCTTATACTATACGCAACACCGTATTAGCTTGCAGTATACGCAACACTATTCTTGGATCGTGTTATACACAATTTCAAGTTCGTTTTGTGGAAATTATTATACACAACATTAAGTTTAAGTTTTTTTTAATGTATAAATGAAAAAAAAGTTTTGATTATGTTATACACAACACTAAACAGAGCTTTCACTACATGCAGCCCTGACATGGCTTTCATTACACACAATCAAGACCTTCTTCGATAATGTGTGTAGTACACAATACCGAGTTTAACTAAACGAGATATTATTATAGTATTATTATGAACTAGCCATTATGAATAGTAATACCCACTTTTTGAAATTTTATAAACATTATCTTTAAAAAGAGACTTCATTTTTAGATTCCGAATATCAAAATTAGCCTAGGGGAAATTTTTGGTATTTTTCTGAAAACTTTCAATTTTTGATGAATAGTGAAAACACTAGGTTACTATTTAAAAAGAAACATTTTATTTAAATAATAATTTATTTTATTTAAATTTATTTTAGGTCAAAATTGGTACATAATATATATATATGTTAAATGTAATTCATTGGAGTCATTTTATAATAATTTTAGATATATAAAAATTTTATTGAACTTTTCACCGTCTTTTAACCACCTTCTAGGAAAATTTAAAAATTTACATAAAACAAAATTTTTCCACTTCTATGAGTAGAATTTAAAAAATTTTAGAGACACGGTTAATATCAAGGAGTAAAATTCAGTTCAATAAGATAAAAATAATTTTTGGTGAATAGTATCTTTTACTTTTATTTACAATGGTTAAAAGTAAATAGGGTAATTAAGGGTAACAATGATATTATTACTACCCTAAAATGGGTACTAATTCTATTGGATAAGTATAATTCAACCAAAAACAACCTTATCAATATAATATTATCATTTAGGTCCACTTGGATTAGATTAGGACATTAATTATTATTTTATTTAAAAAAGAGTTAAAATAGTTAAAATCAATGTTTAATAACTAAAACACTTTTAATATATGGTTAAACATAAGATAAATTCTACTATAAATATTCATTAGAAATTTAAAAAGATTTCTTACCTGATGGTATTTTATTTATAATTTTTAAATATTAAATAATTGAATTTATTTATGACACAATGGTGATGCAGTAATTACATAAATAATGAAATATTAAAATAATTGATATTATAAATACACAAATAATTGTAATTTGAGACTTTTTATGAATTATATAATTTTATAACATGTTATTATTGATTTAATTAACTTTTTTTGAACTAATCATGCTGTTATGATTTTCAAAAAAATCAATTACCAAATAGTGTCAAAATTGACATAAAATAGTTTTTAAAACAAATATTATATTATTAATTATTATAATATTCCTAAAAATATAAGGTTCGGCCAATTTACTTATATAAGGTTATATATATTAATAATGAAACACTTGGGGTTATTTTGTCTTGTTATAGTATGTCTATTAACCATATAGTGTAAGAAAACAATAAGACACGGTAAAAGTTAAATTATTTAACCTAGAGTTATATCTAAAGGATAAGGTTAAAATAGTAACCTAAACATTACTAAAACCAATTGGATGAGAGGATTTCTACCCATCCCCACATTTGCCTCAAAATAAATCAATTTGGAGCTATTATAAACCAAATATGACTTTAATATAAAATAATATTTTAAGTTTTTCTAAAGGTGCCCCTCTCCTCCATTATAAAAAGGGAACCCCTTCCCTCTTCTCTTGACACCCATTTGAGCCTTGAATCTCGGCCAAACCCTTCCCATTTCTCTTCTCCACTTCCTTAGAAACATTCTGGTGGTTCTTCTCTTCTCAAAAGACCAACTCTACTTCCTTAAGAGGAAGCTTAAAGGAGGTGTGTCGAAGAAGAGGTAATCTTTTCTTTCGATTCTCTCAAGTTTCTTTCTTCTTCTACTTCTTCTTATTTAGTTGTTTAACTATAAATTAATAAAATCAGTATCACTAATATATTTATATATTAATATAAATATGAAAAAACCATATTTCACCTTCTATCCTTCCTACGGAAAAAATGAAATCACCGCGCGTACGTACACACTGAATACCCTCTCCACGCCGTGGTGTAATCTGTTTTCGACCACCACCTAACTTGGATGGGTATAATGGTGAAAATAAATAACTATATATGATTATTGTAAAGTTATATTGATTATGAAATATTATACAAACACTTCAATACAATTCCACGATCATGGGAATGATATCATCGCTCGTGCGTACGTATGGATTACCGTCTCCAAGAGACGATGATATTCATTCTCCATGTTAACCATTCTTGAATGATTATAAAGTATATATAATGAATAATAATTAAATATATTACATAATAATGATAATGGAATGATGTATATATATATATATGTATTTCATCTACTTAATTCCATTCAATTCATAAAGGAAACGAAAACAACGTTCATGCGTACATTCGGCCTACCGTCTTCATGAACGGTGTATTTCATTCCATTTATCGATCTATAATATATATATATATATATGTATATTCTGAATATATATTATATATAAATAATTTTTTACATTCTTGAATTAATTAAATCAGGGTATAAGTAATAATATCAAGAACAACAAGTCGAAACACATAGGATAAATGAAACGATTTTACCCAAAATGCTGCTTTAACATGGAATTTACAAAAGAATGGGTAATAAAAAGTCATAAGTGAACCATATATGATATCATAACAATGAATATAATTTTGTAATAAGTCAATGACATTATTTAAATAATTATACAATAGTTTAGGATACATACGAAACATATCAGACATAAGGTAAGGGATAGCTTTTCCAATACCGTTTTTATCCGACATTGTTTATTCGTAAGTATTTACTGGGGTTATATTTGTCATCAATGTACCTGTTTTCTAAAAATGGTTTCATGTATGTTTAATTTCCTTTTTACCCATTTTTCACTTTTACTACATGGTATGTAAGTAATATTTCTTTTGTTTTCCATACTAGGTACTTTTTTACTTTTCCGCAAAAGTAAGAGAATAATGTTTTTTTACTTATACGGCATGAACAAATTTTTACAGTTTAATAACACATTATTTTAATAAAGTATACTCTACAATATTTAATAAATATTTTCTAAAAAATAATTTTCTTTTAAAATTTCATGTCATTTTGTGAAAAGAGAATGATTTTGAAGAAGAAAGTATATTTTCCTCAAAAATTCATTTCAAGGGTTTTATCAAACCCATTTTCCATATAAGATGACATTATTTCATATGTGTATGTTTCAAGTATAATGTCTCTATGATTCACATGGTTTCACTTTTCTTATGATTAAATGATATCCATTTGTTTTATATGGATTATGTTATGATGTTATGACGTTTATGAAACCCATTTTATTCTTGGGTTTATGATGAATGATTTATGTTTATTTTCTTGCATAAGTAAGAATGATTTCATTATGTGATGGGTGGGACCTATATATTTCTCCAATGCATTGGGTAATGATTTATATCTCATGAGATAGACATCTATGGATAGGTAAGTTAATCCGGTTCAGTGTTATAGGACTGGAATGAGGAGTGGAGTCGATTCAGAAAGGGACTTTGTCCACTAAGATGGTCTTGGAAGCAATGCCTTGGCTACTATGGAAATCATATCATGCGATGAATGGTTTTCCACTGTTACATGTTTTATTCCCATGATATTTTATCATGATTGATGTTCCTTTATGATATATGACTTACGTACTTCCAAGATTTATATCTTTGCTCAAGATTTTGATGTTTAGACTTTATGTTCATGTTTTTGCATACAAATGTTTATGGATTGTTTTATGTTCTATATGCTTTCCCTTACTAAGTATTTGAGCTCACCCTTTTTATGTTTTCTTTTCCCTAGGATATAAAGAATGGTTTTAGGTAAGTAAACCAAACGTGATGATATTTATGGGAGATGTTGAGGATCGTTCACCATGATTAGAAGATTATGTTCCGAGTTTCCAAAGACACTAAACTAATATCGTATTTAGGCGTTTTTTTTTGTCATGTATTAAGTATTCCTCAAAAGTAATGTAATATCCATGTACGTCAAGGTCTGGGGTCTCTACAGTTGGTATCACAGTGAAGGTTCAGTTAACATTTGGAAACTAGGATGTGAAAACTTTAGTGAAATCCCTAGAGATATTTATAAGGTATGTCTAGGGATTTCCCAAAGGATAAGTATACGTATAGATTATAGTCCTATAATTACAGTAATGATCTTAGAATTTAACCTAAGATGTTAGATATTGATGGTACTCCCCCTTTATTATGTTGTTTTCCCAATCATTAATATTTCCTCTCACACTATTCTTTTTGGGTTTTAGAAAATGGCTAGAAACAGGAAGATTCATGATAATGGAGGATATGATGGACAATGAAATGATATTCTTCATGTGGTACCAAATGAAATGGGATTTGGATGTCCAAACATCATTGTTATGCCTATTCAGCAATATCATAATATGATCAATAATCTCAACTTTGGTAAGTTTCCCGACTCAGCTAATAAGAGAAAGATGTAGTTTCATGATGATCATAGAGGAAAGAAAGTTCAATTTCTCTCATGTAAATCATGTGTGAAGAGGCATAATGGAGAAAGTTTCAAAGGAACTGGAAGATGCTTTGGGTGTGGAAAATAAGGACACAAATCCTGCAATTGCAAATTATGAGGTTCAGTTAACACCATGGAGAAGGATAATGGTATTTCTACGACATCAACAATGATTAGATGTTTTAAATGTGGAATGTATGGGCATTATGGAAACCAATGACCTAAGGGAAAATCTCATGAAGTGAATCATCATGGTCATATGGGTAGTATTTATGTGGATGATGATGAAGAGACTACAAATGATATATGAGATGAAAGAAGTGTTGAATCTTGGTCAATGGTTTAAGAAGGTAGTGGAATGATTTATGTTTATCAAGAGTTATGTTGCATAGGTAATGGTACTATGGAATAAAGACACATCTAAGGATTGTTACACTATTGTTTTTCCAAAAGTATTTGAAAGTATATTTTGAATGGTACCCGTAACCATGAATGGTTAATTCATATATTTTTGGAAAGTAGATGATATGCGCATAATGAAGGGATAATGAGATAATTAGATGTTATATAGTATTGATGAGCTCATGGATGATATAAGGACAATGTGATATCATGGTTTGAGTATATAGAAATTCTGGGATTTTGGTATGTAGAAAGTGTTAACTTTTGACAGCATTCAGGTATTCACTAAGGTTTAAGGGGTATTCATTTTTTAATAGAATACTTGATTAAGGTATTCACATGTTTGGAATGTGACCAATAAGATATATCTTATATGGGGGATAAATGATGGCATTCACATTATTGGTTGATTAAATTTCTAGTAATCGTTTTCTTTATACAATAATATTGGATAGAAGTATTTTCGATAAGCTAAAAGGTTGGAATGGATTAAGTTGTATATCAGATCGAATTGTTTAAGGCTAGAAATTTTTTCGATACTATTTCTGGAAGGTTATAAAATTGTAGTTTTAGGAAAAGGACAACCCATAGGACGAGCGACAACCCGTCACGTCGGAAAGGGTTGTGGGAATCAAACCCACAACTGAAGTGTGACAGGCCTTTATCGCCTACCACTAGTCTACATGAAGTCCCTGGTTAGTAGAAATTATTTTTATTTAATTAAGCTGGATGATAGATGAAGTATAAGTCCATTTTGGAACCATATCCAATTAATCTCACCATAAATGGACTTATGTAAATAACTTTTGCTAACCCTATGTTTGAGACAGATGGAATGACATATCATTCTATCACATGATCTGCTAACACTTCGCGAAAGGCAAATTCAACTTCATTTCATTAAGAGATGAAGTGGAAATTGTTCGAGGCACGAGCAACGTTGAGATTATACCAAAATCAAGTAAGTATTTCTTTTAATTCAAAAATTATTCAACTTTTGGGAAATGATCTTGGAAACCAAAAATTTTGTCATAGTGGGCTCATATCTAATGAATCATATGGTACCTTAGATCATCACAATTTTATGGCCTTGTGACTTTTGGATTTTTCATAGCTCTGTTCTCTACCACTCTCCATTAGAACTTGACGGTTATATTTCTCTTCCATATCCAAAATTTCACCTATGATATCCTATGTGGGAAGCCATGTGATGAAAGAAAATCTCAAGTAATAAACCATTTATAACCCCAATGAATTTCGAGGGCGAAATTCATTTTAAGTGGGGTAGAATTTACCACCCCGAGATTTTATGAGATATATTATTTTTAATTTCATTGATGTATTCTATTATACACATCACCAAGATTACCTTGTACTATATGCAACACCATATTATCTTGTAGTATACGCAACACTATTATTGGCTCATGTTATACACAATTTCATGTTCATTTTGTGGAAATTATTCTAAACAACATTAAGTATAGATTTGTTTAATGTATAAATGGAGAAAAATAGTTTTTACTATGTTATACATAACACTAAATAGAGATTTCACTAAATGCAGCCCTGACATGGCTTGCATTACATGCAATCAAGACCTTCTTTGATAGCGTGTGTAGTACGTAATACCGAGTTTCACTAAACGAGATATTATTATAATATTATTATGAACTAGCTGTTATGAATAGTAATACCCACTTTTGAAAATTTTATAAACTTTATCTTTCATAATGGACTTCATTTTTAGATTCGGAATATCAAAATTATCCTAGGGTGATTTTTTTGGTATTTTTCTGAAAACATTCAATTTTCGATGAATAGTGAAAACACTGGGTTACTATTTAAAAACTGACTTTTTATTTAAATAATAATTTATATAATTTAAATTTATTTTAGGTCAAAATTGATACATAATACCTATACAAGTTCAATGTAATTCATTAGAGTCATTTTATAATAATTTTAGATATATAAAAATTTTATTGAACTTCTCACCGTCTCATACCCACCTCCAAAGAGAATTTTAAAATTTATATAAAACTTAATTTTACCGCTTCTGTGAGTGGAATTTTGAAAAAACAAGAGACATGGTTAATTTCAAGGAGTAAAATGTGGTTCAATATGATAAAAATAATTTGTGGTGAATAGTAACGTTTTACTTTTATTTACCACGGTTAAAAGTAAATAGGGTAATTAAGGGTAAAAATGATATTATTATTACCCTAACACATGTCCTAATTCTATTAGAATAGTATAATTCGACCAAAAACAACCTTAGGAATGTAATATTATCATTTAGATCCACATGGATTAGATTAGGACATTTATTATTATTTTATTTAAATAAGAGTTAAAATAGTTAACGTCAATGATTAATAACTAAAAATTTTTTAATATAGGGTTATACATAAGATCAATTCGACTATAAATATTCATTAGAAAGCTGAAAATATTTCCTACCTAATGGTATTTTATTTTTAATTTTTAGACATTAAATATTTTAATTTATTTATGACACAATGGTGATGCAATAATTATCTAAATAATGAAATATTATAATAATTGATATTATAAATACCCAAATAACTGTAATTTGAGACTTTTTATGAATTCCACTAATTTTATATGACATGTTAGTATTGATTTAATTATTTTTTTCGAACTAATCACGCTGTTATGATTTTCACAAAAATCAATTACCAAATAGTGTCAAAATTTACATAAAATAGTTTTTAAAACAAATATTATATTATTAATTGTTATAATATTCCTAAAAATCTACAGTTCTGAAAAATGACTTAGATAAGGTTATATATATTAATAATTAATCACTTGAGGTTAGTTTGACTTGTTATGGTATGTTTATTAAACATATAGTGTAAGAAAACAAGAATACACAGTAAAAGATAAATTATTTAACTTGTTAAATCTAAAAGATAAGGTTAAAATAGTAACCTAAACTTGACTAAAAACAATTATTTGAGAGAATTTAGACCCATCCACATATTATCTTCAAAATAAATCAATTTGGAGCTATTTTAAACCGAATATTACTTTAATATAAAATAATATTTTATGTTTTTCGAATGGTGCCCCTCTCCTCTCTTATAAAAAGGGAACCCCTTCCCTCTTCTGTTCACACACTTTTGAGCCTTGAATCTCAGCCAACCCATGACCATTTCTCTTCTCCAATTCCGTAGAAACATTCTGGAGGTTCTGGTCTTCTCAAAAGACCAACTCTACATCCTTAAGAGGAAGCATAAAGGAGGTGCGTCGAAGAAGAGGTAATCTTTTCTTCTGATTCTCTCATGTTTCTTTCTTCTTCTACTTCTTCTTCTTTAGTTGTTTCACTATAAATTAATAACATCAGTATCACTAATATACTTATATATTATTATAAATATTAAATAACCCTATTTCACCTTCTATTAATCCTACGGATAACGAAATCACCGCGCGTGCGTACGTACGGAATACCATCTCCACGCCGCGGTGTAATCTGTTTTCGACCACCACCTTACTTGGATGGGTATAATGGTGAAAATAAATAACTATATATAATTATTGTAAAGTGATATTGATTCTGAAATTTTATACATACACTTCAATAAAATTACATGATCATGGGAATGATATCATCGCTCGTGCGTACGTACGGACTACCGTCTCCACGACGCGATGAGATTCATTCTCCATGTTAACCATTCATGAATGATTATAAAGTATATATAATGTATAATAATTAAATATATGAAATAATAATATTACTATATTTATGTATATATATATATACATGTCATCTACTTAATTCCATTCAATTCAATAAGGAAACGAAAACAGCGTTCATGCGTACGTACGGCCTACCATGTCCATGAACGGTGTATTTCAGTCCATTTATCGATCTATCAAATATATATGTATATGATGAATATATATTATATATAAATCATTTTTTACATTCTAGAATTAAGTAAATCAGGATATAAGTAATAATATCAAGAACAATAAGTCGAAACACGTACGATAAATGAAACGATTTTACCCAAAACGCTACTTTAACATGGAATTTTCAAGAGAATGGGTAATATAAAGTCATAAGTGAACCGTATATGATATCATAACAATGAATATGATTCTGTAATAAGTCAATGACATTATTTAAATCATTATACAGGAGGTTCGGATACATACGAACCATATCAGACATAAGGTAAGGGATAACTTTTCCAATCTCGTTTTTATCCGAGATTGTTTATTCGTAATTATTTACTGGGGTTATATTTATCATCCATGTGCCTATTTTCAAAAAATGGTTTCATGTATGTTTAATGTTCTGTTTACCCATTTTTTAATTTTACTACATGCTATGTAAGGAATCTTTATTTTTTTTACGATACGAGGTAATTTTTGACTTTTCCGGAAAAAGTACGAGAAGAATGTTTTTTACTTATACGCCATGAACAAATTTTTACGGTTTCATAACGCCTTATTTTCATGAAGCTTAATCTAAAATATTTGATGACTATTTTCAAATAAATCATTTTCTTTTAAAATTGCATGGCATTTTGTGAAAAAATTGATTTTGAAGAAGAAAGGATATTTTCCTAAAGAATTCATTTCAAGTGTTTTATCAAAACCACATTCCATATAAGATGACATTATTTCATATGTGTATGTTTCAAGTATAATGTCTCTATGATTTACATTGTTTCACTATTATTATTATGAAATGATATCCATTCCTTTTATATGGATTATATTATGATGGGATGACGTTTATGAAACTTATTTTATTCGTTGGGTTATGATGAATGACTTTTGTTTATTTTGTGGCACAAGTAAGGATGATATAATTATGAGATGGGTGGGACCTATATCTCCCTCCAATTCATTGGGTAAAGATTTATATCTCATGAGATAGACATGGCTAGAATGGTAGGTTAATCTGTTTCAGTGTTATAGGACTGGAACGAGGAGTGTACTCGATTTAGAAAGGAACTTTGTCCACTAAGATGGTCTTGGAAGCAATGCCTTGGATACTATGGAAATCATATAATGTACATAATGGTTTTCCACAATTACATATTTTATTCCCATGCTATGTTTTCATGATTGATGTTCCTTTATGATATATGCCTTATGCACTTCTAAGATTTATGTCTTTGCTCAAGATTTTGATGTTTAGATTTTATGTTCAAGTTTTTGTATTCAAATGTATATGGATTGTTTTATGTTCTCTATGCTTTCCCTTAGTGAGCATTTGAGCTCACCCTTTTTATGTATTCCTTTCCCCAGGATATAAAGAAAGGTTTTAGGTAAGAAAAACAAAGGTAATGATCTTTATGGGAGATGTTGAAGATCTTTCACCGTGATTAGAAGATTATGTTCTGAGTTTCCAAAGACACTAAACTAATACGGTCTTTGGGCGTTTGTTTTTGTCATGTATTAAGTATTCCGAAAAAGTAATGTAATGTCTATGTACGTCAAGGTTTGGGGTCTCTACAAAAATGGCTAACCTCGGGGCCACTCTCAAGGAAGCAATGTCAAATGACTAAGTGGTCGTTCTGAAAATCTTTTTGTATTTTTAAATACTTTGAAAATATAAAAACACACTCCTACGGAAACACTAATCAGTGCTGAAGAGCACAGTGGGGAGGGAAACAATGATGAAAAAGAATGAAAAAATGTAGAGACACATGACAACACTAGGAAAAACAAATGACACCATGACACAGAAGACGAAAGTTAGTGAGAACAAGGCCGGACCCAGGTTAATCCACCCCCTACTCACCTTCCTAGATCAACATGAACAATTCTCAAATTCGCACAGTGCATGATCTATGTCTCGGATCACACACCAGTCTCACTTAGAAATTAAAAACTCAAGCATCGAATTTCTTCAATACTCAAGTGTTCCTCCGAACTGCAAGTGATTCACTCAGCAAGATCATTCCAGCCAAAGATTGTCACTCAGCGAAATGATCCTGCTAAGATTGTCAAATTGAACAACCAATATTGATTCTCAGTTCAAGAAATCAAGACTGGAAGGGGAGAAGAAATTTAACAAGAAAGTAACTGATCGTCCTGTGCAAGATCTCACTCTCGCTCAATCAAACTCGCAGTTGCGATCGACCAAGGCGCATAAAAAGAACATGATCCCATTAATGTGAGGATCTCCAGATTGTGTTGGGTTTCATAACTGGATCTAGCCCCGCATGTTAGATCTCCATTTTTGGAGATTTGAGATCGCAACACGATATGATAAAGAATGAACGACACATAAAATTAAACATAACTTACATCACAGTTCAGTTAACTAAACATGCAACACTTGGAGAGCATTTACAGACTCAACATAGAACACCAAAAACAGAGCAGCAGGAGGATGGATGAAATGGAAGAGCGGGAACCCGTCTCCCGATCGAAGAAGAGTTCTAGTCTGGTGAAAATGGTATGGAATGGTGCGTGAATGGTAGTGGAGTCTCCTCCACCCCGATGTGGATTGGTGCCCTCCCCTCGGGTACTCTGCTCTCCTGCGGCCCCTGGCCAGCCCTTTCCCGGCCCTTATGGCCTGGAGGAGTCCATGGTTCATTTATTCTAAAAAACCCAACTAAAAAAGAGGAAAACTGTAAATCCACATGGCATGTCTTCATGTTCACATCACCAGCCTTTAAGTGAACTCCCTGTAAGTGCATACAACCCCTGCAACAACCTCTAGAATCTTCACGCACTATTCCCATGAACAACTTCTTTTAATCCCCACAAGTATGAGTGAATGCCCCTGGAACAAACAAGAGAAAAACCAAAACAAATTAAAAAAATTAAATGAAAATAAAAAAGACTATATATTAATATTATTACTTAGATTAGTTAACGAAAAAACTTATTAATATACACAAATATAATACCTAGTATTATTATTACTATTATATGTAAATTTAATATTTATTTTTATTAATATTTTAAATATTATAAAACAAAATTAATTGATATATATAAGTATTATATGTTATTTATATAGTGTATTATATATATTATGATGTTATTATTATCATTAGTACAATATTATAATTATATTAAAGCAAAATGAAAATAAAAGCTGAAAGGGGGGGGGGGGCGTGATTCTGTTTGGAAAAGTGAAGGGAGAGAGGAGGGAGACATGGTTTAGGGGAGGGGAGGCGGCGTCTATTCCAGTAGGGGGTGATAGCTATTCCAGCTGTGGATGAAGACTATTCCAGTAGGGGTGACGGCGGTGAGGGGGTCTCGCGGTGGGTCCAGTGAGGTTCGGCCGTGGCTTGGGGTTTTGACCGGCGAGGACGGACCAGTGGCCGTGCAAAGTGAGAAGGGTTTCGAGAGTCGTGGGGGCTTGCGGCGCGACTACAACGCGGGGTAGGGAAGGACCTCGCGTTGAGCTAGAAGAGGAGCGATGACCTAGCCGCGGACAATGGCGGCTCTACTGGGTGAGGTCAGGGGTTTGTGTGCAAGGAGAATGGAGGTCGAGTCGCGGTAATGGTTTGAGGTCCAGATTTGAAAACAAGGTTTGTAATTAGATGTTGAATGGCAGAAGTATGAAAAATTAGTCTACTGTAGGTTAAATTTTGATCTGTTTTGTGTTTGTGGGGATGAAATGGTGATACTGTTGTTGTGATTTGTGGGAAGAGACAGTGAGAAAGTGCAGGAGGCAGAGGCGCAGAGCGATGGCGGTGGTGAGGAGAAAAATGAATCTATCGGTGAGGAAAAGTCTACCGGTGAGGTGAACGCTGTATCCGTGAGGAAATGCAGGAGAGATGTATTAGTGAGTTAAATGGCAGTATAACAGTGAGGATGAGAGGGGGAGTAGTAATGGTGAGGAGTGTATAGGTGAGGTAAGGTGTAATAGTGGACTGGAGTAGTGTATCAGTGAGGTAAAGGAGGAAAAGGAAAAAAGAAAAGGGTGTAAGGGTAGGTGGAGTGGAGGTGTATTGGTGAGGTAATAAAAAAATGGGAAGCGGAGAGGTAATAAAGGGACTAGCGGTGAGGTAGTATAAGGGTTAACGGTGGGGTTTTTTTATATCGGTAGCAAGGTCACTGATAGAAAGGGTTAATAGTGAGGTAGGCTGTATTAGTGAGGTAGGTTGCATCGGTGAGGATTTGTGGGGCTAAGCTGTAATGGTGAGGTTTTGTGTATCGGTGAGGAAGGTCACCGATAAGGGTGGGACCGTGCGACCGCAACACCTGCAAACAAACAAAACAAAGAAAATTAAATAAATAATTTAATTTAATAAAACTAAAAAAATAAATCAATAAATAAATCAAATTAAATAGAATGGAATAAAAAAATAAAAACAACAAAGTGAAATAATAAAATTAATAAAAAATTATTTAAACAAATGAATTAATTTGGGTTTAAAAAATAAACAAACTTAATTAAATAACAAATAAAAAATATTTACAGTAACTTGCTTAAATTATTTAACTAATTAATTAAATAATTAATTAAATTGAAGAATAAAAAATATTAAATGAATAAAATTAAATTGTTAAAACTTATTAAATTATTAAAATACTAAAAACCAAAAAGAGTTATTTATGTACAATTAAAAGAATAAACCTTTAATTAATTTAATAAATGAATTAATAAACTAACTAGAATGAAAAATTATAAAAATAAAAGAATAAATAAGTAAAAGTCTAATTGGCAAGACTAAGTTAATTTAAGACTTATTAAAAATGACACTAATGTAAATGAAAACAGATGTTTTAAACTAAAAATTGATTATTTTACACAGTAAGAACAAAAACACAACACTTATCAAATATTGACTAAAAAAACATTTTAAAATAAAAAAGTGAGTAAAAAATACAAAAAGGATGTGGCAAAGAGTGTTAAAACACTGCCACATCAAACTACCCCACACATAACGCTTTGTTTGTCCTCAAACAAGCACATGCCTTTAGACATTAAAACAGAACTATGATTTGTGAATTTCAGCTCAAAAAGTGAATGATTGAACTTTAATATCCAGATGGACAACACCAAACAATGAATCTGGTTTTTCAAAGGTGTTAAAGAATGTTGTCTTGTCTAGCGTCAAAAGCCCACTGGAAGTCAAGAGCTTCACAATCTCTTACACTGTCAAGTATGTCATGCCTCCTATGTGTATTCATTGACAGTCCTACTTCACCTTCCAATTCAAGGAGTGTTGACAGGTTAGATGAAGTGGAACTCCAAAGATAACCAAGTGAACCTCCCATTCTCACCTTCCTCCAGGTTCCAGAAATTAAAGTCCATTAATTTGATCACTTTATTGATTCAACTAAAAAGAAAATTAACCAAGTCAATTGCTCCCTTCTTCATTTGGGTATAAAATTCCCCTCACCTTAATGAGTTCATTTTTGACAAAGGAACTTTATTTCTATTTTTCCCAGCCATATTCCTTGTGCAGAGCACTGTGCTTAGAACTTCTTAAGATTGAAATTGGCTTTATTTATTCACAGAAACAAACCCAGTGCACCTTGACTTAGATACTCACCGTGGGATCCCATTTTCCCATTTCACTCCAGTTACAAAGGACTAAATTAATAATCATTCGGATTGACTTCCTAAAGTGATTGAATATTATTTAATAAAAATGTGTGTCCCTTAGGTTCCATTGAGAACTTCTAGTTACTCTATGTCATGATCCTCATTCCACAAGACCTGTTCTGTCACACTCTCATCCTCAGTTCCTAAATAGAAAGGTTCATAGAGATAGTGAACAATTGCACTCAACAATCAATCATACTTAACAGTTTCGGACTTAGTTCCACTCTCAACATCTAGAAAACAGATATCCACTAAATAGGACATAAATGAAGTACCAGTGAACCTCCAATGACCATCATGTGATGAAAGAATTTGAAAATTAATTTTTTTTTTAAGGAATTTTGAACCATTTTTTTGAAAAAATGAAAACAATTTGACCATTTTTTTAAACAACCAAAAACTCAGGTTCAAAATGGGGGAATTCGACGTGACACTAGAATGACCCCTCTCCCCCACACTTAAAACCTTACATTATCCCCAATGTTTACTGTCAAGGTGGGAGACATTTTAAGTTAAAAAGAGATGGAAATTTCAGCAGAAAAAGGATATGGAGGTGTATCAATGAAGTTTAAAAAATTTATTTTCCACACAAAAAGTGAAACAAAATAAAAACAAAAACAAAAAAACATAAGAGCCCAACCCCACCAACCATCACCATCAACCAAGTGAATTTCTATTGCTAAAATTTTTATGATTTGATTCATTGTGAGAAGACAAACTATTTTAACAATTTACTTCAAATAGTAGCATGATTAATAAGGATGTGCAGCAGCAACATAATGAAATTGAAAAAAAATGGGTGCAACAAGTTTTAAAATGAAGCTCAAAATAATTTTTCAACTCTCTAGATACTAGAAGATAACACCCAATCAAGAAGCACAATTTAATTTTCACCGAAATTCAGGGGACTCCCCCACACATAGTTCACAACAGCATGCAACAAAAATTAGTATATTGAAACAACTTGTAGACTTAAAACATTACTTCCCTGAATGGAAGCTTTGGTTCTTTTTTGAAATGACTTCCTTTGTTTTCCTTGCGCATGAACTCTGGCTGCTCAATTTTTCCACCTATATGATGAAATAGTTTTACATTAGTGTTCAAGATTTTAAGTTCAAATAAAAAACAACTAAAAAGTTTGAGTTAGGGACTTTTATCCATTAATCTAGTGAGATGTCTCCTTGAGACTTGAATGATAGCCACATGGAATCTACTGCATGTTTATTGTCATAATAAAACAACACTCAAATTAAAAACAACATGAAAAAAGAAACTAAAGAAAGAAAATTAAAGAGGATAATCCTGGGATAACCCTCCAGGGGGTGTTGTAGTTTGACTGTCCACAACTGGACAGTCCTCGGATCAACCCTAGTATGATAGGGGACTTGGTTTCTTTCTCAAGAACCACCTGGTGTGATTCCTTCCAACTTCAGTCACTTGCCATCTTTGGAGTACCCCATGTGCAAATTCAACCAAATTACCTTCCTGGGAATTGATGAACTTCATGCTGAATGGTAGAGGGGGAAAGAGGATATATGGGTACTTCCCTATTCCTTCTTGAGGTTGAGTGTGCACAAGTTGTAATGTTGGAAAACTTGGATGTGACTTGTATTCTGGTTCATTACAATAAAAAATTTCCTCTTGGAAATCAATTAATGTGTCATCATCCACTTTTATTTTAGTGCACAATTGCAAAAATTCATCTTCTAAAATAACTCCCAAACTAGAAGGGTCATCCAGAATTGGAAGTTCCATAAACTCTTCAACAGATGCAACCTCAAGTTCCTCACTCTCCAAGAATTCACAAAAGTGAGATGCATCTTCAAAACCTACATAGGGAGAAATATAATTAAAATACTCTTCAATGTAATCCAAGTTGAATAAAAATACAGCTTCTTCCATAAAATTGTCAACTCCCTTTATCAGTAATGCTTGTTCCTCCTCGTGATGAAATAGTGATCCCAGGAGTGGGTCTATGGAAAGAGCGAGGTAGTAAACCTCCTCGAACCTCTCTTCAGAACACACCACCTCACTTGTGGTATCTTCTAATGAGAATTATATAACTTCATGTGTTGGATCCCTCTATTGAAGCATTGAAAAATCATTATAATAGTTATAGCAAGAAAAATCATTAGAATTGACATCAGGGAAAAAATGATCATCAAATAAATTCCCAACATCATGAGTCTTTGAAAGTTTGATCTCCTACAAGCCCTTGAAAACATCCTCAGAAATTTGTTCTAGAATTTCTAGCCAAGACTCCAGGGGAAAATCCATATCAAAGTTGGGATACTCTAACTTTTTCTTTCTTCTGTTTCTTTTCTCTGTCCTTATCAAATGTTTTTCAGAATGTTGGGCTTCAATGGGAGGTGGCGGTACTGAAATTTCTTATTGGAATACCTTGACCTTATCCATGGCTTGTTTCATCAACTTCATAATCTCATGAGAATAAGATGTCTCCTCATTAGTAAGTTCTCGATGTTGTCTTTCATACATCCAACATTGAAACTTAGCAACAACCTCCTCAAGCTCTTGAACAGGGTCAAACAGTGACACTATACGAGTTTCGTTACAGTTCATCACTATGTATGTGTGTGTGTGTGTGTGTTTTTTGTTATTTTTTATATGTTTTTATATGTTTGTTTTGTTTTAAACTGAAATAAAAATTTGGAAAAACCACTGAGACACTCATTTCTTCCCCGGCAACAGCGCCAAAATTTGACCGGGGTAGCAAGGTCACTGATAGAAAGGGTTAACAGTGAGGTATGCTATATCGGTGAGGATTTGCGGGGCTAAGCAGTAATGGTGAGGTTTTGTGTATCGGTGACGAAGGTCACCGATAAGGGCGGGACCGTGCGACCACAACACCTCCAAACAAACAAAACAATGAAAATTAAATAAATAATTTAATTTAATAAAAATAAAAAAATCAATCAATCAATAAAACAAATTAAATGGAATGGAATAAAAAACTAAAAACAACAAAGTAAAATAATAAAATTAATAAAATTTTATTTAAACAAAATAATTAATTTGGGTTTAAAAAATAAACAATCTTAATTAAAGAAAAATTTAAATTTTTTTACAGTAACTTGCTTAAATTATTTAACTAATTATTTAAAGAATTAATTAAATTGAAGAATAAAAAATATTAAATGAATAAAATTAAATTTTTAAAACTAATTAAATTATTAAAAGAATAAATACCAAAAAGAGTTATTTATTTACAATTTAAAGAATAAAGCGTTAATTAATTTAATAAATGAATTAATAAACTAACTAGAATTAAAAATTATAAAAATAAAATAATAAATAAGTAAAAGTCTAATTGGCGAGACTAAGTTAATTTAAGACTTATTAAAAATGACACTAACGTACATTAAAACACATGTTTTAAACTAAAAACGGATTATTTTACACAGCAAGAACAAAAACACAACACTTATCAAATATTGACTAAAATAAACATTTTAAAATAAAAAAGTGAAAAATGGATATGGCAAAGAGTGTTAAAACATTTCCACATCAGTGTCCAAAACCTAAGTATGGGTAAAAATAAAGAACTCCCTCTCCTTTCCCATATAAACCCACCCATACTCACATTACTATTAACTAAAATAAATTGGATCACATCCTTAATCTTTGATCCCCTCCCTACAGGCCTCCCATATTTCCCTCAAGCTCTCAACAATATCCTCCCAAGCATTCGGAATCACCCTCTCAAGGTAAGGGATCATTTTTTTCTCCACTTTATTCAAGCATATTCTTAATTTTAAACCTCATATTTCCAATTAATAATATTGGTAGATTCTTTCCCAAATACCACTTACTTTCCATTTTATGTAAAAATTATTAGAGACCACTTTCTCTTTCATTATTCTATTTTATGATCCTTTAAGTAATGTTGTTTTGAAGTGGAAATTTCACTCCAATTTTTCTATGTCAAACATTTTTGCTGTGAATACCATTTCCATTTCCACTCAATATTACTCAACTTGAAACACCTATACTCATTGGATTGTGGAATTCAATTTATGAATTCCAATATACTTGATCATGGAATTAAATAAGATGAAATATGATCCTATGATGAATGTTCTATGTGGTGCACCTATGCATATACATGATATGAATGTGACGGGTGCCCTCATAATTATATAGCAATGCAATGAATTGGGTAATGTTTTAGTCTCATGAGATATCATGAATGGGATTAAGGAGTGAACATAATCCAACACAATAATTTTTCCACCATGTTATGATGTCTTGGTAGTTATCTTTGGCCTATTTTTTTGATTTTATGTTTAAATTTTTCCACATTTTCCCATGTTTTCAGTATGTTATCATGATATATCATGTATCTTTGTTCATTTTTATGAATATCACCCTTTTATGTCCTAACTAATTTCCTATTTTGAAATAAGTAATTCATTCTTCATGTTATTCCATATTTATTCCCTTATTGGGCTATATATATCATACCTTTCTTATGTACATCCCCAGGTTATCCCAAATAGTTTTAAAGTGAGATTTAATATTATCATCATGTGAAGGAAGTTTTAAATAAAATAGATACACCCCCTATTTTAATTTGTTTTGTAATGTACCTAATTTCTAAATACACTAGACTTTTTGATGTTTTGTATTGTATTATGTGTAATATTATGCAATAAATCACGAATTAATGTTTAATAATTACGTGGGTTGTCTTATTTTTTATATCAGATATATATATAATTCATTTCACAAAATCCCATAATTATATTATTTATTATTATATTAGTTTTTATATAAATATTATATAAATAGTGATAAAAGAAAATTGGTTTGTCTGAACATCCTCCTTGAAAGATAGACCCTGGGTGTGTAATATATTTCATGTTAGGTAAATAAGAATTTATTGAAGTGGGATTCAACAAAAATCTCTCTCATCAGTGAGATTACTATTTCCCATATTTAAGTAGGGTAAATCTCAATATACCATTACACAGGCTTCATCGTGCCTTTATACAAGCTTCATGTTACCCTTATAAATGATGGAATTTAACTTTCCCAACATGGGTTACCCTTACACAGATAAAGATGTACCATTACACAGCTTTGGTTACCATTATGTAGGTAATGATGTATCCTTACATAGAAATTGTAATCTTTACCCATGGGGAAAGATACCATTACAAAGCCTATATAAATTAGATTTAACATTAAGCAGTATGATAAAAGTAGACTTTACCCTTACGTATGCAATGTAATTCCCATTTTTCCATTACATAGGTATATAAATATACTCAATATTATCTA
Organism: Viscum album; assembly: GCA_963277665.1. NCBI lineage: Eukaryota > Viridiplantae > Streptophyta > Magnoliopsida > Santalales > Viscaceae > Viscum > Viscum album. The sequence goes on from OY728125.1 coordinate 57,616,512, forward strand.
GGGCCTTCTCAAACACCTCCAAAACAATTCCTAAGGCCTTATAACTTCAACGAAAAGAATACGACAAGGTTCTTTCTTCCAGTTACATTTGACATATATTCTATTAAAGATCATCACAATAAATCATTATATATAATGTAATTCATCCAAAATATAATATTTATATATAATATTTGTGCTTCATATGGATAGAAAACCTCAGCCTCCACAAAACATCACTTTGATAGGAATGAATCCATTTCCATGAATTTCCATTAGAAGTAACTAACATCTCTCATATGTTTCCTTTTATCAGATGAATTTGGGAAAGTACCTTCAAAGTTCATGATTCAAGTTTTCAACTCAATTTATAATAAAATATCGTTATATGGGGAACCTCTTCTTTATAGTGCTTGGGTTTTCTAAAACAAAATTCCATACACTTCTACATTATTCTGATTTTTATTTAAGATATTTACATCAAATACAAAATGTAAAATTACAAAAAAAACACAAAAATTGGTGTCAATAATATCCCCTTTGTATTTTTTGTGAACAATAATAGAAAATACCCAGCCAATATTCCCATCCAATTATCGCATATGATTTCATTCTTCTATCCCCCTTGATCCTTAACATTTTTATTTTCTTCTCCCCCTCTTATTGTTAAAAAATAAAAAAAATTCTATAGGAGAATATAGTATCATTTAATTCTTATCTATGTACCATAATTCATACAACTCAAATTCTATATGCTCTAATATCGGTGTGGAAAACATGAGGGTTTGAGTTAGACAAAAAAGTTTTCCAATTCAAAAACTAGAAATGATTTCAACTTCTGATTTTTACCATTTCATAATTTTTTTACTTCAGAGGCTGTTAACATGTATTCTAGTTGAGACTTGTTTGTGTCAATTGATGTAAATATTTCCAAATATTTTTAACCTAAATTTCTTGCACCACTTATAAGACAAATTAAAAACATTCAATTAAAAACAACATGTTTCATTTCATACATCCCTGGAACATCAAAAAATATTCATATTTTATTATCATTACATAAACTAATATCCCCACTTTTGATGCTATTGATGCATCGGTGTCTTCACATTCTTTGCCCTATCATTTTTTGTATTTTTATTAGATTTTTAATACCATAATATTTTTTTATATTAAATAGTTGATAATTGTTGTTCTTTTGTACATTCATATGTAAAACAAAATGTTTTATTTTAAATTATATATATTTTTGTGCTTTATTTTCATTTTAAATAATTATTAAATTAAATACTTTCTTGTAAATTTGACTTTTATTTTTTATTCTTTAATTTTCTTCAATTTTTCATTATATTGTGTCTATTAATTAATTAAATTAATCAATGAATTCATTATTTTTAATTGGAAATAAATATATTTTCCATGTTATTTTTTTATTATTTTAAAAACTTTATTTGTTTTAACAGTTTAATTTTATTCAATTAAGATTTTTTATTCATTAGTTAATTCTTTAATTTATTAATTAGTTAATTAATTGGTTGATTAATTTAAGCAAGCGACTTTAGTTTTTTAGTTTTTTTAAAATTAAATTTCTTTATCAATTTTAATACAAATAAATTCATTCTTTTAAATAATGTATAATTAATTTTATTATTTAACATTATTTAATTTATTTAATTTTTAATTCAATTCTATTTAATTTAATTGATTAAATGATTTATCTATTTTTAGTTTTGTTAAATTATTAAATTATTTATTTTTTTGTTTGGTTTATTTTGCAGGTGATTTGGTTGCACCTTGTCATGGTACCACCAGTAGTACCCTATCACGGTGCCGCACTTACTGTATCACCCTTTCTCATGGTTCCACCCTCACGATGCCTCAATTGCTATCACAGTTCCACACCTATTTGTTGTCTCACATCAACCCTGAGTCCACCTTTATAGTGCCACAACAAGAATCCTCCGCTTTACACCTCACCCCTCACCTCTTGCCTCGCACCCACCACAATTGCAATAATCAACGTAACATAAGAGGAAAATCAAAACAACAATAATATCAAAACAACATAAAATCAAAAACGATTCGACAAATAAAAATCAACCCATCACAGATAAATTCATCAATCATCAATGTTTCAACACCATGAACACTAGTCAACCTAGATCAAAAACCCTAGCCACCGTGACTCACCAGACATGAAGAATTTTATATTGAAACCACACCATATTTACTTCAACTTTGCAACCCGAGCTCGCCGTTACTAGATCTAGAGCCACATCACCGATACTCGACCACATCCCATATTCTCCCTCAATCCACAGTGAAACCTCATGCTCTGCCCTAGCTACTTCCAGCCATCCACTGCAAGTCTGTGCCATTGTCTGACCTCCACCCACATGCCCTCGATGAGGTGACCACCTTGTGAAGCCACTTCTGTCGCCCTTCCTCCACCATGCCACCTCGAACCACCCCTGTCCCTAGTTTTCCTGTGCTATTTTGAGCCCCTATCACCCCCTCTCCCTTAGCCTCACCTCACCTTCACCTTACCCGAACCTAACCCCCCATTTCATCTTTTGTTTTTTTAGTTTTTATTTTATTTTATTATAACATAAAATAAGATATATATATATATATATATATATATATATATTATGTAGTATTTATCATACACTATAATAATAATAATATGTATATTATTAATAGTATAGAATCTTATATATAATATTAATATATCACAATAATATATGTTATTAAAAAAATATAATAGTTAATAAAACATATATTAGTAATAATAATATAAGATATTATATATATATATATGTATTTTCATTAATTTTAATTTGTGATATAATATATAGTATACATATATAATTGTTTCATTTTTTCTGACTCACATTTTTTTTTGTTTTATGTTTTGTATAGGGATATCTTCCATCACGTGGGATCATTTTCAGTTACAAGTGCATGAGTTATTCATTCAACAGAGTAGGGGGATTCCAGAAGGATCATGGAGGAACGTATGTCAATCCATCAACCCACTTTATTCTAGGGGAAAGCATCCATTATTCCATCCAAAGATCTCTTGATCCATGTATTCCTCGCGATCAACCATCATTTGATCCATCTCATCACCAAAATAGAGGTGGACATGCATCGAGTAAGAGATCAGCATCAAAGCAGAAGCTGGAGAGGGGAGCAATAATCTGGGAGATGCTTCTTCATTCATTTTAAATTTTTATCTGTTTTACTATTTCAATGTGTTGTTAAATAGATTAGGGGAATCATTCTATAGAGAACTGGTCATCCATCTATCCATCATGTTAGGTTAATTTGACTATTCAGTGAAATTTTGTTTCTTGGTTTTCTCTTCTTTTTATTCCGAGTATCAATTTACATTACCTAATGACTGCCGACTGTGTTAACGAATTCTTTCATTGTGGATTATTAATGAAAGTACAAAAAATTGGAAAAGGTTAATGCATATCTTCTCCGATTTATATATATTAATCTGAAGGTCAAGGTCAAAATATCGAGACTCAAGGAAGTTAATCAAGATGTGTTGATCTACTGAATAGGCAACTCATTGGATTATGACCTTTTTTTATTCACTGAGTAATTGTGTTAAACCAATTAGAAGCAGAGAATATCTTCATAATCTGTTCAAAGTTTCTTGAGAACCCTTAAATCATCATTATTGTATGTTCTCTGTTCAAGCCATAAATTTCAACATTTCACCTTAATTTTTACACCTTTTTTCATATCTTTCTTCACTATTGTGTTTAGTTATCTTTGTTGTTGTTTTGTTGTTTTTCTAGTTTTATTAGTTTGGTCTAGCATAGCATAAGTCCTTATATATGATTCAACACCCTTATTACCAAGATACTAGTAGTTTGTAGGGCTTATAAATTTTAAATTTGCACGTACTCAATGACTGCGTGGTCAAAATTTTGCACCATTTCCAAGGAAGGAACATGAGACCATGTTTAGAAAAACACAAAAAAAATTAACTATAAAAAAATGAAAAAAATAGATAAGATAAAACCCAAAAAACACAAAACATAAAACCTATTGAAAAAAAATCTCCAGAAATGATTTTTGTTGAAACTATATGCACTATAGAGATTCTAAGTTAGAACTTGAAACTCTAATTCATGAAATCAACAAGAACTATTCTGTACTTAGAAAACAAAGAAACTGAAATGAAAAAATTGGATAAAATTGCTGGAAATAAAAATGTCAATGGCCCACAACCGTTAGTTCATTCCCACGAGAGACCTAAGATTAGGGTGTTTCAAATACCTACAATGTCATGAAATCCATCCAATATCAAATCTCCCTTAGGTCTAGGAGCTATGAGATCAAACAATCTCATCTTTCTCAAATTCTATCATTTAATGGTCATCTAGAAGAGGACTCCTTAGAGTTTATCATATATTTTTATGGTTTTGTCTAGCTGTTGCCTCTACGAGATCTTAGTGAGGAGGAGTTGAGGTTGAGGTTATTTTCATTCTGTCTAAAGGGTGGGCAAGTAATTGGTTCCAAAATTTAGATGGGGAAAAATTTTAAACCTGGGAAGAGTTGTGAAATACCTTTCTATCTAAATTATACCACAAGAACACCACCATTGAGGTTAGGCATAAGATCACTTGATTTGTCTAGGACAAGGGGGAACTCCTTCACGAAGAATTAGATACGTTCAGAGAATTTATTAGACAAATACCCAACAATCAATTATATCCCCATCTGCTCAAGGATACTTTCTACAATTCCCTCACCCCCTACAATCAGAACTTAGTTGATCAATCTTGGGGAGGTGATTTCTCAGATTCCACTGCTGATGAGATGAAACAGTTATTTGATAAGTTGGCCCAAAAATCTTATCACAAGTTCACTAGGAAGAGAGTAATCTATAGGTATGATACAAATCTTCAAGCTAATTTTGATGATGATAAGATCCTTATGGAGTAGTGATATCACTATGGGATGTTTGGTAACACTTAGAGATATTTCCAAAAAATTGATCTCACTATTTCATGTGATGAGAGTGACTAGTTTGTCGATTATAGAGATAGTAATCAAGGTTTCCATGCTCAAATCTCAAATATACACCACTCTAGATATCATGGTCATCTCAATCTATCATGGAGTGAGCAAGGGGTCACAAAGTAGTCCACTACCCCGAATAAGTAGCCCACTGCCCCAAATTTCTATCCACAACCCAAATTGTTTTCCAGAATCAATATGAGGCTGAATCTTCTAATTCTCAAGGGGAGTTAAAGGGGATGTTTCAAGAAGTGTTGAGAGATATCAACTCATTTAATAATGACATAGATTCTAATACTCATAATTTGGACCTTCAAATGAGTCAAATGGCTAAGAATCAAGATGGTAAGGAAAATAGAAATTTTCACAAAACTTCAACTCCCAATCTAAGAAAAAATGTGATGGAAGTAACAACCAGATCAAGGCTTAATCTTGAAGAACCAGTTAGCGAATCACCTAGGAATGAGGAAATCAATGTTCAAGTAGAAATTAAATATGAAAATATAAAAAATCCAAATTCTGGAAATCTGGATTGTGATTTCCAAACTGATCAGATTGTGAAACCCACTCCTAATAAAGCTATGTAACCAATTAAAATGAAGTGGGAATTAATTAAGGAAGTGTAGAAGAAAGTGGGTTATGGGGAGAAGGTGAATAAAATACCTTTTCTAAAACATTTTTCCCCTCTTATTCCCATACCTAAAACTGTGAAGTAATGTAATGAACTTGATCACCTGATATTTTTGAAACTTAATCAAAGATTCACTATCAACATGCCTTTCATAGAATCCTAGTATAAACTCCCTTCATATTTTTTATTCAAAAAACGTTTTTTGAAGAACAAGAATGATAGGAAGAAGTTGGATAAAATTGGTCTCAAAGAAGAGTGTAGTGCAATTTTCCAAACAAATATTCCTCCCAAATTGAAGGAAAATGGTGGCTTAGTTATTCAGTGCCAAATAGGATGAAGTGGGAAACTGAATTGTCTGTGTGATTTGTGAGAGAGTATAAATCTTATGCCTTTCTCCTTTTTTAAAAAGTTGGGTCTTCGGGATAACTAGAAAACTTATGTTTTTCTTCAACTTGTTGATAGGCCACTCACACACCCTTATGGGAGAGTGGATGGCCTTTAAGTAAGTTTAGGTAAACTCAAACTTCCCAATAATTTCCTGATGCTTGAAACGGAATGTGATGAAAAGTTCCAAATCATCTTAGGGAGACCCTTCCTTGCTACTGGTGGTTCCATCATTGATTTATCCAAAGGTAATCTCAATCTCCAAGCTATAGTTGATGTGGTAAAATGTTTTGTGTTTGAAAGGCCCCGACATGAGGTTAGTTATGATGTGATATATGATTCTGTGAATAAATTTTAAAAAATTGAGGTTATTGCTAAGTATTGTTCATTACCACTTGATGTTAGAGAGATAAGAATTCCCTAACCCATTGAAAATTTTTCCAAGGCTATTTCTCTTTACCCACACACACATATTGATGAGAGAATTATTTCTTTAGAACCCATTCTAGAGAGTGAGTCAAAAATTTGTCCTGAACTATCTCAACCTGTATAGGAAAGTTTCCCTTATGATGTTGACTGTCTAAGAGTTCATGAATCTGGAGACTTTTCTAGGTTCAGTCCTGCTGAAATACTTGTGAATTTCTATTATAAACTAGTGTATTTTATTAATATCTTCTTACCTTCCCATTTTTATGTTGAGTGTGATGATTTTAGACCTGAAATAAAAATATTCTCAACATTTTAGTTCTATGTGGACATTGAGAAAAATCTTTTCGATGCTGAATTTGAAAACTTCTTTTGGGATATTTCTGATTTTTCAGAGTTGTGAGTTGTTTTGGGACTTATTGAGGATTTTATTGATGTTTCCTCTTCAATTTCGGTATTTTCAAAAAACTCTATGTTTGTTGGAAGCCATTGGTGTATTCCTAATTAGATCAGTGGTTTTAATGGGAAATTGTTGAACATTTTAAGAGCTAACGAACTGATTTTTAGAGAGCCAGTTTAGCTAGATAGTATGAATCCTCTTAGTGAGATGGATGAATTTTGGAGAATTCTAATTGGTGCTAAAGATGAAAATGTCTTGAGTAGACCTTATCTTGATTCCTTGGAGAATTGTGAAGTATACACCATTTATTACACATTCCTATTGAATGATCATGGTTAGAAAAATTTAGGGGAATATGGTCTGGTTAGGGACTTTAAACCTAGCGCTGCATGGGAGGAAAACCATGGTTGACATTGTTTTCTACATTAATTTTTAGTTTGAGTAAATTCCCCTTGATCAGTTGTTTTTCTCTCAGTTTGGTGAAAAATAATGCTTGTATCTCCTTGTCATATGGTGCAAGTGGTCTGGTGGTCATTGTTGGCTAAGAGAATCATGTTTTAGTGGAAGCCTCATTTGGATCATTAATGGTGGAAGGTGGCTGATGTCGGAGAACACTGGATGATACTCCCAAATTCATTCTTTGGGTTTCATTTTATATAAGTTTTAAATACTTTAAGTCTTATGAAAATTGTTTACTTATATAGGAACGTGAATAGATCGACCAAAGAACTCAGAGAAAGTAGCAAAGGGAGGCACCCAAAAAATGGATTAGAGGCTTTCACAAATAGGAAAGTACTATTTTTCATTTCACAAAATTTTGTTTTATACATGCCTCCAACTTTATGCTGTTAGGACTTAAGTGTGGGGGACATCCAACCAATTTTTGAAACGTATGAATTGTTTTCCTGTTTGGGTGTTATCATGCTGAAATCTAATGAGTTGAAAATTATTTTGACCTCCAATTTGAAACCTGCTTACACCCACTATTTGTATTCACATTCCCTTTCATTGAGCTACTATTGCACATCACTATTAATAATGCTGCTATTTTGAATGAAATTGATAAAATATTTGGTCTGTTCATAATGATTCAAATAATTATTATTTTTAGGAATAGAACAGAAATTGTTGTTGGTGCTAGTTGGTGGGGTTAGGTTCTTCTGTTTTTGATTTTTTCATCTCTTTTCCTTTTCTTTGTTACGTGGAAAAGTTCTTATTGAACCTTCTCACTACCCCTCAATATTCTTTTTAGTGCTGATTTAGAAATCAATCTTGATATATACTTTATCCCCCTTAGACTTCAACATTGGGGACAATGTTGTGTTTTAAGTGTGGGAGAGAGGGTTGTCATTTTAGTTCCTCTTCAAATTCCCCTTTCTTGAACCATTGGTTTGTGATTGTTTCAAGGAAAAAATTGGTCAATGTTTTTCAAATTTTTTATAATTCCTTTAATTTTGTTCAAATTCATTCATCACATTTTACTCATTGGAGTTTCAGTGGTACTTTAGTTCTGTCCTATTAAGTGGATAAATATTTGGTGGTTTTTGAGAGTGTCATTTATTAAAAAACTATTAAGCTTGAGTGATTCAAGAGTAGATTTATTCATTGTCTTATGAACCTATCTGTTAGAAACTAAGGATGGGAGTGTGGAATGATAGTTTTTTTATAATGTGGATCAGGACATTGAGAAACTAGAAGTTCTCACTGGAACCTAGGGGGCTCACAGTTTCACTGAATAAAATTCTATAACTTTTTGAAGTCAACTAAAACGATTATTAGGTATGTCCTTTATAACTAGAGTAAAATGATAAAATGTGATCCCGTGATGAGTATCTATGACAAGGTGCATTGGGTGAATTTCAGTGATTAAATAAAGCCAATTTTGATCTCAATAAGTTCTATGCACAGTGACTGCCCATGGAATATGGCTTGGAAAAATTAAAATAAAGTTCCCCTATCAAAATTTAACTCACTAAGGTGAGGGGAATTTTGATCCCAGATAAAGAAGGGAGAAATTGACTTGGTTAAAATTAATTTGAGTTGAATCAATAGAGTGATATAATTAATGGACATTAATTTTTAAAACATGGGAGAAAGTGAGAATGTAAGGTGCCTTTGGCCTTTTTTTGTTAATATCGTATACCCTGTCAACACTCCTTGAATTGGAACATGAAGTGGAAATCGAAGTAAGATAGTTAATTATTACACATTTGAGGCATGCCACACTTTATAGTGTATGAATTTGTGAGGATTTTGACTTCCAGTGAGTTTTTGAAGCTAGGCAGGACATCCTTTTTGGACACCTTTGAAATGCCTGACCCACTGTCTTCTCTTGTTCATATGGATATTAATGTATAATCATGTAGTTTTTTGCACTAAAACTCACAAATCATCATTTTGTTTTAATGTCTAAGGCATGAATTTGTTTGAGGATAAAGTTTTAAGTGTGGGGTAGTTTTATGTGGTAGTGTTTTCACATTCTTTGACACATCGTTTTTTTTATTTTTATTGGATTTTTAATACAAAAATGTTTTTTTAAAAGTTGATAATTGTTGTGATTTAGTACCTTGATATGTAAAATAATTAGTTTCTCACCTCCCTCAACTTCGGATGCACTGGTGTTCCTCTCTTTCATTAGTCGATGCAAGCTCTTACTATACCCTAGCCTGGATCATCTGGGTTCGACATAATGATTCGGTCTTCCACCACATTCATCAACCTCCCGAGTTCTATATTGAATGAGCTACTTCATGGATTGAGGGTTGGAAGGACCGTAAAGGACACATTAGGCAAGGTGTTACCCCCTCTTATCCCCCTCATTGGACCCCCCCCACCGGAAGGGAGTCTTAAGATTAACATGGACGCTTCTCTCCCCAAGGATTGGCCCATTGCTCTCTCCCTCCTAGCGCGAAATCATCTGGGGAAGATTTTTGCAGAAAAATATGAATCCCATCATGCTTTCTGGGAACCTGCAGTTGCTAAGGGCTCTGCCATCCTTGCAGGCATGATGCTCGCTGCGGGAACGTGGATGAGCAGATATCATCATTGAGTCTGACTGCATATCTGTTATCAATGCCATTGACCACAATGATGTCGGGCTCCAGCCCTTTGGCTTCATCATCAAGAGAATTTTCTCGCTGCGCCAAGTCTTCTCTTATTGCACCTTATCTTTCACCAAAAAGGAAGGAAACTATGCAGCCCATCAGCTAGCGGCCTCAGGCCCCTTTGATGTCAACTAGTTATGCCTAGACAATTTCCCTTCATGCCTCTACTTTTGTACGACTCCTGATCTTCGTCATTAATATTATCCTTCTTTCTTCTCAAAACAAATGTGCTTTATTGTCATTTTATATAATTCTTAAATTAAATCATTTCGTGTGAATTTGACTTTTATTTTTTATTCTTTTATTTTCTACAATTCTTCACTCTAGTTAGTTTATTAATTCATTAATTTAATTAATCGATTAATTATTTTTAATTATGAATAAATAAATATTACATGTTAGTTTTTAATTCTTTTAATAATTTAATTAGTTTTGGAAATTTAATTTTATTCAATTAAGATATTTTATTCTTTAATTAATTCTTTAATTTATTAATTATTTGGTTAATTTATGAAAGTGACTTTAGTTATTTTAGTTGGTTTTAAATTAATTTTTTTTATAATTTTTAATAAAAAATCATTCTTTTAAATAAATCATAATTAATTTTATTATTTATATTTTATTTATTTATTATGTTTTAATTGTATTCTATTTAGTTTAATTGATTATTTGATTAATCTGTTTTAATTTTAGTAAATTATTAATCAATTTAATTTTTTTTTAATTTTTTTATTTTGCAGGTGTTCTTGTAGAACCTTGTCATGGTGCCACTGTCACTGCCCTATCACGGTTCCACACTTACTGTATTACCCTTCCTCACTGTTCCACCCTCAAGGTGCCTCATTAGTTTTCACGGTGACACAACTCCTTACCGTCTCACAACAACAATGAGTCCACCTTCAGGGTGCCACAAAAAGCATCCACCGCTCTACCCCTCACCCCATAACCTCTTACCTCCCACACACCACAGACGCAATAATCAATGCAACACAATGAAAAAAATCACAACAGAAACAAGATCGAAAAACCATAAAATCAACAATGATTCAACAAATAAAAAGCAACACATCATAGGATAAATTTATCAATCAGCAATGTTTCTAGACCATGAACCCTAGTCAACCCAGATCTAAAACCCTAGCCACCATGAGTCACTAAACATGAATAATTTTATACTAAAACCTCTCAGGATCTGCTTCTGCATTGCTACCTAATCTCACCATACCCAGATCTGGAGCTGCATCGCTGGTACTCAGCCGCCTACCCTATTCTCCCTCAATCTTCACTAAAACCCCATCCTTCGCCCTCTCTACCTCCATCCATCCACTATAAAGTCTGCATCACCATTCGACCTCGACCCACCTACCCTCGATGCCTTGTCCACTCTGTGAAGCCGCCACTATCACCCTTCCTTCTCTATGCCTCCTCGAACCACCCCAGTCCCCAGCCTTCCCACGTGATGATGATCCCCTCCCATACCATCTCCCTTGGCCTCACCTCTCCTTAACCTCGATAGAACCCGACCCCCAATTTCTTCTTTTTTTACTTTTACTTTATTTTATTATAACATAAAATTTAATATATATATATATATATATTATAAAATATATATAATATACTATAATAATAATAGGTATATCAGTAATAGTATATTAGATTATATATAATATTTATATATCAAAATAATATATGTTATCAAATAAATATAATAGTTAATAAAACCTATATTAGTAAAAATAATATTAGATAGTTTAAATATGTATATTTATACGTATTTTCATTAATTCTAATTAGTGATATAATATATAGTATACATATATAATTGTTTCATTTTTTGGACTCACGTGCATTTTTTGTTTTCTATTTTTCATTGGGAGATCTTCAATTAGGGGGGATCGTTTTCAGTTACAAGTACATAGGGTATTCATTCAGTGGAGAGGGGGGGGGGGGGTTCCAGAAGGATCGTAGAGGAAGACATGTCATTCCATCATCCCAATTTATTCCAGGGGTCAGCATCCATTCTTACATCTAGAGATCTCTCAATCCATTGATTCCTCAGGATCAAACATGATCATATCCATCTCATCGCCAAAATAGAGGAAGATAACCATTGACCAGGAGATCAACATCGGAGAAGAAGTTAGAGAGAGTAGAAATCTTGAGGGAGACATTTCATCATTCATTTTCTATTTCTATATGTTTCACTATTTCAATGTGTAGTTAAATAGTTTAGGGGAATCATCTTGTAGAAAACTGATCATCCATCTATCCATCATGTTTTGTTATATTGACTATTCAGTGCAATTTTGTTGCTCAGTTTTCTCTTCTATTCATTTTAATATCAATTTACATTACCTAATAACCAACGGGTGTGGTAAAAAATCGTTTCATCGTGGATTATTGACCAATGTACTGAGAATTGAAAAAGGTAAATACATATCTTCTCCAATTTCAACAGATTAATCTGAAGGTCATGTTTCAAAGAGCGATACTGAAAGAAGTTAATCTGGCTATTTTGATCCACTGAATTGGAAACTCAGGGCATTAGGACCTTTTTTATACAATGAATAATTTAATTAAACCAAAAAGAAGAGGAGAATATCTTTTTTATTAGTTCAAAGCAGCTGGAGGCCCCTAAAATCATCATTAATATTTGTTCTCTATTAAACCCATACATTATACTATTTCACCTTTATTTTCACACCCTCTTCCACTACTTGCTTCACTATTTCATTGATTTTTTCTTTTTTATTGTTTTGTTATTTTTTCTATTTTTTAGTTTAGTTTAGTACAACATAAGTCCTCCTTTATGGTTCCACACCCTTCTTACCATAGTACTAGTAGTTTGTAGGGTTTCTAAATTTTAAATTTGTGTGTACTCAATGACTCCATGGTTAGTTATAAAAAAACATTGAAATATTATTGAATCTCAATATATTAATTTTAATGAAAAACTAATAAGTGCCTTCCAGAAATCAAAATTGAATGAATTTTCAACTTTCACATCTTCTCAACAAACTCACCCTCAAGAGATGCACTCCTTCACATCATAAAGGTAGATAAATGCTCTGGGAATTGTTTAATAATCTAATTTATTGATAAACCTAACCAAGATGGAATAATTACATATATGGAATATTTATTTCATCTTATTTTTCTTTATATCTCTATTTTAGAGCCAATATAACCTTCAATTCGCTTCATATTTATTATATAATTAAAACACCATTAATTTTAGAAATATGGTGGAAAATATTTTGCATTTTAGTATGACCATCAAGGTAGATAATTTATTCTCAATCATGAGAATCTTTTCTTTTCAATTCCATTTTTAGTAATATTCTTCATGTTGGACTTTCCTGATTTCATAGTTGTCTTTAGAAGCATGGATTATTTTCTTATTTCCTTGTGTGGAACCTTCCTCTTAGAATAATCTATCATAGAAAACATACCACCTTATACAATTTTCATATTCATTAGGATTTATTCTTTGGATGGAATGATTGTTATATAGTCCTATAAATTATAACTTTAAATTTTTCACCTACCATAAAAACATTAAAAACATTCTTGTCATGGTTTTTTAGAAAACTCTCATGAAATACAATTTCTATATATAGAATATTTTTCTTAAATTTGAATTTTTCTTTCTCTTCTACTTCATACTTTTTTCTTTCTTCTTCCAAGTCAATTGGCCAAATAACCAAGTAATCTTTTAGATTGTATACCTCTAGCTTGTTTTTTCTATATAGAATGTCCGTATTTTTCTCCACCATAGTAGTCCATTTTTTACATTCCTATACTGATAGATAACTTTTTTTCTTAGGATTTCATCCATTAATCCTATATTCCAGGGATTGTTTACATAAGTTCATGGTATGACTACTCATTCCACAAAACAAGTAGCTTCTCCCATTTGGTTTGAAAACCTTTTTTGACTTCTTTTATTTTCTTTGATTAGATTTCTCATTCATATTACTTTCCAAGGATAATATATTATACTTATTTATGAAATTCGTGGGAATATTTTTTTCTACTATATCTCTCATAGTTCTTCCCCAATATAGGATTATATATATTCCTCACTTTTAGTGGGTTTTTATTATTAACTTTTTTAGTTTTATGTTTTAATGATTTATACTTGCATACTTTTTCATAAAAACCACTAATGTTGAAAATACCACAAAGATCACCAAGTTTTATAAATATATTTTGGACTAATAAGTTTTTGTATTTAATCTTATGTTCTTTACTTTACACCATATTTCATCCCCTTGATGTAGTATTTATTTGAACATAAGGTGTTTATATATTATTTCAAAAATCAACAACCTTATTCCCAGACTTATTAAATTATCAACAATACCCCCACAAATCTTGATCTTTTTCTTTTTGAAATAATCTACCCTGAATTGTATGTGTGATTCTTTTGTTCCTCTTCATTCAATAAATGGGTCTACCTAGGGAAACATCTCATTATAGACTTTATATCATCCACCCATCTATATAATGATGTGGTTTTTGTTATTTTATTCTCTATATTTGTATATATTTTAATTTCAAATCTACATAGTTTATAATGACATATTTAATAAAAACATTATTTACAAAGGTCGATTTTCACCACTCCATTTTAGATTTTATAAAATGGTAATCAGTTGATCTAAAACTATTCTTTAAAAAATATAATAGTATTTTAGCAGAATATCCCTCCTTTGTATTTTGCGGTTTTATAGTTTTTATTTCAACTTGTAGTGAATAAACAGATTAGGATATTTTCATATTCTTTAATTGAATTTAAATATCTAACAAACACATGTTAAGTATGTATTTTTTTATACACAATATTTATTGTGTATTCAATAGATTCAATTACATTATCAACCTTATAATCATGCATTTTTTCATCTCTTTTATGGAGTTGTAAAGTTCCATGATCTTATTGGACTTGACTTCCAACTAAATATTTTTAACATTAATTATTTACTTTTTCTCCTCATCTAGTGTATAGAAAATTTGTTCAATGATCTCAATGGAATAATATTTCTTTAGTATTTATTCAATATAATCCATTACAACTTTGGATCATGCCTCTTCATGCTTCTTGAATCTTATACTTTTGGCATTAAACTATTTGGTTAGATGTACACCCATCATCACCTTATATGTGATTAATTTCTCTATCATTTTAGTTTCATCATTGAGATACATAATATTCTTTTGAAAATTATCTGTTATATATTTATTGAAATATTTACCACTTGTGATTAGTTATTCTATTAGATAATATAGAAAAAACATATCTGATACCTCTTCATAAACTTCTGTGGTAGAAAGGTTTTTCATTCCCTTGATAGTCGTTTGAAATACTAGGTTATATTATTTTATGTTGGGATTATCTTTTATGGAATTAAATCATGCAAAAACATCTTTATCTTCCCCTTTATATAAGAGGGACACTTTCTTATTCTTTGTTGACTCTTTCTTCATTTTTTTCTTATGGGTATTATAAGAGATGAAATTTTGATCAATAGTTGATGTAATTCATCCAATATTTCTTTCCATATTGATTTTATAAGAACAAAATAGAATACAATAGAAGATAATCCAATATTGGTGGATTCTAGTTCTATGTTTCCAATTTTTAGGATCACTTTGGGATGACCACACTAAGAGAGGTGTTGAATCCGTGTGGGGAAACATTATAACTTTAAACATTTATCCTATTAGTTAACTCTACTGATTATTAAATAAATGGATTTATTATAGTCTTTAACTGTTTTAGTAAACATGCATATAAAATAATAAATCATAATAGACATTATGGTTTATTAATGTTGTTCACCTTTAGTATGGGTAACTACATCCCTATTTTATAGGGGTTATTATCCAAATCAGACAAAAATTCATTTTTATTATCAATTATAGAATAGAAAAGTGTTTTACCTTGAAAAAATTCTCATAGAACTAACCAGGTATAAAGAAAGATTTATCGTTGAAGCATAAGATTACAGGAAATTGGACTATCCCTTATGAAGTGGTCAGTAGTGTAATACAAGTCTTCTTTATAGACTCTAATAAATTGGTTGAAATTCCTTTGTATGCATAAATTTGTTCTGTTACCTATACTTCACCATAATAAAATTTTGGTCTCAAATATATAGTATTTAATAAATATCTATTCTTTTTTATTTCAAAGAAAATATTTTTGATGTGTCACACTGGTTCTTCACATTCTCTTCGTTCAATATATATAAAAAGTTCAATAAATTATTTTTCGAATCCCTATCCTAACATAAGAATTTTCCACTTTAAATCACTTTATAAAACCCCTCCATGTCATTATCATTGTTATTTAATTTATTTTCACCATATGTGAATATTATTTTTATAAATATCAAAGTTAGTGTTTTCATATTTGAATTATGGAAATCTCACGATATTCAACACCATGATATTCTCATTTAAGTTGGTCAACTAATTCCCAATTTATTTATCAAAACACTCATTTTAACTCCCATTAAAATATTCATCTAAATACTATAAATACATTATATTTTCTCATCTTTCACATGATATTAAACTATTTTTGATCTATATATAGATAATGATCTTGTGTCAAGATATTATTCATTAAATGTATGGAATAAATGCATCTTAAAAAAATCCATAATTCTTCGTTATCAATGGAAGAATTTCGTGATTGAAAACCCATAATAATTACTAATGAAATTTCAATAGAATTAGGATATTCTTATTTATTTTTCATGTGGTTAATGAATAACTGTGTTCTCAATATTTCTCTTTGCACAAAGTCTTATATCACATTTATGCAACTAACTTCTAGCATGCATTCATTATTTATGTTTATTATTTATTGATTCTAAAATACTTAAAACCATCTATTGAAACTTCATTATTTATGTGGTATGAACATACCCATGGTCTATAAAAATTAATTATAGTTAAATACTCATATTTCCTCGAAACATCGAACTCCAATTATTCAATGAGTAACCAACTCATCTAGGTAGAATCATCTTACGAAATTCATGTATTCACAATATAACTCGATTATAATGCATATAAGATCATATGCATGCTTTCATTGATAATAAAAACCCCCCAATTCCTTATCTAATACAAGAAGGGATACTCTATTTTTTCAAAATGTGATACCATACCATAGTGGCACACTGATGTAACACACATGGAAGAAGCACTGGTGGTAGTAATGGTTGTAGCACTGGTTGTGGCACTGGAAGTAGAATTCTCACTATAGCATTGGTAATATCATGCTCAACTGGTGGTAAAAATGTATTCCATCAAATATTATCATACCAATAACGGTTACATAACGTTATTTAGCCTCAACTTATTTCCCTTACATGGGCATTGAAACCTTATGATTTATCTCTTAGTACCTTTACCTAGAGATAAGAACTCGAGGCTACCCTTACATACCTCCATATTTTCCTTTACATTGCTTCATTTAATCATTACACAGTGTAGTCTCATCTCTATTTACCCTTTCATAGGATCCCTTTACTATTACAAAGGTCATGGAAATCTCATAGTGATTTACATAATGTTGACTACCCTTAAAAATCGCTTGATCTACATTTACTCAAGTTGGCTATTACCCTTACATAAGTAGTATAAATATCAATATACCCTTACACAGGATTCCTTGTACACTTACATGAGTATACTATTACCCATACACATAATAGGAGTTTCCATTATACAGCTTGGGTTACCCATAATTTAACAACCAGATATTTTATGATATATTTTTATTCAAAAAAAAATACAATTTCTTCGATAGCTTATGATATATGCAACCTCAAATAAAAATAAATTCTAATATAATACACCATTTTAACCTGGGAGTTATATTGGAAGATTGAATAAGAATAACCACATTTTGATAAAATGTAAGTATAAAGATTTTAGAAAATGAAATTATATTGATAATTACTCATCTTTTTGTATAGTCGTTATATGCTTTAAAAATAATTTTTCCTCAAAAATGGGTTTTGTTATACTTTTTGAGCAAATAAAAAAATTAATTTCACAAAATTTTAAAAAATGTATTTTTTTAAAAAAAAATTCGTTTTGAAATAACCATATATGATTTAACATTTGGTGAAATTTGGTGATGTTTTTTAAAATGATTGATTTTTCAATAAATAATGAAAAACTAATATTTTCTAAATATTGTCATTATTTGTTAAATCAAGTAATTTAAAAGTATTGTTATATTTTGTATTTGGTATTAAAATGACATATAATTCATTTTATTTATAATAATATTTTTAATATTATTTGAATCAGTGATATTAATGATTTTAATATACGTTAATTTGTATACTTAAAAATCTAATTTTCTAAAAGCTGTTTTTATTATGTGTTACACATTTATATTAAAATTGAATTTTATCACTTATAGATATTGAATATTGAAAAATATAAACCATATTTGGAATTATGTTTCTGAAATTTGTTAAATATTTTCCTTTTATTTTTTTCATTATGAATAGTACCAGTGATAAATATTTATCACCTCGATAAGGGTAAAATGGGTAGAACATGGTTAAAACAATGAGATAAGGTATCAAAATAAACCCAACACTCACATATATTTAATTTTAAGGATTTAATTAGAATATATTAATCCTTGTTTTAATATAAGTCATTTTGATTCCATTTTCCCTTGATAATGAAATTTATATTATTTTTAAGTAATGAAAATTACAAAAAATGACACTCTATTTAATTTAATATCTCTAAATTTTTTACTAAATGATTAAAAGAGGATAAATTTGGATCTGAATTTTTTTGAGACAACATTAATTATTATTTTTATCATGGTAATTTAATTATAGTTTTTAGTGATAAAATAATTACATTAAATTCTCACACAACACCGACACAGTTCTTGTGCAAGCAGTAGACAAATCGTGTAAATGATTTCAAAAAATATAAAAGAAAAAATTTAGGGTTGATTTAAAGTTTTCCCATAATTTAATATATTAATATAATAAATTAACAATGTTTTAAATGTTTATATTATAATTAGATTACTATAACAAGGCCTTTATAGTCAAATTAAATTGATATTGTCAAAAATAAAATTTTTAATATTTTATGAAACATAATACTTTATTAAATATTAAAAAATAATAAAAACCATTCAACAAGATAATATATGATCTTAAAATTTCATCATGGTTCTATTTATGTATCAATTTTTACCTTATAATTAAAATTATAACCCTTTATTATTTAAATAGTTATCACCACAGTTAAGGTTAAAAATTATAAATGAAGGGGTTAATAAAAAAGATAAGGTTTATAATGCAACAAAACCTATATAATTTTAATTATATGGAAATATTTTGACCATATAATCTTTTTATTTGAATTCATGTCAATTTGAAATAATTAAAAAAGAGGAATACATTAATTATTTTTAATTATTTTATTATTGTATCTCCTCTAAATACATAATATTAATTATAAAATAATATATTAAATTTTATAAATATACTAAAATTTTATAATTATAACGAAACATTCATTATCAAACCTATTTTCCATCAAATGGTTCGTGAAAGTATCGCTCGTGCATACATGTGGACTACCGCCTCCACATAGAGATACAATTCATTTTCTATCACCATATTTAATCAATTATTATAATGATGGGTTTGATGTTTATAGATGATATTTATAATATTATTTTTCTTTTGGTATTATAATATCATATTTACCTTCTTACTTTCCCATTCATTGTAAAATGATAATGTTGCTCGTGCAAACGTTTGGACTAACACCACCACAAAGATATGTGATTCATTTTTCATTTGCTATTTACATGGATGGTAGTAAGGATATATTTAATAAATATATATGCTATATATGATATATTAATTCAATATAGTTGAATTATTTTTAGCTTTTTATGTTCTATCAGTCAAAAAGTGAATACACCATTTATGCATACATAGGACCTACCATCTCCATGAATGGTGTAATTATTTTTTCTACTGCTACATTTTAACGGATGATTATAAATATTTATATAATTAATATATATAATATTTATAAATAAAAATATATATATTATGGAAAATGATAAAATTATAAGAATTAGAGGTATAGAATATAAATTCTCATGATAAACAGTATAGTTATCAACTATAAATGAAAATTTTAATAATGAATTATTAATATATCGGTGTTAGAATGTTATAGGTTGATAATATATGATATTAAGTATTTAAATTACTCATTTATATAATTATAATAAATTTAAATTTATTTTACATGAGTTTAGATCACCATCAAAGCAATCCAAACTTGAGGTAAAATATTTCTGTTTCAATTGAATTATAATCGAGATTGTTTATGTTTTAATTTACATTGAAGAAAATTGTGTGAACCTTTAATAATAAACCTGTTTAATTTTATTATCCTTTGGTTATTGTTTTCAATACATTTTTTCCTTTAATGTTCCTCACTTGAAGTACTCAATATATCAGAAGAATGTTTTTAAGTAAAAACAACTTTATTTCTCTCTTTGAACGAAAATCATTTCTCTTTAATATCCATGTATTATAAAAATATTTTCGAAAATATTTTTTAAATTATTATATGATTTTTTAAATTCATTCTTACCCATGATTGAATTTTTACAAAAAAAATGGAATATTTTTCTTGTTTTCTGAACAATTGACTTTTAAATTTTCATGAAAAATGTGAAAGGAATATTTGTTTTAAAATACATAAAAATAACAAATTTTCATTCCATCATGAACAATAAATTATTTGAGACTTCCTTAACACATTTCCAAGGTTATTTTCAAATAAAACGTTTCCCTGATATATGGGTAATTTTTATATTTAAATTTTTTGTTTAAATGAAAGGGGTATTTTTCTGACTGAATAATCCAGTGATCTTTTAAAGAAAATTTTCATCTATAATGATATACTTTTTGTTCCTTATGTTTTATAGGGGATATAATCAAATGAATCCACATTTATTCTTTATCTATGCGGTTTATGGTAATAATGAGGAAATATTAATTAAACTTATTCTCTTTTTGATAGGTAATGTTTTGAGGAATGTTTTTATGATCTTGAAGAATACATAAAAATGGATTTATGATTATGTAATGGGTGTGACCAAAATAATATATCCCTATAATGGACTGGGTAAAGATTAATTTTTTATGAGATCAAAGGGTATACAAGGGGTTTTATAAATCTCAAAAAGAGGGTACACGGGAGGTTATCCCAAGATTTAAAGGGAGTAAACATGAGGTTATCCCAAGCCCAAAGTAGGTAAAATGGACTTTATCACAAGCATAAAATGTTAGGAATTTCTTAGTGGATAGCCTTGACATAAGAGTTATATAATTATTGTTATTACAGGTATTATTACACTATTTTATGATATGATATTATTCAAATTATATGTCATCATGGTTCTTGTTCATTGATCCCTTTATGATTCATGTCTTATAAACTTCTATGATATATTCCACAAATCATGTTTTTGATTAAGAATTGATGGGTATTATTTTAAAATGTTCAGATCTTGTTTTCATACCAATTATTCTCATTTTAAATTTAATTGATCATTGATATATCCATTATTTACCCTTACTGAGCATTTAATCTCACTATTGTTTATGTTTTTTAGGATATGACGAAAATATTTTAGAAATATGTGTCTAAAAATGGTACTAGTTATAATGAACTAAGTGGTATATGATGTAGATATTTTACGAACTAGTTTTATATGTATCCAACTTTCCCAAGATGCTAAATTTCTATGATTTTGGTGTGTATAATTTTTTTGTGTATTGAATATTCATGTAATAAGATGTAATATTTATTTATGAAAATTATGGGTCACTATATTTGGTATCAGATCAGGTTTTAGAAACATATAGAAACTAGGATGATAACCCTTGGTGAGAAACCTTAGGATAATCTTATATATAGGATAATTCCCTAAGTTATAGTAAAGAATGAAATGTGGTTTTCCTTGAAAAACATCCCCATCTAGATACTAAATGTTGGTTTAGTTTTGGTATAGATTCCCCTATTTGTAATAACCCTAATTTTTTTGAGTATATATCATTCATCATTCTAGTACTCGGTGAGTGTGACCATATTACACACCTTGTTTGACACTACCAAGGGATAATAATTAGTTAATTCACATTATATTTTAAAAGCATAATAAATGATTTGAATAAATGGTTATAATTGATGAACTAGGTTAAAACTAATGTTTCAGTAATTAAAAATTAGGTTTCATGAGTTATATATCCTATAAATAATTTATTATGATTAGGTGGTTTCCCACTATGATTATTGTTTCTCACACTATACTTTTTGGTTTTTTTCCAATGGGTGGAACATAAATAAACCATATTAATGATGAATGTGATGTATAATTAAATTATTATAATCCTAAGAAGACAAATTTTATTAGAGTTTGAATGAAAAATCATGTTCATGTGCTTGAAAAAAATTCTCAATCGAGGAATCATACTAAGATTCCTATTGAGAAAAACAAGGGAACAATGTTCTATTGAGGAAACATCCACATTATTTTAGTGGTTCAACTAATCCACTAGTTACTATTAAATGGATCAATAACATATAAAATATATTTTCCATTCTCCAGTGTTCATATCATGAAAACGTCATTTTGGATATCTATCGTTTAGAAGTAGAAGTATATCATTAGTGAACTATCATCAACAACACGAGGTAATATAAAGCTATTAACTCTATAAAGTGGGATTTTTTAATGAGGTTATTTTTCAAAAAGTACTTTCCTTTTATTATTTATAAGAAAATGTATAGTTGGATCCTTAATATAATTTATAAGGATGTATAATCCATTAGTACATATGAAAAAACATTTATAACACTTTTGAGGTATGCTTATGGTATTATCATTGTACCAAAAAAATTAAGATTGATCGATTCTTCAATAGATTAAAACCAAGTCACTAAAGGTGGTTAACCTTAATGGAAATTCAAAACTATGAATAAATCAATCGATATTTTATGAAGGTGTTAATGGACTTTGGTGCTAGCCACCAATCTCATGGTTTTGATAAACAATAATGTTGGAATTCATAGAAAATTAAAATAACAAAAACCCAGGAGGTAAGAATATGAAACTTCTATTATACATTATAAGTGGAAGGATACTTGGAGAAACTTTTCATAAGGAGGAAAGTAAATTCTCTAATTATATAAGTAAACTTCATCAGGAAATCGAATGTTGAAGTTATGGTAAGAAGTTATCTAATGATAGAGAAATATAACCACAAAATGCTCTACACATACTCTAATGTTTCAAATGAAAGGAGTATGAAAATTATACTAAATATTTCTCAAATACAAATTTTTATGATAATTATTGACATCAACAACCTCTTAATAAAAATAAAAAATGGAAATAATAGGTGATCACTATTTATAATGTGGGGTACGATAATAAAGTAGTTATTTGTTTACTTACCACCCACTATATAACTTTTAATATCTTATTTGAATCTTTATCTACCCAAACTTTTATATAAGAAATTTTTTTAGGGATTCATAATTCCATCTCAATGATTATATGTTGAAATATAAGTGAAAACCCCAAATGGTATAATGATCACATCTCAAGTCTCTGATTATTCTTTGATTGCTGTTTGTGGGAATTTTATTCATATAATTCCCAAAATTATACAATAATTAAAATTTATGTAATCTTATAAATGGATGGGATTCAATGAAATAAATCCCACATAAATTGTTAAAAAAGGTAATTCACATATTATATTCTAAATTAACCTACGATTTTCTACCAGTGTGATGATAAATATAAACTTATGATAGAATTTGCATCCATTATTTGGGTTTAAGTTCATATTAAAAATTGTTTTTTATCTTAGATGTTTGGGAAAAAAATCCAACATAGAATATATTCCTATTTTATGGGAGTATTTTTATCTTTTTATAAAATTTATTCCTAGTACTACTTCAAATAATGATGTTAATTTTTTTAAAGAACTAATACCTAGTGGTACATCAGTTTCAAAGATTCTATATTGAATATCCCCTATTGGGTTTTATGAATTGAAGAAAAAGCTCTAGGAGAATCTTGGTAGGGTATTTATTTGGACAAGCGCATCACCAAGGGGTGTGATATGACCCAATAGGATCTATGTGATCAATGAGAGGTAGAGGGGGTGAATCGATGATCTTTTATTTTTATACTTTCTTTCTTATAAATCAAAATTCACCAATTGTTAAAGAGTTATAACATTTCTGAAAATAATAACATATGTACATTTCACAGGAACACAACAATTTACATGGTTCACTACTCAATAAAATTATATATTCCTTGGAATGATTTGGAAATAATCCAATAACAAAAAATATACTTGAAAAAAATCTTTTTTATATGGTTTTATAATGTAGTGAGTATCAATACACTTGTATTGAATTATGATCAACACAACATTAAATGTGCTTTTTTCATAGAGAAAAGATGTAAAAAATATTTCAAAACAAATTTAGAGACCGTCACCAATAGGTTTATTATGTTATCACTATTATGTTTTTACTCATTTACTTTTATTCTTCTTTAAATAACCTTCTTTTTAAATTTTTTTTCCTAGAGGTGGGAAAGAACATCCCCCTTGGAATTCTATGTAAAAAATCTATTTTTTCATTATTCATATGATTTATTAGTCTTGTTTTTCTATTCAGAAAAGTATTTTTGTTTTCTAACTTTTTTCCTCTGATTCCACCTAATATAAAAAAAAATTCTATGGAATTATTCTGACTAGATCTAATCACAACACCTCTGGTCAATATAAATATCTTTATATTCTTAAATTAATAGATTCCATCATTGGGAACTTCTTACTCAGACTTTGGATATTATATTTTGTCTAGTTTTTCTATTTGGATTAGTTTCTAAATCACTTCATCCTTTACAAAAATGAAAAATACACATTACTCCATATTGTACTTGAACTATATTTATAGACACTGGAACTATATAAAATTATTGATTTCAATAATATAATCTCACTCAATGAAAACATGAAAATCAGATATCCTACTCAGAAAAATTCACTTAGATTCTTCTCAAGGCTTTAAGATAATTCTTGAAGCTTCTCATAAATATGAACAGTCACTGCCTCTAATAGACTTCTTTCAAAATAGTAAAATATCATGGATATTCATCATATATTTTTGGAACTTTTAATTATCATCACCACTTATTCACATTTAATATCTTTATAAAAACATCATAAATAACTTTTGAACCAGTAAAACATTATAAAACTAAAATTTTGTCTGATAAAACATTATAACAAATATATCATTTGAAGAATCTCTATATGATTATTCCTTAACAAAATATGTCATAAATTCCAAAACAAATTCACAAAATCATTATTCATAAGATTACATTCTTTAAAAATCTTTTTTATTGACTTCATTCACCAACCTATATCATATGATCTTTATATAAAACATTCATTTGGTCATCTTGAACTTACTTCATCATCACAACTTCATACATTTTCATGGAGTAGAAATTTTACAAAAATATTATCCAATGGAATAAATTCATTTAATTTGTTTGATTAGACTTTTTTTAGTTTAAACTTTACCTAATTTAGACTTAATCTAATTTGGACTATAGCTGATGAAATTCCTTAATAACTTCCCCTTAACCTTCAATAACTTTCTTATGCTTTCCAAAAACCACAAGTAGTTTTCAATAAAAATTAATACGGCAAGATCTTTCAAAACATCTTAAAATTTTAACAAAAAACATTGTAGAAATGATAAATAATTGTTTCCATTACTAATAATTCCACAAAACCTTTCACAGTGCACCAATAAATTTATAAATATAAACTCATATTATCCAAAACTCTCTCTGGAATATTTATTTTAGTGAACATATGTAGAACTTTATAAAAGGAATGTTTTAAAAATAAATTAATTTCTCCACCTTTCTTCAAAATTATTAGTTCATGAGATCTTTTATAACTCATGAAATTAGAAACATTTATAACAAGAATGAATCCCTATATTTTATTTTCACATATACTTGATCTGATGTTTTTATATGAAAAAGAAATAAATCAACACTTTTATTTTTCTAAGAAATATTCATCCATAATAGTCCATATGATGGAGTTTTTATGGAATAGTTTTCCAATTCTCCAATAATTTAAAATTGTAAAAAATATTTCTGATTTATTTTCAACAAAAAAAATACAAAACTTACCAAAAATATTTCATAGAAACATCAAGCATTGCCAAAAACACCTCCAAACATCTTAGTCCTAACTATCTCTCCATTTTGAAATTTTTATCATCAAAAGAACATAATTCATTGAAACATTTCAACTCATTTAATGGATTATTTATCTAAAAATTATAATCATATGTGAGAGGACATGGTGAGGGAAAAAATAATTTTACAATAATACTATGTTGACTATAAACAGTTACTTAAGAAACACTTCCTTACACCTCTCCTTCTGCATGATAACATTTTCCTACAACTTTATTGTATTCACATTTATAAACTATTAAAATAGTTCACACATGATAAAATATTTTCTTAACCATTTTATAAACACCCATAAAATACATGTCTTACTTAAAATGGTAAGCACATACCAATTGATAGAATTATATTATAAATCCCCCCCTAAAAAATATCCAAAGAAAAGATAAATAGGGGATAAATATCACATGCATTAACCTTAAAGGGAGGGAGGTTGAACACTCATTATCAACCTCATCTTATGTAATGTTTTCTTTGATAATGGTTTTGTGAAAATTTCATCAACTTTCCCTCTTCTATGAATAAACTATAACTTTAGTTCATTCTTCTCCACATGATCTATGAGGAAGGGATATTTTATATCAATATTCTTAGAACAAGAATGTCGCACTGTATTGTAGTGAGATTTTTAGAAATTTGATTATCAAAACATAAGAGAAGGGGTGTACTCATATCAAAAAACAAGGATTCCAACTCTGTGTTCATTCCAATAAGTGTTTTTGTATATTGAGTGGTATAAATACATTTATAATTCATTGTACTAATATTTACTGAATTATATTTCCCTTTATACCAACTAAAATATATTTATCTTAATAAAAATTATCCACAATATGTGGATCTTCTATGATCATCACATGTCCTATCTACATCCATATAACTAAAAAAAATTCATTCCAACACGTTTATATTTCAACACAAAACTAGTTATTCCTTTGATATATCTAAGAATTAATTTTCAATACTTGAGGTAAGATTCATTAGGTGAACTATGGTATATTGTACAAATGGTAACATCATACACTATATATATCCTTAAGGACTTTAGATATAACAAACTTACAACCAACTTTCTAAACTCCCTAGGATTTACCTCTATTCCTTCGCCATCATTTGAAAATTTTGTTCCCACTAAAATTGGTAGGGAAATAGGTTTTGATTTCTCTATTCCAAACTTACCTATATTTTTCTTAGTGTAATTCTATAGATATAGTAAAATATAGTTCTTATTTTGAATGATTTTCTGGCCAAGAAAGTATATCATTTCTCCCAACATGATCATATCAAAAAGTTTATTTATCTCCTTAGTAAACTTTTCACATGTCTCTTCATCATTCCCCATGAACTTGATATCATCAAAATATATAATCAAAATGAGGTAAACCACATGATTTTCTTTTATAAATAGTTTTGTCTCAAATCTTACTTTAATGAAGTTCTCCTTACATATGAAAGAATCCAATTTATAATAACAATATTTCAGAGATTACTTTATCCCATAAAAATAATTTTTCAACATTCACACAAAACTTTCAACTTTCCAAAACACAAAGCCACAAGGTTTCTTAATATAAATTGTAAATTTTTGGAATACATTAAGAAAAATTGAATTTACATACATATAGAAAAGTTTATATCTTGGTTGTTTAGAAGTAAAAAAAATATTCTAATAGTTTCTAATTTTTTCATCGGAGAAAAGGTCTCTTCAAAATCAATGTATTAAATTTTTGAGTAACAATTAAAAACAATTTGTTCCTTTTTATAACATTACCTTTTTCATTAATCTTAATTTGAGACAACCACTTTGTACCAATCATATTCTTATTTTTTGTTTTGGGTATAATTTTTCAAGTATCATTCTTTTAAATCTGATCCAGTTCTCTATTCTTCAAATAAATCAAAATTCTATATTCCATATCTTTATCAAAATATTTTGGATCATCATGTTAATATAATTATGTGAAACTAAATTTAACATTTTTTTGGTTTGGACTAGTTTTTATCTCTGAGGATGTTATGAACTGAAACTTGTCTATTTATCCATGGATAAGATGAACATAAATAATCCTCATCAATTGAGATAACTCATTTGAAATATTCATCTTGATAGGATTAAACATTATTACTACCATTAGGAACATTTTTATATTGTTTGGCTAAAACTTCCACATCTTCCCTTTCTTCCATATCTGTAACTTTTTGAGATACAATGTTATCAGATAGTTTAAGAACATTCAAACCCTATGAAACAACCATATTTATTATTAATTTATTATAACATATGCATCCTATAACATTAAGAGGGTATCCATTAAATATTCCATCAACACCTATCTGATCAAATATCCTAAGATTGAAAACTTTAAATTTGATAATTTAGGGACTAAAAAAATTTATTTTTTTCTTTAAACTTGGGGTTTTTTCATAGTATGTCTCATGTGGAGTCATATCAGATTTTATCTTATAGAAACATCGATTCTGAACCTAAATTTTTGTTCCAATAGCTTGCCTCCAAAAATATTGAGAACTATCTTGTATAAAATCCCCAAAATGCACACTATTGAATTTGGTTCTGAAAACAAAAACATTATATTTATGGCTTTGATATCATTGAAGGCGACCCAATATTCATCATCCAAAACTTTATGAATGAAAAGGAAATATTGGATCACTTAAATTTTCAAGTACCTTTGAGCTTTAGAATTCTAGAGAATTAGGAAGAACTCTTACATAAATAATACCAATGTATTTAAATGATCATTTACCTAACTTAACCCAGATTTTCTTATTTTATATTTTGTCTTTATCATCATCAATATGAAAACCAACTAGAAGTGATTAATTTGACATCATTTTTGAAAACACGGGGAAGAGGAAACATGAGAAGCATGAGGTAAAATTATCAATAATTGAAAAAATAAGTACTAAAAGTTGAATTTCATATATGATTAGAATAATTTAATAAATGATTATAAGAATTTAATAAGGTTTTGATAACATAATTAGAGTTCATGGAAAAATCATAAAAGAACTCAAACACATCAATTCATGAATCATCAATCATGAAGCATGGAATAAGGCTTTTAAAAGAAAAGGGTCATAAGAATCAATAATCATGAACCATGTGATACAAATATTGATCAAAGGAAACATTATAATCCCATATAAATCATAGAAAAAACATTTTGGTATCATAGAAGATCATCATCATATAACACTTAAAAAACCCTTACAAATGAAACAACCAAAATCTCATCTTATAATATAATTATGTGGATGAAAAAATCATTACGCAATGTATTGGACCTATATCTAGGTGAACCCATCATATAATATATATCAGGCTTAACATTAACTATCTGGGTATACCCATTGTATATAATATCCAATAACCACACATAAATAAGGTACATATATCTTTCATTTTATCATAAAACACATAAAACAACATGTATTCTTTTCAGTACATGATTTCCCTGTGAAAAAGAAATGTGTTCCAGGACAATACCTTTGAAACATGAATAAACATAGGAAAATAAATAGGTTCCATAATAATATCTTTGAAACAATCTTAATCCATCCAAACAAATATGAGGATGGTATCATTACAAAATATCCCCGCAAGGGTATAAATAACAACTAGGGTTATTGAAATTAATGAATGGGAATACCATGAAATTATAATTAAAGTCATTCTTAGGAAAATATCCATTTCATTTTGAAAAATAAATTTTTGAAAATTATATTTACAAAATATTTCGAAAATCATTTTCTTTGAAAAAAATATTAGAAACATATAAAGGAATCATTAACATAATTTAAAACATTTCTTGAGAAAAATATAACTTCCATTAAAAAAACTAAAATGAAAACATTTTAAAAATAATTTTCTTTTTAAATAACATTCAAAACATATAGAATAAGTTTTAATGAAAATAATGGTCATTATCATAAAAAATTATTTTTATTTAATATATGTTAAAACAAATATTCCTTTCCTATTTTCGGTAAAATCCAAATGGGAATTGTTTGAAACAATACTTGAATATTATTTTTAGAAAATTTTGAAAAAAGTAATACATGGGTCAAAATGTTTGTAAAAATTCATTTTAAGAATTATAAAAATATTTTTCAAAACATTTTTAGAAAACATCATTTTGGAATAAAAAAGTTTTTTGACTAAAGAGGGAAATAAAAAAAATTTCATGAAAACGTTTTCTCAAATATTTTATGTACCAAAGCATATAAAAATGGAAATATTTTGTTAATATATATGGAATAAACCTTAATAAATTTGTGAAAATTTATGAGATTTAGATCATAGTATTTCAATACTGGAGACTTAATCATAAATAATCCTGATAAATGATGAGATTATAACATAAAACTCTTACCAATTTGGTAACTTTGAATCATAAGTACCATGAAAGTATAAATTTAAATGAAACCAAAAATATCCTGATAATTAGTATTTTCATGATAGTAAATTTTAAAGGTTATATATAAACACCTCATAAAACAAGATAGGTTCATAACATGACATATGTGTCAAAGAAGGAAAATTGAGACAACAATCCTTTTTCGCTTTAGTAATTTTTTTTGAATTGTAATAAAAAATGAAGATTAAAACTGAATGAAAATTTAAATATAATGAAAATAATGGAATTAATTATATAAAATTTAAATGTTTTATTATATAAACCACACAAAATAAATGAGTAGTGAATTTTCATGTCTTTCAGAAATAAAAGATAGACAAGAAATCTTTTACCTTAAGTCTAGTCTTCCTTAATACATGTTCAAAACTCAATTATAATATATATATGTTTATTATAAATATATAATAGTACCATAATCATATATATCAATCCATATATTATATAATTATGACTATTTATTTCCTATTTATTAAAAATTATTTGTTAAAATAACATTTTGGGTAATAACTGCTTTGTTTTTCATATATATTTTGATTTGTTAATTTTTTTCCTCTTACATTGATCATGGTTTCCTAATCTAGAGAATTATAATAATGAAATAATTAACATATTTATAAATCAATTATATCTTTAATAACAATCATTAAATATTGTTTTGAGAAACTAAGTATGTTTTGATCGTAGAGACGATAGCTCGTACATACGAATGAGTAACATTTCTATTTTTCAACGATCATTATGAAAATGAGGTAAGTAGTATTTTATCATTCCATAAGTATCATAATATCATAAATAAATTAATATTTTGTTAAATATAGTTATAAATATCACCCATGTGTTTTTTTGTTGACAAAAGAGAGTCGCATCGCTTCATGAAGGTTGCAGTCCACTTGTACATGAATTTTATTATCATATTTTATTGTGTAAATAGGTATGATATAAAATGAAATATTTTAATTTAATAATGATACATATGTCACGAATATGATAATTATTTCGTGTATATCACATATATTCATTATCTTTATCCATATTATCTTCCATGTAAATCATTTGTAAAAACAAATCGCATCACTTCGTGAGGTGGTAGTCCGCTGTATACATGAATGATTTTACTGTATCCCCTACAGAATGGAAAAAAATGTACATATGATATAATGACGAGATATGTATAATTGTATTATAAATATAATATAAATACTTTATATCCATCATCATACCCAACTATGATAGCTGGTAATGGAAAAAAATGACATTGGTTCATGAGGCGGAAGTCCGCCGTACACCTGAATGATGATTTTTTATCGCATTTGATGGAATATGATAAGGATTTTGGATATTAAATAAAAATAATAACATATAAGTATATTTAAGAAATTAAAGATATTATATAAGCATGTTTTAATAATAATTGTAGGAGTGGAGGAATAAATCAAATAAAAATGCTTGTTGAATAACATTACCTCACTATACAAAATCGGCGTTTAGCAGCGGTTTAAACCACCACTAAATCGTTCTACGATAGTTTTGGAAAACCATCAGTAAATAGTGTGTTGACAATCAATGAGTGGAGGTTGTTCAAAATGGTCATAGAATCATTTAGTGCGAGTTTTTTAGCGGCCGTTTTTTATTTTTTTTATTTTATTTAATTAATTAATTTATTTATTTTGTTTGTTTATTTATTTAAATTGTTGATTATTTATTTATTTAGTTTTTATTTTTTTTAATGAATATATTTATTATTTATTTAGTTATTTATTATTTAATATTATTATTTATTATTATTTACTATTCATTATTATAATAATAATAATAATTATTATTATTATTATTATTACGATGCTCATGTCCATGTCCATGCTTAAGCCCATGCCAATATTATGACATTCATGCACATACCCATGTTCATGCACTTACCCATGCCATATATAGATATTATACATTGGGTGGGATTTGAACCCCTTTCCTCTTTCTTATTCTCTAAAGACTTTACCACTCTAACAGGTTCTTCATGTGGTGAATAAATAGAATTTAATATATATATACATATATACTAAAAAACAAAATAATAACGAAGTCGGACCAGCTAGAAGAGTAGGCTCCTGACTATTTATTAAAAACAAAATGAAAAGTAACAACCAAACATGAGAGAGATGGGGTTAAAAAATTAGACAAAACCTCACTAAAATTAAAAATCTACATGTCAAAAAAATCAATGTCATCACTATGGCCTTAGCCCGAAGCTGCACCATCATCAGTTGAATCCCACTTAGAATGTAATTTTTTATTATAGATCATGATACAAATCTCCCATAGCCTTTGTTGCTTCGGTGTAAGTTGACCCCTGGAAGAATTCATGTTGGACTGCCCCCGTGATGCACAATCATTAAGCCAACACCCCCCAACTATGACATTTGGGATGCCTCCCCCATTTATATCTTTTTGGAAGACAAACTCCTTCTTACTCACCATCCAGCTTATCCTCCATTGATCTGGATTCCAATGGAGCACTACTGCACTCTGCAAAACGAACAAATTTGGAAACATGAGTCTAGTCATCTAATAAGATATCAGAAGGCCCAATTTTCCCATTTTATTTTTTCATGTATGGACCATCTGGAATCCCTCAACAACCATGAGAGATTTCTTTTAAGGCTCTACATGAGAAGCAACATCCGTTTTTTGCTGGTCTTTGCGGTGACTTGAGGCAATCTCCTACTCAACCATGAATTATTGATTAGTTGCCCTTTGAATTTCATCTTCATTCACTTTCTCCACTTCTTGGACTTATTCTTTGATAGAAACACCATCTTTATCAACTTTGGCCTCATCTTTAAATATATCAGCCTACAATTTCTCATTATTTATCTTACCGTGAGTCCAAGAAGAGGATTCTAAATAATCAATGATGATTAATCAATAATTAATTAATTACGAAAGTAAATAAATAAATAAATTAATTAATTATGAAAATTAATTAATTAATTAAGAAAAAATTAAACTAACAAATTTATTAATATCAAAATTAAATAATAAATAACAAATAACAAAAAACAAAAACAAAAAATAAAAAACAAAAAATTTTTAATTAATAATTATTAATTATTAATTATTAATAATAAATAATAAATTAATAATAAATAATAAATAATAAATAGTAATTGATAAATAATAATTAATAAAAAATTAATTAATTAATTACAAAAATAAAGAAAATAAATAAAAAAATTAATTAAGAAAAATAATTAATTAACTAACTAATTACAAAAATTAATTAATTAATTAATTATTAAAAATAATTAATTAATTACAAAAAAAAAATTAAATCTTAAAAAATAATAAATAATAAATAATTAATAATAAATAATAAATAATAATAAGTAATAAGTAAAAAAAATAAAAAATAAAAAATAAATAATAAACAATAAACAATAAATAATAAATAATAAACCATAAATATTAAATAATAACATTAAATAATATTAATAAATAAATAAGTAATAAATAATAAATGGATATAAATATCAATAAATATATATAAATATAACTAAATTTACTTAGATATATAAATACACATTTATGTTACATAAATATATATAAACACACTCAGATATATAATTGTATATTAATATAAATATATATATAAATAGAAGTAAATATAAATATCTCTATATATATATTTACCCATATATGATATAAAATTATATAAACATAAATATGTATAAATATTTACAAAAATAGCCATATATTCACATAAACTGATATATTTAATTAATAAAAAATTACCAAAAGTGGAGAAAGCACTATAATTGCAACACCATCAAATCAATAGGAATGTAAATCACAAATAACATAAAAAGTATATGAAGACATGCTTAAACGAAGATGAAATCTCATCGAATGTGTATGATATATATATTTAATCATATTTAAATATATTATATATTAATATTCATTTCCATATATTAGAATATATATATATATATATATCTTTTTATCAATACACGTGCATATTTATATATAAACATTATTTATATATATGTATATATATATATATATATATTCATATAATTTTACTGTAAATTAATTTATATACTCTATTTAATGATAATGATATAATTTATATAAAAATGCATTTATATATTATTTATACATATAAATATTTACATATATTAGAATATATACATAAATATTTTTTATTGAGCCATACATATTTATATATAAACATTATATATATAAGTATATATATACATATTAATGAATTTTTATAAAGTAAATTAAGCCGAAAATTATTTATTTTAAATTAAATGAAAAATAAATATTTAT
This sequence comes from Viscum album, assembly GCA_963277665.1. Taxonomy (NCBI): domain Eukaryota; kingdom Viridiplantae; phylum Streptophyta; class Magnoliopsida; order Santalales; family Viscaceae; genus Viscum; species Viscum album. The sequence goes on from OY728125.1 coordinate 57,651,652, forward strand.
TTCCATATTTTTATATGTTTAAAAATACATTTCTTTGTAAATATGTATTTAAACAAGTGATTTATTATCAATAAATATAACAAAATCTGCACATATTTTATTATAAATAAAACTACATTGTGAAATTGATAAAATTTCAAAGGAAAAAAATTTACATGGATGTAATCTCTTGGAATAAATTTATTCCCCATTGAAATATGAGAAAATGCACCCTTTAACGAGGCTGAAAATCCGTCAAATATTAAAACAATGTGGTTGTTTTGGAGGCCTTTTTGGTTTCGTAGGCCTTGAAAAAATATGACATAGGTTTCCCCATGTCACCAAGGGTGTGGACCACATTGTAGGCTTTGATTTAATATGGGGTTGTGCCCAAATAGACCCTCTGATGAAATGTTATGGCCGTTTAAAGGTCAACTTTGATTTCTAATTTTTTTTGAAACTGTAATAAATTTTATTCATTTAGTTATTATAAAATTTAAATATAATTTGGTTATAGATCATTTCATATTCTTTGATTAGAAAGGTTTTGTAGCTAAAACTCACACTCAGATCAAAAGTGATGGTTATTTGACGTCGAAGTTCAATTTTCAACTTATTTAAGATTTGTTTTGAATTTAAAATTATTATGAACTAATAATTATAAATATTTATTAATTAACACATTATAAATAATTAAAATTATAAATAAGAAAATATATATAATAAAAATTAATTTTTTATTTTAAATTTTAAATTTTTTTAATTTTTTTCCTTCCAATTTTACGGCCCGTTTTTTTAAGAAAACTACCGCTAAAAATAATTGTAATTTGGTTTTTTGAAACTTTTTTATAAAAATTTATAAAAAAATAATTTATAAAAAATTATCGATAGTTTATAAAAACTCAGCTAAAATTCATTATCTAAATTTTTCACAAAAAAAAACAATTATGGATGTTTTGAAACCCACTACTAAAACGATGTTTTCTTGTAGTGCCTCTTCTACGGGTAAATTCATTTGGTTTGCACCAAAAGGCATCTTAGGTTGGATTTCTGACCAAAAACGTATTATAGGATAATGTATGTAAGTATAGAAGTTATTTTGTATGTATTTTCCAAAAATGGGTTTGAAGGTGTGAAGAGGAGTGGAGAGGGGTGTCCTTTTTTAAGTGAGGTGAGTGACACACTTTTAATGATTGAGAAGAAAAAGGTGTACCCACATTTTTCACAAGACACAAGGTTAAAAATAGATTATTATAGAGAATTAGACATTATAAGGTATAAATATAACCATTACTGCATTTTAGATAAGTTTTTATGTCATTTTAACTCTTATCATTTTAGTTCCCCCCCCCCCCCCGAGAAACTAATTTTTACCTTAACCGTGATAGTTAACTTTTACTATATTCACTATTCATTTTGGTAAAACATTAAGTTCACATTATTAGATAATATAAACTATTATGATTCCAATTATGTAATACATTTTTCTAAATTTAATTCATAGACGCGAGAAAAGTATATTTAAAATTAGACCAATAAATGTGACGAAAAAGTGGGTTTTCAAGAAGTGTATTTTTCAAAGAAAAATATGGTTTTATATTAACTATATGAAAATTAATTATCATTCTATGTATTTAAATTAATATGTATTTATGTATAATCTATAAATTTAATTTAAAAAATTCCTTATTATTTATTATATTAATTAATTAAAATGGAGGAACATTATGTATTATTGAACTGTTTTCAGAAAAAGTTTATTTTTAAATCAAAAAACAAATTTATACTAAAATAAAATATGAAGTTTATTTAAAAGAAATTAATTGGGTTAAATAAAAATAAAAAAAATAAAAATATTACTTTAAATCCTATTCAAAATAGAATGTTACTTTTAAATTTCTTAATTTATTGAAAATAAATGGCATTTTTACGAAAAATCATTATTTTCATTATTCTTGGAAAAATCAATATTTAAAAAAAACCCAAAATTTCACCAAAATAAATTTTGATATACCAATTTTAAAAAGTAAGTTTATTTTATAAATTAAATTTTTAAAAAATTTTAAAAAAAATTTTAATAATTTTTCATGAAAATAAAGAAAAATCATTTATGAAGGAAACATATTTTTGAAGAATAAAATTATTTTGTTAAAAATTGATTGATTATTTACTAAAAATTTATCAATAATTTGTATTGAGTAGTAAATTTATAGATATATAGATATATATATATATATATATATATTTAGAGAATTATTTAATACTATACATACCCACAAATTTAATGGCTAGGTTATAACAGTTATATGTATCACGATTCATTTAAGATAGGAGTTCAGTGTCTAATATGATATCGAACATTTTTTTATTTTCAAAAATCATGCGGTGTTACATAATCCACTCCTCAATAAGTTTATTGCTCTAAATTTTATCTTTATTCTAGTAATTAAAAGCTATAAATTTTCAAATAATTTGTTTTTGAAACCCACATCTTAAAACAGGTTAACAAAATATCCACTTGATTTGAGAGAAAAGGATGTATGAAGGTCCTTTGAAATAATATACACAAGGTTTTCAAATAAGGGAACATTGGTGGGAAGTGAATATTTGGACATGGAAGAAAATAATCATTCCAAAATAATGATATGAAGTGACAAAAATAATTGATCACAAGAAATTGAATGATCAAGAGAAAGTTATCAACCACAAAACCATAAACCAAAGAGTTGTGAAAAAGGTCAGTAATATCATGAAAATTGATGGTAATAGGATAACAAAATCGAGATCCTTTTCCATTAATTTAGGACTATTTTTCTTTATAGACTAAGAGAATAAGTAAATAAACTTACTTGATGCGTATAATTTAATCATTTTTTTTAATTTCAACCACCATCTTATGTTTTCCTCAAAATAATGAGTATTGAAGTTTAATTTTTCATGTTTGATGCACTAAAATTCAAATTTTAAAAGATCATATTTCCATAAAATGGATAAAAATATGTTCCCTATTTCATTATAAATTAACCAAAATCAAAATGGTTAGAACGTGGTTAGATAATTCCCAAAAATGAGTAAAACTTCCTATGATGAAATAATACATTAATATCCAAAATTCAACATTAATACCCAAAGTTCAAACTAAATCATTCCTAAATAACTTCTAAATTAAATAGTATTTTATCCTTAAATTTTATCACATTCTTTTGGGATTTTAAGACTAAAATCTTGGTGATCTTATTTTTAATTAATATTAATCAGTTAGTCACCAAATCACTTTTAAGTCACATGATTATCTATACTAAAAGTCTTGTGTTATCAATATCCAAGATCATATAATCCTAAAATATTATCTATACCTTAAATCTTATTTCCAGAAAATTTAAATTCATACTTCATGTAACCCATATCTTTAGAAATATTTAAACCCACTAAAATAACTCCTAAAACGTCATGAATCTCTTTAAGCTCTCATATTTTAAAACCTCTAAGTGGTGTCTAAGACATTTAAATTATCATCATACATAATATTACAGACCTATGACGGTATCAAAAACTATTGATATAAACTCACATGAAAGAATAATGTCCAAATTTATCTAAATCATTAATTTAATACCAACTATAAAAGTTTGGACTTATATCAAGTGGGACATAATTGATACCTATCAGGGAACTCCATGGGTGGGTACACCTCCTGGGTGGGACACACCATGATCCCTTGTGGAATAATTTTCCTCATGAAGTCCTTGGGTGAAAATTCATGCTTCGCCCAATGATTATGAATGAGAGATCCTAAGGATCAGATCACTTCCCTTAGCTCTAAAACAAACTATTCCAGCCCCATACCCCCACATTTTGATCTGGAACTAAAATCATAAACTTCACAATTTTGGATCTGATATTTATTAAGGGTACCCAATTTTTTCCTTCCAAAAATTACAATATCAAATAACTTATATTATCAAAGACCTTTTAGGTTTATAGTTTTATATAATTTGGAAAAACTATAATTTAAAAAATACCTAGATCTTTGAATGAGAATTTCTTCCACTTAAACTAGATTTTTTTTATTTCACATTTGGTCAACGGAATAGTCCATATAAAACCCTTCTAGATATGATTCATTTACCATCATTATTGATAACATGGGGAAGAGGAAACATAATGAGGGTGATCTAAAATTCTTGATATGTGGAAACAAAATCATTAACAGGTTAATTTCATTAATGAGAATTTGAACTGAATAAGGGTATGAAGACCTAATCAGAGTGCATGAGAAAATCATAAAGGAACTCAAACCCATCAATTACTGAATCATCAATCATGAATCATGGAATAATGATTTAAGAAAGGAATGTGTTATTTTACAAAATAATCATGATTCATGTGATACTAATCTTGATCTATGGAAACATTATAAACCCCTAGAAAGCATAAATAAAACATGTTGGTCTCTTGGAACATAATCATCATATAACAATTATTTTGTAACCAAGGCTATTATTGGATGGAAATAGAGTATGGTTTTTGTTTTTTTTTCAATACTCACTTAGAGATTATACACAAGTCATGTTTTGGGATTATCTCATCAAAATATTTCAAAGAGAAAAAGTGTCAGAAATATTATTCTGTGCATGAAAGTTGAGGTTGCATGTAATAAACTTACGAGCACAATACGACATCAAAAGAGGTTTTCCATGCTCAAAGAGAATATTGTTGGATGTATTAGAATCTTATGTGAAGGTTCATTGAGGTTTACAAATAAGCGACTACCCCCATTTAAGATTGGTAATGCTTCAACGACAATCAGGTTCCCTTACCGTGTGAAATAATTATGTGCCGGAGAGATGCAAAAATGAAAATAATTCACACAAAGTGTTCCTTTAGTCGTGGAAACCCAAGTGAATCATGTGTTGTAGTTTCACAAAAGATAAGGGTTTCATGAAAAAATATGGTTTGTGTGAATGTCATCTTATGAGACAATCCTAAATATTTTATGCAAGGGAAGGTGTTGTGCGCAAGTGATGTGTTGAGATTCAATCAAGTTTTTAATATCCAGTTTTTTTGATCAGTGCTTCCAAGTTTATCAATTTAGGACTTCGATGTAAGCTATGTCTCATTCTGAACAGAGATAAATACTTAAATTAAAATGTATTGAAGAGACCATCAAATTGGCAAACTTAGTTAGGCTTCACCCATGGTAGTGGGCTATGGGGAGTCGACAGAAGTGATCCGAGGGACGTAGGGTGTTATCTATGAAATCTTGTAATGGTAGTATGCTTGAAATAGAGTGACTATGTCTATATTCATTTATTCTACAACTAGTTAGATTAGTGGATTTAGGTATGACTGACAAACTTTTGGCATATTCTCTATGTATTATCCCTTAGTTGTGAACCAAGTAAAATTGTTGTGTTGTCTCTTTTCATGTAAATGTTTTATTACTACACTATTCTAATAGAAATGTTTAAGGAGTTTTTACTAACATGGGAATAATAACTTTCACTTTAAGAAATAAAAATATAACACCCTAATTCACCCCTCCCCTCTCAAGGTTCTCTGGGGTCCTACAACTTATATAACCCTTACAGAGACCTTATAAATAGAATAACTATAAGGTCAAATTCCAATATAATTATCTGAATAATTCAATCATTTTTCAATGAATTAGAGTACTATCAGGGTGCACCCATATTAAAATCAAAACCAAGCTCACTCGATGATATTTGTGCACACCCATCATATATAATATCAAATTACCACAACATGAATAAGGTACCTAGAGATTTTATTTTATTTTAAAAATTATAAAAACCTATATTATTTTTAGAATGTTATTAAATAATATAAAATAAATGGGTTCCATGATAATCTATTTGAAATATGAATAACCAAAGGAAAATATAGAGGTTTCATAAAAATATCTATAAAACAATATTAATGCAGCCAGAGAAATAAATAGGATGATATCATTACAAAATATCACCATTTTAGTATAAGTAACAACAAGGAATGATGAAATTGATGAATTAGAATACCATTAAAATATCATAAAATAAATTTTGAGGAAAATATCCTTTTCACTTTGAGAAAAAAATAATTTTAAAACCAAAAATTCAGAAAATACTGATGAAATATATTTCATTGAAAAAGAACTTGGAAACATATAAAGGAGTCTTTCAAATAATTTTAATCATTTATTAATTACAATATCTATTCCATTTTAAAAACCCATTGTAAAATAAAAAATATTTTGAAAATAATTCTATTTTAAAACAAACTTGAAAACTTATGAAGGAATCTCTAAATCAATTAATGATCATGACATCAAAAAAATATGCTCATTTCATACATGTTAAAATAAAGATTCCATTCACTGTTTTATTAAAAGACAAATAAAAATTATTGGAAAATGACGTGAATATTTCATTTAATTTTTTTTTAAAAATAAAACATGGGTAAATATTTCTATAAAAACCAATTTAATAATACGAAAAATATTTTTGAAAACATTTTAAGAAAAAATAGTTTTGGAAGAAAAAGGGTTTTAAACTATTGAAACAAATAAACGCGATTTAAAAAATTTCTCAACTTTTAGGTACCACAGACTGGAAAAATCATAATATTAATTTAAAATACCAATATTAACCATTGTAGAAGAAAACTAGTGAGAATTATTGAGATTTATATCATAATATTTCATCATTAGGGACTTAATCATAAAGAATTAGAATAAATGATGATATTGAAACATAAAACTCTTACCACGTGGTTAACATTGAATCGTAAGCCCCATGAAAGGATAAATTTAAATTAAAATTAAAATATCATGATAATAAATATATTCATTTTATTATAACTTAAATGTGATTTATATATACCTTATTAAAGAATATAGCTGTATAACATGACATAAGTCTCAACGAAGGAAAACTGAGAATAAAATCCATTACCACTTTAGTAATCATTGAAATCATAATACCCAACAAAAAATAACATTAAATAAAACATTAAATATCATGAAAATAATTTTATCACTAATATAACATGTAAAAATGGGTACATATATACCATAAAAAAATGATCCATGAATTTTCATATGTCTCCCAGAAATAAAAGAGTGATAAGAAATCCCTTACCTTAAGTCTCAAATTCCATCATAGACATTCTAATATCCTATATAAAAAATATAAGTTCATTATAAATATATTATAAAATATTCAATTGTTTATATCACAGTATATATTATTTACTTATGACAATTTATCACTTGTTTAAGAACAATTCCTTTTTAAAATCACGTTCCAAGTAATAATCGCTTTGTTTTTCATATACGCTTTGATTTGTTATTTTCGATCAAATTAATTTGATCATAGTTCCATTATATCCATAATAATAATCCGGAAATTATTATTATATTAATACATGAATTATACTATTATGACCATTCAGGAAATATGGTTTTTGATAAATGAAGTATGTTACGATCATGGAGACGGTAGATTATACATAAGTATGAGTAAGGTTTCCATTTTTCAACAATCATCATGGAATTGAGGAAAGTAATGTTATATATTTATATAATGATAATAATATCATAAAAAATATATTATTTCATTAAATATACTTGTACATATCATCCATGTTTTTTGGTGATGAAAAGAGAGAGTCTCACTACTTCGTGAAAGGGGTAATCCACCCGTACACGAACGACGTTGTCATATTTCAATGAGTGAAAAGATATGAAATAAAATGATATATTATATTTTAATAATGATAAATATTCCATTAATATCATAATTATTTCATTTATATCATATATATTCATTAAAATTATCATAATAATTTTTCATGTAAAGTGTTACTGAAAACGAATGACATCGGTTCCTTAGGTGGTAATCTATCATACACATGAATGATGATTTTTAACCCATTTTATGGAATAGGATAAATATTTATATTATTAAATTAACATATTAAAAATTAATTTTATTCTATTACTTATTTTTTTTATATAATAAGGATTTAATAATAATTTAAGGGTTTGGTGGAAGAAATTAAATAAAAACACTTGTTGAAAAAACAATTACCCTTTTTCGGGAAGCTTATTTTGATTTGCACCAAAAGGATTCTTAGGAGGGATTTATCACAAAAATAATTATTCTATGATGAGATTTTGGTAGTGGTGAAACTATATGGTTTGGTATTTATTAAACCAAAATGTCTTAATGTGTGAAGAAGAGAAGAGAGGGCTATCATTTTATAAGTGAGATGAGAGGCACACCTTAACCATAGTAAATTTTGTTTTTACTATTTTCACTATTTATCTTCATAAAATATTCAGTAGAACAAATTATATAATATAAATTATTATTATTCCAAATATTTAATCCATTTTTTTAAATTCAATTCATTAATTTTTAAATTTATAATTTAAAATTAAACTCGCATACGCGAGGAAAAAACAGGGTTTCAAGAAGTGTATCATTCTAGGAAAATATGATTTTATATTAACTATATGAATAATAGTTATTATTATATTAATTTAAATAAATATTTATTGATGTATAATATATAAATTTGATTTAAAAAACTCCAAATTATTTAATATATTAATTTATTCAAATGGAGAAACAATATGTTTTTTAACATAGTTTTTCGAAAAAATCCCATTTTTGAATCCAAAAAACAAAATTATACTAAAATCCAATATGTAGTGGATTCAAAACAATTAGTGGATTAATTATAAATAAATAATACTTATATTAAATTAAGTTATATTATAAACATAAATTTACTTATAATGTTCTTAATTTATCGAAAATAATTGTCATTATTACAAAAAACAATATTTTCACTATTTACTGGATAATATTTATTTTCTGATAAAAATAAAAAATTCACAAAATGTATTTTTTGATATGTATATTTAAAAAAAATAAATTCATTTTATCTAATAAATTTTATAGAAGTTAAATTTTTTAATTATAATATTTTTTCAGGAAAATCAATAAAAATCATTTTTGTTGAAAGCAATAATTCAAAGAATAAAATTACATTACTAAAAATTGTTTTATTATTCAATAATAATTTATCAATAATTTATATTGAGTATGATATATATATATATATATCATAATGTAGTTAATATTATTCATACCTTCCAATTTAATGGTTAGGTTATAATGATTACATATATCATGGGTCATTTAAGCATGATGTTTCATGTTGAATATTCTATTGAACACAGTTTTTTTAAACAAATATCATGGTGTTACATATTTCTTGGTAAATATTATTCATTACATCTCCATAAAAATTCTATTTCTTATTTATGAAATGCTATTTTGTTGTGGTGTGTACGGTTCACTAAACTCAGGATGAATTCCATGCTTTTCATAATAGTCTCTAAACTTACCACTTTTATATTCACCACCATTATCAATTTTAATATTATTCATAGAACATCCATACTATTTTACCTAATTTCACTGAATATTTTATACATATTGAGATCCTATAATTTATGTTTTAGAAACATAATAGTTTTAATTTGAGTACATTCTTAGATGAATGATATAAAGTGATTATCTTAATGTGTTGATATTGTACTCATGGGTCAATAGATATTATATGTATCAGCACCAAGGTATGATTTGAATGTATCTCGACATTCTTATGTACTAATTTTATAATACACTCTTTCTAGAAAATATATAAACACCAATCACTTTTTATTTCCATATTAGGAATATCACAATTCTTTCTCTCTTTTTTAGATTTCTCACATTCCTCTAACACTTATGTCATAGCCTTTTATGACCTAATTGATTCTATTCTATCATGATCAGATAACATGAACATTGTGAATTACCAAATAGAAATTAATTTATATTTATTCATTTTCCACTCAAAACAACTTTACCATATTCAATACTCTTTATAAAAAGACATATTTTCTGAAAACAACATTTTAACGATGATCACAAAATTATAACACACATAAAAAATTGTGTTTCATCCATTTAATAAACACGGTTTATTTTATTTTAATTTTTTTCCTAAATTATAATAGATCCATCACCATTGATATTTAGAGACTCATCATTTAAAATAATTTCTATACTTTATCTAAAATCATCCACAATCTTTTAAAAAATAAAATCTCATGCCTTATATAAATAACACTAACTATCAAAAATCCACGGTCATTCTCCTTTTATAGTTTTGAGAGAAGTTACAAAAATTAATGATTTTTCTTAGCCTTTTTCTTTCTTCTCAAATAAATTTTGAGATTTACTGTATGAAATTTGTTGTGTCATCATCATAACAATAAATCCTTTTCAATATGTTTTGATTGACCACATATTTTACATGTATTTTCCTATGGTTAGAATATATTTTAAATCTTGGGATTAACTTTCTCAGGTTATCTCTTTTGATTTGGTTGACTCCCCCTCAAATGTTTCCTATAGATTCTTATGGATTTGTTGTAATGTTCATGATTAAAACAACACTTATATTATGTATTCCCAAATCCACAATATTTCCAATTGTAACTATAGAAATCATATCTCTATATGTAAATTTCATATTGTTTATAGGTATGCTTCTACCTTTCATCAATATTACTACCATCCAATTTTGAATATAATTTCACACCAAAGTTTTGGTTACCTCCTAAGATTTTATAATTTGTCATAGATTTATTCTCAGCCTCAATAGAATTACCTAGAGTAGAAACTTTTGGTTTGGAATTTGTAACCTTAGAAATGTTTGGTTTTTTAGCTCTGTTGATTTTAGCTACAAACATAGTTTTTGTAACATATTTTTCATTTTGGCTATATTATTATTATTATAAAACTTTTAGAATAAATTCTTTTGAATATTATTAGGTTTATAATTTTATAATAATTCACAAAATTCTGTAATAGTGATTTGGTAATTTGTAACTCTTATCTTCTCTTTAACAACTTTTTATTGGACAATTCTTTCTTTTCCTCCTTAATTTTCAATTTTTCTTCAATTTTGGTGTTGTGGTTCTTCTTTTCTTCGACCAAAATTTTCACATTATCAATATATTATAGAAACATATATTTTTCTTAAAGAAAATATTCTTGATCATTTTATAAAATATAACCCTTTTTAATTTATTAATCTCTAATCCAATTCTTATAAGTTTTTTAATGAATTCATTCAATTATCTATTTTGAATAAAATATGTATGAATTTGTTCTTATTTAGAACAAATAATTTTGTAATTGGTGAACTTTTAATCTGTTAATTTGTTCAATAAAAAGTTTTTTAGAAGCATCACCACTACTGTTTTCAGACTCTTGTTCATTGTCATAATCCTTAGGATAATTAGAAAAATAGTTTCTATTCTTTGTATTTAGAAATTTTTTATCCTTAACCCATATATATGAATTGGATTTGTTAAATTCATTATAAAAGGATCCCCGCTACTTTATTTCATATTCATCACTTTTATCTTATTATATTCATTGAGAACAATTTACAGAAAGATCCCTAAAAACTACAAAGCCAGTTCATTTCAGTGGTAACGTCCCGTGGAGTTTTTCTATTCATCTTTTCAAATTTTTGGAAAAAAGGAATAAATTTATCATCATTTTTACTAACTTCATATTTGGTTTCAAAGTCATAAACATCATATTTGAGAACTTTTATAGATTTTTCATTCTTAGAATCTTTGAAGAAAATTTCTTGATCAGTTTTTTGTTTTTTCTTAACAAACTTTTCACTCCTCATTTTTTAACTGATGAGAGTGTTATGTAGATCATATTGACACTGAGTTTCCAGATTTATATCTTCCAATGATGAAACTTTTATATCAAATTTATTAGGAAGAATTCGTAAGATATTTTCATCAATGGTTAAATCCTCAAACTTCTCACAAATACCTCTTATAGTAGTAACAATGTCATTCACCCTTGTAAAGAAATAACCAACAAATTTATAATCCCCCTTTTTAAGATCTTTATAATTCAACCTCTAGAACTATAAAATTTCTTTATTCACATTTATATTTCCTTCATTGACATTTTTCAACTTATAACATAATCCTTTTATCATTTAATCTCTTTTTACTCTATGAAACTCACATTCATAGAGTGGGGAAAGTATATCATTTCTATCTAGCTTATAATTTTCCAAATTCTTCTTTTTTTAATTATATGGGAAGAATTCTCAGCATGAGCTGGAAACCATCTATAGATACTTTAAGAACTTCATAACCAAGGTACATAAGATATGTAAAGATTATATTTTTTCAAATGAGATAGTTATTTACATTGAAAAAAGGAATCCCTTTACTGCACATAGAATTACAAACATCCATAAAAACTTATCTTTTTCATCAAACTTTAGAAAGTATTCAATAAAGGGATCCTTCCCTCTAATACCACTTGAGAGTAACCAATTGGATATGTGTGATCACTAATAGGGGGATGGGTGAATCAATTTTATTTTATTTTTATAATTTATTTCTAAAGAAAAAACCTTCCCCTTCTATTAAAGAGTTATAACTTTGTTGAAAACAACCACACACACACATTCCATAGGATCATAATAATTCACAAGGTTCCCTACTTGGTAAGAGTATCTAGAACTTATCATAGTTTGGAAATAATAAAATAACATACAATCCACTAGTAAAAATCCATTTTAAAATGTTACAGCAAGAAAGGAGTATCCATACACTTGTATTGTACTATGGTTAATACAGAATTACATTTCCTTTCTTCATAGATAAAATATATAACAAATATTTCATAATAACATTAAAAACATTCACCAACAGGTTTATTATTTTATCACTTTTCTACATGTACTTTTTCATTTTTTTACTTCATGAAAAAATATTCTTCTTCACTCTCATGAACAATAGATTGAAAGAACTTCCACCTTGGAATTATGTGTATAAATTATATTCATTCATTATTCTTTTGTTTTATTTGAGTAAATTTTATATCCAAAAAACATTTATATGGTGCCTTAATTTGTTAACTAAAACAAAAGGTGTACCAATTACTTCTGTTAGTTCCCTTGGATTACAATACATATGATCATCACCATGTTCTTATTCTTCTTCAACCAAGAAATTCATCTATTGAAAAATTCTTAATCAAACTCTGGGATTAATATTTTACAAGTGTCTTTGTCCGAATTAGTTTCTCAAGAATTTTATCTTTAATATGCATGACCAATACACATTAATTAATATTGTACAATCACTATATTTATAGATGTTATATAAAGAGAAAAGGTATTATTTTAATATTATATTCCCACTGAAATAAAACCCGAAATCAAATATCTTACTAATAATGATTTATTTGGATGATTCTCAAGGATTAATGACAATTCTTTAAGCTTCTCATAAATATGAATATAAACTATCTTCAATATACTTACTTCCAATGCAAGGAGAATCATATATCTTCCCCCATGATATTTAGAACTCTGTAGGATCCTAGAATCTCAGAAATCATTTAGTTTTGACGGTTTTAGGGTGATGACGGTGACTGGGTTGATCAATTTTCTATGATTCGTTTTTGATGATAATGTGTATTTGTGTCAAAGAGCTTAGATAATGTATCTCATTGCCCGAGGTGATTTGGTGGTTCAAGGACTAATATAGTATTTTCAAAATTTCAATTTGGCACTTTGGTATCTTCATTTTTTAATCCTGAATCTAGTTTTATGTCAAGTTGTTTTATGTTTTTTATTTTGAATATACGGTTACCATTTATCCTTAAAATTGATTTTTTAAAATACAAAAATATATATTTTGTGGTATGAAAAAAATTTAAAGAGATTTTGAATTGATAAAAAATTATAATAATGAATTATTTTCCTATAAAATGTTGTAACAAAACTCTTGTCCATGGAATATTTGTATAGTTGTTCCTTTAAAAACTATATAGAAACTTCTCGAAAGAATTTCCCAAACTCTTACTTCATTATATTATGTTCATTAAAAATCCCTTTTAATTGAATTCATTTACCAACCTCTATATAATGATATTTATAAAAACAAAATTTTTTCAATCATCTTGAACTAACTTCCTCATCACAACTTAATACCTGCTTTTCTGATAGACATTGTACAAAACAATTGTATGATAGACTTTATTAGGATATTTTTTCTCATTTTTATATTTTTAGTATAAAATCTTCTGTATTGGAATTTTTTTTAAATGGAATTCCTTTTATGAAATTCCTCATCAACTTCCCATTGATCATTAATAAATTTCTTCTACTCTCCACACTTAAAAAATAAGTTTTCAATTAAAAATTCATTCAACCGTTTCTTCCAAACATATTAATCTTTAAATTAAAAAAGTCATAATAGGGAAAAATATTATATTTCCTTAGTGAATAATTTCATAAACACTTTCATTTTTCTTTATCAAATTCACAAACACAAACTAATCTCTTCCAAAAAACTACCTAGAAGATTTTTTCTGATGAAATCCAAAGAACTTCAGAGAAGAAAATTTTATCCTACAAAAAAATTATCCCCTCTCTAAAAAATGATTCAATAATGAAATCTTTAATAACTAATGATATTGAAAACCTGTAGAGAAAAAAATCAATGATATATTTAATTTAAACAGAAAACATTTCTTGATTATTTTCTAAGAAAAAGGATAATCCTTCATCACTTTTCTTTTTCCAAGAAATATTCTCCTAGAATATTGTATATGATGGAAATTTTCAAAAAAAAAATCCATTTACCAATTGTTTAATATATTAAAAAACATAGAGGACATATTTTTGAGAAAAAAGGGTATTATTTCTTAACAACCTTCATAGAAACTTCTAACATCTTCAAAATCACTCCCAAACTTCCTGGTCTAAACAAGGTGTACCTATTCTTTTAATTAATAATAAAGATGGATTGATGGGACTCTACATTGATTATCAATAATTGTACAAGGTAAAAGTCAAGAACAAGTACCATCCACCCTATATTTATGTCTTCTGTGGTCAACTACATGGAGCTCAATAAGTTTACATGATTGAACTTCATTCTTAATACCATCAATTGTGGGTAAATAAGGAGCATATTACCAAAGTAGTATTTCTATATAAGGTATGGACACTATGAATTTATAGTTATTTCATTTGGTCTTAATAAACCCCCCCCCCATTATCTTCATGGATTTAATGAATTGATTATTTAGATATTACTTTGATCAATCTATGGTGGTCTTTATACAATAGATTCTTATATATTCCAAAAGCATAGAAGAGAATGAATTTCACATGAGGATTTTCTGAAGACCCTAAGAAAGGATAAGTTGTATGAAAATTTTACCTTGTGTTAATTTTGGATATATTAAGTTTCATTTTTGGTTCATATAATCTCATGTAAGGGTATATATTTGGATCCATAATAAATGGAAGTTATTGAACATTGGACCAAACCAACCACTCTGAATGAGATCTATATTTTACTTTGTTTAGATTGATATTATCAACACTTTGTGGATAACATATCATGGATTTCCAATCCAATAACCAATTTAACTTGGAATGGATCTAGGATCATTGTATAGATGAATGTGAACAAACTTTCAAGGGACAAAATCAAAGGTTCTTCAGTACACTTGTGCTTACACTTCTCTAAATTGGAGAAGGGCTTGTGATCTATAATGATACAAAAAAGATGATAATATGATGCATCCTCATAAATAATGATATGGTTGTGTCTTATTATTTACAACAATTAATGTTTCATGAGAAAAATTATTTTACATATGATTTCGAGTTGGTTTAGGTTATTATTTTATTAAAGATATGGAATATTTATATTTACAAAGAATGGAATGATATATATATATATATACTGATCATAAAATTTTAAGGTGTATATTCACTCATAAAGAGATAAATATGTGACATATAAAATGGTTATAGTTGATTAAAGATTATTATTTTTCAATACATTACCTCACTTGAAAGGCGAACAAGGTGGATAATACTCTGATTCTGAATGACCATGCTAGTTTTTCCATAATGAGGATTTAAAAAGATATAATATTAATGGATTTTTAGAATATATAACTTGAAATCCTAGGGAAATAGGATAGAACCAATCTTTCTCAGATGAATATTCAACTATTCATCCATGTGAAGATTAGATACGCACAAAAGGAACTTATAAAGGTGAAAAATAAGGTGAAAAATGTTACAAAGTTCAACCTTTATTTTGACAAAATGATAAGGTTTATGAACTATATATATGTTCCATAAATACAAGATTTGAATAAGGGTTTTTTGGATAAATCTCTTAGTTCATCATTCTATATTCATCATTGAAGTACTAAGATGTATAGATATCTAAAATAAGTGGTATGGATGAATGGAGTTCCACATTGTTTTATATCTAATCAAGATCTAAGGTTTACATCGAAGTTCAGGTGAAGTCTGTAGTAGTCTCTAGATACACTGTTGAGTTATAGTTTTTCTTATCATCATTTGAGAGATGATCAGTCTATGATAACCAATAAAACCCAATAAGATTTGTGTAGATATTATTCTATGGATTTTAATAGTGGTTAGGATCAACACCTTCCTCTAATTGACTATTCATACAAAAATATATTTCACTAAAGCATTCAGAGGGATCATTATGATGATAAATATGAAAAGTAGTGTAGAAATACAATATTCTATATGACATTGGACAAATAAAGCTATTAGAACAAAATATTACTAAGGAAATATTAGGTAAATTTAGAGTTATTTTATAGTACCTCATTCAGAGTTACGTTATGCTAGAAATCATTGGAGAAATCTACAATTTTAAGTTGGTGATAATTTATTCATGTGAATTTATCCAAGGAATAATGTTATAAAATTTACGAATAATGGAAATATATGCCTTACATATATTGTCCCTTTTGATATTCTTGATCTATTAGGGAAGGTATCTTATCTCTTCTACTTTCACCGAACCTTTGAATTTCTTGATGTTTTCCATGTATCTATCTTGAGGAAGTACATACCTAGTCCATCACATGTACTAATATCAAATTTTATACCACTAGAACATGATCATTTATTTATATAACAACTACTAGAAATCTTACATCATAGAGATAAAGTTCTATGGAACATGACTACTCACCTGGTTAATGTTACCTTAAAGAATCAGAAATTAGGTGAAGTTACATGGGAAATCTAGGATGTGATTAAACAAAGGTATCTTCATTTTTTGTATCAGAATAATGGAATTTCAAGGTTAACATTAATTTTAATGGGGGTAGAATGTAACATAGAAATATATAATAATATATTTCTCTTTAAATAAATTTAATTTCTTTGATAGCTTATGATACACGCAACCCTGAGTCTAAAGGAACTATAATATAGTATATTATTTTATCCTAGCCTAAATTGGTGGGGTGAAAAGGAAAAATTAAATTTTAACACACATATATATATATATATATATATATAAATTTTATAGATAAATTATAAATATTGATAAATAAGTACTTGATCTTCAGAAATGTAATTATATTCTTTAAAATACTTTTTCCTCAAAATGATTTATATTAAATTTTTTTGGAAAGTTAGAAAATTAATTTTTTCTACTTATTAACAATTTATTTGAAAAATAAAAATTTATTTAGGAAATAATTATATCAAAAAAAAATTAATGGTGAAATTGTGGTATTGTTCTGAAATTGTTGATTTTTTAGTGAATAATGATAAATTCAGATTTTTTAAATATTTTAATTTAATTTCATTAAATAAAATAATTTAAAAGATACATTTTATTTTTAATTTGTTATTAAATTTATCCATTTTATTTATAATAATATTATTAAATCCAATTATTAATAAATATTCATGATTTTAATATAAAATAATTTTTATGCATAAAAAATAACTTTTCTAAAAATTATTTTTCTTGTGATTTATGAATTTTTATTAAAATTGAATTTTTTCACTTATAAATATTGAATCATAAAAAATAGAAGTCATATTTGGAATCATGAATATTTAATTTCAAAAATAGGCCCCGTTTATTTTTTCATTATGAATAGGAACCTTGGGAAAAATTTGTCACCTCGGTAAGGTTAAAATGGGTCATATAGGGTTAAAAACATTAGATAAGGTCTGAAAATCAACCAAAAACTTGTATTTAGTTTATTTCATTGAATATATTCGACCAAATGCATCTAAAATTCAAATATATGTATTTTTTTTCTATTTTACATTGATAATGAAATTTATATTATTTTAAGTAATGAAATTTCCAAAATAGCACATTCTTTAATTTAATATCTATAAAAGTTTTACATAAAGATAAAATAAGGATACATTCAGTTATAAATTTTTTTATCTCAAATGTGAATTAATTTATTTATCATAATAAATTATTTTTAATTTTTAGTCATGAATTATTTAGCTTAAATACTTACACAACATCAATATAATGTTAGTCCAAGTAGTAGAAAAATCATGTAAATATTTATAAAAAATAAAATATTTATATTTATTTTTTGAGTTATTGTACCCCCACTAATATTATAGATTAATATAACTTATTAGGGATGTTTAAAATTATTATAATTTAATTAAATTACTATCTTGATGACTTTGAAGACAAATTAAATGAATAGTGTCAAAATGGCATTAATAATATTTTATGAAAAATAAAAATTCATTAAATTATTTAAAAATCATAAAAATATTGAAAGATGTTAATTAGGATAATATATAGTAAAACAATATCAATTTTCCAATTCTGTGTCAATTTTTTCCCTATAAGTAAAATTATAACCCTTTAAGATTGAAATTTTTATTACTATAGTTAGTGTTAAAAATGGTTAATGAAGGGGATAATAGAAAAGAAAATATTTAAAAATATATTAAAAGAAATATAAATTTATTTTTATGGTTATATTTTAAAAATATCCTCTTTTATTTGAATTCATGTAAATTTTTAATAATTATACAAAACTATTCATTAATTATATTTAAATCTTTTATGTAATTTTAAGTGTTTCCTTTCCATCTATATTGAAGGAAGCCACATCCCCTTTTATTTACACCTCATTGAGTAATATATCTCAAAATAAACATGAAAAATTATCTTCTAAACGTACCTATAGATAAATTATATGTTCTTTTATTCTTAATTGACCATTCCAAAGGTCCTTAATAATGGATCTAAATGAGGTATCCTGAAGATGCGGTAATCATCTCACCCAACCACTTTCAATTTATTTATTCTTATACAACTTCTATGTCTATGTTAGTAATAATAAAATAATAAATTTAGTACCCCAAATATACTAAAATGTTATTCTTATCAAGAAATATCTATTATCCACCCTCATTTTCATCAAATGCGAAGTGAAAGTATCACTCATGCATATGTGTTGATTACAACCTCCATGTAGCGACACAAATCATTTTCTATCAACAACATTCATAGAAGTTTATTATGATGGGTTTAATGCCTATATATGATATTAATAATATGATTATACTTCAGGTATTATTATATCTTTTATACCTTCTAATATTATCATCTCATGTAAAATTATAATGTCTCTCACGCTAATGTGTGGATTGCCACCCCCACGAACCGATGTGATTCGTTTTTTGTTTCTGCTTTAAATGGATTGTAATAAGGATAGATTTAGTTAATATATATTACATATATGATAAAATAGGATTTTAAAATGTGAATTACGATTTACCTTTCTATCATTCCATCCATCAAAAATTTAAAACAACATTCATGCGTCTGTATGTCCAATTGTCTCCGATAATAGTGTAATTCATGTCTCTATCTCTAACTTTTACTGATGGTTATAAATATTTATATTATAAATACCCCAACACTAGTTTCCAAGATACGATGCCCTACTTTGTTATTTTGGTATAATAAATAAAGAAGTCACATCCCTAAGGGCCGAATAGTTTTGTAGTTTTGGAAAACTAGATATAAATAGAAGTTCTATATTACAACTTGAAAAGAAAACCCACATATAAACCCCATTGAAAACATCTATAACTATTGGATTATCCCTGAAATTCATAAATGTTATACATCTTCTCATCCTGGGGGAAAATAATACATTATAAATGGGTGATCATAGATTCTCAGTAAGGGTATTTGATACAGTGAATTCTAAAATAAACAATAATGTATGGGGAATGACTAAAAACTCATTCCATTAGAACATAATCTTGAGCATAACATTGAATGAATAAAATATGAATAAATAATTCCATATAAATAATCACAAGAGAATTAATATTAACAATGGATAACATTCTAGTCTAATAATCTTTTTTTATTATCAATTACTAATGTCATAATGAGGGAATGCATAATGCCATACATCATAAATATACTTTTGAGGCCTTGACCCAAACATCTAAAAATAAATACTTAAGTCATTCAAAATTTCCATTTCTATTTTGTCTCATGAGACCTACCAATGAATTTAGGGGCTATATTGGTTCCCACCCATAACTTAATAAGTCTAATTCATTACTCATATTAACGGGGTTAAACTTAAAAAACATAAACATATGAAATATAAATAACTTTTCTCAATTAGTAAACATAATCACTAGAGTAATATGGTGAATGATATCAAATTAGTACATCCATAGTAAAACTTATCTTAAACCATTAAATAAAATATGGTATATGATAATAATAATATATCAATATCAATAAATCATAAGATTTAATATAGGTGTTGAAATAGATGAAAATACTAAAATAAAATCAATGAATTATTGAGAGAAACACCCTTGTTAACTTTGAAAAGAAGATTTGTCCTGGAAAATTTATTTGTATGTTTCATAATTGTATGAATAACATATGAAATTAAGAAATTAAGTTTTTTATGAAAAAAATAGTGATTTTATAAAAAAAATGGTGTCTTAAAATAGATTATTTATGATACTTGAAAATGTGTAAGAAAACGAGAAGTTGCCTTTAGTTGGGATTGCTTACTCGGAGGAATTGAAAAGGGAAACATATACAATATTTATTTCCCCATTAAATAATGATGAACAGGTTAGGATAAATAATTTTCAAGCATATAATCAAAATTTAGAATAAGTACATAAAAACAATGAAGAATCACATTGGTTTAAAGAGTGAGAAAACATAACCTGAATGAAAATGGGTGTTTGGGAAGAAACTCTTACCACTTTGCAAACAATCAAACCATATGCCCCAATTAAATTAATGATCATAAAATAATATATTTAATACCATGAAGATAAATATATTCATGATATGATACATTAATGATAAATATACACACACCATACAAAAGAAATAGTGGTGAATAAGACATATATCATAGAAATAAAACTAGGATGAAAAAACTCTTACCTTATATGAAAAAGTGTTATACACTAGAACTTAATGTATTGGATAATGAAATTAGATTCATAAATTAATTAATTAATAACATCACAAAAAATTATTATTTTTATTATATTTTTATTATGTTCATATATGGAATTTATTATTTGTTATGAGATTCAATTTCATTTTTTGATGGTGTTCTTTTCCTTGGTTTTTATGATCAGTTTACTTTTACACATCTATGGAAGACCATTTAAAATGGAAAAAATTATCTATAATTGAAATGTTAAATTATTAATGAACATAAATAATATGTAATGTTAGTATATTGATTTCTATATATTAGTATTATTCATTAGATATTACAATAATGATAATCGTTTAGATCTTTTTGGTAGTGTTTCGAACGTTGCAGACTAGTTTTGTACTATTAATTAATATCATTTATATATACTAGTTACAGAATAATAAATAAATTATAATATGTATAATAACATATAGTCTATCCATAATTATGGTTTAACCAAAATTATGGTTTTATAATTAGCTTTTAATGTGGTAATGTAAAATGAAATCACATCAACCACGATTGTAGTAAATCGGCACATCACAAATGATGTTTTAATTTCTAGAATAAAAGGGGGAGTAGAAGGGGTTTGATAATGTATCTTACTTTAACATAATAAACTTATAGTTTATAGAAGATACTATATTTAACATAAATTTTTTATAGAAAAGTTAAGGATTAAATAAGATGAAAATAAATTAAATGAAATTGAACGATAATGAAATAGAATTTACCTCCTGAATTATTATCCTCAAGAACATCCTTAAAAAAACATTGAAATGGTATTTGGTGAGACCAGAAAGACCAGAACATAGGGGGTAGTTTTGGGAGAGTAAATGGTCATAATATAAACAATATTCAAGGCATTATATGTGTGAGGATAAGAGGTCATGCTGGGTGGTACTTATAGTGGGAGGAGAGAAGTGTTTTTGAATATTTAATTCATATGTTTATTATTTTGGCTTAATACTATTAATAATTTTAAAATTATCAGTAAATATATAAAATAAATGAATTATATTTAAATATTATGGGTTTACATGACCCATACGTTATCTATGACTTATTAATTCATGTATTTATTCATTAAGTTAAATTATCATATTTCACTATTCAGATAATGTTAAAGTATTTAAAAAAATTTAACCCAAACCATTTATTGATGTTTAGAATTCAAACAAAAACTCCATTTTATGAAAATAATTTTCAAATTATGATAAATTGTATTTTTAAATAAAAGCATCATTTACATGAAAATATTGATTTCAATTTTATAACTGTTTTATTTAAAATTTGAAAAAATAATTAAGGTCTCATAAATTTATCTAACAATAATAATACATAAAAATATTAATTGATGAGTCTATTTGAAGTAAATATATTTTATATAAAATCATAATATTAATTATAAAAATTGAAATAAACATTTATGTTTTTCAAAAACACTAACTCTTGATTTGTCATTTTTAAAATATTCAATTACCTATGCAATGATATAATTACATCATATTATTATTTATAATATTACCACATTTTATTTATAATTTCATAGTCGATGTTACTATTCTTTTTGGTCATATTACTATTCATATTGGTCAAATTACTATTCCAATGATCATATTTAATAGTATTTTACATTTTTAAACTCGTTGTTGTGCGTAGCCTAAAATATTTATTATGAAAAACTTTAGAAGGGAATTCTATAAGATATTGGGGTGTTACATTATCCCCTCGAAAAAAACTTTATCCATCACAATTTCTATAATATCACCTCATTAAAAAAAATTGGAAGTTATTCATCATAAATTTCTCCAGTTCCCATGTTGCCTCTTAAATTTTATGGTATTTGTAAAGTACATTTACTAATCGAGTCATTTGATCCCTCAACACCTAATCTATAGTTTCCACAATTTTGACAGGCTCTTCACATCAAGATAAATCTAGTTCAAATTCTCTTCCTTCATAACTGATGACAAACACTAGGTTTGGAATGTACTTCCTTAACAAAGATATGCAGAACACATTTCATACATTATAAAGTCTAGGTGGAATTTCTAAATGCTAATCCACAAATAAAATTCTCTCCAAGATTGAAAAAGGTCTAATGTACATATGGGCTAGTTTCCCTTTCTTTTGAAATCTTATAAAAACCTTCCATAGAGATACATTCATAAAAACATGATCTGTAAATTGAAATTCCAAATCATTTTGTTGATTATTTTCATATATTTTTTTTCTACTTTGAGAAAAAAAATTATGGGTTTGAAAAGTATTTTCCTTTGTTTTTTTCCTTTACATGTTATGGGCCTATAAGCTTCCATTCATCCACATTATCCCAACATGTTGGTGTATGGAATCTCTTTTTATACAATGACTCAATTGCTGCATTTTGAATACTTTAATGGAAACTATTATTGTAATGAAACTCTACCGATGGTAATTACTGATTTCACATACATTGAATGTCAAGTGAGCGTGATCTAAACATGTATTATAATGTTTGGATCATCCTTCTAGACTGCTCGCTAGTTTGAGGGTGTGAAGTAGTACTCAAATGAAGCTCAGTATTAGAATCATTCTAACTATATTTCCACAATTCCATTGAAAATCGTGGATCATGGTCATAATCAATAGAAAGAGGTGCTTTGTGAGGTATTACAATTTCATTAATATATATTAGTGTAAGGCTTTCTAGTGGGAAATACTCCCCTGTAGTGAGGAAATGTGCATATTTGGTGAGTCGATCCATAATTACCCATATTTCATCATTATTTATTATATTTTTGGGTAATATAGTGAAACAATCCATATTAATATCATTACATTTCCATGAAAGAATAATAATAGGTTCCATGACTCCTCTAGTATGTTTTCTTTCTGTATTCACCTATTGACAGACTAAACATCTTGCTTCATAGTCAGCAATCTCCCGCATCCTATTATCCCACTATAAATGTGTATTCGAATCTCTTTACATATTATTGCTACCAAGGTGTATATAAAAATTCAATCAATAATCAACATCCAATAATTATCTTTTTAGCTTGGGTATAGTGGTAACACAATTTCTCTTCCCAAATTTCAAAATTTAATCCTCATATATGAAGTTTCTATACTTCCCATCACTCATAGATTTAATTATCCATTTAAAACTCTCATTATAATTCTGATAACTTTTAATCCTTTCTATTATAGATAGTTGGGAAACCAATTGAAAAAGTAATGTTGGTTCACCATCCTTGATAATTCCAATATACAAATTTGTTAGATCCAAGTACACAATGTCCTTTTCAGTCCTCATCTTGTGAATCACTCTATTATCCTTCATATTCATGCATTTGATACCATATTCTCCATCACTGGGTGTTAGTCTACTGAAAAATAATAATCCCTAAGTTTCGCAATACATCAACTTTTCATCATCTTGAGTTTTTTCTATGAGAATACATATTTCAAACTCTTTTAATAAGTATATATCTCAAAATTTTCACCATACAGATAGTGTATCTAAATTTTCATTGTAAATAATACAGATGATAACTCAAGATCATGAGTTGTGTAGTCATGTTAAAGAGATTTTAATTTCCTTAATACATAGTAAATAACCCTATAATTCTACAAAAGGACACAACCAAGTCATTTATTTGATGCATCACTATAAATCAAAAAAACCTGCAATTTCCATGTGGCTGAGTCAAGATTAGAGCATTCAAAAATCTCTTTTTAAATTATTCAAAAAATTCTACACATAATTTTTTCCACACAAAAATAATCCCTTTACGAGTAATATTGCTTAACGGGTAAGCTAATTGGTAAAAAATTTGAACAAAATGCCCATTGTAACCTCATAATCCAATAAATCTACATACATCAGTTATGTTCATTGGTGTAGGACATTATTGTAAATACTTTTTCTTTATATGATTGATTGAGATTCCATCATTAGAGATAATATTACCAAGAAAATAAACTATTTGAATACAAAGTTCACTACTGCTAAACTTACCATAAAAATCTTTTCATCTAAGAGTTTTTGGAATAACCTGAAGGTGGTTATCATGGTCCTCATATATTTTAGATTATATCGACATATCATCAATAAATACCATAGAAAAAAAATTCAAGATATTACATGAAAACTCATTTCATTAGATCTATAAAAATAGAGGGTTCATTAGCCATCCAAATAGCATTACTGTAAAATCCTAATGTCCATACAATGTTGAAAATGATATATTTGAAATATATTCCTTCCTCACACACAATTGATGATATCCAGATCAAGTTTTAATCTTTAAAGAATATTGGGTTTTGTGATTTTTATCAAATAAATCATCAATGTGAGTCATATGATACTTTTTCTATATTTTAATATCATTGATTTATCTATAATCAATGCACAATCTTATGGATCTATATTTCTTTATGATAAATAGAATAGGGTATCCCCATGGATAAAACAAATAGAGGACAAATACCTTATTAATAAATTACTCTAGTAGTTTCTTTGGATCTACTAACTACAAAGTGGCTATTCTATAAAAAATATGTTATATAGATCTTTCACCATGAATTAAATCATTATACAACTCAAAATCCTTCTCTAGAGGATGCCTAGGTAAATCCTATTGAAATACTCAATGTATTCTTGAGTAATAGGTACATATTCTATTTTAATATTTATTTCCTCATCCATATATTATTTTTTATCTTACTCTACAAGAATTCCATTTAGAAGAGAATTTGGACGGGGATCTTGACAAGAACCAGATTATGAAGTTTCTCCACAAGAGATAAGGGATTCTAAATCTTCCTCACAAATTGTAACTTTCGTATTCCTATAATAGATTTTCATATCATATTTTAAAATCCATTAATTACAAAGGATTATATAAAAATCAATCATAGGTATGATGATAAGGTTTATAAATAAAGCATTTTTATGTGTTATAATGGGGACTGACTAGCATATCTTTGTTGCAATGACGCATCCCTTATGAGTTTGGACTAAAAACACCTTTATTAAATTAAAAGGGAAATGTATAATTTTGATAGAAAACTGTTCATATATAAAAAAATGTTCTTATACTAAATCAAATAAATCATTGTCTATGTTTTAGGAAAGGATAAAATTATCTACCACCACATAATTAGGAATTTCAACATTTACATTAGTGATTGTACAAGCATAGCCTTTCTCCCTTGTCATTATCTGGGCCAAGTTTCCTTACCAATTAGTAAAATCATTTACATGGTGTAACATATCCTTGAAAATGTAGCATTGATCATTGGTAGCTTATTTCTTTACATTTCAATCTTTGGATTGGTGGTAATTTTATCCACACTTTTAACAAACTTCTTTTCCACTTATACAGGCACTAGGGTATTTCCTTCCACAAGTATCACACATTAGAAACTTTTATTTTTTATTCTTCCCCTGATCCACCCTTTACCCATCCAACATATTCCTCTCTTGTTTTCTGTTAAATCCAAAATACTTAGATTATTATTTCTCTTTTTGATAGCACATGACACTATATCTTTGTATGATTAGAAATTTTGGGAGACATGTTCCTTTTGGAGGAATGGTTTTAAACCAGAAAAGATTTGATCAATCATTCTACTTAGAATATGTATTCAGTCTGTTTCATACCTTTATGACCTTGTAAAGTTGGATTGATAGTTTGAATACTTTTCATCCACTTTTTATTTCAAACTCAATAATTTATTGTCCATATCTTATCATTGTTCACAAGGGAATTATTTTACTAGGAATATTTTCTTAAAATATTTCAATTCCATATTTTCAATTTCTTTTTCATCCTTTTTGTTTTTAATCAATGACAACCATTAATCAACATCTCGTGATAGATGATAAACTACCATGATAACCTTCTCCCTTTTATTACATACCAAATCAAGAAATATCTTGTCAAAGGAACTTATCCACTACTCTGTTGAAAATGGTTTTGTAGTCCCATTGAATGAAAAAGGTTGTTGTTCGATAAAGTGGTCTAACATTTCTCCTCTATGATGTTTATCAAGATTCTCTATACAGGTAATATTTTTATCCGTAACCTGAGTCATCTATCCTGGTATAGTTATATGTTTCTCAGTACTAGTCGCATCTCCAGTAACAAATTCATTATATTGCATAGGAGAGAAAACCATACATGGGATATTTGTGTTGATATGGTTTCCATTCCTTCTACTAGGATCCATTTCTAAATAATGAAATACACTAAATTAGGTTATGAATCATAATAAATAATTTTTAACTACTAAAACAATTAACATAAATTTGAAATTTATGCATAGCAAATCTCATTGTCATAAACATGATTTATTTGGGGACATATATACTTTTAAATCCTTCATAATTGTTTATAATGAAAATGTAAATTATCATAAAATTATACACTACGTGTGTCAACCCAAGTGTACTGTAAGGCCCGTTTTTGTGTTCCAGGTTATGTCAAGTCAGGTTTGATACACCTTGTGAGAATTATTACCCCTAGATACATCTATTCCAGATCTACTTCCACTTGTTTTATCCAAATAGGAATGTATTTCTAGGAATACCCACATAATATATACCTTACCAAAATTCTAGTATGTTTTTTTATGATTATCCTCAAAATAATTCCTAGGGTTACGTTCCCTAATCATTGTTTAATAAATCTATTTTCCAAGGTTTCTACTAAACTTCCTCTGATACCAACAATAAAGACCCTGACCCTAGTTATTGTGATCTGGATCCTTAATTTATTAAATTAGTATAATAAACAAAGAAGTCAAATCCCAAAGAATATAATATTTTAGTAGTTTTGTAAAACTAGATATAAATATATGTTTTAAATTACATACTGAAAGGAAAAAAAATATCAACTCAATTAGAAACATCCATAACTCCATATTATCCCTGCAAGAAATTCATAATATACATATTCACTTCATTGGGAAAAATAATACATAAGAAAGGGGTGATATTAGTTGTTTAGTATGGTTATTTAATACAACATAAGATAAAATTAACAATATGGAACTGTGAATGACTAAAAACACATTTCATTAAAACATAATATTGAGCATAATATGGAAAGAATAAAATCTGAAAAAAATAATTCTATATAAATAATCTCATGAGAATGAATATAAACCATTTATATTATAACATTTGAACAAACAAATGGATTATAAATTAATAATATCATTATAAGGTAATTCATAATTTTGGAAATCATAAATTTATTGTCGAGGCCTCGATTAAGACATCTAAAAATAAATAGTCAAGGCCCCAGCCAAATCCATTTATTTTTTGTCTCATGATACCTATACTATATCAAGGGGTTATAGTGGGTACAACCCATAAGTTACTAAGTCCTATTTCATCCTCATATGAATGGGGTGAAATATTATTGACATATACATATGGAATGTAAATAACTTTCCCCAATTAGTAAACATAATCATTAACCATTCCTTGTAATATGGTGAATGGTATCAAAGTATCACATCCATAGTCAAATTGATCGTAAAACTTTTAGTAAAATATATTGTATGATAATAATAAGACATAAATATCAATAAATTATAATATTCAATAGAGGTTTTGAAACAGGTGAAAACACTCTAATAAAATCATTGATGAATTCTTGAGAGAAATACCTTTTTACTTTATAAGGAAGATTTATTTTGTAAAAATCATTTGTATCAATCATAATTGTTTTTATAAAACTATAAATGAAAAAATATAATCTTTCATGAAAAAATTAGTTATTTTATATAAATAATGGTTTCTTAAAATATACTATGGATGGTAAATTAAAATGTTTTATAAATCGAGAAGTTCTCGTTAATCAGGATTGCTTATTAGGAAGAATTGAAAAGGAAAACTTATAAAATATGTATTTCACCATCAAAAAAAGATGAATTGATATATATACATGAATTTGGAAAATATACACCTAATTTATAATAATTATATAATAATAATGAATAATTACATTGGTGTAAATAGGGAGAAAACACAACCCCAATGAAAATGGACGTTCGGGAAGAAACCCTTACCACTTTTCAAACAGTCGAACCATATGCCCCATAAAATTAATGATCACAAAATAAGACATTTAATACCATGAATATAAATAGATTCATGATATGATACATAAATTGGTAGTATAAATACACTACCAAAAATAATTATTTGTGGGTAAGGCATATCTCACATATATAAATGTGAGATGAGAAAAATATTACCTTATGTCTGAAAGTGTTCTTCACTTGAACATAATTTCTGGGATAATGAAATTAGATTAATTCATAAATTAATTCACAGCCTATTGAACATGTATTTGATTTATTATAATTTCATTATGTTCATTTATTTCCTTTTCTATGAGTTATGAAATTCAATTTCGTCATTCAGGAGTGTTATTTTCCTTGGTTTCCATGATCAGTTAACCTTTACACATATATGGAAAATCACGTAAAATGGAAATAATTCTCCAAAATTGAAATTATATTTTATTAATGAACATACAGAAGATTTAATGGTGTTACATTTTTTTCTATATATGTGGATTATTCATTAGATATAACTTTAATGATAATCGTTTAGATCATTTTTGCGGTTTTTTGATCGTCATGAACTAGTTTTATCTTATTAATTAATATCATGTTCATATACTTGTTACAGAATAATAAATAACCTATAATATGTATCGTAAAATATTTTCTAACCATAATTATGTTTTCATAACTATCCTTGAAGATGGTAATGGAAAGTGATTTCGCATCGTCCATGAAGGTGGTAAATTGGTACATCACGGATAATGTTTTCATTTTTAGAATAAAATGGGGGAGGAGAAGGGGTTTGATGATAATATTCCATTAAAATAATAAAATAATAATATATATAAGATTTTGGATTTAACATTCCATTTTTCACATAAAAGTTATTGATAGAATAAGGATAAAATAAATAAAAAGAAATTGAATGAGAATGAAAAGAGATTTATCTCTTGAATTATTCTCCCTGAGAACTTAATTAAGAAACTTTGAAATGATATTTTGGTGAGAACAAAAAGTCCCAAACATGGGGAAGCGGTCTGGGTGAGAAAATGGTTAGAATATAAGAAAAATTATGATTTTAATATTATAACTATTTTTATGACACTTTGAAAAATCTAATTAACGTCCCTTAAAATTATATTATAATAATAAAACAAAAAAAATATTAATTTATGAATATATTAATTGAAAATGTATTTTCTATGAAATTATTATATTAGATACAAAATTATAAATAAACATTTATGTTTTAAAAAATATTAACACTTGATTAATCATTTTAAAAATATTTAATTACCTATACTATGATATAATTATATCCTATTCATATTTATAAGATACCCAAATTTTATTTATACTTAAACTGGTGAAGTTACTATTCTATATGGTCATATTACTATACATATTGGTCATATTACTTTTCCAATGGGATTATTTAACAGTATTTTAAGGTTTTAAACTCGATGTTGTGTGAAGAATAAAATATCATTGATGATAAATTTTAAAAGGGACACACCATAGGATCTTGGGGTGTTATATTATACACTCCTATATAAATTTAATCCTCGAAATTTCCATAATGTCCCATCCAAGATAGATTTGGGTGGTTATTCATCATAAATTTCCCTAGTTCCCACATTGCCTTTTCAATCTTAGGATTTTTTCAAATTACCTTAACAATTGAGTCAACCTATTCCTCAACACATTCTCTTTACTTTCTAGAATCCCAATAGGCCCTTCACAATAAGGTAAATCGAGTTCAAATAATATTCCTTTAGAAGTGAGTATATGTGTTGGCTCTAGAATGTACTTCCTTAAAAAGAGAAGGGGAACACATTGTGTACTTTATAAACCCTAGGTGGTATTTCGAAATGATAATACACGACTCTAATTCTCTCTAGGATTTAAAAAGGTCCATTGTACCTAGGGCTTAGTTTCCATTTCCAAATTGTATAAAACTCTTCCATGGAGATAATTTTAGAAAAACATAATCTTCCACTTGAAACTCAAAATCATTTATTTGGTTATCATTATATCTTTTTTTCTACTTTGAGTCTCTTTGATATGAATTTGAATACTAATTTCCTTTTTTATTGTTTCCTTCACATGTTTTGGGTCTACAAGCCTCCATTAACCAACTTCATCCCAATAAGTTGGTGTATGAAATCTCTTTCCATACAATGCCTCATATGGTGCCATTTGAATACTTGAATGGAAAATATTACTGTAAGAAAGCTATATGAAATGTAAACATTGATCCCAAATCACTTGAAAGTAAATTCATCATGATATCAACATGTATTCTAAAATTTGGATCATCCTATCTAACTGCCAATCAATTTGAGGGTGATAAGAAGTACTCAAATGATTCTCTTTATCCAAATCCTTCAAAAAACGTTTTCAGAATTTCATTGTAACCCATGGATCATGTCCAGACACAATATAAATAGATTTTCCATGAAGTCTTACAACTTAACTAATATATATTCATGCAAGGCTCTAAATTATAAAATTTTCCCTTATAGAAAAGAAAATATTTATATTTGGTAAATATATCTATAATTACCCATATTTCATCATTAATTATAGGTGTTTTGGGTAATATAGTGAAGAAATACATAGTAACGTCATCCCATTTTCATGTTAGAATAAGAAGAGGTTACATGAATCCTCTAGGAACATGTCTTCCAGCCTTCACCTATTAAAAGACTAAACATCTTGATACATAACCATACATTTCATTCTTTATATTATCCCACCATAAAAGTCTCTTCAAATCTCTATACATCTTAGTGCTACCAGGGTGTATTGAGAAAATTGATCTATGACTATTATCCGATAATTCCCTTTTAAGCTTTTGTATAGAGGAAACACAATGTCTCTTCCCAAATTTCGGAATTTCATCCTCACACATGAAGCATGTCAACTTCCCATCATCAATAGCTTTAATTTTCCTTTGAAAATTTCCATTGTCAGTCTGAGAACTATTAATCCTTTATAATAAAGATTTATGGACAACCAATTGAAAAATTAATGATATTTCACATTCCTTGATAATTCAAATATCCATATTTTCTAGATCCACATACATTGGGGCCTTGTCAATCCACATCTTGTTCTAAACTCCATGATCCTTCCTTGTCAATGAATCCATACCTTATTTTCCTTCCCAAGGTGGTTATGTATTGAAAAATCACAATCCTTCAGTATCTCGAGCCATCACCTTTGACTCGTGTTGATTTATTTCTGTGAAAAGTTATATTTCATACTACTGTGATATATATATATCAAAAATATTTTACCATAGAAATAATGTACACATATTTTAAGATTAAAGATTACTATTTCTTACTCAATATCATTAGTTGGATAGTTTATTTCATGAGTTTTTTATTTTCATGATGCATAGGCATTAAATTAATCATTTTGGATAAGGACACAACTATGACCTTCCTTTGATGCATCACTATAAATCAAAAATACACAATTTCATGATGGTAGAGTCATGTTCGGAGAATTAACTAATCTCCTATTCAATTATTCAAAACATTCTTCACATTATTTTTTCCATATGAACTTAACCCCTTTACGAGTAATCTTGATTAACGGGTTAGCTAATCACGAAATTTTTTGAATGAAACACTAATAGTAGACTAATAATCCAGTGAAACAATGTACCTCAGTTATGTTCCTTGGTGTAGGCTATTTATGGACTACCTTTGTCTTCACATGATAAACTGAGATTCTATCCTTAGAGACAATATGAACCAGAAAAGAAACTTTTTGAATCTATAATTCACACTTTCTAAACATTCGATATAGCTCTTTTATTTTAAGATTATACCAGACATTTGACAAGTGGTTCTCATGGTCCTCATAGATTTTGTAATATATCAGCATATCAACAATAAATACCACAAAAATCATAAAAATATTCCTTGAACACTCAATTAATTAGATCAATGAAAATATAGGTTGAATTTTTTAGTCTAAATGGAATTACTGTAAACTCAAAATGTCAATACATGGTTTAAAATTCTGACATTTGAATATTTTCATTCCTAACATGAAATTGATGGTATCTAGATCAAAGGTCAATCTTCGGAAAATATTGAGCTGTGTGATGTTTATCAAATAAATCATTAATGTGTGGTAGAGGATTTTTGTTCTTTATTATAACAACATTTATATCTCTATAATCAATGCACAACCTCATGGACCCATATTTATTCATGAAAAATGGATCTGGGGATCCCCATGGAGAATCACGTGGGTGAATAAATCTCTTATCTCTAAATTCTTCTAGTTGTTTCTTCAACTCTACTAATTCTATAGTGGCCATTCTATAAGGTTTTTTATATTTGTCATATACCACAAATTAAATCAATAGAGAACTCAACTTCCCACTTTGAAGAATGTCCAGGTAATTCCTCTGGAAATACGTCAATGTATTCTTACACCATTGGTACATATTCATTTTGAGGATTTCCTTCCTCTATATCTTCCTCACAAATTGTAACTTCCTTATTATTTTATTAGATTTTCACATCATATTTTTAAATCCATTCCATTCCAAATATTGTATCAAAATAAACCATAGGTATAACGATAAATTTTTCAACTAATGCATGTTTATATGTCATAAAAGGGACTGAACAATATATCATTATTGCAATGATACTTCCCTTGAGATTTTTTATTGAAAACTCATTTATTAAATTGAAACGTAAATATCTATTTTTTTTGGAAAACTAGGAATATATTAAATAATGTGATTATATATAATCAAATAAAGCATTGTCTAAGTTTAAGGAAACAATTAAAGTACCTACTGTCACATCATTAATAACTTCAACCTCTACAATTTTGATTATATAATCTTGGAATTACTCCCTTTTCCTTTTTTGGGGAAATATTACTTAATGAAGATGAAAATCATTTTCATAGTGTACCATATCCCTATAGTTGTAGCACCAAACATTGTTGTCTTCTTTCATTCCCTTGCAATATAATTCATGGTGGTATTTTTCTCTACACTTGTAATAGACTCTTTTTCATTTTATGCTGGAACCAAGGTGTTTCCTTCCATAAGTATCACAAATTGAGAAATTCAATTTTTTTATTCTTCCCTTTATCCATTATTTCCTCAGACACACTCTTCTTCTCTTGTTATCCCTTAAATTCATAATACTTAGAGTATTATTTCTTTGTCTTGATATCACATGAGACTATATCTTCTTATGATAATAAATTTTGGGAGACTAGTTCCCTTCAGACGAACAGTTTTAAACCATCATAGAATTGATCATTATTTCTCCATAGATTATGTACGTTATCTACGTATTTCCTTAATAACCTTGTAAAGATGGTTACATACATCACAAAAGTTTCATCCTCTTTTTGTTTCAAACTAAATAATTTTCTCTCCATATCCTCTCATTGTTCTTAAAGGAAATATTTTTCTAAGAAAATTTCCTCAAAACATTTCCATTAAATACTCTCAATTTATTCCTCCTCCTTTGTATATTGAATTAATGACCACCATTAATTAGTATCTCCCGAGAAAGGATAAGTTTCCATGATAACCTTCTCACTTTCATTACTCCCTAAAGTAAGAAATATCCTCTCTAAGGAACAAATCCGCTAGTCCGCTACAAATGGGTTTATAGTCTCATTTAATATTGGAGTATTTTGTTGTATAAAGTGTTCTAACATTGATCCTCCATATTGTGGATCAGGATGCTCCATATGGGTAAGGTTGTTGTTCATAACCTGATTCAGCTGTCCCAGTATAGTTATATGTTTCTCAACACCGTTGGAATATCCAGTCCCAAATTCATTATCTTGCATAAGAGGGAAATAACTTTATAGGATACGCATGTTGATAAAGTTTCCATTACTTCTACTAGGCACCATTTCTAAATAATGACACAAACTAAATTAGTTTATGAATCATAATGCATAATTTTGAACAATAAAAACACTTGAAAAAAATTGAAAATTTATGGATAGATGATGACAAAATCATAAACCTGGTCTCTCTTAGAAAATATTTAATTTTAAATACTTCATAATGTTTTTTAAATAAAACGTGAGTTATCTTATGTATATCCATCGAGAGTGTCAAACTAGGTGTGCTGTAAGGCCAATTGTTGTGTATCATGTTACGCCAAGTTAGGTCTGATACACCTTGTTGGAGTTGTTATCCATATATACATCTGTTATAGAACCATTTACACATGTAGTATCTATATAGAGATGTATTTATAGGAATACGCACATAATATCTACCTTAAAAAAACTCTAGGATTTTATTCTATGATTATCTGGAAATTCTATCTTAGGGTAATGGTCACTAATAATAGTTTTCAAAATATTATTTTGAAGGTTTCTTCTAAACTTCCTTTGATACCAACTATAAATACCATGACAGTAGTTGCCTATATCCAGTGCCTTACTTTAATACATATTTATAATAAAAAAGGAATTTTTATCCCGAAGTATCAAATAGTTTAGTAGTTTTAGAAAATGAGATAAAAACATAAGTTTTACATTGTAACAAAAATGTTATAACAATATAAAAACTCTACTAGAAACATACATAACTCCTAGATTATCCCTACAAGCCATTCTAAATATACATATTCGCATAATGGGGGAAAATAAAACATAATAAATGAGTGAGATCATATTCATAGTGTAGCACCCATGATATGTGCTTTGTGACCCTCATTGATACATTTTTTAGTATTTAAACTGGCTGGAAAAGGTTGGGGAGAGTTTGGGAGAGTTTGGAAAGGTTTTGGAAAAGTTTGGAGGTCTTTTTAAGGATTAATGGTTTGAGGATGGTTAGGGGAAACCATGCAAAAATCCCAGGAAACTGAGTGATATTTCACTATTCGGACAGTAGCATCAGCACAGTTAGCACATGGTTTTTCAAATCATGCGAGCTAACTATGTGACCCATTAAAAATGGTTTTCTAAATAGGGTTAGTAAGGATTTTACCAAAACCATCCATTTCATCTCACATACAGACCCTCTATAGTATTTATTCTTCTCAAGGGCTAGGTGTGCTCTCCCACTAGTTTTAGAGGGGATCAAAAGGGATTTCTTGGGGTTTTGAAGGTGGTCCATATCCAATAAGTCTTCTATTAGGGTTTCTTTTTGGTTATATCTAGATATTCTCTTCCCTCTATTTTTATTTTCTATATCTACATATTTTTCATTTTATCTATAGTTTTTTTGGACTTAAGTGATGATATTAAGGCTTAATGATGATAGTTTAGGAGATTTAGCGTGTTTTTGGTAGATCGTTTTCTTGGATTTGTGGTGTGGTTGCTTCTGGGTCAATTTAACCAGAACCCTAAGGTAGGTGGCTTCTCTCTCGACTCCACTTTGATAGAACTGGAAGCCTTGGTTTCAATTAATTGGGATTTCCTGAAATTAATTTTTATTATGGTGTGAAAATGTTGTTGGAAATTCTTTTTGTGATGATTTGTGGAATTTTGGGGGAAATGAAATATTGAGGTGATATGTTATTCTGGTTAGATTTTGAAATGGAGATTTTAAAATCAATCGCTCGGTTGAATTATGAAAATGGTTTGCGAAAATGGTTTTAAAAAAAGGGTGGGATCATTTCATTGATGGAATATTTCATGGATGATGTCCTAAGGAATTATTTGGTTAAGAGATAGTTGTTTCTAGAATGTTGTGGACTTGGTATGAAATATTCTTGTCTATTGGCTTGAATCATGGATGTTGTGTTGGAAAGATGAGAAGTGGGTGTGAAGTGACACTATTAAAAGGTTATGGATAGTGGACATAAGGGCCACCATCAAAGATAAGTGGAAGGAAAGTACCACTAGATTGGATAAGTTGTAAATGGTCTTGGACAAGAAGTTTCACCGTATTTATTACCGGTTTGGATGAATGAAACTCTATTCTCATGCATTGTTCATGTGTGGTTATGAAAAGTAGAACATTTTGTGCTAATATGTGATGGTAAAATGGATTATGGAATGGTTGTTGGACTTCCCTTATATTGTGTGAATTTGGGTAAAAGTGGATTGGTAAGGGTGTGTTTGTCTTGTTGGAAATGGTTGAACTATTTATTGTTTTATCTAAACTATTTTAAATAAATGTGGTACCGGTTTTATCATGGTGGTGTGTGTAGGGAATTAACTTGGGGAAAACCAACTGATTATTTTTACTCTCCCACTATGTTGACACTTTGGTGATTTTCAACATGTCATTTTCTGGGACACAGGTAAGGGTAAAGCATCTGATTTTTCTACCAGTTCATCATGATGCTTGTGCATTATGGTTGTTCTTGGAGCATGGATATTGGTGTAGATCCATTGAGTGTGTCATGGTTTCATTTTGGTTTTTTTGTTGAGTCTTCTGCTTTGTACTCCGATTATGGATATTGCGGTCTTTTTATTGGTAGTTTGGTCTAGTTGGGTAGTAATACATTGTTGACATGCATCATGTAGTGTTGGTAGGTTATTTCTTGTTTGGTTGATTGGTTTTGTTCTAAGGGAAACCCCATTCCCCATTATTCTTGAAGCCCTCAGCATTTATTTCTTTCCTTTGGCACCTCGGGAACATTTCATAAGTCCATGTAGCATCTCAACACCTCCTCAATCCAATGAGGTAGGGATGAGATATTACACATAGTAAGGGTAAGTAATATATATTAATATAAAATAAATAATAAGGCATGGTGAATGACTAAAAGCACCAGCCATTAGAAATAATCTGGATAAAAATATGGCAAGAATTATAGATGAATAAATAATTTCATATAAATAAAAACATGAGAATGAATCTTAACCATGGATATTATACTAGTCAAATAATAACATGGATTACAAATTACTAATATCATAATGGGGGAATGAATAATTAAGGACATCATAAACATACTTTCGAGGCCTTAGCCAACACATCTAAAAATAAATGGTTAAGGCCTCGACCAAATCCATTTCTTCTGTGTCTCATGAGACCTACCGATACATTGATGAGATATAGATGGATACAACTATCACTTACTAAGTATAATGTATTTTTAATATGAATGGGGTTAAAAATAAAATATATATATATATATATATATGAAATTTAAATAAATTTCCTAAATCAGTAAACATAATCACTTTCCCTTATAAGTAATATGGTTAATGCCATAAAAGTATCACATCCATAGTCAAACTTATCATAACCAATTTAATGAAATATGGTGGATGATAATCATAATATTTATGTCTCAAAAAATTATATGATTCAATTGTAGTCTTGAAATATATGAATGTATTCTAATAAAATCGTCAAGTATTTATTAAGATAAATACCCTTTTTTACTTTTCAAAGAATAGTTATTTTGGAAAAATCATTTGTATTTTTCATAATTTATTGAATAAAACAAAAAATGATCTAATATAGTTTTTAATGAAAAACTTTTTCATTTTAACAAAATAATACCGTCTTAAAAGAGATTAAATGATCTGGATACATGATTTTGTAACATATATTTTGAATTTAGAATAATGAAATATAAATAATGATGAATTTAATTGGTGTAAATAGGAATAAAACATAACCTAGATGAATATGGAGGTTCGGGAAGAAACTCTTACCACTTTGCAAACATTTGAACCATAAGCCCCATAAAATTAATAATCATAAAAAAATACATTAAATACAATGAAAATAAATAGATTCAAGATATGATACATAAATTTTCAGTATACACACAACACACATAAGAAATATTGATGGATAAGGCATATCTCATAGAAATAAAAGTTGGATGAGAAAACCCTTACCTTATGTTTGAAAGTGTTCGGCACATGAACTCAATGTCCAAGGTAATAAAATTAGATTAATTTATAAATTAATTCACAACCTATTAAACATGTATTTTATTTATTATAATTCTATTCTGTTTATTTATATACTATTTTATGAGTTATGCGATTCAATTTAATCATTTGAGGGTGATCTTTTGCTTGGTTTTCAAGATCGGTTTACTTTTACAAATATGTCAACGATCATGTAAAATGGAAATAATTCACTATAATTGAAATTATATTCAATTAATAATCCATAATATTGAATATTATTATATATTTATTTTCTAGATATGATGATGATTTCTTTGATATAACTTCAATGACAATCATTTAGATCAATTTGGTGGGTTTTTCGATCGTCATGAACTAGTTTTGTCTTATTATTTAATATCATGTATATATACTAGTTCGAGAATACTAAATAACATATAATATAAATAATAGAATTTATTTTAACCATAATTATGGTTTTATAACCATCATTGATGGTGTTAATTGAAAACGAAGTTTCATCATCCAAGATGGCAGTAAATCGGCACATCACGAACGATGTTTACATTTTTTGAATAAAGGGGTGGAAGGGGTTTGATTATGGATATTCTATTAAAAAAATAAAATTATAGTATATATATAATACTTGTTTTTATTTCATTTTTTTATAAAATTTAAGTATTGAATAAGAAGAAAATAAATTAAAATAAATTGAAAGAGAACGAAAGAAGATTTACCTCTTTAATTCTTTTTCTTAAGAAATTCTTCAAGGAACATTGAAATGGTAATTTTGTGAGATACTAAAGACCATAACATGGGTGTATATGTTTTTGAGAGGAAATGGGTAGAAGATAACAATGCTTAAATTCTTTTTAAGTGTGTATATAAAAGGTTTTTAGGGGACGTATTTATCGTGGGAGGAGAGGAGTGTTTTTTAATATTTTATTCATTTGTTTATTATTTTGGATTAATATTGTAAATATTTTGATAATTATCACTAAATATATTATAATAATGAATTATAGTTCTATATTATAGGCTTACATCAACCATACATCATTGATGGCTCAATAATTCGTCTATTTATTAAATATGGTAAATTACTGTATTTCACTACCCACAAAAAATTCATGTATTTTAGAAAAATACCAAAAAGTCCCCTTACAATTTTTTAACATATAGAATTAAAAAATGAACTAAATTTTATGAAAAATAATTTTCTAAATATGATACATTTATTTTTCTAAATAAAATCATCATTTAATTAAAAAATACCAATTTTAATATTATAACTATTTTATGACAATTTGAAAAATTAATTATAGTCTAATAAAATTATGTTATAATCATAAGACAAAAAATATTAGTTTATGACTGTATTTTATTAAAATATATTTTCTATTAAATCATTATATTAGTTATAAAATTGTAAATAAATATTTATGTTTTACAAAAATTCTAAGACTTGATTTATCATTT
The DNA here is from genome assembly GCA_963277665.1 of Viscum album. Classification (NCBI taxonomy): domain Eukaryota; kingdom Viridiplantae; phylum Streptophyta; class Magnoliopsida; order Santalales; family Viscaceae; genus Viscum; species Viscum album. Next base: position 57,692,478 of record OY728125.1, read on the forward strand.
TTAAAATATTCAATTACTTATATTGTGTATATAATTTTATTATATTCTTATATATAAGATGCCCAAATTTTATATGTAATTTCATAAGTTAATTTTCTATTATATTATATTATCTTAATATTCCTAATGGTCTCATTAGTATTCCAATGGTCATATTTAAAATTATTTTATGGTTTTAAACTTGGTGTTGCATAAAGCGTAAAATGTCAAAGATTCTAAATCTTTAAAGGGACATTACATAAGATTGTGGGGTATTAAATATATAATTAACATGAATAATATTTGTTAATAAAATTATATAGATTATGGAATCTTGATCAATGTAAAAGAACTAGAACTTTTGAATATAAATTCTCATGAAAAAAGAAACTCATAATACTTAGAAAAGATGATTTTAGTAGGAAATAATTAATAAATGGGTTTTTAAATGTTATAAATGCATCATATATTATATTATAATCATGAAAATGAAAATAAAATAATTATAATAAATTTAAGGTTTTTATAAAATGGGTTATAATGCTTTCAAAGCAAGTCAAACATGAGGTAAGTGATTTATGTCTCAAACTCATATTAATCCGGATTATTTATGCTAGAATTATCCTCAAAAGAAAATATATAATAATTTTATGATAAACCAATTTTATTTTATTATAGTATTATCATTTCAATGGAATACATGTCTTCCTTTAATTTCCCTCACTTTAATTACTCAGGATGCCGAAATAATGTTTTTAATTGAAATCGACATTATTTATCCCTTTAGTCAAAAATCCTTTTTCATCCATATCCATGTTTTATAAAAATGTTTTAAAAATGTTTTTATATTATTCTATGATTTTTTAAAGTTATTGTTACCTAATTTTGATTTTTGTTACCAAAAAACATTAAAATTAATCTTCTTATAATTTCTCAAATGAGGTACTTTTGACTTTTTATTGAAGATGTGAAATAAATATTTATTTTAACATACATGAAATGGACAGAATTTCCATCTATCATGACTATTCAATGTTTTGAATATTTATTTACATGATTAAAAGAATATTTTTAAATAATACGTTTTCCTTAATATTTTGAAGAAAATTAGATTTTAATATGTGATTTAAAGATGAAAAGGTTATTTTCCTCATGAAATATTCAAGTGATCTTTTAATGTAAATTTTCATCTATAATTAAATACTCTAATGTTACTTATACAAAAATGGTGATATGACCCAATTTTAAGACCTTTATTATTTATCTATATGCTTTATGGTTATTATAATTAAATATCAATGAAACCTATTTTCTTATCCATGGGTTATTTCATGGTGAATGTTTTTATGATCTTATGGAATATATATGATTGGATATATGATTATGTGATGGGTGGTCCCAAAATTATTTATCTATCCAATTAATGGGGTAAAGATTAATAGTCTATGAGATGAAAGGGTTCCTAGGAGGTTATCCCAAGTCCAAAATAGGGTACACTGAAGGTTATCCCAAGCTCAAAACTAGGTATACTGTAGGTTATCGCAATCTCGAAGCAGGTACATTCACATTTGGACTCAGACTAACATGTTATGAATATATTTTTTGGTAACATTGAAAAAACTTTATATAATTAGGATAATTCCACACTTTATTCCCTTATTTTAGGACATGATATTATGTCAATGTTATGTTCGCAAGACTTATGTTCCTTGATCCCATTATGATTCATGTCTTATGAACATCCAAGCTCTATGTAATAACTCATTTTTATGATATAAGAATAATTTTGTATATATTTAAAAGGTTAATATAATGTAACCATACCCATTATACTAATGATATGTTTAAATGATCATTGATATCTCCCTTGTTTACCCTGAATAGGAATCTAATCTCTCCCTTTAATATGTTTTATTTTACCCAGGATACGAAGAAAAGTTTTAATTTTAATGTGTCTTCGAATATTTTTAGTTATGAAAAACTATGTGAGAGGTTGTGTAGATTTTATATAAACTCTTTATTTATATATCCATGTTTCAAAAGAAATTAGCCCTATAGGATTTTGGTGTGAATCGTCATGTTTTTTATTGAATATTCATCAAATAAGATATAATATTTGTTAATTAAAAGTATGGTTTATTATAGTTATGTAGGTAATGATGTGTCCTTAAATATGATGGGATACCTTTATACAAGTAATAATGTGCCCTTACACAACCCTGGTTACACTTACACAGGTAATGATATACCATTGTTCGGCCTAAGTTACCTTTATGCATAAGGAAATATATCCTTATGCAACTTATAGAAAGTAAACTTTACTTTTATAAAACCTATAAAAAGTTAACATTCCCTTTATATATGCATTTTAATTCCCATATTACCTTTATATAGGTATCTAAATAAACTCAAAATTATCTATGGTCTTATCAAACACCTTTAGCTCAATTCTTAAGGCCTTACAACTTCAATCTCATAAAGAATATGAGGTTCCTTCATTCACCAAAATTTTTCATATATTCCTTGGAAGATCAGAACAATGAATTGTCAATTATTATATAATTCATCCAAAATATACTATATATATATAAAATATTATTGATTCAAAAGGATGGAACACCTCAATATCCATAAAATAACAATTTTATAGGAATGAATCATTTTTTATAATATCTAATGGTAGATGATAACCTATTTCCCATATTTCATTTTGTAACATGAATTAAGACATGTGACTTCAATATACAGGATTCAAGCCTTCACTTAAACATCCAATAATATTTTATTATCTTGGGAACTTATTCTACATAATTGTTCAGTTCTCTAAAACCAAATTTCTTTCAGTTCAACTCTATTCTGATTCTCCTTCAAGAAATTGACATAAAAGACACATTTTAAATTGAAACAATTAAAAACATACTCATTGTGGGCTTAACACCCATCATATAACACAAAATTCAACATGATTTTACCCATAGTGGAATGACTTTAAAATGGGGATTATCCTCTAGAATAATCTAAATGGGTGAAAATATATCGATGGTCATTAAATTTTATCCTTTATAATAGCCCAAATTCCAAAACATATCTCCACAAATAAGGTTTCAATGGGTTCCTCCATAGATGCATTGAAGGACGAGATACCCTCTCAGTCATGTAGGAAACCCATGTTAGTGCCTAAGGTGTTCATCAAATAGTGACCATGCTCTTTCACCAAATTAAAATAAATGTTTATTTATGGTCATAGATGAATCAAAATTGTATGAAATTTAGTATAAGGCATCATGCATGTTAGATACATTATATTATGAACAATCAAACCATGTTTTTATTTCACACTGCTAAATTTTATTGGCTACTTTCTATTAGGATAATATTTTTCATGGGTTCATACCCTCTATCCCCTATTAGGTACATAATGTTTATCCTTAACACTACCAAATTATAATATAAATATGAAATAAAATTCCCTTTAAACGAAGTTTAGAAAAATGTGTCTATTATTTTCAAAAAATACAACATCATTACTAGGTTCAAATTTCCTTATAAAATTATGATGGATAATGGACATATTTTCTATGCATCCAAGATAAAGAAATAGTATTTAAGGAATAAAATATAGTCCACTCAATAATCTCATTGCCATATGGCTAAAAAGAGATATATTAAGGAATTAAAAAAAGACTCTGTAAATATTGTTCAAAAAAGTGGACAAATATAACAATTAAATTCCTCGAAAACAATTTCACACTTAATGGGATTATCATAAAACTAATCATACTTTTATAAAAGCAACCCAATATCTATTGGTGTGTGGGTCTATTAAAGTTTAGTTACCTTTAATTTTCATAGTTATTCATAACCAACCAACTAGATGTAAAAAATATTAAATCTAACTTGATGAATTGAAATGGCTTGGTGAAAACATTTTGGACACATTTCATAACCCTGAAGTCCATCACAATAAGATCGCATGAGTGTTAAAAAAAGGTTAAAATATTCACTTTCATTCATGGTGAATTATTATTTTCATTGATAATTTCAATGATACCTAAAAGGAAACCCCAAATTTTATAATAGAAATTGTTAAGACCTTACATTAAACACAATGATGATTCTAATGGAACATTCTCCATAATTAAAATGATGGAGAGTAGACCACACCTCCCACCAATATAAGGTTCCTTAATAAATACTTTGAAAAAACCCATGTGGGGTTTATATTTTCTTCATAACAATATATTAAACTACATAACATTACATCACTTACTCATAAACTCAAAATTTAAGGGTATATGGTCCATCCTTTAAGGCCCTTAAACTATGTGGGGAGGTCTACATCATATGAACTCATACCCTTATATGTAAGCCTAATTTTTGTATGATATCCTATTGTATAGTTCTACTGCCTATGAAAGGTATTATTTAATATCCCTACACTAAGATAAAATCTCCTCTAGGAAAATATGTTTCTGGATTCTTATATTCATAGGATATGTAATATTTCCTAGACTGCCTATAACGAGTCCATCTATAATCCTTCACCTACACCCTATCACTCATTTGACTTAGGTTTTGTAGCCTTTACCAATTCAAGATGGGTTTCATCTTTTCTCCTCTCGCTAATGAATTACTTATGTCATTCCATGCCCTCCTTCACATGATCCAAATATATACCGGGATGATAAAATCCCAAAACCACATTGATATTTTAGAAAATGTATTATTTCATTGATCTTATATCATGTAAATATCCACAATTTCATCTTTTTCAACTACCCACTCCATCCAAGTGCTTGAGCCCTTTATCAACCCATCTCACATATTCTCCAGCAACTTGGCACTTAGATGGAACCATTTTATTTTCCTCCTATACATGATCCATATTTGTAAGTCCTTTTTCCAAAAATTGTGTGTGACATGATTCTTGTTGTTATAAAATAAATATTGATGTTGATATCTCTTATCTCTAACCTGGCCATAAATTTAACATTCACGATTCCAACCATCCTAGTGCAATGGTATTATCAATCATGTTTTTTCTTTTTACATTAACACTACTATGGTATAACAAAATTTCCTTAAAATAACTATATATGGATAAATTCCTATAATTCTATGATATATACTATTTTCTAAACCACTTTTATTGAACCTAATCATAATCCCTTAACAAATTCCATCTCCCCTCAATACTTTGTGAAAATCCAGTTTCGGTCAGTTTTGAGTCATAGTGTTCCAACTGGATTTTGAATATTTCATTTATATATACCACACTTTCTACCTTGGGTAATTAAATCACTATAAACCTTCCACAGATACATCCCACAAGTACATATAATCCCAAAGGATACCATTTCCTTGGCAATCACATATAATACACATGTATATTATTATTATAACTAATAAAACCCATATATTTATTCTAATAGAAAGATCATAGGGTCTTATATGCATTCAAAAAAAATTAAAATAGAGATCATTATTAAATTTTGGTCAATGGTAATCCATAGTATACTAATTTAATAGTATTGAAATAGACACCACTTTTGAACGTAGTCAGTAATATTCCTATCCAATCTATTTTTATTTCATCGTTTACGTTTTCAAACAATTCAATTTACAATTTATGTAAACCTTCATCCCTTGTTTAAATATATTGGAATACTTTTCGATTTTGAAACTCCACAAGGTTTGTGATATTTCACTTCCTTTTGGTCATTTCAGTTCACATCCCCTTATTTCCATCATCATTCTTTATATCACACAATCATAAATTACATGAATCTTTGGCGCTGGTAATATAATCATAAACTATATATACATATTTTCCCCCAAGGTTTCCAATACCAGTATCAGGATACTCATTCATTTTGGATAATTTTTATTCTTTTTCAAAAGATGTAATCACACCCTTTCTTCAAATTGGTATGTCATATAACTTTAAACTTTGGTCAAAATTGAATGATATTAAACTTCATCCGCATTTTTGATAATTTTTATATCATTAAACTCATGTCACCTTTGGTCAAAGTTATACTACTTGAAACTCCATATTACTTTAGTCAAATAAATATAACCCTAAACTATATCTCCCTTCCCATTAAGACTTTATATACTTTCATTGTGATCTCCATTCACATGAAATCAACTTTTACATGATCAAAATATAGGATTCCTCGCCCTTAGTCTAAATTTTATATCCTTAAACTAGAATCTCCCTAATAAATATCCAACTTGAAATTCAATAAATAATACAAGGAATAATTAACTGAATTTTTCATGTTGAAAAGGGAAACCTAAAAAAATGTCAATTATATACTAACTATGAATTTTCATGTTTTGCATCAGAAAAAATTTAGAGTGTTCAAAATAGAAATTCACAAATCTTGTTAGGTTGATAATTCTATGAAATTACCTTACATGGCTTAAGAAATAATTTAAATCACAATAGAAAAAGGCTCAAAATCTTATAGTGATATGAATTCAGACCAATCAAATATAAGGTTGTGATCACTAATACTCTCCCTTTCAGGGAATTGTAAAAAACTAGAGTGGAAAATAAATAAGAACAAATTTTTTAGGGACAAAAATTCATCCCTTGAAAAAACTGATATATGATCTCTATGTTTATGGATCTTGGAAAAAGTTATATATCCTATATATTTCTCAAATACATCGGTTCACATAATTTTTTATGAATTCATAATGATGTAATTTTAGGGTACTCGAAAGAATCCTAAGAAATAACTTAGTGATATAAATATCCTTCATGATTTTGATTATACTGATTTGTTCACTCTCTTATATTCTGATGGACTATCCATGAATTACAGTGATGACATAAGGTATTTTTATTGAGAAATCCTATATCTATTCAAGAGGATAAGTCTAAGGGGAAATCAAAAACCTTATTCATTTTTTATAATTTTCCTACATCAACTTATTGTTATAACAGACATGATAGGTACCAAACTAGCCTATACATGACTGAGAGATCATACCTTAAAAGATTCTATGTCAACACATTATTTTAATCACTAACTCAAGTAATTCATATTATTATTTATATGAAACCATTTTTATCCACTGTTAAAATATATTTTATTATTTTTTATGATTTATTGAGTACTTATGGATTTCATTAGAAGTCAACCAATTTTTATAATGAAAGAAAAAACATATTTATATAAATGTATCATTATAACCATGATCTTGTAATTTATTACACACATGATCAATGAATGAGTGTGTGTAATGAAAATATACTTGAGAAGAGATCTTCTTTTTTGTTGCCAAATTGCCTTGAGTCATGATCATCCTCTTAGTATAAAATATGATCAAGTTTAGAACCTCCTCTTTGTGAGCCTCATTATATATATTCAACTCTATGAACCTACCTAATTCACAAATAATGCATAAAAATAATTTTTCTCTTATAATTAGATTACTTTCATTCTAAAAGAGTTAGGTTCATAATGGTCATTTTTTATCAGTCAAAAATGTGGTGTGTAATCTTTCACGATGATTATGATCCTTGTATGAAAGACATGAAGTTGATGGGGTATATCATTCCATGAATAAAACAAAAATGATATATCTAAGTTGTATAATATCAATCACAATCATTTCTGAGTGAATATTATTTGAAATCAATTTTCCATCAAGTAATATGTTAGTGAGAATATTTTACCATATCTAAGATATAGATTTCATCTAGTTTTGATGAAAATGTTGTTGAATCCTTTAAACCCATTTTTAAAGCTTCCACGAACCTCTTTTGACCTCATAAAGCATTTTATATGGGTAAATGTTATATCTTGGATCATATCTAATTCTAAAATATTAAATTTAATTAGTATCTAGAATTTAACACCCATACCACTTTGATGACCCATATACTCATGAAAATACTAAAATTAGGTAAAATAGGTTTTTCTTAAAGTATGTTTTCCCACTTTTAAATACATACATTTTCATAAGATTTTATCAAGGGTAAACCTATTTTTTAATGATTCTTTATTGTTTACCTATATGGACTTTAATGTTTCCCCAGAGTGGAGTCAGGTCCAACCATTAAGACTACATCTAGGTACTATATTTCTAGTATTTATCTACATAGACTCAATTCAAACATTTCTCTTAGATCAAACCCCCTAAAAAAATATTTACCCAAGGTCTTATCTATATCCTTCTCATATAAATCATTGGGTCATTGTGCACACTTGTGGAACCCCTCTAAATCATTAATTCCCATCATAATGGGTTATTCAGTGGTGGTTCTGCCAAAATGATAGGATCCTCAGGGCAAAATCAATCATGTATCCCATTGATAATGGTGATATCTCTTCTTAAAGAACCAATAGTGTCTATCATAACTCAATAGACTTATTGTGGATACTATGAACTAGTCTTTATTGATATCAATGTTGAGCCTCTAATATGTTTTTATGATAAAAACAACTAAAATTGTTTCTAACCTTTGTGTTTTGATAGTTTATTGGTAATGGAGTTTAGAAATATCATAATAATTAATCACAACAAGAATAGGTGTTAATATGAAAGTGGATGACCATTTATAAGGTCCTTAATGTTTAGCTTCATCAGCTAACTAGTATATTTGCACCATCCAACCAGTGGTAATGGGGAAACCACTATTCGCCAAAAGATATCACTGGCTACCTAATAGAATTATACCATCCAGAATATAACATTGGATAGAAGGTAAGATACATCCATGTAGCTTATCGACTACTCAATATAGATGACCAGCTACCCGGTGGATTCAATAATAGCCAAGGATGTTATAGAAATGTAATTAGTTGGTCAGTGGTATCAGGGTGGTTATCCAATGGTATCAATCCAAATCTGTCAAAGTGTATTAAATATTGGCTTCAAATCTTTGAATCTGCTCATTAAGGCCTTATCATGACCAAAGACACCTCAATCACCTATGAAGGATATAAATAGACACCATGGGAGGCTTCTATCACATCTAAAAACATCTAAGACAAATACTACCCCCCTGAACAATTATTGATCAATCCACAATGTATTTCTATAAGAGATCTCCAAGATACATCAATTTATCAAAAGGAAAAATTAGCTTCAACAGCTTCAATCATTTTTTCCTTCTCTCATGGAGACATTTTTTCTCCCATGTTATATTTTTTAGAGGTCCTTCTTTCACCTTCTCTCTCACTCTCTCTTTGTTCATATTCTTATAAATCTTATAAGATAGAGTTGAGTTTTTTTGTAAATGGTTTTTAAAAATAAATCTTTATCTTATTCATCTACTTTATTAGTTTCTCACCACCATTATAGTTAGGGTTCATAGTTCTTGGATTCTAATAAAACCAAGGGTCTTATTTTGGTTCTTGGTTTTTTTAAACTAAAGGATTATTTCTATTTTTATTTAGTTCTTGGTTTCTCTTAAAAACTAGGGAGAAATATTACCCTCTTAATCCTTGTTAGGGTGTGGGGAGATATAGAGGTTATTCGTGAGATATTTCCTAACTCCTTTATCAATGTGATCCTATTAATTTCCATAGTTTGTTTTCCACTATGCTTAGAGTAAAATTTTTCAATATTATTTCTTTACTTTGATCATTTTACTCATAAATAAAATGCCCACATGATAATATCTTTTATTTTATATCATTGTTTTAATAATTTATTTTTGGAAATTCACCCCCAATCTAGCCACCTTGTCTCTGAATAACATTTGGTACCAAATATAGTCTTTCTGTTTGGTATCAAAATGTCCTTGTTTTAAAATTTTGTTTTTAATTCTCAATATAATAACTAATTTAAATGTTTTATATTTTTAAGATGACATCTTTTTCAAACAACTATAGTGGTCCTAATGGACACTATATGGGTTATGGAATTTTTTTAATGGTTCAGAATATAGTTATTAGAAAACGTTAACGTCCAATTTTCATGATAGTATTGGATATCCTATTTAAAAAATTGTTTTACATTTCACTACACCTTTTAAAGAATTAAAGGACAAATAGACTCCTACTAACATAGATACTTTTTAACTTATTGATAAAGCTACAGATGCTTTACATTTTATTTTGCATACTAATTAGTTTAATTGAATATATTCTTATTAAACTGCACAAAAAATCTTGAAATTTATAAAACTAACTCATGAAGGAATTAATAAAGGAAAATATGCTAGGTTTGACATGTTTTTACAAGATATTGATATCTTTTGTAGTCATTCTAATAAATATATTACTGATATGTCAACAAGACTTTCTAAAATTGGTAATGTTGAAAAGTCACATGGTTATGATTTTTCTATAGAAACTTTTTTGAAAACGATTCAGTGGGTATTTCCTAGAAATTGGCCACCCACGGTGATGGAAATATAATAAGTGAAGTATCTAAATAAAATTTCATTCTATACGCTAATTGGATCCCTCATGACCTATGATGTCACAATGAAGAGACATTTTGAAATGTAAACTACAAAAATTAAAGAGAAAAACACAAATTTTATAAAAAAATTAAAAATGACTCTTAAAATAGTGATGCAATGGATCATATATTCAAGAATATGAAAATATTATTATAAAAGTGAAATCCTACCAAAATTCCAAAAATGAGGATAAACAAAGTTAATAATAAGTAATGTGCTTCAATTGAAAAAATAGGGGAAACATAAGACCAAAATGTCACTTGATAAAAAAGGCTAACACTAAGAAGAATAATAAAATAAATAAATCCTTCAGGGTTTCAACTATGAGAAAATGGTATGATTCCCTCTCCTAAATAGAGTTTCAAGATTAAAGTTCTAAGTGTCTCATTGATGAATTTTAGGTTAGTAATAAAATAATATCAAACCCTACTTATTCCAACTCCTGAAATTCTTCCCCTTCCCCCTTAAATTCCATTTTTTCTCTTATTCTTCTAATCAACTAAGATAAAATGATCTAAAAAATCATAATGATCAAACTGATGAAATGTTTTCAATCAAACTATAATGTATAGAGAACATAAAAAATTATAATCAAGTGCATAATGAAAAGGTCAACTACTAATAAAGAAATGAATTATTGACTAAATTAAATGATCATGTAAATGTGTTTTAGTTATAATTGACTATCTATGATCTCAAAAAAATCACTCCTGAAATTAAATAAAGGTGAATAAAATCCAAATAAATTTTTTGTTTCTCAAAAAACTGTAAAAAATATTTTTGGTTATCGTTTTATGAGTAATTATTATACTTCCAACAAAAGGAATTTTGTAAAAGGGATTTCATTAAACAAATGTTACAATTATTATCTTAAAATTTGGAATTTAATTCATCAATGTAATTTTATGAATACTCAAAATGGTATACCAAATGTGTGTTTATATTGCATCTCATATCTCATCTCATAAAACATTTTCAAAAAAAATTAGGTTCCAAAATTCCTCTTAGTTAACGTGGACCAAAAATCTAGCTACTAAAATGATTAATTGATTCGTTTTTTATGAAACAAGTCAAAAGAGTAAATATTAAAAATAAATAGGTCATATGGGTATTTTATTCTCTCAAAACATTTTTGGGGACCCATATATGTATAATCAAATTGATAAACTCAATGAATGATATGTGACTTTCGATGATATTTCATGAAATAAAATTATCAGCATAAGTACAATCTATTTTCTCAAATTGATGCTTATAAAATATGATTTATTTGTTGATATTTTAAAACATTATTTTCTAAAAATTATCCAATTGTGTGAATATTGTTTTGAAATATATTTTGAAAATGATTGATTAAAATATTTTGATACCAAAAGAAAAAAATTATTTACCATATTTCATTTTCCAAATGTTTATATTATCTATTTAAAATATATTTATTCATAAAATGTTAAATGTTTGGGTGTTCAGGAAAGTTAGTCTTAGATTTGGAGTAGATTCTTTGGTCACATTATCACATGCACACCCATAAATCTCTAACGAAATCATCTAGTATATGAATTACCAATGTTTTATTTCAAAGATAATGTTTTTTGTGAATCTTGAAAATTTGGTAAAAAACACATAACATAATTTAAAACTAAAAAATAATTATCACCATTAAATTAAATTAAAATTTTTTCCATTATATATTTAAAAAAATCCAATAAAAAATGTTGGAGTAAAATCATACTCTTTTTTATCGTTATATAATATTTTTTCCAAAAAAACCCCTCATAATGCTTTTTGGATTGGGTTTAGTGATAACAATGATGAAGGATTCTTCACAATAAGTAAAATGAAAGAGTTTATTTTTTTTGGTAAAGTAGGACTAAAAATAGGATTGGATCACACCATTGTAGTTCCCAAGGTGCATGTGTCATATACCAGTCTAAAACAAGGATACCCAAAACATTTCTCACATTGTTTGAAGTTGGTCATGGTTGACAAGAGGATTTGAAAACCAAAACATCAAACTTGTTTACATCGATCAGGGAGAAATAGTTATGAATAATAACTATAGTTGAAGGAGGTGGACAAGAGTAATACTATGTAATTTCACATGTCATGGTGAAGATGGTATTAATCTGTGAGACACGAGATGTCAACTATGGGTGTGGAGAAAGTTTTAGTAGTATAGGTGTTCACCTGTGATACATAGGGAGAAACACTCTAGTCATTTCAGAAGTCGTGGATAATAGGAAGATTACCTGTGTAAAATAGCTTCTCTTAGGAAGGAATTTCTATGGTTTTTAGTGTTTTAAGTCAAAATAGTCATATTTGAGGAACAATGACATGTTTCATGAAATTTCAGTATTAAAATATTTAGATCTGAATTAAAAAATGTTAACACACACCATGGTTCCTTATGTTGGTTTTAACATCCATTTAATGGGTGGTTTGGGTTAGTTTTCTAAGGCCTTTAATTTTTAAATTCATGAGGATGGAGGCAATATATTTTATAAATACTTTTTAAAAGATGGGGCCAATTGGTAGAAATATATTAAATATTCTACATGGTATAAGAGCATGGCATTATTCACTACTAAAAATAGGAATTTTAATAGCGCTAAAAACTACCTTTAACTGCGCTAAAAAAGAGCTGTTAATATCGGTGAAGATAAAGTGGTGTCCCCATTATCAGCACTAAATGTAGAGATGATAAAGGGGGACCTTTATCAGCGCTCAAAAAATCACTGATAAAGGTGATCCTTTATCAGTGCTTACTTAGCACTAATAAAGTCAGTATTTATCAGTGCTATTTTTAGCGCTGATAAATGGATAATATATTAGCGCTTAAAATAGCACTGATAAATTATACCTTTATCAGTGCTATTTTTAGTGCTGATATATTATGTATTTATCAGCGCTTAATTAGACCTGATAAAGGCCAAATTCCTTGGGCAAACCTAGAACCTTCCCAGCACCTACAGAAATATGGTAGCACCTGCACAAAGCAGAAACAACACCCACACACAAAGCATATAAGAACAAAATGTTGTGTACATATACTTGAAATCATGAATAAAAAACAACACACTTCTATATACATTTCAAACAATGTTTAATTTGGTTACAATTACAATTATCCCACAAATACTTAAAAAACATTGATGTTTCATTCTATTTGCATCCATGATCCGCTCTACAAAGTCTTCTTCCATGGTATTAGTTGTGGAACAATGAATTCGAACTCAGGAAAAAGATTTCACCTATATAAGATTACAAATATTATGTTAGTAATACAATAATGAAACAAATTAAACATTAATATGAAAGAATACATTAATAAAATTTCAATTGTCACTTGGCCACACAATGCGGATCCCACTTCCTAAGAACCCAACATTATACGGTTATTAATTCATGGTTAAGCTAACTATTTTCCAACCATTTGGTTAATATAGAGTGGTTACTACCTATGTGTAACTAACCATGAGAGGTAGGTGAAATATTTTTGGAAAACCATGTATAGCCTATGCTGGGAACTTCTTCTACCATTCTGCAATCACATGGTTTGCTACTGGAGGCCACACGGTTTCATAAAAATCATTCACCATAATTAAAGCACCCAAACCATTCATTTTTAGGACATGAAGGTCCCAAAACTCGAAGAGACACCCAAGAAACCTCTCGGGCCTTTACCCAAGCCCTTTAAAAAGTCATTTCAGTGTTCAAACTCTTAGAATTAAATTTTGAATCTTGGATTTAAAAATGCCCATCCATTAAACACCCAAATACAAATTATCATGAAAATTTACATTGGCTCAAAACACAGGACATTATAAACTCAATAATAATCCAGATTCACTACCTTTTTAACCCAAATATGATCAAACTAGTAGGGTGTGTCTTATATTTTTTCCAACAGAACCTTATCATCCACTTATCTCACATCCATATTAAATTAATTGAATAATCGCATCAATAAAAAATTGTGATTTCTTGAGACTTTTTCACTCATAATGAACTAACCTGAGGGCCACAAATTCATAAGGGAACTTCCTAGTATGTCAGAGGTTTTCAAAAAGCAACAATGGTCTAAATGGGGTATGGTGTGGAGACTATTCCCAATTATTTGGTACTAAATATAAAACACTAATAAATAAAATAATTTTAAAATGTATAATAATAAACACACATCCTAGAAAGTGATGATAAAATATAATCATTCATGAACATAAGATGAAACATGAACATGGAAATCCAAACTAATAAAAGGATAACCATGTAGTAGTGCTAGATGGATATGTGAATAAATAAATAAAATACACAAGTCTTTGTGGGAATCCATGTACACACCCAGCTCACTACTCCCATTTCATTTAAAATCTTCAGACAAGTAACTATAAAGAGGAGCGATATAAGGGTATAACCTATATCTTTAGGGTATACTGGGAATAAAATCATGGCTTGAACTGGGTGTGAGTAAAAACAAGTAGGCCACCACCGATGGTGTTTATTTCATTCCATCCTATGAGTATAAAACATAAAATTGTGCATTATATAAATCAATAAATTAGTAGAGAAGAGGTGAACCAAATAATACAACCTTTTTTGGTCAAACCTAGATAGTCTCTATACATGTAACTAATGATGAAGTCAAAGGACCAATGGATTGAAGCCCATGAATCCAAGAACAAGTATCCAGGTAAATCCATAAAAGGGGTCTTGGAATTCCAAATATCGGAACCAAATGAATACATGGAGTAATCCAAGGAATTCCACATTTTAAAAGGGCTCTTAAAATGCCCGAAGAACATGTCTCGGTTAATCTCGTGATAAACTTCATTGGAATCCAAAGAGAGGTTCCATGTTAGTCATTGTCTAAGGATGTCAATATGAATCCATTGGATCATCTCAAAATTCAAAATTTTCTAGTGTTTCTATGAGAATTTTCAATGTTAGGATGAGCCATTGAATAATTTAATACTTTGACTTGATCCAAGATAAACATACCCCATAGTATTCTCTTCAATAAATCAAGTGGAATCTATTGACATCACACTGGGTATTTATAATTGGAATCCATGTCCTATCTATGGTAATAATAAATATTACCACAACTAGTATTGTTATATTAACATGCTCAAGGCTGATAAACAATAAGAAAAAGTTTATCAACAGTAATTTTTAGGCTCAAGTCCTTTCATTAAATATTGACTAAAACATCCCTTAATTATTAATAATTAAGTTCCAAGTGTAAGTTAAAAAATTTCATCATTTGAAAATGATATTACTATTGTAAAAACCCAATACATTATTGTATTCCCTCTAAGGAACTAATATCAATAATTCATATATACCAAGGCATTATAGGAGGGGAATCCATTCCATATATGATATAAGCATTGTCACAAGAAAATTGATCATATTAGTTGATAATTAAATTAATATATTTCTTTCAATAAGTATATAAAAGAAAATATATTGGTATTTTTCATTTACTCATGACACTCAATGTGATTAAATATTTTATAGAAAACCAATACCATCTTATTATACAACTAAGAGTTCCATTTTTTATGAGACATTCCAAACACATCCTATGGCATGGTTTCATTACTCAAGGAATATAAAATTGAGGATTCAGTGATTTCAAAGATAAAAACACCATATAAGGTGTTCTAGTTTCCTAAAAGGTAAATGTTTCATAAGAGTTAAACCAAAATCACCATAAGTTGTGGTATGAGTTGTATTTTATAATTTTAAATGGTGTAAGGGGATATTTTATGATATCTATGCCAAGTTATAGATGAAAATTTATAGAAATTAGAAATATTAGGGAAAATATAATGTTAGTAATAGAATAATGAAACAAATTAAACATTAATATGAAAGAATATATTAATAAAATTTCAATGTTTACTTGTTACAATTTTTACATGTCCATATTTCCTTGGATAGCACGCCCTCCCTCTCTTAGAGGGCACGCCCCTTCCTCCCCTTACAACCCTCCCTTTACCTAGAAAAACCCCTTCCCACCTTTTGGACAGCCCCCTCCCCTACTAGACACCCCCTCCTTCCTGGACAACCCCTCCCTCCCCTCCCCGAGATATCCCCCCTAGACAGCCCCCTCTCTACCCCTAGACACCCCCTCCCCTCCCCTTACAGCCCCCTCTCAAATTGAACTGTAATATAATTTTTGGTCCTTTACATGGGCTTGGAATTGGTTTGGTTGGTTGGAAATTTTGATGCCTCACTACAGAGCCACTTTAGGCTACTCTATAAGTGATCTACCCATTGTATATTATCAGTATTGAATGGAATTGAATGGATCTTTTTCTGGAAACCCCCTCCCTTATGGACACACCCCACCCTCCCCTCCTGGACTCCGCACTCATGGACACCCCCCCTGGACACACCCCCTCCCTCCCATCCTGGACACCCTCACACCTAGAAACCCCCTCTCTCTTAAAAACACCCCCTCCTGGACACCCCCCACTCCTGGACACCGCCCTCCCACCTGGACTGAATTACTATTCATCTCTCAAATTCCACACTATCGACCAGTTTAGTCCAATGAGTTATGATTTAGTAGAAAGACAAATAATTTCTAAAACCATTCTTCATAACCTAAGGATATAAAACATAATAATGGGTGTTCATATATGCTCAATAAGTGTAAAAAAGGTAGATATCAATGATAAAATATGGATAACATTAGTAGGAATTCACCTTCATCCTATTTGTGTACAATCTTCCATCAGGTATGTTGCCCATTCGTTTCTAAATACATCTATATCATCTTCTGAATAAGATTTTTTCCGACAGCCATGATAGTACTGAAAAAATATAAATACACAAAGGATTAATAAATATTTTAAATGAACTCGTAATTTTTTTCAAAAATACCTTGTTAGTGATTCTACTTTGTGGATGAAATACGACCTCTTTCATAAATTTATAAACATAATAACCACTATCTTTTCTGTTTGTTTGTTTTGGAATCTGCAGAAACATCAACAACGATGAGTAATTTGTTTTGATATGTGTTTGGATAGTGCAATGTTATTATATATAACAGGATACTTTTCTAGTTGTAGATCTTGTAGGTGTTCTTATCCTTAGGCCCTGGATTCATTCCATGCGTTAGATGATATTGATGCACTGCCCTATCATAACATAATTATGATTAAAAGATAACATAAATTATATAACTAGATTTTTATTTTTAAAATGTTGGATCTAGTGTATTACAAATTGAAAAACGCCATCATGTGTGGTCAGTTTGTTGGATATCCATGCATTGAATCCAAAAAATAACTCTTTGGAGTATCCAAATTGACTGTAATCAGTATCCAATGCTGCATAAAAATAAAAAAAGGAATAAGTAAAGAAAGAAATTAAAAAATAGTTGATATGATTAAATTGTAGAGTTTTACCCCTGCGAAAAATATAAAATTTACTTAGTCATGTTTATCAGAGTATATTGGCTTTTGTAAAATCAAATCATGAAAACATACCTCATGCATACATTTTTAACTGATGTGCCTTTCCATTCATACTTGAGGATTTCATTTACATTTTCAGCACTAATGAAATATGATTTTTCTCTCCGTACATATTTTTTTCAAAATAAATTGTGTGAGCATTTCCTTCTATCAACTTTGTATCAATATGATCCTGCAATGATATTAACTGTGGATATAGAATAGGCGGGGTGACGGTGCTCTCAATAGACCGTTTAAATATGTCGGTTGATCCTTAAGATAGTTTTGAGATGATATTTCGTTTCACCCCCTTCTCTTTGTCATTCTGTAATAACATTCATCAGTTCAGACCTTTTGTCATTAAATGTTAAAGGTCCAGCTTGAAAAATAAAATTGAAATGTATACCTCATTGTCGACATGTTTTTTACAAGAATTTTCGGTCATGCGATGAATGTTCCAACATCTTGTTCAACCGTATGAATGTCATCATCGTCATTTGGAACAGGTAGCTCAACACTCGGCTCATTAGCTACGTTAATTGACACTCTGAGATGATATGTGGGAATCTATCTTTTTTGTAGCATGTCGTTTTGTGTATTGAACATCGTAGCCCTCGCTACAAGGCGATAGGTGGGAGTTTATAGATATAAATCACAGTAATTTTCACCCTCTAGAATATTATTACATGAAAGGTATCAGTGTCTATGTGAATAAAATTTCATAGAAACAATTATTAAAACATTGATTACCTCAGACAAGTCATGTTTTTTAGGGGAATGGCTCACCTCAAAGCTGGTGGGGGTGGGGTGGGATCGTCACCGACTGGTTTTTGTTGAGTTGTTTTTCTCTTTTCTCTCCCCCATCAATGTTTCTCACTCTATTGTATTGTAATTCTTCTTGAAAAATAGATTTTTTTAGCA
The DNA here is from genome assembly GCA_963277665.1 of Viscum album. Classification (NCBI taxonomy): domain Eukaryota; kingdom Viridiplantae; phylum Streptophyta; class Magnoliopsida; order Santalales; family Viscaceae; genus Viscum; species Viscum album. The sequence goes on from OY728125.1 coordinate 57,711,282, forward strand.
GGTTTTACATTTTTTCATTTTGATCCTCCGATTGTTTTTGTTCGGGGTGTCACCCCAAAACCCACACCTCTTACATGGCCATACTGTTCTGGCTACATCAAGGCTGCTGAATGTATGTCTGCATCTAGTGTGGTTGTTGACGATTCTTGTGACTATGTCAGATAGAAAATAAAAAAAAATAAGTAGTTATTGTAATGTAATATCTATTTAAAGAAAATCAAATTTATATTATGTCATACTTACACATGTTTCCCACACTTTTTATGTGTTTTCATCTATCAATATCCCCTCTTTATTTACACGAGCCTCCGTACATAGCACATGGCATGGGATTGATATGGAATTCGATTTCGATTCATTAATCTTCACATAAATGAAGAAACATGGTTATGGTGTAGTTTTATGTCACAAACAAGTAGTATGGTAGATTTAGAAGACGTACCTATTTTTTCTCAAGTGAAGCATACCCCATCCTTGCTTTACAGTAAGGGTACACTGGTTCCATTGCGCGTTTTCTGTTTTCAACACATAGTTGCTATTTCATAAATAAAAAACTATCAATCAAAGTGTCGAATACAAGCAACGTCAAACAACATATTACCCAACACAATGTACGTGAAAAGTATGCTCCCCATGACAGTTGCTAACCGCATCCCACGCTCCTTGGGTTATCAATTGTGAATAAAGAGGAGGTGGGTGTGGCTTGATTTTCCCTTCAGTATCTTTAAGATGATATTTCTCTAAAATTGTGTGGAAACCTCTATGAATCCTTCCTGCAACTCTTAATACATATTCCTTGTGCGAGGAATCTAGTATAAATTCACTCTCCAATGGATGATGAAGAGTAAGTCCATGTTTTGATATTTTATTTTAATAAATTAAAAAAATGATGTCATAATGTTATTGTAATCTCATCCCACATTAGTGTCTTCAGTCTAGTGACAACATGGTGCCACGACTGTGCATCAATCGAAACATGTTTCCGAGTGACGATTCTAATGTAGCTACTAAAGATGCCTCGGTTGGGGAAAACATGTTGGCCTCGCTTATTCCATCCCACCTCAAATTTGATGCTTTTTTCTTTTTCCTTAAGGATTTTAGCTAACACCATCAAACTATGACGCTCTTGTTTTTTTGTGATTTCAGGGTTTCATTTCCTACCATTTCCTGAGAAGTATCATCAATATGTTCTTCCGGAGCACTAGCATTGGAACTGGGACCACAAACAACATGTTGAGAAACCTGTTGTAACTCAGCACTTGGACCAGCGACAATAGGTTGAGAAACCTGTTGTGGCTCTGCACTGGGACTACCAACAGTAGGTTGACAGACCTGTTTTTGCTCTGCACTAGGACCACCAGCAGCTGGTTGAGAGACCTTTTGTTCCTCGGGATTGGGCGCATCAACAGGTACAAAAGTCATTATCTGCAGAAGTGGTTTAACATTTAATTTAGATTACACAAAAGCTGCAGCGGACAGATAATAACATAACGTAACACAATGTATATTACAATAAAAAATAACCTAATTATTGTACTTTCTTTTTTTTCTTTAAAGTCTGGAGAGATTTGACTCCTCTATCGACTATGTAAATCCCTTCATTGTGGTCTCCTCTGACATACAAAACGCCAACTACATTTGGACTGCTATGAAATGATTGTGATGTCCCTATAAAAAGGTCATCCTCCGTTGAACATTCATCTTACCCTTTAGTTTTTTTGGTCGATAAAAGAACAATTGACCAATTTCCATTTGCAGGGTCTGGAACATAAAATACTTGTACTGCCTATGATGCCATTATAAATGGTTCATCTTTCCCCCCTTCCTAAATAAAATCAAATTTCACAAATCCTAATTAATCTATTTTAACATCACTCCTGTTATCAATTCACTTTCATTAAAAAATCGTCACATTGAATTTCGTATAATCCAACTCCCATATTCGTTTGATGATGCCAAAGTATGACATATTCACATAAATTGGATTTATGTCCTTAGCACCAGAAACTTGCATCGCCTCAGCCACAAGTGTAACCCCACAATTCTGCAAGGTACTGTCTTCATCATGTTCATTAGTATAGAATTTATAACCATTAACTGCATAATAATTATAAGATAATACATACACACTTTCTCTTCCGACTAGCCATCGATGTCGTTTTGAAATTGAGTCTAGATGTTCGTCTAACTGCTTAAAAATATGGTCACGAAACCATCCTATAAAATGTTGATTATGTGTATCTGATATCCAGTTTCATCCCTAGATGGATTCAAACGCCTAATAATGTCTTTTTGGGTTTGAACGTATAGGTCAACATCGAAACTGTTATGAAAAACGAAAAGGTAATCCAACTCCTGATCTATAATATGGATTGTGACAACATCTCTTCATGAAATTCCTTCACCCTAAAGCAGCTCAGCGTGATGAGATTTCAGTAGGATAATGTTTTCCACACCAGATAGGTATTCAGTACAAAATTCAACATCTTCCTCAACAATATATTGGTCCACAATACATCCCTCTGGATGACTTCGATTTTTGACATACCCTTTCAAAATCTTCATAAACCGTTCAATGGGGTACATACATCTATAATGTATAGTACCACAAAGTCTAATCTATTTCACCAAATGAACCATTATATCAAAAAAATTCAGCGGGAAAAACATTTCCAATTCACATAATATGAAGGAAATTTATCTTTCCATAGTTTCCAATTTCTCCGGGTCTATAACTTGTCTGCATATAGATTTGAAGAAGAAATAGAGCTTTGTTAATGTATAGTGAACATTCTTGGGAAAGATGCAATGTAAAGCTATAGTAATTATATCTTTCATCAAAACATTACAGTCATGTGATTTCAGACCCTTTAATTTTAAATCGCTCATTGACACGATGTTCTTGGTATTTGATAAATACCCCTATGGAGCCTTTACATCATTCAAGAAGTTGGAAAACTGATATCTCTCCTGTCTGGAAAGAGTGTAAGAAACATGAGGAAGAAATGTTTGTTTTTCACCCTTCACTGGTGCCAAATATTCTCATATTCCAATCTCAACCATGCCAAATCTAGCCTTAATTCCATCCCTTGTTTTGTTGGGTTCATTTAGCAATGTGCCGATGACACTATCACATATATTTTTTTCAACATGCATAACATCAAGAAAATGTATGACATACAGACAATTCCAGTATGGTAATTCAAAAAAAAACTGATCTCTTTTTCCAACCAGTTTTCGTTAGGTTTTTCAAAAATGGTTTACCAAAAGTAGTGTCCAAATATTTTAATTTCTCAATCAATTGATCACCTCCTAGTAGAGACGGTGATGTACATTCTTCTGAACTTCCGTTGAATGATGTCGTCCAAGATCGGTACTTATGCCATCGAGGTATAAATCTGCGATGTCCTAGAAACATGGTTTTTGATGAATGTTTCATCCTAATTGACTGTGTACCTTGTTCGAAAATGGGACACCCTTGAGTTCCTTTAATGCTATATCCTGAAAAATTTCCATAAGCAGGAAAGTCATTTATCATCCTCTACAACATTTCTTTCAAAGTGAAATCTTTATTTTTGTAAGCATCATTCAACGTAACACCAGAATCCCACAATATTTTTAAATCCTCAATCAATGGGGCCAAATAAACATCAATATCATTACCCGGTATGTTTTGGTCCTGATATAAGCATATATAACATGATTTATTTTCGTTTAATGCATAACCACAGTGGTAAGTTGTAATTTACCAACATAATCAGACATGTACTGTAACTGCTGCTTTGAAAACCAAAAGGATTCACCCCATCTGTAGATAATTCTAGATAAAGGTTTCTCGGCTCGTTTCCAAATTCAGGATACTCGTGATCAATTCTATTCCACTGAGGAGTGTCTTCCGAGTGATGTATTTTCCCATCTTTAATTCTTGTATCTGCATGCCATGTCAATTGTCCTGCAGTCTCCTCACTTCCACATAGGTGCCTAAACCTTGGAATGATTGGAAGGTACCATAAAACATTCATAGTACTAGAATAATCTTTCTTCTATCGAGAAGCACCACACTTAGGTCATTCTTTAAGTGATTTGTGGTCCTTCCGATACAATATAAAATCATTCGAAAATGAGTGTATTATTTCAGAGATCATATCCATCGATCATAGCATTCGTTTGGCGTCGTATTTTCGGCTTGGGAGTTCATTATCTTCTGGGAGCACGTCATTCAAGAGAGAAAGTAGTTCCATAAAACTGGTTTCACTCCACCCGTTTCCTGTTTTCATATTATACAGCTTCAGTATGGCTGCCATTGTTGTATATTTAGTGCAACCAGAATACAATGGAGTTTCTGCACAACTCTTTAACTTGTCAAAAAATTTTGGGCAATCACGAAGTTTATCTTCAACTATCCTTGTCATTTCCTCAATACGATATTCATCATCATTCACATTTGTAATCACACCCTCCATATGATCGTCTTCACTGTTCACGCTTGTAATCATATCAGATGATCCATAAAACACCATATTATCCAAGACACTACATTCATTCATTTTTTCCTCGTGTTTATTCCAACATGTATAACTTCGATCTATTCCATGACAGATCAGGTGTTCTTCCAACTCATCTGGACTAATTTGTCTTGAATAACAATAGCGTAAACACGGACAAAGGATTTTAGAAGGGTCACATGCATGATCTTCGGCAAACTTGATAAACTCTTTCCTGTCATCTTCATACTCTTTTATCAACCGATTAGCATTCATGCATTCTTTACTCGTATTCATCATCATTATGGGTTTGATATCGAACTTGTTTAATATTATGTATTCATTAATCATGTATCATTATTTGGGTTTTATAAAAAATCATGGTGCAAATTCCTCTACAATGAAATAGAGGAACCTACCACAAAACATGTGACAGTACTTGAACTCTATCTATATACGGGGGACTGTGCCCTGTCTTTTTTATATATCCATGGAGTACCTAAAACCTATACATGGAGGACCCTTCACCTAAACATGGTGGAGTACCATACTCCATATTTTCTCCAAACATATCACTTGTTACTTGTCAACTCTCAAGCAGAGTGAAGATAATTAAAATATCCAAACCACATCGTGTTCAATTTCCAATGAATGAGGGAATCATACTATTGTGACCTATATGAGAAGATATTTATAATGGGCTACTCATACATGAAATATTATCATCTAAGTGAAAAATAAATAATAATAATAATGAAAATAACATAGCACACAATTTGTTCAGGGGATACACAATGTGTAGGGTTCTTAGTCAAGGTTGGTTGTATACTAACATTTCTAAAATCATGTGAAATACATATACATGGTGTGTATACTAGGGTGAACATCATGTATGGATAAGATACCTGAATTAATCTGAAATATATTAAATTAATTCAAAGTTAGTCTTACAAAGACTGCATGGTGCCTTTGAAAATACATGACATATAGAACAACTTGAGCTAAAGGCATGTACTTTAGATACAAACTGAGTCACCTCACCAGCTATGTATCACATTTTTTGGAATACAGGGTGTGTAGTCCTTACATCACCACTAAAGGTGTATAGTCTATACACATCAAGTTTCTATGGTATCTATACATGGTGTGAGTGAAGTAAAACACTTATCATATGGTTCTACCAATATATCATGGCATGTACATGGTTTCATGTTGAAGTATATGTCTTGGAGATACATTGTGTGTGACCTAGGTTCACATGACATGTAACATTTCAAATGAATCTTATTCCAATTTTGAGTCAGAGGATGAGTCATGTGGTGTAAACTTTGGAGATAAATGTTGTGTGGAATAAAAATCTATATGAAATCCATGTATGGCGAAGAAATAAAACATGGAAAATAAATGGCATATCAATCATGCCAAAAACCAAAACACCATACAAAAACACAATCGCGCTCACAATCGCAACACCATAAAAACCAAACAATCACAATTTTAGATTTTACAAAGAATCCATCATTCAATTTCGTTTGTTAATTCAGGGGTTATCACAGATGTTTTTGAAGGTTCTGGTCATAGCGGAAGTGTGTGGGTGGATGTGCCCACTTGGATTTTTTCCATTAAGAATGATCATTCCTGGATCAATACGATGATAAACGCCAGTCTCCACAGATTGAATCACATAAATGGAAAAAAAATGAAAGTCCCAGAACCACACAGTATGATCGTTACAGGTTGATTATAATTAATTTAATCAATTTAAAAGAAATACCTTTTGGGTGTTCTTTCTTCGTTGATGTTCTTGATCACATTCTGGTGTGATTTGTCTTTCTGTCACAGAATCCATGTCTAGACTTCCTCTAGCGGTGATCCACACGTGTACCTCGTATCTCGGGATGTCTCCAAAGGAGTCTCCAGGTTCTAGCATGGAGAAACCTTTGCTTGCGTTGTCTGCCTTAGATCATCTTGATCTAATGGAAGAGGATCTCTCTCGGTATTGAGATCATTCTTGGAGGAAGAGGTTCTTTCGGCCTTGAAATAATTCTCTAGAGGTGTTGTGCACAACGATTCTCTTGTGTGTAGGAAAAGAGTTGGGGTTGTGAGGATATTTATAATCAGGTTTGAGGTTGTCGAGTTATGAAAATAAATAAATGTGTTTCGCATTTTATTTATTTAATTGACTCTTATTTAAAACCCCCATGTCAAATAATTAATTCCTTGACATGTTCCCATGCTAATCATAATAAATATCATTTAAAACAATATTATAACCTCAAAATCCCGTCTGGAAAAACTACACGGCGTGTAATAATAAATACACGGCGTGTACTTGTTTTTCATTGAAATCTACACGGCGTGAACATTAAATGTACACAGCGTGTATATCTTGTTTTCATTTATTCATTTCCTTTTTCAAAATAAAAACTACACGGTGTGTAATAATTAATACACGACGTGTACTTGTTTTCATTTTATTCTTCCTCCAACATTAAAACGATTTAGGATTCCTTGAATAATTATTAAACCACATATGGGAATAATAATTATTCTACTTGAGATACTTGAATACACTTAGTGTGTGACCCTATAGGCCTCTTTCTCGTTGGCATTATACGGGCTTGCCTAAAGTCTAAGATTATTGTCAAGCAACGGGTCATGGCACCAAAGAGAAAGAAGTTAAAGCCGCATTGACGTATCACCACATACGAATGCTTACTATGTAATTTAATCCCTTTGTCTTGATATCTCATTAAGAAGGTTTCATGGCAGTGTCATAAACCTATATGCTTGATCCATCATTCTTTGACTACCTGAAATAAACTCATCGTTTACACCATGGCCATGGAATTTAATGGGATAGTTCTATTTCAATCAAAGGGTCGAGATATCAACTTCCATAAATGGAAGGGATAAATCCTTCCTCGACTTATCCATTAACAACATGTCACTCATGACGTACCCAACGTACCCTACTTCCCGCCAACTATCTACGTAACAGTTTTCGTCATTAAATCTAAGTGCACAAGTCATGACATGAGTTAATGATAATCTTCTAGTCTAAGGACCATTACACATGCTCGTAGATAGTAATGTATGATGACACCAAGACATGCGGAATTACTACTGGCGGGTCTGTTCTCATAATCTCTCATCTTGGAGATTACCATGTGTGAACTCCATGAGAGAGAGTCTTGTCTTCTTACGAGTACTCACACATGACGGTCTGTATACTATGTGTCCTATCATAGTATGTCATCCAATCGCAGAACTTTATTTAAGAAAATTTTTATAGCATTTCAAGGTTCTAAACATAGCAGGGATCTTCCATGACTTTATTAATGCAAAAAATAGTACTGGAAATTATTATATTATAGTCATGCAGAACAATGAACAATATTTAATAAGTGAACATTCATGTAATCAAAGTGAAAAGCAATTGGTTCTTAGGACACCAATGCTTACAAACTCCCACATGGACTAGGGCCTACTGCCTATGACTTTTAGTCCGCTAGACCTCACATAATGATCATGTTTCTTCTGAGTCAAGGCTTTAGTCAAGGGGTCCGCCATGTTGTCTTCCATGGAAATTCTGCTCACTGCAACTTCACCTCTTTGAGAAAAATCCCTTAAGAGTTTATACTTCTGAAGTATGTGCTTTGTCCACTGATGTGACCTTGGCCCTTTTTCAAGTGCCACCGCTGCATTATTATCACAATAGAGTGTGATAGGATCTTTACTGCTTGGTATTACATCCACCTCTTAGACGAAGCTTCACATCCATACTACTTCTTTAGCTACCTCAAAAGCTGCGATATACTCGGACTCTGTTGTATAATCTACCACCACACATTTCATTGAGCTCTTCCAACTCATTAAACCTCCATTCAAACTGAAGATATATCCAGTCTGAGACTTCATGTCATCTTGATCATTCTAGAAACTAGCATCTACATGTCCTCTGATGACTAGTTCCTCATCTCCTTCATAAACCAGGAACATATCCTTAGTATGCCTCAAATACTTAAGTATAGTCTTGACTACCATCCAATGGCGGTCTCCTAGATCAACTTGATATATACCTACCACACTTAATAAATAAGCAACATCTAGCCTCGTACGTAACATATCAAACATGATTGACCCAATCGCGGATGCGTAATGGATCCTTTCCATTCTTTTTCTTTCCTCATGTGTATGAGGACGTATTTTCTTGGAATGATGAATGCCATGTGACACTGGTAACAATCCCCTCTTGGACTATTCCATATTGAATCTCTTCAGTATCTTGTCAATGTATGTACTTTGACTCAGGCCCAACATTTTCTTGGATCTATCACGATGGATATTGATCCCAAGAATATATGCTCCTTCGCCCAAGTCTTTCATGGAAAGGCATTTATGCAACAATGCCTTAACTGACTGTAAGATAGGTACTTCGTTTCCAATTAGTAATATGTCATCAAAATATACTATTAGGGAAACAACTTCACTTCCACTAAACCTCTTGTAGACACAACGCTCAAATTCGTTCTTTACAAATCCAAATTCCATTACAGCTTCATCAAAATGAATGTTCCATGACCTTGATGCTTGCTTTAATCTGTAAATGGATTTTTTCCACTTGCATAACTTGTTGGCATCCTTGGAGTCACAAACCCTTCCGGTTGTGTCATGTATACATCTTCCTGGAGGTTCCCATTAAGGAAAGTTGTTTTGACATCCATTTTCCAAATTTCATAGTCAGGGTAAGTGGAAATTCCCAATAGGATTCTGATGGATTTCAGCATCACAACTAGTGAAAATGTTTCATCATAGTCGATTCCTTGACGTCGTCTAAAACCTTTTGTAACCAGTTGTGCCTTATAGGTGCTGACTTGTCCCTCCATGTCCGGTTTCTTCTTGAATACCCATTTATTACCAATAGGCATTACATCAACTGGAGGATCTACCAAAATCTAGACTTGGTTTTGGTACATGGAATCCATTTCATAATTCATGGCTTCTAGCCACTTGGAAACGTATGTGCCTTCAACTGCTTCCTTGTAGGTAAGAGGATCATCATTTTCATCCAATAATGAGTCATCATCCTCGGTGACAAGAAAACCATATCGTTCTAGTTCTATCACCTCTCTCGTGATCCTACGCAGTTCTTGTGTCTCTGGAACTGATTGTTCTTCCACGGGGCTTTGTGGAATCTATTCTTGTACCAACTCCTGTATATCTTGAGCCTCGACTTCATAGAATTCTATCTCTCTCCCACTATCTCTTTTGGAGATATGCTCCCTCTCATGGAATATGGCGTGTCTTGTCACTATAACCTTTTTGTCTGAGGGGTTGTATAGGTAATATCCCCTTGTTTCCTTGGGATATCCTATAAAGATACACTTTGTGCCTCAGGGTGCAAGTTTATTACCCGAAGAGGCCTTAACAAATGCTTTGCTACCCCACACATGTAAATTCGATAACATGGCTTTGTGTCCTCTCCATAACTCCTATGGAATACCATTTATTGATTTAGTTGGTACTTGGTTTAGTATGTGTGCTGCTGTTTGTAATGAATATCCCCAAAAGGATAATGGAAGACTCGCATGACTCATCATTGATCTCACCATGTCCAACATGGTGCGGTTCCTCCTTTCACTTACAACATTCCACGAAGGTGTATAAGGAGGAGTGAGTTGATATAGAATCCCAAACTCCCGTAAGAAATCAATGAAATATTGATTAATATATTCTCCTCCTCTGTCTGAGCGGAGTTTCTTAATCTTCTTACCAAGATTGTTCTCATCTTCGTTCTTGTATTCTTTGAACCAATCAAAAGAATCTGACTTATACCACATTAAGTAGATATATCCACATCTACTAAAATAATCCTTAAAAGTTATGAAGTACGAGAACCCACCCCTTGCTTCAACTAGAAATGGTCCACACACATGTGTGTGAACCAATTATAGAAGCTCTTTAGCTCTTTCGCCTTTCCCACTAAATGGGGCTTTGGTCATTTTTCCTTGTAGTCACACATGACATACACCAAGTGGGTTTAGTTCAAAAGAATCTAAATACCCATCATGATGTAATTTTGTCAAACATTTATTATTGACATGACCTAGCCAGTGATGCCAAAGTTGGGTGTCATATGAGTCATGTGAATTTACTTTGTCATCGATTTCCATTACTTGGTTTGTGTTGTCTAACACATAAAGGCCGTTATATAAATGTTCCCTGCCAAAAAAATGCTATCTTTATCAAAGTAGAAACATTCATTTCCAAACATGAATATGAATCCATTAGTATCTAATCTGGATACTGAAATAATGTTTTTAGTAACAGAAGTCGCATAATAACAACCCTTTAACACCAAGATCATCCTAGTAGGAAATGTGAGGTGGTAGTCTTCGACAGCTACAGTAGCGAGTCTGGCTCTGTTGGCTGCTCGTAGATCCACCTCACCTCGGTCAATCTTTTTGAATCTGCTTGGTTCTTGTATTTGGATACAGATATGAGGACCACAATCAGTATACAATACCCAATTTGTAGAAATAGATAGATTGCATTCAATAACTAACGCAGTTAAATCTTCCCCTTGCTTCCTTGGCTGGGTGCTGTTTTTCTTCTAGTGGCCCTTCTTGCCACATGCGGAACAAATAGCATCTTGTTCCTTTGCCTCCCCTTTGATCTTCCTTTTCTTGGAGGGCCTTGAAGAATCTTTGGGCTTAAATCTTTTCGCCTTCCCTTTCCTTTTATTCATCAGGAGGACAGAAATATTTTCACGCTTCATGTCATTGTCCACTTGGCGAATGAGGATAAGATGATCAAATAGAGACTTCTCAATGTTGTTCATGTTGAAGTTCAAAACAAAGTTTGAGAAGCTCTGGGGAAGTGATGAAAGAATGAGATCGATACCCAGTTCTTCGGGGAGTTTAAACCCTAGAACCTCCAAGAGATCAATGTAGCTAATGAGATTGACTACATGAGGCCCCGCTGGGGCACCCTCTCCAAGATTGCTATGGAATAGAGCCTTGGAGATCTCAAACCTTTCTGGTCTTATTCTCTCCTGGTATAGACAACGGAGGTGCTCGAGCATGCTATAGGAATCCATGTCCTCATAAGACTTCATGAGCTCACTTGACATTGATGATAGCATCAAACATTGAACGTCGACTGCATCTCTTAAATATTGATCATAGACTAGGAAATCTTCATCACTTGCCCCTTGGTCAGGAGGATCAAGAAGTGAGGACTCCAGCACGTAATACTTTCGTTCAGGGCGTAGGACGACCCGAAGGCACCTAACCCATTCCTGAAAGTTACTGCTGGTGAGGATATTGTCTTTGTCTAGTATTTATCACAGAGAAAATGTGGTTGACGAGTTTGTCATCTTGATTCTACAATTTAAAAGAGCAGATTTATTAGTACTTTATTGATTACATTTTATGAGAAATAATAAATGAATTAATTAATTTTCCCTCTATTTTATCAAGTCCCAATGGCCCTCACCATTGAACTCAGAATGTCCAGTTCCTTTGACATTCTAGTGGCAAGGATCCATATTCCCCTTCGCATAACCCCAACAAGGGTTGGTCAAGCTATTTGAAGGTATTTAGGTAGGCGGGTCTTTGCCAACTGTGAGCATACAATTCCTTGATCTGTTGAGTGGACTCCCCAATCCTGAGATCTTGACTTGGATTTCCTCAACTCTTTCCTCCAATATTACATCAAGTCTATAAGGTGCTAATCCTCTTGATGTAATATGGTTTAGTCAACCCAAAACCATTCATAAGGGAATCCTTTATAAAATTAAGTGTCCCAACAAGGGTTGGTCAAACACATAGTTTTATCGAGTCTTTCCCTTAATCAAGTAACGGAAGTCTTGGTCTAACTTAATATGGTATTTGAGGGATTTTATTATTTATGCATAGTTTTTTATTATAAGATTCTTGTTAATATTAAGTGATGCTTGCTTATGTGATTAACCATGTTCTGATAATGTTTACGCATAGTCCAGTTTTTATTTTATTCCATCTTTTCATGCTTGTTCTTTTTATTAACTATGTGATCCCGAAAACACATACATAATAAATAAACCATGCATTTAGATAGAAATAAAATAATATGGCATGATCATGAGCTTATATTGGTTAGCTTAGCTAGCAGTTTTGATATACTAACCCTGACTTAGGGAAAACAACTTGAACCTGATGGTTCATGTTTTGCAGCTCCCACCTGTCCACCTTTGTATCTTCTTGCGTCAGTTTCGCCTCATCTTCGGGATTTGAACTGTCTCCTCTGGCTTGGGGAGATCCTCCATTACATGGGTTTACATTAAAGAAACCATGGGCACACATGCCCTACATTTTATTTGAAGAAGGCTCACAGGCCAATAAATTTAAATTAAATGAATTTAAATGAAACCATACACATACAAAGGGTCTTTAGTCTAGCTCATGATCATCCATATCATGCAACAACATTTACGCATATTTAGAATTCAAATTCTTTTAATCGTTCTTTCATTTAAGATAAGTCGTGCTCGAATTAAATTAATTATGATCTTATAATTAATCAATTCTTTATCTTAAATTCCCTTTTGAATTTCCTTGAAATTCTTCTCATCCATATTTTTTGTACGGGTCTTTGTACATTGGAGGAAACCTGGTGAAATTCCATTTCTGGAATGTACACGACATGTAGTTTATAATTACATGGCGTGTATTTCATTTCACTCTTTATCCAAAGTATACACCGGGGCTTTGGCATATTTTCTGTAATTTGGAAATTTTGGAGTACACGATGTGTAGATAAATCATACATGGCGTGTACTTCCTTGTTACACGTTAACCGGCATGGTGATCCCGTGTACGCGGTACACGGCTTATCCTTGTACACGGTTTCACCTGGGCCGGAATGGACTGTACGACGTGTTGCTCCAACATACACGCCATGTATTCTAGTTTCCATGCGCCGTTCAGTTCGGGTCAACACGGTGTGATTAATACTTAGGCATATTCAATTCACATAGTGTGGTTTGGCGGACCCGTGCCGGTTCATTTAACCTAAGTACATGGCGTGTAGTTTTAAGTACACGCCATGTAATCCCGTGTTGTACAGATAGAAAGGGCCGCTCCTCCGGATGAGTTTTTCAATTTTATTTTAATCAAAAATTAAAATTAAAAGGTCATTTCTATGATATGAATCGAGAAACGAAGGAGGAATAATAGATCTCATTTATTCAGATTAACAAAACAACATATTTCTAATTGAATCAAATATAAATGCATAAATTTTCAATGAAAATTAAATAACTATAATCAACGTTGTAACCTCCCTATGATACCATTTGAAGGTTCCGGGCGTAGCAGAAGCGCGTGGGTGGATGTTCCCACTTGGATTTTTGTCATTAACAATGATCAATCCGGGATCAATACAACGATAAACACCACTCTCCATGGATTGAATCACGTAAATGGAAAAAGAAAAGGAAAGTCCTGGAACCAGAAAGTAGGACCATTATAGGTTGATTATAATTAATTTAATCAATTTAAAAGAAATACCTTTTAGGATTTCTTTCTTCTTTGATGTTCTTGATCACGTTCTAGTGTGATCCGTCATTGCGTCGCAGAAGCCAAGTGTATACTTCCTCTAGTGGTGATCCACGCGTGTACCTCGTATCTTGGGACATCGCCAAAGGAGTCTCTGGGTGCTAGCATGGAGAAACCTTTGCTTGAGTTTTCCACCTTATATCGTCTTGATCAGATGGAAGTGGATCCCTCTCGGTCTTGAGAGAATTCTTAGAGGAAGAGGTTCTTTCTTCCTTGAAAGAATTCTCCAGAGGTGTTGTGCACAATGATTCTCTTGTGTATAGGAAAAGAGTTGGGGTTGTTAGGATATTTATAATCAGGTTTGAGGTCGTAGAGTAATGACAATAAATAAATGTGTTACACGTTTTATTTATTTCATTGACTCTTATTTAAAACCCCCATGTCGAATAATTAATTCCTTGACATGTGCCCACGCTGATCATAATAAATATCATTTAAAACAATATTATATCCTCAAAATCCCGACTTGAAAAACTACACTGCATATAATAATAAATACACGGCATGTACTTGTTTTTCATTGAAAACTACACGGTGTGAACATTAATTGTACACGGCATGTATATCTTGTTTTCATTTATTAATTTCCTTTTTCAAAATAAAAACTACACAGTGTGTAATAATTAATACATGACATGTACTTGTTTACATTTTATCCTTCCTCCAACATTAAAACGATTTAGGATTCCTTGAATAATTATTAAACCACATACGAGAATAATATTTATTCTACTTGACATACTTGAATACACTTAGTGTGTGACCCTCTAGGCCTCTTTCTCGTTGGCATTAGGCGGGCTTGCCTAAATTCCAAGATTACAGTCTAGAAACGGTTCAAGGCACCCAAGAGAAAGAAGTTGACGCCACATTGACATATCACCACATATGAACGCTTACTATGTAATTTAATCCCTTTGTCTCGATATCTCATCAAGAAGGTTTCATGCATGTGTCATAAACTTATATGCTTGATCCGTCGTTCTTTGACTACCTGAAATAAACTTGTCATTTACACCATGGCCATAGAATTTAATACGAAAGTTCTATTTCAATCAAAGGGCCGAGATATCAACTTCCATAAATGGAAGGGACAAATCCTTCCTCGACTTATCCATTAACAACATGTCAACTATGACACACCCAACGTACCCTACTTCCCGGCAACTGTATGCGTGATGGTTTTCATCAGAAAATTAAAGTGCGCGAGTCATGACATGAGTTAATGATAATCTTCCAGTCTAAGGAACATTACACACTCTCACAGATAGTAATGTCTGATGACACCAAGACATATGAAATTACTACTGGTAGGTCTGTTCTCATAATCTCTCATCTTAGAGATTACCAAGTGTGAACTCCATGAGAGAGAGTCTCATCTTCTTACGAGTACTCGCACATGACGGTCTGTATACTATGTGTCCTATCATAGTATGTCATCCAATCGCAGAACTTTATTTAATAATATTGTGATAGCATTTCAAGGTTCTCATCATAGAAGGTATTTTCCATGACCTTATTAATGCAACAAATATTCCAGGACATTATTATATTATAGTCATGGAGAACAATGAACAATATATAATATGTGACCATTCATGTAATCAAAGTACAAAATAGTTGGTTCTTAGGACACCAAACCTTATAGTTTTATCATCCTAGGGTGTTCATTCATAAGTCAAGTATATGTAAATTACCAATTTTTATATTCAAATGTTCAACAAGAACAAACCAACATGCAATTCATTTAGTGCGCAAACAATGACCACCAACGACCATGATTATCAGCGCGGCGTTTAACCCATACATTTCGCATTATAACAATCAATATTAAATAGTAATAACATGAGAACAAGAGGAAACCAATGATTAATGGGGGAAAACTCACCGCAAACGCGTTGTTAATAACACGGCAGAGGTGCGTTCATGGCAGAGGAGAGGCTCACAATAGAGGATATTTCCAACTGAAAAGAAAACTTAAAATAGGGGAAACCCATGAGAATAAAATAATCTAAAATCGAGTACACCCATTACCACATCCCACAAACCCAAATAAGCCACTAAAACCGAAATCAACCCACACCATGGTTAAACACACCTTAAGATAACAAGAAATTATAGAACCCACCTCCGATAGAACGAGTTCAACATACTTTATAAAATATAAAAGATGAACATACAATAGGTAAGACCTAACCAATATGTCCTTTTTACTAGGTATAATCCCCAAGTTTATTCTTGATATTATATCCCAAATGAGTAAGCCCTGATCAATCCTCTATTATCACAACTTTCATGACACATACATCCTCATCGTATGACTTTAAACTTTATGGTACAATCTTTTCAAACAACCTTAAACTATTTCCCTTAAACTATGTGGAATTTTAATCCTATTTCGATAGGATATGTAATATTACATCTTGATTTCTAAACGTATCTTCATATTTTATACCCATCCTCATGAATCCATCTTTTTCATGAGCTCCATTCAATTGAATGTGAAGGTCTCTTCATCCGCTAGATGTTCCCATGCTTCAATTTCTGCCAAATCATTGACCCCCTTGATCCAAAGGAATACATAACCTATTCGGAGACCTCAAAGTAAGGTGGATGACATGATGGTAAGGGGGTACCACTAACACAGTACCATCCCTACTCTTGAAGTTCCATATGAGGGTCTTCATGTGTTGAAGCCTCACAATCCACCCCATTATTGGGAAACAATAATAAATCAAGTTGAACCTACCACCACCATTAATTAATTAAAAATTATACCCCTAGAGAATGATAATCATTAAATTCCTTATCTTAGGAAGGTGGATCATGAATTCATCCATGACCTCAACTCATTTCAGGGGTCACCTAGTAGGGCTCCTAATAATCGCCACTATCGCCAACATCATGTGACCAATAACCCTTAGAAGCATGTTGAGGGAACTACAAGGTAGACCCCTTACCTAATCTCTTATATATAAGAAGCTTTAAGGTCTCTCTAGGAATTAAGATCTATTGATCCTAAGGAGAAGGTTCATATCCCCACTTCCCCATAAAAAGTTTTACAACACAACATTTTGTATCTAGTGAGTATGATCATATCCATATTCAAACTCAATGAGAATACCCATACATCTTGAAACAAATTAGGGGGAACGCACATATTCAAACACCCATGCATAAATTCCACCAGTTTCTTATGAATGTTGATTAGGTGAAAGAGTAGGTATATATCCCCACTCCTACAATCAAACAGGATCATAATCCTATTTCAATTATAGAATCCCATCAATACCACTTTGAGGAAATATAAAAACAACCCTATATTCCCACCCATGTCTTAAATATTTTTCAACATATATTCGAAGAATTAGTAGAAAGTGGTAATCAAAATATATCAAATATCACATAGGGGTAAGCCCATATTCATGCTTCCGTAAATGCTGAGCAAGGTAACATCATATCCCAATTTCCATATGATACCAGGCCTATATCCCCACACCCCTTCAAGAGGAATGTTAGCATATCCCAATAAAAACATAGGATTGGATTCATATTCCAATATATGTCTTGAAGCAGAACTAAAATATCCTAATTGAATCTTCGAATTAATCACACATTCTTTCTCCCCTCTAACATAAATAAGGATGATGACATAAGTCAACAACTACTAAAAGGTAGGAACATACTCTATTTTGGTTTGAAGGGATCCATTATAAATTTTTAGTAAAATATAAGGTATAAGCCCATATTCATATCCCTTACTAAGAATCCCATCAGTTAGCTCTATCAATGGAATGTGACTCATCCAAGAACACTCACATTAGGTAGGGTCACCAATCTTTCCTAAGGATATCACCTAAAGGAAGGCCTCTATAAAGGAATATAATAACCCAAGAGAAATAAAATACTCCGACACTGACCAGCGGCAGGAGAGGCAGCGACGGAGGAGGCAGCGGCGGTGGAGGCAGCGGCGGTCGCGACAGAGGAGGAAAACCCAGCGGCGGCAGCCGAGGCATTGGAGGTCATGGCAGAGGAGGAAAACCCAGTGGTGGCGGTGGAGGAGGAGGAGGAGGAGGATGAGGTCGCAGTGGAAGTGGGGCTTGGTTGAGCTTCCGCAAAATCTTGACCGTGTGAAAGAGGGGAGGGCATGTCAGGGTTAATAAATAAAAACCACTCAAACCTTTATCAGTGCTAAAAAAAGCGCTGATAAAAAAAACACTTATCAGTGCTTTTTTAGTGCGGATAAAAAGGAACCTTTATCAACGCTAGAAAAGTGCTGATAAAATACCTATTTATCAGCGCTATAATTATAGCGCTGATAAAAAGGTATTTTATCATCACTTTTTTTTAGCACTGATAAAACATACCATTATCAGCGCTTTCAACAAGCACTGACAAAGGTTCGAGTGGTTTTTATTTAGTAATTTTTTTATATTCTTATATATTTATTTAAAATGGCATTTAAGATAAATATATATCTATTTATTAATAATTATAGCAATAAAGAGTATATTTTAATAAATATTGTTATACGATTTTTAATCTATAAAAAATTTATTTTTTATTATAAATATTATAATTATATATAAATTAAGAATAAAAAAGTTTATCAGTACTAAAATAAGTACTCATAACTGTTACCTTTTATCAATGCTAAAAAAACACGATGATAAACGGTATACCTTTATCAGCGCTTATTTTAACAATGATAAAGGTAATATTTAACAGTGCTTTTAACTTGCACTGATAAAGGAATACCCCTTTATCAGTGCTTTCTGTTTAGTGTTGATAAAGGGCAGCGCTTCCCTTGCCCTATTTTGTGGTAGTGATTCTAAATAAGATCTAGAAGATAGAAATATATAAAAAAAAATATAGGATTCTTATTATATCCCTATAAGATTAAATACTCATGTGTTGAAGAGAAACACCATTATTGGTGAATATTTCCATTTTATTTTGTTGAAGAAGAAATATTTAATAAATCAGTTCAGTAATTTTCCCTATTCTGGGAGATTAGTGATCTTTCTGGAAATTCATAGTAGTGAACCTGAAGGGTCATCGATACCACTCAGAACTTGTATATGTAAAATTAGTAGGATTTAGTGATTCATGTTCATAGGCACATTATTTTGCATTGTCCTTGGATGTTTCCCAGTGCATATGAACCAAGTAAAATCTATTATGCCATTTAATAATTTCACCAATAATTATGATAAAAGGGAGAGAATTCAATGCGTTTCTTAATGTGAAAGAACTGGATCCATAATGCAGGAAGAATTGGTTTTAACTCATATACTGAGATCACCATCCCTCTAATGGTATATTCCTCGATAAGGGTCTAACAAGTGGTTTCAAATAGGTGGTTCTTCATTATCTATCTCTCATAATCAGGGAAACATTTTCCATCTACAATGATGTCACCATATTTAAGGTATGTAATTTCTGTTTATTTAAAATATAGATGTCAAATTTTTTCAAATATTTGTGAATATATGTCTACATAGTGGCTATTTATATAATCACTACTTACATGAAGAGTGGATCCCTTTTGGAGAAATATCATCAAGAATTTTATACTAATGACAATGCTATAAATTCCATGAGAATATCTTTATACGAGAAACTTTTTAAAAGTCAATGTCATGAAAAACATCACATATTATATAAGAAAATATTCTGAATATTTATTATGTAAATTATAATGATTTATAGGAAATGTTTTAGTTATATGAAAAAAAATAAAAACATTTGGGAATTAATTCAAATTATATGGTTGATTCCTTTTTTAATAATCTAAATGTTATTTTTGAAGATGTATAGGGCCTTGAAGAAGATCTCAAATATTAGAAGATCATGAAGAGGATCATGATAAAAATACCTCCTCATTTCAATAAAAAAGTTTTGATTCTAGAAGATAAGAACCCAAAATAAATATAACTTGATAGTTTTTATAAGAATTTTGTGTCATATTATATTAAATAAAAAAGTTAGGAAAAAATCAGTGTACCTAATAGGTGGCCTTTAATTCCCCAAATATGCATCCAATCATGGATAATCTAGATACTGGTGAATTTGATGACGTTATGTCATTTTTTCCCTCTATTAATATGATAGGGAGAAAATTTTTCAAAGGTAATACTCCCCTTATTAACTTTAAATGTTGAATGATGGGAAATATTATGGCTAAATGTCCCATGTACTATCAAGGTAATGATGAGGAAGATAAGAATCCTAAGAATATGAAAAATGATGTAAAAGATACAAATAATTCTAAATGGAGGTCATTAAAAAGTAAAATGTTTATTTGTAAAGAAGTGGGAAGTTCTATAGAAAGTGAACTATAACAAGTTTAAAATTTCAAGGATGAAGGTGAATTAACAGATATTGAAAATAACCCAAGTGATGATAATAATGATGGAATTGTGGGAAATATTTATCTATAAGTATATTATGATGTATTTTTTTTAATAAAATGATTTCTAGGGAGTAAAGACTAATAAGGACAATATAGTGGTGCAATATTCTAAGATCTAAATGCAAACAAAAAAGGAATAAAAGTTTGTGATAAAGCATGTGATTCCAAAAATCAAAATTTTAATTTATTGAAATTCAAAAAATATATTTTAATGAAACCTAAAGTTGAAGAAAAACTATAATTGTAGATGGTTTGGTTAAAAATATCGATGATAGTGTAAAAAAACTGAGGATATCTAAGAGGAATTTATGAATTGGTGTTAGAGTGTGAGAATAAATAATGACTATTGACACTTGTATTGATGATAGAAAACTTAATGGCATCACCATCAAGTAAAACCATATGAATTTCTAAGGAATTTCATATACCTATTACACAAGTTTCATGGTGAAAAGATAAAAGAAATACTTTTGTTGTTACAAAACCACAAGCACTAACATTGTGAAAGAAGGTATATCTTCATAACACTCTAAGGATAGAAAATCATATGGCGAAGGAGAATTCAAATGCTTCAAGAGTCAGATGTTTTTTCTATGGAAAGGTGGGACACATTTACTATATGTGTTCTAAAGTCAAGATATTTTTCTAGGATCAATTACAATACAAACATGTAATAATAATTGATAATTATTCGTTTTAATTTTAATGGATTTATTTTTTGTTTGGAATAATTCAATATTAAAGAAATAAATTTTCCATCAAGATGTGAACAAAGGACATAACGAATGACTCAATGTGGGAGAAAAAAAGTTTCAATCTTTATCTAAAAGTATAGAAACTCAAAATAGATTTTAAATATTGATATAAGAATAATATTCCATCGATCCATATGTTAAGGAAGGGAATTAATAACTAATATAGGTGAATAAATAGAGTTTTTTTGTAACTAATTTTGTTGAAATTTCTTTTAGGGAAATGTAAAAGTCACATTCATATATATTGGATAGCAGTTGCACATCGCACACGATTGGAATTGAAGATTCATTATGACAATATAGCACAAAAAAGTTGGTTTCATTCTTTTTAGGGAGGATAAGGGTCATAAGATTGTAGGTTTTAGAAAAGAAAAAAATTTAGGTTAATATCTTAGTTGATATGATGTTCTCTTAGTTGACGGGATAAGTCGTAATCTTCATAGTGTTATTCAAATATATGAATTTGAACATGTGGTGGATTTTAATAAAAGGGTATTTGGTGTTAATGATAAATATGGTTCACCCATTCTTTATGGAAGAACAAAGAAGTAAAATCTATACTTATTTGGAGTGGTACATTTGTATATACTATCCAAATAGGAGGAGAAAAGGCTATTGAATTGGTGGATTATCCATTCAATCTAAACATATCTTGAGAGGATGAAAATGATTTGTAGAGAATGTGATATTACATATCTCAGATATGATCAAACTCACATGTGTTATTTATGTCAAAAAAGGAATATTATTCAAAATTTATATATTCCAAAGAAGGTGAAGGCATCACAGTTTCTTGATCTTGTGCTCATAGATGTTTGTGGGACGATATCACCCAATGAAATAGTTGAAAAAGGTATTATATATTGGTAATTGATGATTTGAATAGTATTTCAAGGAGTATACCTATCACACATAAGACTGAGGTGTGTAGATGTATCACTATATATCATAGGATAGATTGAAATATGTTTAGTGTGAAGATTTAAATATTTTTAACTGAAAATGGCACTAAATTTATTGATCATCAAGTTGGGGAATATTTATAGAAGCATGGAATTCAACATCGGTTTTGGTAGTTAGAACACCCCAATAAAATGGGGTAGTGTAAAGAGGAAATCACATAATCAACAATATGGATTAGATAATGTGTATAGATAAGTTCCATGTAGAAAAATAATGGGTATTTTTTTTCATGCATCTATGCACATTTCAAATAGAGAATCATTTTGTGAAAATGAAGTTTGAATCCATATGAAATCTGATATGGAAATATACCTACACTCAACTACTTCTGTAAGTTTAGAAGAAATTGTTATATTCTCAACTAAGATAAGGGTAAAAAGTGTGATGATCGGGTTGATGAAGGTATATTTCATAGATAATCATCTAACAGTAAATTATATAAGTGATAAAATTAAAAACTTAAAAAAATTGAATAAAAGAAATGAAAATTTGGTAGTTGAAAGTTTGGAAATAACTTCCTCACATGATAACATTTCACATGAAAATGATGATATTTTGAATATGAAAGTGATGAAGAAGAACAAGGATCATGGGTAGTTTCCAGGAATGAAGAGAACTATGATGACAACTCATATGGTGAATACAATACATCAATTACACTAGGTTAAAGGAGGAAAATGAGGTGGGATAAGATCACAGAATATTCCATTTTTGAGACCAGATATCCCTAGTTCAAAAAAGAAGAATGAAGGGTCCATAAAAATTATTTTATTATTTTTATAGGAACTAAAATATTTTAATTATTTTGAAAATGATGATATTTGGGTTTGGGATATGAATGAAGAGTGTTTTTTGGGGTTTAGTACTCAATAAGTGGTAAATTGAGTATCGAATAAACATTTTTGAATAAAAAAATTTATAGTAAAAAATCCCCAAGTTTGAAATTCAATAAGATATCTAATATAGTAGGTATGACTAATTTAATGATTTTAAATAACCAATCCTAATTTTGATCACAAATCAGCTAGAATAATATTAGGATCATCCTAATATTTTTGAATTGCTCTAATTTCATTAAATAGTAGACATATCACATGTAAAATCTATCTATCAAAGCACAGTTTCATAAAATAGATGTTAAAAATGGTTTTAAAAATAGAGAAAAAATTTAAAACTTGTTGAAGAATATAAAAATATAAGAGTTTCAGAATAAATTCAAGAAATAATCCACTCCATGTGATAACCACCCACTTCAAAGAATGTTTATTAAAAATAAAAAAAAATTATCCACAACCTGTATCGCGTATATATTACCATAGGGCATAGGGTTGTCTATGATAATACATATCCTCTTCTATAGTTTTCATGCATGTAAAAATATGAAAGAAATAAAGTAAGGGTATCTGAGTAATATCTTATGCTCTATAAGGGTTTTTATTTAACATATAAATATAAAATTATTTTACAAATATTTTGTAATATATATATATATATATATGAATGATTAATGCATAAAAAGTTCAATGTGAAATTGTTTTTACAATATATCTTCTTTTCTTGGTGTATGCCTTCAGTTATGGGATGATATTTGAAGATTTGAAAGTCTTATCAGATCATATAGTGAATTTTAGATGAAAAAAGAGTCTCATATTATTGAGAACATAACACACGCTCATTGTTTTTGTGCTCATAATAAAAATATTGTTTCCTCTGACATCAGTATTATATAAAAATAAGTCTTCCTTCAAAGATATCCATTGGAAATCTATCATTATGAAGCCCCATGCTTGATATAAAATATGGACACATTATTTTATTCTGAAAAATCATTTAATTCAATAGAAAAAGTGTTTACAATATATTAAAAATATAATTCATACTTTTAGAAAAAATCACTTGAAGTGTGCCATGTCAGATCATCCACAACAACTCTAATACATAAACAACATTCTAGTCATATTCCCTTGATAGGTCATGTGTTATATTAATCTAATCTTGCTATCTATCCAATACTTGTTCAATTTTAAATATTCTCATGTGGTCACTTCAATTAAATGTGTTGTAGTTTGATGCCAATCAGAAGCTTAAGCAATTTTCAAAAATCTCAACATTGTTATATGGTCACTTTATTTCATCATACAATCAATTGGATGCAATGTGTGGATGGTACAATACTTTTCCATTCACTCACATAAATCATATACCATACATTAAATTGACATAGTGTGTGGTTAATAAACATGTATGTGCTGTCATTTGAAGAGTTAATGAGAAATGAAACATGGTCGATTGAATAGAAATGCAGTCAATCCACTTGGCTATTTGGTCTGTTAAACCCTTACCAAAAATTATAAGAATGTTTTGGTCTACCTAAGCTGTAATGTTTGGTAACTCTGATTTATCTTCCAGTCTCTTGATTGATTTTTTATATTTTCATCACGGTAGATCAAATGGTTATATAGTCGATGTGTTTAGTTTGTAGTTTCTCTAGTACCTTATGAAATTTAGCTTCTCCATATTCGATTATATGTTCAGTAGAAAGTCTTCATGTGGTCTTTAAATTTTTTACAATCACTTGAGAACTTAGTAAATTTTTCTTAACTCACAATCGCTTGTATGACATTACATTCATTTTTATAATTATGAAATTTTCTAAAATTTCTCAAAAAATATTTAACCTCCATAAGACATATAATTTATTTGAAACAAATAAACATTATTTCTGATTATTTATATAATTAATTTTTGAACAGAGCCACCAATTTCCCTATTTTTTATAAGCACAAATTATGGAATAAAAAAATTTATACAATGCACTAATGAACCAATTTAATGTTAAATTATTATATAACATACAATTATACATCTATAACATATAGTCATATATTTTTCTAGAATTTCATACTATCATATAGTTTGTTAACAAGTCATACATTACTCCCCCTTTTGGTATTATCAAAAAGACTATTTAAAGGGTTAGAAGGTAAAGGTAGATAGTGTAGAAATAAATTATGGAAAAATAAATTTACAAGAGTTAGGGGAAATGTCATTCACATTCAAAAATAAGATTTTATATATGGCCCTATCAGATTACCTTAATCAGAATATGAGTCATCAGAGTCCTAAATAAGATAATGTTCAATGGGGTCTTTCCCTTTGCTAATAACTAGAGTAAGAGAAGGTGTAGACCGAGGAGTAGAGGCAACTCCTTGAATTACAAGGGTCTTGAAACAGGCCAGATCTAATGAAGTTCTTGCGGTAGGTTGAGACCAAGAGGTCCTATAGGAGGTGTAGTAGATGATGTAGTGGAAGATTTGGTAGGTTTAGCTATAGAAATTGATGTAGAGGTGGCAATTCATACCCAGGAAGGAGAAGTGGATATGATAGGTATAGTGAGATCTGCAGGTGATTGAATTAGAGCATTGGAAGAATACATGTAGGGATCAATGATCTTAGTAATATTTGACATGACTATAAACCCATTATTTATGGAATATAAAAACACATCCTTCACTAACATAAACTAATCCTTAAAATCTATCACTATCAATAGTGTTTCCACAATAGCTTTGAAGTATTTGGTTAATGGTGGAATCTTACAATCTTGGGATAGGGATATAAACTATGTTTATAGATATTACATAGTGAAAATATTGTTGAGATAATAATTTATAACAACCTTAATTAAATCCTTTCTCTTGGTGGTCTTTACTATTTCAATATTAACCCTGTAATAAATCGTTTCCTCATGGGTGGAAACATCCATTTGTACTTGATTTCATGCATCCTTAACATTTTCCAACATTCTTTTCATTTCTTCATGAATAATTCATCTAATATGATCCTCATATATAAAAATATATGTAGGGGGAGTATAAGAAACATACGTAGAAGGCCTGGAGGTACTAGTGATTATAGAGGCACATATCCTATCCAACTTAACTATCATATCTATTAAGTTTGTAATGAACCAAACTTTTATTAATGAAAATTACTCTTTAGCTAATTAAATGTCTTATTTTGTGAAATGGTTATATAACATATGAACTTATTTGGTTTTATAATTTTGGATTTCAAAATACCATTAATAATTGTTACTGTTGCTAATATAGTCATTGAACGGTGAATACATGATTTGTATAAATATAGGGCTTTAACAAATCCAATTTACTCCGACAATGGAAGCAATGACCTCATCAAGTAGACTTTCCCTGTACGAAGCCCATTTTTTGGAGCTCAGAAAGGAGGAGTCATATGTGGGCTTCACTCTTGACCAAGACCAAGCTGAGCTTTAACACCTTAATCTTGAGCCAAACCACCTATGAGAGAAGTGGATGTTGATAGGGATTACCACCCGAGCGATGTTATCCAAGCCACTCCAAGAGTGTATCACCATCTCACACCTTACCCTTCATTCTTATGCCAGTTTTATAAGGGGTTATGTTACAAGACCATAGAACTATGATTAAATGAATTATTTTTGTATATAATAAATATTATACATTCATTTTATTATTTTTATGTTGTAAATAGTTTTTAAAGAACAAATTCTATTTTTAATTAATATTCAATTAAGAAATATATTTTAATGAACTGATGGATTTTTTAATTAAATAATATTTTTATTAGATATTATTACTAAATTAATTTTTATATAATATAAATGATAGTATAATTATTATGAATACTATTGTGATTTTAATTAAGGTTTGAATTTTTCAAAACCCATTAATTATTTATAAAAGTCTGTTTTTATTTTAAAAGTAAAAATTCACATATTTGAAAAATTATTTATATAATATGAATATTATTTTTGGAATCACGACATCAAAATTATCCAATGGTGAAGTTTTCATAATTTTCTTAGACAGTCAAATATTTGTGTTAAAATTAAATACCATTAAATTATATAATGTGGTTTATAACATCATAATGACCCAATAGTGATTTAATAAAAAATATAAATTCTATTTTCAGAAATTATATGTTTCACCATTACAATAATGTGATTTTAGGTTTTTTTGATTTATTTTACAAAGCCTTAGTGGACCCTTCAAGACTTATAAAACATTTTAGCTTTTTAAATTATTTTCTTTGAGAGTGTGACTCACCTCCACATAAGCAACCATATTATTTTAATACGTTCGGCCATTAGACTTATAAAATATTATCTTCCAATACCCTTTGGAAAAACCCATTGGCTGGTTTGTGGTTTTGATTTGTTTAATGTGTGGTGTCCCAAACCTAAAAAATAAAGAATTCCCTCTCCTTTCCTATATAAACCCACCCAAGATCCCACTTACGCTTCACTAAAAGCCTTTGAAGATTGACCAAACCCTACCATCCTTTCCCTAGAATCCTTCCAAGGTGCCCTAAGCTCTCAATAAGCCTCTCTCAAGCCCCTCCGAAGCCTTTGGTGTCATACTTCCATGTAATGGATTCCTTCTTTTCTCATTTTATCAATGTTTCTTAATATTGTTATGCCCTTTTATTTTTCATTATAAATGTTGAGGTATAATTTATCACCTCCCCTACACTACCCTTTTTATGTTTATTTAATATATACCCATTTCTCTCTCATTAATTCCTCCCCTGTAAACCTGTTACCATGCTGAAATTCCGGAAGTGATTTCTTCCTTTCTCAATTTTTACCAAATTTCATTATGTTGGTATACCATTTATTTTCAATTAAAATTGTTGGGTATAATTTCAAACCCCCCATAATTCCCTCCTAATTTTTGAATTATGAAATACCACTTTCCCTCTCATTAATTTCTCTTAATTACACCTGTTAACATGCTGAAATTCTGTAAGGGATTTCTCTCTCCTCATTTTCATTCACGAAATTCTTCAGTATTAAAAATCTAAATTCCATTACATATTTTGGGGCATGTATATATATGACCCCTTACTGTCCACTTCATGTAAATATGATGAGACACCCCTTCCACTATCATCAACCATTTTTTATGAACTCTTATGTCACACCATTATGCTGCCGAAATTGCACCGTGATTTTCCAAAACAAAGTCACTATGTAGTGATTACCATGCCCATTTATCTATCAAGGGTATTCAGTTTTGTTAAAATTTACATATTGATTATAGAGTATTAGTTATTAATTCCACATTCCTTTATCATGGAATAAATGATGATGAATCCATGGTTTATGATCCATGTGGCACACTTATTCATAAAATGAAATGATTAAGAAAGGTGCGCCCAAATTGCACTCTATTGCATTGGTAAAGATTAGTATCATGATACATCAAGTGAAATGAGGATTTACTCATGCTAATTAAAGTTAAATGAGGATTTAATCAGGCTAATTCAAGTGCAATGAGGGTTTACTCATGATCCATGTGCAATGAGCATTGGATCATGCTAATTCCATGTTAAGTGTTGTTACCACATTTCCATGTTATGATAAGCATGCTATATCATGTCTCTATGTTCATGTTTCTTTTATGATCCACTTATATGCATATTTCCTAACATGTATTTAATTATTAATGTTATTCCTTATTTACTCCCTTACTGGGATTTATAGCTCACCCTTTTCTTATGCATGTCCTCGGATGGGTATTCAACTTCAAATAGTTGTACATGATCAAATCCTAGATCAATTGAATCCTTTGGTCAGTAGGGTTCTTTACAAGATAGAAACAATCATAAATATTATCTTCATTTTCTACCAACATCTTTTTCCATGGATTCTAGATAATTTTCATCCTCTTATAGGTGTTTTGGTTATGATAAATAACACCTAAAAGTGTTGACTTTTATACTCCATTAGGAATAAATCTATTAAATTTGAGTAGGGATAAAATAAAATTTGTGTAAGGAACAGTATTAAATCTTAACAAAGCCTTACTCAAATCATTCATCTGTCTCATTGAAAATATTGGAATATTTTTTTTAATCCAATGATTCATCAAATATAGAAGGAATAAATCTTGATTTATTAATTGTAATGAAATCTACATTCTATTGTAGATAATATACTCTATAAACTTTATAAATAACCTAAATTCTCTATTTAGTTCACTACCACAGGTATTTTGATAGGTTTTGTCACCAGTTAATTCTAATAAATAATTTTCAATCTTAAAATTTGGATATTTTAATTTATAAGAACTTTTTGGATCCTCATACTCACCTTGATGTTTTAATTTTAAGTTCTCAACCCAAATAATTGAATAATAGTCTCATTCATGACCATCAACAACGGTTATAATAATATTTGACTAATATTCACCTTCAAACACCATAATCACAAAATATTCCTTTAATAATCAGTGATATTAAAGTTGATTATCGTCTAGGAACTAGTCAGTCCATCCATATTAACGAATCAATTGGAAAACTAAAGAACATCTTCCTATAAACCACTCAATATCTAATTTTTTCTATGTACTAAATATACTCCAAAAAATATGTGGGTTCAAGTGTTTTTGAGATAGACTTATGATTTCCTTTAATATTTTGGAAGCATCAGAAGCTTCGAGAGAATGTTCCTTGAAATATCACTTTATCTCGACCAATTTTAACAGAGATTCCGCATTTGTAAGGTTGGGGTTTTGGTAAAGTAAGGGCCACAAGAGGGTTTAACTTGGGTAGGAAAGGAATTTGATGATTTAGATCCAATTTCAAGAAATTGAAATCATTTAGGGATTTATTTATAATAAAACATGGGAAATATATAGATTACACATAACATACTTAAAAATACATACAGTATCTTTTTAAAAAATGAAATTTAATTAACTAAATATTCAATATAATCAAAACTTATCATTAAATATTAATTTACTTAATTTTATAAATTCATACATTAAATATATGGAAAATAAAATAACTCAACTAAGATGATCATACCTAACTCCTGTTTCATATTATTTAACCTCTCACAATTCACTAGAATTGTAAAAATATCATTAAGCTGATGTTCTGATCAATGAATTAAATAGAAATATCCCCTTTTGAAAATGATATCTCAATAACTGATATACTATATCATTATGCTTTGTCCTGAATTTAGATATACTAATTGTATAAAAATTAATTTCACTTGTGTTGTCAAAATTTATAGTGATATAACTAATTTGATATCGATAGTCTACGAAGGTGCGTTTCACCTATAGAATTTATGTACATCAATTTTCTATAGCTATTTACTGATTTTTAGTAGTATATAATGAAACAAAATTATGATTTTTACTACACCACGATACTAGATACTTTCCTCAAAATTTCATCTTCCAGAGTTTTTTTATTATCTAACTTATAGCCAATAAAGTCAGCATTGGAATAAATAATTTAATCAAAAACGTGTCCTCTAAAATAAAAAAGATCTAAATTGGTTATACATTTGATGTAATTTAAAATCCATTTAAAAATGCTCAAATGATATTCCTTGGGGTTTTCATAAAAAATTTCACACATTCTCACACAAAATATAATGTCATAATGGATGGGTATTAAATTAAATAAACTCCCAATCATACCATTTTAATTGGTTTTTTGAACTTGTTTCTAGTTTTATCAACATCTAATTAATGAGTGGTTCTCATTGGAGTATCGCATACTTTTGAGATATCCATTTCAAAGTGGATTAAAATGTATTTATTATACTATATTTGGATTAATATAATTCGTTCTTAAATTTAAAATATTTTAAAACCAAGAATGTATTTTAGTTCTCCCATCAAACTCACTTCAAATTCATTTTTCTTTAGTTTTGAAAATTCAATGCATAATGAATTTTATAAAGAACCAAAAAAATATTATTAATATATATTTGTGAAACCAAAAAATATTTTGAAGTTATTTTGATAAATAAGGTATCATCAGTAACACCATTTGTAAAACCATTTTAAACAAAAAAAAGTATTGAGCTTAACATACCATGTTCTGGGTTCTTATTTTAAATAATAAAGTTATTTTATTATTTTAAAAACATTATTTGGTAAATGAAGACTTTAAAATACATGGGGTTTTTTAAAATAACTTTATCAACAATATAACTTTTTAGAAAATAACTTTTGACATAAATTTGATTTAATTTGAAATTTATATGTGCTGAATAAGAAAATTGTTTCCTAATGGATTCAATCATATCTACAGTTGAAAATGATTATTTATATTAAATTACCTCTTATTTAATATAAACTTATACTACCAATCAATATTTATTTTCAATTATATTTTCAGATTCATCAAAATTGTTTCTATATGCCCATTTAGTGTTAATGGTTAAATACTCATTAGGTCTCTCAACTAGTTCTCATGTTCTATTCCTTTCAAAGTTATTCAATTATTCATGTATGACCATAACCCAATGTTCATAAATAATTAGACCATTAATTTTCATGGTTTTATGATTTAAAGTAAATTTTTGATGTTTGGGCTAGTTTGTAAGTGATGTTTGAGTTTTAGTTCAACTATTTAGATATCCAACTACAACATCTAAAGGACGGTCTCTATGGGTTCTAATGGTTATCAATATACTAAGTTCTTCTTTGTTTTACTCAAGGTTAGGTTCCTCTATAATATGTTTTTTGGGATATTCTTCAATAAAACAACAGCATGATCTTTGTTCTTGTTGGGGTTCTTGATATTTAAATTGGTCATATCATCCTCTATGTTTTCTAGGGAAAATTTAGGTTTATATGGATTTGTATCATCATATGTGATATAAATAGATTCTTCCACCAACTGTGTTATTTTATTAAATAATTTATAGGCCAAATGGTTGAATAATAACCAATAAAATTTATCTCAACACTCTTTAATTAAAATTAATCAATATTATCATTTATATTAATAATATAAAATTTTCCCAAAAAACTTAAAAATAATTTACCTTATGAATTTTTTCATTCAGTATTTCATATGAATCAATATATAAAATTTTTCTTATAAAGACTCTTACAATTTCATAACAAAATGTATCTACACATTTGTCCCAAAAATAGACTACTGGGACATATTCACTTAGCATCATATAGGAAATCTCTTGAAGAGTTGCACACCTTCTTTAAAAATCCCAATTTTTTGTGGTGTTCAAGGAGTGAAAAAATTATGATAATAATAATTTTGTGAGTACAAGGATTAAAAATGTGATTTTCAAAATCATGGTCATGATCACTTCTCCCACACTTAATGGTAAGTCTGATATGGTTCTTTGTAAATGTTTTATACTTTTCATGACAAATACAAGCCTAAATTCTGTGAGACAGAAACTGCACACATTTTAACCATCAAAAATTGTCAAAAATTATATAATCATAATGTTTTGATACTAATAATGATACTTTAGATAGTCCAAAATAGTCTGTCGGACCTAATTCTAGTGGTTTATAGGTTAAAACCTTTTTTCAGTTTGAAATAAACATTATATTTCATTCGTTTTTTATGTCGATTTCAAACATTTTATTTCAGGAGATCTAGTTCTTGTAGATCACTGACTAAACCATTTTTAGTAGATTTCTAAGAGAGTTAATATAATAGTGTCCTAACCTCATATTTTCTAACCAAGATTCATGATGAAATTCATTTAAATAAGAAATATTTTGAGAAAATAAATAGTTTTAATATACTTCATAAACCTTATAATTACTTAAAGTAGTGAAAACTAAATTAATGCTAGAATAATAAAAATTAAAATCCTTATTTTTAAATTCTAAATGAAACCTATCATAACATAATTAATATGTTCTTATAATATTATACTTTAATACATCAAAAATTAAAACTCTATAAAATAATTTGGTATTTTAATAAAAAACATGACAATTGGCAATAATTTTTTCTTTTTAATTTTCATTAAAGGTGACATGACAAATATCTACTCTATTTGATATTTTAAATCTTGTGATGTCCCATATCATGTGTTTTAAACAAACACTATCCAAATATCATATGTTTTTATATGATATTTTCAAATTATTCCTCTAGTAATAAATCAAATTCACATAGATTTTGGTAACCAGATTTGTTTGGGTTTGTAAAGGTTAGCAATTAAAGATTTGGGAATCCAAATTTGATTAATAGATTTATTCTCAGATTTATGAATGGACATAATATTATTTGAAACACAGGATCATTTTTGTATAAATTGTATTGTTCTATATTTATATATTTTATATGTATTATTTAACACAGATTTATTTATAGAATTTGGATTAGGAATAAAATATTTTTTATAGTGTTTTTTTATTTTCAAGAGGAGAACCAAAACTAGCTCTTGGTTTTAGTACAACATTACTACCTATTGGTTGTAGTTGGACACTCAAGAGGGGGTTTAATTGTGTTCCTACAAAAATTTCTATTAAAGTGTTTTGCTTAAAATATTCACCGAATTAAAATTAAAACAGGCCAGTTAATCAAGGTTATAAGATTATATTGTTTGACTGTTCGAACAACTTCTCAAAAGATTGATTAATTCTCAGTCATATCAATATGAGATATTGATACAACCTTTGAAACTATTCTAATAAATAATAAAAATTATAACTACTATACAACACAAACTAACTAAGTAGAATTTAGTTTTCGAAAAAATAAATTAGAACAGACAAAGACTAAATAGAAACACACATCGGATAAAACAAGTGGTTCATTCTCAGGACAAGTCTTTATCCACTCCACTTGAGGATCACATTAAACCATGTAGTTTATATTAATAAACATGATCCACACCCTAGATCGAGGTAAAAAACAGTACACAGGACTATCGAGGTCTAACAACCTCTCCTATTATTCTTTGTGGGAATAAACTACCAGGTCACACAAGGACCTCTTCTACACTTATTTGTGGGAGTAAACCGGTGTAACAAAATATGAGTGGAAGGATATCCTGTATCCTTCAGTTTGATATAGTAGAGAGTGTGTTTTTTAATATAGACACACACACTACTCAAAAGTATGTAAAAATTCACACAACATAGAAAATAAGTATGAGAGATAATTTAGAAGGCTCTGTGTGTCTTTAGATGTAGCTCTAGACTCCTCAGATGTAGCCAAAATGATGTTTGATTCCTCTTCTAGAAGTTTACATAGAAACAAAGTGTCATATTCGGGATTCCAACTGCAAGTATGGTTCTGCAAGTATATTCTTCTTCATTGATATACTAAATTAATTTTTTAATTCGATGTGTAGCTCTGTTTTAGATTGCCTCATTTTTTATTCTTTGTGTTATTGAGTTTACTCTAGTTTCCTGACATTTTCAGATGTTATTCAGTATATCTCACATGTTATTTATCTATGATTCTCTTGGTTTTATTCTTTATTTCGGGTTTCATGTGTTGGAGCTGATAGAAAACATGATTTTTACACCTCGTACCTCGTATTGTGAGGTGAAATGTCTACAAAGAAACATTAATTATGTTAGCTCCATTAAATGAATCAAATATCACTGTTATAAATAACATTTAAATTTAAATTTAAACTACAAAAGAAGGAAAAGTGATAAAGAAATGATGTCATATTTTGTCTCGAAACAATGTCACTATGAAATAATGTCATTGGGAAACAATGTCTTCTTATTTTCCTTTGAGTAGTGAGATAGTCTCGGTGCCATCATTGCATTGAGATCATGAACTGGTAGCACAGATTCCGTGTTAGGATCATGGTGTCTCAGGTAACAGTTTCTAGTCCTTCATCAAAACTTGAATGGTTTCTTAATGATGGTTGTAAGAAAACGGTGTCACTGAATTTATGAAATCTGAAACTGGTTATGGTGTCTGAGTTAAGGTGTCTGGATTATAATGTCTTCATCATGGTGTCTAGATTACGGTCCGGGTTACAGTGTCAATGAATTTTCCAAAATCATGAACTGGTGACAGAATTACAATTTCTTAGATTTATGAAAATATCTATAAAACTATCTTAAGAAATAATATTCATGGAATGAATAAGACATAATCATTTAATATAATAAATAATTATATAACAATATCAATTATAGTTTACAAGAGTAAACATGATTTGTGAGATTCTGAATTAGGATATTGTAAAAGTTTATATCATGAGTTGTAAGCATTTAAGTATAGGGAATCCAACGGTCTCTACACATGATTTTTTATTTGTTAAGAAAGGTAAAAATGATTTGTGATCAGTAAAATATGATTAAAACATGTGGATTTCAACAATATCCTCCTTTTTTATGATAAAAAAAATCATGGAATACAAATTTTCTTTTCTTATTCTCCCCCTTTTTGGATTATAAAAAATAAAAAATAAATAAAAAAATAAACATGAAATAAAGGTAAGTAAGAAATTAAAAAAACAATAGTGCATGTCACATTGGATAGAAAGATAGAATTCATTACAATCATGATGAAAAATAAAAAACAACCCTATAAAAATACATTCTTTAATTATATTTAACACCATGAGTCTAATCTTTGTCCTTTATTGAAACATCAGAAGAAGCTACGGGAGAAGAAGTAGAGGTTGGATAAGGGATTCATCCAACTGTGAGAGAAGTAAGATCTACACCTTCAAAAACAGAAGCTTCCAGAGTTGGTTTAGTTGAGTAATGAGGAAAATATTGGTCAATCATAATAGGTCTGATCTAGCTCAGAGCCTGAGATACAGACATGGAAAAATAAGTAAAGGTAGTGTATGATGAAGGGGTTGATCAAGGTTGCAAAGAGGCAGCTGTTGGAGCCACAATGGCAGTGCTTTGCACATTAATATAAGGCTTCAACAACATAATGAAATCAGTAATGATCTCACCACCATACTGTATTGCCTTCTCAAAATCATTTTTTTTCTCTTGGAACAAGTCCAATAGAGGAGTGAAATCTTTAAAATTTTAAACTAAAGTCTTGAAGGCTTGAGTGACAGGAGTAATTTTCAAATTCTCTACAATGTACTCGAAAATGATTGGTCAGGTCATTCTTAGAGTAAATTCTATTAAAGTAGAAATCCACTTTCATAGAAATTTCTTCCTGATCATCAATGTAAATATTTGAATGAATCATCAATAAATCAAGTACTTGGTCACTATTTTTAATGACAACAGATAAAATTTCATTATCAACACCACTTCACACTGACCGAAGTTATTCTTTAACAAAAATTCTGATCAGATTACTTTCCATAGGATGAGATGATTTTCCAGAGGCATTTGAAGTTTTAATGGCTAAAGTGAGAGACTTATGCTTATTTATAATTTTCTATAAACATCCCTTATACACATATGTCATCTTTTTAAGGCTAAAAACAAGTTCATGCATCTCATTTACTATCTTTATGTTTCTCTCATCCACTTTGTCGTATATTGAAGTTAGATTTGGTTGAGTCATAGATACATATTTATTAGGGATCTGAACACTAACATCCTCAATAGGATGAGTAGAAGAAGATTTTCTAGTTTGCAGCATCTGTTTCATATCTTCAACCATAGAACTGAGAGACTTCACCTCATCACTCAATTATTTGTTATCAATCCTAACTGCTTGTATTTCATGAAGAATTTTCAGTTGAATTTTTCATATTATTTTCTCTAACAACAAGGAAACATTTCTTTCACTTAGATTTGTTGCATGAGCAGGTAGTGATTTCATGATCTTTTCAAATCTAGCTAACAAAGTATCTCTAAAAAGTGTCACATCACTATGACTCACAAAAGTAGAAGGTTCTTATGTAGGTTTAGAAATAGTAACTGAAACAGGTTCTGTCTCTTTAGCAAAGATTACCTCTAGATTACGAGCTGGTTTCAATTGAAACACAGTGGAAATATATATACATTTAATTGAAGCTTCTTTGGTATTGCCCACATCAAAATATCTAGGAAACATATTCTAGGTATCCACAGTTCTTTAGTTAAAAATATTGGAAACTTGAACATTTTCTAAACGGGGGTTTTGCTCCCCCTTAATAGGTGCATCTCTTCGTGGACTAATAGATTCAGTATCTCGAATCATTTACAAAATTTTATCTCTATCAGGCTCACCCATTTCCATTATAGCTTGCTGAAAGGCCTATTTCGTTCATTCCTCAACAGATAGGATTATTTTAGGTCAATTTTTTCTTATAATTATTCCTTAACAGCAGCCACTTCATCAATAATAAGTTCTTATAAATGTTCTTCAGGAATGGATTGTTCCTATACACTAGTAGCAGGGTATTTTTTGGCAACCTATTATTTTTAAAAATTAGGTTCTTCCATTGAGTCAACACTTATTTTAGAAACAAATACATCTTTTATCGTAACACCTTGTGGAATGGATTATCCACTATCTTCTTGATCTTATAAAGTTCCTTCCTTAGATGAAACAACTGCAAGTTCTACTCTTTCATATGAATAATCAAAAAATTATCTTGTTCCAAACTAGGGTCAAATTTGTTCTTTGATCTAGAAGGATTCTTAACTAGAATAAACGTTTTATACAACCTTTCATTTTTCTCCATCCAAGGCTTTTTTCAAGGATACCAGCTAATTTTTATCCATCGTATTGTATCCTTTGAGATATAGAACTCATAATCTTGAATAAATTCTTCATTAATGCCAACTAATCCTTTAGTAGACAACATTTCAGAGATTAATCATGAATAAAATAGAGAGGTAGATTTCAATGTTGCCTTGATCTTTTCACACATGTCAAGTATAATAAACTTACACAAATTGATCTTTTGACCATTTTTCGTAAGATGTATCATGAATACATATTGATATATAAGGGTATAAAAATATCCTTTCCTTGGACAAATAATATTTTTCATAAACATAAATACTATACTTGTCTCACCATCCAACTCAGCAGCAATTTTCCTTCTTTTCTTCTTATTTCCATTCAAACTTTCTGGGGACTTTGGTAAGATAAAAACATCACTATGAGGAGGATGACCTCTTTGGAAATCATCAAATATTCCTTCATGAGGTGTCCTTAGGTATCCATCACATAACCTCAAGGAAAAAGTACAAATTTGACCATTTATCCATCTTCTTAAAACAAATTCATCTTTAGCATTGAATGAAAACTAGACATACTGATAAAATTAAGAGACAAGTTTTGGAGAAATTGGCCTTTTCTCTTTTGTGAATTAGTTCAACCATCCCTTCTCTTCCAGTACTTCCAAAACGAGTGACTTAATTTTTAGAAACCACTTCATACATACTTCATTTTCCTGTACTACTATTCTATCAGCAAGACTCAGATTCAACAGTCCTTCAGGTACTACATTAGGTGCCTTTACTACTTTCTTCTAAGTTCTATACTTATTTGGAGTCGATGATGATGGGTTCCTCATTCTGGGAATTCAACAAGGGTTTGAGAAAGATGAAAGGTTGATAGAGGACTAACAGTTTGAAAGGTAGGGGTCTCAGTATTGAGAGAGGAGAGTTCGAGTGAAGAGAGTAGTCAAAGATATTTGGTTTTTTTCATTTAGGGATTTCAAACATCGCAAATTCGAAAACATGGAATAAAATTAATAAAATAATAAATACAACGATATGGGAAATAAAATTCTAAATATAGAAATCTCAGTCATTATGGTGAGACCAGAACCGGTTTTCACTGTTTTATCATTACGATGTGACTTCAAATAGTGTGACCATATTATTGAAATAGAAAGTGTAGGAAAGTAACCAAGAGACAATAACTTTGGGACTATAATTGTGAGATAGTGATTCCAAGATAGTAACTTGGGAAACTATTAGTCATGAAACCGTAAAATGTGAAACAGTAAGTGTGAGACAGTAACATTGTGACTGTAAATCATTTACATAATATTTATCATTCTTAATTCTTATATGATGTAATTTATCCTTTTATAATTTAATAGATTATTAAATATATTAGATAGTTGTTGTTCTGTGCCAGTTATTTCCAAATTTATATCACCTTTTTGTTAATGATCTCTCAAAAAGTGATTCCTTACATCAATATGTTTTTTCCTAAAGTGTTAAATAGGATTCCTTGAAATATTAATAGCACTTGTATTGTCACAATATATAAGTACATGTCTGAATTGATATCTATAGTCTAAAAATTTTAACATCATCCACAAAAGATGTGGACCAAAATTACCAGTAGCTATGTATTCAGCCTTGACAGTAGACAATGAAACATAATTTTGTATCTTACTACACCATGAAACCAAATAATTTCTATAAAAACTAACATTCCCAAGATTTTTTCTTTCTATCTAACTTTTATACACCAATATCAGCATCAGAATAACTCACTATATAAAATTATTTTCTTTTTGGGTCAAAAATAATAAGTTAATAGAATGTTTGAGGTATTTGAAAATTCTTTTTACATCATTTACGTGAGATTATTTGGGATTATCTTGAAAATTGGCACAAATACACACACTAAACATTATATATGGCCTACTAAGAGTCAACTAGAGTAAACTTCCAATCATTCCTCTGTAAGCAATTTGATCATCATATTTACCATCTTCATCAAGATCCAACTTTCAAGTAGTACTCATTGGAGTATCACAACTTTTACTATTTTACAAACCAAAATGTTTTAGAATATCATTAGTATATTTACTTTTATTTAAAATAATACCATCCTTATTTTGAATGATTTGAAATCCAATAATGAATTTTAGCTCACCCATTAAATGCATTCCAAATTCAATTTGCATCATCTTTGAAAAATAAATACCTAAAGAATTTCTTGAAGATCCAAAAATAATATCATCAACATATATTTTAGCAACAAAAACATATTTATAAATTAATTTTATAAAAATAGTAGGATCAACTATACAATTTTTAAAGCTTTGGGAAATAAGAAAACTACTTAATCAATGATACCATGCTCTTGGATCTAGTTTTAAACCATATAAAGCTTTTGTTAATTTGATAGAATGACATTGAAAGTGGGGATTTTTAAAACCAGGGGTTGTTAAAAAAACATCCTCAACTATATACCCATTTAGGAATGCACTTTTAACATCCATTTAATAATTTTTTAAATTAATATTTGTTGCATAAGCAAGCCGGATTCTGATGGCTTCAAGTCTATCTATTGGTGAAAAGATTTCTTTATAGTCAATGCCTTCTTCATGACTGTAACCTTTTGCAACCAATATGGATTTATTTCTAATGATACTGACACATTCATCTACTTTGTTCCTAATCACCCACTTAATACCTATGGTCAAAGTGTATTTGGGTCTATCCATGAGTTTCCAAACAATATTTCATTCATGTTTATTTAGTTTTTCTTGCATATGCATCACCAGAAAATAATCATTGATTTCATCATTGATGTTTTTATGTTCAAGTTTTGTCATGAAAGCTTGATGTTCAACATGATTTCTAAGAGAATCTTGAGTTTGAGTTCCTTTATCTAAATCTCCAACAACAACATATAAAGGATGGTTCTTAAGGGTTCTAGTTGGTCTAGAAAAGGAGGGTCTATTAATTTTAATTTCATCTATAGGTTCAGGTTCACCATGTCTAGATTCTGAAGAATTTCTAGAACTGTTTGATTTAACAGAATTCTTGAAAATAGGATTATATGATTTTTCATTTGTGTCCAAGTTTGACATATTATCTTCAAGATACTTTAGGGAGTTCTTAGGTTCATGTTGATCTGTTTCATCGAATTTTATATGCACAAATTCTTCCATACATTGATTTATTTTGTTAAAGACTCTATACGCTTTACTAGAGCTTGAATAACCTAGAAAGATTCCTTCATCACTCTTGGATGAAAATTTATCAAAGTTATTATTGGTATTAAAAATATGATCCTTTCAACCAAAAACTTTGAAGTAACTAACCTTGGGTTTTCTATTTTTCCCCAACTCATATGGATTCTTCTCAAGGATATGTATAATTAAGACTATTAATTGTGTAGCAAGATGAATTCATGGCCTCATCCCAAAAGTAAACAGGTAAGTCATACTCATTAAGCATTGTTCTAGCATTGTTTTCGTAAGATTCTATTTCTTCTTTCTAGAACTCCATTTTTAGGTGTCCTGGGGGAAGAGAAGTTATGACTGTATCCATTGTGTGGGAAAAAAGATTCAATATCTTGATTTTAAAACTCATGTCCATGATCAATTCTTAAGGATTTTATTCTTATTCCACATATATTTTCCACTGTTTTAGCATAAATGGTGAAATAACTACATGCTTCACGTTTGTAAGCTAAGAAATAAGTCCACGTATACCTAGAAAAGTCATCTACAAGAACATAGACATAGTTATTCCCATTTAAACTAGAAACTCAAGATGTTCTAAATCAGTCCATGTAAACCATCTCTAAAGGTTGAAAAGTTGAAACTTCTTTCATTGTTTTGAACGATATCCTCTGATGTTACCCTTTTGACATGGATTATAAAATTTATCATTTGGAAACTTATGTTTGGGTAAGTCTTTGACTGAGCCTTTTATGGTAAGCTTCCTATGGGAGTGTATATTAAGTGTCCTGATATCCTATTCCAAAACCAATACTCATTATGAAATACATTTAATCATGATAGATTTTGAAAAATTACAAAATATATGTTGAAAGCATAAACATTTTCATTTCAAAAAGAAAAAAATATGAGTTCATTTTTTGAGTTGAAAAAATTGCAAGAATTATTTTCAAATTTAACATGAAATCAATAATCACATAATTTTGAGATACTAAGAAAATTATATTTCATTCCATCAACAAAAAGTACTTTATAAATTAAAATAGAGTTAGAGTTACCAATCTGGCCTGTGTTAACTATTTTTCTTTTAGCATTGTCACTAAAGCTGACATGTCCACCATCAATCATGATTAGGTTCTTGAAGATTGAATAATATACAATCATGGGTCTTGAACATCCACTACCCAAGTACCATAATCTTTCGAAGGATCTTTTCAAACAATATTCCTACAAAATAATCCAACAATAATATATTTTGGTATCAAGACCTGTTTGCATCTAGTGAAATTAGTAATTAGTGCTTTAAGGACCCACATTTTCATCATTGGTTTCCTCTAACGATTTTATAAAATGTTTAAAAAATAGGCCATATTTGGTCTAGAATAACTAATGGTAGTAAATTATTTTACAGAATTGGAACTAGCAGCCAAATTTTGATTTTTAGGTTTAAAATGTTTTCCAGATTTAGTGACCAAATGTATTTTGGATAGGTCTCTCTGTCCAGGATGATATCCTATACCATAAGTGTATTTAGTATCTATCTGTTTACCAAGAGTTTGAGTGAGATTATTTTTATCATTGGTAAATGTTTCTAGGTATTTGTTCAACTGTTCGTTATGCATTTTTTATTCATTTTTTTCTTCTAGAAATTGAGCCTTCTTGTCCTTTTTACTAGTAAGTTCAGACATAATATTAATAGTGAGAGCATGTTGTTTATTTACATATTTATATTTATCTTTTAATTCATTACATGTATCTTCCAGCATGTTATAGTATTCAAATAGTTCTTCACTAGTCATATATTCATAATCACTTTCATCTCCAAAATAGTAATAATTATGTACAGGAGAATCTATGGTTACCTCAGATGTGTTTGTCATAAAACAAATATTTTCCATATTATCTTTCTCATCATGAGTTGATGCTGATTCATTGAGATATTCTAAAAGGCACTCCCAGTGGTCTTCATAGATTTCTTATACTTCTTGTCTTTATTTTCATACTTATTTTTGTATTTTAATGTCATACAGTCAGCTTTGACATGTCCTATCCTTTTTAATTCGTTGTAGACAATATCTTATGAGTTTTCATTTCTTTTCCAGTACTTTTCCCAGTTTCCCTTGATATCATAACTTCTTTTATAATTGGTTTTCCTAAAGAATTTATTCTTCCTATAGAATTTATTAAATATTCTAGATAGTTTAGACATCTCTTCATTACTATCTGATGTTAATTCATCATTTTTGGAAATTTAACAAAGGCTAGAACCTTCTATTTTTCCTTGTTTTTAAAGGTAGTAGTTTTGAATGATATATATTTTCTCATAGGTTCTTCTTCTTCTTTATTGTTTACTTTTAACTCTTATTAATACATCATCAATTTTCCAATGAGTTCTTTGATAGGTAATTTTTCTGATGTCATGTTATTTTCTAATAGATATATAAGTTCCTCTCCATTTATCAGGTAAACATATGAGAATCCTCATAATTTGTTCTTTGGCAGTAACATCTCTTCCTAGAGAGATCATAGTGTTCATAGTTTTATTAAACATAAGATACATGTCAGAAATATGATCATCAGGCTTCATTTTAAAGTTTTCATATTTGATAGTATATGTGTTAATTCTCATTTCATTTAAACTATAGGTTCGGTCATGTGAAATAGACAAAGAATCTCAAAATGAATGGGATGTTTTACACACAGAAATTATTTTAAATTCTTCATCTCTTAAAGAAAAGTATAATGCATTAAAGTATTTATAATTATTATAATAAGTAGCCTTCGTTGTGTGATCCCAAGTAGTTTTAGTAGAATCTATAATCTTATATTCATCTATAATTAAAGACTAAATCTCGGAACCCATACATTCTAAGTGCATTTTCATTTCAATTTTCCACTGTGCATAATTTTTTCCTTTAAATAATGGAGGTCTATTGGTAGTAGAACACTCTAATATATTATCTATAATTAGAGAATAAATTGTAGAAGTTTAGTTTTAGAGAAGTAAAAATTTATAACTAACAAAAATGTTCATATCTTTAAAGAACAACTAAAATCACAGTTGGAAAATATTTTAAACATATTGAAAAATAAATTTTTTGAAAATATGGATTTTAAAAATAGACACTAATACCAAGTGTTGGTTGGGGTAGGAGCCTCAATTGGGAGGTGAATTGAGTTTCTATAAAAATTTCTGTTAAAAAAGTTTTCTTAAAATATTCACCCAATTAAAATTAAAACGGTCCAGTTAATCATGGTAATAAGATTATAATAGTTTGAATGTTCAAACATCTTCTCAAAAGATTGATTAATTCTAATTCATATCAATATGAGATATTGATACAACTTTAGAAACTATTCAAATAATGAGAAAAAATTATAACTACTATACAAGACTATCTATCAAAGTAGAATTTAGTTTTTTGAATTATAAATTAAAACAAATATACAATAAATAAAAACACATAGCGTATAAAACAAGTGGCTCTATCTCAAGACAAGACCTAATATTCCCCACTTGTTGATCACCTACCAACAAGCAGTTTGTATTAATAAATATGGCCAACAAGATGGATCGAGGTAAGCAGTAGTACACATGACCATCTAGGTCACATGACCTCTTCCACTGTTATTTGTGGACATAAACTACTAGGTCACGCAAGGACCTCTTCCACATGTATCCAAGGGATTAAAAATATTTAAGAAGATATGAGTGGAATGATATCATGTATCCTTCTGTTTTATATAGGATACAATTTTTCTTTTAATACAGACACAGACAATGCTCAAAATATGTAAAAATTAAAACGACAAAGAA
This sequence comes from Viscum album, assembly GCA_963277665.1. Classification (NCBI taxonomy): domain Eukaryota; kingdom Viridiplantae; phylum Streptophyta; class Magnoliopsida; order Santalales; family Viscaceae; genus Viscum; species Viscum album. Next base: position 57,755,940 of record OY728125.1, read on the forward strand.
AATAATTATGAGAGAGAATTTTAAAGGATCGATGTGTCTTGGATGTATCTATAGACTCCTCAGATATAGATGAGATGAATTTTGAGTCCTCTTCTCGAAGTTGACACAATAATAGAGTGTCGTATTCTGGCTTCCAGGTTAATTCAAGTATATTCCTCTTGTTCCTTGATATGCTAAAGTAGTTTTTTAATTCGATGTGCAACTTGGTTTGAGATTGAATCGTGTGTTCTTCTTTGTTTTCTTGAGTTTATTCTGGTTGCATGATATTTTTAGATGTTCTTATTTATTGCTCACCTGCTCTCTATCTTTGAGTCTCGTGGTTTTATTCTATATTTCCGGGTTCATGAGTTGGAGCCTATAGGAATCAGGATTTTGACACCTCATACCATGTAATGTTAGGTGAAATGTCTAAAAGGAAACATTAATTATGTGAGTGCCATTAAATGAATCAAATATGACCATTAAAAATAATGCTAAAATATAAACTACAATATGCATAAATTTTATTAAAAAACTATGTCATGGTTTTTCTTGAAACAGTGTCACTAGGAAATGGTGTCACTAGGAAATAGTGTCTTCTCCTTTTACATGGAGGAGTGAGACAGTCGTGGTGCCACAGTTTCATTGAGATTAGGAACTGGTAGTACAGAAGTGGTATCAAGATCTTTGTGTCTCAGGTAACGGTGTCTAGTCCTTTATCAACAATTTGAACAGTGTCTTGGAGATGGTAGCAATAAACCGATGTCAAAGAAATTATGAAATCTGAAACTTGTTGCGGTGTATGAGTCATGGTGTCTAGATTATGGTGTCTTTGTTAGAGTGTCTAGATTATGATGTTTGGGTCACTGTGTCAATAACTTTTCCAAAATTTAGAATCAGTGGGAGACTTATGGCTTCTTAGAGATAGCCAAATTCCTGTAAAACTATCTTCAGAAATAATATTCATTGAATTAATTAGACTTAAGCATTTAATGTAATAAATCATTATAGAACAATATCAAATATAGTTTACAAGATTAAACATAATTTGTTATATTCTGAATCAGGATATTGTAAAATTTTATATCATGAGTTGTAAGCTTTTAAGCATTGGGAAACCAACAATCTCAAAACAAGATTCATGAAAGGTTTAATAAGGTTAACATGATTTGTGATCAGTAAAACATGATTAAAACATGAGGATTCTAACACAACAAAAAAATTTATAAAGGGTTTCAGTGCTTTCTCCAAAAAAACTCAATATATCTCTTTAGTTTCTCATCTACTAATATAAAGTCATTATTTTCCTTCATAATATGTTTTTTTTATTCTTTTTCAACAGCAATATTAGTTTTAACAATAGTTGATAAAAGATTTAGTTTATCTAAATTATTATATTTATCTTTAATCTCATTAAAGGTAACTTCAATCATGTTAAAATACTCAAATATATCTTTACTATGAATATCATTTTCATCATGATTTTCATGTTCAGAGATATCATAGATATGATAAAAAGAAGTACATTATGCCTATGGAACTATAACCCTGAATCATAGATTGGATTTTTCATTTTCATCTTCTTATCTAGTATTTGAGTCACTAGAGCTATCCTCAAAATTTCACCAAGTGGAATTCATTGATTTATGGAATTTATATCCAATATATTTAAACATTTTCCTTTATTTAAACTTTTTATAATCAGTTTTTATGTTTCCATTCCTTTTACAGTCATAGGAGGCAACATCAAAATTAAAATCTTTCTTCTGATCAATTTTCATGTCATCATTTCCCTTAAATTTGATTTTTTTGAATAAATTTTCCTTTCTATAAAATTTAATGAATCTTCTACCCAAATGGGTAATTTCTTCATCATTATCAAATTCATTAAAACTTCATTAGGTACTCCCTTATTTGATTACATATTTTGATTTTTACAAAGATGCTTTGAATGAAATGAATTTCTTTTATTTTTCATCCTAATTATTTAATTTACGTTCTTCCACATACATAATTGTGTTTCTTATCATCTCCTTTATTGGAATATTTCTCACATCACATGATTCTTTAATAGATATTTTATTGAATCCCCATCTTCCATTTTAGTATCTTAGAATCCTCATAAATTGAGACATGTCATCCATAGTCATTCCTAGTGCATTAATTTTATTTTTAATCTCGTTAAACATGAGATAAATTTGATAAATAGTCTCATAAATACTAATTTTAAATGTATCATACTTAATATCATAATAATTTTAACACATTTTATAAATATACTCACTATGATTCATTTTAAAAGTAGAATTCTTAACAGTAGAAGTACTTCAACACATTTCATTGACATTAGATGTACCTTATTGAGAAAGGAAAATCGTAAACAATTATTAAAAATTTATAAACAATATAGATATTATATTTAATTCATCTTCTACTAGAGAAAAAAATTAAGAATTTAAGGATTTATAATTACAGTCATAGGCTGTCTTAGTGGTATCACTCCATTTGGATCTAAAAGCATTTGGTTTTTCATATTGGTATCCAATTATAGTCATAATATAAAAACCCTAATTTCATGATATATTTTCATTTTTACTTTTCATTAATCATATTTTATACAATTAAAGTATGTAGATGTATTTGTAACATTTCCCTCAATTCAATTATTATCCATAAATTTAAAAAAAATCATTTAATATTAATTTATGTATTTCGGTTAAAAACTTGATCCCAATTAAAAATAGATAAATAAAAATAAGAAATAAATAAAATAATATGATACCAAATATTATTTGGGGGGTATTACTCAATAAGTGGTTGAATTTAATATCCAATAAAAAATTCTATTAAAAATAATTTATTAAAAAATCCCCTAGTTTGAAATTCACCCTGTTGACATATACATTAGGTATATCTAATTTAATTTTTTTAAATAACCTCTCAGAATTATTATCAAAACACATTTAGAATAATCTTAAGATTATCCCAATATTTGGATATTTCTATGCTAATATTTAATAGTAGAAATATCATATGTAAAATTTATCTATCAATGTAATGTTTCATAAAAGTTATTTTAAAAATATTTTTAAAAGTATATTATGAAATACATTATAGAATGATGTATAATTTTATAATACAATAGGTTTAGTTTCATGAAAAAAACATAATACTATCTATATTATAGTCAATAAATACCAATAATGTCTATTAAAAATAAACAGACGATCCACTACCTTGATCTAATATAGATTATTATAGCACAAATGGTTCTCAAGGACAATATACAGCCTCTTCTACAATTTCTATGCGAGTAAAATATGAAGGAAATAAATTAAGAGTATATGAGTACAATTATTTTCCCTACTAGAGTTTTTGTTTTAATTGATTTAATAAGAAATTCATTCATAACTCAATTTTAATAAAAATGGTGAGACAAATAGATAAGTGAAATCTTGATACAATAAATTCTTAAATCTCAATTGTTCTTCCAATGTCTCTTCTCTTATTAGTGTTTCCTTCAATTTTGAGATAAGATTCGAATAAAAGAAATTGTTATCATATATTTCAGTGATGTTTAGATGAAAAAAGTGTATCATATTCTTGAAAACATATCATTAGATTCTATTTTATCACATGTAATAAAATCATTTTCTTTCTCTGGATTTAATCTTCTATAAAAATAATTATTCCTTTAAAAATATCCGTGGGAAATATATCATTATGAATCCTCATACTCAACATGAAATCTAGATGCATTAAATTATTTTGACAAAGAATTTAATTTATCATAGAAATTTAATGGAATATATTAAAATATAATTCCCACTTTATGACAAGGTCACTTAAAGTGTTCCATGTCGCATCATTCATGGTTTCTCCAACACCGAGTGAACATTTAAGTTATATTCCCTTGATAAGTCTCCTAGTTTCTTGCTATGAACTTGTGGTTGATCCAATACGTAGTTTATTTTCAACATTCTCATTTGGTCTCATCACATCAACATGTTGTGTCTTATTTTCATCTGAAAATTCTTTTAGTTTTCCAAAATCCTAAAATGGTCATATAGTTTCATTACTTCATCATAAATTCGATTGGATATAACATGTGGTCTCTCCAATAATTTTTGATTTATTAATATAAAGAAGATTTCATAAAGCTAGTTAACATAGCATGTGGTCAATCCAAATAACATTGACTTCAGTTGAAGAGTTTATGAGAAATCCCCCATGATCAATCAGATATACATGTGGTCAATCCACTTGGTCATGTGGTTGCTTCAACATTCAGTGAAAATTCTATGAGATTTTCTATCTCTATAAGATATAAGAAGTGGTCTCGCTAATTATTCTTATGGTCACATGATTACTTTATGATATATCTATCATGGTCAACCAAATGGTCATATGGTCTATGCATTTGTCATTTGGTCACTCCATTACTTTGTAAAATTTAAATTCTCAAGATTCCTTCTTACTGATGATATAAATTATTCATGTTGTCGATCAAGTCCTTATGGTCTCTGGAGCACTTATATAATTTTACTCAACTCATGGTTGCATTTTTGGATTTACATTCACTTCCAAACTTAGGAAAATTGAAAAATTTTCCAAAAAAACAATTTAACTTCCGTAAAACACATAATTGATTAGAAACACATAAACATGATTTGTAATTATTAAAATAAGGAAATGATGGATTGATCCAACAAATATCTTGATCAAAATGAGAAGAATGAGATATGGAAAGTTATTCCAAGTCTATGTAATAAGAATTTTATTGGGTCCAAGTTGTTATTCTTAAATAAACTCAAAAAATATGGAAATGTGATTCATAAAAAAGAATGACTAGTGTGAAAGGGGTATTCCTAGATTTTAGTAATTGGAATTGATGATAAATTTTTATTGGTATTGAGACTTTAAACTATTCAGTTTTTCTTAACCATGATGGTTAAATGGTTTCAAAGTTTATCAAATGGTTCTCAAATATAATTAATTAAATGGAGTCCTTAAAGAGTAAGCGTCCAATGAGAAATTATATGGATTATTATTGATATAGATAAAGGGAATTTTTATCAAATAAAGAATGATTTTTTCGGGCTTAAATAAGAACCAATAACATTATACTCATATTAGATAAATATCTAATGAAGATCCATTTAAATCATGGAAGGTTTTATCATAACCTGTACATAAAAAATGAGTAGTAGTAGTGTTTTATGGTGCTTTTATATATATGACATAAATTTTGGAGGCTCAAATGAAAACCAATGAATGATGTTTTCATATCACATAAGGTGAATGTTCGAGATGTATCTTATTAGTGAATTGACATTTTTACATATCTTTTGGGTAACAAAAAGAAAGGATGGAATATTTATCTCCAAAACTGAATATTATAAGGCAGTTTAATTAATATTTCAAATAAGGGATTCAAGCCCCATGGAAACAATGGAAGAGATAAAACTGAAATTGTTCAAATATGAAGAGGGAAAGAAGGTCAATGTTACTTATTATGGAAAAATAATTGGATTTTTTCTTAATTTGACCTATACTCAACTAAACATTTTCTTTGACACTTATCAAGATGTTGATTTTTAGAGTGAATCCAAAGAAATATATATGATATTTTTTGGAATAATTTTACAATATATCCATCATAAAGTGGACTATTGGATATTACATCATAAATATTCACAACATACATTACTGGGATGTACTAAAGAATATTGGGTGAGCTTGGTAGATGAATGAAAATACAATTTAGAAGGTTCATAATATCATTGGAAATCATGTATATCATGTATATCATGTAAAAGTAAGAAGCAAGATTTCATATCTTTGAGCATTGCGGAGGTAGAGTACATTTCTAGTTCTCAAGCATGCACCCAATTTGAAAAAACATGATGATTTGGGTGTTTAATACATTGGTTCTATTCCAATCATGTGAAGAACATTTTGGGAGATCAATTTGAACAGAAATCACATGCGACATTAATAGTCCATGCAGATTTAAATCCAATATAATTTCTTAAAGGTGAAGTCCGAACAAGGAATTATTATTTTGGAGTATGTGTCAAATAAATATCAATTAGATTATATCTTAACAAAATAAAAATACAAATTTTTGTTTAAGAAGCATTGATTATCTCTTAGAGTCAAACCAAATCCATCAACCTTAATGGACTTTGAATAACCCCCACTCTCCATGGTTTCTCTCATGAGAAAGGTATGTTTTCTCATCTTTACCTGTTGGATTTATAATATTATTTTGTGAGAAGTTTATATAATTGATCTATTTTGGTTTTTTTAAAATGGGGGACAAATTCATATATATGTTTTAAAGGGGGAATAGTGAAAGAGGGAGATTAGCTCAATAAAAAATTTGGGAGAGCATCATGTGCTTGATCAAATAATCCAATATATATTGTCTTGAAAAAATTTTCATTAAATTATGTTCTCACATAGATAATGATTCATTTGAGCTTAGAGTTTGCAATTTATGGCTAATTGATTGAAATATTAAGAGTTATGTTTTAGAAGGAAAAAATAACTGATTCTTGAAGTGTTTATAGGATTTTCTATAAACCCCATGGTGGGTATTGCTATCCAAAATACCTTATAAGGATTTTTGTGTTGGGTTTGTTTAAAAGATTTATGAAGGATGATTAATGGGATGTTAAAGGAATGAGTTTATTTTTTGTTTAAAAATGAATGTAAAACATCCAGGACCATACTTTAGTGGTGCCTATAGTGCTTATGGTGTATACCTATGTGAAATAGGGATTCCCAAAATGGTTTAGTAGGTGTTTAGAGTTGGTTGTGGTCGACAGGATTCATTGAATGAAAAAATATCCAACATATTTACACCAGGTTATGGATAGTTAATTATAGTCAAGACCAGTAATTAAAAGATGTGTACACATGTGAACCTACATCATTTAACATGGTTTTATGGAGATGGGTTTCATTTTTTATAAATGTTATGTTAGCTACAGGCATGGAGAAAAGTGTGGCAGTATATGTTTTCACATGTAACCCCTGGAGATACAAAATATAGTTGTTTAAGTATTCATGGTTCATGGAATGTTTTCCTATGAAAAATAGCTCTATGAAGAAGGATATTCTCATTGTTTTGGGTGTGTTAAAGAAAAACGGTTATATATGGTGCACTATAGTGTGTGGAAAACTGTTTTGGAATTCGAATTTTTATATATATAATAATTGTCACACACCTTGGGTCTTTATAGATATTTTCACTTCCATATAATGGATTGTTTGGGATTGTTTTATAAGGACATTAAGTACATTCATGAGGATGGATTTAACATACATTATGAAATGGTTTTAAAATAGGATAGAAATATGACCAAGGGATGTAGACATTTTGAGTGAGTGAGATCTATAGAAACATGTTGAAGATTATAAAGAGTATAAGAAAATGGGGTAAATCTATATATTATATGGATGATTGAAAGTTAGGTAATGTTTTCTTTTTAAATTCACATTCTCTCTTGGGATGTTTGAAAACTCATGTATTTATGATAAAAACCATTCTTGTAGACATTTCCACTGTATTTGGTGAAGAAGAAAGATGTTTTATGGTGGAGTTGTTAGTTCTTTGAGGTGGGAGAGTATTAAGCTTTCCAAAACATTCATGGTAGTGAACTAGGAGGGTTCGTGAGATATCTCCAAACTTATACTTGTAAAAATAGAGTGCTTTTAGTGATTTAGGTGCACATGCACATTTCCATTCATGCTACTTGGATATAGCCCAATGTGGGTGAAACATGTAAAATATCTCCTATCATTTACTATTTTCATCACTCGTTGAGAATAAATGGAAAATAAATGTATTCCTAAAATTGATGTAACAATATCCATAATTTTGGTAAAATTTATTTCACCTTATATACACTGATTCACTCCCCCATCTCATGGTGAAATCCCTAATAAGGATCTAATATATTCACTAGGTTATTTTCATTAGAAAAAAAGGCTTATAAAGTCTTCATAAGATTCACTAAGAAGGTAAAAAATTAAAAATTAACAAAATCATTTACATTAGAAGCGATCATGAGGGAGATTTTGATAATAAATATTTTGATGAACTATGTGATTTACAAGGTTATAATCATACTCTTTCCATTACGAGAATACTTCAAACAAAATGTGTTATCAAAATAGAGAATAAAACTCTTTAATAATTACAAATACACCACTTGAATGATTTCTAACTCCCTCAATAATTTTTGTTTGAGGTGGTAAATACTTTTTTTATATAATAAATTTTCTTCTCATAATATCCTTCCTCCAAAATCCAATATAAACTTTAGAAAATTAAAATTCTGAAAGATATATTTTTTAATTTTTTTGACACAAAACAATGTGTCCCCAAAATTTTCCAAATGCTCCAATAAATGATCCGGGAGCGTAGCTTGTCCCACAAGCTTTGATTTTACAGGACGTGGAGCCCAAATGGAGTTACAGATTAGAAGTTATGGCTATTTGAAGCTGGGCTACTAGAAATGGCCATGCAGGACAGTTTTGGAGCAAAGTATGGATTTGCGTGTAAAAAGAGAATCTTGCGCGGAAAACCACTTGCGCGTGTGGAATTTTCCCCGCCACGCCTCACGCACGTAGAATGTTCCCCGCCCTGCCCTGCGCGCGGAATATTACGCCCAGCTCCATGGGTCTTGAAAACCATTTGCGCGGACTGAATTTTACATGCACCGCCTCCCTAGTTTCCGCCAATAAATACAAGTGCACCTCCCTTCTTCTAGGGAGGCCCCGAAGTTCGGCCACTGCTCTATTGCGCGTAAGTCCGAATTTTCCATATCCACGCTTAAAACCCTCTTTGTAGCCTGAAAAACATTCTTTTTGTGTGGAAAGGGGCCAACCTACCCAGTTTTTCATGAAAAACATTATTTTTTGCACGCAGCAATGCTGCGGGACCAATTTTACGTGCAACTCTTCTTTATTTCGCGCAATTCCTTCCCTATTGCATGCGCGGTCGCCTATTGCGCGCATATTCCATTTTTCACTCCCTACCCTCCGATTATGTGCACGCCACCCCTTTTGCATGCCACCCCCCCTATTGCACACATGTCCCCCTTTACACGCAAAAATCTCCCAGATTTCGCGTCGACCCAGTGTTTTCCGCACAACAGCTTCAATTGCACGCATGCCTCCCCTATTGAGTGCAAGCCTCCCTTATTGCATGAAACTCTTCCTTCTTGCACGTAGCCCATCCTGTGTGTCGCTCCTATTATGCACAACAGTATCTAGGCTTGCACCTGCTAGTCCATACCGTAGGGACTGCGCCCCCGCACCCTCCGGGCCAGACCCTTCTCTACCGTCACTGACCCCCTGGAAAAATAGAGAGTCGCAACACAGACTTTTCGGGCCGGGATGTCAGTATTTTCCATTGCGCCCTTAAGCACAGCCACCTTCCACCTATGGGATACCATGATTTGAGATACTCCTCTACACACCATGAAACAACTTGAGTCGACATATTCCACTTGGTTCCATTCCCATGTCGGGAGTTGAGATTCTCATCATCAATTCCCCGAGTACCTTGAGTCGAACCATTGCTCAGGAAACACCTCCAAACCCTATCACTTCGATCCTATGCAGGGTCCAACCAGAAAGGCCCGCTATTGCATAAGTCCCAACACCATCCATCATTAGGTGCCTCATGCCTAATAGTCCTCCCTACATGACTATAAAATGTAGTTCACCCTATGTTCCAGACATAGGATGCCTCTTTCTCCAAATAAGAGATGCCTTATGCTCCAAGAATAAGATGCATAAGAGTCCTATCTACATGACTTCAACTATAGTAATCCCTATGTTCCAAACATAGGATGCCTCTTGTTTCTAACAAGATATGCCTTATGCTCCAATGATGAGATTCCAATAGTCCTATCAACATGACTTTAAACTCTAGTAATCCCTACGTTCCAAACATAGGATGCCTCTTGCTTCTAACAAGAGATTCCTTATGCTCCTAGAATGGGATGCTAATAGTCATCTCTAAATGACTATAAACTATAGCATTCCCTATCATTAAATAATAAGATATCTCTTGATCCAAACAAGAGATGCCTTACGCTCCTAGAATGAGATGCCAATAGTCCTATCTATATGACTATAAACTGTAGTACTTCCTATGTTCCGAATATAGGATGCCTCTTGTTTATAACAAGATATGTCTTATGCTATAAGCATAAGATGCCAATAGTCCTATCTATATGATTCTAAACTGTAGTACTCCCTATGTTCTGAATATAGGATGCCTCTTGCTTCTAACATGAGATGCCTTATGCTCTAAGCATGAGATGCCAACAGTCCTATCTGTATGACTATAAACTGTAGTAATCCCTATGTTCCAAACATAGGAAGCCTCTTTCTTCTAATACGAGATGCCTTATGCTCCAAGAATGAGATTCCCATAGTCCTATCTACATGACTTTAAACTATAGTAATCCCCAAGTTCCAAACATAGGATGCCTCTTACTTTTAACAAGAGATGCCTTATGCTCCAAGCATGAGATAACAACAATACTATCTACATGACTATAAACAGTTGCATTTCATATCATTCAATAATAGGATGCGTCTTACTCTAAACAAGAGATTCCTTATGCTCTTTGCATAATATTCCTAATGCCATGATTATCGTGGGGTAATTTCAAGAGCGTTGGAATATTTTCAAACATTACACCACTCCACCTCATTCTTTACGTGTCCTTCATTTGGATCTTAATCCTCTTCCATGTCTGAAGGGACCCCATAGCAGCCTAGTCCCATGCCGCCTCGGCTCACCTACCGTCCTGGGCCAACGCCCCGAAAGACTTCAGACAATGCTTCGAGTCAGGTCTTGTGTTTCGAACACGGTCAATAGTCGACTGCCATTTTCTTTTCCCCATTTCATCCTAACACGATACGGATGATGTGTTTAAAACAAGGTCAACAATTATCCTCCATCGCCATTCCACCCTCATTATGTTCTGAATTTGGGTCATGTGATTTACACTTTTCATCCCTCTTTGTTCAGACTGATTCCAACGCCCCTTGGAATTATCCCTCTTATGCACTAGGGAAAAGGCGAAGGCCTCAACCCACCAGTGGGTTGGGATGCCCTCCTGGCCACACATGAGGAAGAAATTATGAGAATCTTTCTTACGTAAGCCCAATTCACAAATACAGCTCCATAGCTGTAGCCGGGCAGCTTCCTCGCGTAATCCCCACTCACCATTGTCACTCCACAGGGGCACCCGGGCAACTTCCTTATGTAAGCCCCATCCACCGTTGTCGCTCTATAGCGGCACCTGAGCTACTTCTTTACGTAAGCCCAATTCACAAATGTCTCTCCATAGTGGCACCCGGGAAGCTTCCTGGCGTAAGCCCCGTCCACCGTTTCTGCTCCATAGCGGCGCTCGGGCAGCTTCCTTGCGTAACCCCATTCACCAATACCGCTACATAGCGGCGCCCTGACAGCTTCCTTGAATAATCCCCATTCACCAATACCTCTCTATAGCGGCACTCGGGCAGCTTCCTCACGTAAGTCCCATTCACCATTTTCGCTCCACAGCGGCACCCGGGAAGCTTCCTTTCATAAGCTCTATCCACCATTGTCGCTCCATAGCGGAACCTGGATAGCTTCCTTGCGTAATCCCCATTCCCCAATGCCGCTCCATAGCTACACCCAGAAAGCTTTCTGGTGTAAGCCCCATTCACCAATGCTGCTTCATAGCGGCGCCCGGGCAGCTTCCTCGCGTAAGCCCCATCCACCATTGTCGCTCTATAGCGGCACCCGGGAAGCTTTTTACGTAAGTCCCATTCACCAATGTCAGTCCATAGTGGCACTCAGGCAGCTTACTAGCGTAATCCCCATTCACCAATTCCGCTCTATAGTGGTGCCTGGGCAGCTTCCTCATGCAAGCCCTGCCCACCATTGTCGCTCTATAGCGGCACCCGGGAAGCTTCCTGGCATAAGCCCCATTCTCCAAAGTCACTCCATAGAGGCACCCGGGAAGCTTCCATGCATCAGCCCCATGCACCATTTCTGCTCCATAGCGGCGCCCAGGCAGCTTCCTTGCGTAATCCCCATTCACTAATATCGCTCTATAGAGGCACCTGGGTAGCATCCTTACGTAATCCCCATTCACGATTGTCGCTCCATAGCAACACCCTCAGCATCCTAGAGTATAAGCCCCACATCACCAAAACTTTGTGGTATTTGATACTTGCCAAGGCAAGGTACGTAGGAAGCCTCCATGAGGTTCAAGCTCAACAACCATTTGACCTCAGTTCCACCTTCCCATCGGTTCGTAGGCACCACTAGGAGCTACGTGGACTTTGATCCTTACCAAGGCAAGGTACGTAGGACACCTCTCTGAGTTTCAAGACAACCACCCATTAGTCACTCCTACCCCCTTCTCGTCAGTCCACCAACACCTTGGGCTGCCTCAGAGCATAAGCTCTAAATTACATCATTTCCCGAACTACGAGGAATTTGATCCTTTCTAAGGTAAGTTACGTTGGAAGACTCCATGAGGATCAAGCCCAACACCTTGCAGTTCTGACCCCCTTCATGACGATTTTCCCTCGTCCTGCATGATGTTAAATTGTGGACCCCATCCAGCGGTAATCCATTGCGACCCCATCCAAAGGAAAGTTGTTGCGACCCCATCCAATGGTAAGCCGTTGCGACCCCAGCCAGTGGTAAGCTCTTGTGACCCCTCCAGCGGTAAGCCGTTGTGACCTCATCCAGCGGTAAGCCGTTGTGACCCCCAATCGGTGGCAAGCTGTCGTCAGATGAACTACGTGGACTTTGATTCACTGCCACATGGATATGTAGGAAACCTCCTCGAGGCTCAATCCCAAAACCATCGTCATCCTCATGAAGGTGCCATCTCATTCACCATCCACTTCACAGAACCATCCATCATCTATCCTGATTCTTACCCGGACCGCCACATCCCAGTGGGATATTTTCACCCCATTCCCCATTCCTTACAATAGAAATTAGGAAGCTAGCCACACATTGGCCCCGACATCGGTGTTCCCTCTAAGGGTTGCATCCATATGATCCACTATAGTCAGTGTTCTGATTTGTCTGATCTATCTCTGCAAGATGTTAAACTCCCGACCTACCTTGTGATAAACATGACATGCCTGAGGAAAACCTTGGAAGACATGCCTTCGGTGTAACTATCTCCGTAAGATGTTAAACTCATGCTGTACCCCGTGTTAAACATGGGAAGCTGAGGAAAACCTCAAAGACATGACACTGGCATAAGATACCCCATGGATGACATGGGATGCCTCAAGTTCTGCACTCTTTAGATACCCTCTTATGAGGAATAATACAGGTTCTCCTATGTCCACGCACCAAGATATGCCCCAACATGCCTAATGTTGTCATCTACTTCGACTGAAGGTTGCTACCATGTCAAGACCCCATGGAATGTCCTGACAAAATTTGTGTAATTAATCGGCGTCCATGAAGATATGGTACAGAGAACGAGATTCATGAACCATGACTTAATCTATAAGGGAGACCCGGACATGGTGACGAGTTCCGAGGAGGAATCCACAGAAGGAAGAACTGATATCCCATCATCCCATTTCAATAAAAGAGAAAATGTCCCTGAACAAGGAACGGATGCCGCCCACCTTTGGAAAGAGAGAATGTGAGGCACCAACTGCACGTCCTCTACAGACGAATGTGCGTTCCCCAGAGAAAGCATCAGAAACAAATGTGTTTTTTTGTTATATGTTATATATTTACAATAAATTCAACATAATGAAATTTGATCAACAATACCACAAAGTAAACTTTCATGGTTACTAAAATTCATGTAATTCTTACCAAGTATTCAATAAAATATAAAAACTATTGAAGAATCCTTTCATATCAAATTCGATGAAAATATTCCCAAACCTTCATTCCAATTTGAATATGTGGATAACCATGAACCTTTTATTTTTAATATGACACATAATCCTAAAATTATTATCAAATTTCGAGCAACTTCTATTCTTGTACACAAATCATAAAAAATTCCAAAGACTATCCCTTGAAAAATATTTTCAGTGATTTTCAAGGTGGTACTCATACTTTAAATTCTATCTTAAATTATTTTGAGCATAATTATTTTATTTCTTTTCTAGAACCTAATAACCATAATGAATCGATTAAAAAATAATTTTTTGGTGATTTATATGAAGGAATATATAAACCAATTCCAATGGGTTGATGTTCACACTCTTGTTGAAGGATCTAATGATTAACCCATTATTGGTGTAAAATGAGTTTTTCAAATAAATTAGATAATATAGGTAGGATCACATATAATAAATATATAATTTTATCCAAATTATATCATTAAGTAGAATTAATTAATTAAATTGCATCCTTTTGAATTATTTCTCATCTGTAATTCTTTATAATCTTGTTGGCATTTTTCACCCATCTAAATTTAAATCTTTTCAAATGGACATTAAAAGTGAGTTTTAAAATTTTATTATTTTTGAAAATGTTTTATTTTTAAAAACAAACAATTTTTAAAAATTTAAAATTTCTAAATTCCATTTTTCTGTTTACCAAATCTTTATATAGTTTAAAATAAGTACATATAACATAGTATAAAAGTTTAATAAGATTATTTTTTCTAAGTATATTAAAATGGGAAAATATGATTTGAAATTATTTATAAAAAAATGTTTAAAAGGATCCTCTAATTATTTAAATTTTTATTGATGGCATCCTTTTTAGATCCATAACTAAATATATTTTTAGTAAATTTTCAAATCTTATCAGAAAATAATTTTAAATGAGTTTTATGGGTGAGTAGGAATTATTTCTTGGCTTTCAAATCTCTAAAAATGATGATGTCACTTTTCTAATTCAATGAAAATAAAATAATAAACTTCCAAATATTTTTCATATCGATCAAGTTAAAAAAATTAACCCACCTATGAATAATTCATGTATTCTTGCATTGGATGGTTCTAATAAATCAATTGAAAAAAAACTCTTTATGGAAGTATGATTGGGAGTATTATTTACCTTATTATGACTTAGATAGACGTTATGTTTAGTGTTTTTATTTATTCTCATTTTCAAGACAATCCAAAATAATCCTATCCCAAATCTCTAAAAAAGATTTTTCTTTTTTTTTTAATTATTCAAAAAATTATAGTTTATTTTATCCTAAAGGAACCTCTATAAATATTTTATGTTTTTTCAGTGCCAATTTTGGTGATGTCAACTTGATAGGAAAAGTTAAAGTAGTACTTCTCAGCTTATTGGACATTCATTGATCACATGGAGAAGTAAGAAGAAAGATTCCTTTGCTATTTCTACATCCTAAGAGGAATATATAGCCATAGGGAGTAGGTGCACCCAAATTATATGGATGAAACAAACTCTCTTAAATTTTGGGAAAACATTTCTTCATGTTCCAATTAGATGTGTTAGTTTTAATTCCACAAGAATCTCTAGAAATACTATTTTTCATGAAAACACAAGGAACATTGATATTAAATATCACATTTTGATTTTCCAATTTCAAAAAAGTTATATCATGTTAGAACACATCAGCATAGATCTTAAATTATCCAATATCTTCAAAAAACTCGTCACTTTATAACATTTTAATTTTATTAAGGGGGTTAGGAATGGAATACTTTTAATTATTTTTTTTTCTTTACTTATTTTATTAGTGAAAACCAGATTATCTTTGAAAATATTTAATTTTATTATTTTTGAAACATATTGTTCAAATTTTCAAAATTATGTTTTATAATCACTTTGATTATATTATGCATGTTTTGTCTCTTATTAAACTAACCATTTTGATTTATAGGTCTTTTTTCTAATCACAAAGGGTAGAAATGTATAATTTTTTGGGTGTTAAAATGCTAATATTTATCAAGAAAAAGATCCTAAAAAAAGATGAAGATCTCTTTTATTTTCAAATTGATAAAATAACATCGTTTCTAAGAGAGACGAATACTTTCATGAATGGTTATTATACATCATTTTTTATTTAAATATTACTATTTAAAATTTATTATTCACCACATTCTTATTATTTATATTTTATTTTAATATTAAATGAGTGTTTTTGTTAATCAAAATGGGTAGAGTATTGAACCTCTGATGTTTTTTTATGATCTCAACCACTAAAAATATTTATAACATATTTTCGTAGATTTGTTATTGGTTAGACTGTTTATACATCACCTCAGAGACAATTATTCCAAGATGGAGATTCAAGGGGGTCTGGGATGACCATTTCTTAGGTCCTCACTATTTGGATGTACCAGGTTCCTAGTAGGGTTACATAGACCAACTGGTGATCAAGGAAAATATCAGGATTCTTCCAGAAAATTCACTAACAACATATTCTAATTTAACCCACTATCTAGTGGAACTATATAGAAGAATAATATTTCAATATAGATTATTATCTACCTAGTGGATCTCATCATCTACATAATGGAGTCTACAGTAGCACAGGAAGCTGCATAATTTTCACCAACAAATAAATGGAATTGGGGATTCTATTCAGGGACTTCAATATAGATATGTCAAATTTCATTAAATAATAGTTTTTAAAGGATTGAATCTCCTAAATAAAACCACAGCTCAGCCAAGGACACCTCTAGCTTCTATTAAGGAAATAAATAGACACCACATGAGACTTTGATCTCATCTATGAATATTTATGATAACTAATTTCTCCTTTAGTATTCATCACCAATCTATATCTTGTTGTTTCAATAGATCTCCAAAAATTTTCCATTTCTCAAATGTGAAACCTCCAATCCATTTTCTTTTACCTTCTCCTTTTAACCCATTTTTCTTCCTTATCGTATTTCTAAATGGAATTTCCTTTACCTTCTCTCTCTCTCTCTCAATTCTTATTTAATAATATTCTATATATTATAAGAGAGAGTTTTGTTCTTCGTAAATGTTTTGTAAAAAAATTATCTTATTTAACTTCTTATTTAGGTGATCACCACCATTAAATTGAGGGTTATTTGTTCTCATTATTTATCATAACTATGGGTATCCTTTTGATTTTTGGTTTTTGTTAAACCCTAAGTATTATTTCATTTTTAGTTTGTTCTTGGTTTACATTAAAATCAATGGATAAATATAACCCTCTAAATATTCCTTTAGGGGTGGTGATGCAGGGTATTATTCTTAATCCATTTCCAAACTCTTTTATCAATGTCTGGCATTTTTATTTCTTTAATTTATTTTCCACTACGCTTAATGGTTTAATTTTCACTACAATCAGTTTACTTTAATTATTTTATTATTAAATAAAATGTTTGAATGATAATAACATTTATTTTATAAAATTATTTTTTAAAAAATAAAGGTAATTCACCCCCCTCTTTTCATCTTATCTTTGACCAACACTCAAGAATATGGTTATCATACTTAGGTCCAACCAATTATCTAGGGGTACCATGGGTTATCAATATAGTATAATCAATAACGTTTCATCTAATGTTTTGTATCACCTATGCATCAAATCATAATTATACCTATGTGAAGTCAGCAGTAAGAAATGGATAACCAACACATATTCCTCTAACCTGGTTTAATACCAAAATAGAAAAGGTGAATCATGTGTAATTCTCACAGCATTCAATTTATCAGTATATTTCTCTTAGTATTTCATTCCTCGTAACGTAAAATTACAAGGAATTGGTCATAGACACATGATATTAAATGGAACATCATCAATATGATATTCAAAAACATAAAAATAACATTATAAATCCAATAAACACAACCTTTGAAGTTACGTCATCATTTCTAGATGCATCAATCTTAAAAGGCACATCATTTTTCCAAGATTCACAACCTTAAGAGTTACATCATTGGTTATGGATGTATGATATCAAAAGGAAAATCATCATTTCCAAATGTATGATCTTAAAAGTAATTTCATTAGTCCTAGATACACAACCATAAAAGGAAAATCATTAATCCTAGGAGAAATAACTTAAAATGTGCATCTTTAGTTTAGATTGCACGAAATTAAAAGGAACACTATAAGTTATGGTTAGACAACCTTAAATGTTTCCATATCTGCTCTCTTCAATAAACCTCAAAAGGTATAGTGTTCCTTTTCATAAGACAAAAAATTTCAATGGTTATGTTTTTCATTATAAGGATATAAATTAATAATTTTTCATGGACCTAATCTTAACTCAATGACACCTACTCCCTCCCTATATGGTCATAAATTCAATGGTGTCTAATTATGTAGATTTAAACCATAGAATTATCAACCATTAATGAAATATATGGAGAACTTATTATAAATACAATATTATAAAAAATTATGGTTTTAATTAATCTCATTCACTACATGGTTAATTGGTATTATTACTAGAAAATATTTCATCAATAAAAACCTAAATCTATAAGAGAGTCTCAGACTATAAAACAAAATCCACATTGGGATGTGTCAACCTCCCATCCACCTGATTTTGATGCATAATATCCAAAATTATATTAATTCACATTAATGGATGATAACATTTTGAAATAATTCCCATAATAATATGAAAAGGTAAAGAATAATAAAACACTCATACTCAATATTCAATATGTATCATGAATCCTCAATTTATTGAATATGTATTTATACTTTTCACTGAATACTGATGCTCATCAAACCTGATATCCACAGTGGTATATTAATCAAAATTAACCTTGGTCAGTTGTTAAATGCATTGACACTTTTTGGTAGGCATAAAGCATTTCCTAAATTTAGGCATTTTACTTACTAACTTTCATCCAATCATGAACATAAATCCTTGAGAAATGTTGTGTTGGGTTTTTTATGAAGATCTCCCTTAGAATTCACTAAAATTTCAACTAAACAAGATCTATATTCTTAAATTTTTGTTGGAATTATTACCACCAAAATATTTCTCTTATCCTCATTCTATGATAACCAAATTACTCAAATTACTCATTTATTTACATCACTTATCATGAGACAGACTAATTTAATTGTAATAGACCAATCGCATGAACCTTACTCTAGGGTCTATAATTATAACCGCAATCATTGATACCTGAATCTTTCTTTCTAAATCATTTAGGACTTCAAATTGTTTCATTAATAATTCTATAATTCAATTGGTTCCCAGATTACTACAGCTAATACACTACCTAGAATCCCTTATAAATACATTGAGTCACTCTTATCATTAGTACTTATAAGATTCGATATTTTCCTAGTATGTACAAATTTAATTTTCCATTTAATATTCCTTGATTTTTTAGCTTCTAGGATAAACATTGGTAATTGATTCCTTAAGCTAGTTGGGTTCATTGTTCAGAGGAAGTACTAGAACTAGAGAAGTCTCGATACAAAACTAATTCACACCATGAATTATTAATTTTTGATGTGAAGTAGTATAGGAAAACCCCATGAAATCTATAAAATTCATGAATTGTTCTAGGAAGATCACATGAATCTGATTCATGTGTTTAATGGGATATGTGGTAACCCTATTAATCGAAAACTCATGCCATATATTAGGTTCATGATGTGAACTTGTCTTTTCAAGGGGTTTAATCTGAAGTGGCAATATTATAGATGTTTTTGAAAGTCTATCCATTCCGTATCTGAATGGCCTATTTAAATATTTAATGTGACATTCACGTATCCTTTAAAACTATAGATCCATTGTTTTGATTTTGTTCACCTCCCTTCAACTTCAACCCTTTTGTGGATTCCTTTAGAAATTCCTCTATAAAATAGAAGTAGTACTCCTTGGGATATTGTTGTTTTCAATCAATAGATTCAAGGTAATCCTTAAGTTATTTTTCTTCTACTCCTACCGGATCCATTGGATTTTCCTTTGGGAAACCTAGTTTCGGTCAAAAAAATTGTAATGAAATCTCAAGCCTTGTGTTAATTGTACTTTTAGTCTTCATGAAAGGGAATGAAGGAGGAACCTTGCTACACCATGGACATTGGGGAATCTTAGTTATATTTTCACCATTTTTTATGTATTCTAAAACAACTCCTTAATATCTAATTAGATTATTTTAGTATGTGAAATAGGTTTTATTGCACCGGTATGCTGTTCCGGTGGCCTAATTAGATGGGTAAATCCTTGCTTAATAAATTTTCACATGCTTAGAACTCCAATAGATCTTTCTGGCTCCATTGGGGCTGAGGCCAGACTTGTGGATAACTAAGAGGTGATCCTACCCTTGAACTTGAGATAAATTGGAAATATTGATAATGTTAATTTGGAATAACATGTGAATTGGGATAAATGTCGACCTAGAATATTTTGATATCAAAGATTCATTCTAATGTAGGAAAATCCACAAATTGAGAATAAATAGTTTCTAAATTGGTAAATCAAAGAATTGAACCGCGAAGATTTAGATAACCTGATAATATTTGGATGTTTGGCTAATTTATACATACCATAAATGATTCATCCTAATATGGGAGAATCCACCCATTTCATATTATATGATTTTTGGTTTCTTATATTTATGGCATGATATATAAGGGATTGATCCACTATCTCCTGAGATGTGGTGTTAGTTATTCATCCTGATGTTGGAGTATCCACCACTCGATATAGCTATTTTACCCCTAGTATGGTATTATGACATGGGAAGAAATAAGAAACTATAGTATGAGACATTCACATGGATCCTAGTGAGATCATTACTTTACCCCTGGTATAGTATTGTTCCATGGGAAGATGTAAGTGACTCCAACATTAGACATTTTCATTGAGCCCAGGGTGATTGGTCACATTATCCTTTGGATATGTGCACTATGGGATGATTTAAGATACCCCAATAAGGGTATTTATGCATAGATCCCAATGGTCAATTGGTCACCAAGTTACTTTTTACCAGTTTATTTTGTTGGTTGGTTACATAGTTGCCAAGTCTCTTTGTTACATGAGACATGTCAAGGGAAATTCATCCTAATGTAGCCAAATCTTTCAATGTTATGGGTGATCCTTCCTAACACAAGACGATCCACCACTAAAAAGAGACATCCCGAATGGTGCTAAAGCATTTTTGGTTATCCTAGGGTGTTAACTCGGAACCCGATGCTTAGAAGTTTTAGGAGATGTTTTATATTAAAATGTGAATTAATACCCCTGTCTATCATATTATTACATGAACTATATATTTATATTGGAATTTTTAGACACCATGGGTTTCAGGATAATTTTTTTTTCTAACACGCGGTTTGGGCTTTGTTTGGTACCAAGAAATATTTCATGGATGTAGGTTTGGATAAGGTTTTGATTCTCTACATTGATTGATTTATTACTATATGGGTTGGATCATGGATATGGGACAAACATGGGGTTTGGGACCAAGGTTTATGGAGTCTTTTCTTGAGTCTTCTTATACTTTTACCTAATGAATTTCAACATGTCAGTTTTTTACATTCATCCCATATTACATGGTTTCTATTATTATTTGATTGTTTATTTTATGTGTTTTTATTCTTATTTGATGAATGTTTTATTTATTTATGTTATTTTTAAACCTGTATCACCATTTTTCTGGAGGTTTTTATTTCCCCACTATGTTCCTTACACCTTCATTTCTATTCGGTTGCCTTTGGAATATATAGAGGTTTTCCTGAGGTCTTGTATCCAACCCAGCTTAGTCGTGTGAGGGAACACTATGTCGGAGACATTATAAATTTTTATCAAAGAGAAGTTTGTTTCTTTTGAATTACTATTTGAAAATAATAGATAAGATATTAGTAAGTTTTGGATATTTTCAATGAGATTATTCATGGGATTTGCTAACCTGTGTACAAGGGGAAACTGAGTGCCCCCGGATGGGATTTTTGTTCATTTTGTTCACTTGTTACAATTTAATGTTACTTCATCTTGGTTGATTCAATTATTATTTGATGTTACTATTTTTTTATATATTTACCAGTGGGATGGTATGGAATAATATATGTATGTATGGATAATGTTTGGAAAATAGGGATATATTTTGACATCCATTATTCATTCCAGGGACATATTTATTGCATGTGACATAAACACCTATCTAACATGTTAAAAGAAACCAATAGTTTTATATGAGGAAAACTAAATGAAATAAGTGTTATATTATATCAATTACATTGTTAATACTAGTAAATAGGAACCTTGATAATGTGGTTCTCTATCATTTCCACCCTTTAAGGTCTATATTATTGCGTAGACTATTTTTAAGGCGCGTGTTAATCATTTTAAAGAAAATGCCTCCATATCATCTTCAAGATGAGTGTCTGGAGTTGTAAATTATCAAACTCCTAATAAGGATGATATTATCCTCTTATAGATCCATACAGTTAGATGGATAAATAGCATTGTGATAGCTTCTTGAGGGTTATGGGATCATTGGAGAAGGAGACCATTTGCACCATTACTTCAATGCATGATCTAAATAGAGAGTTCCTACATCAACATCTACTAAAATTCATTAGGGGTGGATGACTCTAGGTAGTGGAGTTCAAAATTTATTTAGTCTATATGATCATTAATTACCTTCACACACCAATAGATAGTAGGGTGAAGCATCCTACTAACATGTTAAGAGGAACATCCAAGCATTGGTGAGACATCATAAAGAAAGCCTATCAGAATGAGAATCTAACCTGGAAGGAATTCAAGGTGAATTTCATGAGCCACTTATATCCAAATATATTGAGGGGAGACATGTATTAGGAATTTACACACCAATCATAGGAGATAATGGAAATGATAGACTATAATGGATATTTCACTGGCCTATAGAAATTTTCTCTATCATTGAAAGTTGAGGAGGTATCTAGGGAAATTTCCTTTCAAGATGGGATTCTCTTTGAGTTAAGGATGTAGATAAATTTATTTCACTTGAGAAAAATTGAAAAAATGATGAAGTAGATTCTCATCATAAAAGGGAACCAGAGGGAGGCACTAAATGTTGGATTAGAATTCGTAGAAGGATCATCAGGGAGCTCTTCTTTAGGTAAAAGAAAGTGTTGTTGTGGTAGTTACTGCTAAGGAAATGGTGTGAAGAGTATCCAAGGAGGAGGAAAGTAGTCACTAAATCATCTCTTAGTGAGATGTGTAGACAATTTAGCCACATGCACCTCTACTGATCTTACCCTATTTTGGTGGTCCATGCATGTAGGAAGATGGGTTATCTCTATTGGTCCTATAGGATCTCTCAGAATAAAAACAATGGTAGGGGGTTAGGAAAGGAACTAGAGTCTAAAAAAGAGATGGGTACCTCTTTGTCAATGGGTAGCTATAGTTCTAATGGATATTCATGTAAAGTTAGGGGACATGGTACCCCAGTATAGGAGTGGAACTATCGTTTAGAGGGAGAAGTACAAGGGAGTTATACTAGAGCCTAGGATAGAGAGGTGAGTCATCTGCAAGCTATATAGTCAACTATGAGTAGTCTGGATACAATAACTTCTACCGTCAGAGGTAAAATTATTGTATCATCTACCCTTTTATGATATTCATTTTTATATTTCTATTTTTAAAATTTTTTGGGTTTTTTTTTGAGAGTGTGTATTGAGTTATGAAAATAAATATTCATTTTAGTGTAATATTAGAGGATATAAAATATTGTAGGGAATGTTATCTTGAAATTGGTGGATACTTTTTCCTTTTAGAGATTTTTGTGCTGCAAATAATAGTTTTCAATTTAATTTAGGGCAAGTATTGGATATTTCTATACTAGGATCATATTGACTGTTATCGAAGGAGTGTTAACTTTCTATCTCTTGAAGGGGTCAATTGACATCAACTAGTTGAATGAGATATTTAGTCTGGTTATACAAGATCAATTCAGTATAGATTGTATTGTATCATGACCTAGATGGAAATTCATATTCTGGATGATGGTGGAATATATAAGGATGATTTTACTACAACGGTAAATCATTTTTAGTATGAATTTCTTGATGAATTATCTGGATTACATCCCAAAAAAAGATCCAGTTCCAAATTGAGATGGTTCTAGGAGTCGATCCACTTTTTATTCAGCCTTACAAGATGTCACCAATAGATCTGTGTGAGTTGAATTTTTGGTTGGAAGATCTATATGTAAAATGATTCATATGTCCTCATACTTCTCTATGGGGTTCTCCGGAGATTTTCTCAATGTTGGTTTATGGAACTTTGTTCTTATATGTGGATTATTAGATACTTAACCAGATGATGTTCAAGAATTATTAACCCCTTCTATGCATCAATGATCTCATCAATTAGTCGCGATGTATCCAGATCTTCACTAAGATAGACCTGAGATATGGGTACCATCTGTTGAGGGTCAGACCATATTACATACCTCAAACTACATTTAAGAGTGTGTATGGATTGTAAAAGTCTGTGGTGATTTTATTCAGTTGGAATAACACACCATTGATGTTTATTCTCTTAGTAAATTGGATCTTTCAACCATTATTAGATCAGTTTATTGTGTATTTCATCGACATCATATTGGTGTACCCCTAGTCTGGGGATAATTATTCCCAACATCTTAATATCATCTAGAAGAAGCTGATAGAACATCAAATTTATCCCAATCTATCTAAATGTCGTTTATGTAATGATAGAGTGCAATTCATGGGTCATTTAATCATTGAGTATGGAGTGTCAGCGGACAGAGAGAAGGTTTCATCCATTGTATCAAGGGAGTGGCCCACAAATGTCTTCCAGATTCTCATATTTTTTTCTTATAGTAGGCTATTACTGGTGTTTTATCCAATAAAGACCCAATACTATCATATAGACATTAATGTTTTTTATATGAGTAGTCATTACATTATATAAACACATGCCTTAGGGCCGTAATATTTAGTAATGTTAGAAACTTTGAATAATAAACAATTGGTCCATAATATTGATTCATGGAATAAACATTGATAGTTTATATGATATGAATCCTAAGGGAATCAAAGAGCATGTTCCATTAGTGCATAACATTATCATGAGACATATATTTGTGGCATATACATAATCATAGAAAATATTATTTCCAAGATACACATTCATAACATGTTAGTAATGAGATAAACACCCACGTAACGGTTTTGTGATTGAGCTAAGAACCCATGTAAACTATTTTTAGACATCATCTAACCACCCACGTACCCTCCTTTTCACGATGGGGCTAACCACTTATGTCCCCTCTGAGCTCATGGAACACTTATGATTACCCAATGCACTGGAGGAAGATATAAGTCACACCCATCTTATAATTAAAACCATATTTATGTGTGTCACAGGATCATAAAACATTAATAATATCATAAACCATGAAATAAAATGGGTTCCATAAACATATCATCATTTATTAAACTATTTAAAACGGTACAGTTTCATAATCATTTCATCATTTCACCATAGCATAAACCATGACAAAAATAAAGTTTCATAAGAATTTTATCCTAGTATAACTCATGGAAAAAATGGGTTTCATAAAAATAATTTCATAATAAAAATAAACCTTTCAAAGAAATAATAAGAATGTTATCCTTGGATCATATCCTCGGTAAAGCATAAGTAATGTCAAATGATGTCATCTTGGATGGAGAAATATTTAAATGAAAAAAACATAGAACATTTCTTGAGAAAAATAAATTTTCTTTGATAGTCACTTTTTTAGAACAAAAAATTCTTAAAATGTTTTGGAAATAATTTTATTTCAAAATAAACAATAAAATTTATAAAGTAAGCTTTTGAAAATTATTTAAAGCATTTCATGAGTAAAATATTCTTTCCAATTTGAAAAAAACACTTTTTAAAACATAAAAAACATGAAACTATTTTTCTTTGAAAATGTTATTATTTGAAAAAAAAATTGAAAAGATATAAATGAGTCATTAAATAAAATAATGGCCATTATATTATGAAATTCCATTCATTAGATACATGTTAAAATAATTATTAATTTCTTATTTTTAGGAAAATAAAAATGAACAATATTTGGAAAATGACATGAAGATTACATTAAAAACGTTTTTTAATTAAAAATGGTTGATAATTTCATTAATAAATAATTTTAAAAATATTTAAAATGTTATTTAAAAACAATTTTATAGTTTTGGAAGAAATATAATCTCATACCAAGGATAAAAAATATGTCGTATTTTCTTAAAAACATATTCTCAATTGTTTTAGTACCAGAGAGTGGGAATGGAACTATTAATATCATGAATAACCATAAGAGAATAAAAGTCATTATTTTCTTGACAAGTGGATCATAAATTTTTTTATTGAAAACATAATCATAAACAATCCTAATAAACAATGAGATTTTAACATAAAATCATCCCCACTTTAGTATACTTGAATCGTAATCCCAATGAAGGAATAAAATAAAATGGAAATTAAAATATTATGAGGATAACTAAAGTCATGAAATTACATTTAAATGGTTTATTATATACACCTTGATAAATAATATATAATTATAACATAAAATACATATCAAAGAAGGTAGATTGAGATAAAAATCCATTACCAATTTGTTAAGTTTTGAACCTTAAACCCCATGAAAGATATATCCTAAAATGGAAATTTAAATCCCATAATATTAATTATAATCATAATAAAATAAATTTCAATTCTATATATACACCACAAAAAATAAATAGGTAGTTAATATGACATGTGTCTCGTAGAAGTAAAAAGTGAGATGGAAATCCCTAACCGCATTAGTAATATTTTGAATCGTAAACATCAGTAAAGATTAACAACAAATGAAACATTAAATATAAATAAAATTATGAAATTCATGATATAAAATTTAAATTGGGCACTATATACACCACACAAAATAAATGAGAGGTGAATTTTCTATATCTCCCAAAAATAAAAGAGAGTCTATAAATCTATTACCTTATGTCTTGACTCCATTCATACATATTAAAAATACTATATAATAAATATAAGTTTATTATTAATATCTTATATGACTATACATATATATTTATATTATAGTTTATAAAATGTTCTTATGACCTTTTTTTACCCATTAATTAACAATTCTATGTTAAAGACATGTTTCAGACAATAACTGCATTATTTTTTGTAAAAGATTTAATTTGTTATTTTTTGTCCTATTTATTTGATCATAAATTAATCATATCCATGATTTTAAAAATTATACAAATTTAATATATATTCCTTATATATGTATTTAGTGTAATCCATAAAATTTAGTGATAGAAAATGAAATACATCGTTCATGGAGACAATAGGTTGTACGTATGCTTGAACGTTGTTTCCATTTTCTTGTCGGATAGAAATAAATAAAGAAATATGATATGTTATAATTACATAATAATTTTTATGTCATATATGTCTAATTTTTTCATTAAAATCATCCTTATTTCCTTCAATGTAATACTTGAATGAACCACATTGCTTCGTGTGGCGGTAGTCCACCAAACACATGAGCGACGTTGTTGTGTTCCCATAAAATGAAAATCATGAATGAATGTATGATATAATAATTATAGAATCTTAAAAACATCATAAATATGATATATAAACAAAAAATTCATCATTATCAACAACCCTGTGAAGTTGTAATGGAAAAACAAATAACATTAGATCGTGAGGTGGTTGTCCACCGTTCAAACGAACGACAATTTCATAACCCATTTAATGAAAGTTAAGATGGTTTTAGGTCATGATATTAAAATAAAAAAACTCATTAAATTTAATATACTTACTTTATTACATCATCATGGTATAATAATAATTTGAGGAGGTGGTGGATGAATAAAACAAAAACGCTCATTGGTTAATGTTTCCTATTCTTTTGTTATCCTCCGTAGTTTTGCACAAAAATAATTCATAGGATGGATTTATATCCAAAAATAATGATATGTGGGAATTTTTGAAGTAATTTGGGTAGGTATTGGAAAAATAAAAATGCTTTTAAGGTGTTAAGAGGAGAGGAGAAGGGGTGTCCTTTTATAGGTGTCATGAGGGGCACGCTTGTAATTGTTTTAACAGAAGAAGAGGTACCCGTGTTTTTTTCATAACACAAGGAAAAAATAAACTATTATAAATTATATAAGTTATATGTCCGAAATATGCACAAATAATGGGTTTTGGACAAGTTTTGGGTCATTTTGTACACTTATCTTTTTAGCTTAACTCCTCGGTAAACAAATTTTTACATTAACCGTGGTAAATAATTTTTGTTATTTGTACTATTCATTCCATTCAAAAATTATGTTGAACTTATTGGATAATATAAATTATAATTATTCAAAATACATAATCCATTTTTCCAAATTCCATTCATAGATGTGGAGAATTTTAATTTAAATTTAATCCCAAATATGTGATGATAAAGCGGGTTTTTAAGAAAATGTGTACAAAAGTTTCAATGATTTTATATAAACAATCAATATGAAATTGAATAAAATATAATAAATTATACTAATTGATTTATAATTGAACTAATTTTACATTATAAATAAATTTAAAATATAATTTCTATTTAAATACAATTTAAATGAAAGTGTAGTTTTCAATTAAAATTCAATATTTTTACACTATTCATCAAAAAATTATTCTTTTTATAAAAATCACAAAAAATCACCCTAAGATAATTTTTATATTACAAGTTAAAAAAATAAAATAAAATAATTGTTACAAATTAATTTTAAAATAATTGTACCCGAGGTGACAAAACTTCTTTTCAGAAAACACAGTTTTAAGCGTAAAATTTGATTTATTTATTTTCTAGAAAACACATAAGATGTATATTAAATTTTTGAGTCAACAAATCTATATATATTTATATAACTAAAATCATTCACAAAAATTTATTAATTTATTTTATTAAGGTAGAACACTTTTATGTGAACAAAAAAAGTTTCTCAAAAAATGATTTTCTTTATTTTTAAAAAGTTTTTATTTTCATTTCTAATTAATTGGTCATCAAAAAAATAATTATATATAATTTTTTAAACCATATATTTTTTATAATTTATTTATTACTATTCATACCCACCATCCAAAAATCTAGGTCCTAACTAGTATATTAAATAATAATATTTTAATATTATGCCACATTTTGTTTAAACTTGATGTTTCATGTAACTCAAGCTAAAATAGTTATTGTGTGTAACATAAGAAAACCATAGTATTTTGTGTAATGAAATATAAACTTAGTTTTTCATGTAATGAAAAATTTATTTAAAAGATTAAATTCATTTGAAAAAATATTTCACCAAATCTCATTTTGTTACATTTTACCCCCCCCTATTAAAATGAATGACGCACTCAAACTTTTTATTGGTCATCAATGGTTTAACATTTTAAAATTACTTCATAGAAAATGTCATCATTAAAAGAGTTAATAAAAAATCCCATTGAAAACATAAAGGGATGTGTGAAATTAATCTAGAATAACACATACTAGGTTTCCGAATAGAAGATCATAAGTGGGAAGTGAAAACACTGACATATATGAGAAAACTAACACCCAAATACGGATGGAGTGTGATAGATAATGTGGTCAGGAGAAAGTTAATGACAAAAAATCCATCAAAAATATTAATGAAAAATCTCACTGATATCATCAAAAATTATGATAATGGGACAAAATTTTATTTTAAGATCATTTTCATGTAGTAGAATAGTTTTCATGAGGATATATTCTTACATGATTTTATTCCATTGCATAAGAAAAATCTCACCCTTTGGTTATGCCTTGATAAATTTACACTTCATATCTTACTCAATGAAATGAAGGTGAATTTTTTATTCTTGAACCTCTAATAGAATCATATGATCCATAATATAATGATAATTCATTCTATTTATCCCTAGTTATCATCAAAATAATACAATATGCATGGGTTATTCATAAATATTCATATGGTGATATAGTACAATAATCATTAAAACCTCATCTGAAGACAAATTAAACCATTCCATAAATGTTTAATCTTATAACCCTTATAAAATTCAAAATGTATAAAAAATGTCACTAAATTTACCAAAACCATCTTAACATTGATCCCCTATATATCATAAAATAGATTTTTATTGACACATACCAAACATGTGAATGACTTCATCATGTATTCCCTTGAAACATGATAATAATATGAATTCCCATAAAACCTTGTTGAAAACATACATGATTCCTTGTGCTTTTAATAAGACAACAAATTGTTGAAAATATTCTATAGATATAATAAGTTTGAAAACTCTATCAATGATAACATAAACCACTTTATCCACAAATTATTAATCAGTTCCAAAGTCATCAATACTATCAAATTTACATTACCCAAATCTATCATCTCATTATTTAAAAATCATTATCTCAATGTCAAGAACATATTAAGGGTTATATTCCCCTCAATAATGTTTTTCCCATGAATATCACATTTCCATTAGATCACTTTTCTAGGTCATCGAAATATTTCGATATATTCTTTCAAATCCTTAATGAAAATATTATGCTGAAGAATCCTTATATATTTTATAATTCATATACATAATTCTTGAATCCAAATAAATAAATACTTTAATCCTTAAACTTCAATTATTTTCATGTAATAGGTATTTCCTTGGTCTAGAAGTTAATTTTTGGGCCAGTGCATTGATTTGGGTGATTACCAAGTTCCCCACACATAATACATTGAGCTTGGCAAAAATTTGTCACTTTATGACATTATTTTCCATAGATATAACAACTTCACCTCCATTTGAAATATTCTTATAGGTTTATATTCCTACCTTATTGACAAGTAGGAGACAAATATTCTTCATCTATTTTTATTACCACATGAAATTTCATAAAATTCCAACTTCCTCTGATTCTATGTGATGGGAATCTCACTGAAGTTTTTGTTGTTAATCATATATCATGATATATGATTCAGTATAATCGCAATATATTTATATCTAGTTATCATCCAATTTGGTTTCTCAAAGTCACTAACTTTTATATCTGATTCATTGTTAACATGAGTCCTTCTGGTTCTATCAATTGACTAAAACAATAAAGCATTGTGTAATAAACAATTATCATGATGGGGAACCACACAATCCTGAAAAAGAAATTATAATATTTCTAAATAAAGAAACCTTATTTAATATATGACAAATTATTTTTAATCTAGGTCGTTCATAATCTTAATCTATTTAAATCCTTCATAATTGATCATAATGATTTTGTGAATTTCCAATGCAGATACCCAAATATTTTCAAAGTAGTTGTATAGTAAGTCTCATAATTTTGCACCAGGTGATGATCAAGTCCAACTCAATGTTCCCATTTTGATTTATTACCCATAGGTAACTATATTCCAGAGCCACATCCATATGTTGTATCCAAATAAGAATATAATTTCTTAGAAATTACTAGCCCTATTCTTTACCGAAATTCCATGACATTTTCCTATACTTTGAATCATCCTTATACATATCCTTAGTGACATCCCTATACGTATCCTTAGAAATATTCCTAGGGGTATCACTAAATTTTTTCTCATCCTAGTTTCCAAATGATAACTAAACCATTCATATGATACGAGTAATAGAAACCCGGTCATTTTATACATAGATATTACATATTTTCATATGAAAATTCATTACCTTAAACAAAAACATGCATGAGGATCATAACAATCTAATGCCTTTCGAAATTTCAAAACATAAAAAACTGGTCGATAACTGAATGAAATCATGTCCCACTATGTTCTTCATAATTACTACCCTTATTATACATATCATACAGAATAAATTTTTTCATATCCTGAAAAAATGAAGCATAGGAAAGGCTGATCTCAAAGCTCATTAAGGGTAAGCAAGGGATATACATAAGCATAACAAGAATATAAGGGTATGAGAACAAGCGTATAATATTTTAAAACCATACCCTACATATCAAAGATCATAATATTGAGTCATGGAATAAATATTAGTAATTTATAAGACATGAATCATAAGGGAGTCAAATAACATGTTCCTTGAGGGCATAACATTTGCATAAGACATAGATTTTTGGAATATAAATAATCATGAAAAATATTCTCTCATAGCTACTAAACAAGACATTCATAACTTGTTTGTATTGGGATAACCAAAAGAGTACCTACTATGGTCTTGGGATAACCACATGTGTACCCGATTTTTCATGTTGGAGATAACCATCCATGTATATCCCTTTTCAATATTAGTCTAAACACCCATGTCCAATCTAATCTCATATAATTTTTATCATTACCCAATGAATTTGAGGTATATATAGTTCCCACCCATATTTAAATAAAAACCATGTTTATGTGTGTCTAAAGAACATAATGTATTCATCATATCATAACCCATGAAATAAAATTAGTTTCATAAATAATTAATCATATCGCAACCTATGAAAAATATATAGGTTTCCTAATCATTTAATCATTTCATTATAGCATAACCCATTGAAAAGAAGCAGGTGTAAGTAGAATTATATAATGGTATAACCCATGGAGGAGAAATGAATTTATAAAAAAAATCATTGTAAACATAAACCATTCAGATAAACAATAATAGTGGTATCCTAGGATCATATCCCCAAAAAATCATAAGTAACCAGAAAGTATTTCATCTTTGATAGAGGATTATTTTTGAAGGAAAAAAATAGGGAATGATTACTGAAGAAAATAACCCTTCTTTGATAATAACTTTTTTAACAATAAAAATTCATAAAGTATTTGGAACTCCTTTTATTTAAAAATAATCAAGAAAAAATAGAAATAAATATTCAAAAAATTATTTAAAATAGTTATTGAGAAAAATATCCTTTCTAATTTGAAAACAAAATTCTAACCCACAAAATATATAAAAAATATTTTTATTTTAAAATAGAAAATGAAAATATATATAGGAAAATATAAATAAAATAATCTTCATGGTGGTGGTAAATTTTATTCATTCCATACAAGTTAAAACAAATACTCATTTCACATTTTCATTAAAATTCAACTGGGAATTCATTAGAAAATGACAGGAAGATTCCATTTATAAAAATTTGTAAAAATTTAAAAATTGATAAAAAATTATTTTATAAGTCATTTTAGATTTTAAAAAAAAATATTTTTTAAAATATTTTTAGAAAACATGGTTTGTGAAAAAATAGATTTCTGACAAAAGAGATAAATAATGTTGGATTTTCTTGAAAATATTTGATCCATTATTTTAAGTACTAAAGCATGGGGAAATGGAAATATTAATATCATAAATTACAATTGGATAATAAAATTTATTATTTTATTGAAAAATCTATCATAAGTTTTATCATTAGAAAACATAATCATAAACAATTCTGATAAATTATGAGATTGTAACATAAAACCATTACAACTTTAGTATCATTAAATCATAATACCCACCAAGTAATAACATAAAATGATACTTAAAATATTTTTATTATAAATAAATTCTTCACATTACATGTGATAGGGGTTTTATATACACTTTATTAAATAATATAGGTGCATAACATAACATATGTCTCAAGGAAGGATAATTGAGTCAAAAATCTCATACCGATTAGATATCTTTTGACCCGTAAACCCCATGAAATATAGATACTTTAATGTATATGTAAATACTACATATTTCGAGGATAATATCATAAAATACACCCATGTTCATTATATACATCACATAAATTAAATAAGTGGTGAATATGGCTTGTGTCTCGCATAAGTAAAAAAGTGAGACCGAAACCCCTTACCATTTTAGTAATATTTTTCATCACAATCCTTAATAAATAACAACAGAAAATGAAAATTTTAATATTATAAAAATTATTATATTAATTATATAAAATTTAAATGGGTAATTATATAAATCATATAAAAGAAACAGGTGGGGAATTTTCATATGCCTCCCAGAAATAAAAGAGATACTAGAAATCCCTTACCGTAAGTCTTGAATTCCTTCATAAACATTCAAAACTCCTTTATAATAAATATAATTTTATTATAAAAATACTAAATAACCATTAACATATATCATACCACATAGTATTTACTTAGGACCTTTATTACCCATTTATTAACAATTTCATGTTAAAGTTGCGTTTTGGGAAATAACTACATTGTTTTTTGTGTAAGTTTTGATTGTTAATTTTTTCATACTAATTTGATCATAGTTAAATCAAATATAAAATTTTAAATGTTATATATATACCATATATATTCATTATATATTTATTTAGAGTAATTCATAAAATTTTGTGATAGAAAATGAAATACACTGTTCACAGAGACGGTAGGTCGTACTTACGCATGAACATTGTTTCCATTTTCATTTTGGATTTAAATAAAGAAATAAAAGGATATATTATCATTACATAATAATTTTTATTTCAAATATATATATATATAATTCACTAAAGTCATCATTTTTACATTCCATGCAAAGTTTGACCGAATGACATCACTTCTCTAGGCAGTACTCTTTTGTATACACGAGTGACATTATCATATTACCAAAAAATGAAAAGAATAAATATAAGTATTATGTAATAATTAAATAATTATAATAATATCATATTTATAACATATAAACAATAAATCTATCATTATTTTCAACCATGTGTAGTGGAAATGGAAAAATGAATGACATCAATTTGCAAGGTGGTAGTTCATCGTACACACGAATGCTGATTCTGTAACCCATTAGATGGAAGTGGGGAGTGTTTAAGCTCAGAAACTTAAAATAAAAAATATATCATTATATTTAAGATAATTAGTTTATTAAATCATAATTTTATAATTATAATTGAAGGAGGTTTGGGAATAAATAAAACAAAAACACTCATTGATGAACGTTACATCTTCTTCGGGTATCCTCCTAAGGTTTGAACAAAAAGACTTAATAGGTTGGGTTTATATCAAAACTAAGTCTTATAGAATGATAATATGGATGTTTGGAAGTTATTTTTTGAAACCAAAAGTGTTTGAAGTTGTGAATCTGAGAGAAGGTTTTCCTTTTATATGTGAGGGGAGTGACACATTAATAATTTTTTGAAAAGCAAAAAGGTGTACCCACGTTTTTCTCACAAAAAAGGATTAAAATATATTATTATATATCCTATAATGTATAATGTTTAAATATGGGAATAAAATTAATTTGTAAATTTTTTTAGACTTTTTTTTACCCTTATCGTTTTAGTTTAAGCCCCTAGTAAACCCATTTTTACCTTAACCACAATTAATAATTTTTACAATTTTTACAATTTGTTTTGGTCATAAATAAAGTTGAAATTATTAGATAATATAAATTATTCTGATTATAAATATGTATTCCATTTTTTCAAATACCATTCACATAATTGGAAATATTTAATTTAAAATTAATCCTGCATATGTGATGAAAAAGAAGGTTTTGAAATAGAAAAACACCAAAAGTTTAAAAAGTGTTTATTTCAAAATTCAATATGGTATTTATTCTAATGACCTAAATTGAGTTAATGGATACATAATTGAACAAATTTTATATTAAAAAAATAAAAATATAATTTAACTTTATAATTAATTTAAATGAAAAGACAATTTGCAATTAAAATTCATTATTTTTTCATTATTCATTGAAAAATGAATCTTTATAGAAAAATCCCAAAAACATAACATAAAATAATTTTTATATTATAACTTAAAAAATTAATTTTTTTTTAAATAAATTTTAAAAATGTGTTAAAATTTAATTTCAAGATAAGTGCATTTAAGGGGACAAAACTACTTTTTAGAAAATACAGTTTTAAGCAGAAATTTGGATTTATTCTTATCTCTTGTCATGAAAACACATACGATGAATATTAAATATTTTATATATATATATATATATATTTAAATTTATCCACTTAAAATTCATTGTTTAGCTTTTTGATGTAAAAATAATTTATGTGCCTAAAATAGTTTTTTGGAAAATTATTTCCTTTCTTATCAAAAATCTTTTTTTTTATTTCTAATTAATTGGTCACAAAAAAATCATTATATATACATTTGTAAACTATATATTTTCATAATTTATATATTACTATTTATACCCTTTATTCTAGTGTTTAGTATCTATCTATCAAATTATAATTATAATATTTTTATATTATGTCACATTTCATTTATACTAGATATTGTGTGTAATACAAGTGAACTCAGTATTGTGTATACCATAAGACAAACTTAGTGTTGTATGTAACACAATATGTATTTAGTATTTATTGTAATGAAAAATATCAAAAAATTTAAATTCATTTGAAAAATATATTTCATAGAATAGCAGGGTGTTACACATCAAGGACTTCTCTAATATAGAAGCACCAATGTCCAAACTAGACAGGAAAGGGGTGAAGTTCATTTTTTTAGATGCTTGTGAGATGGATTTTTAAGATATGAAGAGCAGGTTCGCCTCTACACTGATACTCACCTGACTTGTTTCAGGTAAGAAATATATTTTGTATTGCAATGCATCCAAATTTGGACTTAGAGATGTTCTCATTTAGGTGTACTGAGTGGTTTATTATGGCTTCAAATAGTTAATATCGTATGGGATAAATAACCCTACTCATGATCTTAAGTTAGTTGTAGTGGTTCAATCCTTAAGAAGCTAGAGACAATATCCATTGGGGAAGAGTTTTTGGATTTACATAGACTATAATAGACTCAAGTACCTATTTTATTAGTGAGACCAAAATATTTAGAAGAGGATATGGGTTGAGTGTATATAATATTTTAACTTTGAGTTGGCTTACAAAATAGGAAAATGAAATATTCTTGTAAAATATTTAATCCAGAATACACAGATAGAGGCAATGTAGGATTCTTATAATGAGTGGAAGCTAATACTCTTTGGGTACATGAATATATATGTTTACGAGTCCCAAGGTTGAGTAGATCTAACATCAACATCTATTATACCCATTATTTTGGACTAGATCAAGATATAGTGGTTATCTAATATATAGGGAATAGCACTAAAGGAAAGATTATATGGTTATGGTCCCCCATCCAATTGGTATCTTGGTAGAAAGGATGTTCTTATTTCCCATGGTAGTGTATGGTTTCCTATGTGATTATGTGAGGAGATAATTAGGATGTTTCAAAATTCTAGATATGTGATATATCCATGTTTGAAAAATATGTATTGTGGCCTTCATAGATAGTACTAGTGACCATGGATTAAAAAGGAGATAGTGGGATTAGTGGAAAGATGGTTCATCTATCATTTGGTTAAGGCGAATCACCAAAGGCTTGGTAGTCTATTGAAGCCTCTTCTCATCCCTGAATGGAAGTGCGGTGATGTCACTATAGGTGTTTTTATAGGATTTACCAAGACACCTCCCAATAATAATGCTTGTTAGTTGATCTTAGATTGACTAATTATTGTATCTAACATCTTTCCTATTAGGCATACCTTCACCGTCAATGATCTAGGTAGTCATTATATATGGGAAATAGTTTGGCTAAATTGTGTTCTAAGGAGTATTGTTTCTGATCAAGATTCTCATTTCACATCACAACTGTGTTAGGGTCTTCATAAGGCTCTGGGATCACTTGTTCTTGTTGGGTCGGAAGAAACCCGAGGAGGGAAATGATGGCAAGAGGGGGGGTGAATTGCCTTTTAAAAAAGATTAACAAATTAAAATCAAAGTGAAATCAAAGTATGTGCAGCGGAAAATAAAAGAGGCAATCACACAAGAAATTGATAACGAAGTTCGGCCAAAAACCCGGCCTACGTCTCCGCTCCCAACTCAACCGTTGAGAGATTCCTACCGCTTGCTTTTCAATGGTTTTAGCAAGAAACCCACTAGGCTTTGAGGTAGCACTAGGACCTATTACAGCTTGGTTTTATTGGTTTAGCAAGAACCCACTTGCTTTCAATGGAATAGCAAGAACCCACTAGCCTTTTTAACGGGTGAAGGCTAGCTCACCGAAAACTCAAGCCTTTTAAAAGGAAAGGCTTGAAGAAACCTCTTCACACCTTAGTGGTGGTGTGAAACCCAAAAGAAAGGGAGGATAGAGAAAAGGTTGGGGTTTGTAGGCACAAACCCAATTTTCAGCTCAAAAAGATAAAAACAATAAAACCCGTAATTGAAGGAAGTCTTGGGCGCCTTTGATTGATTGGAGATGTTGAAGGCCACTTCCAAGCTTCTTTGAAGGTGCTCTTGGATGTGGAATTGGATTGGAGCACGTTGGGTTCCTTGATCAAATCCGCCGGAGGTTCGCCAAAATGATCAACAATGTGTCCGGTGGCTTGGGTTAAGTTCCGGGGCTTCCTAGACCTTTATTTATAGGCTAGGAACCTTCAAGTATCCGTTGGAGGGCTTTGGAGCCGTTGGAAAAGGCCTCGGAGCCGTTGGAGGCCAAAAGAGGGTTGACTGGTCAAAGCCAACGGCTAGTTTGACTGGGCTACCGGCTGGCCGGTACAGCTCCACCGGCTAGCCGGTGCCTTGGAATGTGGAGAGTGCTTCTGCCCAGGAGCCACCGGCTGGCCGGTGAGAAGGCCACCGGCTGGCCGGTGGTGAGACAGTAGGTCTCACTGTTCTGGCTGGGTGCCACCGGCTGGCCGGTGGCAGAGCCACCGGCTGACCGGTGGAACCTGGCAGTGGGCAGTGCCTCTGCCAGGTCCACCGGCTGGCCGGTGCCATCACACCGGTTGGCCGGTGGACTGAATTTCAGTCCACTTTATGTCCATTCTTGGGCCAATCCTTTGGCAATCTTTCGCCTATCATCCACAACACTAAAAAACAAAGTTAGACAAATAATAAGGTGATTGTGATCATGAAAATCAAACAACTAGGGGAACGAGAGGTACAACAATCTCCCCCTATTTTGATGATCACAATCACCAAAACAATTAATGTAAAAAACTGAAATTGAAAGGAAATGCTAAGCATGATGAAAAAGATTCTCCCCCAATCAATCAAGAAATTTCTCCCCCTTTGTGATTATCAAAATAGAATGGGGCATTAAACTTGATTGAGGGAAAATTGAAAAACAAGATTGAGATTTGAAAATCAATTGAGATTTTTGAAATTGAAATGAAAATTTGAATAACAGTTTGAATTGAAAGTTTTGAATCAAAAACCAATTGAAACCAAGAGTTGAAAATGAAAGATTGAATCGAAAGTTTTGAATAAAAAATTTGAAATGAGAATTTTGAGTGAAAAATTTTTAATTCACAAAAAGGCTTAACAGAACCTAACTCCCCCTAAATAAAAACAATCAATCACCGGGGAGAGGGATTTTGAAAAGAGATGATTTTAGGCCCGGAGAGACTCGCTAGAAGGGATTTTTCAATCCAAACTTGTCTCATAGCGGGTCTTCTCCTATAAAATTCGTCCGAAAAGAAAATACTTTTGGGTTGACCATACCGGGCGTTTTTACAATTACATTCATAAATGAGGTGCCCGGGTTTTTTACAATAATTACAATATTTATAACTAGAGCTCCCCCTTACAAAAACAGTGGGTGCATGGGAGGAGGAAGCTTGGTTGGTATAGCCAAGTCCATTGGTGGTTCTAGATACCCTTTGAGAACCTAAGAGTTTGGAAAAATTTTGTTCACCTTGGGTGAACTTGGCTAAGGATTCCCTTAGGTCTTTAATGGTTGATTCCAAAGAATCAACATTTGGAAAATTTTGGATTTTTAGGGAGAGTTCCTCCTTCTCTTTGAGAAGTTGGTCTTTTTCGGAGGAAAGCTTTTTGAAATTCTTTTTTAAAGAGACAAATTTTGAAGAAAGTTTATGAAAACCATTTTCTAATTGATCTCTAGCAAATTGGAGATCCTCATAAGACAAATGATTTAAAGAATTTGAATTTGAAGAACATGAGGAAGAGGAATCGGAAGAAGTTACCTCATGGAATGCCATTAGGCATTTTGTACCTTGGTTGCTCGAGGAGGAGGAGGAGGAGGATGATGAGGTGTCACTCCATGTCGCCTTGAGGACCTTTTTCTTTCCTGTCTCCTTAGCCCATTTCTTGTTGAGTGGGCAATCGTGCTTGTAATGGCCCTTTTCGCCGCACCCGTAGCATTTTACCTTGGGCTCGGATCTTGTGGTGGGTTCTTGCTTTCGATGCTTGCGGGATTTCTTCTTCTTGTGCTTCTTCATAAACTTGTGCATTTGGCGGGCGAGATCCTCCATTTCCGAGTCGCCACTTGAAGATGAAGAGGATGAGGAGGAAGAGGATGATGAGGAGGGGCTTACTTCTTTTTGTACCTTGAGGGAAATGTTCTTTGGTGTCTTGATTGGTGTGCCCTCCTTTTGAGCTTGCCTCCTCATCGTGATCTCATAAGTCATGAGAGATCCGATGAGCTCCTCTACCGGCATATTTTTGACGTCCTTAGCTTCTTGGATCGCCGTCACTTTAGGTGCCCATGAGCTCAGTAGGGTCCATAGGATCTTCTTCACCATAGTTTCTGCAGAAATATTATCTCCAAGAGACTTTCTACCATTGCACACGTCAGTAAATCGAGTAAACATTTCAGAAATTGATTCATTTGGGTGCATGGAAAAAGACTCAAAATCTTGTCTATACATGTCTAATCTAGTATCTTTGACTTTATTAGTGCCTTCATGGGTCACTTCTAAAAGATTCCAAATTTCATGTGAAGTGGTGCAAGTGGATACACGGTTAAATTCATTTCTATCTAAGCCGCAATGGAGAGCGTTCATGGCTTTGCCATCAAGCTCAAAATTTCTAATATCGGCGGGGGTCCATTTGGATTCATCGGGGGAAGACAAAGAATAACCTTGCATGACAATTTTGTAAATAGGATATCCTATGCTTCTTAAAAAAGTGGTCATGCGGGTTTTCCAATAATTATAGTCGGTCCCATCAAAAAATGGAGCCCGACCCAATGAGAGGCCCTCGGGGGCGAAAGAGGTTGATGCCATCTTAATGGATCTTAAATTTGAAACCAGGTTAGGGTATTACTCAAATTTCCTCTGATACCAATTGTTGGGTCGGAAGAAACCCGAGGAGGGAAATGATGGCAAGAGGGGGGTGAATTGCCTTTTAAAAAAGATTAACAAATTAAAATCAAAGTGAAATCAAAGTATGTGCAGCGGAAAATAAAAGAGGCAATCACACAAGAAATTGATAACGGAGTTCGGCCAAAAACCCGGCCTACGTCTCCGCTCCCAACTCAACCGTTGAGAGATTCCTACCGCTTGCTTTTCAATGGTTTTAGAAAGAAACCCACTAGGCTTTGAGGTAGCACTAGGACCTATTACAGCTTGGTTTTATTGGTTTAGCAAGAACCCACTTGCTTTCAATGGAATAGCAAGAACCCACTAGCCTTTTTAACGGGTGAAGGCTAGCTCACCGAAAACTCAAGCCTTTTAAAAGGAAAGGCTTGAAGAAACCTCTTCACACCTTAGTGGTGGTGTGAAACCCAAAAGAAAGGGAGGATAGAGAAAAGGTTGGGGTTTGTAGGCACAAACCCGATTTTCAGCTCAAAAAGATAAAAACAATAAAACCCGTAATTGAAGGAAGTCTTGGGCGCCTTTGATTGATTGGAGATGTTGAAGGCCGCTTCCAAGCTTCTTTGAAGGTGCTCTTGGATGTGGAATTGGATTGGAGCACGTTGGGTTCCTTGATGAAATCCGCCGGAGGTTCGCCAAAATGATCAACAATGTGTCCGGTGGCTTGGGTTAAGTTACAGGGCTTCCTAGGCCTTTATTTATAGGCTAGGAACCTTCATGTATCCGTTGGAGGGCTTTGGAGCCGTTGGAAAAGGCCTCGGAGCCGTTGGAGGCCAAAAGAGGGTTGACTGGTCAAAGCCAACGGCTAGTTTGACTGGGCTACCGGCTGGCCGGTACAGCTCCACCGGCTGGCCGGTGCCTTGGAATGTGGAGAGTGCTTCTGCCCAGGAGCCACCGGCTGACCGGTGGAACCTGGCCGTGGGCAGTGCCTCTGCCAGGTCCACCGGCTGGCCGGTGCCATCACACCGGTTGGCCGGTGGACTGAATTTCAGTCCACTTGATGTCCATTCTTGGGCCAATCCTTTGGCAATCTTTCGCCTATCATCCACAACACTTAAAAACAAAGTTAGACAAATAATAAGGTGATTGTGATCATGAAAATCAAACAACGAGGGGAACGAGAGGTACAACAGTTCTTATATGTATATACTTTCATCCTTTGACTAATGCCAAATATAAATGAATTTTTTCGATACCATATGATATTTTTCAAGTCTAAGTACTATAATTTGGTTGTACTTGGGAGTAGCATCTCACACCCAAAAAGTTTTCCTATAATAACATATTCCAATAATCAATCCAAATGGATCCTTTTGATGATTTGTATAGAAGATCATTTCATTCTACTCTTTATTTTATATATGTAAGAGAGTGAGTTCTTTTTATACCCAGTCACATATAGGATACATCTGAGTAGGTACAGTTAATCAGAAATTGGTTGGGGACAATGTTGAACCAGAAGAAATCATATGCTAGCCATCATAGATAATCGGTGGAGTCTATGGTTAGCCATTGGGTATCCCCTAAGCGGGGGAAACACCAATTCAAGAAGAAAGGGAAGCTTTCCCAATGTTTATCGGACTATTTTAAATAGTGTAAAGGGTTAGTCTAGTGACATACCATTTGTACCTTCCAAAGAACTACAACTCCATGAAATATGTATTCAATGTGTCTTAGATTTAGAGGTATCATCTTGACCCCTATCATGTGATAGAAATTAATGACATTGGAATAGATATTGATTCATCCTTTAAGGATAATCTGATTCATAATGTGGACTGTAGTGAGAATATTCTTCAAGGGAAGATACTACATATGGTATGATTATAGTGGAATCATGGGTGTGTACAAGATGCAATATGGGATAGGAAATCTGACCTGTATACCCATTTTCCATACATGTTCCCCAATACCCATTATGACACATTATATAATAGATCGAGGAACAACTATTATATAGTGGACCCATTATAAGATCCTGTCTTTTCTAAGTATGACCCTCTTTTAAGTTTTAGTTATTATTCCTTGGCTTTATTAACATATTGTTTATAAAACGGTAATCAATTTTTTGAGTTTATTGGTTTTATTTTTTAGAGGAACGAATAAAACTTGATATGTTTGTTTGCATAAATAGTTCAAACTTTGAATTATTAATTTATAACATGAAGTATTCCATAAAATCCCTATTAAATCCATAAAAGGAATTAAT
Source organism: Viscum album (assembly GCA_963277665.1). Classification (NCBI taxonomy): domain Eukaryota; kingdom Viridiplantae; phylum Streptophyta; class Magnoliopsida; order Santalales; family Viscaceae; genus Viscum; species Viscum album. Next base: position 57,799,195 of record OY728125.1, read on the forward strand.
GGGTCTAGCCAGAACCTCTGAATTTCATTTATAACCTAAATAGGATATTTCAATACCCAAGGAATTGAAAAATATTATTTTGTGGGTTTAAAACATGAATTATTCTTTTTGTGGAGTTTTAATATGAGGTGACGTTTTTATCACTTTATTGGGGACTAATCCATTCATAAAATGAATGGAATGTTCACATGGTGAATGTGTCATGCCCAGCATCTTTTAAACCTGCATGTCCATGATTCTAATGTCTTACACCTCCCTTAAACCATATCCCTTCTGTAAATTCCTCTGAAAACTCCTCACTGAACTAGAAGTTTTTTCCTTTTGATCATGGTGTTCCAAATTGAGATTTTGATTATAATCCTTTAGTTATTTTTATTCTTCTCCTACCTAGTCCATTAGACATTTGTTTAGGAAACCTAGTCTAGTTCAACCATATAGTAATGAGATATCAAGACTTATATTGATAATACATTTGGTCTTCATTGAATGGAATGAAGGAAGAACCCAACTACACCTTTGTTATTGAGTAATAATTAAAATATTCTCTAATTTTGAAGTGGGTAGTATAAAAAAAACCAAAAATTTATATTTGGATTATTTAAGTGTGTGCAATATGTTTAATCACAATTGAACATAGTGTGTGTGTCCAAATTAGTTGTGAAAATATATTCATAATGAATTTACATATGCTTACACCTCCCTTGCATTCTTTCATGTCCATTGGTGTTAAGACCAAACTATCGGCTAGTCAAGGGGTGAGCCTCCCCTTGAAATTGTGATAAACTAGAAGTATTTATAATTTAAATTTGGAATAACGTGTGAATTGGTACTAATGGTAAACTATAATATTATATTATTGGTGATTCATCCGGATGTATAAGAATCCACTAGTTGAGAATAAATGGATTATAAATTGTTAATTGAAAGAATTGAACCACTTGAATTATGATAACGTAATAACATTTTGATGTTTGGTTACTTAATTCATATCATCATTGATTCCTCCTGATTCAAGAGAATGAAATTTTTATTTGTTATATGATTTTTTATTTCATGTATTTTTTTGCATTATCATATTGATGCTTGAGGGATTTATCCACTCTCTCATGAGACATGGCACTAGTGATCCATCCTATTGTAAGGGAGTCCACCACTTATTATAGTTACTTTACCCATGGTATGGTATTACTCCATGGGAATATGTAAAAAATTATAGTATGGGACATTCACATAGCGCATATTCAGTTAATTACATTACCCTTAGTTTGGTATTGCACCACGGGAAGATGTATGCAACTCCTATATGGTACACTCACATGGATACCAATGTGATTTTCCAAATGACCCCTTGGAGATGTGTTTCTTGGGAAGATGTAAGAGACCCTATCATGGATATATAAATAACCTAAATCGCCCTGAATCCAAAATAAAATAATATATTCTTCCAAAATATAATTCAAACTTTATTTCCCAAATACAATCTCATAGTATTATTTTTACCTTAATCTTGTAATTATCCCCAAAATTATAGTGATATTCTTACAAAATAACATTAATCACAAGTTCACCAAAATCAATTTCCAATTCCATGGTCATCTATACAAAAAAAACATTTATTCCCAAAATGAACAAAAAATATATCTTTTTAAATAAAGAAAAACAATGTCATGTTAACTAGTACATCACATAGTCCAGTGGTAGGAAATGCAATCTTATAACCCTTTGATTGTGGGTTCAATCCTCGTGGTCTTTCTGGATGTAAGGGGTTGTCACCCATCCTTTGGGTTGTCCTTTTACTATATTAATATAATTCCTTTAACAGTCCCATAAATATTATGAACATCCTCAAATATATAAAAACCTATAATTACCTCAACATCCAAGATCATATAAGACATAAAGGTTATTAATACCTTTAAATAAATGTACAAAAAATATAAATTCATTCTTTCTAAAATAATATTTCACTAAAATCCAAATTAAACCCATATTATGTATTACCATAAATGTCTCTAAAAATACTATTAATAATCTTAGTCTTTTACCACATAAAACCTAAAAAAGTTTATCTAAGACTTTGAACTTATAATAAACCATAAACATGTAAACCCATTATGCTAACCATAAATCTATATCTAACATCACATGAAAGCATAATAATCTACAATTTTCTCTACAACCTACATTTATACTGACTATTACAGCCTCAAACCCACTCTCTTAGATCTGGTGTGAAAGAAATAAACATTATATTTATATATTTGATACCAATAATGTTGACCTAATTTTTTCCTTCAAAAATATACAATATCAAAAGAAAAATTGGATCATTAATATACCAAAAGAAACTTTTAGGTTTGGAGTTTAAGATAATAAGGAAAAAATTCTAACCACATGGTTTTATACACAACTAGATAAAAATGATTAGCATCATCTCCCACTAAAATATTCCCATATTATAAACTTATTTGAAATAACATATTTAAACCCTTTCTTCACACCTTGGAGAAAAGAAACATAAGAAAAAGGTGGTCTCAAATTCTCATTAAGGGTTACATATAATATATGCTATTATAAGTCAATAAAAAATTAATCCTATCCAATATGTCTTAATCAATATGGAAAGGTAAATAACTAAAACACATTCTATTAAATAAATAACATGATAATAATACAAAAAGAATAAATAATGATCAAATAATTCTATTTAAATAATAATATGACCATGAAACTTTTCAAGGGATATTATAACTAATATAATAGTCACATGAAACATCAGTAACTAAATTCATAATGATAGAATACATAATATCAGACATCTTAAAAATACCATTAAGAACCTATGGTTGCTATTTTGGAAGGCCAATAACTTCAATAACATTGATAGGGTTTTTTATAAGAGAAATGTTTAGGGTTTTTTCTATCTAGATTTATCAATTTGGTGTAAATAAGTGAAGTAAATGGTTCGATTTTATAATCGACGAGAGGTTAATTCTTGGAATTTCTTAAAAAAGTAAAATATAATAAGAACATACTAAAGAAATATACTTCTAAATAGTAATGAATTAGAACCTAAGGTATTATATGACTTAAATATAATCAACCAATAACATTTAGATAGGTTTAAGTTTTATTTAAAACATTATCTTTTGTTTTAACCCCATAATTAATCTATTTTAACATTAACCATGGTAATGTCTGTTTCACACATATATGGTTATAATATTACATAAAGTTAACTATTGACTAATAAATGGATAAGGGAAAAAATTTAAACATATATTATCCTACTTGTCTGCATTCATGATTTTTATAATTTTTAAATAATTAAATATAATGAAATTTTGATAAGATATCATTTTTTTCAATTTGACACAATTCATTTAATTTGACTTCAAATTCATTAAGACAACAAGTGAAATTATAACCAAATATTTTATTACATCACTAAAATGTTGTCTCTATCTATAAAATTCATTAATAATTTTAATTATAGAAAATTATAATACTTCTAATATTTCTAATTTCATTTATTTTCTTTTTTCCATTAATTGAATATTTATTGTGTCAACATTGTCTATGCATTTAAGGTAATTATTTCTTCACTAAAAAATGAAAATAAATTAACATGATGAATATAAATATTTTATATTTAAAAATAATATTTATATTGAAACATATCCAATGGTTAACCCCATATTAAAAATATTTTAGTTATTAAAAACAAGTGTGTGATATGCCTGACTTTTATTTAAATAAAATATTATAAAGGTAATAGTTACATAAAAGTGGGAATAAGGTCATAAATTAGACCTTTGGATGGTAATGATAAAAATATACTCATGAATTTATTTTAGGCAATTTTTGGGATAATTTTATATTACTTATCATTTTATTTTTAACTAAAATTACCCGGTTTACCCTTTACCGTGGTAACAAAAATTATTATGGTTACTATTCATATTAAACAAAAACAAAAGAAACATATTTACCAAATTTGAACCTAATAATTAAAAATATTAAATAAATTTTATAAGATTCAAAAACTATAAGTGTTATAAATTAATTTTAAAATAAGTGCACAAAACACAGAGAAACCAACTTTTCAGAAGAAAAAAAATTATATAAAATTCCTATTTATGTATGAAATATTTTTATATAAAATTAATTTATAAAAATGATTCCAATGAATCTAATTATATTATTAATAATGTAATATAACTAATTTCAATGTAAATCCATTTTAAAATAAAATTAAGTTTTTCAAATGGTTGAAACAAAAATACAATTTTTAATAAAAATCAGTATTTTTCACTATTCATTTAAAAATCAAACATTAAAAAAAATTCCAAAATTTCAGGGTAATATAATTTTGATATGATTATTTAAAAAACAATACGATGTTTATAAAATAATATATATATATATATGTATATATGTTCCATAAATTAATTATAACATTTTCTCACAAAATACAATAAAATCATTTTTGATGAAAATGATTTTCGAAAGCATATAATAGATTTCCTATAAATTGAGTGATTATTTTATAATAATTAATCCGTTATATTTCATTATATAATTAAATGATTTATATATATTCCATAATTCATTTAATATTATTCATATCCTCTAATTTAATGACTAGGTTACAACAGCCATATTTATATAATAGTATTTGGGGTTCATTTAGGCTCAGTGTTTAATATGGTATATTCTATTGAATATAGTGTTATTTTAAAATTTTGGGTTGTTACATGGTTACTTGGATAATTGATACATGATAGGGGAGATTCATATTGGTAGAGCAGAATCCACTAGTGGAATGGATGATATGTCCTAATATCGGGGGATGCACCACTTGGTAGAGACATCTAGCATGGAGCCAAAGTCGGTTTGGCTGACCCTAGTTATCAACCCATAGCCTAGGTTTTGATTTGTTTGGAAGATGATTCATGTTATTTTAGGAATTAATACCCCTACTTGTCATATTATTTAATGTACTATATATTTAGACTTGATTTTTTAGACCTGTGGCTGTTGACATAATGAGTTATACTCACGCCATGTTTAGCTTCCATTTGGTACCTAGTTAGATCTCATAGATACAGATCTGAAAAAGGGTAATTGGTAATGTGTTGATAAATCTCTTGTTGGATGGGTTGATGCTTAGATGTGGGACTAACATGTGGTTTTGGACTGAGGTTTTTTGAGTCTTTTATTGAGTCAGCATAGTCTTTTACTTGTATGAATTTCAACAAGTAAATTAGTTACATTAATCTTCAAATTACACGGTTTTGATTATTATTTCATTATTTAGTTTAGGTAATTTATTTTTCCAAAATTCATGTTTTATTTTTTATGTTATTTCCAAAGTTATTGAATCTTTCTTCCATAGGGTGTAATCTTCCAACTATATTCTTCACACCCTTACTACAAGTTAGCAACCTATGGAATATTGGGAAGTATGCCTAAGGTTTAATATTCAACTAAAATTTGTCACATAAGGGAGCACCAAGTTGGGGGGACATTATAGTACTCCATGGAACCATTCAGTTATCTCACCACATTTCATATTCCTCAGTGGTCTTATCCCATAACTATATTGATGATCATCTCATCTTCACTATGGTTATCATGAAACCACAATCATTACAAAATTGTACTATAGAAACCTCATTTACAACATTGTCACACCTCGGTCCACCATTTCTCACCAGTCATCCAACACTGGACCATCCTTAGAGAAACTCCTACTCTACCTTATACATGACATATAATTTTAAGGGGAAACTCTCATATCCTTTTGTTGACACTCATTTTTCGTCACAGAGTCTAAATGAAATGAAAAGGGAAATACCTCAAACAAAGAAAATTCATCCTTTGAATAAACATCAAAAAAAGAGAAAGGGATGAACAAGGAGAACATTTCCCATAGGTCGCGCAAGTTCCAGCATGGTTGCGCAAGTATACTTTCACGCCGCCCAAATGGTTGCGCAGGTGACTTGCGTTCCCTCTTTGAAAATCGCCTAGGTTATTCTCCAGCCTATAAATACCCCCGGTGGGCCCCCCATTTGGGGAGGATTTTTTCCAGAATTCAGATACAGAGCTCTGGACGCCAAAGTTTCTTATTCAAGTCTTCCGAACACTTCTAAGGTAATTAGTTACCTGGAATGGAAGGTCTAAACAAGAATATTAAGCTCAAATTGTTATAATTCACTAACAATTGTGTGCCTAAGTGGTTTACCCTTAAGGGAAATGGATACACTTGTGCGCCTTTTCACCTACTCATTGAAACTTGCACGCCACTCTTCTGGAAGTACCTCGGGATAATTACAAAGGCTTTGGTCAAAAATCTCCCAATGATTACCATACTGGTTAACCATCTCCCAAGTATATATGTGTCACAGAAGTATACTTGCGTGACCAGGACTTGCACTCCCATGAAGTACTTGCGCGACCTCCCAAGACTTGCGCACCATTCTTTTTTTGGGTGCCCTTCCTGCCCATTTCACCTCTCTTATGCCATTCCACCTCTCCTATTCAATATTCAGTCTTTAAGACACTCTTCAAATCTATTTATGGCATGTTTTCTTGATTGAGTTCCTTATATGAAAGGAATTCCATGGAAAATCTCTCAAAACCTCGTGATTTACACATTTTTATGTCACTAAAGTTAGAGATTTCATTCATTCAACCTCATCCTTTAAAGATGAGAGAACCCTATACTTGGGCCTCCTTTTCAGGATTAAGCCCTAGTCCAAGTCCCCTTAATTCTGGGCATCCTCTTTAGGAGTAAGCCCCAAGTCCCTTAATTCTAAAATTCCCTTATCCTGGGCATCCTCCTTAGAAGTAAGCCCCAGTTTTCAAATCCTTTTAACTAGGCCTCCTCTTTAGGAGTAAGTCTCAGTCTTAAATTTCTCTTAACCAGTCTTAATCTACTTTTTGATATGGGATTCCTTCTCAAGATTAAACCCCAATCATAATTCCCCTCCTAATTTGGGCCTCTTCCTCTGGTCTAATCCACAAGTTAGAGTACTCGAATCTTCATAAAGTACATATACCTTTATGGACCTTGTTCTTGGGTTTCTTCCCAGAAGTAAATCCTACTCTTCATCTATCTGGGCAGTCATACATACATAAGCCCCACATTATTTCTTATGATTGTATCTATCATGGCACAATTGTCTGGTTTTACCAATACCCCTTGTTTCTCACACCGATCATGACTCACTTGATTTTAGAGTGTAAAAGTAATTATGACATCTTTCTTTCATCCATCAATCATACATAAACATAATATTCAATTTATCGAACTACGTGTGTTCTTATTTGTTTTCTAAATAAAGGATACGTAGTTAGCCCCTCTGCAGGTATGATCCCAACTCTGAAATAATCTATCTCCTTCTAAATGACAATAAACTTCAAGTGCCCCACTGAGTGGCTTTAAAACCAGTATGGTCATCATAATGACCAAGGGAATTTTTATATAATGTATTAAAGGATACCATTGACTAAGAATATCTAACAAATACAGATGATTCTCTATCGATGAAGAACTTTGAATACATATAAATGATTTTCTAAATTTCGAACATATCATTCATTGATTGTCAGATCTAAAGGAATGCTCATTTTATACTTGTAAATTTAATAAAGTATTCATGAACATAACTTAAATCTATAAATAGAGTCCCAGAGTAGACAATAATTTCCCTCAAACAGGTGTGATGAGTCTGACCTCCCATCCTCTCGACCAATGAAAATTCCTAAACCTCATCGGTCCACAACTAATGAGCACCTACCTTTGGAAAGTGGGTCCAAATTGATATGGAATCATTTGATGTTTCCGGTTCTACGAAAAAACCTGTTAGAATCCGATTATAATGTTTGAAACTTAAATCAATGAGGTCATCCCAAATTCCAGAGGAAACAAAAAATGGTGAACCCGACATGAATCTTTAACCAAGTTAAAATGATGTTTTACTTATTTTTTAGGCCCCTATTTAAAACTCAATGAGAGGTCCAAAAAAAAATAACATATGTTCTTATCAAAATGATGTAGTGGTCGAAATTATCTTGATTTTGTCTGTTATATCAAATAGGCACTCTTTTCCAAGATCTTCTACATTACGAGAATGGCTTTTCTTAATTCCACTTCTGTGAATACCTCTGCTGTGAAAACCTCTACTGTGAATGCCACTGCTGCCACTCCTACTGGATCGTCGTCCACTCTGAGGATGAAATCACCTACTCGGCATCTTCAACGCTGGGTATCAAACACGCTGGTTAAGGAGTACCGTCAAAATGGTACTATTACGACTCTGGAGGCCGCCCTACAAGCCCTCCAAGTCAATAATTCACCTTTGTCATCCGGACAACGACGACCAGTGATCAAGAAGCAGGTGGTGCCAGCACCATTTTCAACTGTTTCAGGTCGTTATCCCAGGAACACAATCACCAGTCCCTCCCATATTTTGGGGAGATGAATGAGCATGCCCCTCAGGGTCTTAATTCAAAGAGACATGAGTCCTTCCCGAGGGCTCCCATCAACAATAGTCGCCAGAATCGTGTGGCAGTATACCCTCAACATGATGAGGGCATCAACTCCAGGCGTTCGGCTCAGGTTCCTCGAACCCGAGCAGGCAAGACGAACCGCTAGAGGTGAAATCCGGTCAATAGTGAGCAGTTTCTCATCTCTAGCATCTCCGAAGAATTCCACCAACCTAACTTGGTGGCAAGCAACGAGCGGGCACACACACTCGTCCGTTTTAATTCCGCTGTCCAGCAGACTTGTCTGGAAGTATCACGTCAATCCCGCCAGGAAATTCCGGTGGAGTACTATAGAGAGGAACATACACCTAATTATAAATCATCAGCTAGTCAGCAGTCTCCTCTGACTACATATGATGGAGTTTGTCAACCACGTTTGGCGGAGTGCAATCAGCAGACACATACACCTGCTAGTATTGATCATGCCTGCCAACAGTCTCATTTGGTAGCACTCAGAGATGTAAGTCAGAATGCTCCGGCAACAAACAAGAGGAAGACCCAACTCTCTGCCCTTACACTTGATTACTGTAAGGATTCACTGACAGGAAAAGGAGAACATGAGCAGGAACATACACCTACTCCAAGCACGGAATGGACATATATCCCCGTTCCATTAGCTGAAGTCACCAAGCACATTCTGTCGATGGTGAAAGAGCTGAAGAAAATCCCTGCCCATATCCTGGATGCCTGTGAGGATATTATAACAGCTTCAGCAGCATCTCAAGGAAAGACACATAAATCTATCCCTACCAGTGGAGTGACACATCAACAGTTCACTCCGGAACAGACACGCACATATGTTCCATTCCAAAAGGGTTGTGGGGAATACTCCCCCATATCATACGGACAACCAAGTCAGGCACATACACCTGGTTTGAGCGGAGATAATTAGCCTAACCTGATCATTTCTCCTCAGCAGGCACATACACCTGCCAAATTGAGTAAGAAGGTGTCTAAGAAGAATACCCACCCAGCACAGTCAAGAAATCAAGGTGTAATCTCTAACAAGGCCTTACTCGATGCTGGATTTCTTAAAGCCCTCAGACAGTTATTTATTGCAGTCCAAGATTCTACTCCCTCATTCCCCAATAGTGGGAACATTAATTCCGATGTTCTTCAAAATACACTTCCTCGTGAAGTCTTTATTCATGAAATTTCTTTCGATCTTGAAGTTTCATCTTCATATGAGAGATACAATAACCCTCTTTGTGGCCGAAAGACCAAGGAGAAACAGATCTCATCTTTTGTTGTAACCCACCATGGTGATCCTCCCCATGATGATGAATTTCGCTACGAAAGTCCTCTCCGCAGTAGTGATGCACATTTCTCGGAAAATGCTCCAGTGGACAATGTAGTGCCGAGAAAGACCACTTATCTTGAGGCACTTGAAAAAGTAAATACAGTCATGTATAATGCTTTACCATCAACAAGTGAAATACTTTTTCAATCAGAAGATAGCCCGGGGTGTAGGTTATTCTCCAAACCACCCCTGGGTCATTCATCTTCTAGTTTGATTAGTGAATTCTCTACCAATCATGTTGAATCCGATGAAGCAACAAGAAAGCACCAGCTCTGGTCTAAACAGGTAGAAGAATCTTCATTTAATGATAAAGAGGAAAAGCTGAACATGAGAAAACAACCTGCAAAAGGTGAATTTCCAGTCATGTTTTGGCCTTTGGTCGACTCTTAGTATGATATTCCAGAGATGTTGACGGAAGAAGGAATTCTTGATATTCATATCAACATATGGAAAAATCTTTGTCAGTTGAAAAATAAATTATTATCTTATGATGAATATAAAAATCATGTTAAGATAATAGAAGGGTTACAATGCCAAATTGACTTGGCATCTCTATCAGTCTCTCGATATCCGAAGTCTGAAAAGCAGCAGAGAGCCCTTCAGCGTTCATGCCTTGGCGCACTAAGACAATTTCACCATTTAATTGCCAATGCCCCATTTGGTATTCATATCAATGGATGAGGTGTTCATGGAGCACTACATTTCACCGGGTTTTCCAGTTAGCAAAGCCCGATGAAAATGGTTTCATGCGATGTTATTGCCGATGGACATCCACAGTCAATGGGTTTTGTTTGTAATCAAAGGCTTTCCCAAGAACATGCTTCAACTAGTTCCTCTCAAAATAAAGAATACAGAGAACAAGTTGTTGAATTACTCCTGCATCAAGAGAACATGAATATTGAACAGGCCTCTCGTATGGAGCAAGCACATCATCAAGTGACAGAAGTGTCAGAAATCATCCAACGGTCTTTCGAACCGGGTGATAAAAGTGCATATCTATTGATGCATCCATCTAATTTCCGGACCAAGGTCCGCAAGATCAGGAGAGATTTTAAGAATGTCTCAGACATTGCATGTGAAGAGCCACCCCAGCTTTCCATACAGGGGACTCTTTTAACCCAACCCTCAGAATCAACAAATAGGATTCGAGAAGTTGAGCGAGAATAGCAAGAACAGCCCCAGTCCACCGGACTGGAGACTTTTTCAAATCCTCAATCCCTCCCTCAAATAAATTTGCTCTTATCTCAATTGGGGAAGAAGCCCCAAGAGGAACGAAGAGCCATGTTATCAGGATATTCTCTCCAAATTACAGTTCATCAAGAAGTTCCTGAGGGATCGAATCAACAAAAGGCAATGTCTCATCAAAGACATGGAAGAAGTCAATATCGCAGAATAGACGATAGGAGGGATGTAATGAATTACTCATCAATTAATGTCATCAATGTTTTTGTTGTTGATCCACCAGATGAGGCTCATTCATATGGATCAGATGAAGAGGTTCCTACTCAATAAGTTGTACGAACATACACAAATGAAGAAGGTGTGCGTACATGAAATCAAAGGCTTACCCAGAATCTGGGTGTTCTTTTAAGTAACCCACTTCCCCCTCTCCGAAAAGGATCCAACAAGGGGAAAGGAAAGAATCAGGTTACATACCCTTCCACTGTAGAAGGCCAATTTCTCTCACTAGAGCAAAGATTTGCACAACAAGAGGAAGAAATGAAGGAATTGAGGAGGATGAATGCAGAACTACTTCAGAGTGTTCTTCCTCTTAAGCATGTTGGATTCAGTCAGTCAAAGGAATTTTTAGTGGATACTGAGATGGATCAAGAATATACTCCATTATCAGTACACCCTCACAGGTATAATCCTATGGGTCAAGTGCAACATCAATTGGCGGTGCAACCATCAGTTTCAGTATCAGCCACCACATCTGTACCAGCTCCAGTCATTACACATGTTCAGGTCCAAGATCAACCGGATGTTTCTCAAAATTTAATAACTACTATTGAGTCATTAACAGATCGGTTGGAGTCTATGGAAGGGAAGCGTGCGCAGGTTCAACAAGAAAAGAGAGCTTACCCTAAATGGGTAGATTCAATCCCTCCCCCATCATGTTTTGGGAACCCTTTATTCCTTATTTTCAATAGATTAGGCGATCCTGAACAGCATTTGATGCATTACGTGTCTTGTTGAGATCCTATGATGGGAACTCCAGAACAGCAAGAAGAAGTGAAAATCAGATGCTTCGTGTGAACCCTACAAGGACCAGCTTTTTTTGGTATATATGCTTGAAATCCTGGTCAATTACCGGATGGGAAGATCTTCGTCAACAATTCCTTCTTCAGTTCAGCTCAACTTTTCCAAAGACAACAGTTTTTTGTCTTACAAACTTTAAGGAAAGGGAGAATTAAAGGGTTTCAGATTTCATTGCTTACTAGAAGGGATTAACATATTCCCTAAGCTTAACACTCCCTCAAGAAGAATTGTTGCCAATCTGTGTGGAAAATCTGCATGACAAATTACGCACGCCGTTGATCCATGTGAAATACACAGGAGGGTTTCGAGACCTTACTTCTATCACTCAGCAGATTGAAGATTCCCTTATACAGACTAAGGCTAAATCTCATGTAATTCCATCAGTTCTAGGAAGAAGAATGGGTAAAGAAGAGACTGCTATAGTTATGCTTAAGCAAGCACATGTACCTGCTTCTACTTCAAAACCTTCATCTTCTCGAAGGGCTCCACCTCCTGCGCGTCAACAAAAAAGGTCGTTTCATCAAGATGATCAAAGAGATCAGAGATGGAAATAATTTGAGGATTTGAAGAGAAAATTTTACTCTTTCCTAAATGAAAAAGTTCCTGGCTACTTCATATCGGCTTTGGAAAATAATTTGGTTCAGTTGCCAAGGCCCAAAATGCCAAACAAGGAAGGAGATGTATACCGTCCCCATTATTTCCCCTTTCATAAAATGTTGGGGAATCACATCCAGGAGTGTTTTGTCTTCAAAGACCTCATTCAAAATATGGTCGACTCGGGACAAGTTAAACTAAAAGGCTCTTCAGCCCAAGTAGCATGTTTTACTGCTACAGTTCCAGAGGAAAAAGGAAAATGGCAAGAAGTCAAAAGAAAAAATGCATAGAAATATGATGATTGGATGGTTAGGAAAATGATCAACTGAACTCATACCATTTTGCAAACGCAATTAAAGAAACCAATTTTGTCTTCTGCAATGGATGCCACAACAAAATCCTATTCGGAGGGAAAATCCTCAAAAGGGCGGCATAGTTCGAAGAAAGAAAAGCAATCAGAGGAAGATGAGTATGTATCAAAGCCTAAGATGTCTTAGACTCTGGCAGATTTCATACCATCTACTTCGAATCCACGATCACCACCCCACCAAACGGCATAGCCTAAATTGGATAATCAGGCAGATTCTTCATCGGATGAAGATTTAATCTTTGGTTCAGTTAACATGATTCACTTAACAGATCCTTATGCCAGTCGTAGTTTCAATTTCGACAAGCCTGAATTCCCTGTATCAAATAGAGGAATTAGAGGGAGTTTCAAGGGTCCGGGATATAGAGGAAGATGTGGATATCCTAGAAGCCACTATTCCAATTCTACCCCTACTAGAACTGTGTATGCAGTAGAAACTCGTGGCAGAGCCCTTCAGCGAGCTCAACAAGAACAAGCAAGTTCTTCCACCAATAGCAAATTCAGTCCTGGCACCATTATTCTAGAGGATCGGTTGGGGGTTCCATATTCATCCTCTTAATAAGTAAATATATCTAATCGGTCTAATCTTCCAAAGCCAGGAATATTGCCAACTCTTATCCCGATAAAAGATGCATCAAATTCCAAAGCATCAACTTCCAAGGCACATGCTAAACCACATGTTCCTATTGGGAAACACAGACCTCTGGATCAAAAGAATGATGTATTGAAACACCTAGCTCAAGTACCAGCATAGTTATCAATTCTAGATGCTTTAAATCTGTCAAAAGATCTTTGGGAGGCACTCATTGAGGATTTTTCAAGTTCTCAAGAGTTTGAAACTGAAATTGTTGCAGCTAAAGTCTATCATGTAGAGAATAATCCTGCAGAATGCCATGCAGTGATATCTTTCACAGATGAAGATGAAGATGATGTCGTACATGTTAATATTAGACCTTTGTACTTATCTGAAATGGTCTATGGTGTAGACATATGAAGAGCTTTTATTGATAATGGTTCAGGAGTCAACCTCAAGCCCATTCGTACACTTCGTCGATTGGGCCTCACAGAATCTGATTTATCTCCTTCTACTATGATGTTACAAGGATATGATAAAAATAAACAAGAACCACTGGATGATGTTACACTCAGAACTCAGTTTGAAGATCTTGTATCCAATTCAGATTTCTTGGTTGTTGATCAAGACTCAGCCTTCAACATCTTGCTTAGAAGACCCTAGTTACATCAACATGCGTCTATCCCTTCATCATACCATCAATGTATCAAATATTGTTTCGACGGTCAAGTTGGGACATTGTATGGTGATAAGGCCCCATTCAATACATGTGAATCTCAATACATTGAGGCGGAATTCTATCACATGATGGGAAAGGATAAATCCACAACAAGGGAGATTACCAAAATTAATGCTCCATATGGTCTGGAAAAGATTCCAGTAAATCCATTTGCGCATGTGAGTACAGATTATGTGCTTCCTATAAGTCAAATTGACAGGATAGACCCAAATCAAAATACTCTTATGGAAAGATCCATAATGTCAATTATGGCAATCAATCCAGACAACATGAGAGAAATTGGTGATCCACCAGGCAATGATGAAAGCTCAAATGGAGATGTCTTTATTTCATCTGCTAAAATCCAGCAAGTCTATACTTCACCAACTAGGCCAGAAGAAGTTATACCAATATCATAGGTGAATGATGATGTTCATTCGCAATCCATAATCTTCTCTTCATTACCCAAGGAAGACCCTTCATCATCAATTTGGTCAGAAATGGAAGATTCTTTTTTAAGATGTTCAAATTTTAACATCTCTTCTGATCAAGAAAATTCTACTTCATCATCTACTATGCAAGTAGAAACAAAAGAGATAAAACATGTTTAAGAAGAAGAGAAAGATCTCAGAGATGCTCCTCCATCATTTGAAGAGGGTATCTTTACCACTATGGATGAACTCAGAGAAATCAATCTGGGTACAAAATAAGATCCATGCCCCACTTTAATTAGTGAGGCCATGACTCTTGAAGAACAAGAGATGTATATTTCCTTTTTAAAGAAAAATCGAGACATATTTTCTTGAAACTATACAGAGATGCCCAGGCCTGATCCTAATGTTGCTACTCATCATTTGGGTTTATCATAAGAACATAGAGGATTTAAGCAGGCCGCAAGAAGAACACACCCAACTTATGCATCCAAAATTGAAGCTGAAGTGGATAAGCTTATCAAATCTAACTTCGTCAGAGAATTTCAATATCCCATGTGGTTGGATAATATTGTCCCTGTAAAGAAGAAGAACGGACAAATTATAGTTTTCATCGATTTCAGAGATCTTAATCGGCATTGTCCTAAGGATGATTTTCCAGTTCAGATTACAGAACTTTTAATCAATGCAACAGCTGGCTATGAAGCACTTTCCTCCATGGATGGATATTCCGGATATAATCAAATCTGAATGGCTCCAGAAGATGAGGAATCCATAGCCTTCAGAGCCCCTCAGGGTGTGTTTTGCTATCGGGTAATGCCCTTCATCTTTAAGAATGCAGGCGCAACATATCAGTGTGGCATGCATTGTATCATCAAACCCTTTTTAGGGAAGTTTGTAGAATGTTATGTGGAAGATTTGGGGGTAAAATCCAAACAACGTTCTAATCACTTGGCTGATTTGGAAGTCATATTCTGCAATCTTTGACAACATAATTTGAAGATGAACCCCTTAAAATGTACTTTTGGGGTAACCTCGGGAAAATATCTCATCTTTTTTGTACGCCATCGTGGTATTGAATTCGATCCTGAGAAGACCAAGTCAATCCTTGGTATGTCACCTCCTTGAAATTTGAAATAATTAAGATGACTTCAAGGACACTTAGCCTCTATTCGGCGTTTCATCGCCAATTTGGCAGTTAAAAGTTTACCCTTCACCAAATTGATGAAGAAGGGAGTCACTTACCAGTGGACTGAAGAATGTCAAGAATCATTCGATATTCTCCAAAAATACCTCTTGAGTCCACCGGTACTTATGCCACCTATTGAGGGAAGGCCACTTATCCTCTATGTGACAGCCTTAGAGTGATCATTGGGTGTCTTTCTTGCTCAGAAGAATGATGCTGGGAATGAAAACAGCCTCTATTATCTCAGTCGGACTATGCTTGAAGCAGAAACCCAGTATTCAAATATTGAGAAATGCTGCCTGGAATTAATATTTGCAGTTCAGAAGTTGAGACACTACCTGCAACATCACGAGGTCCAATTGGTATCTCTCAATAACCCGCTCAAATTCATCCTTAGTCATCCAATTCTTATAGGATGTCTAGCAAGGTGGGAAGTTATTTTGCAGCAAATCAACATTCAATATGTGTCTCAAAAGGCAATAAAGGGACAAGCTCTGGCTGATTTCCTTGCTGAAAATCCTTCAATAGAGGATACATATTCAGATATTGAACTCCTTGATGAGGAAGTCTTCTCTATTCAGAATAGTCCTCAGATATGGGAAATGTATTTTGATGGTGCTTCCCGAAGTCCAACAGGGAAGAAAATGAAAGATCCTAAATTCAACAAGGATGGATTAAGATTTATTCTTATTTCCCCAGAAAAGGTAGTGTTACCTTATTCCTTCTTATAGTGGGAAGGTGGTACCAATAATAAAGCAGAATAGTAGGCCCTCATCGCAGGATTAGAGTTGGTTCTTCAAGAACAAGTGAATCACTTAAGGGTGAAAGCTGATTTAGACCTAGTAATCAAACAAGTAAATGGGGATTATGCCATCAGAAAAGAAGAACTAATCTCTTTGTATAATTACGTCAGAGAATTAATGGCAGAATTCCCTTAGGAACCGACATTTTCTTATGTCCCAAGATCACAAAATGCTCAAGCAGATGCAGTGGATAATATAGCCACAACTCTGGAAGATCCAAAATGGGACAAAACAACCATAAGTATTGCACACCATTATACAATTTCACCTTATGTTCGAACCAGAATAGAAGAGATCAATGAAATTAGTCCCATTCCTAAACCGTATGGTCATACTACAGGATGGGTTACACCTATCAGGGAATACCTTCAAAATGGAACACTTCCACCTGATAGAGCTGGGAAAGAACAAATATGGCGACGTGTGGCCAATTTTACACTTTATGATAGCCCAAATCACCTAGAGAAAATTATATACAAGCGTGGTTTTGATGGAGTTCTCTTCAGATGCATTGTTGGTGAAGATACAATGGTCGTCATGAAAGAAGTGCATGCAGGAGTCTATGGTGCCCACCAGTCTGAACATAGACTCTCTGATCAAATTCGAAGGCTTGGATACTTTTTTCCTTCAATGATACAAGATTGTGTTGATTTCACAAAGAAATTTCATTCATGCCAAGTACATGCCAACATCATTCATCAACCTCCAGAGTTGCTTCATACAGCTAAATACTCGTGGCCATTTTCCACATGGGGAATGGATGTGGTGGGACCTTACCCATCAGCTACAGCCAAGCAGTTTAAGTATATTCTTACTGCTACTGAATTCTTTTCCAAATGGTCAGAGGCAATACCTCTCAAAGAAGTTAGTTCTAAAATCATTTTTAGCTTCATGAAGTCTTACATAATTACCAGATTTGGTGTCCCTCATACCATATTGACGGACAATAGCACCAACTTCTTTTTATCCGAGGTGAAGAAGTTGTATAAAGAATACAACATCAAATCCAATCATTCATCTTAGTATCATGCAGCGGCCAATGGCCAGATAGAAGCCTTCAACAAGAATCTTTCAAACATACTTCAAAAGGTGGTGGATGAAGATAATAATTCATGTCCTGATAAACTCTTTCATGGTTTATGGGCTTATTGGACCACCACCTGAACTGCAACGCGATCAACTCCATATTCACTGGTATATGGAACAGAAGTAGTCTTTCCCATTGAAATTCAATTGCCTTCACTCAGAGTTTCCATTTTTGATCTGTCATCTACATAAGAACAATCTCAAAAGTGTTTGAGTGAAATGGAATGGTTAGATGAGAAAACATTGTGCACCTTGCACTACTTGGAAGTCTATCAGAATCGAATAGCACGATCTTTCAACAAAAAAGTTCATCTTCGTTCATTCGTTCAAGGACAATTGGTGTTAGTTATCAGAACTCCAATGATACCAGGAAAGAAACCTCCCAAGCTTGAGCCAAATTGGGAAGGACCTTACTCAATACATAGGTTCTACTCCAATGGATCTTATTATTTAATCTCAATGGATGGATAACTCATCACTACTCCAACCAATGCCAAATTTCTAAAGAAGTATTTTTTATAAACACAAAATACATTGTTACGGTCCATACATATGACCTTAAACTATTTTTATTACTTTCGTCCCACATGACGTTAAAACTATGACGTCCTAACTACATGACGCTAAACTGTACAGAAGTCTCTTATGTCCAGCAAGACATTAAACTGCACCATTTACGGTCCATGCATACAACCTTAAACTATTTGCAAGTCCCTTATGTCTAGTACGATGTTAAACTGTGAAAACTTTCCCTAATACGTCCAACATGACGTTAAAATGTGTCCTCCTTTGTCCTTACTGCATGACATTAAACTGCATAGTTCTCTTTTTTTGCATCATGACATTAAACTGTATTGTCCCCATCGTCCTAACTACATGACGCTAAACAATACAGAAATCCCTTAATACGTCCTACATGATGTTAAACTGTATTTTTGTCTCTGCTACATGACACTAATCTGTGTAGCACCAATAGTCCTAACCGCAAGACTTTAAACTGCATAGTCCCTTCATATGTCCTACATGACATTAAACTATGCATCGTTAAGGTTGTTGTTACTTCTTATTTATCACAGCGAGTATGAATCACATGAGCTTAGAAAAAATTTCAACCATAACACCCTCTCTGGTCCGCTAACAACGCGTAAGTCCCAACATCATTTTTATGTCGTTGTCCCCAAGAACAAATTGATCACTAGTTCACTCTTTAATTGAACTACGCGGACTTTGATCCTTGCCTTTCAGGTTGAGTATGTAGGAAACCTCCCAATATTCAAGCCCAAAACCAATATATTCATATCGGTTCACCTCCATCTCGTATGATGTTGATTTGGGAAACCGCCCCCAGAATCAATATCTTTACATTGGTTCAACTTCGTCCTTGCTATATGACGTTAAACTGTACAACATTTTTTTGTCCGATATGACAATAAACTACAACATTATTTGATACCCTCACCTGAGAAAAAATCATTAATTACATTGATCTCCAATCATGTTTTATTCCAAAGACTACGTGCATACATGGCAATGCCCGAACCTTTTATTTTGGGTGAAACCATCATTGCACTAAAGTCCTCTTTCACCCTTCACTTGTACGAACCAAATCTGTATAGAGAATATTTATAGAACTACATGGGCTTAATTCCCATCCTTATAAGATACATAGGAATGTTTGAGTGTCCCTCGAATCCAGCCCCAAGTCTTTGGGCCAAACCCCAAATTCCACTTTCAATCCCTTGGCTGAAAAGTCCCATGAAAACACACACTGTGTATTTCTTATAATGGTGCAAGCTCTATGACCCTAAAATAAGATCTCACATACCTTAGTCCCACACAACATTAAATTGTATTTCAAGAACTATGTATGGCTTGATTCCTATCCTTATGGGATACATAGTGAACTCTAATATTTCAATTCAAGACCCAGCCACAACGTGATTATGGTTAGCATTGATCTATGTATCTTTAAATACATTGAACAATACCCATTTTTATGTGTTATAATCTTAACCTTAAATATTTTTAGATCTTCATAACCCTTTTTCTTGACTTCTAATCACAAAATGTCCAAATTCTAAGAATTGTTTTTCCTGACCATGCAGCACGTGCCCTTAGGCGGCCTTGCATAAACAGTCTACACAACGGACCTATCAGCCAAAAGATGCTATTATTTGACTATGAAGCCAATGCCCTTAGGTGGCCTTGTATAATTTAACCTCCTAACCAGTTTTTTAAATAATGGTAACTTCATTATTAGGAAGAAAACCTCTCTTTTTCCTTAGTTGTCTTAACAAACGATATGTAGGGATCCGTGAAAATTGCCATTTTTTACATATTTATCTCATAATATTTTTCATGATCTGAAAATATTCAAGTCTATGGTTTATATTTTTCTATCCCTACGTTTGGGTCAGACCTTCATAGGTGTGACATTCATCTAGTTCTTAAACAATCTTGTTTGGAAATATCTTCTCCATATTCAAGTACCTCTCTTCATACATCAAACTCTATGCTTTGGAAAATTTGAATCTCCATAAACTTCCACTGGCTTTTTAGCAGTAGAAAAGTAACTTTTTGAGAGTTCTTTTGCCTTACTATGCAGCACGTGCCCTTAGGCGGCCTTGCATAAACAATTCTACATAACGGGCTTGTCTGCCAAAAGATGCTATTATTTGACTATACAGCCAATGCCCTTAGGTGGCCCTGCATAATTCAACCTCCTAACAGGTTTGTTAAATAATGGTAACTTCATTCTTGGAAAATACTTCTTCTAATTCCCCTTAGTCCTTTTTCATATCATTCCTCAGATTCAAGATTTCTTAAGTCATAGTTTACATTTTTTTCCTTTCCATACTTAAATATGGTAATATGTTTTCAAAAAAATATTCAAGGAATTGATTCAATTTTTAATCCATTCGATCAAATCTATTTCAACCTTAAACATTATCCTTTTTATGTCCAACGTGCATGACTTTAAACTTCCCAAAAAAGACAAGGGAACTCTGAATAAAAGTAATGTTCCAGCTCACTAAACATACATTTTGTGTGATTTTAGGTAATATTGAGCAATCAAAAGATTCAAATTTTGTAGGGTTATTTTTATATAATCCTAGAAAAGAATAAATCTATGTTTACTAGGCCCATTGGATTAGGTAAAATTTAAAGCATGTTGAAGGAAAACACATGCACAAATGATTGAAGATAAAAGCATTCATTTCATTTGATATACAAAAGTTAGAAGGACATCCACATACTGGAGTCTCTTCTCTTTTCTAAGAAATTACAAGAGGTTGTCAACATAAGTCTTCACTTGATGAACAACATCTTGAGCTTCATCAGCAGCTACTTGAAGTTCATGAACTCAACCAACTTCACTCTTTTCAGCATGATGGAGTGCTTTCTTGGCATCTGCAATGACTTTCATACCATTCGTTTGAGCTCCCTCCAGTGAATTATTAAGTTGGTCAGGTTCTCCAGTAACAACGTCTAACTGTTGCTGAAGGTGTATCTGCTAGACAACTTTATATTTGATCTTATGCTTTAGCTCCTTTATCTTAGTAGCATAATCAGCCTCAGCTCGGGATACCGCAGCCTCAAATTCACTAATATTCACTAACAGCTTCACCCTGGTCAGATCTTCACGGCACTTTTTCTCCTGCTCCCTTCTTAAGATGACCTGTTTCACCGCGGTATGGATCTCTTGTTATCCAAAACCGCCAAGTCCTAGCATGATGAACAGGGATAAAAATCAGAAAATTTTTGATGACAACTCTTCAATAGGCACTTTAGATATGATTTTCCATATGTTGGTCCATGCCTTGTGGCGTGAAAATCTGAGTGCCTTAAGCACCTTTGGGTCTGATTCGACATCATCATCATAGGGGGGGCATGTAATCTGGGATTAATGCACTTAAGGAAGTTCCATGTTCTGCTCCTTCCCCCTTGACCCTGGTTGCTTCACCTTCTACAACTGTTTGGGCGGATGTTGAGACTTCACCTCCAGATCTAGCCATTGAAGTTGATAGCCCTATTTGATCAATTAAAAGTATGGTTAGTTTCATAGAATAATGAAAGTTGGTTGTCTATCTTGAAAACTCTGTACAATCATTACCTAACAGTAGATCAACAGCTTGAAAAGACACCTCCCTATCTTTCTCAGTTTCAACAAGATCTTCAAGATGGGCCTCAAGAGGGTTTACTGGGTTTAGCTCCACTTGAGATAATGTTTCTGCAATGGTAGGGTTGACATCAATGTCCACACCCTCTTTAGGCATTGGCAGTTCAGAATCTTCTTTGGATGGAACTGCATATTATTTTCAGACATGATTAGAAGTGTAAATTATAAGAAAATTTACCGAACGAAGGATAACACTCATGCCTAAGATCTTCTAAATCACATGATAACGTAGAATGATCAAAAAATTATTTGAAAGACATGCCAAGATTCGTCATTTCATCCAATGATATTTCAGAATCCTAGTTAGTCTCACTAGTGGGAGCATTTGATGTGTCTTCTTGGAGACCCTCATTCTGTGGCCCCTGATCCTGGACAGCTTCTTCAGGAAGGATGGCAGATTCAGTTGTCGCGGCCGCCAATGATTCTAGTGTAGGTGTTATATCTAAAATATCACAGAACGGAAGTTAGTTGATGTTTTCATTCAAAATTAAATGAAGAATTGTATGAATCATTGTTAAATTACCAGAAGCAGGTTCTTCTCTACTTGTAGCAGCAGCAGAAGCAGTACTGGGAATAGATGTTGGCTCTTTTTCAGAAGCAGCCAAGTCAGCTTGAATATGCGTTTGTTCCAAAGCTCCCTCGGTGGTCCTCAAAGAAGGATCAATCCTCTCCCTCGGAGGGGATATTGAAGAACCCCCTGCAATCCCAAGGAAAATGAGCAATCTTTTCATGGTTTAAGACTCATGATTTTCCGAATAACTTACCACTACTGATGAAGCGTTTAGTTTTGTACTTATTCCTCTGACTCCTTTGTCCTTTTGGCTTTTTGGGAGTGTCGGCAGTCTCCCTTATAGGTACCTGAATCGGAGAATGGAAAGCCACGTCCAACTCCTCATCCATGGCCTACTAGCCATGAGATATCTCACCTGACTCATGGGAAGATTCAGCAGCATCCCCAATTGTAGTACCACCAGGGCTATACTATGGTGAAGGAACTTCAGTAGTTCCTTTCCTTGCAATCTTAAGTATAATGAAATTAATTTCCTTGAGTAACAAAGCTTTGACTGAAATCAAGTTGCAAAGTAAATTAGGAATGAAATCATACATCTTCAAGAGCCACGTACTCATGCCACTCCTCATCAGTGGTGTTGTGATCCATTATTTCCTTCACCCGCTTGGTGATAGGGATAGAATCATCGGTGGAATGTATATAGGTCCTCAACTCTGACATAGGCTCTTACTTCATCAGGCTTATCCTTGAAAGGAATATTTGCAGGATCCTGAAGAGTTCCTATTCCAGGAAGATTTATCCCTTCACATAGCTCCATCCATATAGTTTCAGTATCGCAGTATACATCCCGCCATGTCTGGATGGCCTCTGGTCATAGACATGCAGGTGTACTAGAAGGTTGCGAAGAGGGTCCTACAACCTTGGATTTTAATTTCTTTCTAGCTCCTGCAACTATAAAAAGAGAATGAAAACTTGTTACTCTATAAAGTTACTATCAATTAAATTGCCTCAATAAAGTAACTCACCAGGAGTTGATGGAGTGTTTCTCTTGATTCTGACAGGGGGATTATATATGGTACGTGGCTGCTTTGACACATGTTGTATCTCCTGAGAATCTGATGAATCAGCCTCAGTTGAAGAACTCCGTGAACCAGCTTCAGGAGCGGAAGAATCACCTGCCACCTGAATTATTTCTTTCTCAATGGTTCTCTTCTTCTTCACCACCCGATAAACAGGTTTATTCAATACTTCCAAAGGATATAATGCTACCTAGTTTTCAGCATACCATATGGCCAAATTACTTACCGCTTCAGCATCTGGTAAGTCAAAAACTGCCCCAGTCCTTTCCATATCCATTAGCAACCATAGTTTTCAGGCAACCATTGGATGCTAATCTGACCTGACGTGCACTGGGGTAGATACAACAGTTGTATACAGACACTTTAATTGGAGTGAAAATCAATATGGAGCATATGCCTCACATATAATTTCCCCATCAATTCTGGTGGCTAGTACACCATCTCTGCAGGCCAGTATGTAAGACCTCTGTTCCAAGCTGGCTGATCCATCGTCAAAAAATCGCCCTGTCAGCGGATTTCCATAGGGAAAGAAGTGGAATTCCTTATGCATACCCAGCCTTGGCCTAATATCATAGACATTGTGGGACAAAGGACAAACTCTATAGAAGGCCTGAACAGACGGCCTAAAAGAACTTCCAGGAATCTGTATTCTGTTTTGAACAGCATATGTCTGAAATGAGTGGTGATCCATCCCCATAAAACATGGAACGGTCCCACTAATCTCAAAGGAGACATACTCATATAGACATGGAGTATGCTCCTGTGAATATTTGCCAAAACTAGGGTAGCCAACCCCACCATCATCCTCTCAGCCAACTTGGCTGTAATAACGAAGGTCCCTGGCCTGACGCCTCCCTTCGAATCTATTACTGGAAAAAGATAGACACTGAGCCATAAGGCTAAAAAGCCTGCCAGACGGGTCTTCTCTGGGATTTTATGATTCACTTCATACCCCCATTTCTCAAAATCTTCTGCTTCCACAGTCGGCCAGAATGTGACAGGAGCTCCTCTCTTATATACTCTAGGGAAGCTAGTAGGACGAGTATAGGTGGGGTCCTTTTCCCTCTTCTTCTTCTTGAGAAACACACCCATCCATTCATCTGGATGAATATCCCTTCTAGAATGAGTCTTTGAAGTCTTTGATAATTTGAGCTTATGATAAATCTTCAATAACTCTCGAACCAAATCTGGAGTCTTCTCCGGATCATTCAAGGTTGCCTTTGGAGGGATGCATTCGTCATACATATCACCCAAAATTGGAACCCCTGAGATCTTGTAGACATCCCACAAACTAATGCCTACTTATCCATGGGTCAGATGGAAAGAATTAGTTTCTGGGCTCCAGTGGCTAAGCAACTCCGATGCAAAATTATCATTCCTATAATCATACGTCTGCCCAGCCCAGACGGCTTCATAAATTGCAACTCCATTCAAATCCTCAACAAAATCTTCATAATTCTATTGCACCCAATAAGCCCACATCCATGTTGGCTTCACCCCTCCTCCAGAACAGAATTCCCATTTATCCTTCCAGCCTTTGGATTGATCCATCTGAAAATTTCAAAAGATTGAGGGATAAAAATGTGGTTGCAGCTCAGGTTTGTGAGGTTTCAAATCTGGTGCACACTAGCTATGATGCATTATATAGGCTTTCTTTATTGTTCCATCATTAGAAATTATTCCTGCAATTGAGACATTTTCTGAAGAAAAGTTGGTATGTGACTGAAACCAGGAATGCGGGAGATAGTTCTTTGCCTCTGGAATATTGACATCTTTCATCTGAACATGGCCATACAGAGGCAGATAGATACTGTGCGGGAAATTAATATAATGCTTCTTCAAGTACTTGGCTAATTCTGGGAGAGTACTTTCACAGGTGGAATAGTAATCATGGCCAATGATGTCCATCATATCATCAATTCTTTTGCTTTCCAGTTCATCAGCTGTTCCGATTCTCTTCGGAGCCCTTGGATCTGCATAAAAGTGGAATAATTAACTCTTAAAGTAATTTAATTTTTCATAAAATTTGTGAAGGAATTTGAAAAGTTGGCTAAGGAATTTAGGCGTGCAAGTCCCATAGTTGGCACGCAAGTCTCCTTCGGTCGCACAAGTATTGGTTGTGCATGTATCACCATGCAAGTCCAAATACCTTAACAGAAGCGCGATGCAAGAAACAAGAAGCGCGAATGAGAGAAATCCAGGATTCCACTTGTTCACCAAGAGAAAAAAAAGCGAGAGTCGGGTGATTTGCGCAATGTGAGACCATCTATTTATAGATGAGGTCGTACCCCTGTGTGACGGACCCTGCGCACCCGAAACCCATTTTCGCACCATACCCTGCGTGCCCTAATTTCCTTTTTTTTTCTCATTTTCCTCATAGTAAAATCCTCATTCCTTTTTGGATCCAACTCTGAGGGGGGACTTTTGTTGACGCTCATTTTTCATCAAAGAGTCTAAACGAAATGAAAAGGGAAAGACCTGAAACAAAGGAGATTCATCCTTTGAATAAACATCAAAAAAAGAGAAAGGGATGAACAAGGATAGCATTTCCCATAGGTCGTGCAAGTTCCAGCATGGTCGTGCAAGTATAGTTGTGCGCCGCCCAAATGGTCGCACAGGTGACTATCGAACCCCCTTTGAAAATATCTCAGGGTCTTCTCCAGCCTATAAATACCCCCGATGGGCCCTCCATTTGGGGAGGAGATTTTCCAGAATTCAGATATAGAGCTCTGAACGCCCAAGTTTCTTCTTCAAGTCTTCCGAACACTTCTAAGGTAATTCTTTACCTAGAATGGAAGGTCTAAACAATAGGAATAAGGTCTAAGTTTTAGAATTCACTAACACTTGCACAGCTAAGTGTTTTACCCTTAAGGTAAATGGACACACTTGTACGCCTCCTTACCTAGTCATTGAAACTTGTGCACCACTCTTCTGGAAGTACCTCGGGATAATTCTAAAGGATTTGGTCAAGGATCACCCAAGTATTACCCTACTGGTTAACCATCTCCCAAGTATATAGGTGTCACACAAGTATACTTGCGCGACCAAGACTTGCGTGCCCATGTACTACTTCCACGACCTCCTAGGACTTGCGCACCCTTCTTTTTTTGGGTTCCCTTCCTGCCCATTTCACCTCTCTTATTCCATTCCACCTCTCCTATTCAATATTCAGTCTTCAACACACTCTTCAAAGCCATTTATGGCATGTTTTCTTGATTGAATTAATTATATGAAAGGAATTCCATGGAACATCTATCAAAACCTCGTGATTTACACATTTTTATGTCACTAATGTTAGATATTTCTTTCACTCCACCTCGTCCTTTAAAGATGAGAGAACCCTATTCCTAGGCCTCCTTTTCAAGAGTAAGCCCCGGTCCAAGTCCCCTTAATTCAGGGCATCCTCTTTAGGAGTAAGCCTCGAGTCCCATTAATTCTAAAATTCCCTTAACCTGGGCCTCCTCCTTATGAGTAAGCCCTAGTTTTCAAATCCCTTTAACCTGGGCCTCCTCCTTAGTAGTAATTACCACTCTTAAATTTATCATAACCAGTCTTAATCTAATTTTTGATATGGAATTCCTTCTCAAGAGTAAAATCCAATCATAAGTCCCCTCCTAATTTGGGAATCTTCCTCAGGAGTAATCCCCATGTTAGAGTAATCAAATCTTCATAAAGTACATATTCCTTTATGGACCTTGTTCCTGGGTTTCTTCCCTGAAGTTAATCCTACTCTTCATCAATCTAAGTAGTCATACATACATAACCCCCACATTATTTCTTATGATTGTATCTATCATGGAACAATTGTCTGGTTTTACCAATACCTCTTTTTTCTCACACCGAGCATGACTCATGTGAGCATAGAGTGTAAAAGTAATTATGACATATTTCTTTGAGCCATCAATCATACATAAACATCATATTCCCTTTCTCGAACTATGTGGGTTCTGATTCCTTTTATAAATAAAGTATACGTAGGTAGCCCCTCTACAGGTACGATCCCAACTCTGAAATAATCTATGTCTTTCTGAATGACAATAAACTTCAAGTGCCCCACTGAGTGGCTTTAAAACCAGTATGGTCATCATAATGACCAAGGGACTTTTTATATAATGTATTAAAGGATACCATTAAATAAGAATCTCTAACAAATATAGATGATTCTCTATCGATGAAGAACCTTGAATACATATAAAAGATTCTCTAAATTTCCAACATATCAATCATTGTTTGTCAGATCAAAAGTAATGATCATTTTATACTTGGTAATTTAATAAAGGATTCACGAACATAAATTAAATCTATAAAGAGAGTCCTAGAGTAGACAATAATTCCCCTCAAAAAGGTGTGATGACTCTGACCTCTCATCCTCTCGACCAATGAAAATTCCTAAACCTCAACATTCCACAACTAACGAGCACCAACCTTTGGAAAGTAGGTCCAAATGGATATAGAATCATTGGATATTTCCAGTTCTACGAACAAACCCATTAGAAACCGATTGGAATGTTTGAACCTTAAATCAACGGGGTCATCCCCAATTCTAGAGGAAACACCCTTTTTATTTCAAATTATGTGTCTCCAACCTATAAATGGGTTGTATCATATGAATCACATAATAAATGTGATAATTTACTGAGTCTCATCAGAATCGCATGACTTGATTCCTAGTAGTGTGGAAAATAAGTAGTCTTGGGATCCTTCGCAACATGATGGGACCAATCAAGTATAGATCTCAAGGTATAGAACAAACATCCAGGTTTATCATAATACACATACCATGTATGTGTCGTATACTATCTTCATGAATCATCAAACATCACTGTAACCTTTGTTAATCAATCTCGCAAACCCAATGATTTTCCAAAATCAACCAATTAGCATATCCCACATGATATAGAAGGTCTATCATTCCTAAAGAATCTCTAACCTCACCATCACCGAGTTAATATTATATCATACTTCTCATGTTATAACACCCTATGATTTTAATATGTATTTCCATTTTAGATAAATTCAACATGTTTGGTATCTTGTGATGCACAAAACTCCCAAATAAAGAAAATAACACTTCATGCAATAAAAAATTAAACATATTACAATATATTTATACAAAACATAACTATAAAAATAAATCAATTTTATAGAATTAAAAGATTCTAATTCACTTAAGAAATACAATTGATTTTAAAGAAATATTTTTTAAGATTTTTCAATTTTTTTTAAATTAACTAAATTTAAGAAATTATATCAATCAAATGAATTGATAAAATTCATGTAATGATTAGGAAGTAAATTAGTAGAATTCAAAAACATAATCTATAAAATATAAAGAGCCTTACATTTATTATTCATTTTAAACAAAAATAGTTTAGTTAAAAACATTATATTTAATATATATTATATATTGTTTATTTAAAAGATATATTTATAAATTTTATAAATTGAGTTTTATAAATAAACTCCATTTTTTATTCAACATTTTAAAATTATCTTATTGTGATTTTTTTATGTTTCTAAAAAGTTTAGTTTTAGGTGCCTTTTGAAAAATATCATTTTTATAAATTTCATAACATCTATAGTATCATCATGATATAAGAAAGACTTAAAAAATTTATAAATCCTTTTTCCCTGACCAAATATGTGTTTTATAGTAAAATAAATCATTTAAAAATATTATTTTAAATTTATAAACCTATGTTTGAAATTTTTATACCAAATCTATATTTTATTCTAATAAAAACTATTTTTATCCTTTCCCTTTAATTAAGTGTTCATAAGGTTCCATCCCATATTGATTTTCTTTTGAAGTAATAAAATCTTTTGTTTAATAATATTAAAATAAATTTCATGTTTATCAATCATATACATGATTTCAGTTTAAATTGTTTTCCATTATTGAAAGTGGATTTTTTATAAAAACTGTTTTTGTTCCATTAAGTGTAATTTTATTAAAATTAATTTCAAAAAACTCTAAAAATTTAATCTTTTATAATTGGTTTTCTATTTTGAATCATCATATTTAAATTATGTAATAAGTTTCATTTTTTATAAAAATATGTTACAATGGTAAACAAATAAGTAATCACTATAAAAGTGAAATATGGTAAAAAATGTAAATGAAATGGAAAATTTATAAAATACCTCAGAATTTATCCCTTATTTGTGTATATAAATGGTGGTTCTAAAAAGAATTACCCATTTCCATTATTTTCCACTATGGGATCTACTTCCTTTTGAAAGTGTCATGCATTTATTATAAACTAATGAGTATTTACAAAAATTTCACCCCTATTACTTATAAAAGGATCCCTTGAACACCCCACTTATAATAATTTATAAATCCTATTAGATGGACCAAACTCTACCAAAACCCTTCCAAACCCTCTTTACAATGTTCTAACGGTTCCAGTCTTCCCAAAAGTCCAATATAAGAAGGATAAAGAGATATACCGAGGAGTATGGTAGGAACTTCTAATAACTCCATTCTTATTTCTAATAATTTCATTATTTTTTTAATTTCCCCTCAGGTATTTGATAAATAAAAAATCTACCTCATTTTATTTGAGCTACCACCTCTATGAACTACGTATTTTATTTTTAATAAAACCTTAAATTGTTCATTCAAAAAATCAATTTTCTGATAAATTTGATATTAAGAAGTAATATATATTTTGAATATGGTTCTAAAATAATGGAAAAAATAGTGATCATTATAAAGTAATCCGTTGATATAAATAACTTACTTGAAACAAGTTCATTGTTTATTCTATTATCATGAAACATACCCATAATTTCCCTAAAATGAATATGTGGATGCATAAATTATTGAAACATAATGATTCAGATTCCTTTTTTAATGTATGAATGATATGATTGATATCAAATAATGGGGTTCGACATCACCATTAAGAAACATATACAAATAATACAAATTACTAACATATGATTATGAAATTATCATTCACTAACTAATATATGTGTAATGAATGATTTTTATGGAAGAGTATAAAAGGTAATAGATATGAATAAGGTTTTAAAATAAGTTATCAAGTTAGTTATTTTTATTATAAATGAGTTTAGAGAACATCCGACCATGCATAAATTCAAGGTAAGGGTTTCTCATCTCAATTTTCCTTCTTTGATACAAATTCCATATTCAGAAGTTGTTTCATTTTTTATGGTCTGTATACAACCATTGTTATTTTGGTTATTTTTCATCTGGATGGTGAGTATGACCAATAGTGAACCCTAATTAATAATACAATGAAAAAGGTAAAAGGTTGAATTTATGGAATGGGTGGAGTTTAAAAATACTTCACAAGACTTGAAATGTATGCCTCCAATTTTATTACGGACATCGTAAGAAACATCAATTGGTTATTTATTAGCCTTAGCCAAGTCTTTAAGAAATTATTCTATGACCACTTTTGGTATAAATAGAAACTATAGACTCTTATATTTCACATATATTAGCATGGATTTAGAGAAAAGAAAATGAAAAATGGAGTTCCATGGGAACTCTAGAAAATTCATAATTATCATTAAGATATGAAGAGATCAATCAATGAAATAAAGGAAAATAAATCCTTGGTTAATGAATGACCCATGCTTAAATGCTTACAAAGAAAGTATTTCAGGAATTATGAAAATAAATTCCCCAATACAGGTGATAATGAAGAAAATATGTAGTATAAACCTTTTAGATCAATGGAAAAGGGATGATCATATGAAATCACTACTACTGAAGTGGATTATGATAATGAAGTGGTGAAAGGCTCAGATACACTCCACTACAAACCTACTAATGTATTATTTTATTCATGTTCTACTCAAACTTCTATATAATTCATGTTTTCTTTGTATATTCATTCCCACCACAAACACTAGATATTGGATTATTAGTAAAAACACATGGAGGTTCATTTATTCCATTCAAAGTATACATCTCTTCACTGATCATGGTTTGTAGGGTGATTCTTCCAATAAATCTAGTTCTATTTCCCTTAGTGTAATTTGATAATATATTGGGCTAGGATTCTATATTCTTATGTGGATCTAATATCAATTTCCAGGTTAATAATGTTTAATTTTATATCCTAAATCATCCCATTATCAAATAATGATTATTTTGAACCCCCTTTGGAATAAAATTCTATGATATGTGTCTTAGTATATAATAATGAGGGAGTCTTTACTCAAACGGTATGAGAGGAACTAAAAATTAGAAATATGTTAATCATACAAGAGTATATCAATGTATTTCTTGAGGAGATGCATGGCCTTCCCTAAGAATATGAGGTTGAATTTTTAATTAAACTCACATTTATAAAAAATTCTTTTCCATGTTAGTTCTTTTTACATCGATTAATTATACATATCCTTTTAAGATATGTTGTTAATATTTTTTTTTACATTTTCACTTTTATGTAAATTTTAAAAACTATTTTTACTTCAGTCATTATGAAAACAATTATAAAAAACAGTAAACAAAATGTCATACTACTCATCTTTTTATGTCAGTTATAAAAGAACCAATTTAAGAAAATGTTTTTTATGCCAGCTATTTTCATCCTTTTACATCTGTTGTTTTATAACATTCATAAAAAATAGTAAAAAATATCTTTTTACATTTTTTATAAAATTATATATGTAAAAATATTTGAAAACAAAATTGAAAATGATATTTATCAAACTTATAATAGATCAAAAACTAATAGAAATATATAGAGAAATGGTATTAGAAGAAAAAAAAAATAAAACTACATAAAAAAAATATTTACATCACAACTTTTTTCTTGTTAAAATGACATCAAATTTTTTAATTTACACTTTAAAATATATATTACTAATAGAGATTAATTAAAACCAAATCAAACTTCTAAACTAATCCTCCCATGTTCCTCATATATGATTTAAATCTTTTCTAGTATAAGGATGAGAGTCATCAAAAATATATAAATTAAAAGTAAAATATTCAATAAGAATTCTCAATTTAACGATAAGATAAATAAAAATAAATATTATTATAAAGTATAACCTATTATACTTTTGTAACAATACATGTTGAAATTATTTCAAAAATAAATCTCATAAAATAATATCCATATTTTTTTATTCATTCTTGAAGATGAAAATTCTATTTTAAAAGAAGTTTTAAATTTAATATAAAATTTTAAGTATCAACTAAATTGTATTAATTATAATAAAGCTACATTTGTGGAGTCATATTTGATTTTTGATTTCTAATTTCTTATTTTCTCTCTATAGTAATCTCATTAACTATTTAAAAATCGTGTGAATAAAATAAAATTATAAGTTTTTATAATATATAATTACTCAAATAATAAAAATTACTCTTAAAATACTTCTTTAAGGTGTTCTAACAAGTCACTATGTATGGATCATAACCAATAAGTTAACTTTTGTTGTGGATAAAATACACACAACATCCAATGGACACTTAAATAAAAAAATATAAATTTAATGTTTATTTAATTAAGATACATAGTACATTATGAGATATATTTTTCATAACTATCAACGTAAAGAAACATAAAATATTTAATTTCATCATTTTTAAATCATTTGTAAATATATATTTTTCTACAATCATCCTATATTACCTTTGTTACTACAGAAATAAATTAATAGTCTAAGAATCTACACACATATGTAATATAATATTGAATAAAAAGTGTATAAATTTAGAAAATAAAAATATTTGAGTGTTAAGTTATATTGTTCGAATTGATATAAATAAAATAAATATGATAATGAAATAACATGGAAAATAATTGTATAACTGTATGAACCAACATTTCTTATTTTAGAATATCTATGACATCACTCTTACAAATATTCACAATAATATTATGCCCAAAAAATGTCAGCCTCTATTGTAATATCACAAACATCCAACAACATAAATTCATATGTTGATAATTTTAAATTCCCTTAAAAAATTAGTATCTTAAGTCAAAGAAGATTTAACATGTTTTTTAATTCCATAAAACACAAATTTCACTTTAAGGTACTCATATAAATGTGTGTGTGTTAATATATATATGTGTGTGTGTGTGTGTGTGTGTGAATTTGATAGAATTGTGAAAAATAATTGTTATAATTTATGCATACCATAATAGTAAACATTTAGACACGTCTAAATGGGCAGAGTAAAAAAATCTAAAATGTTTTCTAATAATAGAAACTGCCTCTATTGAGAATGGTACCTTAGCTGATGCATCTATAATACCATATATGGTTACCCTGTGTTAATATATCTATTTCTTTTGATGATGTAGGGTATCTAAAATATAATATATATTATCATTTTATATAATATGATACTAGGGATCCTCAAAATATAACTCATAGTATATCGGAAGCTATGGGGGATGATATGTTGGAGTAGGGTATGTAAGAGAAGGTGGAGTAATGAGATATGTGGTTGGAGGTGGGGGACTCATATATACACCCTAAAACTGACTCTTCGTATCAATAAACATCAAATGTACTGAATATTTAATCATATCCTCTATCTTCTCACTAATCTCCTAACCTTATGCATCTAAATAATGCATTTTTCCTTTATATACATCCCACCTTGAGGAAGTTCCAAGATGACCAATTTTTTAAATTGATACATCTACCTCGTATCCCCATACACAATCTTGTTGATCAGTATTTCCTAATGCAGTAGCTAAAACATCCTTCTTACCCTCGAGTATGAAGGTCCAATCCATGATTTTCTCCTCAAGGGATTCCTATATATAATATATGAAAAAGTTATTAGTGAATTACATAATATAATGTTTTTAAAATGACATAAATATCTCCTAATAATATTCTTAACTAAAACCCTCATGTCTTCGATAAGATATGTTCCCTTTTTTTCATTCGATCTCTATTCCATTTTTCATGTCTAGGTTGGGGAGGGGGTCAATATCTACTGAGCCTGAAGACTTGACTCTTTATTTTTGAGATTTTTCAGACATAATTTTCTCTTTTAATAATGGATACCCATCATGAAATAAAAAATGAAGGTATATGTTTTTGTATTGGATCTCCAGATGATATTTAATAATTTTCAATTAATTATGGATAGAAAAATTATTAAGATAATCATTTTTGGTAATTATATAAAAAACATCAAAAACATAACATTGCACTTAAAAAAATTATTCTTTTCATCTACTTTAAAAATATTAATTCCATGTATATCCATCTATAAATGGATATATATCACAAGGATTTTCATCTTTACTTGCACCAAAAATGGAATCCAAAGTTAGGGTTGATTTAAAATCCATTCATCTCTTAGTAGTAAAACATAAACATGTCTTCCCAGCTTCATTAATGTCAGGTATATCATATTTCATCTAATTTTAATGGGAAAACAATAATATTAATAAAAACATGTAACGATAAGTAAAATA
The DNA here is from genome assembly GCA_963277665.1 of Viscum album. Classification (NCBI taxonomy): domain Eukaryota; kingdom Viridiplantae; phylum Streptophyta; class Magnoliopsida; order Santalales; family Viscaceae; genus Viscum; species Viscum album. The sequence goes on from OY728125.1 coordinate 57,834,274, forward strand.
ATAAAAAATAATCTTAAAAAAATTTCACCCATAGCAGAACTAGTGTCATATTTCCAACACTTCTATAATTAGAAATCAAAATTCATACTTTTTATATATTTTTACCACCGCAAAAATCCTAAATTGTTTTAAATTTTATCTACTAGTATTACAATAATCAAAAAACTTAAAAGATATCATATGGTCCAAGCTATGAGTAACTGATGGTCTAGGTAAGTGTGTGCACCATATTTACTAACCCTAGAAGCCTACATTTTTCATTATGGATGGAGATGGTTCTGGTGAAAAAGGATGAGGTGGATCCTCATTAGATGTGTGTGTAAGAACCTCCCTAGAATATCAAGGTGAATCAGCTGTCTGATCTGACATTATCCTACAATAAAATTAACTATTAATTATTAAAATATTTTAAAAATCAACAGTTACATATAAAATTGAATATAAATTAAAAAATAATCTAATAAAATAATAATAACCAAAACACATTTTTACTCATATGTGTTAATTTAGTTAACTAAAATGAAAAAAAAATTTGAAAAATTTTATGAGATAGGAAGAGATTCAAATAGAAGAAGCAAAAACTTATGGAAACGATTATACAAATTCCACAATTACATATAAATTTTAATTAAAATTGGAAAACGATACTAAAAAAACTACGTTAAAAAAAATTCTATCACATTAGTTAAAAGTAGTAAAGAGAAATGATAAAAAATAGTGTACATATTTATGAAACTTCAAAATAATATAAACATATAAAAACAAGTCTTAAGAAAAAATTGTACAAATCTATAAGTTAAATATAAAATTAAATAATTAGAAGATGATACAAACTATAATAAACTAAAATAAAAAAATATCATAATTTTTAAAATGTGTGAATTAAGTAAATAATTAAGAAATATTATATTTATAAAAATTAAATCATTAAAATGTAAAATTAGAAATAAATTTTTGTTACCTATAATATTAGGATATTATAATTAATTTTCCTCATATTTCTTCCTTGTGATCATTTCAGATGGTATAAAACATTTATACAATGTGTTCATTAGTATACTTATATAATATTTTTTTGGAAGTAAGGATCTCACTTAATTCATCATCATAATCAACCTTTTAATCACCAAAATGTAGTTTTTCCCTTGAAAAATGAGAGACCACTATAAATTTAATAGATCAAGAACACATAAAAATTATCCTGTGTTTCCATGATAAAAGTTTTATCATTGTATTACAATATATTCATATTTACTTGTTTCATATTTAATTCAATGTTTTTAACATTAATTATCAACAACACATTTATATTTGAATAGAGGAACACTAAAATTAATGTAATCAATATTTCATATCTCATAAATACTATTGTAAATTAACTTAATATAGAGATTAGGTTTTTTCCTTTTTTACTCAAAAAATGTGTTTCTTTAGTGAACACCAATACACTTATATTTTGAATTTCACTTTCATTTTAATGGTCTTTGGAATAAAATATATATCCCGTAATAGAATACCAGAACAATGTTATCACATTTACAATTGGGATGCCTGATAACCATCTCAATGTTTCTGATGAATCTGATCTAACATGAATGAACACCTTAATACATAAAGAAAACAAGTTTTTTTATTCTCATTAAATACCGAAATATTTTTTTTCTTTATATAATGTTGTTTTAATACATTAACATAATATATTATATATAGAATAACATCATCTAAGTTGTTCAAGATATATAAATATTCCTAATTTATTTTTTCATCTTCCAATGATTATATTTTCCATCCACAAATCCCCTTTCCCCCAAAACTGAGTCTTTTATGGTTATATTTATATAAACCAACATTCTATACTATAAATAATAATTCTATACAAAACTCTGTAACCTCCTCATAAATATAATTATCATTCATGGAGGTTTCTGGTTGATATGGATTCATAACATACCCCTTAAACATCATTATATAAATTTCAAAATTATACATCCATAGTAGATATACGAGACCAAGAAACCATTTCTCATACAAAATAAACCATTAAATACACCATTGTGTCAAAAAAAGGTATTGGAATGTATATTTATAATAGAAAATGTATATAAACTACATCACTATCTAAATCATTCAATGAATTTAGATCCGTCAATTTATTATGAATGGAATTGAAAAAATAATGCAACTTTATGATGACCATTCTGAAAAAGATGGTTATTATTCCACTAATTGAAATTGGTAGGATTTGTTGCATCATAACATGAGAATCAGGAAATTTCCTTACTATTAACCTCACAATTTTTAGTGACCCAAAATTATTTACATTCCAAAAATAACCCTAAGGCACTTTGACACCATAGAGGTACTAAAAAACATTATTTTATCCTCTTATATAATTTTAAAAAATAAAAGGAAAATATTTTCATTTTCCTTTATAAGTGTAAGATAACTCTGAATGTATTCCAATTAATAGTAAATTAAAACTTTCATTCAAACCATCATACATTTTTCCTTTAATATATAACAATGTTCCAATCAAACAATCAAAGACATTATCCTCATTATGCATCACATAAATGTTATGTCTGATCTCATGGTATCTCTAATATGGATGCTCAAAAAATATTGATCATTTCTTTAATATATTTTTGTAATTACCATATCCTTGTGTCTATCTAAATATAGTATCAAATTTTTTCACTCTATGAAAATATTAATCAATAGATAATGTTTTTAATGAAATACCAAATTATAATAAGACAATTAATTCCTTTTTAAATATTTATTATAAGTGATCCATAGATAAAAAAACATTTAATGTCTTGTGTACACTGCTTTACTCCCATGTTATAGTGGAAAAGTGAAGTAATTTCATCCCAAATTGGACAAGCTTTATACCCCTTAACACTGTATGAAGGAAAATTTCCACATAACAGGAAATCATTTATTTTCACGAACCAGGCCAGGTCTCCATCTGACCCGGCACCTAACCCAGTCCGTAACAAGGCCCAAAGGGTGTTCCCGATCCCCACAGGCTGGTACAAGTGCCCTGGTATCAAAACTAACTCATGGGAATGATTTAACCGAAACAGTAAACACAATGAAACTGATAAGATAAATAAACTGAAACTAAAAATATATAACCAAAAATGGCCATAAACTAAAAACAAGTTTAGAGGTTTACAACTTGAACCAACATTAGAAAATAAACAACATCAAAATAAACTAAAACTCTAACTCAAACCTCCAATCAACAAGAGAGGCGCAACATCCACACGCCCCAATCAACAACCTGTATGAGAAGACCACCACTGACCAAAACCATTGTCACTGAGCATGATGTCACAACCTGGAATATACAAGAAACAAAGTCTAAAAACACCCAAAGGTGTATGTAGGGTGTGATCCAAGAGCCCAGTAGGACTTCACCCAACAAAAAGGTTCCTTGTGTAAACATTATATGACAAAAACATAGGCAGGCTTAATAAAAGAAAAGACACCAAAGCTTGAACAACTTTAAAAGAACAGTTTCTATAAAGAAAGAACTTTCAAAAAAAACTTAAATAAAAAAGAAAATAAAATAAAACACCCTTGTAGTTAAGAAAACTCAAACCTTCAAGAGAACCCAAAATGATATACCGTATGCCGACGGGGAGTGTGTAATATTCCAGGAGCACCAAGAGTGAGAGAGGCCCTATACGTACTAGTAAAAAGAATGGGACCCTAGAAAATCGCCTCTCGGTGAACAGTAGTATGGGAAACACCAAAAAATACATTCTCGTGCATGATCCACTAGTTAGTAAACACATCCATAACCTAGTGGTCTCCAATCCTCATCCAATGTTTAGTTAGGGTTGTAATCGTCAAACCAGATAAGTGAAACTGGGCCAGAGCCACTTTCAAATCACTAGCATGATAGATTTAGTCCACCCACCTAGTACCCAAGCTTCCCTGTTTGTGCTCAATATGTTCCAATTCCACATTTCATGTCAAAATCAGACAAATAAATCAAACAGGGTGTTACATAAGCCCAACTCCACACATTCACACACATAGAAAACCATTTGACAATGTACGCACACCAAAAGACTTTACCTAACTCAATTAAAACAGTTTTTGCATTGCTAATAATAATTTATTAAAAACATATTAAATTTTTATCGTTAATAATTTAATTAAAACATATTAAATTCTTTGTAAACAAATTCTTTAAAAAGAAACATAACATGGCTTTAACACACAAAACCAACTCAACCCTCTTTCATGACAAAACACACCCAATACCACATCAAGAACACAAATTGCACACTTTGCACATTTTCAAAAAACAAACACAATCTTTATAAAAACACTTGAACACAAACATTGCACTTTTCACATTTTCCCAAAACAAACACAAACTTTATAAAAACACTAGAACAAAAACATTGCACTTTGCACATTTTCACAAAACAAACACAAACTTTATAAAAACACTAGAACACAACTCAAATAGGTTTTCATAGTAAAAGCCTACTCAACAATTACACACCTTCATTTATGACCAAGAACACACTACAGCATGTCGAACACAATTATCACTACTTGCACAAATAAAAAGCTAACTGCAAACATTATTAAACACTAACAATTGACTGAAGATAATTTTTCAACCAATGATGGGCACCCACCCATACAACATAATACCAAATAAATCTAACACATAGAAGAATTCAATAAAACAAAGTTTGCACCCAAAATAATTAACCAATAAAAATTATAAACTATCAATGCAAGAAATTGAATTCATTAAATGATGTTTAAATTGTGGAACCACCTACATCACAGTAGGATAACCCTAAATCTTGGTGCAGATCTCCCATCGTACCCAATTCACATGGAAACTAACTCGATTTAAACCCAAAAATAAAGATGTTGAGTAGAATAAAATCAAGATTGAACCCTAAAACCATTACCCCACTCTCTAGACAACCAGGAAATGAATAGGAAAAAAATTAGAAGACTCAACTAGAGGGGAGGATCATTGGCACCAGCATCTAGTTTCTGGGGGAGACGGTGAGAGCGACACCGGCTTGAAGAGTCGCCCGAAGGAAAGGCAGCGGCTACCGGAAGAGGGACCGGCATGGTCACAAAAGGATGGTTTGGGGCTGGCCAGCAAGTCACACGAGGAGGGTTGGTTGGAAAGAGGGTGTTTGGCTGGTGGCGTGCGCAGCAGCGAGGGTGCACCGAACGAGGCTGACCAGAAGGGGAGGTGCGCTGGACTGAGAGGAGGGTGGCCGGCTAGGAGGGTAGCGAGGTGAGACGACATGAGGTGGCGAGTGGGTGGGAAAGTTGGTCTGGGAGGAGTCTCGCATGGACGGAGAAGGACACGACGCAAGGGCCTAGCCGGGGGTCTGTGGTGGGCCGACGCGGCTAGAGGCCAAGGGATAAAAGGGAGCGGTGATTGTAGGAGAGGTCACCCAGCTAGGTCAGGGGAGGGGGATTCAGCGCGATGGGATGGGGAGAAAAAATGGGGTGCGGCGGACAGAAGAGAAAGTGAGCAAGAAGGAAGAGAAAAAAAATGAAGAAAAAAAGGGAAAAAAATTCAATAAAGGCCCTTAAAAAAATCTTAAAGATATTAATGATAACGATAATAAGTAAAAATAATATAAAAAATAATACTGATAATAATAATATTGATAAATAAATTAACAAAAATAATGATAATATTAATAACAATAATCATTATAATAATTATAATAAACTTATCATGATATTAATAAACATAATAAACTTAACAAAATTTACATAAAAGTTAATACCAATAACTTAATAATAATAGACCTTATATTAATAACCATAGTGAACATAATAATGATAATAATAATAATAACAATCAATAATAATAATAATAATAACCATTTTTATTATCATTAAAATAACTATTTAAACTACGTTTGATTATTTTTATTTTTAAAGAGTTGGGAAACTGTGCGGTTACCCCGCACGGCCCCTAAAAATTTTAGTAGAATGATGGTGATGATAATAATATCCTTAAAGATTAAAAAATCCATTATGTTTTTTTCACACTTCTTATTTTATTTTATTTTCATTTTATCCCACTTAAATTTTATTTATTTATCAATAATTCCTTATATTTAATTAGTTTGAACATCGGTCAGGTGCGCGGGGAACCGAGCGAGGTCTCGCAGTGACCCAGGAAAGGCCGCACGGCTTCGACAGCGGTGCGCTGAACGCTATCAATGCCAAAATGTGTGTTTTTAAAAAAGAAATAAAAATTTTATGTCGGGTTTCAACCCAGACTACTCGACGCAAGGAAAAAAATAATAAAATAAATAATTTCATGAGGGTGGGTGTGATAATTATCCCTACCATAAATCTTTCCGCCCCTGGAAGGACACAACTAAGGATGAGACCCAAAGTAGGAAACGACACCCCCTTGGGGTTCAGAATGTATCCCCATGAAAAGAAATTAAAAGTGGAAAACACACCATTCTCAGAGATAGCGACTCAAAAGACAACCTCAAGGAACCCATAAAACACCTTTTTCTAAGTGTCACCCGCCCCAGAGTGCTAGAACACCACTAGTTGATTTCTTAAGGAATGGAACTCTCGTACCCATGGAAACCAACTTTACAAACAGAAACACCTCAAGAATTATTGAACGAAAAAAATCACACCATTTTACTAGAATGAAGAAACAAGGCCAACCCACATCCAATGAATACTCCAATAACCTACAACTGAACCATCTCCAGGAACAAAACTGAAAGTTCCAACACAAGAAACCCCGATGGGGCTCCCCACCCAAAAAAACTTTTCGATGCCCAAGACGAGACTAGAAAATCGACATGAGGAGGCCCGGGCAGACTCCCCACCATTATGAGAAAGGCCAACACCAAATCATTCTAGAGAAATTTGTGCAAGACCCATCTGGGTCTCCCCACCTTTAGGAATGACATAGGGTACAAAACATTGAAAATTATCTAACGGTGACCAAACACCCCACCAAAAGGGGTGGGGAGGGAGGGCCCAACTACCGGGTCATTAAAACCACAACCCAAAACTAACCAGCATCTTCACGTCCCTGGATGAGCACTATTCAAATTTGAGACCGCTTAACCCAACAGACCCCATAAAGACCACTAAATGCGATACATCTGGTGGGATGCAACCCTATGTACTTTAAGGTGACGAGATGATCGCGCCTCCTCATAGCCACGGGAAACCCCACACACCCAAACTGGTCGTTCAGAAAGGAACAATACTAGAAAAAAATTTAACCCTCCTTCACCTTCAATACTGACGACAAAAAATGGTTGGGGTGCCGTACACTCCCAGGGTTCTTGACCATGCTCCAGCTTCACTCTGAGGCCTATGGTTGGAGCCCTGATGTTTGAAGAATCTCATGCCTCGCAGTCAGGTATTCAAGACTCCTGTGTGGAGATTCTCCTTTTAGTGCAACACGCAATCATACTGCAACCGAGGAAACACCATCAGACACAACACACCATGACATCCAATTACTCTCACAACGAACATTCACCAGAACGAGAGATTAGATGGTACACGCGCATCATCCCTTGTTACTGTGAATGAGAACATGACACCACAAATAATCACCAAGCACGATCATTGTTGTCGAGAAAATTATGACACTGAGAAAGACTTTAAACCGCGTCTTTAACAACACGTGATTCCTACAAATGACCATAGAAGCCTCATATAGTTGGGTCTGCCAAACTAGTAGCCTACACGAACCTTTTTTTAAACGAAACAAACCAAAGACTAGAGGTCATTTAGAACAATAAACCGCACCAACGACTTTAGGTTGCTTCTACCTTTTCCCCATTGGAGTCTCCTTTACTTCTTCCAAACAACCGTTGACTATGAAAGGGACCTCACACTACAAGACGTCACCAAACATGGCCCTTACAGCCGATGAAAGTACTACAAATCCCTTCAAGACACTGGTCAACACTAATAATTCTGAACCACCTTCAACCTTCCCCGCTGGGATTCCTTTCACTACTTCCAGGGAGAACCTCCAGACACAACAATTTCAAACATCATACCTGACAACTAAGACAACTCAAAGAGACCAAAGTCCCCTTCAACTCCTCTCGCATCTGTCATCCCACTGGGAGAGGATCCTCTTTACCGAAAAGGACAAGGGAGTAACTTATCACTATCGGTCAAAAGGTAGAGTCCTTATTTAAATAAACTATACGGTTGGCCGATGGAGATTTACCTATGGTTTCACTTCAATCACATGTTAATGCTTAATGGGGGTTGTGCACTAGTCAAGAAGGAAAACCATGGACCCAATCAAATTGGTCCAATGGCCAAGACATACAGCAAGTGAACACTAAACGTGTAGGGGGAACCACTACAAGGGATTCATGAAACACTTTTCGAAAGAAATCATTAACTACACGTTTGCACACCAACTCACGAATAACAATTCAAACTCAAGACACAAATCATTCAGAAAGGATACTCGGCTCAAAATGACTCACATCCAACATCTCAAAAACACAAGGACGCACCACACAATCACAGTTTACTAAAATACCAAATTCTCATTTAACATAATTTTTTGAAAATAAGTGAAGCTAGTGGGTTGCACAAACACCAATGGGGTCCCATGGGCCTCGCACAGGCATGTTCCCATGTCACACCAGCACACACCTCATATCCATCCTGGAACTCATCTGCTCATGCCACTAACCCTTTCGCTTTACATATATGCTCATGCATGTGGCTGCCCATGAGAACACCAAGGGTCAAAACCAAACCATTCCATTTTTCAAAACCAAAACATCTAACCAACACTTGTCAAACCTCATACCTCATTTTATTTTTAAAGTTCTTCATTTCAAAACATTTTCCAAAACATTTTCCAAGACCAAATCATTTTTACTTAAAACCCAAATGAACACAATTCTAAAACAAATAAACGAGGAACTATGCAAGAGAAAACTAGTGTCTGTGGGTGACTAGAACATATGGTTGGCGTCCATATTCCAATCATGCCACTACCACAGAGGGTATTCTAGGAAAGAATCTCCGGCTCTGCATGGCTTGCCAGACCCTATGAGCTCACTGGGACCAATGACCCTACTCCATTTTCATTTCCCCTAAACGAAATTAACCACACTGACCAAAGGTTTAGAAAAACCTCAACTTTCTTTGGTAATTTGATTCCTGCCACGAGGTGTGCTGACCATGCACCTTACTCGTAGCCAAGACGTCGAGTCTTGACAACCTTAACTCTAGTCTACCGAGACTCTATCCCAAAAGAAAATGACCCAAGAGAGCAAACCTGGCCCTTTGATACCATTTTGTCACGAACCCGGCCGGGTCGCCATCTGACCCGGCGCCCTACCCGGTCCGCGACAAGGCCTGAAAGGCATTCCCGATCCCGACGGGCTGGCACAAGTGCTCGGGTATCAAAACTAACTCATGGGAACAATTTACCTGAAACACTAACCACAAAGCAACTGATAAGATAAATAAATTGAAAACAAAAATAGACAACCAAACGGGGCCTTAAACTAAAAAAAAGTTTATAGGTTTACAACTTGAACCAACATCCAAAAATAAATGACATCAAAAGAAACTAAAACTATAACTCAAACCTCAAAGAAAGAAGATAGGCACAACATCCACATGCCACAAACACCAACCTGTATGAGATTACCACCACCGACCAAAACCATTGTCGCTGAGCACGATGTCACAACCTGGAATATACAAGAAAAAAAGTCTACAAACACCCAAAGGTGTATGTAGGGTGTGAGCCAAGATACCTGTAGAAAGTCACCCAAAAAAAGGTTCCATGTGTAAACATTGGATGAAAAAAAAAATTTGCAGGCTTAATAAAAGAAAAGTCACCAAAGTTTGAACTACTTAAAAAAACAGTTTCTATAAAGAAAGCACTTTCAACAAAAACAACTTAAATAAAAAGAAAATAAAACAAAACACCCTTGCAGTTATGAAAACAAAAACCTTCAAGAGAACCCAAAATTCTATACCATATTCCGACGGTGAGTGTGTAATATTCCAGGAGCACCAAGAGTGAGAGAGGCCCTATAGGTACAAGTAAAAAGAATGAGACCCTAGAACATCGCGTCTCGGTGAACAGTAGTACGGGAAACACCAAAAAATACATTCTCGTGCATGAGATACTAGTAGGGAAACACATCCATAACCTAGTAGTCTCCAATCATCATCCAATGTTTAGTTAGTGTAGTAATCATCAAACCAACTAAGTGAAACCGGGCCAGATCCGCTTCCGAATCACTAGAATGCTAGATCTAGTCCGCCCACCTATTACCCAGGCTTCCCCATTTGTGCTCAAGATGTTCCAATTCCACATTTCATGTCAAAAACAGACAAACAAAACAAACAGGGTGTTACATAAGCCCAACGCCACACTTTCACACACATAGAAAACCATTTGACAAAGAACGCATGCCAAAAGACCTTACCCAACTCAGTTAAAACAATTTCTGCATTGCTAATAATTGTTTATTAAAAACATATTAAATTTTTATGCTTAATAATTTTATTTAAACGTATTAAATTATTTGTAAACAAATTCTTTGAAAAGAAACATAACACAACTTTAACACACTAAACCAACTAAACCCTCTTTCTTGACCAAACACACCCAACGCCACATCAAGAACACAAATTGCTCAATTTTCACATTTCAAAAAACAAACACAAAATTATATAAAACACTAGAACACAAACATTGCACTTTTCACATTTTCACAAAACAAACAAAAACATTATAAAAACACTATAACACAAGCTTTTCACTTTGCACATTTTCACAAAACAAACACAAACTTTATAAAAACACTAGAACACAACTCACATAGGTTTTCATAGAAACAACCTACTCAACCATTACAAACCATCACTTATGACCAAGAACACACTATGGAATGTGGAGTAAAATTAGCACTACTTGCACAAATTTACAGCTAATATCGAACATTATTAAACACTAACAATTGACTAAAGATAAGTTTTCAACAAATGAACGCACCCTCCCATACGACATAATACCAAATAAATATAACACATGTGAGAATTCAAGAAAACAAAGTCCCCACCCAAAAGAATTAACCAATAAAAAATATAAACTATCAAAGTAGTAAAATGAATTCCTTAAATAATGTTTAAAATGTGGAACCACCTTCCTCAAAGTAGGAAAATCCCAAATCTTTGTGTGGATCTACCATCGTACCCAATTCGCATGGCAACCAACTCGAGTTGAATCTTAAAATAAAGATGTTGAATCGAATAAAATAAATATTGAACCCTAAAACCAGTACCCCACTTGCTGGACAACCAGGAAATTAATAGGAAAAAAAGTGGAAGACTCTACTGGAGGGGAGGGTCATTGGCGCGAGCGGCTGGTTTCTGGGGGAGACGGAAAGAGTGGCGCTGGCTTGAAGGGTCACCCAAATGCAAGGCAGTAGCTACCGGAAGAGGGATCGGCAAGCCCACAAAAGGAGGGTTTGGGGCAGGCCAGTAAATCACACAAGGAGGGTTGGTCGGCGAGAGGGTGTTTGGCTAGTGGCACGCGCAACAACGAGGGCGCGCCAAACAGGGCCCACCAGAAGGGGAGGTGCGCTGGACTGATAGGAGGGTGGCCGACTGAGAGTGTAGCGAGGTGCGACGGCCTGAGGTGGTGAGTGGGTGAGCAAGTCGGCCGGGGAGGATCCTCACATGGAGGGAGCAGGACACGACGCAAGGACCTAGTCGGGGGTCTGTGTGGGCCGTCGCGGCCGGAGGGAAGGGAAGAAAGGGAGTGGTGATTGTAGGGGAGGTTGAGAAACTAGTTCAGGGGAGGGGGCTTCAGCGCAACGGGGTGTGGATAGAAAAAAGGTGTGCGACAGACAGAAGAGAAAGGGAGCAAGAAGGAAGAGAAAAAAATAGAAGGAAGAAAAAAAAGAAAGGGAAAAATGAAGTAAAGACCCTTAAAAAACTTAAATATATTAATGATAATGATAATAAGGAAAAATAATATAAACAATAATACTGATATTTATAATATTGATAAATAAATTAACAAAAATAATGATAATATTAATAACAATGATCATAATAATGATTATAATAAACTTAACATGATATTAACAAACATAATAAACTTAACAAAATTTAAATAAAAGTTAATAATAATAACTTATTAATAATAAACCTTATATTAATAAACACGGTGAACATAATAATAATAATAATAATAATCAGTAATAATAATAATAATTACCATTTTTATTATCCTTAAAATAACTCGTTAAACTTTGGTTGATTATTTTTATTTTTAAAGAGTTGGGAAACTGCGCAGTTAGCCCGCGCAGATGCTAAGAATTTTAGTTGAATGATGGTGATGATAATAATATCCTTAAAGATTAAAACAATCAATTAATTTCTTATCACACTTCTTATTTTATTATATTTTCATTTTATCCCACTTAAATTTTATTTCTTTATCAATAATTCCTTATATTTAATTAGTTTGAACATCGGGCAGGCGCGTAGGGAACCAAGCGAGGTCACGCAGCGACCCAGGCAAGGCCGCGCGGCTTCGACAGTGGCGCGCAGAATGCTGTCAATACCAGAATGTGCGTTTTTAAAAAAGAACTCAAAATTTTGAGTCGGGTTTCATCCCGGACTACCCGACGCAAGGAAAAATAATAATAAAATAAATAATTTAATGAAGGTGGGTGTGAAATTTATATTAAACATAATCATTACATTCAATTTGGAATAATTATTTTTTATAATAATCATAAACTCTGGTACCATCCTTCCACAAGTGTTTCAAATAATCAATTAATGGTGACATGTAAACATCAATTTCATTTCCAGTCTCTTTTGGCCCTGTAATATTTATGATCAACATGATATATTTCCACTTCAGAAAAAATCCATATATAAGTTGTAAATTGCCTAAAAAACTAGTCATGACCTATGTTCACTATTAAGGATATGATATGTATTCACTTGATTTATTCATAATCAAATTCTGAAATTTATAAATTCATTTCCAAATTTTGGATATTATTGATCACTTTTTATCCATTATTGGAATATCAGCTAGATGAATTATTCTTCCATCAGATATTCATGCATATTCCTTCCATTTTAACCTTTTCTAGATCATTTTAATTTGTAAATAAATATTTTAGATAATGAATTATCGTATGATACCATATTTCCTTAGTAAGATTATTGGTACTTGGGATTATAGATGAATCAAATTCTGATTTTCCTTTCAACTTATACCATGATTTCCCACATTTAGGTAACACTAAAAGACCTTTATATTCCTTCCAATATAACAAATTTTTATTGGTTCAATCATGTATCTTATTATACCTCAATCCCATCAAGAATAATATATTTTTTCATATTATAATATTAATCTAGAAGATCATTTTCTTAGGAATAATTTCCATAAATAGTTGTACCAACTCTGTAAAACACCTATCACTTAGTCCATTTTTTGCTTTCAAGTTTACCAATATTAAAATTATTGAGAGAACTATTATTTCTGACGCTTTCACCAGGGTGCGAGCATCTGTCCGCTGTGGCGCGACAGGCACAGATTTTGTGTTGCCCCACATTCCCGCTTTCCAAAGGCGGGCAGCATCCACTCCTTATTCAGGGATGTCTACTCCTTGATTGAAATCAGGATGATGTGATGTTGGTTCTTACTTTTGTGGATTCCTCCTCGAAACTGTCACCTAGTCCGGGTCTCCCTAATATTTTTAATATGTTGTTCATGAAACTCTTCCCAGTGCCATGTTTCCATGGACGCCGGTTAATTACACTGCTTCTGTTAGGACATTCCAAAGGGTCCAGTCAGGGCAGCAACCTTCAGTCGGGGGAGTAGTCACATAGAGGCATCAGTAACGTGTCTAAATGCTGGGGAATTGGCGTGTCTGTCTTTTTTCTCTTATTATAGGGCTTCTCGAGGGTGTAGAAGCCCGAGGCATCCCACATCGAGCACGGGGGATCATATACCCTAGGTATATATCTGAAGTTTTCCTCATCTTTCCAAGTTTAGCACAGGGTGTGTCGTGAGTTTAACTTCCAGCGGAGACGGATTGGCCTGATCAGAACACCAGCTAGAGTGGATCAGATTGAGGAATCCCCCTTGAGGGAATGTCGATATCGGAGACAGCCTGTGGGCGGCTTCCCAAATGCGGTGGAGGGGAATGGGGTGTAATGATCTCACCGGGATGTGGTATCCTGGGTAAGAATTAGGATGGATGATGGATAATTTCATGGAGTGAAGGAGGAATGAAATGAGCCGTCGTGGAGATAGCGATGGTGATGGGCTTGAGTCTCGAAGAGACTTCCTACGTATCCCCATGGCAGGGAATCAAAGTCCACGTAGTTTGAGATGGATGTGTGGGGCTTACACTCTAGGATGCCCAAGGTTTCGGAAGAACTGACATGAATACGGTCGGAACAAACAGGTGGCAGTGGGCTTGAACATCGTGAGGCTTCCTACATACCATGCCTTAACATGGATCAAAGACCATGTAGTTCAGGCTGAGCGCCGGAAAACCAGCGTGAAAAGGACCTTGGCCCAATGGGTGGTGTGCTTGCACCTCGTGGGGCTTACTACGTACCATGCCTTGACATGGATAAAAGTCCATGTAGTGCAGGAAAAGGGGTTGTTATACTGACATGAAGGGGTGTCGGAACAACTGGATGGCAGGGTCACAATGTCTTACTGTTGGATTGGGATGTAGTCTAACATCAAGCGGGATGGAGACGTGTCGGAGAACCGACGTGAAGAAGGACCTTGGTCCGATGGGTGATGGGATTGAACCTCAGGGAGCCTTCCTACATACCATGCCTTGACAAGGATCAAAGACCACGTAGTTCAGGTGGTGGTTTTCGTCAGCGAACCATCATGAAGGTGAACCCATGGGTCCATTGGTGGTGGGATTGAACATCGTGAGGCTTCTTACGTACCATGCCTTGACATGGATCAAAGTCCTCGTAGTTTGGGATAGTCACAATGGCTTACCGCTAGACTGGAATGCAGTTTAACGTCATGCAGGACGAGGGTGTAACCTGACATGAATAAACGATAGGTGGTGGGCTTGAACCTCGTGGAGGATTCCTACGTACCATTCCTTGACATGGATCAAAGGCCTCGTAGTTCAAATGGATGTACAGTTTAATGTCAAGCGGGACAGGGGAATACAGTTTAACGTCATGCTGGACGAGGGCATACAGTTTAACGTCATGCTGGACGAGGGCATATAGTTTAACATCATGCTGGACGAGGGAATTTCCATGGTCGATGCTTACTCTAAGCCCATGTGAGTCATGCTCGGTGTGAGAAACAAGAGGCATCATAGACCTGACAATCATGTCTTTAAGGCTGCGTCCCTAAGAAGCGAAGAGGGGCTTACGCGTTAGGCGGTCGATGGTGCTGGGACTTACTCCAGGATGGAGGCCCAAATTTCAGAAAATCACGGCGGGAGAGGGATTTGGTATCAAAGTTGGGCGGTGCCTTGTTCCCTATCACGCCCCCCACTGGCCTTGGCAGTGGGGAAGTACGGAGGTGCATGGGTGCTACCTTCTGTAAGAGAGGCTTAGGGCTTACGCATTGAGGCAGCCCTTCCCCCATGGAAAAACGACAGTCCGAGAGGGAGGATATCATCCCATGTGAGGGGGATTCCATTCCCATGGAGACGAGCAGCGTTATGAATGTCCGAGCTGGGGGGACCCTACGTTCGAGGCATGGGGTCGAGTCACAGTTTAATGTCATGTGTTGAGGACGAGGTTCTTGGCAGTTTAACATCCTGCAGCTCAGACGAGGTGGGTTTACTCTGCACCCCTAGGGCTTACATAACTGGTACCCTCTGCTCCTGGTGGGTGGGAAGGTATCGGCAAGGTCATGGTGAAGGGGGGTCATAGAGCGAACCATCAAGTGGTCCAAGTTAGCTTGGCAATACAAAGAATCAATAGTCGTTAGCGTGACTATGTGAAGAAGCATTAGGCGAAGCAATGCTATGGGTGGTGTGGTCCATGGGACTTTGAAATCACATCGTGCAAACCTAGAGGGTCGCACGGGAAGAGGAATTTCCAAGAAAAGGGGTCCACAGGCAGGGACCTTGCAGAGCTTGGTTGATTTGCATAGTGGAGGACACTTGCAAAGGGGTGTGCTTCGCGAAGTGGAGTGCCTTGTCCTTATCATGGGGAAGAGGTGTGAGTGGCAGGTGCTTCATGAATTGAATGTGTGTTCGTGGAGCACTGCATTGTGAAGTAGAGGTGCCTCATGAAGCAAGGTGTTGTGAAGCAGTGTGCTTTGCGAAGTACAGTGACCCTGCCTTGGCATGTGGATCACTTGTATAGGATGGGTGTTTCACGAATCATAAACGCTCCGCGACTGCCCGGGTCCCCTTGGGGATCCCCTTCCTTCGCGAATGCCCTTAGGATTCGTGAAGGGAAACCCTCTCGGAAGAGGGGCTCAAAACAAGACAAGGCGAAGGCCTCTCGCGAAGCAAAAATACCTCGTAGAGCTCATGATTCCCAGAGAAAAGAGTGATTCAAGATTTGGGATTTGAGAAGTTAAAAGGTCGGATTGTCCATTTGGAGAGCTCAGGGGGAGCTCGGTATTTATAGGCAAGGGGTGCCATGAAGCAGAGCTCACACGACGTGAAGGGGGCCTCGGTGGCTTCACGGCGGGTTGCAAACGTCAACCGAATTCATGGGGAGGTACCGCCTCATCTGCTTTGCGGTGGGTCTTTGAACGTCAGGGCATTCACAGAGCTTTACCTCCTCTGGTACATCGAGGCGGACGTGGAGCTAGGGGGTTGCGCGTTGGAGCTTCGCGAGGCAGGGCGTGGACCCTCGTTTTATTCTCTCCTTTCTTCGAATATTTTTGGCGCCAACAAATGCCCCCCCCCCCTCAGACTTGGGCCATAGAGGGATCAAGGGTCAGAGTCTGAGCGAAATCCCCAAAATTCTCAGCCAGTCGCGATGCAGACTGGAAAAGTGGGAGCCCGAGGCCACCAGGGGTCGCGCGCTCCAGACGCGCTGCGACGCTTCACGTGGTCTAGTCACGCCGCGAAGCTCCGAGGGCGACCGCATATAAATAGGGGGATGGCCTCTTGTATTTTTCATTCTTTGAGACTTTATCCTCTTGCGCTCTCGATTCGCGAAGCTCCGCATCCTCCGCGTCTACTCACCGAAAATCGAGCTTCGCGGCAAACCGTGAGTCTCCAACTCCGCAACTGCGCCAAGCGAACTTCTGCTTGCAAGCCGAGGCCAGGCTCCACGTCTTGGCTTTGCGCCCGAGCTTCACGAGCGATCTTCGCGAACAATCTCCGCGACCCAACCCACAATTTTTTTTGAGTTCTAAAACCGTAATGGCCCATCAAGAAGTTGTGATGGGGGTGCTTGCAAATGCCACCAGGAGGGATGAGATGGCAAACTTTCTGGGCCTAGGGGAGCTGGTCCAAAGCCACTTGGACCATAA
The DNA here is from genome assembly GCA_963277665.1 of Viscum album. Taxonomy (NCBI): domain Eukaryota; kingdom Viridiplantae; phylum Streptophyta; class Magnoliopsida; order Santalales; family Viscaceae; genus Viscum; species Viscum album. Next base: position 57,851,804 of record OY728125.1, read on the forward strand.
TTATTTGAAAGACCTGCTATCAGAGAGCCAAAAGAACTATCCACTATGTAAGAGGCTTCCCTTGTATGGCTTCGAGCTGAGGGATGATGTCTTCATTACTGAGGCGAGTAGGGTCGAACCTGGTTGCTGGTTTAGGAGCACGTCATGCCAACGCCAATGGTTCAAGGCGGCCGCTGGTCATGCGTGGGGGGACTTCACCCCCGTCACTGCCTAATGTCTGTACAACCATCTAAACAAAATCGATGGGGAGCCACTACAAATAAAGATGTACCCTCCCATGTACCACACCATACTAAAGGCGGCTTTGCAGGATTTAAAAAAGGGGTGGTCCGATGAGTGGGACCTGCGCCAGGGCGGTAACTTTACCAACGACTGGGCATGGGCCTACTGGGTAGGTGCCTCATGCGAGGAGTTTGGGGTCGAGCTTAGGAGAGTGGGTTTGTATCAGATGACATGAGCCTCTCAATTCCACATTTATCAACCGAAACAGCTGATGCCAGAGTTGCTGAGCAGATGGTCGTCTAGGACCAACACTTTTCACCTGCACCATGGGGAGGTTAGCATCAGTCTGTGGGATTTCCATCAGATCTCAGGGGGGTCCTGGTCATGAGGGCCATGTATGATGAGTTCCTCCCTGTCATGAGCACATGGGAGGATCCGAATAAGATGGCGCGGTTGTCGCTGGCACTGATGGCACTGGTCCCCGGAGAGGACAAGGGGGCGGTGAGAGATGTCCAATTTAAGAAGTGGTTCATGTAACACCTCGAGATTTTATGAAAAATATTCTTTTTAATTTCATTAATGTCTTGTGTTGTACGCTACACCAAAAGGAGCTTGCACAACATGCATCCTTTACTTTCCTTGGATTACAGGAAATCGCGACCTTCCTCGATAGCGTGTGTAGTACGCAATACCGAGTTTCACTAAACAACGATATGCTATTAAAATATTATTAAAACTAGCCGTTATGAATAGTAATAACCACCTTTTAAAATTTTATAAATTCTATCTCTCAAAATGGAATTCATTTTTGGATTCGTAATATCGAAATTATCTTAGGGTGAAATTTTGGTACTTTACGGATAACTTTCATATTCTGATGAATAGTGAAAATTACTAAATTTTATTTAAAAACAACTTTTTTAATCGAAATAATTAATAGTGATAAATTATTAATTGGAGTGATTTTAAAGTATATTTAGAATATATATTTACAAATTAATTCAATGTTGGTCATTGGATATAATTCTACATTTAAACCAGACATAAACAAGTGTCAATCTTTTGATAGTTATTATCTCTTAAGAACTCACTATTTGTTTTAACGACGGGAATTAATTTTTAAATTAATTAATGCAACTGATATGTTTTGAATTTGGTAAAATAGACATCATTTTTGAGTTCATAATATCAAATATATCTTAGGCCTAATTTTTGGTATTTTTCTGGAAACTTTCATATTTTCATGAATAGTGAAACTACTAAGTGGTTGTTAAAAAAAGATTTTTTTCATAAAACATAATTTTACCGCTTCTGTGAGTGGAATTTCAAAACTCCGAGAGACACGGTTGATGTTTGTAAGTAAAATGTGGTTCAATGAGATGAAAATAGTTTTTGGTGAATAATAACTTTTTACTTTGTTTTACCACGGTTAAAAGTAAATAGGGTAATTAAGGGTAAAAATGTTATTATTATTACCCTAACACATGTCCTAATTCTATTGGACAAGTGTAATTCGACGAAAAACAACCTTAGGAATAACATATGACCATTTAGGCCCACTTGGATTAGATTAGGACATTTATTATTAATTTATTTAAAGAAGGGTTAAAATAGTTAAAATCAAAGTTTAATAAGTAAATAATTTTTAATATGTGGTTATACATAAGATAAATTCGACTATAAATATTCATTAGAAATATAAAACGCTTTCCTACATAATCGTATTTTATTTGTAATTTTTAGACATTAAATAATTTAATTTATTTATGACACAACGATGATGCAGTAATTATCTTATTAATGAAATATTGACATAATTGATGTTATAAAAACCCAAATAAATATAATTTGAGACTTTTTATGAATTACACTACTTTTATCGGTTAATATGACATTTTAGTATTGATTTAAATAACTTTTTTCGAACTTATCATTCTGTTATGATTTTCACAAAAATCAATTACTAAATAGTGTCAAAATTGACATAAAATAGTTTTTAAAACAAATATTATATTATTAATTGTTATTTTATTCCTAAAAATATAAGGTTCGGCCAAATTACTTAGATAAAGTTATATATATTAATAATTAACAACTTGGGGTTTGTTTGGCTTGTTATAGTAAGTTTATTAACCTTATAGTGTAAGAACAAAAGAAGACACGGTAAAAGTAAAATTATTTAACTTAATGTTAAATCTAAATAATAAGGTTAAAATAGGAACCTAAACTTGTCTAAATTCTATTGGATGAGAGGATTTCGACCCATCCCCAATTTAGCTTCGAAATAAATAAATTTGGAGCTATTTAAAACCGAATTTGACTTTATAATAAAATAATAGTTTTAGTTATTCTAAAGGTACCCCTGTCCTCCCTTATAAAAGGGCACCTCTTCCCCCTCTTCCTCACACCACTTTGAGCCTTCAAGCTCGGCCAAACCCTGCCAAATTCTCTTCTCCACTTCCCTAGAAACATCCTAGAGGTTCTGTTCTTCCTCAAAGACCAATTTTAGTGCCCTAAAAGGAGATCTCAAAGAGGCGCTTCAAAGAAGAGGTAATTTCCGTTACCAATTCTTTCAACTTTATTTCTTCTTCCACTTCTTCTTCTTAGGTTTTTTCATTATGAAGTAATAACATCAGTATCACTCATATACCGATATGTTATTATAAGTATGAAACAACCCTATTTCACCATATATCCATCCTACGGAAAATGAAATCACCGCGCGTGCGTACGTACGGAATACCGTCTCCACGCCGTGGTGAAATCTGTTTTTCCACCAACAACTTACATGGATGGGTATAACGGTGTAAAGAATAACTATATATGATTATTATAAAGTGATATTGATACTGAAATAGTATACATACACTTCATCACAAGTTCACAATCATGAGAACGATATCATCGCTCGTGCGTACGTACGGACTACCGTCTCCACGACGCGATGAGATTCATTCTGCACATTAACCATTCATGAATGATTATAAAGTATATATAAGGAATAGTAATGAAATATATGACATGTTAAATCTACTGTATTTATGTATATATATATGTATTCTACTTACTTCCATTCAGGACAATAAGGAAAGGAAAACAACGTTCATGCGTACGTACGGACTACCGTCTCCATGAACGGTGTATTTCTTTCCATTTACTAATTTATTATATATATGTATATTATGAATATATATTAGATATAAATCATGTTTTATATTCTGGAATTAAGTAATCATGATATAAGTAATCATATAAATAATTACAAGTCAAAACACGGACGACAAATGAAACAATTTTACCCAAAATGCTAGTTTAACATGAATTTACAAAAGAACGGGTAATATAAAGTCATAATTGAACCATATATGATATAATAACAATGAATATGATTCTTTAATAAGTCAATGACATTATTTAAATCATTATACAGGAGGTTCGGACACTTACGAAGCAAATCGGACCTAAGGTAAGAGAAATATCACAATCTCATTTTTATCCGAGATTGTTTATACTTTGGTATTTACTGGGGTGTATTTTATCATCCACATCCATATTTCCTCAATATGTAATATTTATATCCTTCTAAAATATTTTATATTCAATTTTACCCTTCGGTGAGTTTTTAGTAAAAGATATGAAAGGAATCTTTTGTCGTTTTTCGTACGAGGTACTTTTTGACTTTTCCGACAAAAGTACGAGAAGAATGTTTTTATTAACTTATACGGCATGAATGGTTTTTTAAAACATTATTTCCAAGAAGCTTCCTTTACAAGTTTTCAAGTTTATTTTTAATAAACTTCTTTTAGTTTAAAATTGTATGACATGTTAAGAAAGGAAAATTTTTTTGAATTTGAAAGGATATTTTCCTCAAGAATGGAGTTCAATTGTTTTATCAAAATTATTTTCCATCTAAGATAATATAGGGTTCTGTTTATATCCCTATTATTACATTGATTTTATTATGTTGTGATGGAATTATTTTTATGAATTCCTTTATCTAATATGAATTGTTTTATTATGTCATGTTGTTTAAGAATCCCATTTTTATTACATGGGTTAGGCAATTATGTATGATTTATGATTTTGTGGAACACATAAGAATGGTATCATTATGAGATGGGTGGGACCTATATCTCCCTCAAATGTATTGGGTAAAGATTTTATATATCATGAGATAGACATGGATGTAATGGTAGGTTATACCGGTTCAGTGAAACAGGACTGAAACAGGACTGAAACGAGGAGTGAACTCGGTTCAGAAATGGACTTTGTCCACTAATATAGTCTTGGAAATGAGTCTTGAATAATAAGATATGATTCTCTATGATTATGTGTGTATGCCACAAAGTTTCATGTTTTAAGTTATGATTATTGGGATTTCATTTCACTACTATGATTTATCCCATGTTATGAAATTATGCTCTCTTCTGCAGGTTAAGATTTCCAAAATGTTATGTTCTTATGAATATGATGTGATTGATATTTATTTTGTTTACCCTTACTGAGAATTTGAGCTCACCCTTTTATGTTTTCTTTTCCTCAGGATATAAAGAAAGGTTTTAGGTATAAAAAAAGGAAGATCTTCATGGGAGATGTTGAAGATCTTTCACCACGATTAGAAGATTATATTCCGAGTTTCCAAAGACACTAAACTATTATGATCCTTGTGTGTGTGTTTTTGTGATGTACTAAGTATTCCGCAAAAGTAATGTAATGTCCATGTACGTCTAGCTTCGGGTCTCTACAGTTGGTATCAAAGGGAGGTTTAGTCAACCTTTGGGAAGTAGGATGCGAAAATGTTAGTGAGATCCCTAGAGATATTTCTAAGGTATGTCTAAGGATGTCCCTAAGGATAAGTATATGTATAGGTTATAGTCCTAGAATTACGCTAACGATCTTAGAATTTAACCTAATATGTTAGAAATTTAGGGTACTCCCCCTTTACTATGTTGTTTTCTCTAGCATGATTTTTGCCTCTCACAGAATTATTTTTGTGTTTTAGTTAATGTAGGGAACCAGATGGAATTCGGTTAACATTGAATCCAATGGACAAATTGGTGACTATGAGCAACAAAATTGTGTAATGCCTAGAGGGAAAGATATTGTGATTATGCCGAATCAGTCCTCACAATATATGATTAACAAGGTGAAATATAGTGGTATTCCTAATTCATCAAAGAAGAGGAAGATAGACTATTATACATGTTCGCATGTTGAGGAGCATAAAGAAAGGAAGATTGAGATTTTTAAAGAAGGGAAGAAGAACCTTGAGGAATACCTCAAATGGAGGGACTGATGTTATCTGTGTGGAGAAAAGGGTCATAGAGTGACAGACTGTTATAGAGTTCAATGTATTATTTGTGGAGAACATGGGCATTACCCAACTCAATGCCCTGACCTAAAAAGTTACTTCTAAATCAAGGAAGGAATTATTCCAGGACAATAATTGAAGAGGATTGATTGAATTGTTTATGTATTAGTATTCAAGAATTATTTTGTTGAGGTACTTTTATTGTTGTATTATTCTATTGTGGTTTTCAATAATTTTAAGGTACCGGTAACCATGAAAAGTGATTCAAATATTTTTGAAAGCAGATGATATGCGCATAATGAAGGGATAAGGAGAAAATGAAATGTTTGACAGTATTCATGAGCTCATGATTGATATAAGGACTAAGTGATATCATGGTTTGAGTATATAGAATTTTGAGGATTTTGGTATGTGGAAAGAGTTAACTTTTGACAGCATTCATGTTTTCACTAAGGTTCAATAGGTATTCAAGAGAATACATGATTAAGGCCTTTGAATGTTTGGAATGTGACCAACAAGACATATCTTATGATATATGGGGATCGACGATGGTATTAAATCTCTGGTAATCGTTTTCACTATATTATGAGAGTGGACTGCAATATTATGGATAAGCCTAAAGATTTGAATGGATTATGTTGGATATAAGTTAGTATTGTTTAAGGATATAAGTTTTTTCGATATTATTGATGGTATGTTATAGTAATATAGTTTTAGAAAAAGGACAGCCTGTAGGACGGGCGACAGCCCATCGTGTCGGACAAGGCCGTGGGAATCGAACCCACAACCGAAGTGCGATTGGCCTTTATCACCTACCACCGGCCTACAGGATGTCCCTGTTTAGTAGAAACTAGTTTTATTATATTAATCAGTATGATATATGAAGTATAAGTCCATTTTAGGAACCATATATTATTAATCTCACTATAGATGGACTTATGTATTTTTTGATAACTTTTCAAACCTTTTGTTTGAGACAAATGGAATGACCCCTCATTCTATCACATGATCTACTAACACATCACGAATGAAAAATTCAACTTCATTTCCATAAGAGATGAAGTGTAAATTGTCCAAATAACAACCAACGGTGAGACTATACCAAAATCACGAAAGTATTTCTTCTAATTCCAATTTCATCAACTTTAGGGAAATGATCTTGAAAACCAAAATGTTGTCCTCGTGCTCTTATAGCTGATGAATCAGATGGTACCCTAGATCATCACAAATTTATGGCTTTGTGATTTCTGTATTTTCCATAGCCATGTTCTCTACCACTCTCCATCAGAACATGATGGATAGATTTCTCTTCCATATCCATATTTTCACCTATATGGAAACCCAGTGATTAGTTTATTTGGGAAACCTTTATGTTTCATACTTTTGTTTTTAAATATTGGTTTTGGTATTCCTTTTTACAATGTGGGTTTCTATTAAAGAAACTTTATAATAGTAAACCATTTATAACCCCGACGAATTTCGAGGGCGAAATTCATTTTAAGGGGGGTAGAATGTAACACCCCGAGATTTTATGAAAAATATTCTTTTTAATTTCATTAATGCCTTGTGTTGTACGCTACACCAAAAGGAGCTTTCACAACACGCATACTTGACTTGCCTTGCATTACACGCAATCATGACCTTCCTCGATAGCGTGTGTAGTACGCAATACCGAGTTTCACTAAACAACGATATGCTATTAATATATTATTAAAACTAGCTGTTATGAATAGTAATAACAACCTTTTAAAATTTTAGAAATTTTATCTCTCAAAATAGACTTCATTTTTGGATTCGGAATATCGAAATTAGCTTAGGGTGAAATTTTGGTACTTTTCGGATAACTTTCATATTCTGATGAATAGTGAAAATTACTAAATTTTATTTAAAAACAACTTTTTTAATCGAAATAATTAATAGTGATAAATTATTAATTTGAGTGGTTTTAAAGTATATTTAGAATATATTTTTACAATTTAATTCAATGTTGGTCATTTTATGTACTTCTACATTTAAACCAGACATAAACAAGTGTTAATCTTTTGATAGTTATTATCTCTTAAGAACACGCTATTTGTTTAAACGACGGGAATTAATTTTTAAATTAATTAATGAAACTGATATGTTTTGAATTTGGTAAAATAGACATCATTTTTGAGTTCATAATATCAAATATAGCTTAGGCCTAATTTTTGGTATTTTTCTGGAAACTTTCATTTTTTCATGAATAGTGAAATCACTAAGTGGTAGTTAAAAAAATTGAATTTTTCATAAAACTTAATTTTACCACTTCTGTGAGTGGAATTTCAAAAATCCGAGAGACACGGTTGATGTTAGTAAGTAAAATGTGGTTCAATGAGATGAAAATAATTTTTGGTGAATAGTAACTTTTTACTTTTTTGACCACGGTTAAAAGTAAATAGGTTAATTAAGGGTAAAAATGTTATTATTATTACCCTAACACATGTCATAATTCTATTGGACAAGTGTAATTCGACCAAAAACAACCTTAGGAATAACATATGACCATTTAGGCCCACTTGGATTAGATTAAGACATTTATTATTAATTTATTTAAAGAAGGGTTAAAATAGATAAAATCAAAGTTTAATAAGTAAATAATTTTTAATATGGGGTTATACATAAGATAAATTCGACTATAAATATTCATTAGAAAGATAAAAAGCTTTCCTACATAATTCTATTTTATTTGTAATTTTTAGACATTAAATAATTTAATTTATTTATGACACAACGATGATGCAGTAATTATCTTATTAATAAAATATTGACATAATTGATGTTATAAATACCCAAATAAATATAATTTGAGACTTTTTATGAATTAAAAAAAATTTCTAGGTTAATATGACATGTTATTATTGATGTAATTAACTTTGTTTTAACATATCATTCTTTTATGATTTTCACAAAAATCAATTACTAAATAGTGTCAAAATTGACATAAAATAGTTTTCAAAAAAATATTATATTATTAATTGTTATTTTATTCCTAAAAAATCTAAGGTTCGGCCAAATGACTTAGATAAAGTTGTATATATTAATAATAAACAACTTTGGGTTCGTTTGGCTTGTAATAGTATGTTTATTAACTTTATAGTGTAAGAACACAAGAAGACACGGTAAAAGTAAAATTATTTAACTTAATGTTAAATCTAAATAATAAGGTTAAAATAGGAAGCTAAACTTGTCTAAATTATATTGTATGAGAGGATTTCGACCCATCACCACTTTAGATTCTAAATAAATCAATTTGGAGCTATTTAAAACAGAATTTGACTTTATAATAAAATAATAGTTTTAGTTATTCCAAAGGTACCCCTCTCCTCCCTTATAAAAGGGCACCTCTTCCCCCTCTTCCTCACACCACTTTGAGCCTTCAAGCTCGGCCAAACCCTGCAAAATTCTCGTCTCCACTTCCCTAGAACATCCTAGAGGTTTCGGTCTTCCTCAAAGACCAATTTTAGTGCCCTAAAAGGAGATCTCAAAGAGGCGCTTCAAAGAAGAGGTAATTTCCGTTACCAATTCTTTCAACTTTATTTCTTATTCCACTTCTTCTTCTTAGGTTGTTTCATTATGAAGTAATAACATCAGTATCACTCATATACAGATATGTTATTGTAAGTATTAAACAACCCTATTTTACCATCTATCCATCCTACGGAAAATGAAATCACCGCGCGTGCGTACGTACGGAATACCGTCTCCACGCCATGGTGAAATCTGTTTTTCCACCAACACCTTACATGGATGGGTATAACGGTGTAAAGAATAACTATATATGATTATTATAAAGTGATATTGATACTGAAATAGTATACATACACTTCAACACAAGTTCACGATCATGAGAACGATATCATCGCTCGTGCGTACGTACGGACTACCGTCTCCACGACGCGATGAGATTCATTCTCCACATTAACCATTGATGAATGACTATAAAGTATATATAATTAATAGTAATGAAATATATGACTTTTTAAATCTACTGTATTTATGTATATATATATTTATGTCATCTACTTACTTCCATTCAAGACAATAAGGAAAGGAAAACAGCGATCATGCGTACGTACGGACTACCGTCTCCATGAACGGTGTATTTCTTTCCATTTGATGATTTATTATATATATATGTATATTCTGAATATATGTTAGATATAAATCATGTTTTATATTCTGGAATTAAGTAATCATGATATAAGTAATCATATGAATAATTACAAGCCAAAACACGGACGACAAATGAAACAATTTTACCCAAAACGCTACATTAACATGAATTTACAAAATAACGGGTAATATGAAGTCATAAGTGAACAATATATGATATAATAACAATGAATGTGATTCTTTAATAAGTCAATGACATTATTTAAATCATTATACAGGAGGTTCAGACACTTACGAAGCAAATCGGACCTAAGGTAAGGGAAATATCACAATCTCATTTTTATCCGAGATTTTTTATACTTTGGTATTTAATGGGGTGTATTTTATCATCCACATCCATGTTTCCTCAATATGTAATATTTATATCCTTCTACAATAGTTTATATCCAATTTTAACCTTCGGTGAGTTTTTAGTATAAGATATGAAAGGAATCTTTTGTCGTTTTTCGTACGAGGTACTTTTTGACTTTTCTGACAAAAGTACGAGAAGAATGTTTTTATTAACTTATATGGCATGAATGGATTTTTAAAACATTATTTCCAAGAAGATTCCTTTACATGTTTTCAATTTTATTTTTAATCAACTTCTTTTAGTTTAAAATTTTATGACATGTTAAGAAAGGAAAATGTTTTTGAATTTGAAAGGATATTTTCCTCAAGAATGGAGTTCAATTGTTTTATCAAAATTATTTTCCATTTAAGATAATATAAGGTTCTGTTTATATCCCTATTATTAAATTGATTTGATTATGTTGTGATGGAATTATTTTTATGAATTCCTTCATCTAATATGAATTGTTTTATGATGTCATGTTGTTTAAGAATCCCATTTTTATTACATGGGTTATGCAATGATGTATGATTTATGATTTTGTGGCACACATAATAATGGTATGATTATGAGATGGGTGGGACCTATATCTCCCTCCAATGCATTGGTTATAGATTTTATATCTCATGAGATAGACATGGAAGGAACGGTAGGTTATACCGGTTCAGTGAAACAGGACTGAAACGAGGAGTGAACTTGGTTCAGAAATGGACTTTGTCCACTAAGATTGTCTTGGAAATGAGTCTTGAATAATAAGATATGATCCTATATGATTATGTGTGTATGCCAAAAAGTTTCATGTTTTAAGTTATGATTATTGGGATTTCATTTCACTACTATGATTTATCCCATGTTATGAAATTATGCTCTCTTTTGCAGGTTAAGATTTCCAAAATGTTATGTTCTTATGAATATGATGTGATTGATATTTATTTTGTTTATCCTTACTGAGCATTTGAGCTCACCCTTTTATGTTTTCTTTTCCTCAGGATATAAAGAAAGGTTTTAGGTATAAAAAAAAAGGAAGATCTTCATGGGAGATGTTGAAGATCTTTCACCACGATTAGAAGATTATATTCTGAGTTTCCAAAGACACTGAACTATTTCGATCCTTGTGTGTGTGTTTTTTTTATGTACTAAGTATTCCGCAAAAGTAATGTAATTTCCATGTACGTCTAGCTTCGGGTATCTATAGTTCAAGCGGTTCCTGAACTTCCCAGAGGATTGATAGTTCTCTCCGAGGCCTCGAACTTGTAAGAAGGGGGCTCAACGGGGAATGGAGAACTCGTATTGGCAGATCTTGGAGGACATCCAATGGAAGACCTGGGGTTTTAATGTCAGCACTGAACAACAGCCGATAGTTAGGCTGGAGGCGCTTATCGTGTCCCTTATCTGTGGTTGGATCCTGCCGGTGAGGGATACCAACATGGGGGGTGCGACGTAGCTCGTTCATCATGGCATCCATGCTGGCCAAGGGAAGGCTAGTCAATCTGGGAATGCCAATGCTCACCAGATTGTACAGGATGTTGCGGCATGTTAGCGAGGGAAAGAAGCTGCCAAGGATATACGGGCCCTTCCACCTTTCTGTATCAGTGGATTGAGGCGCACATCAGGGGGGTTTACGAATACCTAAAACCTATATCATCACTGAGATCAAACATCCACCCTTCCATTCTGAACGCAGTCGGGAGCTTTCCAGTCAAATTAACCATACCTATGGTGCTGAACCGAGTGTGGAAGGTGGAAGAATTTAACTTCCACCCATTTCTGTTACCGATGGGAGTACTCACCGACGACAGGCAGGGAACAGAAGAGCACCATGCTTATCTCCTGGCCTTTCGAGGTGGTGTTTTGGTGGCACAGGGGGACCGTGAGCCACTCTGTGAGTCGAACACCGCACATCGGTTCTTGAGGCAATTCTAGTGCATGTAGCGGCTGACCCCACAGGTCTACTGGGAGGTGCGTCATGAGGAGAACCCATGTGTAATGAGGCAGTTGTGGCTCATGTTCACATGGGAAGATGAGAAAATGTGAATTGCATTACCTCCGTCCACTTCCACCTTTGTACTGGTGAAAGAGTATGCCATCAGTTGGGAGGTGGCTTATCCTGGGGAAATGATGAAGCAGCTAACCGTTTGGGCTGGTGATGGAGGGTCAGCCCTATCCTGAGGTCGGGGTCAGAGGGAAGCAAGGGCCTCTCATGGTGGCGGGGCTGCTGTGGCTGTGAGGCCTGCACCCGCTGAGGATGCGGCAGTAGCGGCGGATCCGGTGGTCCTGGAAGAACAGTGCCATCCGGATGGGTGGCCACTGAGGGGATTCCGCAGGATATCCACTCAGGCTCTGGGGAAGTGGTTGTGCCATATCGACATGCCAGAGAATGTTGTTTTCTTGGAGTCCTGGTATGTTTGGGACATCAATAGGCAACACCTTAGTCCGCCCGCGATGTGGGAACACCTAAACCGTCTCGGGATGGTCTTACCTAGTATAGGCACGGTCTGGGCCGGTTTTTCAGTGTTGCCAGCGGAGGTGGAGTAGTATTAGAATGAGCTGGAGGACTACATACATTCCAGTGGTCACCACGACGATGAAGGACCAGGTAAGGGTGCTTCTGGATCGAATGGTTCCCCCACAACTATCGGTCGCCAAACAGAGAGAGCGCTTCCCCTACCGAAAGAATCAAACGAATCCTCTAGGGAGGATGAGGCCGGTGGAGGGAGCCCATTGGAGGAAGGCGAAGTCAGAGATCAAGACTCATATTCTGATGATTTCATAGAGGTTCTTGAGGTAGCATTCCAAATTTCTTTCCTCAGGGTCTGCTCTCATGCCATTATAGACCTCTTATGAAAACCTAAACTGTGAAGGAGGCACTCATATGTAGACCTCGCTCTCGCCCCTTGGTGGGTGATGATGCAGGACCTTCAGAACCCGTGCCTGCGGCCATGTCCAGTTCTGTGTCTGGCGGGGCTTGGACACCCGGGGTGGCTCCTCTAGGATCTCCATACCTTCCGACAATATCCGGATGGTCACGCTATGGGGTCCCGTCAGCATCTACTCAGGAGCAGCACTAGGAGTTCGATCTCCGTAAGTATTTTCCACTGAATTCTTTGCTGTCATATGTAGATCGTACCAACTGACGTCTATGCCTATCCCTGTCGCGTACAGTTCTATGACTGGGATCGGCTACTGCGACAAGGCTGGTCGGGATTTCTGAGGGCATCCCTTCTAGGGGAATTCTAGTGATTGTAGAGATAGTTACCCCACATACCTGAGCTACTGCACTCCCTGTCATTGGCGGGAACACCAGCAGGGTCGTACCTGATGTCATTAAGGTGGAGTCCAATGATGAGGATCGGCTGGTCGACCCAATTCTTGTCATGCCTTCTTCGGCACCAAATGTCGCGCCAGATTCAATGCTCGAGGTAGATCCTGCTAAATATTTCTCGCGGGCGTATCCCGCATACGATCCTTCCAATTGTGCGGACTGGGACGAAACAACCTCTAATGAAGAGGAAAACAAAATAGTCTGTCACCGATCGTGGAATCTAATCACGCGCTTCATCAATGACACCCCCAAGCGCTATGGCTAAATGAAATGGATAGACTTCGCTCGCGGCTACACAAACTGTGTGTTGGGGGATTGGATGCCCAATGTCCTCATATGCTCATCCAAGATCTCATGGAGAAGAAGATCTGGGAATATGATCGCGGGCTTAGTGTGGGCTGGCAGCAGAGGCAGGAGACGAATGCCAAGAAGGTCCAGGAGGCTGAAAACAAGGTCCAACAGCTGTAGGCCCGGGCGGATGAGCACTCAGCCTCTCTTAATGCACAATCTGAGCTGATCTCATGATTGAAGGCCCATATGGAAGAGGCAGAAGAGCGTATGAGGTAGGCTTCTGGAGAGATGGCTTCCATTCATGCTGACATAGAGAGGGCCCGAGCCGAGGCTGATGAAATGCACCCCGATGCTGCTGAGGAGGAGTGGGAGCTGAGTCAGCGGTAGCAATTCATGGACACCACAAGTCAAAGGGTGGTGGAGCTGCAATGTTCTTTTGACGGGTTCAATCCATACATGGGCGGAGTTGAACCCTGGGTATTGTAATAATTACAAACCCTTAAATGTACTTTCATGCTTTAAGTTTTTTTGATTATCGTAGCATGCACGAGTTCCGTCATTTTCACTGGTTCATTTTTCATCCTTACAATGTTCGCGGAACGTCCAGTGACAATTCCCTAAGCTCACATGGGTCAGGCCCGATGTGAGAAATTGGAGATAGTCACCTCATCGTAAAATCCAGACACAGGAGTGGAAACCAAGCTTCAGGAATTCCGGGTTTGGATAACCGGTCCGAATTTCTGGGAAATAGGAGACACCTGGCCATAGAAGGAAGTTCTCAAAATAGCCGAATTACCGTTTTTCCAGTGTGTTCGTGTGCATGAATGGTGCAATTCCTGGGGCGCTGAAATTGGTCCAAAAATATGAGAATGGGAAGTGTGAATCACGATACCCAAAATTCGAAACACTATGAGGGTGGCGTGACAATAAAGGAAAACCATTAACCGTGGCGGAAAAACGGTATCCTTACTGCGTTAGCCTGAAATAGGGACAAAAAATGAGGGCCGACCGTTGACCATGTTCACAATACGGGGCCTAACACAAATATCGTCGATCGGTCTTCTGGGATGTTGGCCCAAGACAGTAGGCGGACCATAGATTGAGCATCCATACTGTTAGGGGGTCCCTCGAAACATGGCCAGTCTTCCGGAACGTTGGCCTAGGACAGCAGGTGGACCATAGGTCGAGCATCCATACTGTTAGGGGGTTCCTCCAGACATGAAAAGGGACGAGTGTCCGAATGAGGGGCATGAAAATCATGGAATGTGGAGTGATGGTTTGTCCGAACAGAATCCAACATTCATGCAATTACACCACCGCGGTGGGAGTACGCCTGATGGGCACATCAGATTGATCATGGGTCATTCCTTCTTTCAGAAAGGGCCTCTATGGCGAGGGGTTCTATCGCTTCCCAATGTAATATTGGGGCATGCTGAACTTGTTCAGGGAAAGTTCATAGTTGCACGGTCCCCTACGAGGGGTCCGGCCCGGGAGCTGGAAAGGGGAATAAAAAGATTTATGATTCCTGGGGGCTGGACCCTAAGAAAAATACCAGGGTGTCGCTATGTATCTCATGAGGATGGGAATCAATCAACACATAGTTCTGGAGCATAGTTTAACATCATGTAGGATGAAGAGAAGCCTGGTTGTGCCGGTACATATCCCACCAAAACTACTAAGCCCACGTGAGTCGTGCTCGATGTGGGAAACAAGAAGTAAGGGGGAACTTTCCTGACACAGGAAGGGACATGTTATGAAGAAGGGAAACTCAGTTAATACCGGCCCAATGACGCTAAAACATCTGTGTGACACACCTAGATGCCCAAATAGGTAGAGCCGAGTATGTTGGAATTCTACTTGAACATGAGGAATTGGAAATGTGTGAATCATGACCCTCAAGATTTAGATCACAATGATGGTGGCGTGACGATAGAGGATAACTTTTAATCGTGGCGAAAATGCACCATCCATATCGTGTTATCCTAGTATGGGGATAGACAAATGAGGGTTGACCTTTGACCTTCTTCTAAATACGAGACCATGTCGAAAAATGTTGTCAGAGATCCGAAGGGACATTGGCCCGAAACGATTGGAGAGCCCTTAGGCCCAGCATCCATGGAGAGCCCTTAATCCTATAATCCATGTCGTTTGAGGGTCCATTTGGATGTAGAAGAGGATGAGGATCCAAATAGCGAGCTAACGAAGCTTGGTCACGGGATGAGGGGAATGTCCCCATGAAATTCCCACACTCCAGGATCTTTGTCAAAATGAATCTAAATATGACAACGAGGCGTATTAGATAGAGGGAGTCGATTCCCTTCCCATAGAGAGATCTTAGTTTAGGGCCCTATAATTTAGACCATGGGTGGGAGGAAACACAAGAGGCTTGTTGCGGGTAGTTACGAAAACCTGACGTGGATGGGAACATAATCCCATACCACACCACATAACCCCCTTGGGAGAGGTTTTAGGTCAAGGGACTGAAAAAGAGAGTTGAGATGGGCCTGAGCAATGTGAAAAGGTGTTCCTACGTACCCCATGGGGTAGGGGATCAAGATGTACAAAGTTTTAAAAGGGTCTTAGTTCAAGTTCTTAGAACTCGGACCATGGAAGTTAGGATGGGCCAACGGGGAGGTGCCCGGGCGCTCCTACGTATCTCATAAGGATGAGAATCAATCCATACGTAGTTCTGAAGGGTGGCATTTTAAGGTACCAGTGCTAGGGAAGAAGGGGAGTGTGGGCATGTCCATTGCACCAAATGAAGCGGAATTTGATAAATCATGTTTTTCCTTTAAGGTGAGTGTTTTTTTTGTGAAGCGACAGGCCTAGGTTAGGAAGCCCTGGTGTCTCCACAAGAATCAAGATGTGATAGGCATTGAAAAATGGCATGGCATGTGACAAATACCCAACGTGATGTCCTCTACAATGAGGTCATCACAATGCAGTGTCGTTTTTCGTCATGAGGCCAGGAAGATAATGTCACTGTTTAGGGTCACGTGATAGGACCAAGCATGCATTTTAACGTCATGCAGCACAGACGTAGTAGAGATGATGCTAGGCAGGGAATGTGTATGGTGTCGTGCGACATAACCGACGTGGATGGGGACATGATCCCACATCACACTGTACGCAGTCCCAAGATAGGAACCTCGGGCCAAGGGGACCAAACAGAGGTGAGAGTGAAAGGGGTATAAGAAACTATCTCCCAACTGAGGTGGATCCGAAAACGATACGTGAGGGTGACCCTACATATCCCATAGTGTTGAGGATCGAGCCGCACATTGCCCTTAATGAAGATCTTAGTTTATGGTCTTAGAGATCGGATCGTGGGAGCACCTAAGGACACCGTATTGCAATTTCATCCCACTAACATGCAAAGGTGCACTGAGGGATATCACCAAGAGTGTCGAGATTCCACCTGGACACGATGGGGTGGAACATAGCGTGAATCATGCCACCAACATTCAAGGCCTGAATGGGATGGTGTGACGATGGAGGATTACTGCTGACCATGTTCGCAACACAGTATCATGTCGCATTAGCCTGAAATAGAGACAAACAAATGATCATCAACCGCTGACCATGTTCGAAATGCAGAATTTGTATCAATTTGTTGTCCAAAACCCTTGGGGGAATTGTCCTGTAGCGGTAGGAGATCCCTTGGGCGTTGTATCCAGGTCGTTTCTGGGGGTCCATATGGGTGTGAAAGATGATGGCAGCCCGAATGGAGGGGAAAACGAAGCTTGAAAAGTGGAAGAAACTTGACCAAGTTGAATCTGACACTATTGTTCCTAGACCAGAGTACTCTTAACACATGGGAGAACCACTGCACGGGGTCAAGGGACCCAACATGAGGGTAACCAAGAGATGTCAGATTCCCAGGACGAGGGGGCATAGTGCCAAAAACCCTATACCACACCTATATTTCCTTCTCGTGGAGAGTGACAGGACAAATGACCTAGGTGACCGGGGAGAACGATAGATCTCTAGGAGGTAGGGAAGGACCCGAAGTCTAGACATTCGAGTGGTCCTACGTATCCCCTAAGGATGGAAATCAAGCAGCACGTAGTTCTGGAGGGTGGCTTTTAATATCGTGCGGGATAGAAAATAGAAGGGATAATTCTTATAACGGGGTGCGCATGGTGCGGCTATTACAAACCCATCGTGAATGAGAACATGATCCCATATCACACCACACAGTCTCGTCGTCAGGGTCCTGAAGGAAGGACAGAAGAGACAAATTATCTGAACTCAAGTTGGACAAAAAGACAGGAGGTCTGGGCGTTCCTACGTATCCCATGAGGGTGGGAATCAAGACAGACGTAGTTCTTAGCAGATCTTAGTTTAGGGGCGTAGAGCTCGGACCATGTATGGATGGATGGAAACTTTCCAACTAGGCGTAGACCTCGACCCGATCCCTAAGCCCACGTGAGTTAAACTCGTTTGGGAAACAAGGGAGGAAGATCCTTATCACAATACCGGGAACATCCATCAAAGGGAAGTCAATGAAGATCCCAGGAGGACACCTTTAACGTGGATTTTTTCCCCTAATACGCAGATTCTCATTGGGGAATAGTATCAAGAGTTTTGAAACTCTACTTTTATATGATGAGGATGGAGAAGGATGTGAATTGTGTAACCAACATTTGGGGCTTAATGGGGTTGGCATGGTGATGGAGGATAAATGTTAACTGTGGCGGAAAAATAGTCTCTATATCGCGTTAGCCTGAGGTGGGAACAACAAATGAGCATCGATTGCTGACCATATTCGCAACGCGCGATTTTTATCGATTTGTTGTCTGAAACCCTCAGGGGCGTTGGCCCGTAACAGTAGTAGAGACCTTGGGCGTTGCATCCAGGCCGTTGTTGGGGGTCCCTCCGTGTGTGAAAGATGATGAAATCTTGGATGAAGGGAAACACGAAGCCTGAAAAGTGGGTGCGGACGTGTCTGAGTAGAATCTGACATTCCAGGTAACTTAAACCGGAGTACCCTTAGGCACATTGGTGAACCACCGAAAATGGTCGATGAAGTGACTCATGAGAGGTTGGCCAAGGGGCCAAGGTGAGATGGAGATTTTTGAGAGATGGGGCTGGACCTGACTCTTAGACATTCAGGTGGTCCTATGTATCCCATAAGGATGGGATTCAAGCCACACATAGTTCTAGAAGATACCCAGGGGGCAAGATACCCTAACTAGGATGTGTACGGTGCGGAGAGTAATCCGTCGTGAATGGGGATGTAATCCCGAACCACACCGCACAGTCCTGTTGGAAAGAACTAGAACCAGGGGGCCCGAAAAGGCCAAGGGGCCCGAGGCTGGGCCTCGGAAAGGGAATGCGTATGGAATGACAAGTAACCCAACGTGAACGAGGACATAATCCCACACCACACCGTACACTTCTTATAAAAGAATAGGGGTCGTGAGACCGACCGTTGGCACCACCCCGAGGGGAGTTTGTCACTTTGGGGTGGGGTAGAATGAATCACTGCACTCGATGTTTGGGACATCTTGGGGTGGACCCGATGTTCCGGGAACCATTCAGGGGCCCTTCCGGATGAGGGAAGTGATGGAGTCCCAGTCAAGGAGTGGGAGAAGCATTGTTGTACCCATCTACGAAATAGGTGAACATCTCCAGGGGGCGTACACCTAGGTCGAGCCTTGCTCAATGTAAATTGGTGAAAAAGTGTGCACCCTGACATATTTCTTCACCCGAGGGAAAGATTTTGGCTTTTGGGCTGGTCCAACAGACGAAATGTTCAGGCGTTCCTACGTATCCTATAAGGATGGGAATCAAGCCATATGTAGTTCTAGAAGGCCATGCAGTTTAACGTCATGCGGTAAGGACATGGGGGGATAGATGAATGGGAGTGGGCACATGGTGTGTCCATTATAATCCTCGTATGAATGGGGATAAGGAAGCCTACTCCTCATCATACGAGGATCATTCGAGGAAACTATACCCAGGGGGACAGTCCAAGAGAAGAGCTCGGGGATGGTCTCAAGACTGGACGTTTGAGTGTTCCTACGTATCCCATTAGCATGGGAATCAAGACATATGTAGTTCTAGAAGCACAGTTTAACTTCATGTGGGACGAGATGTGGATTAAGGTCATACAGGACTGTAATGTGTAGTTTAGGGTCATGTGGGACTGTAATGTTCCGTTTAGGGTCATTCGGGACCGTAGTGTGTAGTTTAGGGTCATGCAGGACTGTACAATTTAAGGTCGTGCAGAACCAAGCGGCTCAGGCGAAGTATAGATTCAGGAACATGGCGTTGGTGGGGGGAGTTATGCGCTCACCATCCATGGTAACCACGGAGTATTCTCCATTGGGGTAAACCTTATGAATGACGTAAGGTCCTTCCCATTTTTGCTCAACATTGGGTGGTTTCTTACCGTGAATCATTGGAGCTCGGTGGGACAACACCAGTTCACCTTGCAGAAAAGAGTGAAGGCGAACTTTCTTGTTGAAGGCTCTGGCTATCTTATTCTGATGCCTTTCCAAATTGTACAGGGCACAAAGCATGTTCTCATCCAGTGCTTCAAATTCGTCTAGATGGATTTCAGACACCTTATCTGGTGCCTGTTGTTCATAGACTTTAGGGCGTAACGATGGCAGTTGGATCTCAATTGGCAGGATGGCCTCATCCCCATACACCATGGAATATGGGGTCACCTGGGTGGAATTGCGAGTCATCGTCTGATAATTCCAAAGGGCATTGGGGAGTATGTCCGACCAACTCTTATAATTCTGACCGACCATATTTTGCAGAATGTTAGAGAGGTTTTTATCGAACGCCTCAATCTATTCATTTTCCTATGCATGATAGCGAGAGGTATGGTTCGAACAAATATTGTACTTGGCATACAATTTCTTCAGTTCGGCTGCTCAGAAGTTGGTGCTATTATCAGTGAGGACAACATGAGGGACTCCAAACCGGTGGATTATATTGGAGGTCACGAAGTCGATGATGGAACGAGCCTTGACCTCTTTGAGTGGAATAGCCTCTACCCACATGGAGAAGAAATCTGTAGCAGTCAAGATGAATCTACACTGAAGAGCTATTGCTAGTGGATATGGTCCCACGACATCGAGTCCCCACACAGGAAATGTCCAAGAGTACTTGGTGGCGTGGAGAGGCTCTGGCGGCCGATGTAGAAAGTTAGCATGAACTTGGAATGCATGGAATCTCTTGGAAAACTCAATACAATAATGGATCATAGAGGGCCAGAAGTACCCCAACCTCTAGATATGATGAGACAGCTTGGGCCCAGCCTGGTGGGCACCGCATGAACCAGCATGAACCACTGGTATGACCTAAGAAATCTCAACTCCTTGAATGCAATGGAGGAGAAAACCATCGAAGCCTCGCTTATAGAGGATATGATCAAGACTGAGACAACTCTGGAGGGTAAATTGCAGTGCATAGCTTCGGATTCGCTCGTGCTCGGCCCGATCATTCGGGAGGTAACAATTTTGGACATACTCTACAAAAGGTTCCCTCTAGTCAGGAGTGGCCTCAACCACTACATCTAAAGAACCTGGGACCCCTGACGTGGAGGGTCTGGCAGTACGGTGGCTTACCCGCAGACCGTCATCATCCTCTGGGGTAATGGGGGTGATGACTCTCCGGTGTGCTACATGTATGATCAAATCATCTTGGTTGGGTTCTGTGAGCGACGCAGCTAAGCCGGCCAAAGAGTCTGGTCGACCGTTCTGTGACTGAGGGACATGGGTGACCTCTGTTCGAGAAGAAAACTGGGCCATTAGATGGAGGGTGCACTCCAGAAATGGCACATGATCCAGCTTCCTAACAACATAGTCGCCATTGACCTGCTTGATGACTAGTTCAGAATCCCCTTTCACATGAAAATGGGGCACATCGATCTCAAGGGCCAACTCGAGGCCAGTGATGAGAGCCTGATACTCTGCCTCATTGTTGGTGGAGCCTTATAACAATAATAATGAGTATGGCATAACGGCTTGCTCCAGGGTGATGAAGACGATACCCAAAACCACTCTTTTGAACTTAAGATCTTTGAGCCTCCTACCGGTGGGGCTTCGGGAGGCACCATCGAAGTGCATTTTTCAACATGAGACGACATGATCGACTGAGAGGATTGCCTCATCAGGAAATTCCAGGTCCAAGGATTGATCTGCGGAGGTTGGATGGGTAGCTAGGAAGTCTGCCAATGCCTATCCCTTGATGGCCTTCTAAGGCACGAACCTAATGTTGAACTGCTGGAGGATCACCGCCCACCGTGCTAGTTGACCAGTCAACATGGGGCGGTTCAGAATGTACATCAGTGGGTCTACCCGAGATACCAACTATACCTCGTGGTGCTACAGGTAATGCCGCAATTTCTGTACGGAAAAAAGAAGCTCCAAGTAGCTCATTTCGATGGGGGAGTATCTAGTCTCCATATCGACGAGCACGTGGCTGAGGTAGTAGAGACTTTTCTCTGTTCGCTCATTGTTCTTCTGGGTGAGAAGTGCTCCAAGGGACCGTTCCAAGGTGGTCATGTAAAGGACCAGCAGCTTTCCAGAGATGGGTGGCATAAAGACCGGAGGTTGGAGCAGATACTGCTTGATTTCCTCGGAGGCGGCCTCACACTCTCCATCCCATTCATAGGTGGCACCTTTATTCATGAGCTGGTAAAAGGGCTTACAATTGCCAGCCAGATTCGCAATGAATCGACGTATATTAGATAAGTGGCCTAGGAGACCTCGAAGCTCCCGAATATTAGTTGGCGGAGGAATTTTGCTGATGGCCTTGATCTTCTCTAGGTCGATCTCGATGCCTCAGTATCTAACAAAAAATCCAAGAAACTTCCCAAAGGTGACCCCAAAGGCACACTTTAGTGGGTTCATCTTCAGGTGGCGGGAACGGAGGAAGCTGAACACTTTCTCAAAGTCCTTGAGATGGTCCTGGTGCTGGCGAGATTTGACCACCAGATCATCCATGTATTATTCCACCTATGTCCCGAGAATCGGCTTGAATATGAGATGCATGGCCCGCTGATAGGTGGCACCATCATTTTTCAGGCTGAATGGCATGACTTGGTAACAAAGAGTAACTTGGGGAGCCCTGAAGGTAGTGGACTCCTCGTCCTCAGGGGCCATACGGATCTGGTTGAACCCAGAATACCCATCCATGAAGGAGAGGGCATGGAACCCGGCCGTTGCATCAATCAACAACTTTGTCACTGGGAGGGAAAAATCATCCTTCGGGAAGTGGCGGTTGAGATTGTGGAAGTCGATGCAGACTCTGATCTGCCCGTTCTTCTTCCTGACGGGCACAATTTTGGCAAGCCACCTGGGGTACTGAACTTCCATGACGAAGTTGGATTTGATAATCTTGTCAACTTCGGCCTCATCCATGGAATAATGAGAAGGGTACATCTTTCTGGGAGGCTTCTTGAACCCGCGATGGTTTTTCGGGAGACAAAGGTGGTGGATGGATACCTGGGGATCTAGTCTTGGCATATCATCGTAACACCCGGAAAAAATGTCACTGTGATGTTTGAGAAAGTCCACATACTGTTGCTGCTCCTCGAGGGGCATGGATGCACTGATCAATGTGGGTCTCGGATCTGCCTCGCTAGAAAGGTTCACCTGTACCAGTTCATCGACCGTGGTAGAGACGCCTTCTTCAAAGGCAGGAGGAGCATCCTACAGATCCTCTTCTCCACCTGTGGAGGGATCTCCCGCGGGGGGAGATACTTCTGAGTTATCAAACCCTGATGGGCAGCTGGTGTCGTCCTAGCCAGCAGTGGTAATCATATCAGGAGACTCATGAACCACTGATACCATAGCGATGAAGGCAGTCAATCCTATCCCATATGATCTTCGGCTCAAGGGGCCATGCTTAATGACATCAAAGTAGTAGTGACGTGTCGGCATGAGCCTGTTGATCGCAGTCCGGTGGAAGCGACATGTATGACATATCGCTGTTGCCATAAGCATGACATCCCGATACTGCACAGGGGTAGGAGGTTCTGGGATTACCTGAAATTGGTTAGTGTAGGAGTACGAGGTGATTTTCCACCGTCTCTTCGATGGGAACATGCCTTCCTCTTGTACCCGAAACAACAAAACACTGCCCCATGTCGGGGGTCATGGCCTCCAACCGATGGATCAGGAAGATGTAGGCATCGTCCAGGCCTGCCCAGGGATCACTTGTAACCAGGGCGGGTTCATACTCACTATCCAGGATTTGCTTAACCTTACTCTTGTAATAGTCAGCGTCTAGATATGGGGCTTCACAAGAGGCAAAAGGAGACGCATCTCCTTGGAGCACGCCTACTCGATCATTGAGGGAGTATTTTAGGCATTGTTGATACGATGAAGGGACTGATGCATACAGATGGAGCCATGGCCTGCCCATCAACGCATTGTATGCAGTGTCCTGGGAGACAACCATGGACTCAGTGCTGGCAATTAGGCCACCGAAATGGGTCTTCAAGCGGATCTTGCCGGCTGGGGATTTCTCGGTCCTATAGTATCCCTGGATTATGAGGTTTTAGGGAGTTAAATCATCCTTAGACAAACCCAGATTTCGTAGTGTCCGAATCGGGATTAGGTTAATCCCAGAACCCGTGTCAACAAGGCAGCGGCAGACTTCCACGCCATTGAACTATCCAGTGACGTACAGTGGGCGAATATGGCCATATATGGGAGGGTATTCATCTTTACCAGAGAATGAGATAACTTCCTGGAATTCGGCGTTCTCAATTTCCTCAGCGTGGAAGGCTTCTGCAACTGCTACCTCCGTCTCAAACTGGAGGGGGGCTGCTTAGGGCCTCAGCAAGTGCCTCACACATATCAGATGACATGAGAAGAGCCTAAAGAATATAAATCCTTGATGGAATTATGGAAAGGTGCTTCAGAACATCATACTTTCGTGCCCAATGCGAACCTATTCTTACAGGAGGTCATTATGCAGTTGGAGGCATGGTGGGCCCTACTGGATAGATCGGTAGCTGGCTGGTACTGGGTACATCCCGCTGCCCGCTAGTCGATGCCCGGAGAGTAGCTACCAGATGAGGATCAGACAATTGAGATTGGCCTGTAGCAGGGCAAGACTGGCCGCGGTACGGAAGAGACAACTCTGCCTAATCTAGTAGCACAAATGGCGGTGGAGGTAGATCTAAGGGCATCAGATGAGGTTGCATGTGCTGAGCTCTGCGCTGGGCCTACTGTCTGGATTCAATAGCGTGCACAGCCTGACTGAAAGCGCTTTCTAACGTGCCTCGACGACCCATGTGGTTGCGGTTCCGCTGACGTTGACGTCAGCTGGGGATGTTGGGGAGGTTCACCTGGAATTCCCCCTCCTTGGGAGTTATATAGGGATTTACCAGCTCCATGGTATTAACCGAAGTGTACCCCTGACTGTCACTCGAAGATTCATCCACCACTGGGAAGATTCTGGGAGGAATGCCCATCTCAAGGGGCATGAAATCACCAAGAGTGTAGGATGACGATGGCGGCGGTGGAGCGTGTTGCTTCTTCTTACGTCGTTGCTGCTTTCCCTTCTGGGAAGAGGTCGACTGAGATGATGATGCAGTGGTATTGGTCGAATCTTTTGAAGGCTGATGCCGATTCAGGCATTCCCGAATGATACCATGGGCATGGGCGATGGTTTTACGAGCCATCCTATCATTGTACTTCTGGGACCCACAACTGGGAACCTGCTGCCACTCGCCTTCATCGTTACTACTGCTTTCTAACCATACAATGACACCTGACACTTGTGTTGGGGCTGGGCCCAACCTGACTATGTTGTTTTCGACCTGGTCTTGGAGCCAGTCTTTAAACACATGGCACTTCTTGATGGTGTTCCCTAGAATCCGATGATAGGGGAAGTAATTGGGGCGATCGGTGAGATTCTCCTCTTCCGACCTTCTGCACTCGGGTAAATGCATAATCCCCTGCTCTAGGGAAATTCAGAAGTAACCGGGGACATTATTCTCGTTGAATGAGTAAGTTTGGTGACTTATTTCCGGATAAGGGGAACTAGGAGCCTGACCCTGGAGAGGGGCCGGAGGGTCCTGCTGAGGAGGCAGATCCTGATTGTCCCACCTAGGCGGTGGTGGCGCATTACGCGGGGGGAACCTGTCAGTTCTGAGGCAGTCGCTGCCGGGCAGGA
Source organism: Viscum album (assembly GCA_963277665.1). NCBI lineage: Eukaryota > Viridiplantae > Streptophyta > Magnoliopsida > Santalales > Viscaceae > Viscum > Viscum album. The sequence goes on from OY728125.1 coordinate 57,877,628, forward strand.
GCCTGTGCTTGAGGTGAAGGGCCTCTGTTTGGGCCACCACGGCGGGTTCAGCTCTATAAACCCTCCTAGATGGAATCGTAGGGGACAACTGACGTGCTGGACTAGCCTATTGCAGAGCTTCCTTAAGGCGTTGGGCCTTATCTGAGAAGTCTCGGAACCCACCATGGTAGTTCTTGGTGATCAGGGAAGGAACTTGTTCTGTTTTAACATTCCCTATGCACATCGTCAGTAGTTTCTCTTCAGTCAGTGGCATGTCAAGGGAGTATGTAATCCCCTTCCACCGGGCGATGAGGTCAGCGACTCGCTCGTTAGGCCTTTGCTTGCACTTGAAGAGGTCTACGATGCTAGTCTTTCGCATGGTGGAGCTGAACTGGTATAAGAACTGCCGGCAGAGATCCTCCCAGCCAGTCTCCAATCTGATAGGGAGATGGCGGTACCAACTGAATGCAGGGCCCTCTAATGTATGCACAAAACATCGGATCATGGTGGATTCCTATTGTGACGGGGTCCCCAACCTGGGGCCACACCTAGAGGAAAAATGATCCAAGTGCTGCGGAGGGTCCCCAGTCCCGTTAAAGGGTGAGAAAGCGGGATTCCCAAAACCTGGGGGTGTGGGCATATCATCCACCAACATGGGATATGGCTTGCCATCTGGTGGGACTGCCACCTTCCATGTTTCAAACGCCTTGTGCCGGGCGATGAGTGCCGCTATAGGATCATCCGGGTGGGGGTCCCTGTCTTGATGGGGATACCTAACTATGAGTGAATTGCCATTCTCTTCGATACGGTAAACAGCTTCAATGTCTCATGGAGTGACTGGCGGAATGGCCCTCGGGGCGGCTGGGGGAACCCGGGCTAGATTCCTCGGATTGCCTCGCCGTTCAGGAGGATTTGGTGAGACATATCGCGCCCTCTTTCCATGAGTTCCGACTTCTGCCCTGTCCATGGGAGTAGCATGATCAGGGTTTCCCGGATGCATCTCACTGGGGGGAAGTTGTTCATGCCCTGCTGCACCGGATTAGGATTACCATAGTCAGGTCGCCTCTCTATAGCGTGCTCGGTTATGATTTCGTTGGCCAGCCTCTTCTGCTCAGCAAGCTATTGGTGCAACACGGCCTTCTCGGGGTCTTCGTCTGTTTTCTTTACTGAGGCAGACGGGTCAGAGTGCTTGACGGTTCTGACCTGCTCTTTGCCCTTACCGGCATCTCGGCTGAGTACAAGCAACTCAGTGGGCACATGGAGGCCTAGAAGGTACCTCTACTGATGATTAATCCTCCCTGAGAGGTCCAACAATGGTGGTACACCATCAGGAGGTATGTCCCATCGAGAAACTCCAGCTCGTCCTCTTTGTCCACTATGTCAGCCATGTGGACCACAACCCTTCTTGGGGGCATGTCCTCAATGTCGCATAATGAATCGGGTTGTTGTCAGATAGGACTGAAGTGGAGGGAGACATACTGTCCCTAGACACGGACTTTAACATGGGGGGTATCTTCCCTGATGATTTTGCGGAGTACCTTGAAACTCTGAATGCATTTTTGTTGGAGGGAGCTCTGGCAACCTGGTGACTCAGGGCACTGGGCCATGGGCAGTGCAGCCAAATTGACCAGACGGTATTGATCATCGGTTTCCTCGAAGTGCACATGGATCCTAGGGTACAAAACTCAATGATGGCGAAGACGAAAGTGAGTCGCCCATAGGTTCTGACGGAAGCACTCGAATTCCTCATGGGTGAGGGATTCTGATGCACAAAAGTTTGACGCTGCCACTAGCCAGAACATCATCGGGAAGTGGTCTGCTACGAGAATGTTCTAGAAGCTCTTGGGCTTGGATTTAGGGTCTGGCCCCGTATTTCCCCACTTGTCAACCGGGGGTGGCTGAGGAACTGGTAGCGGTACTGAGGTGGACAGCTAGGACAGTAAAATAGGTGGCAGAGAATACGGTGAACGAGCCGACTGGCCGTCTAATTCTGGGCCATCCTCCAACGAGTGCGGTGACCTAACCACAATGTCATGATACGACGAGATAATAGCTACAGCCTCTGGTGTAGGGATTGCGGCTACCAGTGATGGGCCATGCTGTTGCTCAACCGTTATTGGTCCCCAGAATAGCTCTCCATGATCTCTGGTCGAGGTAGAGGGTGCTTCTGGTGATGACGGTGGTGACTGTACAGTCGGAACCTGCGGGATTCCCACAACTTCCACCTCATGGATGTACCTGCGAAGAGGGGCGGGAATCTGATGGAATTCGCATTCCAGAAGGATGAGGCTGACATGCCTTGTTCCAGCCCCAGTCCTTGATGCAGATGGATGAGGGGAGGGTTCTAATGCTGATTCGCATTCTGCTTCAGAATCCAAGAAGCGGGTTGGTTTGATCCCTCTCTGGGCCTTCCCTGGATTCTTCTTGTGGTGGTGACGACCCACCCTCCTGCCCCTAGATGGCTCTTCAGGACAAGGCTTATTCTCGACATGTGGTCTCAGGGCCATGTTGGTGCCAGGGCGGAGGGGACTTCCGCTTGAGACGGCCACAGTGCGAGGGGCATCGGGGAAAATGTCGAAGGGAACATGGGGAAGAACTCCATGGACAACACATGAGCGGGTGAAACCTCCGTTGGAACTGGCGGGAGCATAGGGAGGACCTCCATGCTTGGTGCGGGTGGAGCGAGGCTGACCTTCACCCCTCTGGTTTCCAGGGCGAGGAATACCTTCGCCAGTTGTGGAAAGAACGTAGTGAGAATCCCCACATTAGAGAGAGACCAGATGGGAAATTCCATCACATCGACGGTCGGGGGTTGGAGGAGGAATTACATACCCAGTGTGGTGGGCATGGGAAAGACTTCCGCGCCAAGTGTCGTTGCCAGGGGGAAGGTCTTCATTCGGGCTGGGGGTAGCACGGGGCATACCTCCATGATGAACTTTGGAGCGGGGAAGGCCCACGCTCTATGGAGTGGTGGTACCGGTAGGACCTCCGTGCAGAGTGACACCACCGTAGGTTGGTTCATGGAGATCACCACTTGGGCTTGCGACCCGGAGAGTCAACCCAGCCTGCCTGTAGGGCGGTTGGGGCCTCGATCCCGGTTGGGCGTAGGAGTGTTCTTGCTCAGTGTGTGAAGGGGATTCATGATATATGTCAGCGGTGGCTCGGGCCACAATATCTTTCGACGTCGACGTCCCTTGGCGGGCGCCCTCGGCTTGGGCCCAACACTGGCGTCGGGTCAGGCAAGCCGGTGTGGGTAGTGTAGGGGCACAGCCTACCTGCTCCTCAAGAAAGGTCAGACAGAGGTTCTAACATGGCCGGGTAGGGGACCTTTCTTGGAGTCCTTGGATCGGGACTCTGACCGGGCTGAGCCAGTCATCACCCACCTCATCAGCGTAAGGCAGGGAGACGTCAAGGAGTTCTGGGGACAGGCTCCCGAAATGATTGAACGTTGGGGTGGGGAGAAAGGGCTCCCTGTGCGGCCCTCGAGGGCGGCGTTGATGGCGGGGCCTGGACACCTCCATGTCCAGGCATTCCATATCCCGAGTTGGGATTATTCCCTACTCATAAAGACGTACGAGGTCGTTAATCACCCAGCGTTGGATGACTTCCTATGGGGAGAGGGGGTGTGGACGCCCCATGCTCGGGGATGCAGACACCGTTGTAGTAGCAGTGGAGCCATGCAGAGTGGCTATGCTGGTATTTCCCCTACCCCTGCGTAGGCGGGTGGGCGGCGATCGTGTTCCTATAGCAGCAACCTGATTCCTGATAAGCAGGGAGATTAACTCATCGACACTGCGAGGAAAAGAGATCGACAAACAGTTCCCCATCTTCATTCTGTCATCCATGGTCGGCAAGAGGGATCCACACAAACAATGTTGCAGAACAGAATGACCCACGTTCTACTGCCCCAACTTCTGGTGAGTTTCACGCCAGGCCCGATATTTGCTTTGCGGGACCTGGCATCAGATATCTGGATCCGATGACACGTCAATCTACTGATGTTTTGAGTGCTACTAATCTCCACATTAAGGAGAATACCTTCACGTCGGGTTCACCATTTCTATTTCCGATGATTTCACCAGGGTGCGTGCATCCGTCCGCTGGGGCGCGATAGGAGCGGATTTTGGGTTTCCCTACATTCCCGCATTCCAAAGGCGGGAGGCATCCACTCTTTATTCTGGGACGTCTGCTCCTTGATCGAAACCGGGATGATGGGATGTCGGTTCTTACTTTAATGTATACCATCTTGGAACTCGTCACCAAGTCTGGGTCTCCCTCATATATTTAATACGTTTTTCATGACACTCTTCCCAGTTCCATGTTTCCATGGATGACAGTTAATTACAATGCTTCTGTCAGGACATTCCAAAGGGCCCGATGAGGGCAGCAACCTTCAGTCGGGGGTGTAGTCATGTCGAGGAATCAGTAACGTGTCTGAACGCTGGGGAATTGGCGTGTCTATCTTTTGTTCCTTATTATAGGGCTTATTAAGGGCGTGGAAGCCTGAGGCATCCCACATCGAGCGTTGGGAATCATATTCCCTAGGCATATAATTGATGTTTTCCTCAGCTTCCCATGTTTAGAACAGGGTATGTCGCGAGTTTAACGTCCATCGGAGATGGATCAGCTTGATCAGAACACCAGCTAGAGTGGATTAGATTGAGGAATCCTCCATGAGGGAATGCTGATATCTGAGCCAGCCCGTGGGTGGCTTCCCGAATGATGTGGAGGGAATGGTGTGGCATGATCTCACTGAGATGTGGCGGCCCGGGTAAGAATCAGGATGGATGATGGATAATTTCATGGAGTGAAGGAGGAATTAAATGAGCCATCTTCGAGATGGCAGCGGTGATGGTCTTGAGTCTCGAAGTGACTTCCTAGGTGTCCCCATGGATCAAAGACCACATAGTTCAGGTTGAACGCCAAAAAACTGGCATGAAAAGGACCTTGGACAAATGGGTGGTGGGCTTGCACCTCATGGCACTTCCTACGTACCATGCCTTGACATGGATCAAAGTCCACATAGTTTAGGAAAAGGGGTTGTTATACTGATACGAAGGGGTGTCGGAACAAATGGATGGCAGGGTCACAACGGCTTACCGCTGGATTGAGATATATTTTAACGTCATGCAGGACGGGGACGTTTCGGTGAACCAACATGAAGAAGGACCTTGGTCCGATGGGTGATGGGCTTGAACCTCAGGGAGGCTTCCTACGTACCATGACTTGACATGGATCAAAGACTATGTAGTTCAGGTGGTGGTTTTCATCAGCGAACCGACGTGAAGGTGAACCTGTGGGTCCACTGGTGGTGGTCTAGAACCTCGTGAGGCTTCCTACATACCATGCCTTGACATGGATCAAAGTCCTCATAGTTCAGGATAGTCAAAATGTCTTACTGCTGTACTGGAATGCATTTTAACGTCATGTGGGATGACGGTGTAACATGACATGAATAAACGATAAGCGGTGGTCTTCAACCTCGTGAAGGATTCTTACGTACCATTCCTTGACATGGATCAAAGACCTCATAGTTCAAATGGATGTACAGTTTAATGTCATGCGGGACAGGGGAATAATGTTTAACGTCATGCTGGATGAGGGCATACAGTTTAACGTCATGCTCGACGAGGGAATACAGTTTAACATCATGCTGGACGAGGGCATTGACATGGTCGATGCTTACTCTAAGCCCACGTGAGTCATGCTCGGTGTGAGAAACAAGAGGCAGTAGAGACCTGACGATCACGTCACAAAGGTTGTATCCATGAGAAGCGAAGAGGGTCTTACGCGTTAGGCGGCCATTGGTGCTGGGACTTACTCTAGGATGGAGGCCCAAAGTGCGGAAAAACACAGCAGGAGAGGCATTTGGGACTGAATATGGGAGGTTCCTCGTTCCCTATTGCACCCTCCACTGACCTTGGCAGTGGGGAAGTATGGAGGTGCATGGGTGATACCTTTCGTAAGAGCGTCTTAGGGATTACTCTCTGAGGCATCCCTTCCACCATGGACAAACACCACTCAGAGAGGGAGGATATCATCCCATGTGAGGGTGATTTCATTCTCGTGGAGATGAGCGGCATAAATAATGTCCGAGCTGGGGAGACCCTGCGTGCGAGGCACGGGGCCAGGTCACAGTTCAGCATCATGTGTTGAGGATGATGAGCTTGCCAGTTTAATGTCCAGTAGCTCGGATGAGGTGGGTTTAATATGCACCCCTAGGACTTACATATCCGGTACCCTCTGCTCTGGGTGGGAGGAAAGGTATCGGCAAGGCCGTGGTGAAGGGGGGTCGCATAGCGAACCATCGAGGGGCCCACGTTAGCGTCACTATGAGAAGAAGCAATAGTCTTTAGCGTGACATGGGAAGAAGAATTAGGTGAAGCAACTCTACGAGTGATTTCGTCCATGGGACTTTGAAATCACATCGTGCAAACCTGGTGGGTCACACGGGAAGAGGAATTTCCAAGAAAAGGGGTCCACTGGCAGGGTCCGTGCGAAGCATGGTTGCTTTTCATAGTGGAGAGCACTTGCAAAGGGGTGTTCTTCATGAAGTGGAGTGCCTTGGCCTTAGCATGGGGCAGAGGTGCGAGTTGGAGGTGCTTCGCGAAGTAAAAGGGTGTTCACGGAGCACTGCCTCGCGAAGCAGAGGTGCCTCGCGAAGCAATGTGCTGTGAAGCAGTGTGATTCGCGAAGTACAGTGACCATGCCTTGGCATGTGGATCACTTGTATAGGATGGGTGTTTCACAAAGCATAAACGCTCCGCGACTGCTCGGGTCCCCTTGGGGATCCCCTTCCTTCGCGAATGCTCATAGGCTTCGCGAAGGGCATACCTCTAAGAAGAGGGGCTCAAAACGAGACAAGGCGAAGGCCTCTCGCGAAGCAAAAGTACCTCGCGGAGCTCATGATTCCCAAAGCAAAGAGTGATTCTTGATTTTGGAGTTGAGAATCCAGAAGGTCAGATTGTCCATATGGAGGGCTCAGGGGGAGCTTGGTATTTATAGGCAAGGGGTGCCATGAAGCAGAGCTCACGCGGCGTGAAGGCGGCCTCGGTGGCTTCACGGAGGGCCGCGAACGTCAACCAGATTCACGGAGAGGTATTGCCTCCTCTGGTTCGTGGTGGGTTTGTGAACGTTATGGCATTCACAGAGCTTTTTCGCCTCTAGTACTTCGCGGTGGCCACAGAGCTAGGTGGTTGCACGTCGGAGCTTCATGAGGCAGGGCGTGGAGCCTCTTTTTATTCTCTCCTTTCTTCTAATATTTTTGGTGCCAACAACTATCATTTTAATACAACCAAAGTATCACTATTCAATTTCCCAATAAATGGGGTTTTCTAAATTTTCACCCCTTAAATATCATAAATCACATCCTCGATTAGAATAAAATTCTTATTTTGAAAATATCGATCCTCATTAGTTCATATATTATGTTTAATCTCACCATTCCAAAAAAAGGGCTTTAACTCAGATTAAAACTATTAAAAATTAAATAATATTTGATTTATATATATTATAGCTTTCTCATATTTAAACATTTCAAGCATGGATAGAAAAATAGTTCATTTCTCAGAACAATTCATTTGTAAAATTCCAAAAAATCACCAGCCTCTTCCTCATATTAATCACTTGTTAATCATGTGGTAATCTAACTATGATTCATTATCACCTATAAAGAATTTCATGTCTTAAATATATTTTATAGTATTTTGAATTTTAAATCCATATTTAATTCAATAAATGATAATATAATCAAAAAATATATTTTTTTTAATTACTATAGCCCACTATATAATAAAATATTATTAAAACCAAATCATTTTATTATAGAAAGTGAAATAATATATTTTTTCAAAATGTTTCACTGAAAGGGTTTAATATAATTTTTTTATTCAAATGAATTCAAAAATTATTAATTATTTTTTAAAATGTAAAATATTTATTTAAATAATTTTGTATTTATTTTGAAAAAATATTGAAGTGAAAACAAAAAACTAATATTTTTCTTTCTAGAATATAAATAAAAAATAATTTTTTTTATTTTCATTTTTAGATATAAAATATAATAATTCACTTAAATATGTAAAAATAAATAATCGGTAAACCCCTATAAAGGATAACACCCTGAGGGGGTGGTAAATCATATTAGTCTTGTTTGAAGCTCAATTATTTCTTGATATCAGATCTAGTTCTCCACCTTGAGGAACACTTCAATTTCTCAATATCTTTTCTATCAAGAGTGATGAAATTAGTAAATGACACAAGGTATTTTTCTCATGGTTCATTCACACTAGGATAGTCAAAGGATTATACATGACAAATTGTCTGTGCACCCAATTACTAAAGCTCACTTATTTACAATTTGGAGTGGTCTCACTTATCCTCTTGGTTCACTACCATGAATAATTGAAGAACTCACTTCTCTTCTTCAATAAGTAACTTACTTGTCCACTAGTAGACACATTTATTCTTTACATGAATATAATGAGGACATACACCAATGATTTTGTTTCACATTAACACATGCAATGTTGATTTCTAGAATAATGGGACTCGATGAGTGAATCCTACGATGACCCTCAACCTTCTAGGTCAGATGTAGAAAAATCCTCTTAACTATTGATCCTAGGAAAATCCCTCTCTATTTCAATGTATGTTGTGCACAATATAATTATTACACTTTTCATGTCAATTCAATGGTTAGGATTATTCAAAGTGTCCCATATGATAATTAGAGTTATCATCCACCATAAAATATATATTAAACACAATGATTTTCAACCCATAACTCAACATCATTTAAAACATTTAGAATACTAGAAATATCCAGGATGTGGAATGTCCATATGTTCGATGGTGTAGTATCACTCAATTAACATATATTATATTATGGATATCATTACTATGGAAAATACATCTCTACCTTTGAACTTCTCGTGACATAGTAATCAGTGATGTGGTGTCGAGTCCTATAATTGACCAGATACACTTCTCCCATAGATATAAATTATCTTAACTCCTCCCCTTAACTGATTTTCTGAAATATGGAATAGAAAGTTTTTTCTAAAACACCACCCAAATAATTACAGTATGGAATCCTTTAAGAATGATAAATTCAAATTCTTCATTTCTATAAATTTTGGACCCTCCACATCAAAATTCGTAGTTGTGGCATGGATGAATTCACTCCCAATGGGCTATGGTGTAGCCATATTCGCTGATGTTTGGGTACATTACATTTTCTATTGGAATTAAAATCCACCATTTAAGCCTATAATCCATGTTCCCTTTAACTGTAGATAAGTCTCCTTAGGTAGGATACCTTTATAGTATTGTCGTGGTGACTATGGAATTGTTCCATACAAAAATGTCCACCATAATGTGGAGCATGGGTTGTCAAATAGCCTCCTCTTCAACTAAATTTTAAACCATATCGACTATCATAAATCAATCATACTCCAAAGGGATATTTTTCCAAAATATCCCCCTTTTATTTTTTTGAATATTTTCCAAACCCTCTAACCAATTTGAATAATAACTTCAAAGAGCCACTAATCATCAATTCTAGGCCCAGGTGAGAAATTCTCATTGTGAGAAATAATAATTCGATGAAAATTTTTTCATGAAAACCTTTGAATATGATAAAAGAATTCTTACGCTAATATATTTATGAAATAATTCCCATATTTATTTTATTTATCCCCTTATTAAATAATATTGGATATTTCTACCCCTCCATAAAATAACACAAATAGATCAGTGCTCTGAAAAGTTTTGAAGATGGGATTAGATATCCAATAAATTGAGTTGAGAAAACATACATTTCTTATGAAAGTGACTATAGGGAGTGGGGGTGCATTACAAAATCAATTAAGTGGATGGATATGGTTGTAATCCAAGAGCCAATGGATGACTCTCAAACACCACTTTGGGTAGTGCCTTTTCAAGATATTAGTAACATGATCTTTAGTTGACACATACTCTAAAGTCATGATGCATTGCTCCAACTTCTCCTTTATGAAGTGATATTTGATCTCTATATTATTGTTCTTTGAAAATTAGATAGTTTTTTTCAAGGATTTATTGAACTTGATTTTTCAAACATAATAAGTAGGACAAATCACTTCAACACTCACATCATCAAGTTGTCATTTCATCCATAACAATTGGTTACATGCTTGAGTGGAATAAATGTGATCAAACTTGATAGTGATCAAAGAATAAAATCCTTATTTTTTTGTTTTACATGATATAATTGAGATCCCAAGATAAAAATAGGAAATTGAAGTCAAATTCAAGTAATCTACCAAACCCAACTAATATATATTAGGGAATCCCACAAAATTATATTGTGCATCATTATGATAGAGCATCCCTGGTATGTCGTATAATGAATATTTCAAAGAATTATTTGAACATATTTCATGTAGGTTTCCTTAGGATTACTCTAAAAATGAGAATATAAGAAATTATTAAATAATATATTCATTCAAGTAGCTATCAAATAGTGTAAAATCCTAATAAGTTTCTGAAACATGATCACATCAACCTTATTGCTAAGATCATCTTTCCATAATTTCAATCATGTCTTTGTTGGAGTTTCCATGGACCTCCTGTCATACATTTGAAATCTTACTAAAACATCCTTAGAAAATTTTTATTTATTAGATAAATGTTATATCCAATATTTGAGTCAATTTCATGCCTATAAAAATGAAATTTCATCGATTAAAGACATCTAAAATTCACTCCATATGAGTTTTGAAAACTACTTGCATTGGTTAACATTTGAGCCTCTAACAATTTTGTCATAAATATAGATAATCACCATCAACTATTTCTAATTATAATTCTTGATATAGATATTGTGATAAACTCTCCCTCTGTATAAACCAAGATTCTTTAGACATTGGTCTAACCTAGAATACCATGATCATGGAGCTTGTTTGATGCCATACAAAGCCTTCTTGAGTTGACACATCTTGCATTCATCTTCATAAATGATAAACCTAATTGTTTTTTCAATACTCACTACCAAATAAAGTAAACCATTCAAGAAATATGATTTTATATACATTTCAAATATTTTAAAACCCTTTTGAATTTACATTTCTAAGAATATATGAATGGTTTTTGGTCATGTTATGAGTGAAAAATTTCAATCAATGCCAATTATTTCGATTTGGGAATTAAAATTTCACAAAATATATTATTGTTTCTGAATTATTTTTTCAAATAGCTTAATTTTATATTATAACACCTTATTTTTCTAATTTCATTATTACCACTTGTTCTTGGAAAAACTTCCCAAGTAACTTTTTCATCTATTTATTCCATATCATCATACATTCCCTTAGACCATCTCTCATTACATGCAGATTCTTTAAAAGAATTTTTTTCGACCAATGATAGAAATGATACATGATTTTGAGCCTTTATTCTTCTAGTTTGAACAATGGTTATCTGGTCCCTAGAAATATTTATTTCAATGAGTTCATACATCCTCATTTCTCTCCTTAATATTTATATAAATTTTATACTTTCTTAAAAATTTGAGGCTTCAATAGAATTCAATTGATTCTGTATAACTCACCATGAAACTTTTACATATTCATCACTTTCATATTCAAATATTAGTTTGTTGGTATATGAAATATTCTCATGTGTATCTATAATATTCCCACTCTCAACCACCACAAAATATTTCTCTCAATAAAATTTTCAAATCTCTTATTATAACCACTATAAGATTTAATCTTGGAATAATATCCAGGAAATATTCCTTCATCACCTCAATAATAAAATTTTATGCTCTTCTATTTGTTGAGAATAAAACATTTACTCCGAAATTCCTAGAAGTGGCTGACTATATGTTTCTTTCCATAAAAAATTCCATATGGTGTTCTCTATTCCTTTTCATAGAGAAAATATCTATTATAGATATATAGAGTTTCAAGAATAGATTCATTTTAGTATTTTTTAGGTGTAACCTTTCATGTAATATTGTTCAGTCTATTATAGGGATTATATGGTTTCGTCTTTCAACAAACCCATTTTTCTAGGGTTTTTTAATAGGAAAAACTAGATTTTGAAATCCATGATTTTCCATATATGGTTTATCTTGATGGATTATAAATTTTTTCCCATTATTAGTTTATGATTTATAAACCTTCACACCAAGTATCTTTTTATATCTCCTCCAATATTGAGTGATACATCTGAACACCACAGCCATGATTGAGGTGGGAATGATCTATTCGATCTTTCTAAAATAATAATTAAATAACATATAGTACTTATTTCCATCCATCACTTTGGGTGATATTTTACAACGAATATCCATGGGCACAAGCTCAAGAAACCTTGATACCTCAATATTCTTGGCCTGTAGGTCTTTTGGATAATCTTCCCCTTTCTACATCAATCACATATATGAGTCTGATCATACATGATTTGGGGATTATCACAAGATCCATTGTTCTTAACCAACTAATCTGGATATTTTTGCGTCAAATGGTCAAGACACCTATGTCATATCTAGTTCTACACCTCTTTGGATAGAATACAAAAACCTATCCTCTCTGGTAACATATATAAATCACCCTTAGTTATTCTTTCCTACTAAAAAAGTGTACCATATTTAGGTTTAATAGTTCATACAATGTTATGGAATTTTAATTCAATTTCATAATAATAAAATTGGATAACACTGAGAATATTAGGACTTAGTCCATCGACCAAAAGAATGTCAATTTTCTCGACATATCATTCTACGATATTTTACTTACCAGAACCAACAATATTAAGACCCTTTTCATTCTTGAAATGAATGAAACCTTTTTTTTGTGCTTAAAATTAACAACAAGGTCATTATTTATGATCATATGTGATGTGCATCCATTTTAAAATATCCATGAGATCATATTTTATGTTTCCCTCTATAAAATCTCAAAAAAAATTATCCTTATTTGAAATCCCTCCCATTTCCCATTTTTGTGATGAGTGTTCCTTCTCTATAGCTAGTTTAAGGAGTATTCTTCTTCTAGTAAAATTGGAAAGTGATTTTTTTGTTTCAATGTGTCTGGGAAAAGGTTATAGATTTTTCTTTCTTCTACATTGGGTAATTGTTTATGAACATTTTGTATTATGAAAGTGCTATTATTTTTTTTATTCCAAATGATTTCAAAACAAAAATAATTACCATTAAAATAAAAATAATGATCAGATTTGTTTTCCTATGTGGCTTGGTGTTTCTCCTAGAGAGACTTAATGGTAATAGAGTCCACATCATATGTGTTTCCAAGATTTTCATAGTGATAACTTATAATTAATAATCTGTTATAATTGTTCTTGAAAAAATGGTTAGTTTTCTTTATAGTGTTTCAATGATCTACCTTCATTGAGTATGATGGTGCTTATTGTTTCATGAAAACCATATATTTTCCTTTATAATTGGACCATTTAAGTTTAGGAATAATAATTCATTATTCCTCATAAATTCTTTTAGATTTAATTGAGAATTATTCCCCTATATTTCTTATCATCATTCCAGGTGATAATGGTAATTCTTGATCTTTACACTTATGACACCCGCTCCCAAATTACTCTACCAACTCCTCCATTATCTTAGCTATATCTTGGATAGTTTTATCCTAATCATCAATTATTTTTCCTTGTTATTACACTTTAAGTATCACTTACACTTCCTTCTTGGGGTTTCTTAAATCCTTATATATGTTTTTTTCAATTTTGGACTACAGCTATAATTTTTATTCTTATTTTTGTTGCATGTTGTGCTTTGATTCATGCACCACTACATTTTCCTTCTTACTATTCACTCTCAAAACATCATGTTAATCAATGAATGACTCAATTTATTCCTATAGATCAACCCTTCCAATAATAATTTCATTATAATCATTTTTGTCAACATTTGTTAGATTATTTTCAATATCCATCAAAAAACCTCTATACTTGTAATTTTCAACATTTTATACTTCTCTTTCTCAAGAACTATATAATTCATTAGAAAAAAAAGTTCTTCCTTTTAAAGGACCTCTATTGAGAATTCTTTTAACCTACCTTTTTCATCTTATTGGTATGTTTTTCTTCATCATCATCATCATGAATGTTTTTATGAAATTTAGTTGCAATATGTTCCACTTTATTTAATTTAACAATGTAAGAGGGAGATTACCCTAAAATATTCCTCCACTACTCAAATTAGAGGATAGAAATGATATAACCACATCAACTTCGTTAGATAATGGATTCTCCATAATAAAAAGCTTTTTAATGGTTTTAAAATCTATTTGTTGAGTATTTTACTTAATTATTGACTAGTTATATGTGTATCTCATCTCATAAGATAGAAGTGTACTATGAAAACTATCAATAGAAATATCATTTTGACCATTTTCTTCTAGAACCAAAACATTTTTATTAAACTCAGGGGGGGTTATTAGGATCCTATTTATTATCTTCTCATCTTTTAGATCATTACTGAGGCCCCACATATCCTAAACAAGAATATTTATATGATCAAAAAAAGGCATCGACCATAACATTTAAATACATTATCAAATATTCATATTTTATCCATATGACTTCTAATTTTTCCTCCCTAACCTTTGAATTGACTTCATAATCATTCATAATATTTTCCCACATAACATGTGAAGTTTTATAGTACATTATGTTTGTGAAAATATGATTTTCAATGGAAATCCAAAAATCATTTATGTATTTGTTATATACATCCAATTCTCAATGATCTCTCCCTATAATGGCTCCACATTAAATATTAGTAGTGAGTCCAAAAAAGGACACTATATAAAAATCCATGCCCAAGGATTTGAAATAATATTGTATATTAATTTTTAACAATTGTAAATTACTCCCTTAAAATATGGGAAAAAATTTATGATTGAAAACTACTACCATGGTTCAAAGAGAGAAAATAAATACACATTACCCTTTAACACCACTTGTTAAATCCCTTTAGAAGATAACACACTGAGACGGGGGTGAATCCAGGTAGTGATGTATCAAGATAAATTATTTCCTAATATTATATATTTTTATCTCACCTTTAGGAATACATTAATTTATCTATATATTTCCTCTAAATAGTATTGAAAGTAGTAAATGACACAAGGTATTTTTTACTTGGTTCTCTTACACTTGGTTAATCCAAGGATAATGTACGAAAAAGTGTTGGTACACTAAATTAATAACGATTTCTAAATTATTATTTTATGTGTTCTTATAGACCCGTATGGTTCACTACCATGAAAAATTTAATTAATCACTACTCTTCATCAATAAGGAACTCACTACTCCACATGTCAACACCTTCCTTCTTCACATGAAGATAATACAGACATGCACCAGTGAATGGATCTCTGTTCGGTACATGAAAATGTTAGTTTCAGTGAGAATGACATTCCTAGATGAATCATTTGACAAACTTCAACCATATATACCAAATCTATAAAAATAATACAAACTTATGCTCATGTAAAAATCCATCTCTATTTCTCTATGAGTAGTGAACATCTGTATTTTTTCAATTTTTGTATCAATAAAATAGTTAGTATTGATTATCTTATCTCTAGGATTATTCTATGTGTCCCCTATGATTATTGGGTTCATCATTCACCATTAAATATAAATTATTCTCTTGGATTTTCAACACATACCCCACTATTTAAAATAGTCAGAATACTGAAAACAGACTGGCTACGACATTACCATTTGATCCACAGTATGGTATCACTCATTTAATATATACTAAGTTGTTTCCATAATTTCTATATCATATCCATGAATTCCTTTAAAATTAATTCGTAACAGTTATCATTGTTGTTGCGTGGAGTCTTATGGTTAACGAAATACAAATCTCCCAAAGAAATAAATTCTCTTTAACTCCTCCACTTAACTGCTTCACATGACTACAGAATAAGAATATGTTATATGATGTGGCCCAAATAATTATGGCATGGAGTCTTATAAGAATAATATGACTGAATTTTTCATTTCTACCAATTTTATACCCACCATATTTCAATTAATCATTACGGAAAGGACACATTCACACCCAAAGGGGTTGCATTGAGTCATCTTCATTGAGGCATGGGTACCTCAAAATTTTAAGAAGCACTAAAATCCATCAACTGTACCTTTTTTACAAGGTATATCTGACTGCAGCATATCCTCATTGAACTTACTATTTTTATAGCATAGTTTTATTGACAACAACATCGTACCACACAATAAAGACCACTGTGTTATGGAGAATAGGTTGTGGGGGATCCTTATCTATAATTTCATTCTTCACCTTTTCAAAAAACATAACTCATCCAAACTTCAAATGGATTTGGGAAATTAAAACACCTAGTATTAAGTAAATAATTGAATAAAAAATAATGATATGTTATAATATAAAAAATAATCCACATTAATGATATGTCAATGGGGGTTTAGCTCGGATCTGGTGGTCTTTGGAGGTTCGGCTCGGTGTAGCTTGGTGACTTGGCATCATCGCACTGGCTCCAGCGATGGCTGTTCTTCTAGCATTGTATTTTTGTAATGGTGGGCATCAGCGGTCAGGTTCTATCCACACTCGCCTCACCAGATTTGACCCCCCGTGCTTCTTGCTGCTCACCTCTAGAGGTGAAGTCGACCACACATACCTATTTAACTGCTCGAACCCAACGGACGCCTGTGGGACATCGACAGTTTTCATCAGATTTGCGTTAACGTTCTTCAGCATTGGAGTTGTTTTGCTTCATGTGGAAATTGCAGATCTATTGTGATCTGTGTCCGTGGCTGGGCGAATCAGATTCTAGTTTGTTTTTTTATGTTAGTTCATGCTTGTTCTTCCTCTTGGTTGTCTGTCGGATTCAAGATGGAGTTGGAATGATGGATATTCTGTTGTTTGAAGTATTTTGGGTACCAATTGTTGTTTTATTGTTCCTTCTGAACATTCGTGTCTACTTGAAATCATGTGATGATGGTCATCGGCATTGGGGGTTCATTGAGACGTGATCGGTCGAGGTATTGGCCTCTCGCTCCTCTTATCTTGCTCTAGGAATATACCACTCTCTCTGAGGTGGATCCAAGTGGTTTTCTTCTGGTTGTTTTGGGATGTGAGGGTGAGAGACCTTAGACACTGGTGGATCCATCACTTTCAGCTCTTGGAGGTTGAAGACGTCAAAGATGTGATGTTCTATTATGGATTTTGATTTTGGAATGTGATAGTTTTGTGTTGTTCGATTTTGTCTTAAATGGTGATCATCAGTGTTGGGGGGCTGTGGAGACGTTCTCCATCGAGGGCATTGGCTGCTTGTTCCTCTGCTCTTACTCCAAGACACTGCCACTCTCTCCGAGGTGGAGCTGAGTGGGGGTCTCCATGGTGATTTGGGATGTGAGGGAAAGTGACCGATGGTGTCTTGTGGTGGTTCCGTCTCTGTTGGATCAGGTGGTTTCGAAGATCGGTGGAGGTTCCATGGCATAGGGTACCGGTTCAAGATCTGCAAGTGTTGAAAGCGTTGATGGTTTTTAGAGGAGGTCATCTGTGAATGTTGCAGTTTCTTGTGGTATGGTTTGACGCTGAAGGTGGGGAGTCGGTGCTGCCAGATTCAACAACATGGAATAGACCTCAAAGGTGGAATCAGAGCTAGCAGTTCATCTTTGCAGTGCTCTATAGATTTGGTTGTTGAGAGGGTATGGAGTCTGCCATCAGAGCAGGAATGTTCATCGACATAGGACATTTTCTTATTGTATTGCCTTGCAATTATGGAGAGAATCGTCATCTTTTTAAGCTGGGGAGGGGAAGCTTCATGTTTTCATTCTAGTTTTACTGTTATTTCCTTTGGGTGTGATTTGTCTTAAGTCTATGATGTCTGTTGGGTTTCCCCCTTCCTCCCTTAAAAGGGGGCTTTCATAATAATAATAAATTTAAGGCCTTTAGGCTGTTGGATGGATTATTAAAACCTAAACTTTGAAAAAAATTAATAAATGCGCATAACTATTTATATAAATACTTTCAACATATTGAAAACCAACTAATGGTATATGTATCCTTAGTAAACTATAAGTCATAATAAGAACATTAAAAATATATAATTGATATCTAGTGTTGTAACTAAGATAATTCTAAAAACATATCAATTACTCTAATGAAAATTATAAAAAAAACAAAACCACAAAATTATAAACTATATATAAATATTGCAACTGATTTGAATAAAAAAATATAAATAAATCTATATAAAATCAATTTAGACAAATATTAGATAGTTCCATAAGAAAAATTTCATCAGGGGTTAGAACCCAATATCAAATTGATGAAAATTTGTAGCTACGAGATGATCTATGGATAAAATGAATATTACTAACTATAAATAACATTATTAAAACACAATTAATCCACAAGAAATAGTATAAATTAAATTAAATAAAAAATGAAAATAATGGAAGAAAAACCCTAAGATGAATTCGATAAGAAAAAAGAGAATTAGATGAATTCTAAGAACAATCAACTGAAAAAAATGACAGTGGTGGAAAAAAGAGATAGCAATGACAATAAAGGATATCATTGTATCATGGGGTAGTTATTAATTTGGGTAAAATTAGATATAGAATAATTGAGTGAAATTAAATAATAGGTCTCACTTGATATGTTAAAAAAATATATTTTCAACATTGATTATTAATTAATTAACATAAGAAATAGGTTCCTTATATTGGCTAATAAATAAACAATGTAAAAGAATTTTGGATATTTTAATTTGAATCAATTATTATATAACTGAAAAACAGAAACTATTTATAATGTCATTTTTAAAAAAGTTACATTATAAGTAGTGTTTTTTAAATATCATTTTCAATAATGGCTTATAATAAGATTTATACATATATCAAAAAGTCTTTATCCAATTGTTCCCTTGGAATTTGATTAATTGAAGAAGAAACTTTAATGGAATCTCGATAAGGGTTTTATATGACCTAGTGTTTCACGAGAGGGTACACCAGTCATCTTTTTCAAAATGATGGATAGGTAAATATATCTTTGCATTGAATATCATGAACTTAATAGAATCAAAATCAAGAAAATGTGTTATCTTCCCCATACCGATGACCTATTTGATAAACTAAATGGGGTTCTTTTCTTATATACGTTTGACCATCTAGATATCATCAATTAAGGGTCAAAATGGAGTATATACCCAATACAACCTTTTGTAAATGGCATATACTCTATTGATTCATAGTGGTGCCTTTCAGTATTTCAAATGTTCTTGAAATTTTCCTGGAAATAAAAAATAGTGTCTTTAAAGAGTATGATGGATGATTTTTTATAGTCTTTATAAAAGATATTATAATATATTCCAATATAAAGTAATATCATTTGAGGATTTATTTTAAGACCTTGAGAAAGGATAACTATTTTTTGAAATTTAGTTATTGTAAATTTTGGTTCAAAAATGTATCATTATTTTGTCATGAAATTACAAGTGAGGGAATATCTATCAATAATTTAAATCAAAATATTATTTAACAATGTCCTAGATGAAATAATATAACCAAGTAATATATATTTATTAGTTTTTCGGAATACTATCTATGATTTATGAGAAATTTTCATGACTATCCAGTACACTAACTAATTGAACAAGGAAGTGACTAAAATTCTTCTGGTAAAAAGAATGTATAGAAATCTTTAAGGATCTTAAGAAGAGGTTTTTCACTATACCTATACTTGTATTACCTTATAGTGGGTAAGGGTTTTTATATATAATGATTCTTTAAATAAGGGCTTGGTTTGATTCCTTCAACAGAATGATAAATTATTATCTTATTCATAGCATTGGTTGAAGGTTTATGAGATAAATAACAAGATTTATGATTTAGAGTGTAACGCCCCAACCCCAATTTCCCAGAGTCGGTGCATTATTACATAACATTGGCATGATCACAAAAGATCATGTCTCGAAAGGCCGATTAGTTTAGAAGCCTTGGAATCACTAGATACATTCATAATGTTTACATTACATCCAAAATGAAAAACACAACAACATAGTCTCCATAGTCCACACTCAAATCCCCTCATACTATCCCTATAGGTCATTCATAAAATACTTCTTCACATCCTAGGAAAAATAAAACATAGAAAGGGGTGAGCTCAAATGCCCAATAAGGATAACAATATATCGGAAACTTTCATGATAATCATAAACATTTAAGGCAATGTATAACTAAAAAAAAGCCTTCTAAACTTGAAATTCAGCATAATATGGAAGAAATAAAATAAATTAATTCCATTTACATATTCACATGGATATTCTACTAATAGAATAATCAGATTCAATATCAATAACCACATTCATAATGATGGAATGCATAATTCCAGACTATTATAATCACGTAGCCAAGGCCTCGTGCCAAGACTGTAAATAAGATTTTTTCAAGGCCTCGTTCCAAGACACTATATTGTCTCATGAGACCTACCGATGCATCGAGGAGCTATAGAGGGTTCCACCAGTCACTTACTAAGCCCAATGCATTCCTCATATGAACAGGTTTAAACATAACATAAACATTCGTATTAAAACTAGCATACAAAATGTAAATACTTTTTCAATTAACCATGAATGGTATAAAAATAACACATCCATAGTCAAACATAACACAAAACCTTCAATACAATATGGAAGTTTTGTATCATAATAAATCAACTTCAAATAACATTAAAATCCCTCAAAGGATGTTGATATAGATGAAATATAAACTATTTGAGAGAAATATCACTTTTTTTGGAAATCATTTAAAAGTCACATAATTATAAAATAAAACATTTACTTTGAAAATATTTTTATAATCTATTAAGGGATCCTTTGATGAGTTTATAACGGTAGAAAATAGCCACACCCGCCGTATAAGTTAAAAAAAGACATTATTACCTTAATTCTGTCGAAAAGACTAAAAAGGACCTTGTTTGGAAAACGACGAAAATATTACTACATAAAATTCTTATAAAAAGTCAAAACATGGTATAAATGACTTTAGCAAATATTCTTTAAAATAGTAAGAATGTATTGAAAATACATTTTTAAGAAACATGGATGTGGATAATGAAGAGATTGTGAAATAAACCTTTACCTTGTACTTTTCCTTGGTTGATGGTAGGGTAACCTCCTTTGTAATGGTGAAATAATTGATATTAAATTATTCAAGAATCATATACATTAATATGATATCATATATGATCTTTTAACATTGATTTGTTAATAATATCTTAGTATTATAATCGTTTTGGGTGTTAACATACTCGTTTTCTTTTATATATTTTGTTACATAATCTAGGTTAGTTATGGATAGGTTGTATCTTATTCATATCCAGAATGATATAAATCCCTTAAACATTATTTTTAATCATCAAATGAGAATTATAATTTCATGGATATGATGGGGAATGAATCTCATCGCGTTCGTGGAGACGGTAGTTCGTACGTACGCACGAGCAACAATATCATTATTTTGATATTGAAATAATATATAATTGGATGGTATATCATATATACAGAATAATTATTATGTTATATTTATTATTTACATCAATTACATATCATTATCATAACCATCCAAATAATAATGTTTTTGAATAACAATTACACCACGACGTGGAGACGGTAAGCAGTACGTACGCACGTATGGTGACATGTCATTAAAAGGATGGATACAATACTGAATATGGTTGTAGCATATTTATAATAACATAACAGTATATAGAATATACTGTACTTATTATTTTAGAAAGTAAATAACAAATAAAGAAGAAGTTGAAGAAGAAAACAACTTGAAAAAGGGTGGTGAAAACATTACCTCTTCTTCGGGTTATTCCTTTTGATTTGATCAAAAGGGCTCCTTAGGTTGGATTTCTAATCAAACTAAGGCCTCTAGTTTTAAGTGAGAGATGTTGAGAGAGTATTTCGTCAGGGTTTGGCCGAACAAAATGGCTTTTATGGTGTGAATAATTGGTTAGAAGTTGTGTCCTTTTATAAGGGTGAGGAGGGGATCTTTAGGAAAAACTTAAAGTATTAATTTATAATAAATTTATATTCAGTTTCAAATGGCTCAAAAGTGAATTATTAAAAGTATAAAGTGGGGATGGGTCGCAATCCATTCAAAAAAATATATTTTATATAGGTTTGGGTCATTATATTAACCTTATATTTTAGTTTTAACTCTTAGTTAATTAGATTTACATTTACCATGTCACTTTTTATTTTTATATTACATAGTTAATAAACTTACTATATACATCCACGAGACCCCCAAGTGGTCCATTAATGATACACCTATCATGATATAAGTCCTTTGGCGGAACATCAGATTTTTAGGTATAGAATATCAATTAATAATATAATACTTGTTTTAAAAACTCATTTATGTAAATTTTGACAATATTTAATAATTGATTTTTTGAAAGTCTTAAAAACTTTATTAATTCGAACCAAATTAATTTAAGAAATCCTAACATGTCATAATAACCAATAAAATTCTTTTATGGCATCAAAACTTTCAAATTATTTTTATTTTAACTTCTATAATACAAATTAATTGATTCATTCATTAATAAGGAAAATACTGCATCATTATTGTGTTATAAATAAATTTAATTATTAAATGTCTAACAATTATAAATAAAATACCATTATGTAGTAAATCATTTTATCTTTCTAAATAATATTTATAGTCTAAAATATAACATATATAACCCTATGTAAATTTTTTTTTTCTAAAAGATATATGCTTATGCCATTTTTGCATTTACTTAAACTTAATTAATATAAAGTGTCCTTATCACCTACAAGTGGCTCCATGAGGCCCCAAAATCGACCCAAATATGTCCATGGTCGGAAATGTATCAACCAATAAAGTTAGACAAGTTTTAGGGTAATTTATTATTATTATAATATTATTTGTTTACCCTTGTTTACCGGATTTACCCTTTAACCATAGTAAATAAAATAATTACCGAAGTAACAACTCAAAATGTCTAAAAATAAAAGTTATATATTTACAAAATTTGGATATCCTGATTCCAAATATGGAATCCATTTTTCCAAATTCAAAACACATATGTGGCAGAAATTAATTTAAAATTAATTCCCACTGTCAAAACAAAAAGCGTGTTTTTAAGAAACAATAACTATCAAAATATTGACACTTGTTTATAACCGGTTTAATATTGAAATTATGTCCAATGGCCAAAATTGTATTAAATGGTAAACATATATTCTAAATATAACTTAAAACCACTCAAATTCCTAATTTGTCACTATTAATTATTTAGATTAAAAAATTTGTTTTTAATTAAAATTTTGTATTTTCACTATTCATTAAAATATATAAGTTATCCAAAAATACCAAAATTTCACCCTCGGATAATTTTGATATTAAAAATACAAAAATGAAGTCCATTTTGAGAGATAAAATTTATAAAATTTTAAAAATTGGGTATTACTATTCGTAATGTCTCTTTTGATTGGTCACGGTGAGTTAGAATCTCGAAGTTACGTACAATGCAAGCTATTGCATTATTCAAAGGGAAACGTACCGTGGAATCTTGGGGTGTTTCATATAGCTTGCAGGTATAATTTTTAATTTATAAAATATATGTGCATTATCTCTATGGTTAATGTTGTGATATTTATACTGATCATAAAATATTGAATTATATATTCATAAAAATATATTTTTATATATTCTAAATATTATGGTTAGAGATTGATTAAGGATTATTATTTCTCAATACATTACCTCCCTGCGAATGAAAATAAGGTGTATGATTCTATGAATATAAAGGATTGTGATATCATATCTTTGAAAAGGATTTCAAAACATATAATACTCAAGTATTTACAAAGTATAGAACTTGAAATCATAAGTAGAGAGGATAAATCATATCTATCTCAAAAGTATGATCAACCATACATCCATGTGGATAATAAAATGGAATAGAATGAGGATATTGAGTTTCAAAAGAAGGCATGTAAAATTCCAATGTTTAACCATTACCATGATTGATTAATCAGGTTTAGAACCATAATATTAATTCCTTCAATACTATAATTAGAAAAGGTATTATTGGATGAAGAATATAGTTTACCATTCACTATCCATCCTAGAAGAATAAATATTTATAGATATATTAAAAGTAATTTATGATGGGACAACATGAAGATAGATATTGTGGAGTATGTATCTAGATGATTGGTATGCTGATATGTTAAATAAGAACATCAAAATTATAAAAGGTGCATGTTACTGTTACCTATACTAGTATAGAAATGGGAAAATCACCAGGGATTTAGTGATTGGACTCCCCAAGACATCTAAAGGCGATAATTTTGTTTAGCTTGTAATAGATCACCATATGAAGTAAGTTAATTTCATTTATATCAGATAAGATTTATTTCTCGACCAACCTTTATAGATATACATTAATTAAGTGATAAGACTGCCTAGAGAACCATTTTCAATTGCATCTAATATGGTTCTGTGGTTCACCTAAAAGTATTGGAGAATACTTCAATAAGTATTTCATATGGAATTGAGCGTTATCTTTTCATATCATCCTGAAATATATTTTTATTCAGAGAGGACTATTTAGCCCCTAAAAAATACGTTGAGATCTTGTTTAATGGATTTCAAAGGTGGTTAAGATCAACACCTTCCCTTGGAAGAGTACTCATAGAACAAAAGTTTCCATTATGGAATTTAGAAGGATCCATAGGAGGGTCTTCATGGGAATTGGTTAATAACTATAAATTTTTGGGATGAAATTGAAGATAATAAAATGTTGGGTGTATATATTTCTTAAGATATGTTAGAGAATATTCAAACCATTAAATGGTACATTAATACTGCAAACAATTGATAGAAAATATATGCTAATAATTATAAATGAAATTCCAAGTTTTAAGTCAAGGGAAAAGTATTCCTTTGAATATCTATTTATATGAAGGTTGTGATATTTTTAAAGAAGGGAAACTTGATCCCTTGGTAAATTATCCCATTTAAAATCCATGATCATATGAGAGTGGTGGTTTATCATCTTTTACACCCACAGAACAAATCCCAAGTGCATGATGTGTTTCTTGTATCACTTTTAAGAAAGTACATACTAGACCCTTCACATGTACTAAACATAAATATTATATAGTCGGACCATGACCTTTCTCATGAGGTCTAATTGAAAGAAATATTGGATCATATAGATAATTTACTACAAAACAATAACACTCACTTGGTTCATATTCTATAAAGGAATCATAAGATTGAGGGAGTAACATGGGAACCTAAGGATGGAATGATTTATAGTTATCCTTATTTATGCTAATCAAATTAAAGTAATTTTGAGGTAAAATTACATTTTATGGGTAAAATGTAATAACCCATGATTTTACTATGTATTTCCCTTTAAAATAAATCAAGAATGTTAAATATCTTGTGTTGCACACAACACAAAACTAAAAAAAAATAATGTTTTATACAACAAATAATGTAATTAATTACAATAAATTTATAAAAAAATAATTAGAAAAATAAGTTATTATTTAACAATTAAAAATTATGAGTCACCTGCCAAATACAACAAATTTTTAAAAAATAATTTTATGCATTTTAATTTTTTGTTAAATTTACTAAATTTAATAAATTTTATAAATAAAATGTAGTGATAAAATTTAATAAATTTATACTAAAATATATCACTAATATTCAATAAATAATTAAAATTTTTCAAAGTGTCCAACATTCATTAATCATGGATAAATAAAAAATATTTTTCTTAAAAACAATGGGGTTACTATATTTTATAAATCGTTTTATTAAAAGATAAATTTATAAATTTTAGAATATGGGTTGGATAAAATAAGATTCATTTTTTGGATTAATCATGTAAAAAGTAGTTTATGGACACTATTTTATGATTTTTATAAAGATGATAAGTTTTATGTGAACGTAGAAAAATATTGTTTTTTTTAACCTTAAATTTTATGTTATAATCACAATATAAGAATGAAATAAAAAAATAAAACTTTTTTATAAACCAAATATGTATTTAATGAGAAAAATATAATAATTTAAAAATATGAACTAGAATATTGAAACCTATATTTGACATTTTGGAACCTAAGTTATATTTTATTCAAATAAAAATTATATTTATGGTCCTTTTCATTTAATTACATACTCAAATGATTCAATTTGGTTTTTTATTTATTTGAATGTTAAAAAAGTACCTTTTTTAATCATAAATCAATAATTATAATAGAAATTAGCATTATACATGATTTTAGTGTTGACGCATTTTTATGCTTAAAAGGGAATTTTTCTAAAACCTATTTTTGTTATGTTAAGAAATATTTTATTATAATTGATTTTTTATGACACAAGAAATTCAGTATTATAAAATTATTTTTATATTTTCAATCAAAATATTAAAATTATGTAATACGATTCATTTTATTTTTATCCATAAAAATAAGTTATCAAGGTAAAAATTGAAATATTACGGTAAACATAAATTATGGTAAAAAGTTTAATTGGGGGTTATAAAATATCTCAAACATTATCCATTATTTGTGTGGATGAGAGGTTTCTAGGCCAAGAATAACCCTCTATCCATCATTTTCCATTATTGGATCCACTTTCCTTTAAGTATTTAATATTAATTAATCCGTATTTACAAAACTTTCACCCCAATTACATATAAAATTATCCCTTAACCACCAAAATAATACACAAATATAAATCCTCTTAACTCAACTAAATTCTACCAAAACCCCTTACCAAAACTCTTTCCCATTTTCTAAAGGAACATGTCTCACCAAAAACCCAATAAAAGATGGCCCAAGGAGTTTTCGCATTGAGTAAGGTAAAAATCCCTAATCACTCAATTTTAATTTTTATTCCTTTGATTCTTTTACTACCTTCCTACCAACTATTCATAAATCGAAAACTCCATCCATGTTATGTGAGGACTACCATCTCCGTGAAGGATTTATTTTATTTTTCATCACCTCCGTACATGGTTGGTTCTATAAATTTTATTTTATGAATAAATATTTTATTAAAGAGTAATATATTCCATGAATATGGTTTTAAAAGTATGGTATAATTTAATTATCATTGTAAATTAATCCATTGATATCGTTAAATTACACCAAAAAATCTTGTTATGTAATCCATTATCATGAAATATACTCATAATTTATATCAAATGAACATGAGGATGCATAAATTATGGAATAAAAATGGATTTAAAAATTTTATACTCTAGGAATGGTTAAATTAGTATCATTAAATGGGGTCTAACATTTCCATTAAAACACGTACAAAAAATCCAAAGTACAAAATTCTATTGAAGACAATAAGCATTAACCAACCAATATATATATATATATATATATATATTTATATAATAATTATAATTAAAGATTATAAAAGGTAGTATATATGAATAAAATTTTAAAATATCTGGTTAAGATAGCTATTTTTATTATATAAGAGCTTAGTGGATGTCTGGCTAAGAAGGCATCCATGTTAAGGGTTTCCCATCTCAATTTTCCATCTTTGAGACCTATGACATATTCACTAATATTTTATATTTTTGTGGGGTATATACTACTCAGGTACATTTTTATCTTAAATTTAATTAAATTAAAGGTAATTATGATTCCATTTAAATTTTGTATTTCAAGGTCTTTTATTTAAAAAGCTACTAAAGTCATAAGGGTTTCTCTTCACAATTTCACTTCATTGAGACAAACTTCATATTATGCACCTATTTTCATTTATATGATGTATATATTTCAGATTTTACATGTTACATAATGGATATATATATGGTCTTTTATGATTCTTCTCCAATTATTTCATTTAAGGGGTTTTTTCTTTAAAAATTAATAAAGGGTTCTATTTTAAATCATTACAAAACTATTTTTATTACATATCCATATTCCTTATGTTATTTAAACAATTTAATTATATATATTTCAATTGTTTTTTAAGGATACTTTAAACTAAATTTTACTTCATTTATAAAGGTTTAAAAAGTATTATTTTAAATTTTTCAGCAAGAGTTTTTTTACTTTAATTATAATGTTGTGAAAAAAAATGTTTTTCAAAATTTACCAAATGAACTAATTTTCATGTAATCATTAACGTTATTCATTATCAATATTCCATTCCAAGTTTATAAGGTTTTTTAATGAAATATATACTCCAATTATTCTATTATTTTGTAGTTTTTTTGTTAAGGTAAGCCAAAGAAAAAGAAATTTCTTCTTATTTAAAAAATCACATATATAATGATTTTATAAAAGAATTTTTCGTCTATGAAAACATCCATTAATAATTTATATACTTAATTGGGGATATTATCTAATGATACATCCGCCTCCATTCTCTGTATGATTAATGATGATGTTTTGAGAAAATGTCCATGAAGCACATTTCATTTTCATGAATTAATTAAGCTATGAAGGAATGATGAATGATATTATGTTTTTATGATATAAATGAGTATGGTTTATCATTATGTGATGGTTTGGGTCCTACGTATCCCTAAAATATATTTTTTATAGTGTTATATCTCATGGGATAATTATATTTATGTGTGGGAATTATTTTGATGTTCACAATTTGATGTGTGAGAATTGTTGTATGTTCAAAGAAAGATGTGTGTAAATTTATGTTGTGTTAAAAATTTTTTGAATGGAATTGGTTAGAGTATAGTTTTACACAATTTTTTAATTTTATAAACTTTTATATATCCACACTATAACGTTTTTATTTCATGGTTTATAATTATTATCACATGTTTCCAAACTGTGGTATATGTTGTATGTTCCCATGATGGTCCTTTTATGATTTTATAATATTATGCCATGATGTTTGATATTCTATTATTTCTTATGATTATATATTATGATTTCATGATTATATTAAATATATATTTCTCTCATACTCTTGTTATCTCACATATCTATGATCTCACTATTTATTACATGTTGATAATTTTTCCCTTACTGGGAATTTGATATCACTCCATTTATTTTCCACTTCCCCAATAAATTATATTTACGACTAAAAGTAGAAAACAATTTATGCATAGATAATTGTGGTAGATTTGGAACCAATAAAATTTAATACGATGTTTATGTAGCTAATCTCTAGAGACTCAAAACCTTTGGGTTCAAATATTAAGATATTATTTATAATATTTAATGATTAAATCATGAAAATGGTGTAAAATATATGCATTCTTAACTTGGGTCTCCTTATATATATTATGCATGTAGGATTATTGTATACTCTATTGTCTAGAAAAATAAGAGAGTAACTGAAAAATCAAATTCACAATGGTGAATATCTACCATTATTATCATAGAATATTATCTTCGATCAGGAATAAACCCTATTGATAACTTGATATAAAATAAAATCATGCTATCATTATTATATACAAATGAACATGATCAAACACACCCAATAAATGGATCATGCATCCTATGAAAATAACTATCATTCATGAGGCACAATATGTTCTTTTGATCCCACACAGACCTAATGAATTTTCTTATCTATAACAATCAATCAATCATACATCACTAGAACATTGTGTCCATTTTGAAAATTTTATTCGTATGATTCTGACTTTAAAGGTATTCATGTTCTGGGGATAACCACTCTCTCAAAATACCCTCATATAACCATACCTGGCAGGAGAAAAAAATGAAAAACAACCTACTACTCAACTCACTTGCTTTAATCATTCTTTGTTGATTTGTTTCTTGTAATAACGAGTAACTAAACCTATTTTATAGATTCTAAACCCCTATAATTTATAGATCTAGTATCAAAGTAGATGGTTCCATACTTAAATATATCAAGGAAACTCACATTCTAACACCTCCCCCTACTCTGGGGATCTTATTCTCATCAGAGTATCCATATACCCAACTACGTACTCTAGTATTTCTATCACATATATATAAATATTTTATAATATATATATCTATAGAAATATATATCAAGGAATTAAATATGGTAGATTTAGTTAGGAAAGATTCTGTCAGTAATTGATTTAAAAAATAATGCATAAGTTATTTCCGATTGTTTAAGTAACTAAATCCCATTAACCTAGAATCATTTTATAAATCACATATAAGCATGAAAATGTAATTTGAATCTATTTTACATGTATAATGAATGTAAGGGAACATATTTCCACCTCATACCAATATTAGAATAACAATTATTGACTCAAACATCATACTTTTTCAAAAATAGATCAATTTTAACCATGAAAAGAAATAACCACTATCCAAAATCCATTGAGACTTGGACATCCACCCATATAGGTGTTGTTTAGGAACTAATATGGATTCAATCCCATGATTTTACCAATTGTAAATCCATTTATCAAATCAAAAAATGTAATAAAAATAAAAAAAATTCATTATTACTATTTTCCAATGTACCATCTCAAAACACATCTATATAACCCAAGATAAAGATTTCATGGATCAGGCATTCCTCCATGAATTTCAATGTTTTCCCCCTAGTAGTGAGTGCCTAATACTATCATGCGGGGTGACTATACACTACAAAATATTTCAGTTTTTCCAATGGGAACATATCTGTTGGTAAATGTACCTTTTCTGTTGGTAAACCATTTTACCAACATATTTGTTATTGTCACTAAACTGTCGCTAAAACCTCTGTCGCTAAATGTTTTTGAGAAAGATAAGATCATTCTATTACAATTATAATACTACTAACAGATAATATATATGTTGGTTAAAACATTTAGAAACAGGTTCTAATGACAAATTTTTCTGTTGGTAATAATATTACTGACATATAATATTTTATTGTAAATTAAATTTGATTAAAAATTATAATTTTTTTATTTATGATAAAAATTAATATTTAATTTATTAATTTATCATATATAACACATGTTTTAGTTATTAAAAAAATTATTTTCACACATGTTCAAAATTAGAAACAAAAATAATTATATTAACAATAAAATTTAATACAAAATGAATCAATATAAAATTCAACCCCCAATAGGATCTATCACACACCCCACCAATTCACACCCCCACACCTGCAACCCATCCTTACCACTAGGGACGAGCGAGCACCAATAACCCATCCATGCCTCAGGACCACCGAGCACTAGCAACCCATCCATGCCCCCGGATCCGCAAGCCATCTCCACCTCATATCAGGGCAAAATATCGGACATCACAATCGTGGAATCCCCATCATCTATGCACGTACATCTTCATCGTCTCTTTGGTTAATTATAGTGGACCACCCTTCTATGATGGAAACACCATATGTCCCAACACCCTCCACATTAATCATGAACCATCATGAGAAATGTTCATCAAACAAAACACATGATTTAAAAATAATAACGGATTATATAAAAAATATCCCCTAATGAGAAAAAATATATTATCTTGCCACTGGAAACAACAAACATAAGATGATCTACCAAAAAAAACCAGAAGATTTTTTATCTAGGCACAACAAGAATATATATCATTTTCATAAAAACAACACACAATAAAAATATTTAATTTTTATCTCTCAAACATCTTGAGTTCCTATCCATTAGAGTTTTCATAGATAGATTCTAAAGAGAGAGAGAGATAGAGTCTTCAAGATGTTTCTTGATAGAGAGGTTATGGAAGAAAAGATGAGGGATAACTTACAAGTGACATAAGTCATAGAATTTAAGGTGGAGATGCAACAAATTATGGTATTTGTGGGAGATTCATGAGATAAGGTAGAAAGTAATTCTTTAAATTCTAGTAAGGGAAAGAGAGCTTTGTTAGAGATGACAAAAAAGGAAGATCAACATGTTAAGATTTGGGCAGAGTTTTACACATGGGAAACTAAAAAATGAAAATCAACCATTGTTGAGGAAGGAGAACACAATCTATAACAATTTAAGGTGGGAATATATGGTTTGAAGTTGTCAATTGGGCTTGATAAGGAAATGTAGACTGTTGAGGAGAGGAATTGAGAGATATCTTCATGAAAGTGGAGGTGATGAATTTTCTTGGAGGAGAACACGTGGCCTTGATTGCCAAACATGAGGCTCATTTTTTAAAAAAACAATCTCAAGAAGAGATAAACGCTTCATTGTGCTGACAATTTAATGATAACGCCACAGAGTTCACAAATACTCTTCAGTGGAAGAGAAAAACTCAATTCTTACATATATCTATAATCATGTTCAATAAGAGCTAAGGAGGTTAAAAATGATGTAACCCCAGGTGACATGTTACAATACACATACTTATCTATTGTTTTTGTTGAAATACCATTGCCAATTGTCATGAAATGGATTATTGAGAACTTGTATGTATATAAATTGAAACCAAACTTGAGAATATTAGTTTAGAGTTTGGTTGTTCTTCCATGAGTTAAGAAACTTTTTCAGGAATCATCTATTAATACTACTTTGGTGTTGAAATCTGTGCACATATCCTTTGAAGTTCATAATGATAAGACTATAATATATAACTATAAATAGCAGCTAAAAAAGCATGCAGGTGTCGAGGTATATAAAAGAGTAATGGGAGATCAAGGACTAACACACCAGAGGGAGCATCATCCTATTCATAATTCTATTATTAAGGAAGAAGTGAAGGTTTTTGTTGATGATATGAGAAGTCTGCTTAATATTAAAACTGATACTACTTCACTGTTTCCATATGTAGTGGCTTGTAGTTTGGAATGATCATAGCTGTCGGTTCATGTTGGTCGTAAGGCGAAGGTTATCATAGGTGGTGAAACTCCTATTAACATTGATACTAATTTTATGAAAAATAGTATTTTGTTTTCTTTATTAATTGTGGAGTGGATCCCAATGTTTAAGATGATGCTAGTTAAAACCCTCTATAAGTTGGTGCTGGAAGAGGCAATCACCAAGTAGTTGAGATTTTTTCATGTTGACATCACCTATTTAGACTATAAAATAATGGACTATTGATGAAATATTAGAAGTTGAACCATCTAAAAGGTGAAACACAAGGGGGAGACCGGATAAATAAAGGAATTTGTTATGAAAAAACACCTTATGGACCATATGGATTTTAAGAAGGAAAATATGGGAACATGGGGGTAGGGGATCTCTGAGTGGGTTGTATTTATAATTTTTTGGGGCAGTAATGTACTATATAGTGGGAACTGTTTGGGAAAACTACTACAAATTATCCTTCAAGCGTAACACATGGGATACAAAGAGAATAAAGAAGTTAATATAAATATTAATTGTGAAAAAAGAACAACAATTATGATCAGTTGGAAGATAAAGTGAGAGAAAAACAAGGTATTGGGTTTGAGATTTACCATAGCGATGTATCACAAGGGCAGGGAGGCAGTGTTGATGAGGTAGAATCTGATTTGTAAGAGTTTTCTTGGATTACAAAGATGCTCACGTATTCTTCAAATTTTGCAGCAATTTTCAGATTTTTGGGTGTTTACCTCAAAAGCCTTGTAGTAATATATTCATGAAGAACAACTTCATTCTAACAATTAAGAGAGCAGAACAATCATAGTCTGACTGAATACACCATTAAAGGAAAACAACTTTAGCTATGAAAGGTATCGAAACAAAATAGATGTATAAAGTCTAAAAGAACACTAACAGTATAGGCGGAGAATAAAAAATGAATTGGAAGAGAAAAATAGAACATGGATAAATTTTTTTACTATTCATCATTCCATTTATTGGGAGGAGGGTGGAGAAGTGGAATTAATAACCATATATTTCAAAAAAAATCTCTAAAAGGTTGTCCAAAAATAAAATCATATGGCTGTAGATCAATTAATTGAGAAGGAAAAAGAATAAACTTAGGTCTTACAAAAAAATATAAAATTCAAAAGAAAATCATGGCACATAGAATAAACATTTTAGATTATGTACATATAATCAATATCACATATGAACTTTAAAAAAATATGTGATCATTGTTCTATGTCTAAAAAATCAATTACACTCAAATTCCAAGAAAATAACACAGAAATAAGTAGCATAAAAACCCTTTCAACAAGAAAACTACAAACACATATGCATATGCAATTATTATCAGTGATTAGAATTACTAAAAGAAATTTTCAAAATGCATTTTGAATTTGGGAAAAATGTATAAAATGGAAGTGGAGAAAAGAAAAATATTATATTATAGTGTTTTAATTTACGGGAAATAGATCTACTTTTATTAATGTGACAGTAGCTATTAATGGCTCTACTGTCTCTTCCTCCAAAAGTAAGTATGAAAGGGTAGCCTATTAATAAGTAGTTTTAAAACTATATATAATCAATTTGAAAAAATATGTGAAGACCATTTTGATTATGAAATAACACATTCACTTAAATTTTAGAAGGGAATCTCTTGAATATGTAACCTGGAAAGAACCTTTTCAATGTCTGATAAGAAATCCTAAACTCTTTTTACTAATGAATAGTCTTAAAAAATTGGTTGCCTAATGGGAATAAAGGACAAATAAAATTTTGACACATGATAACATATTAGACTATAATAAAAGTATCAATAATAACAAAATTTATGCATTTTATCATTAACAGAAATTGGAAGGATTCCAAAGGAAATAATTAGACTGTACATGTTCTTTTGAAAATTAGGTTCACCAAATTCCATATATAAATAGTTAACATAATGATAAAATTCCCAACACACTAATATTGGAAGATGTAATGTCATGAAAAAAATAGTAAAAATGGTATAGGTTTTGAAAAAAAATGAAAATTGCCTTTATAGAATTTGAAAATGATACATGTTTGGAAAATAAAAAAGAATGCACTTTTCTTGTATTATGAAAAATGAGACATACATCACATTAATAATATCTAATATAATCAGATATTTTTTTATACAATTTTTTTTGAAAAACAAACAAAACATTAATCTTCTATTCTTCATGAATCATGAAAAAGAATTGATAGCACTAGGGAGCTAGAGGATGATTCAATGAGCTACAACAACGCCTCAGAGACATGGAACCACACACAAAAGGGGTGAATCATCATCGAAATTCTTATCTTGGTATGATCATTCTGACTTGAATATTTATCTTTCTAGAGATGATAAGTGGAAATCACTCTGTATTGGAGTTGTGATGAAAATAAATCAATGATTTCATTGATAAAATAATAATTGTTTAATTAAATTAATTAATTTATGACTTCTACATCCATAACAAATATAAAGTTATTTAGTTTGGATTGATAGTGAATAACTATCATTTAGTTAATATCATGATCAATTGAATTTGGGGTCCAAAAAATGTTTTTGATTCTCTTCAATAACTTATAATTTAATTTATTTTCAAATTGAGGATTTAATTTATCATTAGAGGATTAGTGATAAATTAAGGGCTAATACCTTATCTGATAATAGTTGATGAAAACTTATTATGGTACTTATCATTTGTGATAATTTTTTTTAAGTGTTTTTAGATTACTTACTGAAAAGTATTTTACTGTACCTTATTGTAATTTGTTTTCTTCTAGAATTTAAGAGTCCATTTGACAACACTTCCTTTTTTCATACTTCTTACCATAAGAGATATGATTTAGAATGTCTAATGAAAACCTATAGAACTTATCACTTACCATATGTGTTTAGACATAAACATTTCTAGATTGCTTATTGAATAAATGTTTCCTTCCAATTGAGTGGTATTATTTTGGTATTTAAGTATAGAATTTTTTCAGAAAGAGGGAACACAATACATTTTTTTAATTATGATGTTTCGTAAAAGTAATAGCAAAATACACATTACATATTTTTTTAAAATGTTTATCATAAATGATAAATTCTATACAAAATTTCAATAAGTGGTATCAAATAGACCCTTCTTGCAAGTGGTTTTTCAAGAACGTAACTAACACGACATATTTTTCAAACCAAGTATATCATGTAATGAGTGCAATGAGTATTTTTTAATAAGTGCTACCAATAGGACCCAAATTATCATATCTGACACCCATATCCATATGATTCCAACTATTATAGCCCTAGAATGTATTAATTATCAACTATTTTAATAAAAATAGGGTTTCCATTGGTTTTCAATGATAATGCCTGATCTGTTATCATTATTGATGCTAATTGGGAGTGATTATAAATCAAAAGTCTAAGATTCATTGATATTAATAGAAATAGCTTTATAAAGGAAAGAACACACAATACTCGTATGGTATTTATCAACCTATCTTAGCAACAAGATGGATGTAAATGTTTCAAATTTAGAAACTAGAGTAACAATATCACTAAGAAGAAAAAGTCATGATCACTATCATTAATCAAAATCAACGTCATTAATACTGTAAAGATGTTTTAATGAGCCATTTATTTGTTGAGTAGGGAAATAGGTAGGAATCCTGGATGAAATTTTACAAGGAAATTCATATTTAGATCCGATTTCTGGATAGTTTAAACATAGAGCCTGCACTGGAGATTCACATGTTCAATACATGAAGAGGGGTTGAATAACAACCAATTAGATGACTAGATAAAACTCAAATCTAAACCGGAACAAACCACCATGATCAGCCTTTTCAATTTCCCATGTTTGATTATCAGCTTCAAATAAATAACATGCCACTTTCTAGTGGGAGTTTCATTTGTAAAATATCAATTTTTTGAGAGATTGGTGTTTGGGAATTAGAACCAGATATAGACAATAGATAAACTATGAGATTAAAAAATATCAATTGAGGAAAATTCGATGTTCTTTTAGGTAATAGATCAAGGAATGGTCTCGAAAGCTTCTCAGAGAACATGTTGCAGATAATACCAATACCATGGTCGCTGATGCTGAACCCTCTAAGATCAAGAAAATTCTAAAAATGTACATATTGAAACAATGGAAACAATAGATCTATTAGTGATTTTCATTCCAAAGCATCCATATAAGCATCTACAAACTTCTGAAGTTAGAAGCCACTAGAGAAAGTTGAAAACCATGAGAGGGCTAGACTAAAGAAACTTGTATGTTCTTTGACATTGGGAAAATTCTTCCCAGACCATCAACATTACAATTTTCTAAAATAAAAAAATATAAAGATATTTCCCTCAAATTAGATCATGTGATGACTATATTGGACAAGGAGTGAAGATTCAAAAGAAAAATAATAGAAAGGCTAGAAGAAAACAAGCTGAAACCCATGATATTACCACACGCTTCCAACTTATGTCATGAAAAAAAATGTTTATCAGTAAAAAAGTGGCCCAATTCAACCCCAGTTATCCAATTGAAATTGAATGGAATGGTTCCATTTATGTTGTGTTTTTGAGTGTTTGGTAAAAGAAACTAACTCTTTCCCCTTATATTGGGGGATGAGAAATATCCAGGGGAAATTGAATAACATGAATGAATTCATACCTGTTTTTATTGGATTAAAAAAATGTACAGTCGAAATTGAACCACACTGAGGCATGGGGACGATGATCAGTGAGCAGGGTCTGTATAAGTGGGTTTGGGAGAGGGAGAGGAGGGGACACTGGAATGCGGGGAGAGGGAACTGGGAGGGGATGATTATGACCCGGGGTCGGGGAAGCTAGTAGGGGTTTGGGGAAGCTGGGGCATCAGTGGAGGTAGGCATGTATATAAGGGATGTGCGGGATGTAGTCAAAATCTGGGCAGGCAGAGGGGATGCAAGGAAAACCTGGGCAAACTATAGGAGAAGATAAGAGCAATGGCAGTCGATCAGGGAGGCATGACGGCTGAGAGATGGTGAAGGAGGTGGGGAAGGTGCGGAAGCAGCTATGGCTAGTGCAGTGGGGGTACAAAGGTGTTCTAGGGTTAGAATAGATTTTTTGTGGACCACACATCTAATTAATAATAATTTATTTTTAAAGGTTATTTTTATATTTAATTTAAATTATATATATACATATACCATTCCAGGAAGCATTGATAAATTATCAATTTTTTAATTCAATATGTAAACATATACTTTTAATTGATTGTCAATAGGTCTTTTTAAATTAATATTTAAATATATGTTCAATTATTGAGAAATGATTAATTGATATTGAATAATTTATTGTGATATGTATTGTTAATTGTAAAATATATTTGAGTAAAAATACATAAAGAAAATAAATTCATTTATTGGATAAATAATTATTGGTATTTGTATGATAAAATGACATATTTAATTATTAATAAAAATTCATTGGAATTGAACAATAAATATTAATAGATACATCAGTTGGTAAAATTATTTTGTTGGTACCAATAAAATATTATTTTTCATTTAACGGGTTGCAAAAATTTATTTTGATGGAAATAGATTTGTTGGTAATAGTTATTATTAATAATAGTTTCATGTGTTGGAAGAAAAGATGTTGGTATTAGTATGATAAAGAAAAAAATATAATTGTTGGTAAAAGTTTTGTTGGCATTGAACCATCAATATTAATAGATTTATATGTTGGTAAAAACAAGTGTTGGTAGTCAAAATCAATACCAATAAAACTAAATATCTGTTGTAATTACTCATTTTTACCAACAGATATAATTACTATCATTAAATTCATGTTGGAAAAAGTCAATTTTTTGTAGTGATACCATCTACATCATCACATAAAATAATATCTAAAAGGTATAAATAACCATAAAAAATAAAATTCTAGTTCATGGATACGTATTTATAGTTGTAAACTAATTATAAAAAAAACATCATGAAATAATAAGAATAACCTATGTTATAAAAAATAAAGCATATATCGGAAATTAAATTTATAGAGGAATGGTAATATAAGGTATATGTATTATATAAATAAAAAAATCACATGTGAGACGTCACTTTCAGTCCTTGACCTTACAAAGAAATTGCTTCCTCATTTCATTAAGATACTCTTGTTCACTAGTGCTTGGGATCCTACCCCTTCCCTTAGGCTAAAAAACGTTTTTCACATCTATCAAGGTATACATATAGGGTGTGAATATAAATTTCAAGAGTGCATCATAAATATTTCCCTCCATATAACCCATTATATAAGTGGATACATGTATTTTCAGAAATATAAGTGATAAACATTATATGTATAACATCATTTGTACCATTGGGTTCTCAATAATTGACCCTAAGGAATGACTCACACCTTTTTGGGATATGTCTATTATATGGGATGGAATTTCTCAATGTCTGATTACATAGTATAAGTGGGACCACCATGGAACAACAACCTCCAAATGGGATGAAGTTTCTCAAAGTCTAAAAATATAATTGGGGTGATTATGAAGTGATTATACCTCATTGTCCACCTAATATCAAGTTAAAAAACATGTAACTGACACTAATGAATACACTAGTAGTGGAAAATAACTCACCCATAGTGGTTAATGAAGTATCGTTATTCACAACTGAGGAAGATAGTCATGCTTACCATAAGGGTGAATAGAATATCACTAATTTACAAATAGGATAGACAATAATACCATTATTGTCAGTAATATTAATATAACCTATCAATATAATTTATAGAAAGTCTTAAATCATCAAAGTTTAAATGAAATACCACAAATAAACCTTATACTAGGTCATAAAAATGCCCAACCAATCATATTGTCTTTTGATATCCCAAACATAGATATATACGTGGTAAACTATAGACCAAGGACATGTCAATCATGTGTAGGATCGATATTAGCCTCATGATATCCAGGGAAATATTCCTAATAGTTGTTCCATATCTATCTTAGTACTCTAATAGTGAAGAGGACGTCAAATCATCAATATAAGGATCGTGATAAATTCATAATCATGGGTACACATTTCCTAACATCTAGCCCTTAGATAATACGTATCACATATTTTTCATAATATATACTTAAAACTTTATATAATAGACATATATTACATAAATGATATCATCACATAATCAATAAAGCCATATTCTCAATAGGCATGACCATCTAAAGCTCAACCCATCTGACTCGACAATCACCCCTCTAGTGATGCAGCCCCTAGACCATGGAACCATAATCCCCATAGAGTGGGTCATGAATTTGATATTGGAATAGTGTAGGTTGATTCATTGGATAAATTTGGGACAAATAATTGAATCCCATACAATACATCAGACTAAAACTCTCATGGTTTGATCTCTACGGTGAGGTCACTTGGGGTTGCAAGGGTCGTGCACACTTTCTCGGGGGTTCAGAGGCTTAATGCCCCTAGAAAAAATTTTGTATCATTAAATAATTTATGGAAAAATGTTTTATTCATAGAAAATGGAATTGATAGTGAATCTATAGTAGTATGGAATTCAACAAGTTATTGTGGCCACATGTGACTCGTGACACAAACAAGGTATTGCAGCTCTACAGAATTCATACCACTATTACTATATCACAATGTACTTACTATGTGGATTTGGAACTATAAAATTATGGTTTAATATATAAACACATTACTTTATTAGCTTATTTTGAGTGAGGGTTTTTGTACTATAATAATT
Organism: Viscum album; assembly: GCA_963277665.1. Lineage (NCBI taxonomy): Eukaryota > Viridiplantae > Streptophyta > Magnoliopsida > Santalales > Viscaceae > Viscum > Viscum album. The sequence continues at coordinate 57,918,208 of OY728125.1, forward strand.
ATCCAGTGATTTTCTCCTAAAATAATGATGTTTTTTCCTTTCTATAGATGTAGGGATTATTCCTGAACAATATAAATACTGGGTCATATGATATTCTTCTAATTCATGGGTTTTTTCTTCATTTTACTCTTCTAATGAAATCATCCTTTGTTTTTTTCTCTCATTTTTTTCATAGTAATAAACTCATCACAGGCTATCCACATAGTACCTTACCCTTAGTAAGTCAACACATATAATAATATTAGACCATCGCTCAATCATATTCTATTTATCCCTTAAGTGTTATATCTAACCCATCACATATACTAATCCTTTAGGTGAACTAGTATTCCAGTGATTAACTCGCTAGCCTTTCCTAAGTGGACTCAAATCTTGTAGCCTACTATGCCTATTTAGGCCTCTTGTAAGCTTTCACATTTCATGATTTAATGATTCCCCACACAGATAAAAAATTTATCTGAAATTTACTCAAACAAACCACTATATAACTCAACCTTGTCTCCTCTATCTATGTGAATTTTAGACATATATTCATTAATACTCCATAGTTTCTAGATCTAAGTCACTATTTTGGGAACCCTTCATGGGTTCCTCTCAAAGTATAACCCAAAATTCTTACCGAACTATAGTATCTAAGTAACATAATTTCCAAAGTAATATTAGATGTATTATTAACATAACCATATTAGGTCCTTTCTTAATTTCCATTATCACCCAAGCCCATATTCTCACACCTAAGTTAGTCAAACCCACATAACCATACATATATAACAAAAAATATATGTAATAAATATAAAATTGATATAATTATGGGCCATCTATCTCAACATGTAGTTTTCCCCAGTTAATAAAATTCCACCCACTCTATCAAAGCTCATACAATAAAGATCATTGTAAAAGAATCTATATTTCACCCAAAGACACAATTTAATTAACTATAAAATAATTATAATTAATTTATATGACTAAAACTGTAAGTCATAAGGGGAAATCCTCACTAGGTTATGTCACCTTGTCAAAACCTTTTTCAGTATGGTGCATAGAATCTATAACATGAAACTAGACGAACTATAAAAAAATACCCAAAGTTTTCCTTTGATTCATTAAGTAGTTTCATAAAAAATTATTGAAATTAAAATAATAAATCATTATATCATGCACCTCTTGTAAAACTATAAGCAACCATGGGAATTCATTATTTCTTATCTTGTTCTATCCTATTCACATGAAAGATCCCCGATTTAACCCAATTACACAATGCTTTTGAGGAAATGTACTCATATCCTTAAATATATCACCAATAAATTATAGGTAGAGTTCACATAAGCCTCATCCCAGTTGGTAAGTATTCATCAAGTACATCCATGATACCCAAGTTTGAATCTGGGAGGGGAATATTTATGGGTTGTTGTACCAGGTATTGTTTGGTACAGTAGAAATGGTAACTACTCCCCTTTAGGCCACCAGTTTGTGCCTGGAGTCCATAAGGCCTCTAGGTCACCCAGGCCTTTGGACCGGTAAGGCCTTCCAGCCACCTTTAGGACTTTGGGACAACTTAAGGGCTTTAGGCCACCTGATATAAAGAATCAAACCAGAAAAATCAACAAGGAACATGCTCCAAAGGAGGATTTAGGGAAAGGCACATTATATAGATCTAAGCTATCAGATTTTGAAGAATGAGCGGGTATAGAATTTTTCATCAGTACCAATTCTATACATCATTTCATAGGGAAAGTATCCAAATAGCCATGTAAAGGTGGAGAGCTGATCACGATGCATTTGCTGGGGACGACTAGTTTCCAGTAGTTATAGTCTGGGATGTATTCCATGAAGAACTTTGGGTCATTTAATGTCACGAAGCCTATGGGCAATGTAATGTAAGGGTTCCCCTTCTATCCTTAAAATATTGATTATGAAAAACGAATAAAAATGAATGAATTTGGACCATTTAGGCAATTAGAAGAATAATGTGTGCAAGAAGAGTGGGGGAAAAGAAGAATTTTTACCATAATAAAAAATCTAACCCACTCTAATCGCCATGGATCAAGGAGAGTAACAAGGGAGAATATAGGATAAAATGTAGAGTCTTATCCCCTATATCATATATCTATATACACCCTAAGCCGAATGGGTTTTATAGGAAAACCCTACAAATGACCACCCACACACACACACCCTTATAGTCTAGGAGTCTAATGGCCTTCACTAAAGTTTTATTAGGATATCAAGTCCCTAGTTCCCTCACTATACCCATAGTGGAGGTGTTTTAAACCACTAAAATTCCACCAAAACATTTTTGATATATATTGGGATTTTTAAAGCTTTAATTGAACCCCACCAAGAATTCCTCATTCATGATTCCTATAAATATGATATGTGTCATTTATACCTGAAATTACACCATAAAAAATATATTTTTAACATTACAAACTCATCCATAAACTATGATTTCCATTATTCTTCCAAATTTTAAAATTCACTACAGTTTTAGTTGATCTAGAATATGAAATTTGATTTCACACCTATTAAAGGACCATTAAGAGATAATATAATGTGTAGTTTGAGATTAAAACAAAAGAAGAAATAAATTACAAATTATACCAGGAATGATAATACAATAACATGTATCTCCTACAATATAAAATTGTGATGTAAATGTATTTCACTAACATCATTAGCAAGGAATTGCATTACAAAATTTTTTTATTTATTTTTAAATTTTATACTTTGTACCTTTAATTTTGTGGATCAGAATAATGAATTATTATGGCAAGAGATTGAAATTTTCACCTTATTTTATTTCTAGAAAAATAATTCATTGGATAAGGAATTAAATCTTCATTTTATGGACAAGTGGGTAATGCTTGTATATAGTGTTGTTTTTAATATATTTATGTGTAAAATCATCCTATCATTAAGTATTATGAACAAGGAAATTTTCAAAATAAGAGTTTATTAATATAACTTAATAGGATTGGGAAATATTTTATTACATTCTAAAAATGGATAATTATTATTTTATATTGAAGATTTTTTATTTTACATCATGGTTTATAAATTCCATGGTAAATTTATTTTACAATAAAAAATTTATTTCTCATTATATGTGAAATTATTGCTTAAAAATTATTAATATCATCACATATAAACATCACCTTGGGATTAACTCTCCATTCATGATTTTAATTTTTAATTTAAATATAATTTTAATCAATTTTAGGGTAATATTTATTTCTTATGGAGTGATATATTATATACAAAGGAAGATGGGAATATTTTCTCTCAAATGTATAAAAATATGGGCAAATAAAATTAACTATTAAGACACTAAAATAGATTTTAAGCCCAAAATATATATCCAATGAAGATAAAATTTTATTTGAAGATATACTAATTCATTAGTAGGATTTCATAAAATTATTTCCTAGGCTAATTTTTTATTTTGGAATTTGATCCTGGTGGGAAAAGGTGATGTCCAAATTTTGGGATAGATTTTATAGACCAAAACATCATTTTGCCTATTGTAACATCAAAATAGATTACCCAATTGGGAAAAAAATATTTTAGTTATTTGAATAAATCATGAGTAAAATTTTATTATTCTATGACCAGTCATAATTATCTCACCCTGAAGGTCTTTATAGTGCATAAATGATGAGAGAGTGCTTTAAACCTTTGGAATCATGGAGAATCAATTATCCATCCACTTTTCACAACCATTTTTTCCATCTTTAATAAATGAGATTATTTCTATAGACATGTACAAAACTAAAGGGCCTAAATAGATCAATTTATAGAATATTTTATGGAGATAATAAGATTCTATTATTTTCTTATTCTTCATGCAACATTATATTGTCATTTTGTTTTTGTACTCACATTATTCATTTGTAAATTATACAACACCGCTCTAGTTTTATAATTAAAATATTTATTTAATATTAATTATTATACTTATAATATTTATAGTTGTAATACTATTTATTTTATATTGTCAAACCATTCAAACAATAGTGGAATTAGTAATTTTATTATTATTATTATCATCTTCGATCCCGCTTCTACAAGTCAGCTTGCATCTTCTATTGATATATTTTCATCAATGGAGGGATAAAACTATAATGGGTTTATTTTTAAGAGTTTCATGGAATGGATTGGACATTATTTTATGTGATTTAAAACACTAATTAGTTCTTCAATTTTATATTTTCATTCAATTACTTATTTTTTTCTTTATCTTTCATGAATTTAAAATCTGTATATTTTGAGTGCTAGTACAATCCTCTACCTTAGATTGATCATGAAAATGATCCAACATGCTCTTATGTTATTATCATAGTAATTTTATATAGACAAATTTTTGAATTATGAGGTTTTTTATCTTATTGAATAGATGCTTCTCAAATTAATGAGCTGACATTTTTTAAGAAAAAATAATTCATTCTAGATGTAGAAAAAACCTAGGATCATCCCATCCTCATTAAATATATGAAGTAAATTACTAAAGGGTTTTTTTCATCAAATAAACTCACCATATATAGTTTTCCACATTATATAACAATCCATTAACAAATCCATGTGTCCCAAGGTTTACATCTCTAGTCTTAGTGGAATCGACACCCTATATATACTACAAGTGACGACTTCAATCCATAAGGTAAATTTGGGTGAAATTTTTTGGTTTCATTAATAGGGACCTAACTAAGTAAATTAGTCACTCTAATTATTTTATCACCCCCAATATTTCTATTATTACCCCCACTTCTCTTGTCTTGTTCCCTTTATATCATTTCTTGTATGCCCTCTTATATTTGAGACCATTCAAACTACTTAGTTGGGATTGATAAACCTAGTGGTGATAAATAAATTCAACCTATGAATCATCTACCTCCATATACAAAATTTATTGAGAATCCTAAATATAATTATAAATTCACTCCAAGGTAAGTTTATCTAAATAAACCCACATTAAACCCAAGTGATAATAAAATGGTAAATATAATTTTGGAATCCCCTATCATGGAAAATGGAACAGATCAAACCATGAATGAATACCTCACAATTTCCTAGACCAATTCCACCTCATGAATCAAATACAATTCCCATGGAGAAGATAATTATGTCTTCCAACCCCATGTATTTAACCATCTTCCCACGTTTCATGGGATGGAGTCATTGATATCTTACCTTCATGTTAAATAGTTTAATGACATCATTGAGACCATGTTCCCTTCACATCAAACCGTGTCAACCAAGATCAAACTCTTCCCTTTTCCCCTAAAATATCCATTTAATAATTATTTGACTAATTTTACACCAATATTCATCCCTTACTAATACCAATTACAAATAAATATTTACAAAAAAAATACTTTCCCCATTATAAGACAATTTCACTTAAAAAATAGAATTCAAAAAAATGAAAAATAGGGAGATTATTTTGTGAAACATTAAATGGTTAAAAAATACCATAAACACCATAAAACTCCATATATTTAAATTTCCATTATAAATTATCAATTTTATAAATGTTTAGGTTTAGGAAATAACCAATTAAATGACATGATGTGTAATTGGACATTTAAAACAAAATCCCCTAATGATGCTTATGAGTATAATGAATATATTTATTAACAAAACCAAACATTGGAAACCTCTACCTATAAGGAAAATCCCCCTAAATATTTTTTTATTCATACTCTTATGGTTAATTAAAACCTCAGGAATAAACTTTCATCAATCTCTAGGAAGGTTGAAGAGATAGGCCATAGTAAACTCCCTGAAGTCCAATCTATTGAACTTGTTTTCATAATTTGTTACAAACATAACCATCAAATAAGTAATTTCCCAACCATTATTTCAATCCTGAAATTATTTTTAGGAGGACTCTCTATGGAGGTGAATTCTATAAATTTTCAAAATCCATAATATCATAACAATTTCAATGAAATGTACAATGACCATTATGGGTTCTGTTGGATAGATAATAAATAACCTAGTCACTCACAGGGTCCAAATCCATTTCCTATAAAAAACTATCCAATCCATAAATAGTTTAAATACCAACATGAATAATTATAATTTCCACCAATTTGATTCCATAAAACTATAAACAAGTCCTCCAAAAACCTGAATATCCTATTGGGATATAACAACAAGCTTAACCATCTATATAATCTATTCCACAACTATTACTTGAGAAATATTGGTTGATAATTTAGAAACATATTTCCAATCTTTCATCGATATATTTTTAATTAAAAAAACATAAACCAGTAAGAAACCCATCACCACTAGGATATCCCTAACTCATCCTTAAGGGGAAAATATAGCTACTTGAAAGCCTTTCATTAGATAATAAAGGGTGTAAAAATATTAAGTATCGGGTAAACCATTTAAAAAAATGAACCAACCAATCCTAAACCATTTTAGGCTTTAAAATCATATGATAATGATGAAAAAAAACTCTTTTAATATAATAAATCATAGGATAACATATAGGAACAACTACCACCTAATAAATCTCAGAAGATGCTATATTTCCTCAATGAATGTGGGGAAAATACAAACTTGATCTAAGTGAAACTTTAAGGTAAATATTTTCTATGGTTAAACTTAATATCCCACTCCCTGATATAATAAAAATCATACCAAGTTACTCAAAGTACCTTACTTACTTGTATACTTTGAAAAAGAACTCCTTTCATAAAAATAAATCCGTTTTAGAAATTAATGTAAGCACCATCATTAATATAATTATTCTTCCTATGTTAAAGGACCTTGGTTCGCCTAAAATCAATGTTGAATGGGAAATAAATAAGGATTTAGAATCCATAGATAATCTAGGATCTAGTTTTAACCTCATTCTATATGTTGTGTATAGTTAGTTAGGGCTTGATATCCCTTGACCCACATCTGTTACTCTCCAACCCACTAATCATAATATTCAGGTTCCTAATGGTGTATTCAAAGATAATCTGGTAAATGATAAAAATTTCATTTACCCTTCCAAATTCATTTTATTAAATATTAATTTAATATTAAGTATTAGGGAGAAAACCCCCATCATCCTTAGTATTCCCTTTCTAGAAACAATCAACCCATTCATCTAAGTTGGTATTAGGAATATGACCATAACCTTTAGAACCACGATCATCATTATAAATAGCTATAATATGAGTTCTCAAATTGATTATCATGAGGAGTTTCACTAAGTAAATCAGATAAGGAATTTTTAAAGTGGACCTAAGTAAAACATAGAGTAATTTTTATTATATTCATAATTTTTTGATGTTAGATCTTTTTTGGAAAACATAGTATCTCAAAACTTGTTTTCCTAGAGGAATTGAATTTTTGATATTCTTTAGCTAATAATTTTATATGGACTATAATAACTCAATTTTGGGGGTTGTGATTAGCTATTGAAAGTGGAAAATTTTCATTACATTTTGAGTAGTTTTACTATGATGTGTTGTTCACAAAATATTTTATTATTTCATTTTACAATTTGATCTTAATTTCAGAAGATATATATAATTCTTGTTTAAAATTTATTTATATCAACCCGTTTAAATGTCCCTTTGTAAAAAAAACCTTTGACCATTTTTTGAATTTAAAATTCAAAGATTATGTTTTTAATTGTATGGGGAATATTATTTCTTTAGGTTTGATGGATGATTTACAAAATAATATAGACATATTTGGTCTCAAATGAATAAATTTATGAGCATATAAAATGGGATTTTAGTCCACTAAAATTAAGGAAGGGCCCAAAATTTACATCCAATAAAGATAATATTTTATCTGAAGATATAATACATCCTGAGCATATTTCATTCAACAATTTCAAAATATAAGTTTTTCTCTTTTAAGGTGATACTAATAGCTGAATTTGAAGTTTAAATTATTGGCCAAATTTTATAGCCCAAATCTCTAGTCTATTATTTATATCATAACTTAAAAACCACTTATCCAATTTGGATGAATGTTGACCAAATATTAGAAAAAATATTAGGACACATTTTATTCCTCTATGAATAATCCTAATGAAATCACCTTTAAGGTTGTTCTGGATTATCAATGAGGAGAGATTAATGCATTCATGCAACCTTGGGGATAAGAGAAATCCAAATATCCACCCACATTCCACAACCCTTTAGCCAACCTTAATGAATGGGATGAAATTGGAACCCATGTTATTGACAAAAGTGACTCTAAATATCAATTTAGGAAATATTTTAGGGAATAAATGGAATTCTCTATTTTTTTTCTTCATATAATGTTATGTTCTCATTTTGTTTTTGTATTCTTATTCTTAATTAGTAATTAATCCAAACCCACTCTAATTTTATAATTAAAATATATAAATAATATTAGTTATTATAATTATATTATGTATAATTTTAATTTTTTTTCTTATTGTAAAAATCCATTCAATGATAGTATAAGTGAGAAACTTGTTTTTAACTTATTCAATCATGCTTCTATGGGTCATATTTTCTCTTTCATTGAGATTTTTACATTAATGGTGGTATAACCCTCTTATAGGTTTATTTTAAAGAGTTTAAAGGGATATATTATATGTTATTATAAGTGATTTAAACCTTTTATATAAATATACACCAAATAAAAATAACTTAAATAATAAATTAATTTCATGATTTAAATAATATATCGTAAAAACATTCCCATAACTAAAGGATCAAAAGGTTTAGTATATTATAGATTAGCTACATATAAATTTTATCTTACAAAAGCTAAAAATATTTCTCCTTAATAAAGATCCCCTATACCATTTTATAGACATATCACATGATATTATCATCTTTATAACCTAGATATTGGAAACCTATGAAAGGGGTATAATCATTATCAAATTAATTTATTACATGGCACAAAATACATCATGAAATATAAGTGAAAAATACTTCAAAACAAAGATGTAATCATGAAAACACAGAATTTTATGAAAATTAAATGCATATTAAAAATGTGTAATAACATGATAAACAAATTTAAAAGGTTTAACAACTATAATCATAGGAAAACCTTTGTGATCTCATTATTCCCGTACCTATGGAATAAACTCATTATGAACACGCCTGAAAATGTGACCAAACCCATCAGGCCCATACCTGTGTAATCAAACTCATCATGTCAACCCCTCACTATATTATGAGGTATAAAAATAATCAAATTAATTTATGCGTGATTTATAACCTCACCTATAATCTTCCATACATATGTGTGCTACATAAATCAATCATAATCATATCATATAGAACCGAACGACAAAGAATAAGTTTCTTAATCTTTTCAAAAACATCATATGATATAAACTAAATAAACAATAGGTTCCCCCAACATAAATTTAAAAAATTAATCATATAATATTAAAATGTATAGGGTTACCAAAATATAATTTCTTGAGATATAAAACTTGATGGGAAAATTGAAGTGAAATACAAAAGATTTCCCAAATCCTTTTAAATATTGTTTTAAAATATAAAGAGAAAATTAATTTTAAATCAATTTAATGGAAAGTGAATAATTTTGGAAACCTTATTATAAATATTTCAAAAATAAATCATACTTAATAAGAAACCACTATAAAGATAATAAATATGGAGTGGTAAATAATGAGAAGAAATGTATTTTTTGAGTTTTTTAGGCCATATTAAAGGAAAAATCATCAAGGAAAACATAAAATATTTCCATTTTTAAAAGAGCTAAAAGGTAAATATAAAAGACAAAACCTATATATATTTTAATAAAAATAAACTTTTAATAATAAAAACTATGATATTTATGAAAAAAATCTATTGGTAAGAATGAGAATTATTATTATTAAAGTTATACTTTTTTTTTGAAAAACATTTTATCAAAGAAGTTGTTATTGATTACAAGAAGTTATTCTCCTAAATAAAATAGGTAAAATAACATGTCTTATAGTTTAATGGTAGGATAAAAGAAAACTTGAATATTATAAGTAATACATATTATGATCCAATGAATCAGAAATTAAGTCGATGAAACCCTTATGGTATTGGAAATGTAGGAATCAAACGATGTTGAGAGTAAGATCTTAAAATTGAAATTAAAATATCATGAAATGGAATATAGTTTCATATGTGAAATAAAATTTTCATTTAATATGATATATAAAATAAATGATGGTGCACAATATCAAACATGACCCATGGAGTTGAAAATGGGACAAATAAACCATTAAATTTACCCTTGATTCCCAAGGAAGTGATTAAACATCCTATATCACAAATATAAACATCTTAATTTCATATTTAAAAAACTTATTCATATAAATTTCCATTTATACTCTTCATTAATAAAAATTATCCTCGTGTATTAGATTGTTATAATCTCGTTTCAATATCGGGTGTTAATAATCTCGACCATTTTGAACTAGGTTCATAAAATCAGTGTTGATATTCTTTATTATTCTAAAGATAATCATTTAAAAAACATTATAGGTAATTGAATTTATGTTTTATAAATAACGAAATTTTTTTAATTCCATCACATGGTAGTTTTGGTCACATTTCTTGAAAATGAAATTGGTTTTGAACTAGTTTTGAGTTATTTATCGATATCGATGGATTAACATATAATGACAATTAAGTTTTATTTCATCCACAAATAAATATATTTATGATAATTATTTCACATATATATCATATATAATAATAAAATATAATAAAATCATCCATAAATGTGGTAGTCAGAAAACAAAACTAGTGTATTTGTGGAGGCGGTAGTTCGCACACATGCACAATTCATTTTTTAGTTTTTCATAATGGAAAAAGAGAAAGGTGGATAACACTTGTAATATTAATATTATAATATAATAGTATACTAATGATACTAATATTATCATTTTAGTTTTTTTAATTTTATTTTATGAATAATAAGTGCACATAATGAAATATATAAGATGAAGGAGTGGTTAGAATTGTATACCTCACTTTTTTGATTATCTCCTTTGCAAAGGTGGTTAGACCTTTGAGTGACTATATTTTGAGATAAAAAGAACCTATTAAATTTTTATAGAAATGTTTTTGAGAATTTTCGATAGAGTTTTTTCCAAAATAAGTGGGTTGTGGTATGAGGATAAGAAAGGAGTGGAACTCTCCTTTTATAAGTTAAAAGGGATGGAATTTTGGTAAACACCTAAAACTTTTCAATAATGGGAAGTCACTATCATGGAAAGTGGATCCGAAATTGAGATATAATTCATATTAAAACTTATAATAATTATAAAGGCCTCAACCAAATATTCATACACATTCTTTAAACATGCTTGAGGCCATTTACTCATAGAGTTTTGTTTTATCATTTTTTTCCATGATAACTGGTTTTTACCTATATGATTTTTTATTTATGACTAAAAATAAAATAATCCTTTTTAAATATTTTATAACTAAATCTTCTAAATTTTAAATCCATTTAACAAAATTAAATTACTAAAAGTTATAAAAATTAATTTTAAAATAATAATTCTATAATGTTTTAAAAATAATTTTTTGAAAAATAGAACATAAGTTATAAAATGGAAAATATGGGTTTATAAATTAATTTAAAATAAAATTATAAAATAAATTATAAAATAAATATTTGGTTTTATAAAAAGGTTTTATTAATTTATAATTACTACTTATATACTACTAATATCATAAAGTTCATGTTATTTGTAAAAAATATATTTTTCACCATTCACTTAAAAATAAATATTTTTCAAAAAAAATACATAAAATTAATATTTTAACAATATTTGCATGATAAATAAAAAATTAAAAGAAATTTATAAAATTATAATCCTAAAGTTACAATTATTATTTTTAATTAAAAATTAAAATATAGATAAAACTATTTTTATATGAAAATAAATTTTGGTGTATTATCTATTCTTCTTAATATTTCCTATAAATTACTAATTAAAGTAGTGTTAATACTTAATTCATCTCAAAGTATATTATATATGAAAATTATTATTTTTTATAGAAATATTTTATTAGTTTCATATGTTTATTAGTTGAGTCAATATTTAAAGTGAATTTTATTTTGTTTTGTTCTTCCTCTTATATATATATATATATTTATATTTATATCATAATTCAATGATTGTTGTTTATACCTACCAATTCTATGACTAACTAGTGACGGTCTATAGTTTTTTGGTTTTGGTGGTGTGTCTGGAGAAAACTATGGAACATATTATTTATTTAAAGTGTAATATTTAACTTAAATTGGGTCATTACATTCAACCCATATTAAAATGAATTTAATTCTTATAATTGTATCACATAGAGTAAAATTCATGTGGTTACATTTTACTCACCACATCATTAGGTTCTCATATAGCCTCCTCCAACTTATGATTTTTGCATTAAACTTTGAATATATGGGTGGCATTATTTATCAAAACATTTTCCATTTGATCTAAGTTTTCCACTAGTTCTTCTTCATATAAAAAGTCATTTTCTAGTTATATTGATTCTGATATCAGTACATGTGACACATTTAGTATTTACTTCCTCATAAGTGATACATAAAGCACATAATGAACTTCATAGAGGTGTGGATGCAGGGATGAGTGATAGGATACCACCCTGACTTGATCGATGATCTTAATGGGACCGATGTATCTAGGGATCTTCTTCCCTTTCTTTTAAAATCTCATAACCTTACTCAATTATGATATTTTACAAAATACCTAGTCATTTACTTTAAACTCTCTATCTCATTAATGGTTATCTATATAACTCTTTTAAAAAAATCCTTACATATATCATGGAATGGTTTGAACCTTCTTTATTATTTGATATATAAGATCAGAACCTATCATATTCCTCCCACCAACATTATTACAATATGTTGGGGTTATACATTTCTTCCCATAAATATCCTTATAACATTCCATCTGAATTATATAATAGAATCTATTATTATATGAGAACTCTTCTAGGGGGTAGGTGTTGATCCCAACATTTTTGGAAATCCATTGAACAAGAACTCAATCTATCCTCTAGATGTTGAATATTCTTCTCAAAATAACCATTAGTATAATGATGATGATGATAATCAGTGCTACAACATAACTCAGTCTTCAATGCTTTATGAATAATTATTCAAAACCTTAAGGTAAACCTCATATCCCAATTAGATATAATGGATAGTGGTACTCTATGAAGACTCACTATATTCGCATATATATATATATATATATATATATATATATATTGGTGGGTTGTTCAAGGGAGAAACATTCTATGATGGAAATCAAATGTGACAGATTCATAATGTGGTTAGCTATAATCGAAATAAAATTATGTCAATTTCATGTTTTGAGGAATTCTATAAAAGAATACATGGTGATTATTTCCTATGTTTGTATTACTATAGGTAATGTTTTCAACATACCCTTTTAATTTTTCATTAAACCGTAACTTGTTCTAATTCCATGCATCAAGATATATATTTTGAAATTTATATCTTCATGCTATCTCACCCAAATATTTGTTTGATATTTCTATAAATCATCATTCTTCTTAAATTAATAGAGACGGATGAGATTTTAGCATCATTCAAAAGTTATTTATTTAATTATGGTTTTGATGGGATGTTTATTTATGTTCCAAACCATATAACTGTATCGTAATCACTGTCTAACTCTAGAATATTCAATGCCTATTTTGTATCTCTATATCAACTTTTTGGAATTCATTGATCTTTACATGAATGGAAGGTTGAGAAATTAGTTGGGAAAGATAATATTTATCTCCTCCAATTATGACATCAAGATTTAACCTTTATAATTCAATGAGTATTGGGTCTATTACAATCCTCATAATAGATAGAGTATCATAGTCTTTCCTTCTCAGATCATCGACCACCTTATTTTCTTTCCCAAGGTGGTAATTTATTGAATAGATATAATATTTAATCAATTTAAACCATATACATTGATAAATATTAAATTCCTTCTATGTGAATATATATTTCAATATCTTTTGATCATTATATATATATCACACTTCTCTCCAAATAGATAATATAACCAAATATTTAATGCAAAGATTACCGATTCCTTCTCTAAACCAAGCATTGGGTCCTTTTTTCCATGAGGATTTAATTAGGATGAGGTATAAGCAAATACCATATCATTATGCTTGAGGATACAACCCAAGCACCTCTTAAAAAAACATTGTATATTAAAACCCCATATCCACTATAAGTTAATGTAAGTACAAAAGTAGTGACCAGCCTCCTTTTTACTTCCTTATCACTTCCTTCACATTCTTTTATAAAAAATAACTTTGCACCCCTTCACGGTACATTGTTGGTGGATTTTATAGACATGATAAATTTATTATAAAAATAAGTAATATCCTGCATACCCAATAAAACTATGGATCTCGGTTTTAATGGATGGTTTGCACCATTTCCCAATAACTTCCATCTAGTATTGATATATTAAAATTCCCTTTCTTGTGATTAAATAATGCAATAATGATACTTTCTATATCCAGAATTCACACTTTCTAAATTTTTCATTCTGCTTCTCTTTTCTCAAAATCATTAACATTGTCCACCAATAATCTCCACACTCTTCCTTTCTCTATGCAGATATAAGAATTCCATCTATAAATACAACCAAAAATTAATAAAGGTAGTCTCTAAAGACTCTATTCAATAGATCCATGAATATAGTTAGGTAATTTTAATGTCCAAATGGAATAACTATTGATTTATCATGTCTAAACCTTGTGTAGAAAGCTATTAGGGAAATATCCTTCCTTGTAATCCTTCACTAATGATATCCAGATTAAAGTTCAATCATTGAGAAGTATCTTTATCCTATAAGTTGATCGAATAGATTATAGATACTGGATATATTATACTTTCTATTGATCATGACTTTATTAATATCATGATAATAAATTTAAATATGCATCGATCTATCCTTATTTTTAACAAAAATGAATAGTTCACCCCATGGTGAAGCAATAGGATGGATGAAACCCTACCCAACTTCTCTTAAATTTGCTTCTTTATCTCCTCTAATTCAATGGGATCCATTCTGTATGAACTATTTTACATAGGTATGGATTTAGGTTTGAGTTTGATTGAAAACTAAACCTCACTGTCTAGGGTAATACTAGGTACTTCATCTAAACATACATAAGTAAATTCTTGTACAATTTGAATTTCATCAATGTGGACTTCATTCAAATCATTTGAGTCAAGAGTCCAAAATTATATCGTATGATAACCCATATTATATAATTTTCTTCCATAGGGAGTTTATAATCATTCATTCATATATAATTGATAATATAATGATTTGGGATATGAAATGAGATTTATTTATCCAAACAATTGATATGTTTTTAAGTATATATATCCAATCCATACCAAATATTATGTCAAATTCAACTAAAGGTAGAATAATTAGATCTGAAAGAAATATCCTCCCACAAATATCAATCATAGTATATTTATAAATATTAGAATTTATCATTCTGGGATAAGTGGTTTTCATATATAGTTCAATACCCATTGCCTTGGGTGGTTATTACACATTCATAGAAAACTAGTGTGATGTTAAATAATGTTTCGATACATAATTTAGTAAATGTACTGAGAGAAAACCATTATCTTAGATAAAATAAATCATAAATTATATGTATAACCTAGCTTATGAATATATTATATTTAGTCCATGATATCCATGTTGACCTTATATTAGTTTATCTAACCTAAACATTTTTAAATACATCACAATGGTTTATAAAGAGTGTGTGAATTAGCCAAAGAATATCCCCTAGGAATGTCATACAGGCGTGCAATTAGGCCTCTTTTTCATGAACCATATGATGATTAATTTAATACCAAAAATTACCTTTTTAGGGTTACTATACCTACATATATATGTGTCAAATATTACATATTAGTATTTAGATAGGTATGTAATTTCTTGGAAAACTGCACAGTCTCTACTTTACCAAAATTTATGATGTAACCCTCGACATAAAATTCTATCATAGACTTATTCAAAGTATTTTCACTAAATATCACTTATAAAAATACCAAGAAGATTCAATATTACATCAACTAACCTAAAGGGTTTAAAAATCCTTCAAAATTATGATAAATCATAGACTATCAACCCTAAAATTATCCTAAACTAATCTTAATCATAATGATTATCTAAACCCTTCTCAAATACCAACTAAAGTGACCCAATCCAAACATATCTTAAAAAATACATTAATCTCGTGATTTAATTAATAAATCAAATAGACAATTGCACAACTCAAGGATCGAAAGGCTTAGTGTCTTACAGATTAGCTACATAAATATCTTATTTTACAATAAAATTGAAAATTTCTCCTTTATAATTATACTATAGAACCTTTTCTAGATATATCACATGATATAAACATCTTCCTAATTTTAGGATTAGATTCATAAGAAATGGGTTATCTTAGAAACTCGGCAACGGAAAAAATATCATAATGTATCAGATCATAATCAGGATGGAGAATATAATTAAAAGTATAAATATCTTCTTAAAAGATCATAATACCATATACTAAAATCATAAATAATGTTAGATAAATAAAATATCATAAAAATATCATGAAGGAAGCATAAAAATTATTACATGGCTCAAAATACTTCATGGCATCAAAGTATGTAATACTTTAAAAAGGAGGTGTAATTATGTAAATATGACATTTCATGGTAATGAAATGCATTTAAAAAATGTTTCATAACTTTATAAATAACATGTAAATGTGGCACAACCATAATAATAAGAATCCCATTATGAGAAAACTCATTATGCCTATGAATATGTGAACAAACTCATTATTTCCATGCCTAAAATATAAGAAAACCCACCATGCCAATTCTTGTCTAAACAAACTCATCATGTCCATTCTTGACTATCTTATAAGAAAAAAACTTAAACCACCCTTAATCACCCATACATATTTTTTCCACTTAAAATCAACCATAGAAATTTTTTAATGAACCCATGGAAAAATAATGGGTTTCTTAAAATTTTCAAAATCATCACAGTTCATGGACATAAGTAATAATAGGATATCAAAAATTTAATTTTTCAAAATGATTAATATAATAATAACATATATAGGGTGATAAAAACATCACTTGAGAAGACATAAACCTTTTAGTAAAAATAAAAGTTAAATGAAAAATAATTCACAAAACCTTTTAAACATTATTTTGAAAATGAGGGGTAAAATAATTTAAAAATATATTTTTGAATGGAAAGATAATAATTTGAAAAAATATTATTATAAATATTTCTAAATAAATGATCATTGAAAAGAAATAAAAACATGAAAATAAATAAAGAGTAGTAAAAAGTGAAAGGAAATGTCGTTATTTGTATTTTAAGGCCATTTTAAAGGACAACCCAGATCTGGGAAACTTTAAAAACATTTACTTTTACAAATAGGTGAAATGAAAATATTAAAGTGAAACAATATTTAGATTTTAATAAATAAAATATTTTTCATATGAAAAAACTCTACTTGGATGAAAAATATCCATTTGTAATAATGGGAGTTATTCTTACTAACACTATACTTGTATTTGGAATAACAAATTTATCAAAGAACTAGTTATTAATGATGATAAGTAACTTTCCTAGAGAAAAATAGGAAATAACATGTAAAATAGTTAAATGGTAGGATAAAATAATACTTGAATATTATAAGTAAGAATGTATTTTACCCGATGAATTGTAAATTGTGTCGATGAAACCCTTAAGGTACTGGAAATGAAAGAATCAAAGGAACTTGAGAGGAATATCACGAAATGGAAATTAAAATCTCATGAAATGGGAGACAATTTTGTATGTACAAGAAAATGGATATTGAATACATAATATTAAATTAATTATGGCATAAAATATCAAACATGTCCCATGGAGTGGAAAGTGATACAAATAAACCCTTGCCTTTACTCATGATTCCAAAAGAAATATTTCAATATCCTATATAATAAATATAAACATATTAATTAACTATTTAAAAATATTATTCATATACATTTCCATTAATAATATTCCTTAACAACAATTCTACTCATTTATTATATTATGATAATCGCTTTTCAATATCTGTGTGTTAATAAAATTGGCCATTTTTAACCAGGATCATAAACACAGTGTTGGCATTCCTTCTCTTTCCAAAGTTTATAATTTAAAAACAATTTTATTTACTGGAAATAAATTTTTACAAAGACCTATAATGTTATAATTCCCTAACATGGTAGTCTTAGTTACCTTTCATGAAGAAAAAATTATTCTTTAACTGGTTTTGATTTATTTACCGATATTGAGGGATTATCTTATAATGATTGTTAATTTTTTAATTTCCCGTGAATAAACATATAGATAATATATATATTAATCAAATATATATTATATAATCATAAAATATAAACTAAAACCAAAAATTAATGTGGTAGTGAAAAAATTAAACATGTATATTTGTGGATATGGTAATCCGCACACTTGCAGAATTTACATTTTCATGTTTATTAATGGAGAAGGGAAATGTGGTTAATACTTATAACATAATTACAATAACATTAAAATATAATAATAATACTCATTATATAATTTTAATATGGTTTAATATGTTTTTATCTAGATGAAGTTCACTTAAAGAAATAAAAAAGATGAAGAAGTTGTTAGAAATTTATACCTCACTTCTTGGATTATCTCCTTTACAATAGGAGTTAGGAATTTTAGGGATGGTATTTTGAGATTATAAGATCCAATTTAATGTTTATGGGAATTTTTATTAGAGTTTTGGGTAGAGTTTTTTCTGGACTATGTGGGTTTTGGTGTGAGGGAAAGTGCGGAGAGAAGTATCCATTTTATAAGTGAAAAGTGATGTCATTTTTGTAAATACCCAAAAAAAATCAACAATAGGAAGTCACTCTTGAGTAAATTGGTTATAAAAATTAGATATAATTTATAAGATAAGTTATAAGGTCAATAAATAACCTAGACACATATTTCCACACATTTTTTTAATTTGTTTGAGGTCAATTACACTTAGATTTTTTATTTTTCCATTTTAGATTTTACTGAGGAAAATAGTTTTTACCTAAGTAATTTATCCTTTATGAATAAAAATAAAATGGTAAATTTTATATAATTTGGATATAATTATTCTAAATTTCAATTCTATTTAAAAATATTAAATTTATAAAAGTGATAAAAATTATTTTCAAAATAACAAATGTTTAATGTATTTAAAACAATTTTAAAAAATATATAAAATTAGTTCTAAAATTTCAAATATGGGTTTATAAATTAAAAATAACATTTTTAAAATTATAAATCCACTTATAGTAAACTTATTTGGTATTATAAAATTATTCCATAAATTTCTAATTCTTAATTATATAATAATAATTTCATAAAAGTCATCTTATTTATAAAAATAGTATTTATCACTATTCAACAATAAATAAATAATTTAAAAAAAATTCAAAAAATTAATCTTAAGATGATATTTCAATTATAAATCCCAAAAAAAAGATAATTGCTTCAAATTATCATCCTTAAATTAATAACTTTTTTTTAATTAAAAACATAAAATATAGTGAAAAATTTTTTCATAGAAAAATGACTTTAGGTATATTATCTGTCATCTTAATATTTCCTATAAATTACTAATTAAACTAGTGTAAAAAATTTATTCAAAAAAATATATTTTAATTCAAAATAAGTAACTTTTAGAAAAAATATTTCATTAGTTGTTTAGCTACACAAGTTGAGTCGGTATTTAAAGTGAAATTTATTTCATTTTATATTATATATATATATATTTCATAATTATGTTGCCACTTTTTAGAACTATATGTTCCAAATATACCTTATAATTATCTATAATTGTTTGTTTTTCATTTTTTATATGGACCAAGCTATCGACCATGGTATTTATTTATGGAGGAATATTTTTCTAAAACTAGGGTCATTACATATTGAGTTCTTTAATTTGATTATTTCATTTAGTGGAATATTTTATTCTTAATTTTTTTTTTAATTTCTCAACAACATATCGTTAGTGTTAGTATGATATAATACCTTGGAGTGGTCATGAAAACAATCCTATAAGTTCTGAGTTAATTATCCTTGAATTTTTATAGGGACTAAATTATTGTATGCTGAGGTATATTTTTATCTCATTGAATTGATTCATCTAAAATTAATAAGCTAAAATTTTATAAGAGAAAATCCATACATCCTATCGCTAAAAACAACATAGGATCAACCCATATTCATTAATATTTTTAATTCAAATCCTAGAGTTTTTCATTCTTCAAATAAATTCACCCTGAATATTTTTCCACATTATATCCAGAACCCCCAACAAATTCATGTTTAATTATTCATAAATTCCCCAACTTAATTTATTATAATTTACAGACCATTTCCAAATTTCAGTAGCTTATAAGATTATTATTCAACATATATACTAAATTAGTTTAATTTTATTTCATTATTTATAATCTCCATTGCTTATAATTATCTAAATAACCAGTTAATACTTTAATGAATATGATACTTTATATTATAAGTGGTTTTGTATTTACTACAAAATTGAAGCTCTATAATTTGATGATTTCGTTTTCCTATTGACATATTTTTATGTTAATATTATTAAATCTATTTTTTATACACAAAGTATTTAATGTTTATATTTATTTTCTTTCTCTAAAATATTTGATAAAGTATTTTTCACCAAGAAAAAATATACTTTGTTGTTAATTATTGTAATGTGTCATTTTCCTACCATAGTTTATAATTAAGATTAAATTTTTTTAATTTCTAAAATATCAACCTATTGAGGATTTACTAATAGATTTTACATATTTTTTATACTCAATAAATAATTAGGAATAACTCACTCATTTCATATCATTATTAATGACAAGATTTATAGACACTTGGAGGAACACGTTTAAGGAGTTGGGAAAAGGTCTGCACTTGAAGTATAAAATATATAAAAGGAATAATACTAGGAATTAAATCTCAAAAATTTATATTATAGTGTGGTAGAAAATTTATCAAGTAACCAAAATAAGGAATAACAACTCTCATAAAGAGGTGGTAAAAAACTAAGTGATTATTTTTTTCAATATAAGAATTATCTATCTCTTCTCTGATGGTAACTTAGTGATCCCACTACAAGTTTCCCCAAATAAGTGAGGTGTTATAGTAAGAAAGAATATAAATAATTAATTGATACCCAATTATATGTTAATAGATATTTTATGTATATTATAATATGATAAATGATGCAATGAGTAAGGGATACTTTTCATTATCATTTGTTCATCAAATGTTGAATTGTATTATGTGTCATGAATACTACAACTTTATTAATTTATATTCAAGATATAACCAAATATCATATGACCTAGTGTAAGGACCCGCCCCTTTCTCATTATCTTGAGAATGTGGTGAGATACTACTAGGACTTATGCAATGTTTCCATGGTGCCAAGGGCTGACAATACATGCTGAGGTCTTTAAGAATAAATGGGCGATTGATTTTCCCTTGAGATAAACCAACAGACCAAACAAGCCATTACGAACAAAACTATAAGATGTATGTTAAAATAGAAACCAAACCCATATTTTACTAAAATACAACCAAAATAATCCATGACTAAAATTAGAGTACCAAGAGGAAGATTAAACAACATAACCAAAGAAAACTAACACACACTCTGCTGCTCCACAACAAGATTCATTCTCCAAGCACCACCAAACCACCCTAGAATAATGAAGAAAACTTGAAAAATGTGATGCTTTACTCTTATCTATGTCTCGAAATACAACATCTGAAAAATAAATTGAGAGAAAAAATAGGTAAATAATGATACTTAGTATGATTTCCCCAAATGAATTCCTTACACATTCCAACTGGATAAAACTGTTAGCACATTTATATAAAACAATATATAAAAAACATCAAATAGTTCAACAATTACCGATAATCCAAACACATCCTAACCAATCCACCTTTAACCAAACCATGAAACCCAAGGGAAATCCAATCAACCATACCATAAACCAATTCCCCATTTCACATTATCACAACAGTTATCATCTTGTATAACAACACATAATAAGGCAAACAACCATGGTGGAACTTCCCATCCGAACTCATTTACTACCTCTCCAAACTAGTGGTACTTCTCAACCACTATTCCATAATGGTGTTTCTTCCATCCATTATCCAACACCTTTTATTGTGAGACACCCCACACACTTCACACATAATGAACACAAGCCATAATACTTGACCAACCAACACGCATAGGCACACCCAGGCCACACATTATGCACGGAACCATTTCCAACATGTTCCAAAACACTTTAATAAATCCCCCCCCCCCATTTATTGAAAACGCCTTTTAAACATTTTCTATACCAAATCACATTTCAATGGAGAAATATCTTTATTGAAATTCATCTTTCATAAAACATTTTCCATAATACTAAACATTATCCATTTTAAAATCAACATTTTAAATTCACACAACAAAACCCCTTTTTCAACAATGTCCCATTTTACCCAAAACCCCAAAATCATCACCAAATGGGTTTCCACCAATATTCACACATCGTATTCACAATTAATTTAATGAAAAACAAAGTAATTTCAAACAAGGCCTCAATTTCTAACGAAGTGGATTCGAGAAAGAAGTCACCTTTCATAGGGCTCCCGTGAAATCGAACCATAAGAAACCGCACCAAATATACGGGAAAACGCTCCACAAACACCACTCTAGATCTCCTTCCCTATAATATTCAAGCCATAATATCATCACTTAAAGAAACAACAACCCCATATCTACATGCAATGGATGTAGATCTTGAAACCCAAAAGAGAGGGAAGAGAAGATCTTGAGAGAACCACAAAGAAACCAAGAGAGAATACATTCCAAATATGAAAAACCTAAAAACCACAAAGAAACCCCTTTAAATCCATTAAAAAACGAGTGAAAGATCACCCCTACCCTTGTGAAGACGAAATCCCGCATAGGGATTTTATGGGAGAAGAAATGGGTGAGTTAGGGAAAATTATGACTAACCCCATTTAAAAAAAACCCCTTTTAATGGGTCGTATATTTTACTCATAGGGTTTGAAAAACCATGCGCTAAACATGTGTATTATACAGTCCAAAGAGTCAAATATGGTATGGTTACCTAGGATTTTCACATGGTTTCCCTTAAACAGGATCATACCATGAAGACTCAAAAAACCCTCCAAACCAATCCATAACCTCTCCAAACTCTACAAAACTCTCCCAACCCATTCCCAATCACTTAATATTCATAAAAAAGTATGAAAATTGTCAAATAACTCTAATTGGAAGTGCTATATTCTCCCCACCATTAGACTTTATGTCCTTAGAATGTAGAGAAACACCACTCTTCCAAAAGAGCTTGGGCCATTGCTTGGCTATTTCTCTCTCCCACTCCCAAGTCTCCTCTGGAATCCTACCATGCTGCGAAAAAACCCAAACTAAACTGGTGATTTTACCATTCAATACTTTCTCTTGCCTATCCACAATATACACAAGCACATGAACTAAATAAACATTAGTTTCTAGCTCAATATGATCCTGATGAATCCCATGGTCCCGATCAGGCTGATACTTTTTCAACGGAAACACATGAAACACATTGTGAATCAGACTAAACTATGGTGTAAAATACAACCTATAAGTCACCTCTCCAATCTACTGAAGTATCTCAAAAAACCCAATATACCTTGCAAATAACTTAACCTACATTCCAAACCATTGATGTCCCAACCTAGGAGAGATTCTCAAAAACACATGATTACCCACCTCAATCTTCAAAGGTTGTCGACAATGGTCTATATACAATTTCTTAAAACATTGAGATTTATTCAACCTCTTTCTGATCTACTTGATTTTCTTCATAGTCTCTTGGAAAAGGCTCCTCCAATTATTGAAGTCTCACTCTTTTCTACCCAACATAGTGGAGAATGACATGGAATCCCATATAATGACTCAAATAGAACCATATGTATTGAATCCTGATAGCTATTATTAAAGGAGAACTCCACCAATTGTATGTTCTCCTCCCATGAACCACAAAAATCTATCAGATAAACGCTTAACATATCCTCCAAGGTTTGTATCGTCCTCTTAGATTTTCCATCTTTTAGAGGATGATACTTCGTGTTCATCGTCAACTGTGTCCCAAGTGATTGTTGCAAGGATTTCCAAAAAAAGATATGAACCTCATATCTCAATCTGATACAATCAAAACTGGAACACCATGCCTCTGTATAATTTCTCAGATATAGATTTTGGAAAGATCCTCCACCGTATGAGATTCATGAATTGGGATGAAATGGGCGGACTTTGTGAGTCGATCCACAGTCATAGAAATGGCATCGTGTTCCCTAACCATTATCAAAAGACTTTTCACAAAATCCATCACTTTGTGTTCCCACTTTAGCACTGGAATAGGAAAATATTGAAATATTCTTGTAGCCCACTAATACTCTTACTTGACTTGCTGACAAGTTAAGCATCTCAAAACAAACTCAGACACTTACCTTTTCATACCTTCGCACCAAAACTATGCTTTCAACTCCTTATACATATTCTGAATTCCAGGATGTAAATACCCCCTAGAATGATGATAAGCCCTGAGAAGTTCCTCCTAACAAGATACTGGTATCACCATCCAATTCTAAAAACACAAAACAGAATTCTCATTCAGTTCCCAACCCTCAATGGTGTCCCCAACATTGAGTATCGACCTCATCTCCATATGCTCAGAATCATTTGCATATGCCTCTTTAACTAAAAAAACCAGATCAGAAACCAACGAAACTGGAAAGAATACTGCTTTGTCACCCAAGTCCTCAAATTCCAACCGCATGTCTGTTATGACTGGCATCAACTACCACGTGTCTGATGCTTTTTTAACCACCTGATCATATGATGTTCTACTTAATGCATCAACCATTGAATATCCCTTATCCAGTGTGTACATTAAGTGAAAAGCAACAATTCTGATGTATTCCATCCATCACCTTTTCCCCAAATCTAAATTTCTTTGTGAGAAAATATTCCTTAAGCTCTTATAATTGGTAAACATAGTGAATTTCTCACCAAAGAGAAAATGATGCCACATTTTTTAAGCAGGAACCACTACATTCAAATCCAAATCATGTGTTGGGTAGTTCTTCTCATGAAACCACAACTAGGGTGATCCATATGAATCCACGTGATTCCCCTTCATGAGAACACAACCCAACCTTGATCGTGATGTGTCACAATACACCATGTTCCATTTCCCTAGTTAAGGAAAAACCAGGATTGGTGCTGATGTAATGTGGCCCTTTTAGCACTTGAAAACATTACTGAGACTTCTCATCCAAGTGAAATGGAACATTATTCCTTGTCAAATCTATCATCAGTGTGGCTAGTCATGAGAAGTCAGGAAACAAATGCTGATAATAGCCATCCATACCAAGGAATCTCTGTATCTGAAAAATGATCTTTGGCAGTTTCCATGAGACAAAAGCCTCTATCTTTTCAAGATAAACTAAAAAAACCCTTCTCAATAATACCATGGCCAAGGAAACGAACCTTATATAACCAAAATTCACACTTTGAGAATTTGGCATACAACCAATGATCCCTCAAAATCCCCAGCACTATCTCCATGTTGTTCCCATGCTCCACCCTGGTTCACGAATACACGAGTATACCATCAAAAAATACCACCACTAAAGAATAATGATATCTCTTAAAAATCTGATTGGTCAATTCCATGAACATTGTTAGTGCATTCATTAGACCAAATGGCATAACCACATACTCATAATTTCAAAATTTATTTCTGAAATCTATTTTGGGAATATCCTCCTTCCTCACATGAAATTGATGATATCCTGACCTCAATTCAATCCTAGAGAACCAGTGTGATCCCCTCAACAGGTAAAACAAATAATCAATGTGTGGAAGTGGATATCGGTTCCTTATCATAACCTGATTATGTTTACAATAATCAACATAGATTCGAAGAGTTTCGTCTACCTTTTTAACAAACAAAACTGGCACTGCCCACAGAGATTTGCAAGGCCCGATGAACCCTTTGTTCTCTAGCTCCTCCAACTGTACGTTTAATTCATGCTATTTTATTGGTTCTATATGGAAAGATAGAAGTGAGATAGTAATGGTCCTCATAATGAGATCAATAATAAATCCCACTTCTCTCATGGGCGAAAACCCTGAGAATTATTTGGTAAAGACATCCATAAACTGATTAACAATAACTGGAAAAACTTTCTACTCAACTACTACCACTGATGCGAATAAAAACACTACTAGGTGATATGAGATCATTCCAAAAGATGATTCCAACAAATCTGTTGCACCAATATTTTCTTTCTACTCCCCTCTAAAGAGTTGTTAAATTCTATCCCTCATTATAAAACTAAATTTTCATGCATAGAAATCGATGTGGGCCTTAAACATCGCCAACCAATCCATTCTCTATATTATATAATAATCATCCTTCTGAAGCACTGATAAATCCCACATCAATTCATTTTCATCCACATCTAAGTAACATACTCTATATAATAAGTCTCAACATTCTCCTTGACCTAGAAGAGGTTGATGTTTTAAAAATGAAGGCATAATTTCCATAGTTAAACCCATCAAACTAACAACACGAGAAGTAAGAAAATAATGGGGAGCACATGTATCAAAAAAATTTCATCAATGCGGAATTAATAAGAACCATACCTCGCACTATGGATGGTCCTGACTGATCAACCATCACATCCTATTCAGCTCCGAACAACTACTTACATTCCACATTTTGCACTTTATTACCCAGTTGAGGTTTCATGGTATTTCCAAAATTACCATGACTAACTCGGCTCGGTTGATGGAGAGTATGTTGTTTCCCTCATCCATAAAGGCATAGGATACCTAAAACCTCTATGGAGTTTCAAAAACACCTGGACTCAGAGCATTATGGAAATACCATGGAAGATTCCCCATCTAATTACAATTATGGCATGCTCAAGGTTGTGTCGTATAATGTCGCATGATGTGTCTCATAGAGCCACACTGGAAACACCTCAGCTTACTCGGAGGCTTTGGAAGAAGATTCACTTATCCTACCATCATATTCTAACCCGTACTCTAACCCAATAAATAAGTTTCCCCCATCCACTTGTACCCAACATTCGAGTTCCCACTATTCCCCCTGGGTACCCAAAAACATCCCCTACCTGTAGACCCCCAAAATATCTTTCCCATACACCATTCCTCTATTAACCATTTCTAGGTAATCATTTATACATAGCACCACCATCTTGGAGAAATATTTCTACCTAAAACCGTCATAAAAAATATATGATTTCTAGGATGTAATACCTGCCACCTTAGGTGTAAACCACACTATATTCATAAAAATTTCCACATATTCCGTTAACGAAAGGTCCTCCGGCTTCAAACGAAGGGAAGTGACATGATACTAGTCCTTAAGCGACTTTCACAAGGCACCAAAGGCTGTAAATAAATTCCAAGGTCTAAAATAATAAATTGGGGAATGATTTTACTTTGAGATAAACCTAACAACCAAAAAATCCATTTTCAAAAAAAACTATAAGATGCATGTTAACATAGAAACCCGAACCATATAGTACCAAAACACAACCAAAAAAATCCATGACCAAAATCATAGTACCTAGAGGAAGACTAAAAAATAGAACCAAAGAAAACAATTACATACTCCCATTCTCCACAGCAATATCCATGCTCCAATCACCACCAAACCACTCGAGCGTCAGGAAGAACTACTAAAAAATTGTGATGCTTTACTCTTACCTGTGTCGCGGAATAAAAAATCTACAAAATCACCAAAGTTCCAAAGCATGGGAGAGTAATAATTATCATTAGTATTTCCCCAAATTACTTCCCTACACACACCACTATGATAAAATAGTTAGTATATTTATATAAAATAGTTTATATAAAACATCTAATAGTTCAACAATTACTGATAAGACAAACACACCCTTACCAAGCCACGTTTACTAAAAACATGCAACCCAAGGGAAATCCAATAAACCATACCATTGTTCGTTTCAGCATTTCACATGAGCATAATAGTTCTCATCTTTTATATCAACACACAACAAGGCACACCACCATGGTAGAACTTACTATCCAAACCCATTTATTCCATATCCAAACTAGTGGTACTTCCCGACCACTTATCCATAATGGTGTCCCTTATATCCACTATACATAACCATTTATAATAAGACTTCCTACCCACTTCACACACAATCAACACAAATCATAATACTTGACCAACTAACAAGCATATGCACACCAAGGCCACACATTATGCACACAACAATTTCCAACACATGCCAAAACACTTCAATAAATCCCCCCCCCATTTACGAAAAACCTATTTTAACCATTTTCAATTCCTAAACACATTTCAATGAAGAAAAGTCTTTATTTAAATTCATATTTTATATAAAATTTACCATAATTATAACCATAAACCATTTTAAAATCAACATTTTAAAATCACACAACAAAACACCTTTTTGCAATAATGTACCATTTTACCCAAAATCCCCAAATCATCACAAAATGGCTTTCCACCAAGATTCACACATCATATTCACAATTAATTTCATGAAAAACAAATTAATTGCAAATATGGCCTCAAGTTCTAGCGAAGTGGAGTCAAGATATAAGACACCTAGCATAGGGTTCCAATGAAATCGACCCATAAGAAACCACACCACAAATACGGGCATACTCTCCCCCAAAACCACTATAGATCTCCTTCCATAACATTATCAATCCTTAATATCATCACTTAAGGAAATAGAAACCCTAGGTCTATATGCAATATATATTGATCTAGAAACCCAAAATTGTGGGAAGAGAAGGTATATATAGAACCACAAAGAAACGAAGAGAGAAGACTTTCCTGAGATGAACCACCTTCAAACCACCAATAAATCCCTTTAAATCCCTTGCAAATTGAGTGGGTGAGCACCCCTATCCCTTGATAAGAAGAAATACCATGAAGGGTTTATATGGTAGAACAAATGGGTGTGTTAGGGAAAATCTCGACTAACCCTATTTAAAAAAACCTTTTTAATCGGCCAATGGGTTAGCTCACAAGGTTTAACAAACCTTGCGCTAACTATGTGACTGC
This sequence comes from Viscum album, assembly GCA_963277665.1. NCBI lineage: Eukaryota > Viridiplantae > Streptophyta > Magnoliopsida > Santalales > Viscaceae > Viscum > Viscum album. The sequence continues at coordinate 57,947,542 of OY728125.1, forward strand.
TACTATCTTAATAGTGGCATATCATACGGTTACCTAGGATTCTCGCATTATTTCCACTAACCGTTATCAACCCATGTAGAATCAAAAAGGCCTCCAAACCTTTCCCAAAGCTTTAAAAAATCTCACAAACTTATTCCCCAATTTATTATTAAATCCCTTATAATTTATTTCAAGCCTTTGGAACCTTAATAACATCTCTTAAGACCTAACAACACCTCCTCGTTTCCACACAAAAAATACATTTTTTTGCAATAATGTCCCAAATTAACCAAAATCCCCAAATCATCACCAAATGGGTTTCCACCAAAATTCACACATCATATTCACAATAGATTTCATGGGAAAAAATTGAAAACAAGGCTTAAAGATATAGTGAAGTGTATTTGAGAGAGAATCCACCTACCTTAGGTTTCCAACGAAATCGACCCACCAGTAACCGCATAACAAATCTGAGAAAACACTCCACCAAAATCACTCTATATCTCCTTCTCTATCATCATCCAGAATTAATATCATCACCTAAGGAAACGACAACAAAAAATATACATGAAACAGATGTATATATATAAACCCAAAAGATAGGGAAGATAATATCTAGAGTGAACCACAAAAAAACCAAGAGAGAAGACTTGTTTAAGATGAATCGCCTTTAAACCACCAAGAAACCCATTTAAATCCCTTCCAAAACGTGTGGGAGAGCACCCTTAGACCTTGAGAAGAATAAACCTCACATAGGGTTCATATGGGATAAGAAATGGAGGAGTTAAGGAAAATCCATACTAACCCCATTAAATAAAATTCTTTTTAATGGGTATATGGTTAGCTTGCACAGTTTAACAAACCATGCACTAACCATGCAGATGCTACTATCCGAACAGTGTCATAACGTACGGTTACCTGGTATTCTCGTGCAGATTCCTCTAACTATGCTCAAACCCTAAAGACTCCAAAAATCCTCCAAACTATTCCAAAACCTATACAGTTACCTGGGATTCTCTTACAGTTTTCCCTAACTGTTCTCATATTGTGCAGATTCAAAAAGGCCTCCAAATTTTCCAAAACCTCTAAAAACTCTCCCAAAACTTTGGAAACCAATTCATATACATAAAAAGGTATAAATAAGGGTTATATACCTCAAACCTGGAGTGGTACACCTAGGGAACTAAAAAACCTCTGAAACCTTTGACTATATAATATTGATCTTTGGGATGCGAAATTGACCTATTAATCTCTAGTTTTACATGATATAACTTTCCCACGTGATGGGAAAATAATAACATGAATTTTAATGGTTGGGTTTTTAGAATTTGGACAATATTTTGAATTTTGTTTTGAAAAATTAATTGATTAGTGTAAAAAACGTTCTTAGTGCTCAATTGGGAAAATTTTCATTTTAAAAAAATCCAAGGAGTTATGATTTGGAATGTGATTTCAAAATAATTAATTGTATTCAATCCATTAAAATTTATGGTTATTGAATAACTACTATAACAATCATTAGTAGGGGGAATGATGATTTTTCTTAGTCATTTCATATTTTCATAAGATTTTTTAATGGTATTTTCACATATCTATGGGCCACTCACTCATATATTATCAATGGATGTGCTATTTTATTTTTATAACCAATGCAATGAAACATTCAAGATATTAAAGATAAATTGATTGGTTTCATTAGTCATGATACAACCAAAAGTAATATTATCTTTTAAATGTATATGCAATGTTAGGGACTATATTGTTAGAGTATCACATCATTAGGGATTTGATATAATTATCACAACAATCTATTATGGAATAAATACCCTTTAGAAATCAAAACATCAATACACTATAGCAGAAAAGGTGTAATTATAAATGGTAATTGTTTTTTAAAATTTTATAACATACCTTATTGTTTCTAAGGTTATAATGTATATTGAACATGTCACATTGAGTTCTATAATGAATAAAAAGGATAAAAAATAAAATTTAATTAAATGGTTCTTACCACAATAAGAGTTTGATATTAAAATCAAAGATATAAAATCATTGTGAGTGTGGTAAAATATCATTTTTAAGATCGGTGATACCTTATTTAAATCATTAAAATGGGTGAAAGAAAATGGAAAAGCTCCTCAGTCTATTTTTAATCTCAACATATATACTCACCCATTATATATTTATTTTGAAAATTATTTTTACACAAGAATGATATATCCTATTTATAATTCATATTAATGAAAAGTATTTTAGGTAAAATAAAATCATATCTTTTAGGATAATCCCTTATTTTTTGATACTTATAAAGATATTATCATCAAGAGGAGAATTCGATAAGAATAAGTGAAGAAGGTTATATAGTTTTTTTCACTCATATCAAATATGTAGAATCATTATATTGATTAGTGATATGTTTCTAGTGATTAAATAAAACTTGTTTAAAGTAGAATAAGATCTTAGAAACATCATTCCCAATATCACCATACTATGGAAAACTATAACCATGTAAATATAAAGTGAATAATGTGTATCTTTCACTGTAGTTGGACACTACCCATGTATTAAATAATAGTGGTTTGATCAAAATCCCTAAGTGTCAACCTATGGGTTATTCCATAAATTTCGTATAAACTAGTTTATATTATAGTGACCTAAGTTTTTACATAAATTATTGCATTATTTTTAACATAATTATACAATAATTACAAACTAATGATCGAAAGGCCCAGTGTCATTAGAATACTAGATAAATAAAACATCAACATGAAACTAAAAAATATATTTATTTTAATCTCCATAATGAAATCATAAATATATTTAATCTCCTAAAACTAAATTGGATGACCTCGGTAATACATAGACAAAAGGGGTGAGCTAAAAAGCCTAATATGTGAAAAAACGTGATAACTATGCTTTGCATGTGAATCAATAGTCATGACATGATATCATAAAAGATGGTTCTCTTAAATAATCATATATATTCAAAACCTAAAGAATAATTAATTAAATGATCATGTCAATATAGTAATGTGGTAACAACATAGAACATGACATAAGCATAATTCAAGGCAAATTTCCAATACAATGTTACATGGAGGGAAAATTCCTCTCATGGATTTGGTTTAATCCCAAATCCCATGCATAGTGACTCATGAGACCAAAATATAAACCATTGAATTTTATGGATATTTGGGTGAACCCATCATAACATGTACATGCTTATGTGTTCCCAAAAAGGAAATTAATCATATAGCATAAACATAATAACTACCCATCAAAAGAAATGGATTGCATAATCTTTACTCATATCATAATCAAAGGATATTTCATAGTGATTCTAAAGAGAAGAATGAATTAAATATTTTGGAAATTAATATCTGATTAAAAAATCATAGGTCCCAAAATACTATGTTCATTTCGAAATAAAATTCATTATAAAAGACAGAGAATTTTGTATAGAAATAAACTTTCAAAATGGTGTTATAAGGAATCGGTTAAATACATTTAGATAATAGTATCTAATTTTATTTAAAACCCATAGGTAAAACACAATGGATACACCTATAATATTACTTTATTTAATTATGATAATAATTTGAATAAATATTTTAAATTATCCCTATGTAAAAGGATTAAGGGATGGAAAAGTTTCCCTTAATCAGGTTTGGTTTTAAAGAGGGAATTTGAGAAATTAACTTTAAGGCATGTATTTCCCCATCAAAGGAAGGGATAATAAGATAGGTATATATGTAATAGAAACATATATATATATATATATATATATTAGAATCATTACCTTACATCATATAGAGATAGACTGATTTAGATATAGAAAGGTCATAACCCAGATAAAAAAAGGTGGTTTATAGAGATCCCTTACCTTAGGTTCTAGAATCATTTTCTCACTTGCACTTAATATCCATGATATTAAAATTAGACTTAATAATTACTTAACTCATAATAGTATCCCACTATTCTTGATTTTATATAATTATATTACTTTCATTTATAACCATTCCAATGAGATATAATGTTTAATTTTTTTGTTATGAGGGCATTTGTTTCATGGATCCAAAGTCGGATCACAAGTGGATAATTATTGATATTCTTTTTAAATGGAAATAAAAATATATAAGTGAAATTAAATGGAATTAATGTTATTATATAAATTTAAATGTCCCCAAATATCTTTGTTTCATCATATGGATGATTTACATAGTAAAAATGTTAGCGTTGTGTGGTTAGTTTATTTAGGTCATTTTGTTGGCCATCGCGATATAGATTCATTTTATTTAATAAAATGATTATTAAAACATTAAAAACATAAATTCAGTTATAATTTACATATTATAATCATATTTAACCATAATATTGTTTTTCAAACCTTCCTTGAAAGCGGTGTAAAAAATGAAGTATCTTGTTCATGGTAGCGGTGAACCAACCGTACATTGAACACTGTTTTCAATTTAAAAACGAAATAAGATAGGGTATAATATGGATATAACACCATAATAATAACATATTAGTACATTTTTTATCCTAATGTTATTATTTTTAAGCCTATGGATAACATACGGTCATCATATAACAGGAATAAAATTAAAATAAATTGTTTAAGAGTTTACATCTCCCTTTAGTTGTCTCCTTTTAGGATACCCCTTAAGGATCCTTGAAATTGTATTTGTATGATTAAATAAGAACTAGGACATGGGGTATAGGATTGGTAATGGGATTGGGATGAAATTTTTTATTATAAAAGGCTTATAGTTTGTGAGGAGAAGTGGTGTTTAGGGGTGGTATTTATAAGGTGGAGGAGAGTTTTTGAATATTTAAATCATTGGTTTATTATTTGGGATTGGTACTACAAATATTATTGATTATTTTGAATATATATAGTAAATGGTTGATTTTATTTCAAACTAATGGGTTCTTACACTATCAATCGATCAAAAATTTAGGTATTTAGCTTATAATGTTAAATGTCATATTTTGTCGTATTTTAATATTCACCAAAAAATCAACTATTTTAGAAAAATACTAAAAATTAACCCTAACCAGTTTTTTACATGTAAATTTAAAAAATGAAATCCATTTTATAAAAATAATTTTTTCTATATAAGAAATTTAATTTTAAAATAAAAATCCCTATTTATTATAAAAATACCAATTTTAATATAATGAATAGCTTTTTGACCCTTTGAAAATTTACTTGAGCTCTCATAAAATTATATTATCATTGTAATAAATCAATATATATATTTATAATCCCATTTTATTAAAATAAATTTTAGTTTAAATCATTATATTTTTTATAAAAAATAAAATATATATATATTTGTTTTATTAAAATAAAAACACAAATTCTATCTTTTTTAACCATTTAGTTACTTTTATTGTGATATAAATATACCATATTTTTATTTTATAGGATTAATAAACATTATTTTACATTTACATAAGTAAGGATATTATTCAAATGGTCTAGTTATAATTCAAAATGATCATATTATTATTCCAATGGTCAGATTATTATTCTAGTAGTAAAATTTGTAATGGTCATATCTGTTTCCTACTTCCTATAAATACCTCATATTTAATTAATTATTCATTCACTTATATTTGATCTAAATTATATATATATATATATATATATTCTAATTTTAAAAATTCATATTACTTTACTAGAATTATACTTTATTTCTAAAGTGTTATTGGTGAGTGTGATTATTCTAGGGGGGTCAAACATATCCGAATATTCTTGTTATTGTTATCTTATTATATATTTTTCTCCCATTGTAATAATATCAATTATTATATTTATTCTTATTTGATAAATATAATATTTAAATTAATATAAAAAATATTTTTGGTTTTATCATGTGTTGTGGGCCCATTATATAATATTGTATTAATAAATATGTCATAATTATATATTTAGAAGGGAAATCTCATTGATAAAATTTCAGGTTGTTATATTCCCCCCCCCCCTTAATAAATTTCTCCCTTTGAATTTCATTCTATATATTAAGGTGAAAATATATGAGGGTTCTTACACTTTATGGCTTCCTCTGGCTCCGATGCCACCTCCTCATAATTATGATTTTTTAAGAGTACTTTCAATCGATGAGTTTTATAATTGTGTAAAAATCTATCTCTATGATCCAAGATCTTAAATAGATACTCTTAATAAGAGGGAAAAGTTTCTAATTATACCTCCTATGAATTTAGTTCTTGTGATGGATATAGTATTTACTTACCCAAGAGGGATACATGGGATACGTCATGTACTTGAGAATGGGTTGGTGGGAGTGTTAGTCGATAGGCCACAACTCTGACGTGATCGAGAATCTCAAATAGGTCAATTTACCTATGACTATGCTTTCCATTATTCCAAAAATGCATGAAAATCTTCCATGATGATAAATATAGGAACACTTTTTCTCTATCCATAAACTACAGGTCTCATCAGCAATTTTCATCACAGCTCTTTTATCATGTTTGAGAATCCCTGATGTGTTTTTGAATGGTATTGAATTTTTCTACCATTACGTCAACCATTTTAGGACCCATTAGCTTACATTCACCAACATCATCCTAGCATGAAGGTGTTCTAAATCTCTTACCATAAAGGGCCTCATATAGATCCATTTGGATTCTTCAGTGGAAACTGTTATTGTATGAGAACTCAACCAAAGGAATACTTTGATTCCAACCTCCTTTGATGTCCATCAAGCATGATTTCAACATGTATTCGTGTTTATAGATAGTACACTAAGATTAACCATCGATTCAGGAGTAATAATCCATTTTGTAGTTTAATTCAAGGTTTAGAGCATATTAGAGACTATTTTACAACTTATAAGTAAATCTTGGATCTCATTAATATAAATTCGATTATGTTTTTATATATAGCAACACCAATTCCCCGATGTACATCCTTAAATTTGATCAAGTGATAATTCCTTTCAAATTATAATGAAATGATAAATCTTTTCAAGACATTCCAAAAAAACCCATATATCATTATTTCCTATTGATGTCTTTGGAATACCTATGAAAATTTATAAGGTGATGTTTTCTCATTTCCATGTAGGTATGGGTAATGGATACAATGTCCCATTGGACTTAACTCTTTCAACCTCAACCTATTAAAATACCAATGATTTTAATATATATTTTGAAAAATCCTTCTTCATATTGCCCCACCAATAGTGATCTCAAATATCTCGATAAATATTTATGGTCCTTGGGTGGATGGAGTATGACGATATATGTACATCATTAAACATATAATTATTTAACTCAATATTTGATTGTACACATAGTCATGACACAAATATTACAACTCCTTCATCAATTTTGAACTCTGAGGATTTCACTTTTTGAATAGCTTCTATCTTTCTTTATATTTACACATTATCTCTTTGAAGATCCTTTATATTCTACAAAATGGTTGTATGAGTAATAATTTTAGAAATTAATGATGATTTTCCATCTTTTTTTATCCCCATATCCATCATTTAACTGTCTAATATAGTTTGATCCTTATTAATTCAATTATCTACAAGGTTACCCGATTCTTTCTACTTTGAGAATATATTTGTTTATTTTCTTTCCTAGGATGCTAGTGGATTGATAATTCATAATATCAGATCAAATATAACCATATTTACTAGAAAATATTAATATCCTTCTATTGAATATATATTTTATGCTCTTAATATCCATATTTATTTCACACTTCTCTTTATAAAACTAGTTTCATCAAATATTTACAAAAAGATCACTGTAACCAACTCAAAATCATGTGTTGGTTAGTTCTACTCATGAACATTCAATTTTATTGAGGATTAGGCTATCACTTTATAAAATTTCATTAGTATATATCCCAATAACATATTTTAATCATCACCTTATACTAGAAAAAATTACCCACTTGAGGGAATCAATAGGATTAGTGCAATGATAAGCATATTATTAAATTTCTTAAAGTTATATTCACAATCACTGGTCCAAAAAACATTACTCCCTTTTGAGTTAACTTGTTTAGAGGGTTTCTAAATCATGATAATTTTCTCACAAATTTTTGGTAATACCCATCTAGTCTAATGAATTTATATATAGCCATTATAAATATTCTTCTAGGACACTCTTCATGTTATTTTGTCTTAGAAGGGTTCACATATATCCCTTTTCTAGTGACAATATGCCCCAATAATGATACTTCCTCCATCTAGAACTCAAATTTACTGTACATTTCATATATATTTTCCTTTTGTAATGTCTTTTTCACCGTATTCAAATTCTTCTTGTACTCCTCCTTACTTTTGGAGTATATTATAATTTCATCAATAAAGAATACTAATAAATTGTTGATGTAATATCTAAAGTCTCTATTAATTTTGTCTATAATTATGGTTAGATTAATAGTGATTTTAAAGTACATCACTATGAGATCATAGTTTCCATACCCTATTTGAAAGGAAATATTGGCAATGTTTTCCTTCTTCACATGTAATTAGTGACAACCCAACCGTAGGTCCACCTTAGAGAAATACTAGGCCCCGTATATTTTATCAAGTAGGTAATCTGTCTATGGAAGGGGATAGTTTTTCTTTATCATGGTTTTTTATTTAATGATAACCAATGAATTGGCATAGTGTCCCATTATTATTCTTGACAAAGAAGAACATCACACCCCATAGTGAAGCACTCAGGAGAATAAAACCCTTTTCTAGATTATCTTTTAATTTCATCTTTAGTTCATCCAACTGAATGTCTATTATTCTCAATGGAGTCTTTGATATAGTAAGTGAACCAGTTTTAATTTTAATTGCGAACTCAACCACTTGGTCAGGAGGAAGAACATTCCACTCTTCATGGGATACATTACTATAATCCCCCACAATTGTAATTTCATTATGAATTATTCTAACCTTAATCTTAATAATTTTATCTAGATATTCTTCCTCATAAATCAATAATATCCACACTTGAAAGTAATATTCTAAAGAAGATTCATCCTATTCCTTACACTTATAAAGAATTTGAGTATGACTCAGGATGTGAAAATTGATCTCCCTCTCCTGATATTTAATGTTTTTTATATAAGGAATTCTAATATATACTCAATATAGTATCAAATTCCACTAAAGTACATATTATAAGGTTTAAAGAAATTAAATTTCTTTGAACATCAACTTGTGATACAATAATCATAGAATTGTTTCCCGAATTAAATCAAATCATTGGGGGTGGTGACTCGATGCTCTAAAAAAGAATCCTAGATATAATTGATTGGAATGAATTGAAATAAAATAATACATAAAAAACTCTATATTCATGAATAATTGTGTATTTATGATCATGATCCATGTAAATAATCATCATATTGTAGGCCCCTCCTAGTTCCCTCGGTTAGGAGACTACTGGTTTGTATCATCATTATTATCCCTTATATTAGAGAATTTATTTTGATAATGTCAAAGTTCTCCAAATCCATGTCATTTACCTGTTAATGGTCTCATAGGTTAAAATTTATTTCCATGTGTCTTGTTAACTAGATTTTCAATGTTCTTTTACAATTGGATTCTTTATACCCTCATTTTTCAAACATAAATCATCTTTTAGTTTCATTGATACCTCTACCCGAATTTTAGACATGTAGGAAATTGATCCTTTTTTATTATCTTTATCTCTTGAACTTCTATGAGAACCCATCCTTCTTTTTTTTCAAAACTCAACTATGTTCTACTTGTTAATTTTAATTCATGATAAATAGTTTGGAATAATCAAAATATTCCTCACTTTGGCTTCGATAGATTTAGTAAATTTTTTTGGGAATTCTTCACAGTTTCCATTGCATTGTTTATTGGCATGATTCATCCTATTTCCCATCATTAACTATAATAAGGGAAATGAATAAAATTGGATGATAATACTCAAACTAAAAATTATTTAAAAAGTTAAACTATAAACATATAAGGAATGACTTATAAATCACATGTAAATTGTAACTTATTGTCCTATATATTTTAATCTAGGTTATCAATGGTAATTTTCCTATTATGATGTCTAACCTAAAAAAAATCAATTCCTTCATGATTTTTTCAATGAGTTTTTCATTTTTATAAATCATATCCCCCATGAGTATAAAACTAGGTTTACCGTAAAGTATCATTATCATTCACTAGGTGATAATTGATTTAATACCTAATTCACCCTTTTTAGGGTTGTTACCCCAAGTTACAACCGTTTCAAAGCTACATCCACTTATAGTATCTAGATAGGGATGTAATTTCATAAAAACCAATCACTCTATACTTCCAAAATATTTCAAGATATTATATTATACTTTGACTTATCCCTAGGTTTGTCACTAATGTATACGATTTATAATCTCTAAAAATAACTAGAATTTTCTCTAATACCATATATATTAACCGAGGCCTTTTACACATATTGTTACATGATTTTTAATATAAATATCTGACAATTACAAACCAAGGATCGAATAGCTAGTGTCTTTGGAAGACTTGGTACTTAAAACATCAACATGAAACTAAAATAAAACATATTAGTTTATCTATATAATACAATCATAAATCCATTTGAGATCGTAAAACTTCATAGGATAAACTAGGGAATTCATAGGAAAAAGGGGTGAGGTAAAAAGCCGAGTAAGGAAATAAACATGATAATAAAGCATTTCAAGTGATTTATAAGGAATAGCATATATCATAAAAGTTAGGCCTCATGAATAATCATATGGAGGCATAAAATAAATAATAAGGAATAATAAATTCATGGTGAGATAGAAATGTGGAATCTAAAAGAACATGACATAAGTAGAAGTCAAGGATAACTGCCAAGACAACTTCACAAGGTGGAAAAAGTCCCATCAAGGATTAGGTTTGATCCCTAGTCACATACATAATGTATCATGGGACAAAAACAGGACCCAATGAATTGGAGTGATATTTCGGTTCATCCATCATAATATGTACATAATTATATGTTCCACAAAATAAAATCAATCATAATAAATAAATATAAGACATATCCATGGAAATAAATGGGTTTCATAATCATATCTCATATCAAAATAAAATAAATTTTCATAAATACTAAAAACAGAAGAAATAATTAAATATTTTATATGTTAATATAAAATTACATAATCTTACATCCCAAAATATGGTTTTTATTTTGAAAAAAAACATCATGAAAAAGGGTAGAGAATTGGGTATAGAAATGAACATTCAAAATAATGTTTTAATAAATCAGTTAAATACTTTTGGAGAAGAGTAAGTATTGAATTTTATTTTTTAAAAGATAAATAATGATATTTATAACTAAAATATTCCTTTTTTAATTAAATTTTGTATGTTAATAAAGACTTTAAATGAGTATTACATTAATGTATTAAGGGATATAAAAGTTCCCCTTAATCATGTTTAATTTTAAATAATCCATTTTAGAAATGAACTAAAGGAATGGATTATCTCATAAAATGATGGGACAATAATATAGGTATATATTTAAGAGACATAAATAAATAATTTATAATCCTTAAATAACAACAAACAGATATATAATGTGAGTTATATAGGGAGATTTCATAACCCAATGAAAAAGGTGGTTTGGAGGGATCCCTTACCCTAGGTTCTAGAATCATTTCTCAATTGCACTTAATGTTTTATATCATAAAATTTCCTTAATTAATTAATTAATTCAGAAAATTTTGTATATATTTTATTTTTTATAATTATATAATTTTCATTTATAACCATTTCAATGAGATATAATGTTTAATTTTACTATTCTGAGGTCGTTCATATCATGGTTCCAAGGTCGAATCACTTATGGATAATTATTAATGTTATTGTCAAATGATAATACAAAAACAAAAGGGAAATGAAATTGTATTCATATCCTTAAGAAAACTAAATATCCCCAAATTTATTTTGTGTTCAAACATTAGGATGATTCACTAAGTAAAAACATTATTGTTGTGTGGTTAGTTCATTTAGGTTGTTTTGTTGAACTTCATGAATTAATTCATTTTATTTAATTAAATAATTATTAAACATTAATTAACTTTAAATTAGTTATAATATACCTATTATAATCATATTTAACTATAATATTTTTTCTATAACCAACCCTGAATGAAATGGAGAAAATGAAGTATGTTGTTAATGGAGGCGATGAACCAACGATATTGTGAACCACATTTTCATTTTAAAAACGAAATAAGGGAAGGTGTGAGATATATATTTCCCAATAATAATAAAATATAATTATATTTGGGATACTAATTTTATTAGGTTTATGTTTATGGAAATCATATGGGTATGGTATAAGAAGAATAAAATTAAAATAAATTTAGTTTGAGTTTAACTCTCCATTTGGTTGTCCCCTTTTAGGATACACCTTAATGCTCTTTGGAATGGCCTTTAGATGAGACTAGAAGAACTAGGAAATAGTGGATATGATTAGGAAGTTAATTATGAATAACGTTTTCAAGACAGAACTATTATATGTTTTTGAGTAGAATGGGTGGTGATGGGTGGTATATATAAGGGGAGGAGAGGTGTATTTTTAAATATTATAATTATTAGTTTATTATTTAGGATGAAGAATACCAATAGTATTAATTATTATAAACATATATTGTAAATGGTACATGTTATTTAAAACTAATGTGTTCTTACATCATCCCTAAATCAAGAAATCATTTATTTATCTTATAATGTTAAATATCGTATTTTCTCGTATTTCACTATTCACAAAAAAAATCAACTATTTTAGAGAAATACCAAAAAAATAACCATGAAATTTTTTCAAAGTATAGATTATAAAAAGAAAATAAATTTTCTGAAAATAATTTTCTAAATATGATAATTTTAATATTTAGATGAAATAATTATTTATTTGAAAAAAAATTAATATTATGGTCAATTATTAGACCCTTTGAAAATTTATTTAAGGTATCATAAAATTATTTTATCATTATAGTATAACATATTTTTAATTTATAAACCAATATTATGAAACTAATTTTTTTTAAATAATTATATTTCTTATAAAAATGAAAATAAAACATATATGATTTACAAAAATAGGAGTAATTATTTTTATCATTTTTAAACATTTATTTACTACTATCCTGATAAAAATATGCCATATTTTCTTTTTATATGATTATTAAATATATTTTGTAGTTTCCTACCTTTATCCAAACCTCTAGACCATTTAATATTTTGTTTAATTCCTTACAAGGGCCTTCTTAATGATGCCTAGGAGCTTAGAGGAGGTCTCGAGTGTGTTTGGGGATCATTTAAAGCCCGTAGCACTAAAAAGGGAAAAACATACTGGGGCACATAGTTTTCTCTGCAATTTTGGGACCTAGCGTGCATGGTTGTGCAGTGTTATAGAGGTTTAGGAAATATCTCAAATGCATTGTTTGTGCAAGATTAGACAAATTGTGTGCCTAATAATGTGACGTTCCCATTTATAGTAGTGAATGGAACATGGTTGGAGCATGATTGGTTAATCGTACATCAAAATTGTATATAGTGTAAATATTTGTGAAATTTCTTATTTTACCTCCTTTAATGATTTAATCTCACCCCACTTTCTCCCTTTTATCCTTACACTGAAAATTTCCTCTCCCTAGATGCATGGAGCTCCATCTTCCCCTCTTATAGGTTTTTTACTACCTCCCTCATCCATGGAATGATTCATTCATTGTTAGAATCATTGGAAAGACCTTGGTATGATCTTACTTCTTCAATATTTTAATTCTAGTCTTATCTAATATTTTTCATTATTTTGGTGTGAGGGGTTTTCCCTATTTTTGGGGTACTAGATAAATATTTTGATTTCTTTCATTTTTGGTTGAATCAAGGCCTAATAATGGATGATTAGAGTGCTTCTACATAGTGTTAGGGGGTATATTCCTTTCCCATTCCATTCATTGTATTTTAGTTTACATTCTATTTTTCCGCTCATCGGACCCTTTCGGTGTTGCTTTGTTCTTATTAAATAAATCAATTAAAGTGGGTTTCCATGTCTATTGGGATCCTAGAATATGGTAAAACATATATTTTTGGTGCTCTCCTTGTATTTGGACACCCCTTTGGGTGTTCCATCCTAAATGGATTAAATATCCCATATGCTTTCTGTTGAGTTTCACCTTGAGTGTGTGTGTGGAACCTTGGTTGAATGTTTTAAATTGATAAACAGAATTAGATGAATGGTGAACCATGAGCTGGATCCCATTGGTAAGGCCAATGATTAATTCCCATTTTTTCCCATGTATAATTCCTTCTTCCTTTGATCATGCTTATTGATATATGTTCTTACATAGTAACCTTGTGATAAATGTGTGTGCTCATTTATCAATATGTGCCTTGTGCCTTATTTAATTTGTTGTACTTGGTGCCTTATGTAAATTCTTGTAGCCTCTAGCCCATGTTTTATACATTTTCCATGCTATGTACTTTACACCTTCATCATTCTACTTATTGCTTTATGATTATTACATATTCTATTATTGATTGGATTGAATTGAATTATATACATGTTCACGATTATTTAGTTGGTGATAATTAAATTTCATTGATGAAATGAGGTTACATATATACAATGTTGTTTTATATTCTTTTCATGACATTTCTCACTAGCTATGGGATAGGAGCGAACATGGATCCTGAGTTAAGGGTCTCATAGAAGGAATCACTGTGCTCGGTTGGATTCACTTGATGCGCCGAGAGAGATACCTTTTCATTCCATGTACGAGTTCTCCGGGAATATTTACTTATACTCATGAGTGATGTTGGTTCCCTATGAGATCAATTGAGGATTGATATATTAGAAATATGGCTATGTCAAACCATGGGTGAGACCCAGTCCCCTATGTGATATATTTGGTATGGACACAGAGTAATCGTGTTATGAGTGATACAAAGGATTTTGTATGGGTTTCCTTTGACATAATCGATGACATTGGTTATATTGGATGTTCCGTAGCGACCCTTGGGAATCCACTTAGATCACCTTGGATGGTCTCGGACTCCACAACTGTAATTGATGGGTTGGATAATTGTTCATTTTACATTGGCTCTTTTTTACATATTATACATTGCATATGTACTTCTTTTCATACATCTGGATTAGGATGAAGTAATTGTTATGGGTCGAGTGTCCTTTTAGGAACCCAGACTATGGTGGTTATGTTTTGTTTAGTGATTGCTCTATTTTTATTTATACTAGCACACTTCCATTTATTTAATTCACAAAATGTATTTTCCTAGACACAGTAGGTTCCAGCCTACTGAGATTATATCTCACACCCTTCCTGGGCACTGTTTGGTACATGATAGGACTCTACGATCACAAGTATGGATAAAGGGAATCACACTACTTCCAATGCTTGATTCATTTGATGCTTAGTATGGTGTTTAGGGGTAGAGGACTGAGCCTATTCTTGAGATGTTGTGTAATAGTTTTTTTCCTTCTTCCAGTTTTTGTATTTCATGTAGTATATTCTTTGTATCCCATATTTCTCAATGCTCCCATTTTTATATAGTATCAGGACATGGACATCACCTTTTGTAACCATTTATTTATTTAGCTTCCACCACTTGGTTATTTATTCTACATAGCTTATTTCATTAATTTCACAACAATATACTTATTATTATGCTTTTAGTATTTATTATTTATTGTTTACTGTTGTGCATAATTAGATCTGTGAGGTCATAGTCTCCCCATAGACACACATTAGAACCACGTTGCTAGTCATCAGCCTTTGTCATTCGGGGAGATGCATTTGAGTTCATGTGGCCTGCCATCTCAAAGAACTGTTGAGTGGAAACTGAGGTGAGATGCTATAAAGTGGTATCAGAGGTCAATTTTCCTTTTTCTCTTATTGTTCAAGTTTTGACAGGAGACTTGGACATTATAATTTAGAACTAGCCCTATACTTGGGTATAGCTAACACATGTACATGGGAAACCCAAATTTTCTTGGATAGAAAATTATGATTACTGATTATGCCATTTATGGTTGATATGTCTTCACCATTGGGTGATGAACTTGTATTATTATGTTATTATATTGATATGATTATAAGGATGGTTTCAAATACTTAACCCATTGAGATAAGGGAATTGTATTACATGAATCATACTCTACACCATAGGATTAAAATTTCATGCATTTTTTCATGTCATATCTATATTCAGATTGCATTTCCTATTATCATGTGATTAGTATTGTTCATTGTTTTTTAAGCCTTATAGTGCCTGTATTGTTATAATATTAGAAATGTTCCAATTTACCTTGCCAGAGTGTATTATAAATTGGATTGAGTAGAAATTCCATATCAATTTATAAGGTGTATGGTCCCTTATAAATTGAAATGGTGATCCACGTAATCTAATATTTTAATGGGGATTTAATTACATAAATGAAATAAAATAATTTCCAACTTTTAAAATTAATTTTTCACCATATAATTATGAGAAATTTGATACCTTGACTATGACATAACCATAGAAATGTGTAGTAGACCATGTCTATGGTGATCCTTATGTTACCTTTTCCCTCTTACCTAGACATGACTCTAGGAGTAGGCTGAGGCTTATTTTGTGTTCCAAGGAGACCTTATACCATCCCTTATTTTATCATTTTCCTTATATGTTTCTACATTTTCTAAATGTCATCGGTGGTATGAGCTTGGAATTTGTAGAGTCAGGCCACCACGACGACCTCCTGTTGTATTCCAATAAGGTAGAAATGAGCACACTCTAGAGGTGGTGGGCCCTAAGACACCCATTATACCTTCTATAGTGCCAACAGAGGAAATCCTGGTAATCTTCCTCTATGAACAAAATATCAATTTCATGAGAGATTCATTTGTTTTATGCATCCAATTCAGGGTGGTCCCCAGCATGCCCCAACTATGCTAGAGATGACTTAGAACTTTCAGCAGTAGAATCCTCCCACCTTCTCGAGGGATGGAATACCTCATATTAACAAATCATGGTTAGAGGCTAAAGTGTCCATATTAGACTATATTGAGACACCTACATACCAGAGGGTCAACCTCGCTACCTACATGTTATGTAATTTTACCACGTGTTGGTGGGATTTCATATCTCAGGCTATGTATTATTAAGGCATTGTCTGGGTAGACTTACAGTTGGATTTCTAAAACAATTTCTTTCTTCAGACATTGAGAGAAGATCGATCTAGGGAATTCATGCATCTTTATTAGGGATCGATGATTGTGCTTGATTATTCAACTCACTTCAATGAGCTTCATTGCTTCCCTCCATCTATGACTGGTGATGATTTGATGACTATGAGGTGTTTTGAGGATAGACCTAGGAATGTTTTCTGAAATGAACTATGTTGCATTTGTTGTCAATGAGGCATGATGTTGTCATGGAATGAATGGATGTCAAGGAATGTCAAGATGTGAATGAAAAAGGATGTGATGGTGATGGTGATGAAGGAGAATGGCCATGGTACTAAGATGCATGTCATTTAGGAGATTCACTAAGTGACATAGGATGTTGTGGTTGAAACATTCTCTATGTATATCAGACGATTGTAGAACTGATCTTAATGTTTCAATACTTGTATCAAGAGTATACTAAGTTACACCACTTGAATAATGGATGATGATGGAGCATCATCATTGTATCAGATGATTGTTGAGCTGCTCTTTTAGTTCCAAGAACTTGTATCAAGTAGATACAATGTCACAACATTGTTTCAAGACCATGAATTGTTTTGAAAATGCATGAGGAGATGAAGAGAGCCATCCACAACTTCTAAGTGGATTAAGTGAGCTAAAGAAGTCCATGCACTATCACTTAGTGCATGTGAATATGAAGAAGATCCAACTTGATCTCTAATTAGATCAATAAAGAACTTTGATGAATATGTTTGATTCAGGAGCTTCGGTTGATGAAGAAACTTCTACAAATGTCTCATAAGTCTAGAATACATGATTGAAAGGAGTTGAGGATGTTTGTGGAAGAAGAATGAAGAAGAAATGGAAAGAATGGCTTAGAGGTTGAAGTGGCATTTGGCATTTGATATGGCTTGAACTTATGGGGAACTTTGTTTTTAACAAAGTCTTATTTCCATACATTGCCAAAACAATTGGCCAGCCATGGGACCTTGAGGGTTCAACCCCAAGGCACATGTGGGCCTAAGGCGCCACGCCCAAGGGGGAACCCGTGGGGCAAGCCCAGGGCGGCAGCAGGGCCACGCAGGGGTGTCACGCCCGCGCGACAGGGGCGAATGGAGCGCGCCCGGAGTTCATGGTGGGCGCTAGAGCACGCCCGCTGAGTGGCAGGGGTGGGCGCAGAGCGTGCCCACAGAAGAAATCGGTGCGGGGCGGCACCGAGAGGGGAGGAGATTCCACTGTCCATTCATGGGAGCGGAACTTTGATAAACCGCGAGAATTCCGTGGCCCGTTTCGATGTGGGACAAAGATTTTTGCCGCGGATTGAATATGCGCCGCTCGTTCGATCGCTCGGCCGATCTCCGCCGCTCATCGCATCTCTCCGCTCTAGATCTTATCCCGGCCATCCAAGTTCAATCAACGCCAGATCCGACGGACGAGGAGTCGTCCCCTACCTCAAGCTCACCCGACGCCTCCGCGTCGCCACCATCGAACCAGTGGCCATCCGAGCATCGTAGATCGAGCTCCCGGCCACCTCCGATCAAGATAAAGACACCATTGTGATCGTCTGGCCATAAAGAACATATTCATGCATTAAAATATGCATGCATGCAATGAGATGATGAATTCGGTCGAGGCCGAGGCAAACGAAGCTGCCGAGGCCACGCAGATTCGTGCTTTGCATGGATAGGCCTAAACAGAAGGCATGCATGTGTTCAAAAATGCATGCACATGAAGACTGTGCGCTATAATGAAGCCCCGCGTTGAACAGATAATTGAAAACAAGATTTGAAGGAAATATTGAAATCCCAAAACTTTCGGGAGTTCATGTTTTATCTCCGTGGATGAACCGAGGCTCTCCTCGCCTATAAAAAGAGAGCCTGAGCACTCAGAGTCGCTTGCTGATCCTCTAAAGAGAGAAGTCCCGCGAAGCCTCTGTGCCCAGCGAAGTAAAAGCTCCGCGCAACCCACTTGCGCGACGAAGCAGCCCGAAGCCATTCCTGGCTTCGTGTGTTCCTTTTGCGCACCTATTGCGCGAAATAAGAGAAAGGGAGAGGTCCATGCGCACTTCCCTTGCGTGACAGGAAGATCCCTCACTGCCCGCATACTTGCGCGGAAGGAGGTGTTTGCGGGGCCGCTTGTGCCCTTGCACTTGTGCGCCCACAGTGGTGTTGCACCCTGTGCGCTTGTGGTCTTTGAACCCTGCGCGTCAGAAGCCACCCAAGAGCCTTGCGTGCCTTGCACCCACTGACACTTGCGCGTCTGCCTTGCACCCAAGGAGTTCGGGATGTGTGTGCAAAAACAGAAGAAGGCAGTGTGTGTGTGCCAAGTGGAAAAGAAGACCCGAGGCCTTATTGCCTTGTGTGAAGTGAAAGAACACACCCTAGTGGTGTATGTGAAAAATAAGAAGGTCGTGGCTTACACCTAAATGAAGTAAAAAAAAAAGGTTGTGGGTGTTAAACACAAGAGAGGAGGCCAAGCTCAAGTGTGTGCCAAAGGGAAGAAGTTGTGTGTGCGAAGAGTAGAGGCCGAACCTTAGTGTGTACAAAGTGATGTGCACACTTTGAAGAAGAAAAAGACCCACACTAAAGAACAACACATTTGTGAGTGTGTAAAAAAAAAGAACAAAGTGTGAAGAAGGAAGAAGGTGTGTGTGCTAAAAAGGATTACACCATTTGTGGGTTTATTGCACCAAGAAGAAGGAAAGGGGAGTGCATGCATGCATGCATGCACATGCACACGTGAACAAGTTGAATCTGGTTGTGTGCATCTGAGTTGACCAAGACCAAGAGTTCTTGAAGAATATTGAGAAGCCATGCAATCAGTGCATGAGGATGCATAGATGCAATGCACTCAGTGCATGAAGTTGATGTGAAGTGAGACTGAAGCCAGACTGAAGTTAAAGACATCAGCTACCTGAGTTTTCAGTAATTGAGAAGACCCTGATCAACAGAAGTGATCAGAAGCTGTGAGCAAGACCAACAGATCTTTTCAGAGGCTGTTGAAGATTCTTGAAGAGAGAGGCTAGGTCATCCTTAGAAGAAGGAGATAAAGCCTGAGCAAGACGAGAAGACCTGATCAACTCAAGTGATCAGAGGTACAGAGCAAGGCCATCAGCCTTTATCCCAGGCTGCTGAGGATACTTGAAGAACTTAAAGTGAAGAAGAGCTACTCGTGTGACTCGCGGAGCCAGGAGAAGCCCCCTGTGAGACTCAGGGAGGAAGAAGTCTACAGTGGGATTCTGGAGCAGGCCAGTGGGACTCTGGTAACACTGTGGGACGCAGTATAAAGACCCTCCTGTGGGACTCAGGAGAGATACAGTGGGATGCTGTATCGACCAATGTAATTCTAACAAGTTATAATGGAGAAACCATGTTGGGGTGTATAACCAACATGGCAAGGACGTAGGCCTTTGGTGCCGAACCTTGTAAATCCTTGTGTCCTGTGCCTTTACATTTACTGCATCATTCGAGGAAAGGCTGAGAGATACAAGAATAGTGGATCGAGGCCTTAACAAGCCATAGAGGTTTAATTGATTAAGAATCAATTAGTAAAAAGTTTTAAAGGATCACTGATTCACCCCCTCCCCCTCTCAGTGATTCACACTGATCTGGGAACTTCAATTGGTATCAGAGAAAAGGTTACCTCTAAAAGATCCAAGTTAGTCTTTATGAAGTGCAGATTTGAGGAAATGAGTGACCAGCCTCAAATGGAGATATCTGCCAAGATTCGGAAAAATAGAAAGAAGAAACAGGCCAAGAAGATGAAGAAAGCATGTCCTAGCTGTGATGAAGTTGGAATAATGAATGATCTTCTAAATGAAATCAAATATCTTCAGAAGACAGTCCCCAAGGAAGTGAAAATGTGTATAGCTACAGGAATCCTTGATCTTCAATATGAAAAATTACAGCTAGAAGATGAAGCCAATTCTCTGGAATTCCAATTGGCAAAAAGGGTTGGCATAACCAACACTCTCAGAAAGCTGGTGAAGGCTAAAGATGAAACCGTTTCTCTTTGCAATGAAAGATATGAAGATACTTGGGAAGAATTTCAAAGAATCCTTTCTGAGAAATAATTCTTTAAGACAATGGTCAAAGAAGTTTTCCATGCACTGGAAAAATTGCACAGAGTTTCAATGGTTGTCAAAGATGCTCAACTAGAAGACAAAGTCAAATGGGTGAAGGAGCTTGACAACTCATTGCATGAAATAAAGAAGGTTCATGATAACCAGATGGAACAGCTAAAACAGAATTGGGAAGGTAGGCTAAGATTGGTTGAGGATGAGAAGAACTCCCTCAATATGAAATGCTTTGAACTGGAGGTGATATTGAAAAATCTGCAATCACCCAAAGCTGAAGCCTCCCAGTCAGCTGAAAGGAGAAATGTTGCTACTCAAGTATGCATTGAGCAGGATGATTCTAAAAGAAAGACATCCTCTAATAAAAGGGAAACAACTTCTAAAAAGAAGGTACCATCCATACCATCTTGTACTCATGTTTCTAAATGTGTTTCCACAAAAAGTACAGGATGGAAGAATAACACTGATCAAGTATGGAAGAAGAAGATAAAGAAAGAGAGCTCTCCTGAAACAGCACAACAAGTCAAGAAAAGTACCCAACAATCAGAAGGACTGAAGAGGTCAAGATTTGTGGGTCAGTGTTGGTGTTGTAATAAGTATGGGCACTGTGCAAAGGATTGTTGGCACAATCCACTGAATGTCAAAGAACAAAGGAAGCCCATGCCAAGGGGGAGCAAGCCAGAAGAAAAGAAGCAGCATCCACAGGTCCAGAGACATCTGTTTACTGCAAATAGATTTGGATTTCTTGATAACATCTGGGATGTGTGCAAAAGTGGTCAAATAGATACATGTCAATCTCCAACTGTATCCAGAGCTCAAAAGAAGAAAAGATCACAGAACCTAGCTCATAAAGAATCCTTGGGAAGCAAGCATAAGAAAGTAGAAGATGCTCCCAAGAAGATTTTGAAAAAGGAAAAGAAGTCCTTGGAGTCTAAATCCAAGAAGGGTGATGCATCCAGAAGGACCACCAAGAAAACATGCTTCTACTATGGAAAGAAAGGACACACCATGGATCTTTGTGAACAAGCCATGGAACTGAATAGAGGCAGACTGGACTCAAACAGACGATCAATCCAAAGGAAGCAGAAGGGATTGATTGAAAACAAGTTGCCTAAGAAAGGTAGCTTGAAAGCATCGAAGGAACCATGTAGAATATCCAGAACTGAGGCCACACTTCCAAGTGACTTACTAGTCATATGGCCAAATCAGTTGCAACTTGCCAAAGATCTGCAAAGAGATGAAGATGATGTTCTGGCAATTTCTAAGGCAAAAGGAAAGAAAAATATTTCACATGAAGATCAAGTTCTGTGTGTGAGGTGCAATCAAGCTGGACATACTAGTGATAAATGCATGATATTCATTCCAGATCAGAAGGGATTCTTCAAAATAATGAAGATTGCACCAGGAGACTCTAGTGCTCAGAAGACACCTAGAAATACAGGAGTCACACACAAAGAAGTTAAAGAGGTGTTGAGATCCACACCAGCACAAACATCATTGAAAATCAAATGTGCAAGTGTGAAGAATGGTGAAAATGGGACATCTCGGTTGAGAGAATATTCTCAACCTTGTTGTTCACATTGATGAACCAAGGAGGTTCCATCTTATTCCCTAATCACTTGTATTTACATGTGCTAACATTACATGGAATTGAAGATGATTATCATTCTCAACTGGAGGATGGTTTGGACAGAATGGAGTGCACCCCTTGAGGGGGAGCCAATCTGAAGAAGATGGGATTCTTAGATTAATACCATCTTGAGAAAAGTAAAGGTATTCCAATCATACTTTCATCCCGTGTTTCTTAATTGTATTCATCATGACAATTAAGGGGGAGTATTGATTGAAGACAAATGGTTGAAAGGGGGAGCTTTATCTTTGCACCTGAATTTTCTAATGAGTTTTGTGAAGTTGTGCAGGATTTAGCAAATTCATTATTATATCTGAAAAATTTCAAACCCCTAAGCATGATCTCACATGTGTAGAGAATTATGGACAACTTTGAATTCCTTGGTCATATCACTCTTGTTTTCTACACCGGGTTAGCCCAAGTAGACTTAGAGCTGATTTACTAAAGGTTCATTGCTCAAGTGAACATGTGACATCATCCCTCTCTTGTGATTTTCAATACAATGATTTTCAAAGGGAGGAAGTGATTTTTTTTAAGAGAACCACACCACACCTTTTCATTTGATTGCCAATAAGGGGGAGAAATATTTTCACACATATTGACCCATTCATATGTGCAGAAGTAGTGTATTGACAACAAATACAAAGGGGGAGATTGAAATGCACTGTGTTGCATTTGTTGTCAATGAGGCATGATGTTGTCATGGAATGAATGGATGTCAAGGAATGTCAAGATGTTAATGACAAAGGATGTGATGGTGATGGGGATGAAGGAGAATGGCCATGGTACTAAGATGCATGTCACTTAGGAGATTCACTAAGTGACATAGGATGTTGTGGTTGAAACATTCTCTATATATATCAGACGATTGTAGAACTGATCTTAATGTTTCAATACTTGTATCAAGATGATACTAAGTTACACCACTTGAAGAATGGATGATGATGGAGCATCATCATTGTATCAGACGATTGTTGAGCTGCTCTTTTAGTTCCAAGAACTTGTATCATGTAGATACAATGTCACAACATTGTTTGAAGACCATGCATTGTACTGACAATGCATGAGGAGATGAAGAGAGCCATCCACAACTTCTAAGTGGATGAAGTGAGATAAAGAAGTCCATGCACTATCACTTAGTGCATGTGAATATGAAGAAGATCCAACTTGATCTCTAATTAGATCAATAAAGAACTTTGATGAATATGTTTGATTCAGGAGCTTTGGTTGATGAAGAACCTTCTAAAAATGTCTCATAAGTCTAGAATACATGATTGAGAGGAGTTGAGGAAGTTTGTGGAAGAAGAATGAAGAAGAAATGGAAAGAATGGATTAGAGGTTGAAGTGGCATTTGGCATTTGATATGGCTTGAACTTATGGGGAACTTTGATTTTAACAAAGTCTTATTTCCATACTTTGCCAAAAAAATTGGCCAGCCATGGGAACCTTGAGGGTTCAACCCCAAGGCACATGTGGGCCTAAGGCGCCACGCCCAAGGGGAAACCCGTGGGGCAAGCCCAGGGCGGCAGCAGGGCCACGCAGGGGTGTCACGCCCGCGCAGCAGGGGTGAATAGAGCACGCCCGGAGTGCATGGTGGGCGCTAGGGCACGCCCGCCGAGTGGCAGGGGTGGGCGCAGAGCGCGCCCGCAGAAGAACTCGGTGCGGGGTGGCACCGAGAGGGGAGGAGATTCAACTGGCTGTTCATGGGAGTGGAACTTTGATAAACCGCGAGAATTCCGCGGCCCGTT
The DNA here is from genome assembly GCA_963277665.1 of Viscum album. Classification (NCBI taxonomy): domain Eukaryota; kingdom Viridiplantae; phylum Streptophyta; class Magnoliopsida; order Santalales; family Viscaceae; genus Viscum; species Viscum album. The sequence continues at coordinate 57,972,189 of OY728125.1, forward strand.
TCGATGTGGGACAAAGATTTTTTCCGCGGATTGAATCTGAGCCGCTCGTTCGATCGCTCGGCCGATATCCGCCTCTCATCGCATCTCACCGCTCGAGATCTTATCCCGGCCATCCAAGTTCAATCAACGCCAGATCCGACGGACGAGGAGTCGTCCCCTACCTCGAGCTCACCCGAGGCCTCCGCGTCGCCACCATCGAACCAGTGGCCATCCGAGCATCGGAGATCGAGCTCCCGGCCACCTCCGATCAAGATAAAGCTACCATTGTGATCGTCTGGCCATAACGAACACATTCATGCATTAAAATATGCATGCATGCAATGATATGATGAATTCGGTCGAGGCCGAGGCAAACGAAGCTGTCGAGGTCACGCAGATTCGTGCTTTGCATGGATAGGCCTAAACAGAAGGCATGCATGCGTTCAAAAATGCATGCACGTGAAGACTGTGCGCTATAATGAAGCCCCGCGTTGAACAGAGAATTGAAAACAAGATTTGAAGGAAATATTGAAATCCCGAAACTTTCGGGAGTTCAAGTTTTATCTCCGTGGATGAACCGAGGCTCTCCTCGCCTATAAAAAGAGAGTCCGAGCACTCAGAGTCGCTTGCTGATCCTCTAAAGAGAGAAGTCCCGTGAAGCCTCTGTGCCCAGTGAAGTAAGAAGCTCCGCGCAACCCACTTGCGTAACGAAGCAGACCGAAGCCATTCCTGGCTTCGTGTGTTCCTTTTGCGCACCTATTGCGCGAAAGAAGAGAAAGGGAGAGGTCCCTGCACGCTTCCCTTGCGTGACAGGAAGATCCCTCACTGCCTGCATACTTGCGCGGCCGCTTGTGACCTTGCACTTGTGCGCCCATAGTGGTGTTTCACCCTGTGCGCTTGTGGTCTTTGAACCCTGTGCGTCAAAAGCCACCCAAGAGCCTTGCGTGCCTTGCACCCACTGACACTTGCGCGGCTTCCTTGCACCCAAGGAGTTCAGGCTGTGTGTGAAAAAACAGAAGAAGGCAGTGTGTGTGTGCCAAGTGGAAAAGAAGACCCGAGGCCTTAGTTCCTTGTGTGAAGTGAAAGAACACACCCTAGTGGTGTATGTGAAAAACAAGAAGGCTGAGGCTTACACCTAAATGAAGTAAAAAAAATGGGTTGTGGGTGTTAAACACAAGAGAGGAGGCCAAGCTCAAGTGTGTGCCAAAGTGAAGAAGTTGTGTGTGCGAAGAGTAGAGGCCGAACCTTAGTGTGTACAAAGTGATGTGCACACTTATAAGAAGAACAAGACCCACACTAAAGAACAACACATTTGTGAGTGTGTAAACAAAAAGAACAAAGTGTGAAGAAGGAAGAAGGTGTGTGTGCTAAAAAGGATTACACCCTTTGTGGGTTTATTGCACCAAGAAGAAGGAAAGGGGAGTGCATGCATGCATGCATGCATGCACATGCACACGTGAACAAGTTGAATCTGGTTGTGTGCATCTTAGTTGACCAAGACCAAGAGTTCTTGAAGAATATTAAGAATCCATGCAATCAGTGCATGAGGACGCAGATATGCCATGCACTCAGTGCATGAAGTTGATGTGAAGTGAGACTGAAGCCAGACTGAAGTTAAAGACATCAGCTGCCTGAGTTTTCAGTAATTGAGAAGACCCTGATCAATAGAAGTGATCAGAAGCTGTGTGCAAGACAAACAGACCTTTTCAGAGGCTGTTGAATATTCTTGAAGAGAGAGGCCAGGTCATCCTTAGAAGAAGGAGATAATGCCTGAGCAAGACGAGAAGACCTGATCAACTCAAGTGATCAGAGGTACAGAGCAAGGCCAGCAGCCTTTATCCCAGGCTGCTGAGGATACTTGAAGAACTTAAAGTGAAGAAGAGCTACTCGTGTGACTCGAGGAGCAGGAGAAGCCCCCTGTGAGACTCAGGGAGGAAGAAGTCTTCAGTGGGATTCTGGAGCAGGCCAGTGGGACTCTGGTAACACTGTGGGATGTAGTATAAAGACCCTCCTATGGGACTGGGGAGAGATACAGTGGGATGTTGTATCGACCATTGTAATTATAACAAGTTATAATGGAGAAACCATGTTGGGGCGTATAACCAACATGGCAAGGACGTAGGCCTTTGGTGTCGAACCTTGTAAATCCTTGTGTCCTGTGCCTTTACATTTAATGCATCATTCGAGGAAAGGCTGAGAGATACAAGAAGAGTGGATCGAGGCCTTAACAAGCCATAGAGGTTTAATTGATTAAGAATCAATTAGTAAAAAGTTTTAAAGGATCACTGATTCACTCCCTCCCCCTCTCAGTGATTCACACTGATCTAGGCACTTCATTTTATAATTTTAGGTGAATTTATTCTCATTGAGTATCATGATAGATATAGTAACCCATACCCTAATCATAGAATGAAATATTAGAGAAGCTTGTCCTATGAGCCAGAGTGGTGAAGTTCCAAAATAGGTTGACGATTCTTATTGAAATATCAAGTGTCATTTAAAGGGTTCACATGGGGGAAGTGACATCTATGTGAAACATACTAATTCTATAGTATGTCACCATTGTGGTATGATAGGCTATAAGAATCCCCAGTGCATGTGGAACCCAATAGAGTGTCGAGCATGCGGATGGATGGGTTAACTTCAGTGATTCTGATATTCTTTTCCTCCAGTATCTACTGGCAGGGGATTCATACCAAAACCTCTATTATGTAATGGATCAACAACTGCCATTCAAGTTGGGATTTGGTCTTCTACCGATCGATCAGTTTGAGGAGGTTGTGGTCATGGTCGAGGTAGTCAATCCCTAGAGCTTCAGCGAGAGAAGAGTGGATCTTCTCAGGCTATTCAGGTACTATATCAGGGCTGAGGTTCAGACCATACGTATGTAGTGAATCCAGTGCTAGAGGAGAATATTCCAAGGAAATATATGGTTAGAGGTACTATTATAGTAACATTAGCTTTATTTTCTTCCCTTTTTGAGACATGTTCTTCGCAATCCTTCATATTTACCGATTTTTTGAATGTTTTGTTCTTGCAGTCGAGTATTTATGTCATGTTATGTCCCTTGACATCTTGTTAGGGATCATAAAAGAATGAATATGTCAGTGTCAATAGATCCAACTTGAGATAAGTGGGTTCCATTTCGTCTTAATCTTATTCTTCCTTAAGGTGGATGACTTTGACATCATTATCATCAAGGACTAGCTTTTACCTTATCATGCACTAGTGGATTCATATCACCACCAAATTTCTTTCATATCACCCAAATTAAACACATATAAACACAAGGAAGAATGGGATATCCATACAGATCGAGCTGGACCCAAGTGAACTAGGCCTTGTAGATTGATATATCAATTGTGGAGTCACTTTATGACTGATCAAGTAATCCAATTAGTTGTGTTCCCTCTAATTTTCAATCGATTTAAGGACATATTCCCAAAATATTTCTCCAGATTACTTTTTTAGAGAGAGGTTGAGTTCCCCATCGATCTAGTGCCTCATGAAGCACCATTTTCCATTCCTCCATATAGGATGTAACCTACAGATCTCTAGGAAAACAAAAAGAAACTTTAATAACTTTAAGATATGGGTTTTATCAGACCCAGCACATCGCAATGGGCTTCACTAGTCCTTTTCTCCAAGATGGTGTATGGAACCTATTGATTGTTCCTGGATTATATAAGGTTGAACTAGTTCACGGTGAAGAACCATTGTCCACTACCTCATATATAATTCCTCTTAGACCAACTCTTAGGAGAAAGTGTTTTGATCAAGATCAATTTGAGGTTGGGTTATCATCAGTTTCATGTGAGCCCATCGAATATTCCACATAAAGTGTTCTAGAGTAGGTATGGATTGTATGAGTACTTGGTTATGTTGTTCAGTCTAAAAAATATGTTGGAAGTCTTTATAGATTTGATGAATAATGTTTTCCACCTGTTTCTTAATTTCATCACGGTAGTCTTCGTAGATGATATCTTGGTGTATTCATGCACTAGACACTGCCATGCTAATCATATTGAGATCATGTTGGGTACACTGAGAGAGAACTAGATATATACGAAGCTTAGTAAATGCCACTTTTGGATCGGTAAGGTTTTCTTCTTGGTTAATATCATATCTGAGGTGGTCATATTAGTCAACCTATAGAAGGTGAGTACCATAGTTTCCTTGTATAATCCCAAGAATAATTTTGATATACCAATATTCTTAGGGATAGCTGGCTATTATAGGAATTTAATCGAGTACTTCTCCTTCTTATAACTGCCTCTTATGACCCTAACTAATAAGGGCATGTAGTTACTATGGTCGAGATCTTGTGAGAATAATTTTTAGTATTCAAAGGTAATACTTAATTAATCTTATACTGTAATTATCCGTAAGACGGTTAGAGGTTATATGGTTTATTTTGATGCTTTGGGGATCTGGATGGATGAATTTCTGATGCAGGGAGATTGAGTCATAGAATATGGATATCTCCAGCCCAGGCCTCATGATAGAAAATATCCTAAACATGACCTCAAACTGGTAGTCGTAGTTTATGATCTACACAGTTGAAGGTACTATCAATTAGGAGAATGATTGTTTTACACATATAATAAAATTTAAAATACATCTCCACTTAACGAGACTTGAATATAAGGTAGTACAAGTGGGGTGTAGTACCTACAATCATTCAAATTTGACCATAATTACACACCTGGTAAGGGTAACATCATGGTAGATTCCTTGATATGGAAAACCCAAATGCAATCCATCAAGGTGGATAGAAGTGAGTGGTGGATGATAGAAACGTTTTTTAGTTACATCTAGAGGTTTAGGAATAGCATGGGAAACCATCTCTAGCAGCTCTATCAATGAAACCATCCCTTATAGAGTTGATATGAATGAAGACATTGTTAGATTATGAGGGCCTCATATTAAGGGAGAGTTTCACAAGAGAGAACCTTCCACCTGGTTGGGTTATTGATGACAATGAGACCCTGCTCTATCATGGGTGTGTGTGGGTGACTTTAGATTTATGGGAATAGTTATTAAGAGAGTTTCATGATTAATTTTGTGTAGTTAATCCTAGTATTACCATGATTTATAGATATATATGTCATCGGTATTGGGGTCCATGTATAAAGTGGTAAAGAGAAGGCATCATCACTCAGTGCTTCACCTGTCAGCAAGAGAAGGAAAATCACCAATGACATGTTGGACTTCTACATCCCCTCTCCATTCCTGAATGAAAAAGGAATGATGTCACCATGGATTTCATGATAGGATTTCTGAGATATCCTCAACGTATAAATTTGGTATGGGTGATCATAGATTGGTTGACCAAACTTTAGTACGTCCTATCGATCCGAGAAACCTTCTCAATTGATGAGTTAGGAAGGCTCTACATCCATGACATAGTGAAACTTCATGGTGTTCCCCATCATATATTTCGGACTTAGATGCCACATTCACATCGTAATTCTATAAAGGGTTACAGAAGGCACTGTGTTCATAGGTTCCCTTAAGTACTTCATATTACCCTCATACCAATAAGCATTCCAAGAGTACCATACAAGTGTTAGAGGATATGCTATGGGAATGTATCCTCGATTTTGGAGGTTCAAATAAAAATCATATTCCTATGGTTTATTTTTCCTACAAGATCTTTCAAGAAAAAAATAGATGTCTTGATATGAGGACCACTATGGTAGATTATTTTGTTCACCGTTGTACTGGCTCAAGGTAGGCCAGGTATCACTAATGGGTCCTTGTATCATTCAGGATACTTTATTGTAATTCCAATAAATTTAGAAGTGTATGACTATAGATAAATCTTGGAATAATTCATATATCAATAGTGGTCGCATACCTATGGATTTTGAGGTGGGACATTGGGTACTTTTTCATGTATCTATTAGGTTGGGTCATAAAAAATCAGGAGACAAGGAAACATATATCCTCGGTATGTTGGGCCTTAGAATATTGTTGAAAGAGTTTGGTCGGTTGCATATTGGTTGTTGTTACGTTTGAGGTGTTATTCCATGAATGATTTCTTCCACATATATTTTCTTTGATAGAATCTTCCCAACCTGTCTCATTCATTTGATCCCAAGGATATTGATCTGGAGGTGAATGTGTCTTTTAAGGAGCATCCAAATCGTATCGTTGATCATATCATGAAGGTTCTCTGAGGTAGGTAGTACCTTTGGTTCAGTTGGTATGACAACATAGATTCATACAGAACGATACCTAGGAGTGGGAGACTGATGTACATGCATAGTGGTCAGAACGTTTCTAAGATGACATTCTACCACCCTTATAAGGAAACACAGGGATGAGTTGTTTTAAAGAGGTTAGGTTGTCATATCTTGGATTTATCCAAAGTTACGTACAATTTAATTTTTTGTTAAATTCCTTGAAACGGACCAATTAATGATGCCTAGGTGGTTAAACGTAATATTAGGAGCGTTCATGGATTCTTTGAATCTCGGAGCACTGAAAAGTGGGAAACATACTAGGCCACATGGGTTTTCCGGAACTCTGAGACCCAGGGCACAATGTCGTGTGATGTTGTAGAGGTTTGAGACATAGCTAAAATGAATGGTTTGCACATGGTTAGTGAAAACATACACCTAACCATGTGATGTGACAGTTTATAGTGGTGAATGGTTTACGGTTGGTTCATGGTTGGAAAACCATGCCGTTAAACCATGTGCAGGGTGAAAATGGTTAAAATGTCCAATTTTCCCTCTTTCAATGATTTAAGTTCACCCCTTTTTCTCCATTTCTCCATTCCAATGAATTTTTCCTCACCCTCCAGGTGTGGTGCTCCATCTTCCCCTCTCCTAGGTTTTGTGCTACCTCCCTCATCTATGGACTATTTCCTTCACCATTGAAAATAATGAAAATCCCTTAGTATACTCTTCCTCCTCCATGCCTCTATTTCTAGTCATATCTTCTATTAGTTGTGTTATTTTGGTTCAATGGATTTTTTTCTATTTTTGGACCATTTTAAAAATACATCAATTTAATTAATTTTTGGTTTAATTACGGCTCAATAATAGATGAGTTGATCACTACTACCTCGAGGTAGGGGTATACACCTTTATTGATCATTTCATCATGTTTTAGTTGGCGCGCTATTGCAATGCTCGTCAGACCCTTCTGTTGATGCTTTATTCTTGTTTAATAAATCAATTAAAGTGTTTTTCCATGTTTACTGGGACCCTAGCATACATAGAAACCCATACACGGGGTTTTCTCCTTTTCTTTAGACACCCCTTTGGGTGTTTCATCCAAAATTGATTACATTTTCCATATGCTTTTTGTTGAGTTTCACCTAGGGAGTGTGTATGGAACCTTGGTTGAATATTATAAATAGATAAATTGAATTTTATGAATGGGGAACCATAATTTGGATCCCATTAGTAATTACTATTCTTAATTCCCATTGTCTGGCCCATGTATAATGCCCTCTGCCTTTGATCATGCTTGTTGATATATGTGCTTACTTAGTTGCCTTGTGCTAAATACTTCTTATCATTTTCTATGATATTCCTTTTTTCCTTATTCAACTTGTTTTGATTGATAACTTATTAGAATGCTTTTATCCACTTTCCCATGTTTTTTTATAAATTTTCCATGCCATATTCTTTACACCATGAGCATGATTCTTGATTCCTTGTGCTTATGGCGTATTATATTATTTTTTGGGTTGAATTGAATGTTATGTGTGGGAAAGCTTATTTAGTTGGTGATATTGAAATTTCATTGATTACAAGTGGTAACATATATTCCGTGTTTTGTTATATTCTTTTCTTAATATTCATTACGTGCTATGGATCAGGGGCAAACATGGGTCCTGATTTAAGGATCCCATGGGCGAACTTGTCTTGCTTGGTTGGATTCAATTGACACACCGGGAGTGATACTTTGGATTTATATGTATGGTATACTTGGAAATATTTACTTATGATAGTGATAAATGTTGGTTCTATAGGGAAGAAACTGAGGATAGATCTATTGTCCAGATGGCTACATCATTCCAAGGGTCAGCACAGTCCCCTATGTGAAATACATGGTACAGACTTAGATTCACTATGTTATGAGTGATACAAGGGATGACGTATGAGTTTACTTGGACATACTCATTGAAATTGGTTATATTAAATAATCCATATAAACCCTTAGGGTTTTATTTAGATCGCATTGAATGTTCTCGGACTCCAAAACATAAATTTATGGATTGGTTGATTATTCTTTTTTATATGTTATGAATAAATTTTTATTAATATTATCGTGATCTTGTTTGACCAATGACATGACCTTGAGACCCAAAGCTAAAGCACAAGATTAGGGGTATGACTTATTTGGTTTCCTTATTTACATTGGCGCTTTTTTACATATTATGACTTACATAGGTACTTCTTTCTAAATATCTATCTTGTGCCAAAGTAGGTGGTATGGTTTAGGTGTCCTTTTAGGAACCTAGACCAAGGCGGTCACATTTTATTTAGGGACTTATAAGTTATTATTTATTATGAACCATTTTCATTTATTTAGTGAATGAAATTGATCGACCTAGACACCATGGGTGTCATCCTACTGATATTATACCTCACACCCTTCTCGGGTTCCATTTGGTACCTTATGAGACTTTATGATCGCAAGTATGGATAAATGGAAGCATGTTGCTTCCGAAGCTTGATTCACTTGGTTCTTAGGATGATGTTTTGGGAAGAGGACTAAGAATAAATTCAAGAATCTATGTAGCATTTTTTCTATTTTTTCAGTTTTTTTATGGAATGATGTATATTATTTGTATCCCATATTTATCAATGCTCCCATTTTTGTATAGTATAGTGACCTGGACATCACCTTTTGTAACCATTTATTTTTTTTCTTCTGTTGGTTGGTTATTTATTCTACTTATCTTATTTAATTACTTCTGATGTTGTCTAATTATTATTATGCTTCCAATATTTCCTATTTATTGTTTACCATTTCCAATACTTGGATCTATGAGGGAATTGTCTCCCCATGAACACACCCTAAGCCTTCACTGCTAATCAGAAGCCTCTGGAGTTCTGGGAGATGTGCTTGGGGTAAAGTGGCCCACCATCTCATATCATTATTTAGTGGTAATCAGGGTGGGATGCTACATTATTTTACACTTCCATAAGTTAGAATACTATTCTAATGTTTAGGATACTATTCCTAATGGTCAGATTACTATTCTGATAGTCATATTTCTATTCCAATGGTAAGATTTTTTACGGTCATATGGGTTACCTAATTTCTATAAATACATCATGTTTCATTTATTATTCATGAACATTTATTTTATCTCAAATATATATATATATATTCTCATTGTCAAAATGAATATTTCATTATTAATAATTTTTTATTTCTCCAGTGTTTTTTATGAGTGTAATTATTCTAGGGGATCGATCATATAAAAATTTTCCATTTATTGTTATCTTATTTTATATTAGTTTATACAATTGTAATACTTTTAATTCATATAGACATATTTATTCTATAAATTTTATTTTAAAATTAATATAATAAAAGCTTGTTTTTTTATCATGTGGTACATGTGCATTATATAATAATATATTTTTGAAATAATTATATATTCAAAAGGGAAATTCCATTGATAAAATTTTGGTTAGTTACATATGAGAATCACCCAAAATTTGGATCAAGGCACTTCTCACAACCACGGTATATTAGTACCTTCCTTGGAAAAGGGAGGTGAAGGATATAACTTCAATATAGAGAATCGATAGGAAGTTTAGACAAGTTTGAACAACATTTCCATGGCCTTCAGCCCCTTTATATTGTTCTTGGGGTACTATTGATCCATCCAAATAATTTACTAAAACATTACAACACATTCAAGTAATTTCATCTATTTACAAATTCTGTATAGACATTTGACCATGTGTGCATTCATTTAATTCTCCATATGTTTCATTATATGAAATTTTCATCATCAATGATAGATTTACAAGGATGATTACTCAAATTTTAACACTTAATATTATACAACCTTATCAATCATACAATATTATTGATCCATATAACAAAATTTTTGATATATTATTATTATATAATATGATATAATTAAATTAATTGGTTTTAATGATTTAATATCATTATATCATTCCATAGAATATACCCTAAGTAGTTCCTTTTGATATATAAACCAAGGCATATGATATGAATTTGATTCCAATATGTCATACCATACTATATATATATATATCATACACTATGATGTAATCCAAAACTCATCATATGGCTATAGGAATAAGGGAATAACACCATCAATATCCCATTTGAACTAAAGCCTAATAGACTCAATTCTATTTCATCTTATATCTGGTCATATAAAAAAGTTATAAAGTTATATCCAAGAATAGTTTTAGAAATATATATAAAACCTTTAATAATTTATCACCAAAATTCATTATGTACCATATAATATGAAATATCTTCTGAATATCCATCCAAAACTAATTTCAGATAATCTCTAAAGACTTCTAGATCATCTTTCTATGTTTCATGAAACTCAATCTCTATCTAATCAACCACACAATGTAACCCGATTGGTATTTTTAGAATTTACAATAAATATTAATTCTCAAATTCATAAATGTAAGAAAAGGGTATCTTCTAGTAAATTATTAATGATACTCAAGTTACAAAGGGATCATATGTGATCACCATTGAACATGTATATCCCTATACCAGTGTCTACAATATATATCATATTAAATCATGAAATTTCATATCATCTTTTTTTTAATTCATAGAGTAAATATTATACATGAATTATGTTAATCTCATATATCTTGCATATGTGTTCCTGATTCTCCAAGTATAGACTAACCAAGTTGATGAATACATCACATGTCATTTAGCATTATGGATAATTACAAAACATTTCCATTTTCCTATAAAAATGAACATCGCATATCTTAAAAAAGTATAATCATACACTCCATAAATTTATCTCAATCAAGGTCCCTGTTTTCATACTCATCATCTAAGAGGGAAAATCTTATCTTGGTTAAGCATCAACTGATGACATGATCAAAAACATACCCAACCAACCCTTTATTTACTAAGCCCCAAGGATTATGTAATAAATTTATCAAAAGTATGATGGTTCTCATGTTAGGTATAACCTCTTATACCTAGAAATCTCAACATGAAACAAGCCCCCAAGTATACCAAAGACCTACTGTAAAAAAATCAATTTGGTATAATTGAAGGAATTCCAGTAAACAAAATCTCCTATAATACCTAATGATCATATTATTTATCTATATATGAATTCCAAAAAATTATAACCTTAATATTTCATCAAAAGTTATAATACTCCATGATGAACATCGGTTAGTGATAACTCAATGTTTTACTCTGAGAGGTCAATTATCATTTCACTTCAAAAGTATTTGTAGCCAACATAAAAGAATGATGGGGTGGAGACTGAATTTTTTATAACATGATATATTTTATATTATTAAACTCTTTTAAGAATAAAAACAAAACCAAACATAATTACCCATCTCATCATATAACATATGATAGACCACCATGTTATTCTTATGTTTTTTTCTTTTTAAAGGTTTTGTTAAACTCGTTTAATATCTCTATAATTCCTTCAACATATCTATGTGACCATCTAATAAAACCTCCCACTAAAATACTTTAGTGAGTAACATATATGAAGTAACCTTCTCTGAATAATAGTGAGGCTTAGGAATCATATTCATAATGTTCAACTATTTGAACAAAGTATTCAAACTCCTTACATTAAAACATAAATATTTTGTTCAGTGTATGAAGGTGTATATTCGTGGAATCAAAAAAAAAACAAAAAACTCCCATATCTATGATAAGATATGTCATGTGGACCTTCTTTCGAAGGTTATGTGGTTGAAATTTGTTAACCAATTATACTTAGGAATGTTCTTTTTCGATAGGGTGGGAAACTAGGATCATCATACCTTTGTTAGGGAATTATTTCCTACGCTTAAACTCTATTATATATTTAAGAAATGTTTCATGAATATTTCATATATTCCAATGTGGAATAGGTTACCCCTGTTTCAATAATCATTTGTTATCATTTATCAATGTGAATATTTTTATGTACGAATGGTTTTCAATCAATGTGAACATCTCCATATATCAGTGGTTCTTTGTCATTGTGAAAACTTATATATATCATAGGATCTCCGTCAATGTGAACATATATATATATATATAATTGATTTTCAATCTTGTTTCATTATTAATTAGTGATACTTAGTTTTAAGGATTTATAGATTTAATCCATAGGGTTGGGCACTCTGGAGTTTATCTGCATCCAGGTAAGTAATGCATATTCATGGTGTTTTGATTGAGACCATGAAAGTGTATTCTCATATATCCTTGTGAAATGAATTAGAATAAATTACGTTTGATTCCACATAGTAGTTCACTCCATACCTTTTAAGGTCATGTGGAAAGGAATGATCCATGTAGTTTAATTTCATATAGTAATAATGTGTTCTATTAGGTTTAAATTCATGAAACTTGGACTAATAATTAATTCTTACAATGAATCTAGATTATCATAATAGAAAGATCAACTAAACCTATAAGACTATATGATTCATGCTAATTGTGATAAAAAAAGATTAAATATCATACATATTATATTGGAGTTCACAAGAAGGGATTAAATGGGGATTATACATTGGTTCTTCCCAAGTAGGATACTTTTATTGTAAAAGGGGTGACGATTGGTGGTTTAGAGGGACTTATGCATGAGATTAACTTAGATACTTGACTAGGTAGAAGAGACAAGTGAATGTATTTTTGGGATTTACACCTAGTAGATAGCCCATTGGAGGAATTTTAATTATGTAAATGATATGATCAAATTAAACCTATAAGCTCACGTGAGTCATTCTCAGTGTGATAAATGAGTGATAATAAAAGATTGAGCAGATTTTATGAAAGTAAACAATTAAATTTGGAAGGGACTTATGCATTGAGGTAACTCGTGATTGAAAATTCATCTCATTATCATGACATGAGGCATCTAATATTCATCGCATTATGCATTGGGACATTATTATATGAATTTTATCATCATGAAACCCATACATGATACTCCATGAAATGAGAAAAAATGAATGGTTATACGGGTATTACACCATTGAGGAGACCCATTGAGGGTCACTAGTGAAATGATAATGTCCTCATCAGGAACCATGTTTTAGCTTACTCTTGAATATGAATCTTACCCTCCTATTTTCATGAACATTAGTAAGCTATGATGGGGTTTTAAAAATTATAAGATAAATCTATAGGGATCATTTAGATACTACTAAAAGGGAATAAGGTAGAGCTAAATGTTGTATGGGATGAGGTCATTAATAGGGGAGTAATAAATACCCTAAGGACCCCCAATTGTTGTAAGTATTTTTATAAAACATTGGGCGTGTGAAAAGGGTGTCCCTTGAGATAATGGATCCTTTATAAAGGTATTGAAATTATATTCCTTCACAAAGGGTTCACAAGAGAATTCCTTCATAAAGGGATTCCTTTTTGAAGGATTCCTTTGCAAAGGACTGCCTTGTTTTTGTTGTTTTCTTCTTTGTTTTTTGGTAGACCAATTACCTAAGAGTGTTTCATTGAGGTCAATATGAGTCTTGAGTTTCCTAAATTGGATGTTATTTGTCTTCCTACCTCTACCTATTCTCCCATTTTATATTTATAGGCATTACCCAGTTAACTAATCTTCCAAAATAAAGGGTCACATGGCATTTTACAAACCAGATGAGTTGTATAGGATTTAACACCTTATGTGGTGTGTTATGGTGGAAATGGGTGTCTTTCATAGAAATATATAGTGGGATCAAAATCTATGACATCATGGAACAAGATTTTTTTTCAAGAGGCCTAAAATTCATAAATTTTTTAAAATAGTTTCATGTGGGAGAAGGGGTTTATGAAGGGATTAAATCCTTATGAATCCACCCTTCCTTTTCCATATTTTGGGAATCAAAACTCATATGTGATGGTCCATAAAAATACACCATATAACCGTAAATGAAACTTCCATGTAGTAGAAGTCGCTTTTTAGAATGCAATTGATGCTTTATGGATGAGGCCCTCGTAAAGAAGCATTTTTTTCATGAAACATGGTATGTGATATGAACAATTCTTCCATTTTCCAATTTTTACCCCACTGATCAATATTTTAGGTAATGGACTTTTATGATACATTTTTCAAACCTTTTTAACATTAGATGCTTGAACTAACCCCCCCCCCCCGGAATGGGTTATGATCGATAAAAAGTGGATATGGTTCCAAGGAATCAACTTAGACTACTGAGGTTATTTTTTGTGTATTAGTGTATTAAGAGGAGTTTTTGTACCTATATAAATGGTGTTAAGAATTAATTTGAGATATAGTGCTTGAATTCCTTCCAGATCAGTTGAGAGTTCATGACCCGCCTATATAATAGAGTTTCTTTACAGATGTTAATTACTTATGGATGATTAATTTTTCATGGATGTGGCATTGTGTGGAATTCTATAGATGTTTCACAAAATTCCTCCTTAAGTCACATTGAAAACATGTATCACTATGACTACTCAGGTAGTAATTGAGGATTTATATGGTTCTCGTAGCATCTGTAGCACTACTTAATATTCAAAACTTGTAAAATATATTTGGTTTTCTAAATTTTCTTGTATTTTGAAAAAATATCTCTTGATTTTTATGCATCCATAATGGATTTTCAGCTAATGCACATGTCTAATTTTATGACTATGACTGAAAGAAGAGTAACCACCCCAATTAATGTTGAGTTCAGACCTTAATATCATATTATACCTCAAGATGAGACCCTGAAGAAAGTTATTACACCTGAATTTTATAATTAACCGTCACAAGAAAAATTTTCTATATATGGCTATAGACTACAAGACAACATTATGATTCTAAAGGATGGTAATAGATTGTCGTCCTCCTGGTTTGAGTATCCCCCAAATTACATTCATGAAAACATCTCTATTATGGGTTGTCTAGTCTTGGATCTCTATCAAGGAATTTATTTTACCTTGAATAGCTCCATGTTGACCCAGGATAGCCACCATGTGGCCAATAATCCTATAACTCAATATTACCCATCCATATTCTGAATTTCATAGTGCAACTTTGGTAGAGTTTGCAGTCAAATGTGGGACCTACAATCCAAAGGCACCTTTTTTGATGAATGGGCAAGATATTTCTAGATGCAAAAAAGTTATACATAATTTCCTGAGTGGATGGAGGTAGTTATTTTATACCATGGGACATAGACTTGTTAATTAAAAATGTATCAACCAGATGATCTTTTACCCGAACTAATCAGTTCTTTGTGTTCAAATAATAACACATTCCATTTACCAAATGGTGAGGTCAATATTATTTTATAAGATATATATCAACTTGTATGATAACCAATATTTGGAGAGATATATGATGAATTCTTCCTCAAATCTAACACTAGGTAGGATACAGAGTAGATCCCTCTTCAAGAAAGAGACTTATTAACCATTATTGGGAACCCATTAAGTAAAGACATTCATACCTATTAAATTATCACAATTGGTGTCTGGGTGAAAATATTTCTACAAAGTAACATGATGTGGCCAAAGGTTAAGCACACAAAGACCCACCATAATCAATAGTATTGATATATTCAAAGATAATATTGGGAAACCATATTAAAGGGTTATTAAACAAAATAGGTTTACATGGTCTTGCAACATGTAACTTTAGATCTTTGTATGGTTGTATTTTTTTAAATGTTTATAAGATGATGTATTTTACATACCTATGATTCCCATTCTTGTGTGAGGATTGGCACCTTGAAAATGAATGTTATATTAGTATAAGGACAACCCATTAACCTGATCATACCCACCCTTTCTCCAATGTGTCACTTAATCGATCATATAAATGAAGGAAGGTCCCCATATCATATTATCAGATCATTCCGACATCTATATAGTTGGATGGAAGAACACTTCTGAGGATATAAGTATCAAAACAATACAATAATACCTCTTCTGATTCAAACCCCATGTTTCTCAACAATAATTTTTTTATAAAATATCCTTAGATTTAGACGATGATATTTCAAGGTTGAGGAATCCCATTTAATTTACCTTTTTTCATATATATCACTTTATGGAATAGAATCATACAATGGAAAATGCATATGTGAAGAACATTCTAACATCATCTCATTTTGAGATAGGATTTTGATCTCTAAAATAGATGGATTTTTCATTTTTGACTTTAAAACCCATATAGGTTTTCATGTGTTTGGTAAGTTTGTTTTAGATTATGTCATTATCTCTTACCTAAGTTAGAGGGAGCATCATCCATCAATCCTTTGTTAGATTTGGTCGATGTTAATGGATGAGGATACTAGAGTGAAGATTTTACTACCATCCATTGGTGTTCCAAGAAACATATCAGGAGTATATTTCAGAGCATGGGTGGATGATTACCCTGTTGGTGTATTAGGAGAGCCTGTATAATTGGTATATAAGTCATTAACATCCCAGATTCCCCCTATTTTTGTCCATTAAAAACTAGTTTTTGAGGTGAATAATCCTAAAACCAAATATTCCAAACATTATACGGAATCCTCAATTTTATGTATCCTTGGTATTTTGAGTGATATAGATCTAGTATTTTTGTTAAAGGTTTCTGGTTGTGTTTCTGACCTTGATATTTCTATGATAGTGATCAATGGTCCATTGGTTGGGGTCACCCCCATCGACTTTGCCCCAGATTTCAATTGGAAAGAAATGATAGAAGGTTTCTTTGTACTAATCTTACAAATTAAATCAAACCCATCCATAGAGAACCGGATTTTGAATTATATACCTATAATAGTGAGTAAATAAATATGGGATCCCAACATTTCTATCAAAAAGTAGGGTATGAAAAAATGGTCTTTGTGATAAGTTTATGTCATCATCACAGAGACTTCCTCTGAGAATATTGATAATAAAATGTATATCCTTCTCTAATTATTTTATGTCTTTAGAATGATTGGGTTTATCTACTAGAACATTCACACTCTCATCCATCAAATTCTCACATTTAGAGAGGAACCGATGACCTGAGAATGAAACCTCCTCTAATTTGATCTTTCAAACCATCACACGAAAGCTACATAGGGTGATAATATGGAGTTACATAATTTTTTTACTAAGGAATCACAACTTCAAGACTGTATAGGTATGTATACTATATAACTGTAAGAATATTTGGCTCTTAAGGAAAGATTGGATCCATAGTTACTATCATTAAGCACTATTCTTGAAGCCATTGGATGAAGGATCCAAAATTTAAATGCTTATGATGACCAAACACATCCATCGAATGAAGTGGAAGAAATATAATAGTTGAAACAACATTATTCCATCGATAATTATCATCATGCATTGTATTATTTGATAGATAATACTAATCAGAATCTACTATAATTATTATTTTTTTATGTCATTACTTGTAACATCAAGGATAGACTTCAGATTGTGGATGATTTAATCATTTGTTTGGTTAATGGATGATTTTTTTTCATAATTTTCATTCATTCCCTGGAGTTTGTCTCAGCTTTATGATCACTTCATAATAATATATGAAACTCTAGGAAGCTACATCATCAAGATAATTTGATATCATTTTAACATTGAATTATGAATGTAGAACATCAAATATGATTCCCAAAATTATTGAGTCAGAAAGACTTACTCCAGGAAATGGATCGTGGATGGGTATAGTTATTAGTACCATCACTGTAACACTAGATTTGGTCCATTTATATGAATGGTTTTCACTTGGTTTTGGCTATTGTATGGATATAGGAATAACTACCATCACTGTAACACAAGATTTGGTCAATTTAGAAAGGATATTTGACTCAACATGATGAGTATCATGAAGGGGTATTTGGAATGAGGATTCCAGTGTTCAAAAGGGTTCAATCAACTTGAAGTTATGTCTTCATTCATTTAACACAAATCCTATGGGCTAGTAAACCTGGTATGAATGAAATAGGGTATAATTTAACATTTTCCTAGGCTAAGGGGTCTGGAGAGCACAACATGACTTCTACTAAAGTCATATTATGGACCCCACAAGCTTTGAGTTTTCCATTATATCACCTTAACGTTTTACTAAGTCTCATAGTGGTGATGCCTATTAGGAAAATACTTGTATTTTTCTTAGGAATATATTTTTTGTTTCTTAACTTAACAAAATTTAGCACTCTTTTCAATTTAAAATGATCATGTTTACCTAGACTACGTGAGGAGAACATCCAGAAATCAGATATTTGAATTTTACCCAATTTTCCCTTTAAAATGTTTTCAAATGGTGAGTTTTATGTCTATTTACTTAGGTAGTTGTAGGTTATGAAAGTTGTATTGATTTAGCTAATTTTTAAGGTTTCATAACTTTGACCAATTTTCTCATAATTTAAGGTCATGGTGCATGGACCAGATATTGCTTTAGTTTAAGTTCATCTAGATTTCACCAAAGTTAACACATTTTAGTGTCATGGTGTATGGAACACATATTGTTTTAGTATATGGTTGTATAGATTTGAATAAATTTTTGGTAAATTGTAACACCCCAAGCTTCCACGGTACGTTTCCCTTCGAATAATGCGATAGCGTGTGTTGTACGCAACCTCGAGTTCTAACACACACCACAACTAATTAAACTTGCCATTGTGAATAGTAATACCTACTTTTTGAAATCATATATATTTTATATTTCAAAATGGACTTCATTTTTGGATTCGGAATATCTAATTTAGCCTAAGGTGAAATTTTGGTACTTTTCGGATAACTTTCATATTTTGATGAATAGTGAAAATTACTAAATTTTAATTAAAAACAACTTTTTTAATCAAAATAATTAATAGTGATAAATTATGAATTTTAGTAGTTTTAAAGTATATTTAGAATATATTTTTACCATTTAATATAATGTTGGTCAATGGACATAATTTTACAATTAAACCGAACATAAACAAATGTCAATCTTTTGATAGTTATTATCTCTTAAAAACACGCTTTTTATTTTAACAACGGGAATTAATTTTAAATTAATTTCTGCCACTTCTGTGTTTTGAATTTAGGAAAATGGATTCCATATTTGGAATCAGGATGTTCAAATTGTGTAAATAGGTAACTTTTATTTTTAGACATTTTGAATAATTACTGCGGTAAATATTTTATTTACCATGGTTAAAGGGTAAATCCTGTAAATAAGGGTTATAAAAATAATATTATAATAATACAAAATTACCCTAAAACGTGTCCTAACCTTATTGGTGGACATATACCCGACCATGGTCATCCTTGGGTCGATTTGGGGACCCCTTAGAGCCAATTGTATGTGGTAGGGACACATTATATTAATAAAGTTAAAATAAAAATAAAAATGGCATAAGCTTACATCTTTTAGAAGAATAATTTTTACATAGGGTTATACATGTTGGATTTTCGATTATAAATATTCATTAGAAAGATAAAACGATTTACTACATAATGATATTTTATTTATAATTTTTAGACATCAAATAATTTAAATTATTAATGACACAATAATGATGCAATGTTTACCTCATTAATAAATCATTTAAATAAATAAGATTATAATGATTAAAATATTATCTAAAACCTGTCCAATTCTTATTGGTTGATTTTATTTAGAATATGAGTCATCTTAGCTTCGACCTCAATGATTTTTGGACCATTATAAACCGAATATATTTATATTATAAAGTAATACTTTCACTCTTTCCTAAAGATCCCCTCCTCTCCCTTATAAAAGGAGACCACTTCTACTCATTCCTCACACCTCTCAAGCCACTTGGCTCGTCCAAACCCTGCCCAAATAAGCTCCCCACATCCCTCTACTCCTCCTTGAAGCTTCCCCTTAGGCAGAAAGCATTTCAAGAAGTCATTTGGTTCCAACCAAAGTGAGTTTCCTAAATTAAAGGTAACGATTTCTCTTAAATTATTTTCATTTATTTTGCTTCTCCAACCCCCAAACTCTTTTTATTTCCTTTCATTTGTAACAACACCAGTATCCACAATATACTAGGATGTTGTTATAAGAAGGATTCAAACTACACATACACACAACTCCATCTAATGGATGATGAACATAATGTTTCTGTGGATGGAAAACTAACGCCTCACGAAACGATGATTGTTCAAATACATCTTACCGCCTCTCATGGTGGACATTATGATGGCACTGTAATTAAATATGATAATAATGATATATATTTTATATATAAGCTTCTGTAATTCCATTTTATTTCATACCATTATTCGTTTCATGTTGTATATACATACGATAATTTCATTTGAGGAAGTGCTGACTACCGCCCCCTTAAAATGATATGACTCATTCATACCACACATGGAACGTATAAAGGATGGTGTTAATGAACTTAAGTAACATATATAAAATATTATATTATACTGTAATAGTAATATACCTATGTATCATTTGGATTCGATTCTTTTAAAATAAAAATTAAATTGAAGTAGCGTTCGTGCGTACGTACGGACTACCGTCTCCACGAACCCGATGAGATTCATTCTCCATCGTATCCATTCAAGTCTTATTCTCATTTTAGGGTTAAAAATAATGTTAATATAATTCTGATTATGAATAAGATATAATCTATCCATTACAAACATGTCTTACGTAACCAAACATTTAAGAAGAACGAATCGATTATCACCCGAAACAACGATAATACTAAGATATTATTAATAAAGCAATGTTAAAAGATCATATATGATATCATATTAATGTATATGATTCTTGTATAATTTAATAATAATTATTTCACCATTATACAGGAGGTTAACCTACCCCAACAAAGGAAAAGTACAAGGTAAGGGTTATTTCGCAATCTCTTCATTATCCGAGGTTGTTTATACGTAATAATCTACTGGGATCTCTTTATCATCCACATCCATGTTTCTTAAAAATGAATTTCAAAACATTTTTACTCTTTACTAGAATATGGGTTAAAGTCATTTATACCCTTGTTTGACTTTTTAGAAGAGGTTTATAAGGGAATCTTTCTGTCGTTTTCCAAACAAGGTGCTTTTTAACCTTTTCGACAGAATTAAGATAAGAATGTTTTTTTAACTTATACGGCGGGTGCGGTTATTTTCCGCCGTTATAAAATCGTCAAAGCTTCCCTTACAAGCTTATAAGAACATTTTCAAGAAAATGTTTTATTTTATATGGCTCTTAAAAGATTTCAAAAATAGAAAGAGATATTTCTCTAAAAAGTGTTTTGATTTCATCTATGTCAACATCCTTTGACGGATTTTACACTTATTTGAAGTTGATTTATTATGATACAAAACTTCTATATTATATTGAAGGTTTTGTGATATGTTTGACTGTGGATGTGCTATTTCTATACCATTCATAGTTTATGGTGAAATTATTGACATTTTGTATGCTAGTTTTAATACGAATGTTTATGTTATGTTTAAACCTTTTCATATGGGAATGCATTGGACTTAATATGTGATGGGTGGAGCCTGCTATAGCTCCTCAATGCATCGGTAGGTCTCATGAGACAAACTAGTGTCTTGGCACAAGGCCTTGGAAAAATATTATTTGTAGTCTTGGCACGAGGCCTTGGCTATGTGGTTATGATAGTCTGGCATTATGCATTCCAACATTATGAAAGTGGTTATTGATATTGCATGTGATTATTCGATTAGTAGAATATCCATGTGAACAAGTAAATGGCATTATTTCATTTTACTTTTGCCATACTATGTTGAAGTTCATGTTTAAAAGGATTTTTTTTAGTAATTCATTGCCTTAAATGTTTATGCTTATTTTTGAATGTTCCGCTATATTGTTATCCTTACTGGGCATTTGAGCTCACCCCTTTTCTATGTTTTATTTTTCCCAGGATGTGAAGATGTAAGTTATGAATGACCTGTAGGGATATTATGAGGGGATTATAGTGTGGACTGTGGAAACATTATGTTGTTGTAGTAGTTTTCATTTTATGATGTAATGTAAAACTTATGAATATATCTAGTGTTTCCAAGGCTACTAAACCAATCGGTCTTTCAAGATTTGATCTTTCTTGCGATCATGCCAATGTTATGTAATTAATGCACCGAATCTGGGTAACTGGGGTCGGGGGGTTACAGTTGGTATCAGAGGAAGTTTAGTACAAACCTTGGAAGCTAGATTTAGATAAACTCTGATTAGAGCACGTAAACCTAAGATGAACTTTGAGGATTAGTATAGAAGAACTTCCTAGAATTTTGGTATTGTAGAGATTTTGTGAGTTTTCCGAGCAATACATCCCTGTCTGGATACGAGCAGGTAGAGGCGGCTCTGGCACAGATGTACCTAGGGGTAAAACCCGAAAACACCGCTTTGAGCTAGACTCGAACGGGAACTGGTGCACGACAACGGGCCTTGCTGCACTCTTGGTTACAACACTCCCGGGGGATATACTTAGGATAACTCTCATTTTCTTTACAAATCATTTTGAAGGGATTATGAGTATATACTTCCTCAAAGAAAAAATTCTTATGATTATGGATTATATCCATAAATAGTTCAATTTATGTTAAGTGTTTTATAAGTATGGGATTATTTATTTTGATTCATAAACTGATCTAGTTTATGCCATTGTTTAGAAATGGCGCCTAGTGGAAGAAATGGAAACTGTATCAATGCACGCACTCCATGTAGGGATTTCCCTCCTACTCAAGATAATTATAGTGGGGCTGGTGATGCAACTGGTGCCGATCAGCTAATCACCATACTGGAACAACTTACTCAGGTTATGAATAATAACCTTACCCGTATGGAGCACCCTGATCCGCAGCATGGAGGATCAATGTTAGATTGATTCATGAGGCAACAACCACCAATGTTCAATGGGAATAAAAATCCCTTAGTAGCTGAGCAATGGATATTTTCCCTAGAGAAAATATTTCAGGCTTTGGGGAGCAGTGAAAGGGAAAAAGTTATCATGGCAGTTTACCGCCTCACTGGAGAAGCTGATCAATGGTTGTCATTGATTCAAAATACAAAGGAAGATGATGAAGTATCAAATATGGAATGGAGGGAGTTAAAAGATCTGTTTTTAGAAAAATACTTTCCTCGCGACCATGGAGCAGATATGGAAAGGCAATTTCTGAGTCTGAGACAAAAGGAGGATGAGAATGTCACAAAGTATGAGGCTAACTTTACAAGGTTAGCGAGGTATGCTAGAGATTATATTCGCAACCCAAGAAGTAATATTGATCGTTTCTTTGATGGGTTAAAATCATTTCTCCATCGAGCATTAGTCTAACAATCCTTTTCATCGTACGAAGACATTGTCTCATGTGCTATCAAGACCGAAAAGGAATTCTCTAAGTCTTATGACTTTAAAGTAAAGAAAGAGAAGAAGAGACCTGCTGATCAATCTGGGAATGGAAATTAGGGGAAGAAGAGAAAGGTTGAATATCCATCCTGTGGTAAATGCGGGAAGAAACACCCTGGTACTTGCTTGAAGGGAATGGGAGTCCGTTACAAGTGTGGTGAAAAAGGCCACCAAGCTCGTGATTGCAAGGGGAAGAAGGAAGCTACCAACGTTCAGTGCTACAACTGCAGGGAGATGGGACATTATTCAAATGAATGTCCTAAGCGTCAGGAGAACTTACCTCAGAAAAGGCCAAGGGATCAAGGCCAGGCTTATGCTATCACTACTGCTGAGGTAGAAGCTCCGAAAGAAGTGGTGGCAGGTAATTTAATGGTTTCCTCAATTTTAGAAAATGCATTATTTGATTCTGGATCATCGCATTGTTTCATATCTTCCCAGTTTACTAAGAAAAGTAGATATTTCCAATTTGATTTAATAAGGGAGTTGTCAGTTAAAACTCCTACGGGAAGTATCATTGCAACAATGTTTTGTGAATCAGTCCCCATTAGAGCACATAAATTTTCTTTATCTGCTGATCTCATCGTCATACCTATGATTGAGTTTGATATAATCCTCGGTATGAACTGGCTTTCAGACTATGATGCGAAGATTTATTGTAAGAAGAAATAGGTTACGATTCTTGATGATAATGATAAGGAACACCTTATTTTTAGAGTAAAATCGTCACCACCTAATTCTTATTTAGATCCACCCCCAGTAGCTCAACTTAATTCAATTATTGGGGAGGAAGAGAATTAAATAACTGTTGGTGAGGAAAGGAATGTTCAAATAGAGGATGTACCTGTTGTGAAAGAATTTTTTGATGTATTTCCGGAAGATTTACCTGAACATCCTCCAGAACGAGAAGTTGAGTTTTCCATTGATTTGATTCCTGGATCAAGGCCTATATCGAAGACCCCTTATAGAATGGCCACTGTAGAATTAGTCGAACAAAAGAAACAACTAGAGGAATTGAGTAATAAGGGATTTATTCACCCTAGTGTTTCTCCATGGGGAGCCCCTGTTATTTTTGTTAAAAAGAAAGATGGATCTATGAGGTTATGTATCGACTACAGGGAGATCAATGCTATAACAATAAAGAACAAGTATCCCCTACCTCGCATTGATGATTTATTTGACCAACTGCATGGAGCTCAATACTTTTCAAAGATTGACCTTCGATCTGGATACCATCAGTTGTGTGTGAAGAAGGAAGACATTCCGAAGACATCATTTCGAACCAGGTACGGGCATTACGAGTTTACTGTAATTCCATTTGGATTGACTAATGCACCATCTATATTCATGGATCTGATGAATAGAGTTTTCAAGGAGTATCTCGATGAATTTGTGGTGGTATTTATTGATGATATCTAGGTATACTCCAAAACCTACGAAGATCATGAAAATCACTTGCGCATTATCTTGAAGACTCTGAGGAGGCATGAATTATATGGGAAGTTTAGCAAGTGTGAATTCTGGCTTCAGGATATTTCTTTTCTTGGCCATATTGTCTCTAAAGATGGAATCTCTGTTGATCCTTCTAAGACCAAGGCAATCCAAGAATGGCCAGCACCTACGAGTATAACTGAGGTACGTAGTTTTATTGGTTTGGCAGGTTATTATCGACGTTTCGTCTAGAATTTTGCCCGATTGGCTAACCCATTAACGAAGCTCACACGTAAAGGGGTTAAATTTGTTTGGACAAAAGAGTGTGAAGAATGTTTCGATGAACTGAAGAGAAGATTAGTCAATGCTCCTATATTGACTCTACCATCGGGGAATGATGGGTTCGTTATTTATAGTGATGCATCAAAGAAAGGACATGGTTGTGTCCTTATGCAGAATGATAGAGTTATTGCCTATGCATCACGACAGTTGAAAATTCATGAAAAAAACTATCCTACTCATGATCTCGAGTTAGCAGCTGTGATCTTTGCTTTGAATATATGGAGGCACTACCTCTATGGTGAAAAATGTGAGATTTATACTGATCACAAGAGTTTGAAGTATATTTTCTCACAAAAAGAACTCAACATGAGGCAAAGGAGATGGCTTGAATTACTCAAGGATTATGATTGTACGATACACTACCACCTGGGGAAGGAAAACAAGGTGGCAGATGCTTTGAGTAGAAAATACCATGGAGTTTTGAACAATATGAGAATTGAAAGGGATCCAATTTTCATTGATCTAGTGAAGATGGACATGGGAATAACCAGGGAAGGTGAAACATCAATGCTTTTTCAAATGGTTTCCAAACCATCTTTACTAGAAAGGATTAAGAGTTCTCAGACCGATGATAAAGAATTTCAGAAGAAGATTAAAGCTGTGAATGATGAGAGATTGAGAGACTTTGTGTATGAAGATGGGATTTTGAAATTCGGGAAGAGACTTTGTGTTCCCGATTTACCTGATCTAAAAAGGGAATTGATGGATGATGCTCATAGTTCCAATTTCTCTATACACCCTGGGAGCACCAAAATGTATAGATATTTGAAGGAACATTTTTGGTGGGACAACATGAAGAAAGAGATTGCTGATTTTGTGTCAAGATGTATGGTTTGTCAACAAGTGAAAGCTGGAAGGCAATAGCCTGGAGGAGTCATGCAACCTCTTCCCATACCGGAGTGGAAATGGGACAATATTACGATGGACTTTGTCATGGGGCTACCAAAGACTCCTAGAAGGAACGATGCAATATGGGTTATTGTTGATCATCTTACCAAGTCAGCACATTTTCTTACTATAAGATAAGATCTACCCCTGGAACGTCTAGCAAGACTATACATTAATGAAGTTGTGAGACTTCATGGAGTACCCCTATCGATTGTTTCTGATCGTGATCCCCGTTTTACTTCAAGATTTTGGAAAAGTCTTCAGAAATCCCTGGATACTGAACTTCATTTGAGCACTGCTTACCACCCTCAGACAGATGGACAATCAGAACGGACTATTCAAACCCTAGAAGACATGTTGAGATCTTGCTCACTTGACTTTCAGTGTATGTGGGATCAATATTTACCACTGGTAGAATTTTCCTATAACAATAGCTTCCATTCGAGTATTCAGATGGCACCATATGAAGCGTTATACGGAAAGAGATGTCGTACACCAACCTGTTGGGATGAGGTTGGTGAAAGAAAACTTGTAGGCCCAGAACTAGTGGAGGAAACGGTGGAAAAGGTGAAAGTAATCCAAAATCACATCAAAGCAGCTCAAAGTAGGCAGAAGAGCTATGCCGATAATCAAATGAAGGATTTGGAATTTCAAGTTGGTGATCATGTTTTCCTGAAGGTATCTCCATGGAAGGGAGTCATACGTTTTGGTAAGAAAGGTAAATTGAGTCCCAGGTACATCGGACCCTTCGAAATTCTAGAACGAATTGGGGTTGTAGCTTACCGATTGGCAATGCCGCCAAGTCTCTCCAAAGTTCACGATGTGTTCCACGTATCTCTGTTGAGAAAATACATGTCTGACCCAAAGCATGTACTCACCTATGAGGAATTAGAACTGGAACCTGATCTGTCTTATTGTGAAGAGCCTGTCAGGATTCTTGATACAAGAGAACAAGTACTGAGAAACCGGACGACGCGTCTGGTAAAAGTTTTGTGGAGAAATCATAAGATGGAAGAGGCAACGTGGGAACCCAAGGAACTTATGATGAAGAACCACCCGAGTCGTTTTATGCAGTAATACCCTAGAAATTGCGAGGACGCAATTATTTGAAGGAGGGGAGAATGTAACACCCCAAGCTTCCACGGTACGTTTCCCTTCGAATAATGCGATAGCGTGTGTTGTACGCAACCTCGAGTTCTAACACACACCACAACTAATTAAACCAGCAATTGTGAATAGTAATACCTACTTTTTGAAATCATATATATTTTATATTTCAAAATGGACTTCATTTTTGGATTCGGAATATCTAATTTAGCCTAAGGTGAAATTTTGGTACTTTTCGGATAACTTTCATATTTTGATGAATAATGAAAATTACTAAATTTTAATTAAAAACAACTTTTTTAATCAAAAAAATTAATAGTGATAAATTATGAATTTTAGTAGTTTTAAAGTATATTTAGAATATATTTTTACCATTTAATATAATGTTGGTCATTGTACATAATTTTACAATTAAACCGAACATAAACAAATGTCAATCTTTTGATAGTTATTATCTCTTAAAAACATGTTTTTTATTTTAACAACGGGAATTAATTTTAAATTAATTTCTGCCACTTCTGTGTTTTGAATTTAGGAAAATGGATTCCATATTTGGAATCAGGATGTTAAAATTGTGTAAATAGGTAACTTTTATTTTTAGACATTTTGAATAATTACTGCGGTAAATATTTTATTTACCATGGTTAAAGGGTAAATCCGGTAAATAAGGGTTAACAAAATAATATTATAATAATACAAAATTACACTAAAACGTGTCCTAACCTTATTGGTGGACACATACCCGACCCTGGGAATCCTGGGGTCGATTTGGGGACCCCTTAGAGCCACTTGTATGTGGTAGGGACACATTATATTAATAAAGTTAAAATAAAAATAAAAATGGCATAAGCTTACATCTTTAAGAAGAACAATTTTTACATAGGGTTATACATGTTGGATTTTCGATTATAAATATTCATTATAAAGAAAAAAAGATTTCCTACATAATGATATTTTATTTATAATTTTTATACATCAAATAATTTAAATTATTAATGACACAATAATGATGCAATGTTTACCTCATTAATAAATCATTTAAATAAATAAGATTATAATGATTAAAATATTATCTAAAACCTGTCCAATTCTTATTGGTTGATGTTATTTAGAATATTAGTCATCTTATCTTTGAACTCAATGATTTTTGGACCATTATAAACCGAATATAAGTATATTATAAAGTAATACTTTCACTCTTTCCTAAAGAGCCCCTCCTCTCCCTTATAAAAGGAGACCACTTCTACTCATTCCTCACACCTCTCAAGCCACTTGGATCGTCCAAACCCTGCCCAAATACGCTCCCCACATCCCTATCCTACTCCTTGAAGCTTTCCCTTAGGCATAAAGCATTTCAAGAAGTCCTTTGGTTCCAACCAAAGTGAGTTACCTAAATTAAAGGTAACGATTTCTCTTAAATTATTTTCATTTATTTTGCTTCTCCAACCCCCAAACTCTTTTTATTTCCTTTCTTTTGTAACAACACCAGTATCCAAAATATACTAGGATGTTGTTATAAGAAGTATTCAAACTACACATACACACAACTCCATCTAATAGATGATGAACATAATGTTTCTATGGATGGCAAACTAACGCCTCACGAAACGATGATTGTTCAAATACATCTTACCGCCTCTCATGGTGGCCATTATGATGGCACTGTAATTAAATATGATATTAATGATATATATTTTATATATAAGCTTCTGTAATTCCATTTTATTTCATACCATTATTCGTTTCATGTTGTATATACATACGATAATTTCATTTGAGGAAGTGCGGACTACCGCCCCCTTAAAATGATATGACTCGTTCATACCACACATGGAACGTATAAAGGATGGTGTTAATGAAATTAAGTAACATATATAAAATATTATATTATACTGTAATAGTAATATACCTATGTATCATTTGGATTCGATTCTTTTAAAATAAAAATTAAATGGAAGTAGTGTTCGTGCGTACGTACGGACTACCGTCTCCACGAACGCGATGAGATTCATTCTCCATCGTATCCATTCAAATCTTATTCTCATTTTAGGGTTAAAAATATTGTTAATATCATTCTGATTATGAATAAGATATAATCTATCCATTACAAACATGTCTTATGTAACCAAACATTTAAGAAGAACGAATCGATTATCACCCGAAACAACGATAATACTAAGATATTATTAATAAAGCAATGTTAAAAGATCATATATGATATCATATTAATGTATATGATTCTTGTATAATTTAATAATAATTATTTAACCATTATACAGGAGGTTAACCTACCCCAACAAAGGAAAAGTACAAGGTAAGGGTTATTTCGCAATCTCTTCATTATCCAAGGTTGTTTATACGTAATAATCTACTAGGATCTCTTTATCGTCCACATCCATGTTTCTTAAAAATGAACTTCAAAACATTTTTACTCTTTACTAGAATATGGGTTAAAGTCATTTATACCCTTGTTTTACTTTTTATAAGAGGTTTATAAGGGAATCTTTTCGTTGTTTTCCAAACAAGGTGCTTTTTAACCTTTTCGACAGAATTAAGATAAGAATGTTTTTTTAACTTGTACGGCGGGTGCGGTTATTTTCCGCCGTTATAAAATCTTCAAAGCTTCCCTTACAAGCTTATAAGAACATTTTCAAGAAAATGTTTTATTTTATATGGCTCTTAAATGATTTCAAAAATAGAAAGAGATATTTCTCTAAAAAGTGTTTTGATTTCATCTATGTCAACATCCTTTGACGGATTTTACGCTTATTTGAAGTTGATTTATTATGATACAAAACTTCTTTATTGTATTGAAGGTTTTGTGATATGTTTGACTGTGGATGTGCTATTTCTATACCATTCATAGTTTATGGTGAAATTATTGACATTTCGTATGCTAGTTTTAATACGAAAGTTTATGTTATGTTTAAACCTTTTCATATGGGAATGCATTGGACTTAATATGTGACGGGTGGAGCCCGCTATAGCTCCTCGATGCATCGGTAGGTCTCATGAGACAAACTAGTGTCTTCGCACAAGGCCTTGGCAAAATATTATTTGTATTCTTGGCACGAGGCCTTGGATATGTGGTTATGATAGTCTGGCATTATGCATTCCAACATTATGAAAGTGGTCATTGATATTGCATGTGATTATTCTATTAGTAGAATATCCATGGGAAAAGTAAATGGCATTATTTTATTTTACTTTTTCCATACTATTTTGAAGTTCAAGTTTAAAAGGCTTTTGTTTTAGTAATTCATTGCCTTAAATGTTTATGCTTTTTTTTGAATGTTCCGCTATATTGTTATCCTTACTGGGCATTTGAGCTCACCCCTTTTCTATGTTTTATTTTTCCCAGGATGTGAAGATGTAAGTTATGAATGACCTGAAGGGATATTATGAGGGGATTATAGTGTGGACTGTGGAAACATTATGTTGTTGTAGTAGTTTTTATTTTATGATGTAATGTAAAACTTATGAATATATCTAGTGTTTCCAAGGATACTAAACCAATCGGTCTTTCGAGATTTGATCTTTCTTGCGATCATGCCAATGTTATGTAATTAATGCACCGACTCTGGGTAACTGGGGTCGGGGCGTTACATAAAGTCCCCCTAGAAAGGGAATTGCCCAACATGAATGGAGAGCCTTTTGTTGAAATAGACTGCACTAAGAAAAGGGTAATTCAATTTACAGTCATAAAGCTAGAAATATCATTTCATATGGTATAATATCAATGACAATGACTAATTAAAGGTTCAATGGGTATATGTAAAACTTCCACCTCATAAAATGAGTTTGATTTACAATTTCATAACATCAAGGGTATCAAATCCACTTAAATAAATGGATTATGGATTATGTAAGTTATAACCCAGGGAGTTTGTATTAGGGATGATGATATGAGAGATGTATTTTAGGGATTAATATGGACCATATTTTAAATATATTTTCATCTATAATAGTTTCAAGGTGTATAGGGGTTAGAGGATTCTCTTCTTTGAGGTGAATATGACTTAGGTTGATGGGCCATATCATGTTCACTTATGCATATCTTTATCAAAGGTCTAGTATGCATATTCAAGAAGGTGTTTCCTTTGGAGTTGAATGCACTTGTTACTGATATCCAATGAATGGATTTTGAGGATTAAAAAACTTGTGAAATGAAGTAGTTTCATGGAAGTAAGGGATATTCAAGAATTGTTTTGGCACCCTAAAGTCTATGGAACTATTTACTAACCACATTCATGTCAAAGAGATATGATGTTCCACCACTCTAACTATTTCCTAAACGAGTGGGACTAGAAGGCATGGATTGGATTTTTCTATGGTAATATGATCATCCCTACAGGCTTTTTCTATATCAATTTATTCTCTAATAATTCATAATACATGAAAATGGGTGGATTAGTGAGAAGATACGTTACTTTTTCTTAGGATACCTTTTATGTATTTTCATCATGACATGTTGTATGACTTTTTACCATAAATTTAAAATATTATGGTCTAGAACACCAAATTGTCAGTTTATAATTTTATACAGCTTTGATTAATAAATTCTTTGTTTAATGTCATGAAACATTGACCCCATGTGATGTGGGATAACCTGTATGGAAAGGGAGAGGTGAGAACATTATGTGAATATAGATGCTAGTTCTTGTATAAACTATCTCATATAATTGGAGCATGCAGTTAAAGGTCATATTATTTCGACCCAAATGGGTTGAGATAATCTATTTAGTAGAAAAATGTAAAGGTTTACCTCACATTAATGGAGGGCCTAATTCTACTATAGACTATCTCGAAGGGGGGTGAACTCTATTTATGGCCATGTGTGTGGTGATGATAAATGAGAATAACAACTCAAATGGGGACCAAAGGCAAATAATGTCCCAACACCTTTTAAATCGGAATTGATGACATCATAAATAACAACTTAAGGTTCTTAGATCAATAGTAAATGATATTGAGTAGGTATGCAGGGGATACAATGCACCATATTTTAAAAATGGGTTTTTCTATGATGTTGTGAAGATGTGCAGAAATTAAAGGATCATCTATTTTAGAATGATGATGACTCTAATTGATGAGCCATACTAGGGGTGAATATATAGATCCATATCAGGGTAATAATATACATAGTTAAGAAGAAATTTCCTTTTGAGTTGAATGAACTCATAACTGATAACTAAAGATAGGTCTTCTATAATCCAAGAAACTCCAATCATGAAGTATAGTTTATAAAAAAAATGTTCAAAAAGATAATTGAGGCATTTTAGACTCAGGTTAGTCCAAAATTCAGTGAAATTGTTCCCTTGGAAGGGGTCAAAATGAATGAGGACTTGTGGAAGCGTTCTAAACATGGGGTTTGAACATGTATCAGGAATCAATCCATACATAGTATTTATATTGTAGGGGTGCTCTAGAGATTAGGATAAATCACTAAGGGCGGATTTTATCTAGAATTATTTTTATTAATCTAACATACATCAAGTATCTTCACATAGATCTAGTTCTCAGTTACAAAAATTGGGCCGCATATAAGGGACCTCTCTAAGATGTTTACGGTCATGCAGGGTGGGCCACATTTCATGTAGATTAATGTAAAGAGATGATGTATAATTAAAAGGGACCCCTATATTGATTGAGCTTCTACATAAGTGAGGGTAATTTTTTATAGTTTATTCTTAACATGGAATTGGATCCATAAAACCTCTATAGACCATTAATCAGATATAAGATCTGAGTATACATAGTAATGGATCACATTGAGCTATTTTATATTTATTGATATGAGTCATATGAAAAGTTCCCTAACATAGATCTATCTCTTATGTAGGTAATGTTTCACATAGGATGGACCACTCTATGCATATTATGGTTGTGCAAGATAGAACATATGTTGTTCAGTTTAACATCAGGAAACAATGAATTAAATTTCACTTCTTAAAATGGGGAAATTTTACCATAGTATAGGTTTATGGATATACCCACAATGCCTGGATGAAATCATTTTTTATTCTTTTCTTTATCAATGAATATTCAGAAATGAGTTTTCATTAGAAACCCCTATGTGTAGAAAAAAAATGGAATTTTGGATAATAAAATTTATAGTTGGTCATGGGATATTGGATCTAAGAATCACTACATTTCCTTTTATAATAGTAATCAAGGAAAACATAATTCTTGTACTGTGCTCCATATTCATTGTATGCTCATGTATAAGGGAAGGTTGTTTCAATATAGGTTCATAAGTGGATAACACTATGATGAAGACTCCTATATAGATATGGATCATACATAGGATAAAAATAATTATACTAGGGGAATTTATGTAAATTAACTCGGATGAAAAATATAACATTGTATCAATATATCCATAATTCTTGTGAGGTCTCGTCTACACAGATCGGACTCATGTTCAAGGGAATAAAACTAAGTTTTTCTTTAGTTTCATTCCCTTAGGGAAATGATGTATTATCAAGACGAACATAACACTAAAGTGAAAATGGGAATTTTCAATATTATAATCATGGTTGGGCCTAAATCCAGGCCCTATACATCCTACTAAAGGAAGAATGAATCCATATATAGTTCTTAAAGAGAAATTCCCCATATAAATTTGTCTTATATGTAGGTAAAGGGGGTATTTTATCTTTTTATCCATGATTTGGACTAGGATAAAGAATCCTGGAATCAATAAGTATCCTAATGTAATAAATAATCAAACCACACAAATTTATTAGAAACAATATCATTGTACTGATATAGATCATATGAAAGGATAGGGGTATTGATATCAATTGGACCAAGGAAGATTGTGTACCAAGAATTCCTACACAGATCTGGATCTTCTGTAGGGAAATTATACTATGTATAATTGAACACTATAATCTGTTTAAATTCATATAGGGTAAACATTTTTACCACCTTTATTTTTCCATGGTGCTTATATCTATACAAAATGGGGTGATTGGTTAAGACCTCTAAGATCACGAGAGTCATACTCAACATGAGAAATGATATGAAATTTGAGAATAACCCACACCATAGTGTGGAAAAAGATGGGTTAATTTTTAACACATAACATGTGATTTGAATACATGATATTGAGTATTTCATACAGC
Source organism: Viscum album (assembly GCA_963277665.1). Lineage (NCBI taxonomy): Eukaryota > Viridiplantae > Streptophyta > Magnoliopsida > Santalales > Viscaceae > Viscum > Viscum album. The sequence continues at coordinate 58,006,582 of OY728125.1, forward strand.
TTAATTTCATGTGACAGGGATTTTTAGTATATAATTTAACATCTTTTAGTGAGTACAGTAACCATATAATTTAATATCAAATGGTAAATACATTGTTGGGTAGTTTTTTGTCATGAAACTATATTGAAGACCATATAATAAAACATCATACAGAGAGTATGATATTCTATATATTTTAATTTCATAGATCTAAGACTTGTGTTGCATAGTTTAATGTCATGTGGTAGGGATGATAGTGATCCAATGATAGAATTAGGTAACGTATTTCTTGAGAAACATTGCATTGGTGGTTGGTGTGATGCATTATCTATATATTATGAATAGGGGTAAGATTAATTAGTGTTGACCTTATGTGTGCTGTAATGTTCCTCCCACTTCGATTCAAGTTTCATAGGCTTATTTCTTAGAATCATAATGTTTATAAGAGCCAATACCATCCATCCTTGGAGTAATGAAAGAAATTGAACTTTCTTGTTGAATGATCATGAAAATCGATTATAATGAACTTCCATGTTAGGAAAAGTGTGCAACCTATTCTCATCAAGCCATTCCAAATCATCTATCCACTTTTGAGACTATTCATCTTCATATAGTTGGGTTTTTATGATAGTATGAAGTGAGGTCAGCTTGACCTTGTGGGTAAGACTACCTTAATCTAATATATAAGTGAATATGGGGTTTCTTGTGTAGTAGTACGGGTCATGGTGCGGTGGACCAACATAGAATGAAAAATATTATTGGTCCATGACTTCTTATCTTTATCCACTATCTTCTAAAGTATATTTGATAGAGTTTTATTATAAGTCTGAATTTATACATATGTCAATTCATAATAGCAAGATAAGTAGTTAGAGTAAGTTTCATGTTCTTGATACTACATTTTTGAACTTCAAAGATAATAAATTGGTTCTATTTTTTATCGATGTAACATGATGAATACAAAATATGGTAATTATGTTTGTCCTTAGGAATATAATGATATTATTTATAACTAAATATTTGAGGGATATTTCATTAGTATATTTGGAGAAGAAATCGATGGTAGTGAGGAAGCACTTGAATTGTGTAGTTTTAGCTAGGGGATATGACCCCATGAAAACTATTCCCCAAATGGTGAATAGAAAATAATATTTAGTGGTGTTTAGAAACTCTGGATGTTGATGGATGAAATTGGGATTTTTTTGGTAGGAATGACATTTACTGGTGAATTCCACACAATTCAGTGTCATTAATGGTTTAAATTATTCAAGCCTCATAATCTAATGGTAGATCTTTGTTACATATTGATGAAAATTATAGGTGCCTATGAATAATTCCTATATAATTTAGTGGTCTATCCAACCTTAAAGGATAAATTTTACATCCCATCATCAAATATGTTCCTTATTTTATTGATCTAATGGAATAATTCCATTTTATATATAGTCTAATATGTTCATTCGATATTGGCATAACTTAGTGGGGATTTTATCTCACATTTCTCAGAGGTATAATTGGTCTCATTGATCTCTTCCCTACTATTGTTTGTGGACAAGAAAACTACCATACGATGTTAAATGATAATTAGTATCTCATCCAAGTATGTATTTTCCGTTATTAATGAACATGGAATCATGTCAACTTAAAATAAAATTCATCAATCAACCCTCACACATAATAAATCATAATAATCAATCCATCCTTATTAATTGAATATTCATCAAAAAATTTCTTGATCACAAAATCTGAAACAACCATGAAATTTAGGTAGGTTAATGGTATTTTTAGAACCAATTTCAAACCTACATTAAGAGTTTGGTACTCTAATTCATTGTTGGTTTATCCTTAAAAAGTATAAAGGATTATGGAAAACTACTTTTTCTAGATAAATGAGAATGATTCTGAAAACATCTCTATTGAGTTTTGGGTATTCTATCCTTTTTTCATATTGGTATTATAGAAGAACCATCATAGTAGATCTCCTATGATTGGGGAGTGTCTTGAATGGAAAATACCTCTTCATCAGGTAGTTCAGTATCCATTGGTTTCCCTCCTATGATGGGATGTGTCATGAGAAAGTTTATGAATTATTTTCCTTTAATATCCTATTGTGATATGAATTGGATATCAAACTATTTTTTAATTACCACCAACCATGTCAGATATCTAGTTAACACTAGTTTATTGGAGATATACTTGATCTGGTTAATATGATAGACTAACTAGACCTAATGACGCAATAGGTAATGCCTTAGTTTCTAAACCTATAATATCGATGACAAGAGATTCTTCTTAATGTTATAATATTAGGTATTAGTATATATCATAGTCTTATAATATAATTAAGTCAATTATATTTTCTAGAATCATTATTTTTTTGTGGGGAGAGAATCAAGTGACCAATCAAGGGTTGACACACATAAGATGAGTGGATTCCCTTCTTTTAGTGGTATCAACATCGGTGGGCCTGACAGGTATTGCTTAAGATTATTGAAATCCTCCAGAAAATATTCATCTCAACTATAAATAACTCCCATATTCGTGAGTTTAGTGAAGTATAAACATGTGTATACAATGTTTTCTAGGTATTTTCTAATGTAAGAAAGGTTCCCTTGAATCCCTCATAACTCATTGAGATTCTAAATAGGTGTCATGTTAAGGACCGCCTTTCTCTTCTTAGTGTTGAATTTGATGTCCCGATGGAATACAAAAAACCAATAAATTTCCCTAGTGTCACCCTAAATTGAAATTTTAGGGGTTTCACATTCAGTATATTTTTTTATTGAAGGTATTGGAGATCTGAGTGGAAGCTAGTGGGTTGGGAATTTAAAAATTTTCATCATTGAGATGACAAAATTTATCATCACCGACATTCTGAGCCTCAATATTTCCCAAGGATCTCGTGTAAATTTAAGAAGAACATAAACATAAACATAAAACATACCATTTTGGATCTAAATATGGTGGATTCTTTAATACTCTATTTTCGTGACACTCTAGTCCCTTATCTTGATATTAGTGAATAAAATCCACAGAACAAGAGTGGAGTCTAGCAACCGATCAAGGCCCCTAAAGATATAAAGATTTTCATAGCAAAGAAAACCAACTTACGAACACTTACTATTTACTATAATCTCTTTGTATTTAAATATCTCATAAAGAAGGGTGCACACTTGTGTTTCCACCCTTTTGTTGCTTTATTATTTTTTTATCTAACGGGATGGATTTACCTTTTGACTATTTTGGAAAAATAATTATGAAGGTAATACCATACTGATCAAAGAGGCCTAAGATATATTAATTCCTTAACATTGAAGTAGAAAATAGTTTCCTGAACATTCAACCAATTTCATACCACCAATGACTCACCCAACACAATCTACCTCACCAAAATTTCATTGTCATGATTTTTTCCATGAATCAAAGTACATGATCTAATGGAACACAGTGGTAATGATCTCATGTTAGGAGACCAATATAGATGTATGTAGATATAAACAACCAATGACACCTAAAACATGTGGTGTTCCAATTGGAAGGTTTTTCCTCGTGATCTCACTACTAGAGATCACCAATTGATAGATTCATGAGAATAAGTATCAATGCTTATGAGCCTCTAGCACCAGATAATCAAACATATACTATGTCTAGTCATTAAGATGTATCTAGACCAACAGACCTTTTTTACGATTATTGCCATATTATCATGAGTTTCTCATCATATCCAGAGATCTACTATAAAATTTTGATACGATAATTGAATTATGGACATAAATATTAAGTTATGGGGGGAGAAATATCTACACTATAATAGTAATAACGCATCATGTATATCCAATTGTATACATGATCTGGTAATCAAAAGTAATGTATAGTTGGGTATAGGGAACCAACTATTACAACACTCCCACTTTCAATAGAGACAACTTTATAAACATCCTTGTTAGCTCCCACATTATTAAGATCATGTTTCTACTAATTAATGGCTTTAATTGGTGGGCCTTCCATGATTCTGTCATGTGGATTTTTTTCTATATGTGACCTCATCTCCTTGAGTAAAACTTCTCAATAGATATCATCCCTGAGTATATATATTTCTTCCATTGGAATAACTTGACATCTTGGCTATTAAGAATATCATAATCTATATTATGTTCTTACATTACTTACATGGTGTGATTCCAGGAACTTGAACAAAATGTTGTGTTTAACTACTTCTTAGATTCCTTAGAAGCTAAAATAATCTTGATATTTGAAGGTATGGATACCACATTCTTTTATGAGCTTCTCTCACTCAACACCTTATCATCACTACAATATCATAACCCATTAATCTAAGGAATAATAGTTTGTGTCCCCAAAAAACTGGTATCCTTTCTTCTCCACGTTCTGGGTACACATCCTTGGTAATTTCTGAAGTATATATGGATAGTTCTAGCCCCCTCCCTTATAGTGCTCTGGGATATAACTAATATCTTCATACTTTAAAGTATATCTTGGAAATATAATTTTTTTATAGATCTTGGAAAACATTATTGGTCCATAACTAATAATATAGATATCAAATCACCAAATTAAACTATTATTATGTCCCGGACTATCAACCAAGAGATATATATTCCATGAGACACTAGAAATAATTTTTCTCTTGAATTGTTCAAACTTATATTTTCCGATACCATGTTGCTATATGTACAATTGGCCAGTTCTAGTAAAATGTTATATCTACCTTAGTAGACCATATTCCATAGAACATAGGTTTCTACTTTAAGTTAATCAATAAAGAATAACTTTCATCCTTGTTCATAACTAACTGTAAGACCAATACCAATTTTCCCTTTGTTGTCGAACATATTTCACTTGGAAAACAATGGTGCTCCCACTAACCTCTGGTAGACACATGGTAAAAAATCATTCTAAATGAATATTCTATGATCATGTTTCTTACTTGAGTTCTAAACTTTATTTTCTTAAATTGAAACCTTTATTATCATTCTATGATTTGACCATCTCATTCTGGTTCTGTCATATAGACACCTTACATGAATTTTTTTCATGACATCCAACGCACAATAATGATCATAGTAATTAAATATAATAAGTAAAATTCTAATGGATTTAGGAACAACAACTTGGTATAACCAATCAAGCCTTATTGGTACTATTCTAGTACCATCCATGTATACTCACATTTGAATACCCACTGTAGTATTGAAAATAATAAACCCCTTTTCACTTTGATTCATGGTATCCATTATTAAATTTGAATTGACCTTGTAAATTTTAGATTGTTTCTATATACTGCTTACTTCTAGGAATTATTATTCTCAATGAGTAATATATCACTTGATATGGTGAATTCCAAACCATCACTATAGTAATATATCACTTGATATGGTGAATTCCAAACCATCACTATAATAAACCCCTTTTCACTTTGATACATGGTATCCATAATTCATATTTCATACATCACATTTCCAATACTTAGTTACATAAAGGAATATTATGAATTATATTTATGAATATCTCACCATTTTAATTTTTTACACACTTCTGTTGAACTAATTCTTGAAGATTTGTGGAATGCATTTATTTCTAAATGTTTATTTATCTCAACTAAATATGTCAATAATATCAAAGGTGTTTAGTTATACTGAGCCTAGATACTAAATTGGGTATATCCTTGAGGTCCAAATTTAGTTTTTCATGACAAAGAATTATCTTTCCACAATTGGGTAAAAGTATTATATTTTTATATTCTTTAAATATTTCCTATGATTCAAGTATCATTGAACTATTGATTGAGTATGAGACACAAAAAAACATTAATTCCAAAACATGGAATAATTTATTCTTGTTTCCAATGGAAACATGAGATAAATTTTTTTATACTCTATAATATTTTGACTTAAATCATTAACTCGACCATTATAAGATATGTGTTTCTCAAAATTGAATTAAGAATCAACCTTTCCCAAATGCTTGGAGAATACACCTTACTTCATGTAATGTTTCTATTACATACATGGTTACTATATTCCAATTCACATATGTGAATGGAATATTGTATTTAATACCCAAGAAGTATGACAAAAAAATTACATTTAATTTATGAATATTACTAAATAAGAAGCAGGTACATTCTTCTTTAATTCAGATTATTTAATTTATCTTCTATAGTTTTATTTCATGATATGCAATGGAAATAACCTCTTATTAATACCTCTTTCATTGAAGGGAGTTGTGAATGTTCACTTGGCATGTCACTTTCCATTGACTGTTTGCCTTGTATTTCAATGTTTTCCATAAGAATTAAATATTAATCTTTCATTAATATTATTATTACATGGAAAACCTCACCTAAAAGGTAATTGTACATTTACTCCATTCTATTCTGGTTTGTATCCTAAAATGAAATTGGATTAGTTGGGTGTAAGAGGGGTATGCCTTGAAATATCATGATCCATCTTTCACATTTACACATAAGCCAGTGTAATTTATCAACATCATTTATTGCTTAACTTTCTATTTATAATCATCTCGATGATGAGACTACATGTGTAATAATCTATTTCCTGATGTTTTAACTGCAACAATCATCATACATTGGTGATGGAATTATAAAATAACCAACATATGCTCGATTTATGAGTCTCATATAATACTTTTAACACCCTAACTTCCTATGTTGGCATAACAGGTATAGAGACCCCATCACTATGCATTTTATATGCAATATTATTGTGTTCAAGTGCATGTACTACACTTGGAAAATAATGATGGATTGCACATTGAATTTTTCCAGTTATTATCACAACATTTTTTATAGTATTACATTCCCTTTAATGAAAAAACTAAAATTCTAGTAGATTGTAATTTTATCTAGATTACCAAATTAGACATTCCTAATTAGTTTAATCATTAAATGTATCCCACTATTTTATATAATTCTTGGAACACTCTGTACGAGAATAGAAATAATTAATAGCTTGATTATTCTAGTAGAAAGGACCCATGAAATTCCCCTCATAGTATACAATCTTCGGTGATGCCTCTACTTGGAGGGTTCATGTTAGGAATTTGACTAGACAACCGCATTAACTCCTGGTTCCTTCATCTGTTAAGTGAGGTACCATCTTATAAAATCTTAAGTTGATTTACTCAATGCTTTCCAATAAAATGATATAAAGTTATCTTTGGATAATTATTACTACCAATTTAGTTTATTCATGACAAGTCCCCCATAAGAACTCCCTAGTAGTATGAGGCACACTCATCATTGGCATGACGAGCGCTCCAAACATCTGGTTTTCTTCGTCTTTTAGTGATGGAAGGCAGTTGACGATTTAATAGTTCTTTGTGGGTTTTTCCATATTTTTCTCCTAAGGAATGTAATACATTTCTATTAATCTAGTTCATATATTTTATTGTGCTCACAACTGAAAAATAATAGAAAATCATTCATCACTTCTTTATACATTTTATTATTTTTTATTTTATGTATTTTCCTGATATTATAAAATCCTTAAAATAATAAATAAATGCATAAATAACATCTTCTACCCTACCATTCATGGGAATCTAATATTGGTTGATCTATTTAAATTTAATGGACCAACCATGACCTAGGGGAATCATACCTGAGTCGTCGCTGGACTCGTGATGCAACTTACCCATGTCGTGTATGTTTGATGCTCATTTGTAGTAGCGCCTCAACATGAAATTATATGCATCTTTCATTGTCCTTGTCATGTCATACCGCCTTGTCTTGGAATAGTTCACGCAGTTTAACCTCTTCATCAGTTGTAAAAATATACTCGCGTGCAATCGAGGGGGGATAAGAGTGAAATGTACATCTGACAAATTTGGAAACATAGGTCCATATAAAAATTGATCAAAATTAAAGACAATACGCACAACATAATTTAATTAATAAAAAACTTCATACACAATTAAAATAATTAATTAAACAAATATATGCATATCGGTGCTCAAGACCAGTACGCGGGTAAAATTAAAGCGTGGTAGAAATTAAATTGAATTAAATTAAAGTATGATGGTTTTTAATTTTGATTAAATGAATAAAATAAATTTAATTATATTTAATTATATTTTTCTCAATAATTAATTTTATTTTAATATCACAAAATAAATTAAATAATAACTTAAATTTAAAACCAAAATTAAATTAATTTAACCCTCAGGTATTAAAATTATTATTTTAAACCAAAATTAATATTTCAATTGATTTAGTTTATTTATAAAATTTAATTAATTTTGATTAATGTTAAAATAGGCCATGCATTGAAATACCATGCTAGGATATTACGGGTCACACCGAACATGTGTAGACCCATAATAGGTCAGAAAAAAGCCTGTGCAGGGCTAATATAGGATTGGCTGGTCTGCCCAGACCAGTTCTAGGTTGGGCCGACCTGCCGAGACCAATTTCAGGGTAACTCAGGTGCGGAAGATATGATACGGGTGTACCTTTCACTACTTGCGGCTAACCACGGTCGAGAAGAGGCTTGGAAGCTTCGAATTGGATATGGGTCGAATGGAAAGGGACTCCGAGCAGTGGTGGTGGTGGTGGTCGCATCGTTGAGAGAATGGTTTTTCACCCCTAGATCTGGATGTATGGTGTATCGTCGATTCTCATAGGACATTGGCCAGGAGAGAACTCAATCAGACAGAAGTAGGGCGACCTTGACCTGGTCAACGACACCTAGATCTCACTGTGGTGGACGAGATGATGGTGTCCATCCCAATGGTTTGATGGCCAAGCATTCCATAATAAGAAAGGTTCATGGATGCAGTTCATGGTCTAGTTCATCTTGATGGGATCTTGACCAAGGGTTCCACTCAAGTAGGGAGGTAATGAGGTCAAGTTCACTGGTAGCCAAGGAAGAGGCGACCCAACGACCGAACCATGATGTAAAATGAGATAGGTACAATGGTGGTGCTTGTTTTCCTGAAATAGGTGGTCTTATGGGAAGCGAACTAGGGAGATCTGACCAGCTGGGATGAATGTCGCTGTTATTGGGGTTCTGGCTATGCTCGGTTGGCTCCCTAGTGTGACTGGCCAAAGGAGGAGGGACCTAGACAACAATTTTTTTATTTATTTGCTACTTAGAAGGTCAAGTTACCTCTTAAAATTTTCCATACCCCTTTTTTATTTTTATTTTTTCTTGGTTTGTTTCCACAACCACACACCCAACTTGTAAAGACATTTTCTTTTTTTCAAACAAAAAAACATATATAATAAAATCAATAAAATGATAATAATAATTATTATTATTATACATTATTATTATCATATAATTTCAAAAATATGTGGAAATTAGTAAGGTTGGAAAATACAGTTCTGGTCATCACCAGACAACCAAAAAATAATTTCACAATTTTTATATCTAAAAAACAACCGATTTTGATCCATAAAGAAATTTTGGATAGCTGTAACTTGGCCATCCAACCTCAGATCGAATCATAGTCAGATCTATTGGGACCTAAATCAAACTCTTTACTTAAATTTAAATAGAATTTAATTTTTCTTAGCCCAGATTCTATATGTGATCTACTCTAATACCAATTGAAGGTACTATGGAGCTTAGTAGAAACTAGTGGACTAGGAATTTAAAAAAATTCAACATTAGGATGATGAAACCTGTCGTTGATGACTATCATATCCCCATTATGACCCAATGATCTCATGGAAATTAAAAGATAACATAAACATAAATATAAATGAATCCACACTCGAGAGAAACTTGTCATCTGTAATCATTGCATGAAGGAATAAAAGTAGGATCCTTCTAAATCATCCACACGTGCTTCAAAAATCTTCTGGAGCAATGATCATTGAATTCAGTGTGCTAACACCGAGATCTAATGACACTTTTGATGCTCCAATAGTCACCAAATCAGTGTTTCGTCGACGTGTAAGGGAGAATCTGATCCAATAATCCGGATCTAGAGTCTCTCTTTCCATAGAAAGTGGTGGAGCAGAGAGAGGCTCTGGTTTTCTTAGAGTGAATAGTACATTTAATGAGTCTATATCCTACTATAAATAGTGAATGTTCAAAATACCCAGTAGGGTTCCCTAACCCTCATTTATTTAAGGAACACTAAATAAAAAATTGTGATGAACTAAACTAAAATTAAATTATTTATTATTTTCATACATGCCTCTAATACGTACAAAATAGTTTACATGATAATTTTGAGTCATTTAACTCGACTTGTAATTCCCACTTAATATTCAACGAAAATCGAATATTAAATTAATATTAGTTCGATTAATATTTTCTCGTATTTAATTAACCTATAAATAATTTTAATAAATAAACTCAATCCAATTATTATTAACATGAATAATATTTAATTTATTTATTTATAATTGATTGATAACTATAACAATCGGACCCCATGGTGGACCCCACCATGTCTGATATACTTTTTCTACTAAATGGGGTAGATTCTTGAATACACTACTGTGTGTGACCCTCTAATCCTTATCTTGATAGTAGTGAATAAAATCCACTGACCAAGTGTACAGTCAAGCAACCCATCAAGGGCCCTAAAAATATAAGGATTGTCATAGCAATGAGAACGAACCTATTAACACATATGATGTAATATAATCTCTTTATATTTAAATATCTCATAAAGAAGAGGGTACACTTGTGTCATTTCCCATTTCATTCTTTATTATTTTTTTATTTAACTATATAGATTTACAATTCAACTGCTTTGGCCAAAGACTTATGAAGGTAGTACCATCCTGATCAACTAGGACTGGGATATATTACTTCCATAACTTGGAAGTGACAAGTCATTTTTTGACCATTAAACCAATGTCATACCACTAATGAAACACCTAATAGAAGCTACCTCCCCATGATTTAATTATCATGGTTTTTTCCTTCAATCAAAGTACACAATAAAATGGAGCACACTAGTAACGATCTTAAGTCACGACACCAATACACATGTCTCTAGATAGAACCAACCAATGACGCCTAAAACATGTGGTGATTCTATTGGCAGGTATTTAATCATTAAATCAAAACTACATATCACCATGTGTGAAATTCATTAGAATATTTCTCAATGATTATGATCCCCTATCACACGATAGTCAAAAATATACTTTGTCTAATCAATAAGATGAATCGTAACCATAGGACCTTTGTTTAAGATTAATGTTATAGTATCTTGAGGTTCTCATTATAGCTTGCGATCTATTATAACATTTTTATATGATAAATAAACTATAGAAATTACCATTAAATAGTTTATGCATAAATATCTACACAATAATGATAAAAATGCATCATGTATATCCGACTATATACACGATAAGGTAATCAAAAGTGTTGTATAGTTGGGTCTAGGGAACCCACTATTTCAACAGTCATAGATTATTGAAAACTAATATATGGTTAGTCATATGATCATAGTGTTGTTCATATTTGACCCTCATATCATTGAAATTTCATTCCACAGTATTTCTTAAAAAATGATTGAAAATATGATGCATTTCAATTCAATATGTAGCATCAGCATTCTTCAAACCAAAAATAATTACTCAGTAGTAATAAAAAACTTAAGAAACACCAAAATAGGTGGACTCTTCATTTTTGGGTGATATTTAGAACTATTTATAACTACAATATCCATCCCTAAAAGAGAGGTCCTAAAACCTAGTAGTTGCATCAATCAAAATTTTCATGATCATAGGTAGGAAGTAACTTTAGGAAATGATGGTTGAGATCCCCAAAGATGGTAAAAACTATAATTTATATGTTCTTATCCTTGATATGGAAGATTGTGGAAATATACTTTAGCTATTAAAAATCTCAAAAAAATTTACTTTGATAACATTGCCAGCTTGGGCTTCGATTTTTTGTATCATGAGTCGGTTGTATTCTCTCAGCTGCCTACGTAAAACCATGATGATCTTATGGATGTCCCAAATAATGGTGGCCACATCAGGACCAAGAAAATGAATTTATGTGTAATTATAAGTGAATAAATCCAAATTATTCTTTAAAAATGAGACATATGTCCCTTGTTCTTTGGGATACATGGATGCAATAATAAATTTAGGTCAAATATCTTCCTTTATACCCAAATTTAATTATTTGATCTCATCGATGCTGGGGGATACACCTTCCTCAAATTCTAGAGGGTTTTCTCTAAAAAAATTCTATCTTATTATTCTACTTTTCCAAGTGGAATCGGGTGAAAAATGAATACTTTCCATATTGGGAAACAATGTGGGGGATTTTGGTACTCTATAAATGGTGGAGAGGAACCTCTAAGTCTTGTGAGTAATGATGTATGATCATTATGGTTTGAGATACTCTGTACAAGATCTTATTCATCTCTATCTTCCTTAACCTTAGTATAAGTAGCCAATTTAGGTACTTTTTTAGGAAAACAAGATGATATGTGAGAATTTTTACCTTCTATGAAGTACAAAGTGGTGTCTCCATGATCTGAAATTGTTAATATGTGGGAAATATCCTTGGGTATATTCTAGATATTCTCTCCTTCTTCTCCAATGTCATTGGTGGAAGAAGAAATGTCAACACCCTGGGATTTGGGATATTCCTTAGAGGAATTTATATTTCTCACTAGTGAAGCAGATGAATTTTCTGATTTGGATAGTGATGCATGGGTATCTTTAGATTTTGGAGATAAAGTAGGAGTACTTTCCTCTAGGGAATCATTATCCTTATTATGCTTGAATCCTTCACTTACACATCTACATTTAGAAAATATGACTGATTTCATGATGACAATAGTTAATTTTCCTAGTTCATGCATATGTCTCCTACCTCAAGGGTTGGTGATGACCGGATTAAAGAACCATGTTTATGTTGTTCAAATGTTTGTTAGACCATCCCTTTTTATAGATATTTTTAGAACCAAGATTAATTTACATAGGTAGTATTTTTTTTATTCCTTTATATTTGGAACCCTTTCTGTGAGGGTAGCCACATGTCTATTTCATGACATGGAGGTGATTGAATTCGCTATCCTTTCATATGGGATTTGAATAACTTGATGATTTCCTAGATCTGAAGTGATTTCCTCATTTTGGTTGATGGTATGTATATAATCTTCACTAATTTCATGTAATGTGATAATATGTGAAATCTATAAACCATTGGGGGTAGTTATACAGGTGGTTTCATCTATAGTAGGTTATTTCCCACCTCTTTGATAGAGTCTTCAATCTTTATTATGAGATTAATGGGAATCGAAACGTGTATCACCACAATGAAATAATGTTTCCTATCCATTGACAAAATATTTAAGAAATTGTTGGTATGATATGGGTAGCACTATATATACAAGAATTCATGATCTTCTAATCAAGTAATCGAAATTTTTATTCTGGTGAATATATATGAATTCTTAATTAGAGACAAGGTCTCCAAAATTTTCCCTGACCATTATTCTTTCAATAATAATTTGTTCACTTTTTTTATACCCTTGTATTTTAAAAGTTGGGGGATATAAATTGAATTTTTTTTAGTCCAAGCATCAAAGGATTCAGATCAAAATGAGGTTGATCTTGGAACCATTGTCAATGAGAGGTCAATGAACATCCATTTCTTTTATATATATAAAAACATACAAGGGTTAGATATAACCTTGTATGGTGTTCTCCCTATCTAGATTTTTGAAGGAAATGACTGCATGGCACTCAAAATGTCAAATTCTATAATATAAACATTAGTGAAAGTGACTTCATCTTCAAATTCTTGAGGGCATTCAAGATCCTCAACAAGTGACTCTCAGAGATCCTTTGATAAATGAATGGAATCTAGGATTAAATATTTATCTAGATTTATGGAATGCTATTTTAGGATAAAATTTTTTATCTATAGGTTTATGATTCCCTGTATGAGTCGACTCTGTTCTAAGGCTTAGGATTTAGTGTTTCCTGTACTGGTGGTTGACTTCCCTGATCAAAAGTTAAAGGAATCACAATCACCTGTGGGTTATGCTGAGTTGATTTTCCCACATTTTTATGATTTCTAAACTAATAGTGATTTAATAATTGATATTTTAGTATAATGGTACTTGAACAGGCCTTAGATGACTCTATAGTAGTTTGATTCTCTTATTAGTCTTGCTGAAGTGTTTATCCTCAGGTCTATGTAGCATATATAGTATTAATAAAGATGTGGCTTGAATGTTGAGATATATATCATCCCCATATTCCATTAACTCATTATCCTCGTTGGCATATTCTTATCTCCCTCTAATGGTAATAAGGGAAATCAGGGTCATATATGTCTTCTTCTTCAGATAAATGACTTCTAAGTGAATTACACTAATATATCCAAATAAAAACTATTCATCTACTGAGGATTCAATTTGAGGTTTCGGTGTTTGTTGAACTAATTGTAAGGGTGAGGCTTATTGAACTATTGAGTGGGAAATCTTCCATTAAACCCTTTAGTGGGGCAATACACATAATATTAAATGATACCCAATTTTTATTTTGAATGGTATAAACATTTATTTATTAAACATTAGACTACTTTAAGTATAAATATACTCATACTAACCTCTTAGAAATTATATTATCTTTATCATATCATGCTAAGATTCACAAACTCTTTTGTATTTATAATATAAAACATATTACCTTTAGTAGAAATATAAAACAAATAAACTATTTACACTCACATCTTATGTGAGATTCCTTATTTTTTAAGAATTATACTAAAAAATAAGATTGTATTCTTTAAAATATCACCCTTATAGGTGGTGCATCAAAAACACTAATCTCATTTATTCATAGAAAAATATTATTTAAAAGAGTATATCTCAATCCATTATATGGATTGTATCAATTATATTACATTGGTATCCTAATAGTTAGGGTTTTCTATCCATGTATAACACAAATCATATGCCAAAAATGAAGCACCTAATAGTTATGTTCACCTCGTTACTAACTTTTCTCCCACAAGATAATCTAAAGGCACCCATATTTGATATAGCTTACCATGTTTGATGATCAAGGTCTTAAAAACTACTATGGTAATGGGAATTTAAAACATTGTATTTTTAAATGGGATTTAATCTTATCATCTTCTCTCATGTTAGACCCTCTGGTCGTATTTATGTTTTTAATAATTTTTTTAGGATTCTCCATTACTTCCATAAAATCAACCTGATTTAATCATATTGGATTGTAACTCCTTACACAAATTTTGAACAAATTATAGTAATGGTATAAGTAAAATAAATTAATTATTATAACTAGAATGTAACTCATTATTTTCATGTATGATAATTTATAGAAGTATTTTAAATCTTTGAATTCAAGTAGAAAATAATTCAAAATGTAAATACTTTATATTTATAAATAAAGAAAATAATAATACCCAATAAATTAAAAAATCATATATTTAAACATGGGATAAACATTTATGAACAATTCATAAATGAAGCAATTATAAAAAATTTATAATTCAATTTAGGCAAAGAGAAATATAAACAATTAACTTCTACCCAATATCAAAATTTCACTTTATCCTTTATTTGGAATTTATTATAATATATGATACTAAATGAAAAATAAAAATATTATATTTTAGTTTAATTATGTAATATTTTTAATAATCTAAATATCAGATATTTAATATTATTAAAAACATTATTATTTCAATTATCAAAACTAATTCTGATATGGGTTAATTAATTTCTCAAAAAGGGCCTTTTAATTTGAATAATTTAAATTAAAAAATAATGAAAAATCAAAATTTTAAATACAACTTCCATTAAATTTTCCCTGTTTTTTTAATTTATAAACACTTTATAAACTACAATTATAATTTCTGTAAAACACTTTGCATACAGGCTATAAGTCATGTCATAAAAATCAAAAAAAAATATTAATAATTAATATTATGGATATTTATTTAATGAATAAAAAGAAATTTTTTTAATAAAAGGAACATGAGAGACCCAAAAAACGTTTAAGGGTGACTGTAGTTGTAGAGCCCAAGAACATTTACATGAATAATGATAATTATTTATTAAATGTTTCATGATCATCTATAAATTAATATAATCTCTTTATATTTTATTAATTTATAAGAACTTTATAATTAAATAAATGTCCCAAAATTACTTTTTCCATAATTTATAAAAAATATATAAACTATTTCATTCAATTCACAATTCAAAATTTTAACAAATATACATTATATTTCATATCATATTTTATAACATACATTATATCATAAGGTGTGGCTTGATTCCTCATCTATTATATTTTCTTATATATAATAATTGGTTGTGACATATCCTTTCAGTTCTTCTGATGTTTTAGTAAGGATATAGTCGACATCACCTCGATGACATGAGCCTCGGTTTCCATGTACATGTCATTATTATCCCCACATATGATATCCCATATTACACTCTTTAATATGTTTAAAACTGGAGGATTTCAACTGAGTCACTCCATATGATATCTCATACTATATATCCATTTGGAGAATAAGATTCCAATCATTTGATATGATATGTATTTTTCATCAATAGAATATACAATTTATTTATTTTTAAAATGTGATTTTGAGAATCAGGAAGCACAGTAAAGCTATGATACCACTGATGGGTTTCTAAAGATTGAATTACACATGTTAAAAGTAGCATAAGATATTAGAATCCTCATTCCCAATATCACGATGCTATGAAAAATCAAAACCATGTTAGTCTAAAATAATGAATGTGTACCTTTCACCATTTTTCGCTACTACACTTGTCTTTAATCATAGTGTTTTGATGAAAATCACTAAGGAGAAACCAATAGTTTTCTACCTCAATTTTCTACCCATGGGTTGGTCTAAATCCCCATATATCTTAGGAAATACCCTCATCACAACTGTAGTATACTATTACCTTCGGTGGTTAAGGGAGGAGAAAGAGAGATCTTCTATATGGAGAATTGATAGGAAGTATACACATGTGTGAAAATAATTTACATGAACTTTTATCCCTATATATAAGCCTTGAGTTACTCTCAATCCATGTAATTGACTTGAATATTATGATACATTTGAGTAATGTCATCTATTATCAAACAGTTTGAAAATGTTAAGATGAGTGTGCATGCCTTTATAACATAAATATATTTGATTCTCTAAATTATTAATTGTATGAAACATTTATGATCAATGGTATATTTATAGGGAAGATTACTCAAATGTTAACACTTAACAATAGGTTACCTTATCCATTGTATTATATTATTGATCTATATCACAGTAATTATGATATGCTTATACTATATAAAAATGATATAATTAAAGGAAGTGGTTTTAGTGATATGATATCAGAATATTATACCATATAATATATCCTAGGTTGTGTCTTATGATATATAAACTAAGGCATGTGATATAGATTTGATTCCAATATGCAATGTCATATGAAAAACACACTCACACAAACACACATATTATAAACTATTATATAATCCCAAACACGTTATATATTTATAGGAATTAGTGAATATCTAAATCTATTGGTTAAAAAAATATCATTTAAATTATATTTTTATATCTCATTCTCTAAAAGGATGCTTGATATTTTTTACAAAATATGATTGATATCAGGACATGAAAAACATTAAAATAAATTATATGACACAAAACCTAATCATAAAGGTGGGGGAATTTTACATGAAGGTTGTGGGTATTATAGGTTAATTACCATAATTCTTTGGAGGCTCATACATATCTTCATATATGTGAAAAATGTATCTATATTGATTAAATTTTAAGCATCACCAAAAAACACAACTCAAGTCGTCATGATTTTTTGAAGAATTACATATTTGAACACTATAGTCTTCCCAAGTTATTGATAAGTGACAGAGAAACACATTTTAAGAAGAATTAATAAAGAGGATTTTTATAAAAGTATGAGGCTTCTCTAAATAATAATGGTATTTATCAGTAGTGTTTTTAAAATTTAGTAGTGGTTTAAAGTGTCTTTAAATTATTTGTGAAAGTTCTAAAAATACCATGGATTTATGTACCATAAATCATTTCCCTACGGTTTTTAGAACTGTCAAAAATCATTTAGCTGTGTTTTTTATTATACTGTTTATTTTTTAAAAGATAACAAAAAAATAATAAATATTTATTTTATTAAAAGTGTATTTTTTTTAATTTAAATAATTTTTTATTCTTTAATTTTTTTATTTATTTGTTTCGTCTTTCAATATTTTTTTATACATAGTAAAGCAACATCCCATAAGATTATCCATCTTTACACTACTTTCACTCATTCTCGCTCAACTCTTTGGGTGCCAACAACTCCACAAAATTCATTTACATGTAATACTATGTAAATAAATATTATTAAAACTTCTTTTTTCAATATTTTTTTAAATTACATAATATCTTCCTAGGAGGTTACCAATCCTTGCACTACTCCCACTCTTTCTCGCTCAACTATCTATGTAATAGAGACTCCACCAAATTAATTTACATGTGATAATATTTAAATAAATTTTATTTAACTTATTTAAAAATTAAAATATATTCAATAAATAAATAATAAATAAAATTAAAAATTCATCATGAATTAAAAATTCAAAAAAATAATTAGTTATCTATATCTACAATTAAGAAATAATAAATGAATAATAAATTCATTAATAAAAATTAATTATTAATTAAAAAATAATAATTACTAATAATTAACATGTTTTATAGTAATGCTATAGTGCCAATGGAAATACTTCTTCCGCACAGATTTGAACCATGGACTTTCGTGTAGGATTACAGAGTTCTTACTACAAGGTCTCCAAGTCATAAAAGACCTTCAAGACACAAGGCCTCTTAACCATCATAGATTTCAAGTAGGCTCTATTGTAAGACTAGGAGAATGAATTGGTGCAATAGGCAGCTGGTACAATATGGTGATACACATTTGTCACTGGGTGGGTGGCCTCAAAAAGAGGGATCACTGCATTTGTGCATATCAACCATCATTTTTTCACTATGGATTTCCAATGTGGGGTAGAGGGGTGAAAACCCATGAGACTATTCGAATAGTGAGAGTAGTCTGATAATATAGTGTGACAGGAAGGTGATGAAATAAAGCATCACATAGGCATCATCGGGTTGGTGGCTAGAAAAATAGGTGGGTGTACCAACACCTATCATATGTCCCTCTTCCCACCTATATTTTCAATGTGGGGTGGAGGGGTGCTCTACTATTAGAATCACAATCCCCCCCCCCCTCTTGAGGATTCTACTTAGACCAAATATTATTATCTTAGAACTTCTTTCATAATCATTATTTTTACTTATTTATTGACTTTATTTTCTTTAGACCTTGATCAACTCCAAAGGAAAAAAATAATAATTTCTATGTATTTCATCTTTTGTATTTATGGATTCTATACAAAAATATCATGTTGTTAATCAACCTCCTTTATTTAATGGTGAAAACTATGCTCCATGGTAAATAAAAATGAAAATATATATGAAATTCATGGGATTTTATATTTCGGGTACAATTGAAGACAAATATGAAAAACCTAAAATACCTAGAAAATATTGGAGTGATGATACTAAATCTATCTGTGACTATAATTACTAAGATATGAATGATTTATTCTATTTATTATGTAAAGATGAATTTAGTAATATATCTTCATGGGTTACTACCTTTGAAATCTGGGATAACCTTTCTACACCTCATGAAAGAGCATATAATGTTAAATAAATGCACATAAATACATATACTATTAATATGGAACTTGATTAAGGTATTTCTAAAATGTATAACAGGTTCAATGAGATCATTAATATGAGTATTTCACTTAGATAACCTATGTATGACAAAAAGAATGTACTATGAATTATGAGATATCTACCTAGCCAATGGAGATGTATTGTAGTCTCCATCAGAGAATCATGTGACATCAGTAGATGAAATTCATGGATTTAATTGGAGAACTGATAATATAGGGAAAATAACATAAATTATATGATTAATATATTTAACTAAATAATAAAATTGTTTTATTCAATATATATGATTCTAAATAAAAGGAAGTAATCAAGGATGATTTAAGTGGAAGTGAATTATATTCATAAAGTTTTGTAGAGATTGTTCATCTAGCCAGAATATTTATGTTATATAAGAAGAATTTTTTTTTATAAAATTAAACTAAAACGTAAAATATGAAAAAAAAAATGGAAAAGGAAAACTCATCTAGAGAAATTATCTATAATGAGTGTAAGAGGAATATCCACATCAAGGATAAGTTTCTAAAGAATAAGTGAAAAAATAAATATGATGGTAGATAAAATAAACCAAATAAGGAAATAAAGGAAACCCAAAGGGATTTAAAGTATAACACTATTAAATAAAACTATTTTAGGTATAATTCATGTGAAAATGATAATATGTGTTTCATGGTAATTATAACTATGGTAATTGTGGTTGCTTTTACCTTCTTTATAAATGAATTTCAAGATGATTCTAAACTATATAATAAATAATTGAATAATTTTCTGTAAATAAAGATATTATAAATGAACAAAAATATAAATATAAGAATTTGAAGAAATTGCAAGATTTATCTTCTACTGATAAAAGTGATCTTTTTGTTGAAAAATAAAATAATTTCTACCAGCTAAAAGATAAAATGGGTTTTATACTGGTAAATTAAAAACATAGAAAATATCTAATGTAATTTATAAATGGAGTAGAAATTTCAATATGATATTGGTAAGTAAAGGAATCACAAAAAACTAGAACTGCTATGGAATATTATTCTAGATATCAAAAGAAGATGTGAAAAGATTACTTTATTCCTAGTGTCAAAAATAAAACATTAATATAAAATTCTAAATTAACTTTTGGATATGGAAACAATTCTCATTATGTTGAAACCAAGAATACCATTCTATTAAAATATGTTAATTTTGTTACTAAAAACCTATTAAGAAAATGTGGATACCCAAATATTTGTCTCCTAACTTCTCTAGACCCAAGAAAGTTTGGGTAAAAAATCATTTTTAGGTTCAATATATAATAAATATTCTTGAAGATCTCTAGAAAAATATTATGGAGTCTTGATAGTGGATTTTCTAGAAATTTGATTTCAGACAACTTGATCTTCAATAATTTTTTGAAATTGTATGGTCGACATGTCATTTTCATTGACAATGAAACAGGAAAAACAATTATACTTGGACTAATTGGTAACTCTAAAACTCTTATCATTTATAATGTTTAGTTATTTTTTGTTTAAAATAAAATTCAATTAGTATATTTTAGTTTTATAATAATTGATATCATATAAAATTTGAGAATAATAGTTATAAAATTTATGATTCTAAGAATGATTTAGTCTTTACTTCTTTGATAAATGATAATATTTATGCTGTAAATTTAGATTTTTTTGGTTTTATGATAATATTTCCTCCTTAAGTGAATTTTATATAGAATCATAGTTATATAACCAAATAATAGTTCATTGTAATATACACTCTCTTAAAAAGATATCATTAAAATGATAAGTCTGGGATCTACCCAACCTTGAATTCCTAAAATATAAAGTGTTAAATCCATGTCAAAAGGGAAAGAAGAACCCAATTTATTTTAAAAAAAGAAATATGTGTCTTCCACTTATTACCTAGAAGTGGTTCACATGGATTTTTTTATAATTATATTAGCTTTTTCTATGTGTAAATCATTAGAAATACGTGATTATTTATGATTATTTGAGATTCACATGGTTAATTACTAGAGGATCTCAAGTTTGAACATTAAGCTCACTTGTCATAGTGGGAACCAAAGGTCCTTTCTAATGAAATTAGTGATGAAAATTGGGTAACAAATATACATGGAGAATACAATCAATTTGAAAGAAATAAATTATGAGAATGAGTTGATAGGATCAAATAATGCCATATTATTGGCACTAAATTTGTGTATAGAAACAAGGTTGATGAATCTGTAATAATAGTTCGAAACAAAGATAGATTGGTTGCACAAGATGATAGTCCAGAATAAGAGATTGATTTTGAAAATACATTTTCCCTAATAGCTATAATTGAATCAATTATAATGTTTCTAGAAAATTTACCTCATTTAAATTTCAAAATATATCAAATGGATATTATGAGTGCATTCCTAAATAGTTATATTATTGTGGATATTGTTTTTGAACAACCCCACAGATTTTCAAATCCTCATTTACCAAATCATTTTTTAACTTCCAAAATCTCTTTATGGTTTAAAAGAATCTATAAAATATTGTTATAATAGGCTCATTTTTTTTATTCCAAGTGGATTTTAAAAAGGTATAGTTAATCCTACACTTTTTATTAAAATAATTTTAAAATATATTTTAGTTATAAAAATATATGTCAAAGATATTATATTTGGTTTATATAAAATTTATTTTTGTATTGAATTTTATAAACCTATCAAAATAATTGAAATGAGTTTAATGGGTGAGTTAAAATTATTTCATAGTTTTCATTTTTTTTAAAAGGAGGGAATTATTTTAAATAAAAGTAAATAAAAAAGAGATATATTAAAACATTTTTGTCTTGGGTGACACCAAAGGTTGTGATGCACCAATGAGTATTACCTATAAATTAGATCTGGATGAAACTATGAAACTAATTGACTAAGCTGTTTATAGAGGTATAATCACTATTTTACTATAATTAATTATTAGTCATCTTTATATTATGTTTATTTTGTGTATGTGTTCTCATTTTCAAAAAATATCATGGAATCACATTTGAATTTTGTTAAAAAAATTCAAATTCCATAAGAATACAACTAATTTTGTTTTATTCTACTCTAGATGAGATGTGTTTTAATTCTTTAGTAATTATAACATCAATTTTGGTGGTTTTAAGTTATATAGACAATGAACCTATAGAACATTTCACTTTTTAGGTAAATCTCTAGTATCTTGGAGTAGTAAAAAGAAAAATCCATTTTCATTGTCTACTATTAAAGTTGTGTACATATCTACAGGTTGTTGGGAACATATTTTATAGATGGAATGCATATTACTGGAATATGGATATCAATTTAGACACATACCTATAAAATATGATGGTACAAGTACTATTAATATCTCTAAGAATCATATTTTTCAATGTAGGAAAAACATATTGATATAAGTCATAACTTTTGGAGTGAGGATTTACAAAAGGGGGTCATAACACTTGAGTTCATTGGCATTGAAATATAGCATACTAATATTTCTACAAAATCATTGAATATAGAAAATTTAAATTATATCTTACATGAATTAGGTATGATTAATTATTCTTGATTGATATTTCATGTTTAAATTTTAAATATAAAATATTATCGTCATAAAGTTTACAAGTGATCGTAAGGAAAAAAAGTTACTGTGAGGACAAGTTATGTTGGGGGTCAAGTTATAGAGATTTTCCAAGATATCATAAAGGTTACTCATTAATTATCTCAATATACTATGAACTTCTTGAGTTAGTGTCAGATAAGTCAAATGGTAAGTTGACCTACTATGACACTATGTCTTAATATTTACACAAAATTATATATTTTTTTCTAGGTTTAATTTATTTTCCAACATTTCCCTATTATGTTCCCTAAATGACTTAAAATATTCCGGATTCTGAATTTCATATTGCTTTTATTAAAAAATTAATCCCCAGAGAACCTCAAACCTCTTTTTTGTCAAAACCATTCTTTCTCTCGAACCACATTACCCATTTTCAATAATGATTCTCATGAAGCGACCATTGGATTTCAAAATTCTATATAATTTATCATCCTTATATAAATGTTAAATTGTGTATAATTTGATAATTATGTTAATAGAATCTATAATATATTTGGAATCAGGGAATTAAAATTGTTCTATGGTGAATTTTACATGATTTTCTGAGACAATCAATGCTTTTTCTAAGTAATAAAATATCATAAGCATATACTTTAAATATTATGATATAATTATGATTTAATAATGATGTATTAATAATAAAAAAGAATATATGACAAAAATAAGTTATTATATATATATATATGGTGTATTTTAATGGATTAAAATGTTTTTCCAAACTTATAAATAACTTTTCAAAGTAAAAAATAAAAATTAAGACTTTCAAAAAATGTTTTTGTGGAAAAATTATATTCTCACATCTAAAAAAATATAAAACAATATACTGATTCTAAAACATTAAAATTTCAAATAACATGTCTTAAATTCTAAATACCATAATCTAAAAACATGGGTAAGCTCATGGTTTTAAATTATCCACAACGTATATTTCAAAGTCCTATGTTTATAAATAAGTATAAAATTATCACTCATTTTCAATCAATACCCACCCATTCCCTCATTAATCTTCACTTCAAATATTTTTAGAACAAATTCGCTCTAATTTTATGTCTTAATAATCTCTTAAAGAATTTTCTATAGTTCTAAAGTGATTTTCTCAAGCTTTAAGAAGATTTGTTTCTCTATAAGAGTTCCTAACCTCTTCGGTACCTTTATGTTTTTAATCCTTCCATTTCCTTTTCTTTTGAATAGGAATTATTATTCTTATTTAGTATTATAGATTCATTATTTTATTTATAATTTCATATCATCATTCTCTATCATTATAGTACATTAAAAATTCATTATAATGATCAAAGCTTCCCATATCCATGAAACTATCATAAAATTTTATTGTGTGGATTTCTGAGAAATTACATCCTAGTATAGATATGAAAAAGTGGATGAAAGAAATATAATATATTCACATAGTCCTCAACTGATAAGGTTGTTTGTAACACAAAGAAATTATTCTACCTGTTGAGACTTCTAATAGATGTCACATGACTACTTTGTTTCTTCCACTAACTTCTTCTTCACATTTTTACTTGCACAATAACATATAATTAAGTCCTCCCCTTCTTATTTTTCACTTAAATAATGAAATATTCCCTTTCTGGTTCATCTATCTTCTTTCACAATAATATGAATATTATGTGGGATGATAATATCAGAATAATATTTCTTCTCCATTTCAAAATAGACTACATTGATTCTTTTTCTTTCGTTCCAGAATCATAATCCCCTTTTGTGAATATATGAATAATGAAAGGTTAGGTCAACATAATCATATTTATTTATTATTCTTAAGTTAAAAAGATATGAACATGTAATAGACCAACTATCTTATAATTCATTGATACACAATATAGACAGTTTTTATTTCATCGGTTATTCTTTATTCTTCTTGATGAAGTGGATATTTGTTCAATAGAATCACACTTCAATTTTAATATTATTCTTTTTAAGAGTGACCTTTCAAAATCACAAATGTTTCTTTTGAAAAAATAAAATATTACTCTTATTTTTTGATGTTCTATTTCAACTGATTCTAAATTTATTATTCACAGCCATCCCTGTACTTCAGTCCCAACTTAAAATTTAGATATATGGTTATCTTCCAAGTTCATGTTCATGTTCATGTGCATGTGCATGTACATGTAAGTTATACAAATGATCATTCGTGAAAATTTTATTCCTTGCAATAATGCAAATGAGTATATTTAGCATTGGTTCTCCTTTATCACACTAATATTGAGCACTGGTTCAATTTCTCTTTTTTCATCCATGTACACAAGTATATGCACGCACAACCAAGTTTATGTTCACTTCCTTGTTTAATATTCTTTGGTACAATAGTATGTATATGTGGAACCCCTCCTATTATCTTCACTAAAGTTCAACATTCTATTAATTCGTAGTTCCTTTATGAAAACAAAGAATGATGCTTGTTATATCACACAAGTACCTTTGCACAACTATAGATGTGTGGTACATCATTTTGGTCATCATTTATCAATAGGGTATATGAAAAGTATTCTCTTTATAAAATAGTGGGACTATAAAACCAAAGCACCGGTTCATTGAATTGTTCTTGATGAATCATGACGATAGTGTTAGCATAATTCTCATGTCAATGGTTTGAATTATTTGTGAAAATCAGTACATAGTTCTTCCTCCTAGTATGGATGAGTGAAAAAACCCCTTTCTTCACACAGCCTAGAAGGCTCGTGATTCTTCTTCCATTCGTAAAATGTAAAATGTGATGATGAATTATTTTTATGAAAAATGAGAGTTCATATATGTAATATGAGCAATAGAATGTTGTTTTACCATGGGGGTTTGATATTTATAGGTGAGGGTCTCCACTACCTTGAAACACCTCAAATTCATGTTTTCATTTCATGTTGATTAATGTTTTAAATTCTATAAGATCTTGGATTTTAATTATTCGGATATGGGTTAACGTATTCAGTCATGCCAAAAAACATGGGTTCACATCCTTTATAATGAAATCTTCATGGTGATTATATCACTTGCACATATTAAATATTTCATGCTCATTTTAAGTCTTGAACTCATTCATGAATTTTGTATGTTTGAACAACCAACTAAAAAATTATTTACATTTGGTAGTAGTGTGATCTTTGGCATATCACATGCATGCAATACTTTGAATGCATACATGGACTCAGTTAGAGTGACCGTTTCTTGATATTGTAGTGTGTTTATAGAATAGGGATGAAGTATTGTTCATCAAACATTGGATATTTACTTTAAAAATGGATATGAGAGGAAAAGAAAAACTTTGGTGAGAGGTAGAAGATGATACACTATTCTAATCTGATTGACACGATTGATTGAATAAGACGGAGTGTGTTTTGTCCATATTTTTAAGATAAAATAAAATTAATGAGAATTTCCCATCCCACAACGACCGAAACTCAATTTGGGTGATTCCTCCTATATCTTAGCATGTCATCAGCCACTCGAGTCAGCATCGGGTTCAGTAGCTAGAACACCTTGCACCTTACACCCACATGGGTCACGCCACACCATTGTGTAGTCCATGAGCTTCCCGTGAGGGCATAATATGCACCTAGTCACATACTAGTATTCCTATAAATGTTCTTACAATTCTTCCTCCAACTCTTCTCTAGTATAACCATGGATGACTGAGGGTGGAACTTTTCAACCAAGAAGTGGAAACATGGTCCCCTTGGCTAGCTTGGGGGTTGGATTTTTTTAAGTTCAATTAAAAATTATCCAATCAAAATAAATTCCATTCCATTTTCATTATAATTATCCCACCAAATACTAAGACCCTTAAATTTCTTCACTTACCCACATCCATTACTCATTAAATTAATGTTTATTTTACATTTTCTTTTTCATAATTGTGAAAAATTATATTTTTTATTATCTTTATTAAATTTCTATTCATGAAAATAAGTATTTTCATGTTCTTCAATATATAACATTTCCTGGTTCTCAGGAAATAATGAAAAATTTTATGACCTTATTCAATATATCTTTTTTATTAATTCATCTTCTTTTCCTTTTTGGAATATAAAATCCCAAGATGTCTTTATCATTTATCTTCTTCATTATTGAAAATAATGTGTCACCATTGAAATAAGTTGTTGACATAAATATCAGTTCAACAGTCATTATAGTTATAAACTAACTATCCTCCAAATAACATCCTTAAGAAAAAAATTCCCAAGTATATTCTTATTTATCCATTTATCCAAGAAACTTTAACAATGTTATCAAGCATGGATGACTTGGATACTTAACTTCCAGCAACCATTGTCTGTGTCACCTCTTTAATATAGTGAAATCATTGAAAATTGGAAATTTTATCAACTAAAATTTAAAACCTTTATCAATCATTAAAAACAAATACAATTCATACACAAAGTGGGATCTTCACTCTCCCCCTTTGTATTTTTTCAATGCCTTCAAATTTCATTTCAAATGAATATGTCAATATGTGAATACCTTCCCTTTACTTTTCGAACATTCATTTCACTTTCACTACCCCTTATTAAAAAGATATAAAAATTCCATGAGAAAATGGTATAATTACATAATTAAGTAATGTTTCATCTATAATTTCACTCCAAGTATAGGTGATAAATGATTGTTGTAGAAAACAAGAGGACTTGATTGTGAAAAAAACTATTATTTACCAACTGATCTTGATACCACATGAAATGAGAACTCATATACTTGTATTTAAGTATTATTCATTTTTTTATTCTAGTTCAATGATACTAAAATGAGATATGAAAATTTTGTAAGAAAAATCAATACAAAACTCATGAATTTACCTCAACAAATAAATAAAAAACATTCAAATGTAACAATAATGATGAGTGTCCATGGGTAACTTCCATTATCATACTTCTCTTATTTCATTAATTAATTAAATTACTCCCCCATTGTATTAATTTTATTATTTATGAGAACTAAGGATGAGATATTAATAAAGACTTACCTTTTCTAATGGAATGATCTTCCCTCAATTTCCAAAATAATCATATTTTATATCAATTGAGATAATTATTCTAGTGGCAACTTGAACTTTCATCATTTGTATCCCCCTCAATGGAAACACTCCACAATATCTTTATAATGGTGGATCACTTCATGAATTGAATTCAAGATGTTTTAATAGCAAGAATACATCAGAATGTTTCCTCAAATTTTGACTATCAATATTTGAAAACATCCAAATCTTTACTATGAATTTTATTATTTAATACTAGTTTTTTATGATACCAAATAAAAGATCAAACCAAGAATTTATCTTCTTTATCCTTGTTATCCAGGATATAAAAATATAATATTCATTTTAATAAAAGGTTATCCTCTATCATATTTATATTTAAATACCAATTGTGGAATCTATTGTGGAAAACGGTGGTAACAATGTTGTGATAGAAGATTAATAGAAGAGTAAAAAGTGAAAAATAAAGAGAAGAAGATCTTAAGATATAGATATTTATGTTGTTTGGTAAATGATTCGTATGTCCAGAGAGAGGCATAATTTTAAAAATTTCAGAAGAAAAAAATACATAGAGATATCAATGTTTCACACCTAGAAACCCTAGCCCAAAATGGGATAAAAAATAAGATGAAATATTGTTCCACCAATCACACAATAAGTCTTCACTACTATAATGAATAGTGGTTGGAAGTCTGCATCACTACAATTCGACAACCACCCACATCCAAGCTACTACAAAGATTATGGATGGAAGTCCATAGAGTTATAGTACAACTATCTCCTAAGTTCTCAATACTATAGTGCCTTGTCAATGGGATCTGTTCTTCTCTTCTAGAGTAAGTCAGAGTTCCTATAGTCGGCCAGAGTTTCACCTTGGTGTGCCGTATAAGCCGAAACCATTCAGACTGGCATCATCCAAGATAGATCAGGCTATACCAATCCGACAATAAGGTCTTATAAATAGTTTGAGATGCTTCAATATTTGAGTCTTCTTATAGTACATCTAAAATGGAGTTATATTCAAATGTTTCCTATAGAATAAGTGATTTTGATCATTTACTTCGGATCCAATAGCTTACCTCCAAAAAACCATAAAACTATCATTTTCTATCAACATTGATTGGGAAATATCAACAAGGATTCTATTATTCCATTTAGTAAAACTATTTTGTTGATGTGTGTATAGTGAACTATGTTCATAATGAATACCATATTTTTCAATATAATATTCCACCATATTATTAGGGTACACAAAACCATTATATTTCTAAATTCTCAATGGAAAGTTACCACACTATTTTTTAGTACATATTTTGAAACTCTTTAACATATTTAGAGCATATAATTTATATTTTAGAAGAATAATACATGTAATGTGAGTGAATTGACCTATAAAAATACTAAAATACTTATATCCATATGTTTATTTATTTCTCATGGGATCACAAATACTTGAATTGATTGGTTTTCATGGATGTGATGTTTGAATATCAGCATTTTTGTTTGAGGAATTAGAGGTATTCTCCTTATGAAATGTAGAACATGTCTAGTCAATCACCCTCTTCATTTTAGGCAAGTGATAAACACTTTCTCTTTGAGAAATAATTCTCATATTCCTTTGTCTAATATAAAAAAGCTTTATGTTCTAGAGTTTATTTTAATATTTCACACATAAATAACATGACTTCTGAGCATCACCAATTTGAAATAAATTTCCCTCTGTTCGCTTCCATTTTGTTACAATGTTTCCCTCTTCAATACATTTTACCCAAAAACCATATTTGATAAAAATTATCTCATTCCCATTATCATAAAGCTATTAAATACTTAAAATTTTATATTTCATCCAATCAATAAAAAGTTTTTTTGGATTTTAATTTTCTTTTCTAATATCAATAGAACCAACCCATTTAATCATGAGAGATCCATAATTTCCAAAGGTCATTGAACCACCTTTTCATTTAACAAAAGTATTCAAAAAATTCATGTTCTATGTCATAGTCGGAAGAGTATTGACTATCCATTATCCATGGACATCCATATTTAAAGGATTTAAGAGTTATTTATTTAACATGATCCTTTTATTTAGATTTTTATTGAGTCTTATTTTCTTATTGGGGTAGAATCATAGTGAAACATTATTTCGCCAGATGCCTGATTGATCACTTATTTCATTCACTTCTTCTAATAATTGAAAAAATAAGACTTTAGAACATATTTTCTATGTTTTTATTCTGAATCTGTATTCTTAAAGTGGATTGACTCCCCCTCAAATTTTGTTTTCCAAGTCTTCTAGAATCATCACGATGATTGTAATAAAACATCACACTTTATATATTCCAAAGGACTCCACAATACCAAAATAATACATACAAGGAATATCTACCTTTCAAAATAACATGTTTTCCATAACTATGTCTCTTGATTTCTCATTTCTTTTGATTAAAAATCATGGATTCTTCTGGTGAACAATGTTCTTGGTAAAATCATAGAATCTCTTGGTGTGAAAAACGACGGTAGAAATAAAGCAACATACAATTCACAGAAGAGTAAATGGGAAAAACAAAATAACAAGAAGAAGATCATAGGACAAAGAAATTTATGTGGTTTGAGAAAAGATTATTATGTCCATAGAGAGGAAAAGTTTTACTAGTTTTAGGAGAAGAAAATATAGGGAGATCATAAAGCATCAAACATAGAAACCCTAGACTGAAATGGATTAATAGATAAGATGAATTATTCTTCCACGAATCAAATAGAAATTCCACACTACTATAGTTATGGGTGTATGGAAGTCTGCATTGTTACAGTGTCGAGGCCACCCAAGTCAAAGAATCTATAGTGTTTGGTGGATGGAAGTTTATGAAGATACAGTACCATTATCTCCAAAGTTCGCACTACTACAATGCCTTGTTTCTATCATCCATTCAACTATTATATAGTTGGTCAAAGTGTTTATAGTTCCCCCAAATTTGGTTTGGGAGCCTTCTCCCCCCCCCCCCCGAAGTAGGGATGTATTTCCCCTGCAACCCCCATTGAGCTCACCGTAGAGCTCCACCCCTAAGAGTTGTCGCCTGGTCTACAGTATGGGTCCTAAACATTTAAGCCATCATCATCAAAAATAGGCTAAGCTATAAAAATCAATTATCTTTCTCTTTATAATACATTTCTTTTCAAAAAAATAGAGTTACCATAAGTAGCAATTTTTTAATCAATGTTTATAATCCCAAAATTTCTAAAACATTTTGACACGACAAATTTTTCCACAAACATGGAACCATTGAATTTATTTTTCTAAAACACTTTACCTACCTTTTCAGTATAAATATAGTCTCATGATTATGGTTTTTTTGTCTTCTCAGACTAATTTCATATTTTAATATTATCTAACTTATTCAATAGAATTTTGAAATATAATTCTAGAAAGGTTCAATTCTTCCTCTACTTTGAAAAGTATTAGTTGAATAAAATTATAATTCTTTTCTAGTAATTTTGTATCTTCTTTAATATTTATACCTAAGGTCTTCTCAGAATCAATACAATTTTCAAAATAATCAATCTTCTTCAATATATGATATTTTTATTCAACATGGGGTTTTCCTATATTATTATTTGACTGATCATATTTCTTTAACTTATTGTTTTCCTTTTAATTTTTTTAATTTTTTAAAATAAATTTTCTCAATTTTAACATAATCATAAACTCTATTTGAGTTTATTAATCTTCACTTACATAGTTACTATAATTATAACTATTAAAGACTTCATAATTAACTTATTTAATAATAATCTTTTTAAAAACATCAATTTCAGTATCAACCTCTTGATCAACTTTACTAATATCACCTTCCTCATACTTAGACAAAACATTTATCCTTTTATTCATAGAGAAATTCTTACCCTTTATCTTAAAAAATAATTTTTTATTGTTTTAATTATTTTTTCAAGATCTTTTGAAACATTCATCTTATTCTCCACTGGCCTCATATTTCTTTAGTTTGGGACAATTTTCTTCAAAATTTTCAATAACCACATAGATAAAACATTTAAGTTGTATATTACCTTTAAACTTTTCATTTCCTCTAATCCCATTTCTTAGTATTAGGTATATCATTTTAAATAATTTTAACTCTATATTATAGTATAATTTTAAAGAGACAACTTCATCATCCTCACAAACTTTCTTCTTTCCTTTCTCAGATATAAAGGCTTTAAAAGAAATTTTTTCTGCCTTTACATTTTTCTTAATATCATCATATTCCCTCATTTAATATGAAATTATAATTATATATAGATCATAAAGAGGAATACCACCTGGATTTTTTTAGTCCCATGCCTTGACTTTAGTATCAAATTTATCTATTAAGATAAATAAAATATTTTCAAAAATATCATAATCTTATTACTACTCACCATATCCTCTAATGATACTAAAAAAATTTATTGAACATTGTAAAGAAACTATCTAAAGTTCTATCATCATTTATTCAGATATCTCCAAACTTGAGTCTCTATAACTATAACTTATCTCGCTTCACTTTGGTCTTACCAATAATGATATTACAATGTTTCCCTCAGATCTCTTTTTCAGATTTCATTCCCCTAACATTAAAAAATTAACCTTCTGAAATATAAGACAAAATATTATTCTTACGATGATGATCATTTCCCAAATTCATCTTATCTGCTACTGTAATGGAATCAACTATAGTATATGGAACAAATCCATCAGTTGTTACTTCCAAAACATCGTAACTGATTTTCAAGAGACAAGGTAACATCTAATCCTTCCATATATGAACACTCTTCCCAAAAAACATGAGAATCCCCATATTCACTTACTTTAAATAATCCATTAAGGATAATAGAAAAACATAAACAACTTCAGAAAAAGGTCATAAAAAGTGAAGCACCAACAAAGGTAACCTACTTATAACACTAATTATATGATCATGGGATCATGGAATTATTGATAGTATTGTGAATAAATAATTCAAATAATTTATTACTTTTAAAATAATATTTTCTAGTAGTTTTAGTGAAATTTGATACTAAACCAAATAAAATTACACACAGAGAGAGAACTGGTGATTTACAAGGTTCACGACACAATATGAGTGGCTAGTATATGGCATGATCTGGTAAAACCTATGATCATATGATACACATAAAACATTTTAAACCATAGTACAATTCTCTAAAACCCACACTCCCAAATCCTATGCTGAAATATTTAACTTTAAATTTCTGTTAATGATACCAATAATTGTAACTGAAATTTTTAATCTAAATAATACAACATCAAAAGGAAAACATGGATAAATTACACACTAGAGGAGTTTTTTGGTTTTTAGTTTTAAATAATTAGGAAAAACTCCTTAATAAACAATTCAAATGATATTATTTGAGCATTTCGCCTACTTTACCCACCATTTCTTTATCACATTACTGCATCATCATCGTCCATATGGAATACCTTGTAAACATAACTTATTCAAAATTATTATTTTAAACATAGGGAAAAGGAAACTTAAGAAGGGTGTGCTTAGATGACCTGTAAGGGTAAACACAATCATTAATAATTTAATGTCATCAATGAGAACAAGACTGCATAATGGTATGATGACAAAATCAAAGTGCATGATCGAGTCATAAAATAACTCATACCCATGAAAACCTAGATCATAAAAAATGAAAACATAGAAAAGAGTCAACATAATCAATAATCAAAATACATGTGATATCAATCTTGATCATTAGAAACATTATAAACTCATAATAAGTAATTAAAACTCTTTCTTCAAACTTGGAGTATCACTTTCATAAAACTCATTCAAAACCTTTTCAATACCCTTTTAATTGGAATAATCATATGTCTGACATTAAAAATTTTCATTACCCAATGCATTAGAGGTATATAATGGGGATCAACCTTTGTATAAGATATATCATTCTTACCCATTCTTAATAAGCTACAATGAGGCTCAACCATTTGTATAAGCTATATCAGGCTCACCCGTGAGCGATAATGGGGCTCAACCCTTCATATAAGCCATATCAGGGACACCGATTTCATATAATACTCAGGTAACACATGAAAAATAAAAAAATCATATAAAACTAAAAAACCATCATTATTCATTTATAACCAAATAGACCCATGGAAAAGAAAATAGTTTCTTATAAATTTCTTTTAATCATTATTAACCCTTGGAAAAAATGGGTTCAATGAAAATATCTTCAAAACATGATTAACCCATGGGAAAGAAATGAGTTCAATAAAAATCTCTCTGAAACATGATTAACTCATGAAAAATAAATGGGTTCAATAACAATCTCTTTGAAACATGATTCACTCATTGAAATGAAATGGGTTCAACAACAATATATTCGAAACATGATTAACCCATGGAAAATAAATGAGTTTAATAAAAATATATTTAAAATATGATTAACCCATGGAACAAAAATAGTTTCCATATAAATATAATTTAAACCTGATTAACCCATGGAAAATAAATTGGTTCCATAACAATCTCCTCAAAGCATGGTTAGCTCGTGGAAAATAAATGAATTCCATAACAATATCTTCAAAATAATCTTAATACATTCATAAAATAATGAGGATGGTATCAATACAAAATATACTCAGTGGAGAATAAGTAACAGTAAGGGTTGATGACATTGATAAATGTAAATACCATTAAAATATCATTAAAACATTCATGAGGAAAATAACCTTTAAACAATCCAAAGTGTCTCACACCACCTTGAAACATTTGAATCATCAGACCCATATATAAATTAAGTTAAATTAATCTTATAATATCATGATAATATTGAGATTCATGATATATTATGTCGAAGTAGAAGTTTACACACCTCATAAAATAATATATATGTACAACATAACAAACATCTCAAAGAAATAAAATTGTGACAAAAATCCATTACCACTTTGGTAACTTTGAAACTACAAACCCTATGAAAGAGAGATCATAAAAAGGATATTTAAAACACAATAAGTTTATGTATAATAATAATAAAATACATTCATGGGTCATATATACATGAAACAACCCAAATATGAGCTGAATATCGGATATATCTCACAGAAATAAATGTGATATGAGACAAACGCTTACAAAGAATGTATCATTGGAGTTGAATAAAACAATGAAATAATTATGTTGGAAAAATGTAAATCCACCAAAAAAATTTTAAATACAAAATAATATAAATAGAGTTCATTTCACACATATTTGTTTCATAACATAACCAATGACATAGAAGTTTATCCTAATGAATTGAAATTGCGTTAAGAAATCCATTACCTTGCGTCTATTCTTTCATGATTTTCCTCTATATTCTTGAATAATAAATATATTTTAATTATTTAATTACTTCATAACCATTTCCAAATTTATTATTACTTTAATTTCAATTATAAACATGTTATATACAATTAATTAATCAATAATATTTAACTCAGATGTTTTGACCATATTCGGTTTATTTTTCAAAACTGACTTTGATGGGTTGAATATGGGAATTGAGGTAATTATTTAGAAATCTAAAAAATAAGAATTATAAAATTATTATAAAATTATAAAATCAATTATACTTTTAAAATTATACAGTAAATATGGTTATGAAAAATTAACCAACGTTAAGATCATGAAGACAGTAGGTCGTACGTACACATGAGTAACATTCCCATTTTTCAATGGTAATTATGGAAAGAATGAAAGTAAAGTTTATCTTCAAATAATAACCATTATATTATAAATACCATTTTATTTAATTATATATAATTATATATGTTTCTTGGGATGTGGTGATGAAAAAGGAATAATCACATCACTTTGAGGGGGTAGTAGTCCACACTTCCACAAACAAATATCACTTTTTTAGTGTGTGAAATGGAAAGAAGAAAAATGTTATATTGTTTGTCCAAGAATATAATTATTTCATTAATATAAAAAATATTTCATTTATATCCTATATTTTTGTTAAAACTATCCTTAACACATTCCATGCAAAGAGTTAACAAATCACATCGCTTTAAGGAGGCGGTAATCCACATGTACACAAACGATGTTATCGTATTCCAAAAAATGGAAATCATGAAGATATGTGTTATATAGAAATTTAAAAAGAATAAAAAATTATAAATATCATATATATTATATAAAAATTGAAATTCAATCATTATTCCAAACATTAAGAGGTGGTAATGGAAGAACGAATGACATAAGTACATGAGGCGATAACCATTTGAACACACTAACGATGAATGTGTATCCCATTTGATGGACGTGTGTAGAGGTGTAGGTAAAACCATTAAAATAAATTCATATAAGATAATATAGGATACTTATTTGATTATATAATCATGGAATAATAATAATTGAAGTGATTTGATAAATAAATAAAACAAAAGTGATTATTGAGGAATGTTACCTCTTTTTCAGGTAACTCCTTTTGGTTTACACCAAAGGACTTCCTTGGTTTGATTTACACCAAAATAAAGGAATCTAGTATATGAGGAGAGATTTTGGGAGATTCATTTCTTAGTGTTTTCAGGATAAAAATGGCTTTATAGGTGTTAATATGTTGGGAGGGTGACTGCCTTTTTATATTGGAGGGGGAGTGACATTCTTGTAAATATAAAAAGGTCAATGTTATTGGGAGGTTTCTCTTCCATAATGTGCATCCAATAATGTTAAAACATCAATAAAAGAGGGTATATTTTATAAAAATGGCTATCCAAATGTTTTTTTCCATGTTTCGAGGTCATTTGGCTCCTGAAGAATAAACTTTAACCACTATAGTAAAGTCATTTTTACCTTAATCAGTATAATTAATTTTAATTACCTTCACTAATCTTTTTGGTCAAAAACTAGGTTGAATATATTAGAATTTATAAATTATGATGATTCCAACTATGTAATCCATATCTCACAAGTCTAATACCATATGGGGAAGAAATTAATTTAAGATTAATCCCATGAACAGGAAGACTAAGCGAGTTTTTAAACTGAATTTTTTCACAAGTTTTCTAAGATTGTATATTTAAATTCAATATGAAAAATATCCAAATAAACTAAATTGGTTAAAATTATATAAAATATTTATAATTATACTTTAAAACCATTTAAAAATATAATTTAAAATATAAATTATTTAGATGAAAAAACAGTTTTCAATTGAAATTCATTTTTATTCATTATTCATCAAAATATGAATGTCCTTAGAAAAATAACAAAAACAAACCCAAATTAAATTTTGATATTTATAATTAAAAAAATTATTTTCTCAAATAAAAATATTAAAATTGTCAACATTTATTTTTAAAACAAATTTTCCATTAAAAGGCGCTAAAACTACCTTTTAAAAATATACAACATTTTATACTTAAAATTGGATTTATTTTTATCATAAGCATAAAACATTATTAGATAAAAATAAAAATATTTTCTTGAATATATAAGTTATAAATTTAATTAATATCCTTCAATAATAGTGATTAATTTAATTTATTAATATAAACTGTCATTCTAGTTATAAAAATCGTTTTTCATAGAACATATCCTTTATATTTAATTTCTTTTTAATTGATTTATAATTAATTTTTTACTAAATAATTAATTATATAAACATTTTAAAACCATATATTCATAATTTATTTGATCATATTAAATAACTTCATTCTAAAAAATTGGTGATAACTATTATATTAAATATTAATATTATATTGTTGTCCGATAAGACTTAAACTTCTGTGAAACATAATCCATCAAAGGAACTCAATGTTGTGTGCAATGAAAGATAAAGATAGTATAACGTACAAATCAAGGTTAACTATACATTTTTTGTATCATAAGAAGTCAAATAATTTAAATTGATTGGAAAGAATATATTTCTTAAAATCTTTAGTGGTTATATCCTACCCCCTTAAAATGAATTTCTCCCTTGAAATTCATCTTGGTTATCAAAGGATTAGCATTTTTAGAATTCATTTATTGAAACCCATGTCGTAAAAAGGGTTAAAAAATCCTCTTAAAAATGGAAATTAGTATAAATAAAGGTCACCATATGTTATGAATAACTAGTATTCCACATGGGGTGAAAACAGGTGAGAATGGAGGAAAAGTGAAAATAATTATAGTGAGTGATTATGTTCATTGATCATTAATTTGTTAAAGTTAAATGGAATTTTAAGGGCTTTAAAAACATAAATATTTGATGATAAAAAATACCAATGGTTCATAATAATTGAAGGTACTAGGATAATAATTTTTATTCAAGAAAAGTTTCCTAGAGTTAAATAATTATCTTACAATCTAGAACAAGAGAAAAATAAAAACAAAATACACTTAATTGATCAGTAAAATATCATCCTTTAATAAATTTCTATAAAAATGTCATATTTTTTCCAAATGATGAGCATTCAAGATGAATTTTTAATTCATGATGCACTAAAATCAACTTTTAAAGACTATATAACCATAGAAGTGATAGTTAATCTATTCTTGTTATATTTATATATTAAACAAAAATAAAATGGTTAGCACACATTAAGATAATTCCCAAAAATATTAAACCATAAAATGATACACTAAAATTAAAAATTAAATAGTAATACCCAAATTTCAAACTAATTTATTTCATAAATAATTATCCTTATAATTATTCAAACATTTCATGGCTAAGTGTGAAACCCAAATATTAGAAGGATTTAATCATATATTCTTCCAAGATAAATCAATAATTATTCCTCAAATAAAATCCCATGTTGTTATAACACAATATTTACCTATAAAAAATATTTGTTTCTAAACAGGACAACATGTAGGAAAGTGGTAATGCACTAAACCCTCATTATCCTTAGATCATTGGTTTAAGCCCCACCGCTTAGCAAAATGTTATGGGTTAGCACCGAGCATATGATTTGTCCTTTTTTCCATTAAACATGAAAAAAATTTCCTCTGTAAAACACTTGATTTGATTATTGGGGTGAAAAATACCTCATCCTTAAAAAAATATCTCCATAATGAATTTAATATCTCATCCCTAAAACCTCAATAGAGTGTTTAATAATTTGAACTTTTTATTATAATTACTCTTATAAACCTATGAAGGTATCTATAAATATTACAATAACCTTATATAAAAACATAATATTCTCCAAATTTATCTAAATTGACCTTTGATGCCAACTATAAAAACCTAGAACCCGCACTACCGGATCTTGTGTTGAAATCCTTAACATTACATTCCCAGCTTTGATACCAATAATTATGACCCAAACTTCATATCTAAACTTTAAAAAATCAAAAGGTAAACATGGATCACTTAAATAATAGATGACCATCAATGTTTAGAGTTTTAGAGAATTAGGATAAACTCCAACATAAACAATTTACAGTACTTTAAATGATAATTTCTACCGCTTAACCCATTTTTTCACATTACTACATCATCATCATCCATATAAAATCCCTTTTAGTCATAACTTGTTCAAAATCATTCTTTAAAACCCGATAACAATGAATCAAAATAAGGGTGATCTCAGATTTTCAGTTTGGGTAAACATAATCCTTAATAATTGAAGGGAATCAAAGAAAATAAGAGTGCATAAGGGTATGATTACATAATCAAATTGAACAAGAAATTCATAAAATAACTCATACCCATCAATTCTCGGATAAAGAAATATGAAAACCTAGAAAGGGAAAGATTCATTAGAGTAAATAATCAAAAGCCATATGATATTAATTTTGATTATTATAAACATTATAAACTCATAATAATCAATTAAAACACTTTTTGGTAACATGGAGAACCACTTTCATAAATCCCTCTAAAACTCCTTTTAATTGGAATGACTATAAGGAAAAATTCCAAAATTATCATTACCCAATGCAATAGAGATATATTTTGGGGATCACCCTTTTTATAAGATATATCGGGCTGACCCATTCTTCATGAGCTATAATGGGTCTAAACCTTTGGTATAAGCTATATCGGGCTTACCTGTGAGCTACAATGGAGATCAACCATTTTTATAAGTCATATTATGACCGATTTATATAATTCTCTAGTACTATATCAATAATTAAACACTTTCTTCATAAAACTTTTAGAAATAGTCATTATTAATTTATAACCAGATAAACCCATGGAAGATAAATGTGTTTCTTATCAATCACTTTGAAACAAGATTAATCCCTCAAAAAACTGGGCTCAATGACAATCTCATTGAAACATGATTAACCCCTAGAATAGAAATAGGTTCAATAATAATATTTTCAAAGCATGATTAATCCATGGAAAAGAAATGGGTGCAAAAATAATCTCTCCAAAACAAAATTTACTCATGAAAAATAAATTTCATTAATATAAATCACTTTGAAACATGATTAACTCATGGAAAAGAATTGGGTTCAATAAAAATATCTTTAAAATTTGAATAACCCATGGAGAAGAAATGATTGAAATAGAAATATATTTAGAACATGGAAACCCATGTAATAGAAATAGGTTCTAAATCAATCTCAAAGAAACATGATTAACCTAGGGAAAATAAATGAGTTCCATAATAATATCTTCAAAACATGGTTAGGTCGTGGAAAAGAAACAGCTTTCAAAACAATCTCTTTAAATCAATATTAATCCATCCATAAAATAATGAGGATGGTATCAATACAAAATATCCTCATTTTAGGATAATTAACAATAAGGTTCATTTATATTGATGAATGGAAATACCATTAAAATGTTATTAAAAACATTCATGAGGAAAATAACCTTTAAACATTCCAAAGTGTCTCATACCACTTTGAAACATTTGAATTGTAAGACCCATAATGGAATAACATTAAATGAAACTTAAAATATCATGAGAATAATGTTATTCCTGATATATTAGGTCAATGGAGAAGTATACACACCTTATAAAAGAATATTGGTGTATAACATATCAAATATCTCAAAGAAAGAAAATTGTGAAAAAAAATCCATTACCGCTTCGGTAACTATGAAACTGAAAACCACATGGAAGGTAGATCATAAAAATTATGTGTAAAAACCCATAAATTTAAAGATACTAATCATTAAATACATTCATGTTCATTATATACAGCACAAAAAATATGGGGTGAATATAAAATATTTCTCAAAAAAATAAAATTAAAATGAGAAAAACCCTTACAAAGATTATATCGTTGGGGTGAGAATAAATCAATAAAATAATTATTTTTAAAAAATTTAAATCTAACAAATAAAAGGTTAAATATAGAATAATATAATTAGAGTAAATTTTACACATATTTTTTACATAACATGACCAATGACATAGAAGTTTAACCCAATGAATGGAAATTGATTTAAGAAATCACTTACCTTGAGTCCGATTTGTCATGATTTTCCTCCATCTTTAGAATAACAAATGTATGTTAATTATTTCAATGTTTTATTAAATTTTAAAATTTTATTATTACTTTTATTTCACTTATAAATAATTTATGAACAAATATTTAATCAATAATATTTATGTCGGATGTTTGGACCATATTCGGTTTATGTGTCAAAACTGACTTTGATACGTCGACTATGGTCAATGAAGTCCTTATTTAGAAAACTATAAAATAATAAAAAATATATAATTATCACATTTTTTACATGAATTATACTTTTATAACTATACAGGAAATCTGGTTTTGATAATTTAACCAATGTTACGATCATGGAGACAGTAGGTCGTACATAAGCATGAGTAATATTCCCATTTTTTATTGATCATTATAGAAAGATGTTAAGTAATATTTGTCTTTTAATAATGATAATTATATCATAAATACGTATTATTTTATTATATATAATTATATACATCATTTTAGTGATGTGGTGATGAAAAAGGAAGTATCACATCTCTTCGAGGAGGTAGTAGTCCACACATCCACGAATGATGTTATCATTTTTTTCAGTGTGTGAAATGGTAAGAAGAAAAGTGATATGTTATATGTCTATATAGATAATTATGTCATGATTATTTAAATATTTTATTTATATCATATATTTTTATTAAATACATCATTAATATATTTTAAATAAACAGTGAAATAATCACATCACTTTGAAGAGACGGTAGTCCAAGCCTCCAAAAACTATGTTATCATATTCCAAAAAAATGAAAATTTGGAAGGTATGTGTTATATAATAATTATTAAATAGAAATAACATTATAAATATAATATATATCATATGAAAACAGCAATTACATCATTATTACCAACCATGAAAGGTGGTAATGGAAGAAAGAACGACATCGGTTCTTGAGGTGGTAGCCCGACGTATACACGAACGATGATTGTGTATCCCATTTGATGGAAGTGTGTGAATTTGTAGGTAAAAACCATAAAATAAAAAACAAATAAATATATTTAGGATAATTATTTTGTTATATAATCATGGAACAAGATGAATTGATGTGGTTTGAGAATGAAATAAAACAAAAGTGATCATTGAAGAATGTTACCTCTTTTTTGTGTAACTCCTTTTGGTTTGTACCAAAGATATTCCTTGGTTTTATTTCTCCACCACAGTTATTCATATAGTATGATAGTATAGATTTGGGAGCTAATTTGGGTAGTTTTTGGATGATTCAAATGGATTTAGAAGTGTGATGAAGTGTGTAAGGTGAGTTCCTTTTTATTGTGGGGGGAGTGGAATTATTATAAATATAAAAAGGTAAACACTATCGAGAGGTCTCCCTTACAAAATGTGCCTCCAATAATAATATAAATTTTATCAAATACTATATATGGTCAAATTATTTCTATAAAATTGGTTTTGGACATGTTTCGAGGTCATTTGGCCTATTAAGATTAAAATGTAACCAATATGTAAACTCATTTTTTCCTTAATTGTTGTAATTAATTTTCATTTTTAAACAAATATTTTTGGTCAAAAATAAGTTTAACTTATTTTAATTAATAAATTATAGTTATTAAAAATATTAAATTCATTTTTCCAAATTCCAATAATAGATATCGTAAACATTAATTTAAAATTAATACCTCACACAGGACAACGAAACAGGTTTTAAAGAGAATATGTTCAAACGTTTTCTATGTTTTTATATATAATTCAATGTGAAAATGATTCTAATGACCTAAATTTGATTAATTATATTATATTGATATATTATACTTTAAACCCAACTAAAAATATAATTTTACCCTATAAATTATTTAGACGAAAAAACAGTTTTCAATTAAAATTGGATGTCATTCTCTATTCATCAAAATATAAAAGTTCTCAGAAAAATACAAACAATTATCCCAAAGTAAATTTTTATATTCTAGTTTAAAAAATGATGTTTACTTTGTCAATTAAAAACTATAATAGTTTCAAAAATTATTTTCAAAACAAGTCGTCCATTAAAAAGATTTAAGAATATCTTCTAAAAACAAAAATCTTTTTATGCTTAGAATTGGATTTATTCTCATCTTTAGAATATAAAAATAGTGGTTTTAATTTAAAAATATTTTATTTAATATATAAAATATAAATTAAATTAATATCTTATGAAAATTGTGATTCATTTAATTTATTAATATAAAACGTCATTATGGTCATAAAAATAATTTTTCTTAAAAGACATCCAATATATTAAATTGATTTTTATCTTCATTTATAATTAATTGAACACCAAGTAATTATTTATAAAAACATGGGTAAATGATATATTTATAATTTTGTTAATCATACCCAGTCATGTCATTCCAATGACTATGTGATAACTATCATATTCAATATTAATATTATATTGTTGTTTAGTAAGACTTGAGCTTGTGTGCAAGATAAGTCATCAAAGGAACATGATGTTTCTTGCAACACAATATAAACATGGTGTTGCATAGAATGAAAGATAAACTATTCATTTCATGGAAAACTAGCTATAAAATAATTTAAATTAATTTTAAAGAAGACATTTCTTAAAATCTCAGGATGTTAGAC
Organism: Viscum album; assembly: GCA_963277665.1. Lineage (NCBI taxonomy): Eukaryota > Viridiplantae > Streptophyta > Magnoliopsida > Santalales > Viscaceae > Viscum > Viscum album. Next base: position 58,051,002 of record OY728125.1, read on the forward strand.
ACATTGGGCTGGGAAAATCCTTAGAACTCCCTTACAAGTCTGCTAACTATTTTTTGTATCATGCACATCATGTGAATCCGAAACTAATAAAAAATTCAAATGATAAATATATAATAGACATGTATTCATATTATAGACAATAATCTAGTTTACTACTGTACTAATATATTATTCTTCTACCACTCTTCATGATTAGACAAGGATTCACTTCAATTTAAATGCATAGAACTACTTGCAACCACATGTTCTTAAAAAACCTCTTCATTAACTAATTCTGACATCATCCTACAGATGTGAAAACATATGATAAAAATGTAATGAGTCACAATTGTTTCTATTTTCTCTTTATTATTAATTAAAATATTTTTTATACCATGTAAATATACATGAATTCAAACTTGTAGAAAAAACAGATATTATCAAACCTCAAACCCAACTAATTAATTGTATTTCATTGTTTAATTTTATTTAGAATTATTTTTGAGTTTTAGGTCAAACCATGATGTAAATTTAATTTGTTGGATTTTTCAAATTCGTTTTAGGGTGATTTTGGATGAACCCAAAGTCTTCCTCATGTTATAATTTTTTTGGGTTTCTATGTGAAAAGGTTTCCTTCCATTTTCAGGGTCCCTCATACCTTGTTAAATTATATTGAGTCTCATACAGCAATGAAAACAAGTTTCACTTTAGTTTCGAGTAGGATTTCTTTTTTATTATTATTTTCCACGATTTTAATTCATTTTTTTATGAACTTTAGTTTATTTTTATTTTTCTTGTGTGTCTTGGACATATTTGAGGTGGATTCGAGCCATTGTTGTTAAAGGTGACTTGGATGTGTATGCATAAGTAATCATGCCTGCACACACACACACACACATAGATATATACCATCCTCGTACATATTCCCTCATGGATATGGGAATAAGTACATTGAGTCAAAGGGTAAATACACAAACACACACAGAGACATAGACATATATATATATATATATATATATATATATCTTTCTATGTCTGTGAGTGATGGTGTATATTCATGTAAGTGTGATGTGTCCATCATCATAGATGACATGTTTTCAGGTAGGTTCTCTAACACCCAGACCCCTCTAGACTGGATCCGGTGTATTAATTTCTATATTGGCATGGTTAGAAGGAATGAAAATCCCAAAGGAACGTTCATTTTAGTAGTCTTGAAGAAACTACATACGTAGATATAACTCAAATTACATTGGAAAAAGTTACAAAATACAATAAGTAACAAAAACTAAAAACTACATCAATAAGAACTCAATAAATGATCTCCTCTTCATCACTTGTTGCAAGTAAACAAAGAAAGGTGTCAGCTAAAAAGCTCAGTAAGGGTTACAAATACTGGAATCATGACTCAATAATAACTGAATTGTAAACAATTTTACATAATTAATATGGCATGGTGAATCAATGAAATAATCATGCCATTAATAAACTGAGAATGAAACAACGTCCATAGATTTTGTCATAGTGAAAACCTCATGGATAGTACAAACTGATAATGAATAAATATAGTGCTTATTAATTGGAAATCATGTATCTGGCACATGATACCATAATACCATTAAAACAGTTTAAGTCTGTGGGTAGAAACCCATCTGATTTTTGGAAACAAACTCGAAGGGTTTGTCGCCAACTGATTTGTCTCATGAGACCTACCAATGCATAGAGGGGTTGTAGTGGGACCCACCTGCCGCTTCAAGTCAAAATAATTCTTTTCAAATAGATTCAAAACAAGAGTAATATTCCTTTATATTATCCATATAGAATAGAGGATATAGATTCATCAATATTTCCACACTCAAAACAACATTCAAAATAAATACATTATGTAAAATGGTATACGGCTTAGAAAATAATCATATCCAGGATATGAGAATATGGAAATTTAAATGAAATATAATTTCAATTGAAAAAGTAATCTCAAATGGGCAGTCGGTTCACCACATAGAAAATAGTAGGTGCACAAAACTAATCAAGACACTATGAAGTGAAAATTGAGACAAAGCTCGTCACTACGTTGTAATCAACTAAGTCATATGAAAAAAGTTAATAACCACCAAATTAATCATATAATACAATGAATATAAATATAATCATGATAAATTATTTCAAATGTAAGTATACCTATACCACATATAATAAATAAGAGGCAAAAAATAGAAATCCCCGAGAATTGAAAGTGATATGAGAAAAAACCATTACAAAAATTTTGGCATGGTAATGAGTGTTCTTGTGAGTGATTAATGAGAGGTAAAGGGGTATCCCATTATTTATATATCATAAGGGATGTATAAGGGAGGTGTGAAAAAATACTCCATCATTAGGTATTAAAACTAAAAGAGCACAACATAGGGGAGATTCTTGAACAAAAGTGAGAGAGAGGAGCCCTTAAAAAGAACGTATCATTCGATTGTGGAAAATAAAATGAAATAATTATGTGTGGAAAACATAAAACAAAAAAATAATATTGGATATACATAATTATGCAATCATAGGTCATTCACACATTTTCTGGGAAAATACAAAACTAATGAAATTTATGTTTAACTCAACGAATGAAAATTGAGTAAATCAATCCCTTACAAAGATTATATCATTAAAGTGAGGATAAGTCATTGAAATATTTAGTTTTGACAAAACAAAATCCCCAAAATATATGTGGTTATACCATACAATAAAATTCTTACATATTCTTGGAACAATATAACCAATGAAATAGATTTTTAACTCAAAGAAAGAAAATTGAGTTAAGCAATCCCTTACAAAGATTGTATCATTAGAGTGAGGATAATTTAATGAAATATTTATGTGTGACAAATGAAAATCCACAAAATAAAAGTTTATATACAGTAAAATAATATTCACACATATTCTTGGAATAACGTAACCAATGAAATAGATGTTTAACTCAAAGAATGAAATCTGAGTTAAGAAATCTCTTACCTTATGGTCTAAGGTGTTTTTGATTGTTCTTAACGACCTGAATAATCAACTTTATATTAATTAATTAATAATTACAGAACCTTTTAAACATGTAATTGATATTTTATAACCTTATTAAGTTCATTAATGGCCTTTTTGATGGATTTAATACATTCAATTTTATTGTTTTTGAAGAATTTTCTAACTTGGTTTTCATGATCTGTTTACTTGTATTCATGAATGGAAGATCATTTGAAATGTGGTTAAACACCCATAATTGTTAATATATAATATTAGTGAAGTTAATTAGATATAAATTATCTTATAATTATTCTGGTTCTATACCATGAGGATGACTCATTCAATGAGTTAATGCTAAACGCTTGGATTTAGCTTGGCGGTTTTGGGCATAATGAACTTGTTTTGTATTATTATTCCATATTATGAGTGTGTTAGGATTCAAGAACATTAAAAAAGATAAAATAAATATATTATTATTGGTTTCAACCATTAAAAAGGTTTCATTACCAGTCTTGAATATATAAATTCAAATTAAAAACTCGTCTTCCTTGAGTGTGATAATTTAACACATCTCAGACGGTGTTTACATTTATAGTATAAAAGGAAAGGAAGAAAGAGAGATTGTGATGAAATATTCCATTAGAGTATTGAAAATCCATTACATTTATGGTAATGGAATTATCATGGCATTTGTATGAGGTGAGGTGATAAGAGAGAACAAATTAAAGGAACTTGTAAAAGGAATTGCAAGAAAAAGGAAGAGAGGTTCACCTCTTAAGTACTCCTCCTTGAGAAACTCATTAAGGCCTTTGTTTTTGGACTTTTGGTGAGACCAGTAGGTCTTGGACGTGGGGGAGGAGGTTAGGGAGCTATTTGAGCAGAATTTACACAAGGCTCGAATCTTGAGTGGTGTGGGAGGAAGAGGGGTGATGGGTGGTTTATATAGTGGTGGGGATAGGGGATTTCTCTATATTATATTCATTCATTTATTATTTCTCCACAAGAAAAGGAATAATGAGTCTTCCATGACCAAGAATAGTAATTTTATAATATGAATCCGAATCAATTAGGCTTACATCTGCAGAACATCATACATGACTCTATAATTAGTGTTTTTACATTATTTTGTAAATTGTGGTATTCCACTATTCATCAAAAATTCAAGTATCTCAGAAAAATACCAAAATTCAACCTAAATATTTTTCAACGTGTAGAATCCAAAAATGAAGTCCATTTTTCAAAAATAAATTTCTAAATATGATTAATTAAATTTATAATTAAAATCATTATTTAATCCAAAAACATAAACACTTAAAATATTCATCTTTATTTTAAAGGTGCCTAAATTTATTTATACATTCATGGGTATGGATACCATTCATAAGAGTCATATTACTATTTTTAAGGGTAATTTTATATTCATTAGTGTATGTTAATATTCCTAAGGGTTTGTTAATATTCACCAAAAATTATGTTAATTCTATCAGACTCTAAATATCATCCTGAACACAACCGTGTATGTCGGATTTTCGAAATTCAAAACCCAAAGGTGGAAAAATTATGTTTACTTGGATATTTTATAATTAAGTGGTGTTTTGTAGAGACTCAGTGTGTCATGAATTATATATTAAATTTATTTATAAATTCTTGGGGTGTTACAGGTTCCCTATTTCCTAGCATTTAATTTGAAACTATAATTTCTTACGTTTTTATTGGGTGTTTTTATTATATTATTAAGTAACTGTCATTAGAAAAATGAACATGAAGGATTAAATTAGAATCTTTTGTGTTTCTATATTTTGTGAGGCTTTGAAAATGTGATTCCCCTGATGAATCATGTTTCAAAAAATGTGTTTTTAAAAGTGAATCGCATGAGTACTTTCTTTAACTTCTAAAATATATTATTTATGCATGTTGGAAAATATCAAATATGGTTTGGCCCTTTGGTAGATGTTCTTTTAAAATTTTAATGGCATGTTAACTTTACAAAGAGTTTCAAAAATGGGTTTTCAAATGTAGAAGGTTGGATTTCAAATAATAATTTCCATTTGGTACCTTGGAATGCTTTATTGAAAGAGGGATCTTATACGGATACTCCTCATTCTAGGTGGAATTCGCATTAATGGTGTGAGGAGGAGGGATTAACATGTATCGTTGATTTTTAGGACCGAGATGTTGTAATTTTGATTTCCTCCTTACCTCCCACAATTTCAAAATCCATGGGATCATTGGAGTCATAGTGGGTGTCAAGAGATTTTTTCTATTTAGCCTCGATGAGATGAACTAAATACCGAGTGACTAGCCACGTGGCAAGTGCCACCAATGAGGTCAGTTGCAAGTAGTTGGGTTTTTATTGACTTTGGTTCTCATTGATAGGCCAATATAAGGATTCTAAACCGAGTGTGTCTAGGGAATCTTTACATGGTGTCTAGGTATATCACATGATAATTATTTTACATGTATTTTACACTCACTCATTTCATGATGCTTTTGAAAAATCATTTTAATGTTTATGTCTTGACTGGAAACACTTAGTTTAGAACCTATAGAAATTTATTTAGTTATCCTCTATTTTGGTAGCACTAGGGATATGTTGTTAACTACTTTTCACTTAAATGTTTATTCATTTCATGTTCTTTCTAATATAGTAGTTTTTTGAAATTTTTATTATTTAGAAGCATTTTTTTTAAAAAAAAGTAAAGAAAATGGATCCCTAGAATTATTAACATGTTACTTTTTATAAAGGTAAGGTATATAGTGTTGTTTCTCTTTTGGAACCCATACTACTGAATTTTAATTTTCACACCAATATTATTTATCATTTTTTAGCTTTAGGTTCTTTCAACTCGGGATCGCTCATGGAGCAAGCATGGTTTTATAGTTGGAGGTGACCTATGAGGTCACATAGAGGTATGTTTATTTTTTATTACCAATTTATTATTTTATTTTATTCTTGTTTATTTATCTACCTTTTATAGGGTAAATCATTCCCATATGAGTTATATTTGATGTCTGAGACTAGTTTCTGGCCCAGTAGGATAAGGAATGCATCTCGATCCTTGTTACAGGCCAACTCAGGCGATCAGTTTGGTTTTGACCTAGTTCGGTTCATGAAAAAAATGTTATTAGAGAATTTAACCCTTGTTATTTTGGTATGTATAGTAGTATGGAGCTAGGATTGTTGGAATTGAAGTGGTGAGTCATAGTTAGGTTCTTGGTCACTGCCTATTCGGAAGGATTCTTGAATTTCCAAGGTTATATGGGATGATGGTGCCTCAATAGTTGAGCTTGTCTCAGATGTTTTCGAGTTCTTTGGTTTTTGATAGAGTGCTTCTAGTCAGTTTGGAGAGTTTGGTGGTTGTTTTGGAGGAATTCAAAGGGGTTAATGGTTATTTTATATGGTAAGTAAAAAATTATATAACCATGAAACTATCTCTGATGAACTCCAATGTGTTTATCTAGTTGGTGCTTGTCTTTCCAAACTATGCAGTCAAGTTGGATGTAACAGTGTTCCTTTTGAGGTCTTTCAATTTTGATCTGTGGGGGTAATTATGTTCCTCTTTTTTGTTATTTTTATTGGTTTACATTGATTTTGGGGAATTTCTATTGGAATTTACAATGGTGTATGGTTTATTAAAATTGGATTCTCAAAATGAAAAAATTGGGATCATTGAAAATGAAATGGGTTGTTTTGAAAAAGTAATGTGATTTGGAAACCATTTTGGGAATTAGAAATTCTTTATAATAAAATAAAATCATAAATGTTTTTGTAAATTGTTTTGGGATCTTTCTTGTTTTTTTTAAATGTAAAATAGATGTTGCTTGTGAATTTTAAAATTTGGGTTGAACGCCCTATTTTATGGAGATCAAAGTATCTTATTTTGATCATTGGTATTCCTATGAACGCTTACATATATAGATGGATGAGCATGGTAAATGGATGGAATTTGGTATGTGTGGATGTGTTGTTAGGCTAATGTGAAGGTGTATACATGTGAGGCTTCATGGAATATCAATGGAGGGTGGTTAACCCATAATTATTATTTCTATGTGAGCTTGAGTAACATGAAATGATTATCTTAGTCTTGACTGATTCCAATGCTTCAAAGTATTGATTGTTTTATGATGAAGGGCTATTCAATGATGGATCAGCGAGCTTCATAAAGGAAGTTTTTTCCATAAAGGATGTTTTCTTTACAAATTACTAACCTTCACAAAATGCAGTTATGTACATTAGTTTTTCAATGAAATTTGCTTTGAAAGTGCATCAAATCAGGTATATAGTACAATCAGAGTCTCATACTAGTTAGAGACAAAAAAATCAAAGCCAATCCACTGAAGCGACCATCAATTCGATAAACTAAGTAATACATCACCCTAGGTAGTAATCATGGGGGGTTGATGGATGTGTTCCAAGGGACGCAATGTTACATCCCTAAAATCTTGTAAAGGTAGCGTACCCAGAACTAAGTGAATATGTCTGAACGTCTATATTCCAAAAATAATGAGTATTAGTGGATTTAGGTTCCACTGACACACTTATGGCGTATGCTCCTTCGACTAGCCCTTCATAGTGAACCAAGTAAAATTGATATGTTGTCTATTTTCATATGATTGTTTGTTTTCTTTATATTCACATCAGACAAGTTGATCTAGTTCCTACCAATGAAGAAATAAGATCTGTTACTTTAGAAGGAAAACATGATACCATGATTAACCCCAACCCTCTCAATATGTCCTTGGGTCCTTTAAAATCATCATATTTTTGAGATTTGAGGTAGTTTAAATCTCTTGGGGAATTTTTATTAATCATTTCTATGGGTATTAACCTTTGAAATATACATAGAGAGTATTGATTATTTCAGTAACTGGTCATTATTATCACAACCTCCTCCCCACAAAGTGTTCCACTCCTTGGCCAGAAAAGGGAGAAGAGAGATAGTGACACTTGAGTCCCTCCCCCGATAGACCCCATGTTGGAAACTAAAACTAAGGGTATAGTAAATGCACATATAGGAGTCATTAACATATAATATAACACCCGAGAACTAGAAATATAACAACGACACCAAATAACTTCTTCTCATACTCCAATATAAAAGAAAATCCATGTTCAGATAGGTAATGACATATAAGAACTACTATAACTAAAGGTAAAAATGCAAGTACCAAAAAGAAAAGTAAAGATGGTAGGACCATGAAGCCCAAACAGCTCTTGAAAACCCAAAGGCTAGTAATAACTAGCCTAATATCCAACCTTCTCCAATTGACCTGAAAATATTATATATATATTGAGTGAGTATAATAGTATACTCAGTAGGACGATCCTTGAAACCCCTTATATAAAAGGTAAAGAAATCATTTGAAACCACAGTTTACAGCAATTTAAACCAACTCTTCATCTAAATAGGTATAATAATATCCCAACCTTAGTATGCTACTCTCACTAAGTATCCCATAAAAGATCATATAATATAATAAATAATATCAAGGGTACCCTTATATCGCTTCCCCACTGGTTTTTCACTCTTCCCCAACATCTCACATCATAAGTATCTCTCTCCCAAAATCTAGCCCATGGACACTTGGGCGAAGCACCACAAGGTGAACCTCATGTGACACACCACTACCCCCACATAACCAAAAGTAACTAGGTAGTTTTTGGGATCCATCACAACCCATATAACATGTATCATTCATCAAATATTATACCTCAATCCATCACAGCCCATGCACTGAGTAAGGAACCTCAAGCCATCATAACCTATACACGTTATACCTATAGTAGTCCTTAGGAAACTATATACAAAATACATGTGTGTGAAATAACCAAAAGCAGTTTCATCCATATTCACTCATATACAGGGAAAACTAACCATCGTGGATACCAAAACAAATAACTACTAAGAGAAGATAGTGGGGCCAAAGGGTGTAGTCAGCCATCCATCCTCTTAGTTAGATTATGGGTAAAACACCCTCTAGGGCTCAGAATCTTGGGGTGTTATTTTCCCTAACTTATATGGTGGAGTAGCATATAAAAACACAAAATTTACATGATATTTTATATCTCACAACACACAATGGGCATAACCTAGTCTCATAATCAACTGCTGCCAAAGTCTATCGGTCTCCTGGTTTCCACTGCTAAGACTAGATATACTATAAGAACACAACCATTTAAAGAGATACAATGAATTATTTTATTCATTTATATATGTGGAAATTTACGTTAAAATTCTTTGATAATTAATTAGTAATAAAAATTTTCCACATTAAATGTCATTACCATTACAATAAAGTTTCATGCCCTTCAGGCATAAGAAAAATAATTCAATGGCTTCTCAGAATTATAACTTCAGTATTTCATCCCAGCAATCTCCAATCCCATTGGTTAAACATTTATTCATTTATTAACATTATCAGTTTCCATATTAACTAGTACTCTAAGGAAACATCTGAAGATACCAAAAAACATATACAATCAAGAATATCTATCTGTCTCAAGTATTATGGAAAGAAAAGCAGATAAACAAAAAACCTAGCCATCAACCAAACATCATATTCTAATAAGAATCTAACTCTAATATAAATAGGTAATCCCAAATTCAACCCATTATGTCATCCTTGGTGTCCTCTTTGACACCCACATACATATCCTGATGCATCCCACCATCACAAGTGTCAACTCTACCACAGAAATCAGGCCTCCCCACCCCATATACCACAAAAATACTCCAGGCTCACCCATCCCAAGCCCACATCACATCTTCACCTCCCCACCCCATATACCACAACAATACTCCAGGTTCACCCATCCCTGGCCCACATCACATCCATACCTCCCCGACCTATATACCATACATCCCTCTAAGCTCATCCATCCCAAGATCATGTCACATCACAAGTAACAGGAAACAAACATAGCAACCGGTCCCTGGGCCCTAAAGCAAGGCATCCAGCCTTCACAGGCAATGAGCTATCATGGATCCAATGTATAAGGCACATGGACTTTAAAAGAAAGAGGGAAACATAGTCCTTATAAAGGCATTATCTTTTATCACATAATCATTTCATATTCTATATTTAATTAACCGATTCATTATTTGAAAGTTCCGAATATTGGAAAACTAACTATAAAGATAGCACAAACTATAACAAATTAATTAAATAATTAATTTAACATTCCATTAATTATTTTACCAATAATAATTAACATCCTTTACACCTTTTTTAAATTCCATAAACACATGGATGATCAAATTCTTTCACATTAAAAAGTGGAATGGGAGGGAACAGATTGAATAAATCACAAGAACGTATGTAGAACATACCATGGATAATAGATAGATCGAATGAGGGAAGTAATAGATCTATCCTTGATATAGGAATCACCAAGACATCAAAGAGGGGTTGTTGGGTTTCCAATAATCTGGAGATAGGTGATGCATCCATAGTGTTTGGAAAACCATTGTGGCTGAAAATTTTTAAACATACAACATAAGGGATTTACACTATGTGTAATCCTTTTTCATGTCATGTAATCATTAGGGTTTAGTTTCCACCATAAAATGACGAATTTTTATTATTTAACCATAAAACGTACACATTATGAACCTGACTTACAAGACAAGAAATTATTACATGGAGTGTAATTCTTCCTATTTCTATCCTTTATTATCTGAACTCCTCTAGACATCCTTCGAGCCCCTCTAAGCACCTAGGTATTTGGAAAAACGCAAAGGTCTGATCCATGTGGATCCAGGTCCTTATAGTTCTAGTAGGTTCATGCCTCTATGTTTTTATAACTTTTATATATGGAAAAGTCTTGGGTGAGGGGTTGGGATGATTAGGTAATATACTTTGATTCTTTTGATCGGTTGGGTTCATTAAGGGTCAGTGTTCTGAGAGATTGTCCTAGGTTTTCTACCATTTACCCAAGGCTGGATCCATGTTGATATTGTTCAGTCATGTTTTTTTGAGGATTTTCTTCCATGTCTTACCTTTTTAATCTGATTGGTTGGACTTAGTTGTTAAATTTATGTAAATTATTAAAGTTTTTGTGTTTTTTATGTATTTAATTTTTTTTGATTGGTGTTGGTGGTGTCTCTTAGGATCCCACCCTTTGTTCCTTTCCTACTTATTTTCCTTTTTAATTTTTCCAATGCTCACTCTCTAAACCTTCTCTCTTGGTGAAATTGATCTCCAATTTGGTGGAATTCCTTTTCCTCTATGTCTATGGGGAAATTCCATTTTATGGGATGTGTCTTTTTTGAGGTTCTAAATCTTTTTTTGTGAAGTGGCAGTGCTCGTCGTTTGGTGCATCACTTATCATAGCTAGCTCTCTTTAGGACACATGAGTTTGTTCCATATTAGGAAATCAAGGTTCAACTAGAGTACTAATATGGTGGGGATGTAGGTTCTAGGAACAATGGAATCATGCGATGGGAGGTTCCCAAAATTTATTTTTTTAATCGTCGATGATCAATCCAAGATCTGTATAATGTTTAATAGTCACGAGGAATATAAATGAATCAAATATAGGTAGAATTATTAATACCAGAAATGAGAGAGATGATATCAACACATATTGTTTAAAATTAATTTCATTAGATGAATAATCACATCTAAGTAATTATTTCTTCGTTGATGAGTCTAGAGACACATCTGTTGTTCAATTTCTTTTTGTTTTAGAAACCAAGTGTATTTCCGCTAGTAGTGATCCTCATGTGTTCCAATAATCTCTAGAAATCCCTTAAGGAGTCTTTGGGTGCTAGCACAGAATATCCTAGTTCTTTCATTTTCCACCTTTATCGCCTCAAGAATTGCTTCCAATGTTTTCTCCTGGATCCGATGGAGGAGGATTTATCGCCATTCATGGGAGTGTTCATGGAGAAGGGAGCTCTCTAGACTTAAGAGGATTCTCCAATATTATTATGAATGACCGAAAAAAGGAATTGTCTTATGAGGAAATAACATAACTGGGTATTTATATTTTTAGCTTTAAAATAAAACAATTGCACAATTTTCCAAAATTATTTATTTAATCCTAGAAAATCCCCATATCAAATAATAAAACTAATATTATTATTTCTTGGATTGTGATTAACTTGAGAATTATAATTAAATATTATTTAATCAAATAATATTCAATATTATTATTTCTGACAGGATCTTTAAATCCATAGCTCCAATTCTGCACAATATTTATCAAACCTTGAATAATTCCTTTTTAATTATTAAATAAATATCACTTCACTATTCTCGAATAAATAAATAAATATTATATTTACTAAATATAAAATAAATATTAAATTTGACAAATAATACATGAATAAATATAAAACGATGTATGAGAATATTAATTATTCAACTTGTTAAATAATAAATAATAATATATTATTTAACTAAGATTCTATAAACACTTAGTGTGTGACCCTCTATGCCTATTTATTAGTGGAATTAGGAAAAGTATATTAAAGTCCAAGGTTAGTGTCTAGAAACAATCCAAGGCACCCATAGAGAGAATTTAATGTCACAACAATATGGTACCTTATACGAATGCCTACTGTGTAAAATTATCCATTTATCAAGATATCTCAAATCAAGCAGGTTGCGTGACAGTGCCATTAACCTGTGCCCTTGATGCCTCCTTCTTTGACATTATAGAAATAGAACTTTCCAATAGAACACCATGAAAATGGATTTATTTAGTCTATATAATTTCCATCAAAGGGCCTGAGATATTAACTTCTATTAAATAACATAAGGGATAAATCCTTTCTCACATTATTCATTAATGTAATATTACTAATAATGCACCCAACATATCATACATCACTTTGAACATTTTTCATCACAGTTTACATAAATAAATCTAAGAATATGACTCATAATACTCATTAATAATAATATTAAACCCTAATGACCAAAACACACGTCCACAGATAGGAAAATCCTATGAAACTTATGAATGTGTATTTCCTACTGGCGGGTCTTGTTCTCACAATTCTATAAAAAATATTACCAAGGGTGTTCACCATAAGAACGTGCATCAAAGTCCTATGATTATCCACCCCTGAAAGCATGTATCATTTTTTTCCTTAAAATGATATCATTCTACTATAGAACATATATTTAAGAATTGTGTTGTATCACTTCCGGGTTCTCATCATAGTGGAGAAAAACTATGACCTTTTAGTGTGAAAGCTACTCTTAGGACCTAATCACATATTGTGTCATGAAAAAGAACAATAATGATGTGATGAGTAGTTTATTAATATTCAAAATAATTAATATGTGTTTATAATAAATTATAAATAAGTTGGATCTAGGGAACCAACTCCAACAGGGGAGGCCACCATAGAAGGAGCATCTGGTCATTCTGGTTTCCATGTTTCTGTGATGGGGTAATACTTTGTTTCATCCTCACTCAACCTTGATCATAGTCATTTTGTTGACTAGAATTATGAATCATGTGACTAATTCTTGTGAATATCTTGAAGAGACCATGATGATTTTATTTGGTGATTTCTATATTAGGGGATGGGGTGTTCTACGTTTTGAGGTTGTGTTAGGAGATCTGAGTCCCTTCCTTTGATTATTTTATTTGATAGTTTGAGTTCATTTATATTTTAAGGATTTTCCTTATATGTTTGTTTCCTTTTGGAGGATGTTCCCCTTGCATATTTGTGATTTTATAATTTCATGTTTTACTCTCACTCGTTTTATAATGCTTTCATAAAATCATTTTAATTTTATGCCTTTTCTGGAAACTATTACATTAGCATCCATCAACATGTATTCATTTTTCCCCAATTTTTGTAGCACTTTTGATATGATTCTCACTAATTTTCACTAAAATGTTTATTTATTTCATGTTCCTTATTTTAAAGGGGATTTTGGAATGTTTAATTATTTTTAAACTAATTTAAAATATAAAGGATATTGGTTCCTTATAATTATTAGCATGTTTCTTATTTTAAAAAAAAACATACAACATTATTTTAAATATATGTTTTTAAAACCAGCATGATATGGTTTTATTTTTAAAGGTAATTTATAGTTCATGGTTTCTATTTTGGAATACCTATGATAATTTTAATACTCACACCTATATTTTTTATCATTTTTAAGTTTTAGGTTCTTTCACCTCTAGATCGCTCATGTAGAAAGAAAGTTTTAATGGTTGGAGGTGACCCATGAGGTCATATAGTGGTATGTTGGTTTTTTATTTCTTTTCCATTTCTATATAATTCTTATAATTTATTGTTGATTATTTATCTATTTTTTATGTGATAAATCCTTCCCAAATGAGTTATATTTGATGTGTGAAACTAGATACCAACCTGATAGGATCAGGAATGACTCTTAGGACTTGTTTCAAGACCACTAAAGTGACCGTTTGAGGGTCAATCTGGGATCTTTCATGATAGATATGGTCATCCTAGTAAATTCAATGGGAAATACCTTCCATGATTGTTTGTAAATGTATCGATTCATGCAAAATTAACATAACATCTCCACTCTTCTTTAAAACCTACTTTTCTTTAATAGTAAACCTTGTAAAATGTGTCAATACATGCATGATATAGATATGGTATCACACTATCTTTAATGTTGGAATTCTTCCTCTTAAAACTGAATCAAACTATTTCCATGGAAAAACCACATCTAATTTCATACAATAATCATATATTTATGCATGAATTAAATATAGCATAAAATACTTTAAAAAAATATAAACCTTCCATGAATACTTCTTCGAGATATCTTTCAACCATTTTGGAACACCACTTTATGAAGGTGAAAAAATATCCATACTCGTCCAACATTACTTCTTCATCATATGAGTACAAAATTGTAGAGCTTGCATTTATTTTATTTTTCCATATTTTCTTCAGTGCACCAGAATATTTGCACTAGATGTCACTTACATTCTTCATCCTTCTGACTTCATTTGATAGATCATTTTTGAGAATCATGATCCTTTATATCATAATTTTAATCCTTCATAGAATAAATTACTTTTCATCATCATATTTAAATTCATGGTAGCACTAAACATGGTGAGACTCATAGTTTCTCTATTTTTTCATCATGAACTTACATCTCCCATAGTAGAACCTGACAGTTGCACCTATCAATAACAACCCAATGGTAGCACACTAGTGTTAACACCTAGCGGTAGCACACCAATAGTGACTCCTTGGTGGTAGCACCCAGTGATAAAACTTGGTGGTAGCACCCCAATGCTATCCCATTGATGGTATAACCTTGGAAATTACATAAAAGTTTAAAAAATTCATCATAAATAAAAAATTTATACTAACCATATTCTTCACCTGATCCAAAAAAATACAACAACACAAAGTCTCATGGTCCCAGAAATCACTGCCAACTCTAAATCAAGAATCAGGTAATTCTCATCATACACCATTAATTATTTTGATGCATAAGATATCACTCCATCATTTTTCAAGATCACACAACCCAATAACTTATTTGAAGGATCATTGTAGAGTAAAAACAAATCCCAACTTGTGGGTTTTGTGAAAATAGATGTAGTGGTTAGCCTCTTTTTCTCTTCCTTAAAATTATATTAGCATTTTTTAGTTAATAAAAACTTCACTCCCTTTAAATTATCATAGTTAGATGGTTTGAAAATCATGATAAGTTTCCCAAAATTCATGGATAATACAAAGTTAATCTGAGGAAAGAATAGATCTTCATTATAGATATTGGTTTGGTTCATTCCTCAATCACATTTTTCATTAAATAATCCAAAAGTATCTCATTACTTGTGATAATATGACCCAATAATGTTACTTTATCCATCCAAATCTCACATTTACTATAATGTTCATATAATTTTTCCTTCCTTAAATTCATTAGCATAGCACTCAAATTATCTTCATATTCTTTCATTATTTGGGTGTAAATATGAATCTATTCTATAAATAATACCCTAAATTTTTTTTGGTAATATATAAATGCACTATTCATAAATTCCATGAATATTTTGGGATAATTAAATAGCCTGAATGGAATCACAATGATATCATGGTGTTTATACCTTGTTCAAAAGACTGTCTTGGAAATATCTTTCTTCTTCACCTTTAATTGAATATATCGTGACTGAATTTCCCTATTATAGTATTACTAGGCCCCATGTATTATATTAAAATATTCATTAATCTATGAAAATATATACTTATTCTTTATCATGATTTGGTTGAGTCCATGATATTCAGTTCATAGGTTTGCTGAACAATCATTTTTCTTAGAAAAGTGGTTAGGTGCTCCCCCCAATGAAGAAATTGGTCATATGTAACTCTTTTAAATATTATCTTATAGTTTCATATTTATTTATTCTAATTCAATAAAGTCCCTTATATAGGTATTCTTTGATATGGGAATATCTATAGTTATAAGTTCAATTGAAAACTCAAACTCTCAGTTTGAGGGAAGACTAGGTAACTCTTTGGGTAATAAATTAGCATATTCACTCACAATGGTATTTATTTAAAGGTTTTTCCTCTAATATTTCTCTATAATTTGATCTAGATATGTTTATATATAAGTAAAAAATATCCATGACTGAGAAGATATTTCTAAAAGAGATTCATCCTTCTCCTAACACTTGTATAGAATCATAGGATGATTTAGGACATGGAAAGTGATTTCCTTCTACTGATATTTGATGTTGGGTATATATAAAGATAGTTAACCCATGCCTATAATAGCATAAAATTACACTTAATGGTGTATTAAAAGGTTTTCTAGGACATTCATCCCACCAATACTAATTGGGTAGGAGTTAAATACATGATATGAAACAATTTCATCGGTTGGTGTTTTCACTGAAAATTCAACCACTATGTATTGAAGTGCTGTTAGAATGGTTATAATAAACTTATATGATATGAATTAATTCATGAAACATTTATCATATAAGGAATTAGAAATTTATGAATATATTGTATGTTTACATTTCCCCATTTTATTCTGGTTTTAATAATTTATTGAAACCATAATAAAGTTAGTGGTGATAATACTCATATTATAATCATATAAAAGGCCAAACAATTAACATAGAAGGAATATATCATAAATGTTATATATATATTATAACTTATAAATTTCTAGGTTTCAATAAATGTTATTTATGGCCAATTTTCTATTACATTCTATTACCTAATCCTTGAAAACAACTAGACCTTTCTCTAATACCAACTAAGATTCCCCTAGACCTGCAATTATGGATCTGGTTCTACAGTTACATACATTAGATAAATAAATTAAAATCTGATTACAGTAACTAATATGATAATATTAAGTTTAGAATATTTGGTAAATATTCCTATGTTACATCATCAATTTATAAAATTCCATTACAATGTATCCAAATCCGTCATAATGGTTCACAAAGAGCATTTAAAACATCAAAAGAATATCCCCTGGGAGTTTTATACTGGGTGTGAAGTTAGGCCCACTTATTGTGCACCAAGTAAAGATTTAGTTAATATTCAATCAAAAATTTCCAAGTTAACTACACCGAGATGGATCTAGTAAAAAGGCCACATCCACTTATAGTATCGAGACCTTGATGTTATTTCTTGGAAACCACACTCTTTACTTTACCAAAATTTTATCCAGTTTTCATATTTTAGATTTATCCCTTGGGTTAAAACTAATGTATTCCAGTATAAATTTATATTAATAATTAATCATTTAATTGAAACCCATTATTGTAAATCCAATTTCATACACAAAAAATTAAATTGTTTTTAACATAAAAATCCTTAAAATACAACCAATAAATCTAGAGGTATATTGTATTTTTGATATTATATAAATAAAACATAAACCAAATTATAAACCAAAAAATATATATTTAAATATTCATAATGTGATCCTAAATCCCATTGAACTTTTTTTTCCATATATGATACCCTGGGGAAGTACATAAAGGTGAAGACTGAGCTATAAAGCCCAGTAAGGGAATAATTAAAGTAAAACATGGTGGATATATAATAATACAGAGGCACATCATGATATCATAAAATATGATTATCAAATAAGATTTAGTCATGGAACAATGAAGATCATGACATCATGTGAATGTGGAATTATTATAAAACATGACATTAGAAGTGTAAGTTAAGGCTTATTTCTAATGCAACAAACCATAGTGTGTAAGGATAACTACTTATGCACCTTACATGTATCTCATGAGATGAAAACATTGCCCAATATACTAGGGGATGTATAATTCGTGGACCACCCATCACATCATAATATATACATGAATATGTGCCCCAAAAAATTAAAAAAAAACATTCCAAAAACACATTCAAGATAAATCCCATGATATGTAAAAGGGTTACATTGTCTTGTCCTGAAGCATAACTTGTACACTTGGTTCTTCAATTTGAAAAAAAATGTACACTTGGTTCTTGATGTCATTATGAAATTGAATTCATATTTTAATATAAATCCTTAAAAATATGTTGTCAAAACCATCCTATAAACTGTTGATTATGTGTATTTCATATCAATATTTTAGCCCTCTATGGATTTAAATACCTATGAATTATATTTTGGGATTCCACATATGGCATAATATTTATATTTTTATATAAATTGTATATGTGAATTTTCTAATGCTCTGTAATGGTAATTAAGACAACATATATTTTGAAAATTCCCTCCCCCACAAGACACCCACTATATAAAGATCTTTGTAAACCAATTCTCTCCAAACCGGATTTGTAGTCGGTACAGAATTCAACAGCTTTATCAATAAAATTTTACTCTGAAATAAAACATTTTGGAAAACTTCAATTTTCTACATACTCTGTAAAAATATTCATATACCATTAAAAGAGTTACATCCATCTATAATGTATAGGACCATATAGTTAGACATATCTATCTACGTGAAATATCAAGTGAACTATTATTTCGAAGAATTGAGGTGGGAAGAACATCTCTAATTAACTTAAAATGATAGTAATTTCCTTTTACATAGTTGGAAACTTCACTGATTCAACAACTTATAAGTATTTATCTTTGAGAAAGTAACATTTCTTGGTAAATTTGTGTGATATTATTTTTGAAAAAAAGTGATGTAAAGCTACAAGTATTGAATCTTGCATCAAAACATGGAATTCATGTGAATTTATGGCCTTTAACTACAGATAAATCATCTAAATGATATTCTTGACATTTTATTAATATCCCTATTAAACCTTTACACGATTCATGAAGTTCTAAAACAGATATATCTCTTTAATTTAAAGAGTATAAGCTTTTTTAGGAATAAAAGTCTCTATCTCATCCTTTATTAGTGTCGACTATTCCATTATCCCCATGTTAATAATGTCCAACATTGTCTTAATGAAAACATTAATTTTTTCAGGTTCATTTAGTAACATGTCACAAATATTATCACGTATTTTTTCTACATGCATGGCATAGAGAAAAATTATGATGTACAGATAATTTTAATATGATAATAAAAAATGATTTATTTTTAACCAGTTTTTATAATCTTTTTCCAAATAGTTTTATAAAAAATGATGAAAATATCCATTAATTTTTCAAACTTTTTATCACTTGTTAGTGGCGGTGGATTTTGACTTATTCTAAATTTTCATCAAATGATGTTTTCCAAGATTGATATTTATGTTTTCAGAGTAAAAAAACTATTATTCTCTTGAAACAAAATCTATGTGGAATGCATGACCCTAATTGAGTCTGTACCTTCTTCACAAATGGGACCCCCTAAAAATTCTTTAATTATATATCTTGAAAATTTTCTATAAGTAATAAATTCATTTATAATTGTATGTAATGTGGCTCTCAATGTCAAATCTGCATTTCTATAATCATCACAATGTAATACTTAAATCCCATGTTAATTTTTGACCTTCAATCAACAGAGCCAAATAAACATCAATATCATTACTCCTTTTTTGGTCTTGATATAAGAAAATACAACATAATGTGTTTTTTCTTCATTCATAACCATAATATAAATTCATAGTTTACCAACACAACTGTTCATGTGCTATGAGTGATAATTTTTATGAAAAACGATTTCATTCTATATATAGATAATGAAACGTGGATATGTCTTACATCATTTCAAAATTTAGGAGATACTTATTATTAAAAAAAATTTAGTAAGGAGAGTTTCTGAAGTGAAAATGTTTCCCATCATGAATTCTTGTATCTTTGTTCCATGTCAATTTTCTTTCCATCTCCTCACTTACATATAAGTGTATAAACCATTGAATGATTCGAATGTACCATGAATCATTTGATGGAATCAACTCAACTTTCTAGTATCAAGCCTCACCACACATCATGATTAAGTGATTTATCGTCCCTATAAAACATTACACAGTCATTTGGATATGAATTTATTCTTTCATATATAATACCCTTGGAACATAGAATTTTTTTAGTGTCACGGGATTGAAAAGGAAGCTTTTAATCTTTTGGTACAATATCATCCAAGATAGAAATTAGTTATGTAAAGCTGGCATCACTCTATCTATTACCAAATTTCAAATTATATAGCTTCGATATGTCGGAAAATTTTGTATATTGAGTACAACTAATATGAAATAGTATTTTTTTCATATCTCTTTTACTTCTCAAATAGCTCTTTTTAATTGTGATGTTCAACTTCAACAGTGATTGTAATTTCCTCAATATAACCTTCATCATTGTTTACACTTATAGTCATATCATATGATCCATAAATAATAGTTTAACATCTATTATCATTTAAAATTGTAATAATATCAAATGATCCAAGAATGTAGTGTAATTCTAGTCTCTAGATATATTTAGTTTTTCCTCAGGTTTAGTCCAACATTTATATCTTTGATCAATTTTCTGACATTTATTATTCATCTAACTCGATTGGGAAAATTTTTCTTTAATAACAACAATGAAAACAAGTGAAATGATTTGAGAGGGGTTATGTCCATTCCCTGTTGCAAAAATGATAAAATCATTAACCTCATCCTCGTACTATTTTGTTACAAAATTGAAATTAATCCATTTTAGATTCATATTCATCCTATTTTGTTCAATAATATTCATATTTTATAAAAAAAATACACATAAGTTATGCATATATTTTATCATTTTTTACATATATAAATTACATAAAGTATAAAATCAAAAAATATAATTATAAATTTATATATATATATAAAGTATATAAAAGAATAGATATAAAGCCTATGTTTTATAATAAAATAAAAATTATATATATATAAATATATAATAAATTCTATGTTTTAGAAATAATTATGTATTATCATGTGGTGTGGATTGTTTTCATAGTGTTTAGTAGGTATTTTCATTCACAGTGTGATGGAAAAATGAGGAAAAGCATGACATTTAAACACACACATAAAAATAAAATCGCACATTTATAAAACAATTTGTAAATATTAAATAATTATCAAACAACATTATTATTTCTTGGAGTTTTTTATGATTTATAGTATCATTTGTATATATTTTTTTGGTTTTTGAACATTAAAAATACCTCAAATGATTTGTTTAATTAGATAATTACAATTTATCACAATATCATTTTAAATGTGTAATTTATCTTTGTTTTGGTAACTTTACACTATTTTTGATAAATAAGTTTCCATTAACTTTTTACATATTTATTTATCATGCTTTTATATTATGATCACTTGACCTCCCTCACATATCACGATCACTTGACTTACCACATAGTTACTTTTCATGGTAGCTTGTCTACCTCTATCTCATCATATCTTGTCAACCTCAGTGTCATAGTATATTTACTTGCTAAATAATCATTTCGTTATGAGGTTGGTCATTTCTTTATGTGTTCAGACACTTTTTTCATGCGGTAAATAGAATTCTACTTGTAGTTTATACAATTTAATTTTTTTGATCCATTAGTTTTTCATATTATTGATACTTTATTGTATGTTTATCCTCACAATAAGTTGGTTTCCTATGCATTTGTTACCTCATGTTTAGTTAAACCACGTAATAAGTTAATTCTAATGGCTGATCCACTAGTTAATTTTGTCTGTAAATTTGCATATTTTGGAATAAAATTTCACTATGAAAATGAATATTAATTGATATTTCATCAGTAATTAGGCTATAAAAAATCATATATTTCCAAAAATTTATCTTATCTATTATCTATGAACACTTTTTAAAATTGTGTTTGGGTACCAAAGAATTCTTATACTAACCAAATTTGACCAAGGATATTAGGGGCACTAAAATTATTTTCTACTTGATTAATATTTTTTGGGAACATACCTTACGAGTATTAAAGATACATGGTACATAGAGAATAGATACTCTAAACACATTATTAGAGATACATTGAATTTTTTATATTCTATTCAATATGATAATGACTCTGTAAAATTTGGTGAAAACTCAAAATGGAATGATTTGGAGAAATAAATATATCATACATTGTTTTAATTTTTAAATTTTTATATGTTGAATGTTTGAAATATGACTTAATTTGTATTTTAAAATCATGTTATGATTAAATGAGTGTAAAATTTTATGATAATAAATGATTAGTTTTAAAAAATGATCTATTTTATTTTATGCAAATAAAAATGAGGTATATATTCTATTTTTTTCTGAGTTCATTATCCATAATTGTAATCTTATTAATGATATAGAAACAAATGATATAAAATGGAATCATAGTCTTAGAAATGGGAACTTTAGATGTTAGAAAAAATATCAATGAAATTATATGTGTTATAGAAACCTGATTTGTAAATCAATATGAATTTTATTTATGATTCTTGATTCAAAGGTAAATAACATAGAATAATTTTTAGATATCTTAATGTGGTTAAAACTTCTAGACCAATCGATATTATTCATTTATATTTATTTTTTAACACCCCCTATGTTTTAAATGTGAATTTTGGATTAATTTTTCTCCAATCGTGATTATTCTTCTTGGTTTGGGTTGTATGAGGTGTTGGGATAGCATTGGATTGGATTTAAGTAGACTGGATTGGGCCTATAGTTGACATATAGCTATAGGTAGGGGTTCATGGCATAAAATAAGACTACACACCATTAATGGTTCAGGAATCCCTACTGCCTTCAGTCATTCACGGTGTGAAGGCTATGTTCATGCCGTGAATGGCCACCAAGGTGGTGTATTTTAAGGACATGGCTATAATTTTACCTTGGATCATATCTAACAATCCTCCCTCACCCCCTCTACCCTCACTTTAGATTTTTGGAATTTAGAAGCTTCTCCTCGGTGATTTTGGCTCCCACCTCCTCGTCTTGTAATAGATTGAAGTGTCGTTCACTGTGGTTAATCTCTCTTAGTGAGTTTAACACCATCTAAGACCTAAGTGCCTTTTTCTTCCCATATTCCTTGTATTCCTCTTCTAGAACCCTAAAATTAGAATTTTGAGGGTGATTTTAAGTATTATTTATGATTTCCCCATTCTATGTGGATATTCTTGATGATTTATCTTTGTCTTATTTAAGAATGGAAGACCTTACAACTTTAAGAAAAATTATAAAGTTGTATGTTTTGATTTTTATAAAGGAAAGTGTGTTTACCTATGAAAACTCTTTCTATGGTGTAAAAGTTACTAATAGGTCTGTATAGATGTGTTACATCATCTAAAGAGGGATTGAAAAGTTTTGATCTAGTTAAATTGGGAGTTCCAATTCATTTCATGGGAGATGTAAGGGGGTTGTCTTCCTGAGATATCATGGCTTGTGGGAACTACTAGAGTTTGGTTGAGTCTAGTATTTATTGGTTAAATGATGATGGAATTTGGGTTATGAATTCCCTTACTTGTGGTGGATTTTTATGTGCAGTGTTTCTTGTTTCTTACTTCTTTATGTGACCTCCATTGAGTGGGAAATAATGGGTTGGTGTGCATAATGTATCATCCCTAGATCATCCAGGGGTGGGTTGGTGTGCTCTATGTGACCTCCCTATAGTATGCGAGGATGGTTTTTTGAGATTAATGTGTCCTCCCACAAGTACTTGGGGATGGGTAAATGTTCTTGATGTGTTTGTTACATGAGAAATAATTCATAGGTAATGTGTTGTATGTGGTACCAAGGTTCCAATAGATATTATTTCTGACATGGACCTAATGAATGTATGATTGAGGATTTGTGGGAGTTGGTTAGTGCATTATAACCTGGTGGGTATTATTTATTTGTTTATTTATTTTTTTGTCAACGTATCAACTTTTATACACTTGTTACATTGATTATAAGGGCTCATTGATGGATTCTTATTGAGTTTATTCTCACACCCCACATGGGAATCCTGATGCATGTGAAGACATTATGATCCGGAATCCAACCAAGGGTAAGGACCCTGCAACATACTATTAATTAGGTTTCAATGGGTGAGGATTGAGGTGATTTTGGTACATGATCTGATAACGTTTATACTGGAATCAATTTTATTATTTAGTTCTTTTAATCATTGTATGGATATTGATATACCGCATATGGTTATATTTTTTTTACTTTATGTACTAGGTATTTAATGTCATTTTGATATCTCATGGGTTAACGGTATTATCATTGCTTATATTTTCTTATATTCCACTGTTTACATTTATTTTCATTGTTTTTTTTTATTTTTTTACTCTAATGAATCTCTTATACAGGTGGAATAATCTCCTCATGGTGTAGTTTAGACCCACACCACTAGTTTACAACCTCTTATATATGGGGATTCATGCATGAGGTCATGTGTCCCTTCGATCCTAACTTGTTGATTCAGGTCAGGTTTGTTACAAAATGGCATCAGAGTCCATTTTCTTTTCTTTAGATATGTTTTGGGGCTTATCAGAATGGTGATAGGATGGGAGAGACTCAGGTAAAGGATCTAGGTTGGCGCCTAGCTTTCACATACATATTGGACCTCTCATTTTTTTGGGAAGTGGTATTTCTTTTAGGGGTTGGGATATTGTTTTTTTTCTACTCTTCGGTTTTATTGTGTTTTTATGACTTATTATGTTTTCTTTTTTCCTAACAGGAAAGAGTGGAAGAGATCATGAATTATAGATAGGCATGTGGTTTCAATGGTCATGTGTCTATTTTCTTGTGATTGGTATTTGTTTAATGACACCCTGTAATGTCACTTTATATAATTTGATATTTCAATTTTTTCTTCCGTATGTTCAGGGTTTACCAGGTTTGAAATATTGAGTTTTTTAATATTCTCTAGGGTTACATAGTTAAATGCACAGTTTGGGAAGTTATGCAGTATTTTTCATAATCGATTTAGATTATTTCAAAGAGGTGATCACATGGTCTACACATGGTTTGGTAAACTATGTAAGAAAACCATTCGACCTCTAGGGTTTTTAGGAATTAGTTGTTATAAGATCTACACATGGTTTGGTAAATTTTTTTATCCAACTATGCAACCTAATTTGGGTGGTATATTTTCATCTTCTTCCCTTCTATTTAATTGGGGCTTTCACACTATGCTACCCTATTTTAATTCCACAGATTGTGACACCTCTCAAGGGGTTTATTCCTCCTCCAAGACCCTTTAAGTGGATTTAGAGTGTGTTATTGGTTGTAACAAACTGTTATTATTTTTAGGTATTCATAAACCCCTCATTTTACCATGTATTGGTTGGATTTCATTTGAGGATAAAACAAGTGAAATTTAAAAAGGTTTGAAAATTTATGGGCTAGTGCACAGTTGGCGCATAGTTTTCCCAAATCGTGCGTCCTCTCAATGAAAACTATGAAAACCCGGGTAGTGGGTTTTCCATAGTTATCATAGATTTGGTCAAACCATACACCCACTTAAGATAAATAATGTGTCTTTTCCTTTAAAATCATATGTACAAGTTTTTTTAATCCAATTTTAAGATTTAAGATACCAAAACCTCCTTTTTAAGTCCCTGATGGACTGATATGACCCCAAAAAAATTTAATTCCTTAGTGGATACAAGGAGAAGTTATTAGACTCTATGAACCCTACCATAAGTGGATCAAATCATGATTAATTTTGTTTGATCTTCTCTTGGTTAGTTTCCTCTTCCTGTTCTCTATATCCTGTTATCTATCTTCTCCTCCCTTGGTTTCATTGTATTCCTATGTTTATTTGTGGATGTAATGACCTATATTTTGGGATCTTAAACCAAGGTTTGATACTTGTTTCTCATATTCCATGATTATTGTTATTCTTTGATAAATCATGATTAGAGTTTGGGGATTTGAGATCCCGTGATCCTGATGTAGGTGGTTCTATCATGATGCCCAATTTTTATTAACTCTAAATTATTTAAATTAATTTCAATTGTTTGTTTTGAATATAATTTCTTGAAATTTATTTCAATTGTTTTATTAAAAACATGATTTCATTAAATTGGAGGATGTGATTTGGGAATTTGTATTTTTGGAATAAATTTGAGAAAAACCCCCCAATTACAATGAATTAGGGTGTATTTTTGAAATTGTTGGAATCATGTGAAATTTAAATTTTTTAATTTAAATTGTGAATTGGATAGAATTTTGTAAAACAAAATTATTTAATTTAATTGTGGAATTTGAATTGTGAAATTGATTTGGTGAAATTTATTTCAAATTGGTATTTGAGAAAATGGCTTAAAATGGTTTTGATAGATACCTTTGGGTTTTATTATGGAATAAGGGACGTTTTGATTAAAAGCCAATTTTGATTTTTGAATGAAAAATTGGAATTTTTGAAGTGGATAATGGGATGAATTATATTTTAATTATTCTTAATGTAAACTTCCCATAATTTATTTGAAAATAGATCACATGAATGACTTAGGATTTCAGTGCGTTATTTGGACAACACTCTATGATATACAACGTTCCAAAATATAAATATTGTAAGTCACATCCCTGATAAAATTGTGGTGAAGTTACCTTTGTTTGTACCAAATGTAAGTGTGTATACCCAGAGTTTTGTGTCATATTTAGTGGGTGCAATCCTATAGCCTGGAACTATCATTCCTTTTAGCCATATTACCATGTTGCTCGCTTGTTTGTATTTGAAATGAACATATTCCATTGTTTTGAACTATCTTACATACCTTCTGATTTATATAAATTATTTTATATAAAATTTTGAATTAATCCATTAATTTTAATTATTTATATCATTTCAAATGTGAAGTATCATTTTTTAAAATATTATTTTGAAATTTGAAACCTATTTATTTAAAATTTAAATATCTATATTTGGTTAATTAAATGTTGCATCTATTATGGAATCCTTGGTGAGACAATACTGGGATTTTATCTCAAACACTACTTATTAATTGGAGTGTTTTTGGATTATCTCCTTCGAGTTAAGGCAAGGGTAAATCACCACTTGGAGGTTGTTCTGGATATTGGTTTGTGGACTTGGAGAGTTGCATACTTTGGGACTTGGGTTGTTCATTCAGGTTTCTAGTACTTTTCTATAGTAATTTGGGTTTTTTATACCTATTTGACTTCTAGTACACTTCTCCCAATGGATTTTCCTTGGTATTCATAATTATTTGATTATTTTCTTCTGTAATGTTTTATGGAATATTCATTCCCTGTTTCATCTTTTATTATTCCAGGTGATAGTCTCCATCTATTGGGGGACAGGAATTCCCTTTGGGAAATATCAGTGTCATTTCGGTTATTAGGTTATGAGGGTACCTGATATGCTTAATGAAAAAGTGGTATTGTATCCCTCGGTTGGGTTTCTTGTGTTTAAATTTGTATGCCTTCTGCAGTATTTTTGGGACATAAGAGGTAATTATGATTGAGTGTCTAGATAGATCTCACTATAACGAACCTTAATTCACTAGGGATTGTTAGGTGAAGGAATATTGAGGATTATTTCCATTCCTTTACCTACTTTCGATTTGGATAAATTGAAATCCATAAATTGTGTATATCTGTTGAGATTAATTTCCCCTTTATTTATCTGTTTTAGAGTCAATCTGATGTCTTTATGGTTGTTTGTTGATGTTTTATAGCATTTTGACTCTTAGAAGTCATTAAAATTTGATCTTAGTGGAATTTGCTACTAGAACACAATGATAAAATCATCCTGTGGACCAAAATTTGGTTGAGGTGATTCTGCGTACTATCCAAGATATGGGACATGCACCACCACCAGCTCCCATTCAAGTTCTAGGCATGGAACCTCAATGGGATGTTCTCTGGGAACATTCTAAAAAATTCTTTCACCGAAATCCAGTATCATTCAAAGGCTCAAATAAACCTCTAGAGGTGGAGGAATGGATGAGTAGGATGGAATGTTTGTTTCTGTTATTGGAGACACCTAACAAAATCATGGTGAAGTATGACACCTCCATGCTAAAAGGACCTAGTAGGAGATGGTGGGACACTATGGTGATGCAGAATATGTATGGGGGATTAGAGTGGAAAGTATTTGAACCCCTTTACACATACCAGTTATATCTAGTGTCAGTTTTTTTATCTAAGGCTATGGAGTTTTTCAAACGTGACTAGGCTGATAGGATCATGACAAAGTATGCAAACCATTTTTGCTAAGCTCATGCATTTCGCACAGGAGACAACATCATCATTCTAGAACTCCTATAGTACCTAGAATATGTCCATTTATTTCCTACCAGTGTGGAAAGTCTAGGTATTCTAAGATGTTTTTCACTAAGGAACCCAAGGTATGTGGTTCTTATGGACGCTTATGAAACATACATAAGTTATTCCATATTTATTATACTCCATTTAGAGGCACGAGATCATCATCTCTTTATAAAAATTTGGATCAATCAAATGATTCAAGGATAAAAGGGTTCCAGCCATAGGCATCTAGAATGAACTTTTATTACTCAGTGGAAGAGTCTACAGAAGAAGCATATGCGGGTCTAGTGACCATGAGAGGTACCATCACTATTTCTTCATAATTAGAGTCCTCTTTATTTGATACTGGTGTATCTCATTCATTTATTTTAATTCGTATTGTTAATCTTCTAAATATTTATATAGAGATTTTGTCTTATTTTTTGGCTATTACTACACCCCTTGGTAAAGAGAGAGTAGGGTCTCCATAGTCCCTCTTGTGTTTTATCTCTCTCAGACATCAATATTTCTTGGAGTTTTTTGGTCCTCTACATGAAACCAATTGAAGTCATATTCGATGTGTAATGGATCATTTTCAATAAACCTTGTATTGATTATTATCTTAGACACTTCTCCTTTACTACACCTAATGGTGTGTGCTGTGTCTTTCAAGGAAAATGGGACCCAATCTCGGGGATGGTTTTACGTTATTATCTGGAGTTGCAGAAAGTAACATCAATGTTTTATTTTTATTTGGAGGAATAATCGTTTAGTGGTGATCTACCTCTACTTTTCATTGAGTTTCCTGACGTCTTTCCTTCTGACTTCTCTAGTTTTCCACCAGTAAGGGAGGTGGAGTTTTGTATCGATTTAGTACATAGTACTGACCGAGATTCAATTCCTTCTTACTGTATGGAACCAGCCAAGCTGAAAGAGTTGAATACTAGGTAGTATTATCTTCTAGGGAAAGGATTTATTCACCCTAGTGTTTCACCTTTTCCAGTTCCAGTTCTCTTTGCTAATAAGACTAATTGTTCACTTAATCAATGTATTGATTACATAAAGCTCAATCAAGTAACAGTAAAGAAAAAGTATGTGTTTCAATGGATTGATGATCTGTTTGATTAGTTGAAAGTGTAAAAGTGGTTCTCAAAGATCTATCTTTGGTTTGCTTAACATCAGTTAAGGACAAAAGAATCTAGTATTCAGAATACTGGCTTTCAGAGTAGGTTTGACAATTATGAGTACCTTGTCATGCCCTTTCGTTTAACCAATGCTACTTCAATCATTATAATGTTAATGAAAAATATTTTCCATGATTATCTATATACTTTCTTCGTAGTCTTTATAGATGACATCCTTTTTACTCCAAGTCTGAGGAGGAGCACGTATGTCATCTAAGGGAAGTTCTGAATTTACTGAGAAATCACTGAATTTGTGCCAAGATTTTGAAATATGATTTCTGAATTCAGGAAGTGAGGTTCATGGGATGAATGGTTTTTGAATTTATAATACCAATTAAGTCTATATGGAATCTCACTTTTTTATTACATTAAATTTTCATTACATGTTACAAAACAGAGGATCTTTTAATGTTTAGTATCTTAGAAAAAAGGTACACAATACTTGAAAAATTAAAACATTTTTCTAAAAAACAAGAAATACTTCTTTATAAGTAATTAATAAGTAATTTTACTACATCTTTTAACCTAGGTATGTAGATAAAATGTAACACCCCAATCTTTTACAGTACGCTTCTCTTTGAATAATGTAATAGCGTGTGTTGTACGCAACATCGAGTTCTAACACACTACAACCAATCAAACTAGCCGTTATGAACAGTAATACCCACCTTTTGAAATTTATAATTTTTATTTTTCAAAGTGGACTTCATTTTTGGATTCAAAATATTGAAATTTTCCTAGGGTGAATGTTTAGTATTTTTCTGAAAAACTTCTTTTTTTGATGAATAGTGAAACCACTAAGTGGTAGTTAAAAAACTGAATTTTTCATAAAAATTAATTTTACCACTTCTGTGAGTGGAAATTTTGAAAATCAGAGAAACACGGTTAATATCAAGGACTAAAATGTCATTCAATGAGATGAAAATAATTTTTGGTGAATAGTAACTTTTTGCTTTTATTTACCACGGTTAAAAGTAAATATGGTAATTAAGGGTAAAAATGATATTAATACTACCCAAACACATGTCCTAATTCTATTGGATAAGCTTAATTCGACTAAAAACAACCATAGGAACAAAATATTATCATTTAGGTCCACTTGGATTAGATTAGGACATTTATTATTATTTAATTCAAAGAAGAGTTAAAATCAAAGTTTATTTACTAAATAATTTTTAATATAGGGTTATACATAAGATAAATTCAATTGTAAATATTCATTAGAAATATAAATATATTTCATACATAATGATATTTTATTTATAATTTTTTATACATTAAATAATTTAATTTATTTATGACACAATGATGATGCAGTAATTACCATAATAGTGAAAAATTAAAATAATTGATATTATAAATACCCAAATAAATATAAATTGAGACTTTTTATGAATTACACAAATTTTAGAGGTTACTATGACATGTTAAGAATGATTTAATTAACTTTTTTCTAAGCAATCATTCTGTTATGATCTTCACAAAAATCAATTTTCCAAATAGTGTCAAAATTGACATAAAAGAGTTTTTAAAATAAATATAATATTATTAATTGATATTCAATTCCTAAAAATCTAAGTTTCGGCAAAGAGACTTATATCATTATAGTTGTATCATTAATGGACCACTTGGGGGTCTCTTGTATGTACATAGTATGTTTATTAACCATATAATATAAAAATACAAAGAGACATTGTAAAAGTGAAACTAATTAACTAAGAGTTAATACTCAAAGATAAGGTTAATATTGTAACCCAACCCTGTCTAAATTCTATTGGTTGAGTGGTTTTCGACCCATCACCACCTTATCTTTTAAAAAATCCACTTTTTATTCATTAGAAACCGAATATGAATATATTATAAAATAATATTTCTAGCTTTTCCAAAGGTTCCCCTCACCCCTCTTATAAAAGGGCACTCCCACTTCTCATTAATTCACACCTTCAAAGCCATTTGGCTCGGCCAAACTCTTCACAAATACTCTCTAGACTTCCCTCAATTTATCCTAGAGGCCTTCCTTTAGTCATAAATCCAACCTAATGATCCCTTTTGATCAAATCAAAAGGATGAACCCGAAGAAGAGGTAATGATTTCCCCACCCTTTTTCAAGTTCCTTTCTTCTTCCACTTCTTCTTTCTTTGTTATTACCATTATAAAATAATAAATCAAGTATCTTATATACAATATTATGTTATTATAAATATGTTACACTCATATTCATTATTCTATCCATCCTTTGAATAACACGTCACCATATGTGCATACGTACGGCTTACCGTCTCCACGTCGTGGTGTAATTGTTATTCAATAAATTATTATTTGGATGGGTATAATAATGATGTTTAATTCATGTAAATAATAAATATAACATGATAATGATTCTGTATATATGATATACCATCCAATTATTATTATTTTAATATCAAAAGAATGATATTGTCGCTCGTGCGTACGTACATACTACCGTCTCCACGAACACGATGAGATTCATTCTCCATCGTATCCATTAAAGTATAATTATCATTTTATGATTTAAAAATAATTTTTAAGGACATGATATCAATATGGATATGAATACGATACAACCTATCCATGAGAAACACGGCTTACGTAACAAAACATATAAAATAAAATGAGTAAGTTAACACCCGAAACAACGATAATACTAAGATATTATTAACAAATAAATGTTAAAAGATCATATATGATATCATATTAATGAATATTATTCTTGTATAATTTAATAAAAATTATTTCACCATTATAAAGGATTTTAACCTACCCTCAACCAAGGAAAAGTTCAAGGTAAGGGTTTATTTCACAATCTCTTCTTCATCCGTGGTTGTTTATACGTGATTATCTACTGGGACCTCTTTTTCATCCACATCCATGTTTCTTAAAAATGTATTTAAAATCATTCTCACTATTTTAAAGACTATGGGATATATTAATTTATACCCTTTTTGACTTTTTATAAGAAGTTTTTAAAGGAATATTTCTGTCGTTTTCCAAACAAGGTCCTTTTTAACCTTTTCGATATAATTAAGGTAAGAATGTTTTTTAACTTATACAGCGGGTGCGGCTATTTTCCGCCTTTATAAAATCTTTGAAGCTTAACTTACAATATTATAAGAAAATTTTCAAAGTAAATATTTTATTTTATAATTATGTGACTTTTAAATGATTTCAAAAAAAAGAGATATTTCTCTCAAATAGTTTTGATTTCATCTATGTCAACATCCTTTGATAGATTTTAAGCTTATTTGAAGTTGATTTATTGTGATAAAAAACTTCCATATTTTACTGAAGGTTTTGTGATTTTTTACTGTGGATGTGTTATTTTTATACCATTCATGGTTTATGGAGAAAGTATTGACTTTTCATATGCTAGTTTTAATACGAATGTTTATGTTATGTTTAAACCTGTTCATATGAGGAATGCATTGGACTTAATATGTGACGAGTGGATCCCGTTATAGCTCCTCGATGCATCGGTAGGTCTCATGAGACAAACTAGTGTCTTGTCACAAGGCCTTGGAAAAATCTTTTTTGTAGTCTTGGCACGAGGCCTTGGCTATGTGGTTATGATAGTCTATCATTATGCATTCCATCATTATGAAAGTGGTTATTGATATTGCATGTGATTGTTCTATTAGTAGAATATCCATTGAATAAGTAAATGGAATTATTTCATTTTATTTTTTCCATACTATGATGAAGTTCATGTTTAAAAGGCTTTTGTTTTAGTTATACATTGCCTTAAATGTTTATTCTTATTTATGAAAGTTTCGGCTATATTGTTATACTTACTGGGCATTTGAGCTCACCCCTTTTCTATGTTTTATTTTTTCCAGGATGTGAAGAAGTAAATTATGAATGACCTATAGGGATAGTATGAGGGGATAAGAGTGTGGAATATGGAGACTATATTGTTGTAGTTTTCATTTTATGATGTAATGTAATACTTTATGAATATATCTAGTGTTTCCAAGGCTGCTAAACTAATCGGTCTTTCGAGATTTGATCTTTCTTGTGATCATGCCAATGTTATGTAATAATGAACCAACTCTAATTAACTGGGGTTGGGGCGTTACATAAAAGGAAATGGTAAGAATAAGACCCAGTGAGGGAAAGAAAAGGAAACACTTTTTATGTGGTCTTGAGGGACAAACCAATAAGAGCATGAGGTATATCATTATGGAATAAACAAGGAAATATAAGGAATATCATAAATTAAATAACATTAATTATACATGTAAATGAGGATACAAATTTTAATTTAGACATTCATAAGCATATCACTAAGGTTAATCATCAAGGCATCGTAAAAATTGTTAAGGTTATTAACCAAGGTATCATATAACATCTCATCTATGGAGATTAAATTCTCTACCCAATTCATTATAGCACTATTTTGGAAAACCCTTAATATTTTTTAATTAATGTGAGCCACATATATCATAATAAAAAATATTCATAAATAAACCATGAAGAATAAAAGAAACGAGTTTTAAATAAAAACATTGTGTTTTTTTAAAAAAAATCTTAAAGACAATATCTTTATGTCATTTATTAGCCACATAATGGGAATGATGG
The DNA here is from genome assembly GCA_963277665.1 of Viscum album. Classification (NCBI taxonomy): domain Eukaryota; kingdom Viridiplantae; phylum Streptophyta; class Magnoliopsida; order Santalales; family Viscaceae; genus Viscum; species Viscum album. The sequence continues at coordinate 58,085,372 of OY728125.1, forward strand.
TTTTATGTATGTTAAAAATATAATAAAATAAATCATTTCAAAATCATGGTGAATAACCCTAGAAATAAAATATTCAATGGTATTCACGTAAATAAAATAAAAGGGTGTTTCTTGAGGAGAAGAGAGAAATTTTGAGAAGTAAAATTGAGAACATAACAGGTATAAAATGTGGTTTTAGAAAAGGGAAAAAGATATAGGATAGGGGTATCACATTGATGAAACATAATTTTGATGTTAGGGAATTTATAAAAAGGAAATAATAGATAGTGACCATAACATTCAGAAGACATATACAAAAAGAGGTTCTAAAAATGAAGAAAAAAAGAAAGATATTTCCCTTACCTTAAAGAGTAAATCATAAAACATGATGATTGAGACATTGGGGGCTTGAAGAAAACTTGGGAGGACTCCTTGGGTGGTAAAACTATCATAAATACATAGATGATTGAATGGGAGTGAATGGAAATTTATAAATGGGTGGGTATATAGAAAAATTTTATGACTTGTTTATTATTTTCTAAATACAGGACTTGGACACCTAGGTAGTGCTAAATGAAAAACCATGGGCTTTCCAACAGTATTTTCTCGTGGTATTGGACATGTGGGATAAATTTTATATAATTTTAATCAAAATATGTCTACCATAATTTTATATTACTTTCTTTCGAAAGTAAAAATAATTTTTTCAAAAAATAACATTTTTAAAGATAAAGTTTTTATTTTAGAATTTAGAAAGTAAATAATATATTTGGAAATTCATTAAAATATATTAAAATAATTGATATTAATAAAATAAAATATTTTATGTCCTATATTGTGGTTAATTAGTTATTATATCATTATTCCAAAATTATGATGTCATTAACACACCTAAAATCGCAAATGTATTTTCAAATTCACGAAAAATAAATAAATTATTTTAGAAAATTCTCATAAATTCAACCGAACATTATTTTGATGTTATTATTTCAAAAAATATATTTATTTTACGATAATAATTCTCTATGTTAGATAATTTTAACTTTTAAATATAAAAATCCTTATTTATTAAAAATAATAGTGGATTGAAAATACGTATTTGAATATTTTACAATTAAAAAATTATTATTTAATTTTAAATAAGAGTGTTTTAGTAATATTATTTCATTAAAATAAAAATTATTTATAATACCTTATTTTATGATAATAATTATTTCTTTTCTAAAAAGTAAAATCTCAATCCAAAAAATCAATTTATCAAATTCCATTTAAATTTTATTATGCAAAACAATTATTAAAACAGAAATGATGGAAGAGAAATTTTATTTATACAGTAGAATAACACTTTAAATAACTAAGGCCTTGACACATAACCCCTTATTACACCTGCATACGACTATAGGGTATGGTGTGTGATGGTGATGGATTCATGGGGTGGCTCAGTTAACATCACCTGAGTTGTAATTTCCACTTACTTAAACTTCTCCTGTAAATGATTTTGTTCAAACATCACTTGTTGAATCTTGTCTTGGGCTTGTTCAAGAGTGAATCCCAATTATTTTACCACCCTCCCATATTCTAAAAAATGGGCTTCATAGAATATGACTCTACTTATTGTGGCCATCATTTCTCCTTTATGAATTAATTACCCTTGGTCAAAATTTTACTTATAAACTCTAATGACAACATTAAAATTATTATAAGGAGTATAGTTCCCATCGGTCAGATTGAACAATGATCATAATTGACCAATAGTCCAATAAAGGTTGAATAAAAATGCCATATTTTTTTTAATTCACAATATTATAAAATACATGGTTTTTTGAGTGAAATAATATATCATACATTTTCAGAAAATAATTACCATTCAAAAAGTTAATTCCTTGCATTATTACCACCATAAAAAACTTCACCACCAAAATTTCAACTCATTATATCAGTTGTGAGATGGTGTGGGTATGTCTACCTCATTGTCTCCTCTGTTTCCAATGTCGCTTCTTTGTATTTATGGTTCCTCCACAACACTTTGATGAGGTGAGTAGTCTTGTTGAATAAAACCTTGTCTCTAAAATCCAAGACCTCCATCGACTTATCCTCATAAGAGAGGTCACGTTTTAGTTGTGCAAATTTTGGATTTGGTACCTATGAAGGGTCAAATATGAACTTCCTCAAGATATATATGTAGAACACATCCTGAACTTGGTCTAGATTTGGAGGAAGTGATAGTCGATAGGCTAATACTCCTATGTGATCAAGGATTTAATAGAGGCCATTGTATATAGGGATAAGCTTCCCTTTCTTCTCTAAATGCATAAATCTCTTCCGAGGTGATATTTGAAGGAACAAATTTTCACTAACACTAAAATCAAAGTCCCTTAAATGGTTTCTAGCATAGCTCTTCTACCGACTCTGACCATCCTTTATGTGTTTTTGGTTGACATGAACCCTTTCTATCATATCTTACACAAGATCAGACCTAAGAAGCTTTCTCTCAACAGCTTCATCCCAACAAGTAGAAGTTCAACATTGCATCCCACATAGAGATTCATAGGGTTCCATTTGAATACTCTAATTTAATATATTATTGTATGAGAATTAAACTAATCAGATATGTTGATCCCATAAATATTAAATTATATTGAGCATGTTCTCAGCATTTCTTCAAGTGTCTAAATAGTCCTTTCATATTGGACATCAGTTTGGGGGTGATAAGCCATACTGAAATTCAATTTGATACTCAGATCATGTTGAAGACTTATCATTAATTTTTATGTGAACCTTGGATCATAATCAAATATGATATATAGTGGTTCACCATGCATCCTTACTATTTCCTTCATGTATATCTTGGAAAGCTGGTCAAGAGAGAAATATTCCCGAATAGATATGAAATGGGCAGTCTTGGTGAGACGATCCCCTATAATTCAAATCTCATTGTTTCCTTTGGATTTTATTAGGAGATCGGTGACAAAGTCCATAGAGATATTTCCCCACATACTTGTAGGTTTGGGTAGTTTTTGTAATACCCATTTAGAAATTTTTCACTCTACATTCACTTGTTGACATAGAAGGAACCTTGTAGTGTAGTCGAAAATATTCATTTTAATGTTATCCCACCAATAATGATCAAAAAGGTCCTTTCACATTTGTTTTGGATTTCAGGATGTATAGAGAATGTAGATATATGAGCTTTATCCACCAAATCCTTTATTTATGAAATATACGAAACACATAGCCTTGTATGAAATTTCAGTACACCTTATCGAACAATATTGAACCCAGGAAACATCCCATTCTTCACATCCACTATGTTCTTATGTAACAAAGGATCTTCTATTTGATATTTCTTGATCTTATCTAGTAATAATGGATGAGAAATCATTTGGGATAGGGTTGATTATGTCCCTTCCCTTACAATTCCCATGACTAGTTTTACTAGGTATTTGATCAAAAGATCTCCTAGAATCCTCATCATTTCCTACAGAATAGGATCTTTTCTACTTAATGCATCAGCGAATTTGTTTGGTCACCCAGGATGATAGTGAATTGGAAAAACATAGTCCTGAAGAAGTTCCAACCATCTCCTCTATCACATGTTCAATTTATTTTTGGTGAAAACATACTTCAAATTTTGGTGGTCTGTTTATATATCACATCTCTCCCCATGAAGATAGAGACTCCATATCTTTATATCAAAAAAATATAGCTAGCTCCAGGTCATACGTATGATAATTTGGCTCATGAGGATTCAACTATTGAGATGCATAAGTAATGACCTTTTAATTTTTTATTAGGACGCACCCAATCCCTTTTAGAGATGCATAGCTAAAAATAACGAATTATTCTCCAATAGAGGACAGATTTAACATGGGTGCAGTGATCAATCTCTTCTTCAGCTCTTTGAAACATTCTTCAAACTCCTTTTTCCAGATGAACTCGGCCCCTTTTCGAGTTAACATGGTCAGTGGATTAGAAATTTGTGAATTTTTTTTAAAACCCTACTATAATATTCTGCTAAAACATGGAAACTATAAATCTCAATTACTATTATAAGATGAGGCCACTTTTACACAACCATTTTATTTGTAGGGTTAACTAATATTCTTTCATTGGTTACAATGTTCCCTAATAAATAAACTTATTGTAAAAAAAATCACATTTGTTGAACTTTCCAAATAGCATATCCTTCCTCATATTTTGCAATATATCCCTTATAAGATCCTCATGCTCATCGCAAAATTTAGAATATACTAGAATTTCATCAATGAAAACTACCAAATAAAATTCAAGGTAGTCCTTAAAAAATATATTCATCAATTCCGTAAAAATAGATGTATCATTAGTAAAACCAAAGGGAGTAACAAAAAATTCCTAACAGGAATATTTTGGTCGGAAGGAATTCATTATAATATCTTCTTTCTTCACCCTTAATTGATGATTACCAGATCGAAGATCAATCATACATAATCATTGATCCCCATAAATCTAGTAAAATAAATCATCAATCCTTGGAAGATGGTACTTGTTCTTCACTATGATCCCATTAAGTTATCATTAATGAATTCATAACTTCATTGATTTATCATTCTTTTTAACAAAGAGAATAGGTTCTCCCCAAGGAGACTCACTTGGTCAGATAAACCCCTTATGCAAAAGATCTTGAAGCTATTTCTTTAATTACTCTAGCTCCACATATTCCCTTCTATATGTGGTCTTTAAAATCAGCTTGGATCCGGACATGAGTTCAATGGAGATCCCTATTTCTATTTCTGGGGGAGGTCTAGGTAACTCCTTAGGAAATTTATTAATGTTATCCTGAATGATGGGGACATTTTATATACATATAATTTCATTTTATTCTTCATATTCACTAATAATTTCCATAAATAAGGCTATAGGAGGTGCTTCTAGACAAAGATCATGTTGAGATATCTCTCCTTTGAAGATAACTGTATGTTTTCCATTCAAGACTTATAATATTTCTTATCTTCAATATTTGATCATAGAATTATATATTGAGATACATTTGATCCCTATTATAATATTTAATTCCACTATGGGAATGAATACTATATTTTCAATGATATTTTTCTCACCAAAGGGAAGACTATAGTTTCTATACACTGTTGATTCATGGATAATCCCTCTAAGAGTCTTGACTGATGACTCTACTTCTTGAAGTTCAAGTATTTATTCTATATTAATTCAAAACATAGTGGAAATAAAGGAATACATAGAACTATAATCAAACAATGTACTTTCCAGATTTGAGGGAACAACGAGAGTACCTTACACCACATCATTTGGACCTTCAAAATCAGTTGTTTTGATAGAAAAAACATGATCTTTCTCCCTTGGCCTATGATAAGGTTGATGGTGATTCTACTCTACTATCTTCATATTTGGATAGTGATTGGAAAATTACCCAATATGTCCATACTTGAATCATTGGACTTTAGGCTAGGCATGTACCATCTTCCCATTTTTATTAGTATTGAGAATTTTAGGCTTCACCTCACTAAAACAGTTCTGAACAATATGTCTATCTCTTCCAACCTTACAACATTTCCTACTTCTGAACAATCAGTTTACTTATTTATTCTTCTCACATTTGTTTCTTGTGGGAATTTTCATTTTTTCCCTCCTCTTCCATGATCAAAGTTACTCCCTATGTTTAGCTCCAAATATCTCTTCTTTTAATTTGATCTGTGGGACCATTGGGTCTCTCCAAACTCTAGTTCAATCTTCATAGAACTTTCCACTACCTCCTTGCAACATTCACAGTCTCAATTGTCTAGGTTATTTAATATATTGGGTATTAGTCCACAAAAGAATATATCAATATTTCCATTAGGATCCATAAAAAACCTATAGGTGTAATGAGAAACTCTTATAAATTTCATCGGATAGCTTCCGAAAAATTTGTTTTCCTTATGATTTAGCTCTAGCAATTCCTTCTCTATTTTTTTTCATATCAAACGTGGGAAATATTTTTTCAAAAAGGTTCTTTTGAACTCATCCCACTTGATAGATTAAATCTACCTTATTGGATTCAGGTTTTTAATAAGTGTCCACCACTTATCATCTTCCCTCTCTATATGGTACACAACCAGGGTGACATTCTCCTTCTCAAGAAAATGAAAAACATAAAAGATATATTCTATAGATCTTATCCATTGTTCTGCAATCAATGGGTTTGTTGACCCACTGAAAAAAGGTGGTAGTCGACAGATAAAAGACTTAACAGAAAGTTAATTCCTTCAAGGTGAATCTAGTCTCTAGGATTGATTCAAGTTATTTCTCATAACTCGATTCATTTTATTCATCATTCTCATGAATTTTTCCATTATAGCTTCTATCAAAGGGTCGTCAGCACATAGTCACTCACCAGTGACATGCCTCCTCTTATTTCCAACAATTTTCTAAAATAACAAAACCTAAGTGGGAAACCTATTTATTTAAATAATATTATAATTCTAGAGGAAATATATGTCTTAAAAATTCATGCTTAAATATTTCATTCTTTAACAAACAATATATTTTCTATATATCCTTCATAATGGTTCATAAAAATATTGTGATTAACCAAACATATCCTCCATGAGTATCAAACTAAGAGTTTAGAAAGGCCCTTTTCTATAAATTAGATCTCATTTGAGTCTACCTCAAAACGGTGTTTTTGGGTTTCACCCCTAGATACATCTTTTCTAGAGCCACATCCACTTATTCGTATACATATAGGGATTTCTTCTTTCAGTAACCAATTACTTAATACTTCACCTAAATACCAGGATTTTTTCCTATATTTCAACTTGTCCCTAAGGTTTTTATTAATGTTTTAAAAATATAATTTCCCAAATAAATAAACCATCCTTTGATACCAACTATGTTATATATCCTTTTTATTACATCAAATTTTTATTACTTGGTTCAAAAAAAGGATCTTTTAATGTTTAGTTTCTTGAAAAAAAACATACATCATAAATAAAAACATAAAACATTGTTCTAAAAATGAAATAATTCTTCATTGGTTAATATTAATTAATATTATATCATTTCATAAGTTGGGTACATACATAAAATGAATGGTTGATCATAATTCCTGGTAAGGGAAGACAAGGGAAACAATTTACATGTGATCTCGAGTGAAAATCAATAAGAACATGAGGTATATAATTGTCGCATGAACAAAATAAAATGAGGAATAAAATAAATAAAATAAGATGAATCATACTTGGAAATGTGGAAAAACATTTAATTTAGACATTAATAATCATATCACCATGTTTAATTACTGAGGTGTCATAAAAATTACCAAGGTTATTCACCAAGGTATCATATAACATGCCATCTCTAGAAATTAAATTATTTACCCAATGCTTTGGAGTGATATTAGGGTGAACCATTCATATGTATTAATTAATTTTAGTCACATAGATCATAATAATACATTTCAAAAATAAATCTATGAGAATAAAATAAATGGGTTTCATATAAATAACATGGTGTCTTTTTTAAAAATGCTTAAAGATAATATCTTTATGTAATTTATTACCCATAGAAAATGAATGAGGTTTTTATGTATGTAAAAAAATAAAATATATAATTTTTACACCATGTTTCATACCGATGGAATATAAAATGGTTTGGGTATCACATAAATAAAATAAAATGGAATTTCTTGAGGAGAAGATAGAAATTTAGTGAAGTATAATCGGCGGCGTAACAGGTATAAAACATTGTTTTAGAAAAGGGTAAAAATAGAGGCTACATGATATACCATTGGTAAAAAATAATTTGTAATTAATGGAATAAATAAAAAGGAAATAATAGAGAGTGACCATAATATTCATAATACATATACAAAAATAGGTTCTTGAAATGAAGAGAAAAAATGATATTTCCCTTACCTTCAGAGTAATTCCTAAAACGTAAGGATGGAGAAATTAGGGGATTGAGGAAACCTTATGAGGACTCCTTGGGAGGTAAAACAATCATATATTCATATAGTTTGAAATGGGAGTGAATGTAAATGGATAATTGGGTGGGTATTTATATCATAAGTGAAGGATTTGTTTATTAATTTCTAAATAAAGGCCTTGGACACCAAGGTAGTGGTAATTGAAAAACCATAGGCATTCCCATTGTATTTTCCCATGGTATTGGACAGTTGGGACACATTTTATGTTACTTAAATACACAAGAGTCGACCATCATTTTATATTACTTATTTAGTCAAGGAAAGATAATGTGTTCAAAAAAAACATTTTTAATGCTAAAGTTTCCATTTTAGATTTTGGAAAGTAAATTATATAATTTGAAATTGATAAAAATATATTAAAATACTTTATATTAATAAAATATATATTTCATGTCTTTTATAATGATTAATTATTTATTACATCATTAAGAAATAATTATGAAGTCATTAACATACCAAAAAACTCAAACTGTATTTTTACTATTCACCAAAAAACTAAAGTAATTTAGATTATTCTCATAAATTCAACCTAAACTAATTTTGATCTTATGATTTCAAAAATTATATTTGTTTTATCATAATAAATCAATAAATATTATAATTTTAGTTTTTAAATATATAAATCATTTTTGTTAAAAATAATAGCGGATTGGAAATGTATTGTAAAATATCCGGCACTTGAAGAAAACAAATTTCAATTATTTTTAAATAAGAGTGTTTTAATAATTTTATTTCATTAAAATAGAAACTATATATAATATAATAATTTATTATGATAATTATTTCTTTTTTTTAAAATACAATCTCAATTTGAAAAATCAATTTATCAAATTCCCTCTCAATTTTATTAAGCACAACTATTCTTGAAACAAAAATTATGGGTTAAAATTTTCTTTTATAAAATGGAATTACACTTTTATTGTCTAATTATTTGACATATAACCCCTTATAACACTTCCATATAACCTAATAGTAAGGTGTGAAATGGTGATACATTCATGGGGTGGCTCAGATAATATTGCTTGAGCGGTAATTTACACTAACTTGAACTTCTCCCATAAGTGATTTAATTAAATATTAACATGTTAAAGATCTTCATGGGCTTATAAAAGAGACAATACCCATGAAACTAACTCCCTCCCAAGTTCTAAAAAATGGGCTTCATAATATAGGACTCTATTGGTTAAGTCTGTCATTTCTCCTTTCATGATTAATTATCCTTTGTCAAAAGTTTACTTATAAACTCTAATGATAATATTAAAATTATTATCAAGATAATAGTTCCCAACATTCATATTGTACAATGATCACAATTGACCAAATATCATACAATGATTGAGTCTATATGACACATTTCACTTTATATTTACTTCATTAAAAAAAATACATGGTTGTTTTGTGAATAAAATAATATAACACACATTTTCAGGAAACAATTAGCATTAAAAAATTTTGGGTCAATACATCCAGAGAATTTGAAGGTTTTTATGACATGGGAATAACCAAAGAATTTTTTTCAGATTTTAAGGATCTTGGTTTTTGTCAGCTATGATCACTTATTCATAAAGGACTTCTCAAAGTTGGTTTATTTGATGACTGCTCTAACTCAGAATGGAGTAAAGTTTTCTTGGGATGAAAAATAATAGAGTTATTTTATCGAGCTAAAACGTATTTTGACTACTGCATTGGTGTTGATTCTTCCAGAGGCCGGGTAGGGCTATGTGGTCTTCTGTGATGCATCAGGTTCAGTTTTGGGTTGCATTATTATGTAGGTTGGTCATGTCATTTCTTATGTATCTCATTAGCTTAGGCCACACAAGATTATTATTTGATCCATGACTTTGAACTTTCATCTATTATGCACACACTTATGATTTTTTTACAATACCTTTATGGATAAAGGTTTATTGTGTTTTGAGACCACCAGAGATTGAGTTATATCTTCTCTCAAACAGGTTTTGAATCTCAGTCAGAGGCATTTGGTTGAATACTTGCAATCTTATGTCTTTGACCTAGCATATATCCCAGGGAAAGGGAATGTCATCACAGATGCCTTATGAGGAAACACCTGACCCAATATGTGAAAGAATCATTAGAAGATTAGAACTTAATGGCTATCTTTGTAAAGTTTCATATTAGAGACCCAAAATCAGGGTCAGATGTTTCTTTGGCAAGTGTTTAGTTGGCATTTTCTCTTCCCTAGATGATTATTCATGAACAACAACTTGATGATGAGTTTTTAGAATGAGAGACTCTCTTTATGGTAAGGAGACCATTCCTAATTAGTATTTCTCCACTGAGGTCATTCTTTGTTTTCATAATCATTTTTATCTTCTGTTAATAGTAAAGAAATATGTGATGGTGGATTTCCATAACTCCCAATCGGTTGTGCACCCAGGAACCATGAAGATATTCTATGGAATGAAACATCAATTTTGGAAGCTAGGTATAATATGGGGAATTTCTGATTTTGTCTCTCATTACTATACATGGAAACAGGTTAAGTCCAAGCACCAGAAACCTTTGGGTTTGCTTCAGACACTACGGGTATCTGCCTGGTAGTGGGATAATATCTCTATGTAATTTGGGGTTGGTTTTCCACATACCCAGAGCAAGAAGAATGTAATATGGGTTTTGATTGAATGGATGACTAAATATGATCTCTTTATAACCATTTATGATGCAACCAGAGTTTCATTGTTGAGAAATATATATATATGTGAAAGAGATTTTTCGTTTGCATGGAGTTTTTCTTCTATAGTCTCTTATAGGTATAATTGGTTCACTTCTCCTTTGGAGAGGCCTTCAGGATGCACTGGGGTCTCATATCTGTTTGGGTATGGTATACCATATACATTCGAATGGCCAAAAATAGAGAGCTATATAAATTATTTAGGATATGATTGTGTTTGTGTTCTCAAATTTTGTGGGTATTGGGATTATCATTTGGGGATATTTTAGTTTTCATATAATAATAGTTACCAATATGCAATCAAAATGGATCCTTTTGAGGCCTTATATGGTCAGCCTTTCATATATCAGCTGTGATGGTTGGAGATTGGTGAATGATATTTGGTTAGACCAAGCTTGGTTCAAGAGATGACACCATAAATTTAGTTAATTAGTTAGAGGATTTTGATGGCACAGACCCTATGAAATTATTTTGTTGATTGTCATCGCAGACCATTAGAGTTTTCTATTCTTGAAAGTTTCACCCCCTTTGGGTCATCAATGGAATTGGAGGAAAGGGAAGCTTGATCCTCATTTTGTGGGAACTTTTGAGGTTATTGATAAGCTGGGAAAAGATTTTTACCCTTTAGAACGTCCACCACAGCTAAAGTTGAAAAATAAAGTTCCCCATATATCTCAGTTAATAAGGTATCTATCTGATCCATCTCAGGTTCTAAGCTAGTGTGATCTTGAGGTTAAACCGGATTTATTCATGACTGAATGGTCATTCAAGATAGTTGAATCTGAAACCAAGGTACTTCATGGGAGTAAGATAACTTTGGTCCATGTGCTATGGAATTTTGGTTCTGATTCTCATGAGAAGTGGGAGAGGTAGACACTAATGAGAGAGAAGTGGCCTCATCTTTTTAGCATGGAAGAATTTGAGTAGGCTTTCTAGGTAATAAAAGTCTCTATGGGTGGTAGGTTGTAACATCCTATTACTATTTTCATGTTTTCTTAAACCCCTATTTTTACCATTTTTTTTGTTGGGTTCCATTTGAGGTTGAATCAGGTAAAATTTTAACAGTTTATGCATGGTTTGTAAAACTGTGTGACCTCTTAGGTGAAACTATTTGAACCATTAAAATAGGAACTTGGTTATTCTTCATGTCTTTTCAAACCATGCGACCATATCCTAGAAACAATGTATATGGTTTTTTTTAATCTGATTTTAAGTTTTAAGATCTTAGACACACCTTTTTAGTTCCTTGAGAGACCTATACAACCCAAAAACAATTTATCCATCCTTAGTGGCTCCCAGGGTAGTTATTGTCCCCTAGGAACCATCCCAGAAGTGGATTAGAGCTTGAGGAATGTTGTTTGTTCTTCTCTTGGTTAGTTACCACTTTTTGTTCTATATCTTGGTTAGAAACCCTCTAGCTTCGTCAGTTCAGGCACGGCGGAATCCGGCGATGCTCGACGGACGAAGGCTGCAGCGGGCGTGGCTTCAGTTTTGGGCGGGCAGAGGTGTTCCAGCGGCGAAGGAACCTTCGATCTTGGCCTGGCGTTGGAGGGAAGGCTCGGCTTCGGCCTCGGAGTGGCGCGGAGGGGGGAGGGTCACTTGTTTCGGGTTTCCAACGGTTCCGCGGTCCTTTGCAGGCCTGCTAATGTTCGAGGTCGGAAGCAGTGGGTTCCCTTCAGCGGAGGCTGGTAGGAAGGCGGCAATTACAGATATGTTTTAGATCTTGTTTCAAACCAGATCTGGTTGGACAGCGGTAGTTTGGATGGAGAACATCGGTCTTGCGACGACACGGTGTCAGAGGCGTGATGGGGTTCAGCGGTGGTCGGTGGCTCCGTTCTGGTCACGATCTACAGTTCTGGCTGGATCCGTGAGCCTCATCATTGACGGGATCCGTTGTGGGCGGCAGGCTCTACCGGCGGTCGTTCTTGCGGGTCCGGAGGCGCGTCGCGGCGGTCGGTCGTGCCGGTGGATTAGGTGTGGTTATGCGGTGAGTGTCGACCTAGGGTTGATGGTTTGGTTCCGGCACCCGTGCGGTCTTCGACGGTGGTGTCGTGACAGGGTTCTGCGGCCATCGGTATTCAGTGGTGGCGGGATTGTGCGGCCGCGGTGTGTCGAGGTCATGACGGGTGTTCGGATCTGATTGGTGGCGTCGCGGCGGTTCAGGCTCGCTCGGGCTGCGTGGTTGGTTTTCCCTGCTTGGGCGGCGGGTTCTTTTCGGGTGGCCATGTCTCCGTAGTGACAGCTTGGACTTGGTCCGCTGGGTCTTCTGGTTTTGCCTTCGGGTTGTGTTTTTCCTCTTATGGTGTCGTTGGTCACTTGTCATGGGCTTTCCCATTGGGCTCTTATGTTTTGGGTGGTGTCTCTGATTGGGCTTTGTCCCACTGGGCCTGCGGGCTTGTTATGGGTTTTACCTTTCCCATTCCAAAAGGTTTTACTGTCCTTTTTCTTTTCTTTTAATAAAGGGGCTTGACCCCAAACCTTTCTGGTAATACCCTCTGTTTTGGGATCTTAAACCTATGTTTCATTATTTTTTCCAAGATTCAGTGATCACCATTCTTCATTTAATAATCTTAATTAGGGTTTGGTGATTTGAGTTCTCGTGATCCTGAGGTAGGTGACTCTATCATGATGCCCAATTTTTATTAACCCTAAATTTCTCGATTAATTTTCAATTATTTGATTTGAATATAATCAATATAAATTTATTTAAATGGATAAATTAAAAACCCAATTCTATTGAATTAGGATATTTGATTTGTGAAATTGGATTTTTGGAATCAATTTTGTTAAAAACCCCTCAATTCCATTGAATTGGGGTATATTTGTGAAATTGATGAAATCATGTGAAATTTAAATTTTTGAATTTAAATTATGAATTGGTTATAATTTGGTCAAATTGAATTATTGAATTTAATTTTAGAATTTGAATTTTGAAATTTAGTTCATGAAATTGATTTCAAAATGGTATTTTGGATAATGGCTTAAAATATTTTTGATAAAATCCTTTGGGTTTTATCTTGGAAAAGGCATGTTTTGATTACAACCCCATTTTGGTTTTTAAATTGAAAATTGGTATATTTTAAATGGAGAATGGGATGAATGGTGTTTTAATTATTATTAATGTACATTTCCAATCAATGATTTTTTATTAGAGAACATACAAGTCTCAGTTAGTTAGTGAGTTATTTGGACAACACTCTATCATTTACAACATTCCAAAACATAAATGTAGCATGTCACATCCCTGATAGGTTGGTGATGAAACCTCCTTTGGCCATACCAAAGAGACAAGTGTATACACATATTGTCATGTCACCATGAGTGTGTGGAGTCGTATAGACTGGAACTATCATACCTTTTAGTCATACGACCATGTTTCTCTCTTTTTTGAATTTTACATGAATATATGCCATTTTTGTGAACTCTATTACATGACTTCATATTTATGAAAAAAAATTTATATAAAATGTTGATTAACCCATTTGTTTAATTTATTTCTATCATTTTATTTGTAAAGAATGATTTGTTTAAATATTCTTTTGAAATTCAAAAACTATTTATTTAAAATTGAAAGCTCGTTATCTTGTTAATTAAATGTGGAATCTATTATAGAATCCTTGGTGTGACATTATTGGGATTTTAGATCACACCCTACTTGTGCCTTCAGCTGTTTGTATATTGTCTCCTTCCATATTCGGGTAGGGGTAAAGCACTACCTAGAGGTGGTTCTAGCTATTGATCTATGGACTTGGAGAGTTACGTCCTTTGGGATGTGGGTTTTTTTTCTAGTTTTCTGTTATTTTATTGTAATAGTTTGGGTTGTTTATACCTATTTGACTTTTGGTATGCTTCTCCCTTTGGGGTTTTTTGTATGCATACTAATTTCTTCATCTCCTTCCGCAATGATTGTGGAAAATCTATACCCACACTACTGAAAATTGGACTATTTTGATGGGTCATTTGTGACGGCATCCCATCGCAAATTACCTATTGCAGAAATGGGTATCACAAAAATATTTTTTAATGATAGCCCCTCACCGAAGTCCCCATCACAAATATATTAAAAAAATTTAAAAAAAGTTGAATAAAAGAAATATTATTAATAAATTTTAAATAAGATTTGAAAATAATAATAAAATAATATTTGAAAATGAAAATGAAAATAATATTAATATTAATAATATAAATAATATTAATATAATAATAATAATAATAAAGTAATATTATTAATATTAATGAAATTATAATAATAATATTAGTATAATACTAAAAATTTATAAAATAATAAAATAATATTGATATTAGTAAAATAAAAAAAATAAAATTATAATAATAATAATATTGTTATTATTGTTATCAATGAAATAATAATATTAATATTATTCAAATAAATAAAATTAAAATAATAAAAACCTCAATATTATTAAAAATATAAAAAAACAATAAAAACAATAAATAATAATAAATATAAATTAATTAAATAATTAAATGAAGTAATAAAAAATAAATAAAGAATAAAAATGCAATATTCACAATAATATAAAAAACACGCAATATAGAAAAGTAAATCGTTAATACTATAAAAAATGCATTCAAATGTTTTATCATAAAAAAATCACTAAGTGGGGGTCCTCTGGAGGAGCTGGAGGAGATGATGTAGAGAACGTCATCTCTAAACCACGAGTCAAATGTCACATATTATCCATATGCTTATGTTGTTGTTGCTGCTATCGATGAATATTCTCCTCCTCCTATTGCTGCTATCATCAGATCTCTTCCTGCTAATGCTTCCATTGGAACAACTCCTACAACTATCATTGACACATCTCCTCCTACTCCCTACGCATACTCTCTATTAGCTCACTCTGATCTTGTAACTGCTCTTGATACTATACAGTATATGATGATAACGACTCTCCATGAGGTCCTCTCAAGCTGGACGCTGACATCACAACGGTATCATAATATCTCTTAGTCATCAATCAAGAGATGATACCAACAAATCAACATTTCACGAAGGCATAATGGGTCGCCAACATCCATGTTGCCTCATCAAACTTGTGGGCACTGGTCTGACCCTCGCTATCGTCCTGTCTCTCAGTCTCTGTCTGAGACGTCGTAGCCTCATATCACTCCTTTAATTCCAATTCAGAATTAAAATAGTTAAAATATTATTTTCAGTTAATTTATAACTCTAAAAGAAATTATAATAACCACAATCTAACATTGGCGATCACCTTTAACCTCTCCAGTGATCAGATCGCTACAAATCCTCCTATAAATGTCAAACTACATAACATCGGGCTATTCAACTGCCTATTTAAATATAATATAAACCATTACATTTAAAGATATTGAGATTATTTAAAAAAATTACTTACCATATGTTCCCTATGTGTACTTAATGTACGACTACCAACTCGATGTGTCACCTCCAGTCTCCTCCAGTTTTTTTGACCTACAGATGAACATATATGAAAACGTCCACCCAACTAGTTTGAATATAATCCATAACAAACAAGATACTAAATGTAATTAGGTCGGTGGGCGTGACAAGAATCATCAAACACTGTCATGTATGTTCCTTCATTTCTTCTCATCTCAAATTATGCAAAAACTGATAGAAACACTCACACATAAACACCTCCCAAGCCTTCTAGATAGCATCATGTATTCTCTCATCAATGGGATACCATAAACCCTAAAAATAATTTATAATATCATCTTATTAATTAAATAAGTTTCCAAATAAATATTATTTATTTATGTACCAGTCAATGATCGAACATGTGGTTCTGAATATCAATGGAAATCACATCCTATATGACCAAATCTTCAGAAAAATAATCACTAGTGCAGAAAAAAAAAATTATGGCGGTTATTTTTTATTTTTTGTATCAGATTTTGGCCGACGTTATTACAGGAGACATTATGAATATACTTTTTTATGGTGGTTATTTTAGAACCAATGTAAAAGCCAATAATATGAAGTGTTTTTCACATCGGTTCATAAAAAAATGACGTGGAAAACGCTTAGGAGTAGTGATGTATTATGGAGGTTTTTAAATAACTGACGTGGTATATACTTTTTCATGTCTGTTTTAGAATAAATGACATAATAAACTACACCTCTGAAGATTTTATGATGTAGGTTATGTTCATAACCGATGTTATAGACCATTTTTCCAAGCGTTTTTCACGCCGGTTAAATAATAACTGACATGAAAACATATATACTACTTTGATTATTAAATAACTGATGAAAAAACATATTTCATTCCATTTATTACATCGGTTATCAAATAACTGATGTAAAAACCTATTTTCATTCCATTTATTACGTTGGTTATGAAAAAACCAATGTAAAAACACATTCCCATGCATTTATTACGTTGTTTTTCAAATAACCAACGTTAAAACCCATAAACATTCTTTTTTTATGTCGGTTAAAAATAACCTACGTAAAAACAAATTTTTTTTAATAAAACCGTCCAACCACAACTATGATCTGCAAAAGAAAACCTGATACAGACTAAAAACAGAACAAAACCAGACCTAAACCAGACTAAAACCAGCCCACCCCACTGGACAGCCCTCCCACACAACTGGACCCCCCCCACTGGACACCTCCCCCCCCCCTCCACACACCCCTGGACAGCCCCCCACCCCACCCTCTTGGATAGCCCCCCACCCTCCTGGGAACCATTCCACACCCATAGACTCCACGGACCCCCCCCCCCCCCACACTCCCTTGGACATCCCTCCCACCCTTCTGGACACCCTCCTACCCCCATGGACACCCTGGTCACCCCCACCCCACTGGACAACCCCCACCCCCCTGAACCCCCCCCCCCCCACTGAACACCCCCCCCCCCACACACACACACCCCAGGACACCCCCTGGACACCCCACACCCTCCTGGACTGCCCCCACCATCTTAGACACCCTCCTACCCCCATGGACACCCTGGACCCCCCCCCCCCCCACACACACACACACCCAACTAGATAACCCTCCCACACCCCTGAAACACATCCCCACCCCCTCCACTGGACACCCCCCTCCCTCCACCCCTAGATACACCCTAGATAGCCCCCACTCCCTTGGACAGCCCTCCACCCTCATGGACACCCTCCCACCCCCATGGACACCCTGGACACCCCCACCCGCCCACCCAACTGGATAACCGTCCCACACCCCTGAAACACCCCCCCCCCCCCCCCCACACACACACACACACACTCACCTAGATACCCCCTGGATAGCCCCCCACTCCCCTAGATATCCCGCCAACCTCCTGGACACCCTCTCACCCCCATGGACACCCTAGACACGCCCACCACACTAGACAGCCCTCCCACACCCATGCAACCCCCTCCCCCCAGCCCCAATAGACCCCCACCCCTCCTGGACATCCCTCACTCCCCTAGACATCCCTCTAACCCTCATAGACACCCTCCCACCCCCATAGACACCTGGGACACCCCCACCCCACTAGACATAACCCCACTCCCCTAGAACCCCCCCCCCCCAACCCCACTGGACACCCCCACACCCCTAGACACCCTCTGGACAGCCCCCCACCCCACCCTCCAAAACAGCCCCCACCCTACTGGACATCCCGCACCCTCCTAGACAGCTCCCACCCTCTTGGACTCTTGGACACCCTCCCACACCCATGGACACTCTGGACACCCCCCCCCCCCCCACTAGACACCCCCACACCCCTAGATACCCCTTAGACACCCCCCCCCCCCCTCCTGGATATCCTCCACGCCCCTGGACAGCCCTCCACCCTCCTGGACACCCTCCCACCCCCATGGACACACTAGACACCCCCACCCCACTAGATATCCCTCCCACACCCCTAGAAACCCACTCACCCCACTAGAACCCCCCCCCCATCCTAGATAGCCCCCACTCCCCTGAACAGCCCTCCCACCCTTAAGGACACCCCCACCCCCATGGATACCTTACACCCCCCCCCCCCACACACACACAACCCTGGACAGCACCACACTCCCCTAAACCCCCCTCACCCCACTGGACACCCCCACACCCCTATACACCTCTGGGACACCCCCCCCCCCACCCTCATGAACAACCACCACCCTCCTGGACACCCTCCCACCCCCATGGACGCCCCAGACACCCCCCCCCCCCGGAAAACCCTCACACACCCCTAGAAACCCCCTACCACCCACCCCAATGGAGACCCCCCACACCCCTGGATACCCCCTGGATAGCCCCCCCCCTCCCACCCCTCTTGGACAGCCCCCCACACCCCGGGACAGTTCTCCCACCTTCTGGACACCCTCCCACCCTCATGGACAACCTTTACACCCCACTGGATAGCCCTCCCACACCCTTGGACCCCCCCCCCCCCCCCCGCGCCCCACCCCTCCTAGACAGCCCCCCAAAGCCCTAGACATCCCTCCCACCCTCCTGGACACCCTCCCACCCCCATGGATACCCTGGACACCCCCACCCCACTAGACATCCCCCCACTCCCCTAAACCTCCCCCCACTAGACACCCCCACCCATGGACCGCCCCCACCCTCCTGGACACCCTCCCACCCCCATGGACACCTCGGACACCCTTCCCCCCCCCCACTCCCATGGACTGCCCTCCCACACTCCTGGACACCATCCCACCCCCATGGACCCCCCCCCCCACTAGACATCCCCACACTCCCCTAGAACCCCCCCCCCCCTCCCCCACCCCACAAGACACCCCCCCCCCACACACCCGTGGACACCCCCTGGACAGCCCCCCCCCCCCCCCCACACCCACCGACCCACCCTCCTGGACAGTCCCCCACCCTCATGGACACCCTCCCACCACAATGGACACCCCAGACACCCCCACCCCACTAGACAACCCTCCCACACCCCTAGAACCCCCCCCCCCTCCTGAACAGCCCCCACTTCTCTGGACAGCCCTCCCACCCTCCTGGATACCCTCCCACACCCATGGAGACCCTGGACACCCCTGCCCCACTGGAAAGCCCTCCCACACCCCTGGAAACCCACCCACCCCACTAGACACCCTCCCACACCCATGGACACCCCCTGGACAGCCTCCCACTCCCCTGGACAACCCTCCCACCCCCATGGACACCCTAGACACCCCCCACCCCAAGACCAGAATCCGTACCAGAAAAACCATCATAACTAGACCAAAACAAGATGTAGACAAAATATAAATATTCACATATATAACATTCAAAACATACAATGTCAACTAAAAAAACCTAAATCCAACCTAAATGATTACCAAATATGAAATTATATTGACAATATTCAAAATTACATTTTACACAACAAATAAAATAAAATCCAATCATACCTGTAAAATAATTTAACCATTACACTTGTAAATGTTTGGAATATTGATCACTATAGGTTTCAGGGTCATCAAATAGCTACAATGTAAAAGGATAGTAGTTAACATGTATAATGAATAATTCAATTGAAATATTTTGGAAAAATTTAAAAGGAAATCTTACCAGGTCAAAGTTCACAAGTGTTCTAGTTGTAATTATTTCATACATAAATCTTAAAAAATAATATATTCATTCAAATACTCCTTGTTCATGAAAATTCTCTTTAAATTATTATAATTCAAAATATTATTTTCATGTAAAACATCAAAAAAGTAAAAATTTTAAATGGATATTTACCATTACTTTTACATATTTGATCTTGGAACTTCTTTTCTTTGTGTTTTTTCCAAAGTAGACCCATCCCCTGTTAGAAAATAATACAAATGGGATAAATTTAAAATTTATTATAATATATACAACTATTTAAAAATTTAAACTTACTTTTTAACATATTCTTAAAAATTTCCTGCACATCATCATGGATAGTTCATATCCAATAAAGTTTTTTCTCCAGTGGGAAAAACAACTAACATCCAATAATCACTGATAAAAGAAAATTTATGGTTAGTGGTTTTTTATGATAAAAGATAATGAACACTTTTACAGAGATATGTTTCATACCTCTCAAAAAAGTCATCATCCAATACTATGTGATTATATTCTTTTCAAATCTTTCAGCAATATAAAGCATTCTTTGTTTATCATCCAATGCTTGTGCTTCAGGGGAAATCAAATACGGGTCTATGAATCCACATACATCTTTCCACACATTCTTCTCACACATGTTATAAAGATACCTAATACAAAAAAAACATAAGCGTACATTTTTAATAAATATAATGTAAGGATAAGGTGTTAAGACTTAAATGGAAAAAATTTCGACCACGTTGATGCTCAACTTATCTCCAGTAAAAAGCTCCCTGATATCATTTTTCAGAATACCCACATTTATTACACGTCCATAAACATGATATTCCATTGGAAACCCATAATTATCCACCAAAAAATTTGAATATCTTGACAATATATCAAGACTACTAGAATTTGTCTATGATGTCATAACCATTTGTCTTTGTTGTTGTTTATACAGTATTTCTTTACCTTTAAAGTATTCTGGTAAAAATGAATAGAAAAATATATTAGTTTTAAAATTTTAATAAAACTTTAATAAAAAAATAAAATATAAGATATGACATACATACCTCTATAGTAATGAGTTGAAGAAGTTTGGGTGGAAAAATTAAAAAATGGCTGATACTATGTCCAGCTATCGTCACCTCATATATAGGTAATGGTACTCGAGCTGATCTATCTAAAATATCGTATAAAGTGACCCTATGATACTCTACCTCTAACTGTTGATGATGAACTGTATCTCCTATATAATATACTAGCCCATATGAAACTATATGATGTTGAGGTTCATCAACACACAACTCGTAATAAGTAGGAAGCTACAGCGGAGGAGTAGGATAAAAAATGGGGTCCACATGCTGAGGTGGGGGAGTGGGAGCTACTGGTGGAGGTGGAGGATAAATAATGGGGTTTGTAGGTAGAGGTGGAGGAGTGGGATCTACTGTCTAAAATTGTCTTTGCATGTCTGCAAACAAAGATTGTACCGACGCTCTAATCTTTTCCTCCACCTTTTCATTAATATTATGAACATAATCCTATAAGGATTCTATTTTTTTAATAAACACCCTTAACAGAAGAATTTGAAGAACATGGAAACACTTTTCTTACTGATACATCTGTCAGGTATCCTCATACACAACCAGGATGTTCGGGCTTTCCCAATGTTATAGATTAAAAATCTTGACTCCTGAAGCTACAAATTCCCCCTGTGAGCTCTACTCCTCAAGTTAATCCTATATTAATAAATTGAACATTTCTGTAATGATTCAAATTATATAAATAATACAGTTAACTTAAATAAATAAAATAAATATCTTACAATCCTCTCATCTATGATTCTTGAATCTTCTAAAAGAAATTTTCCCTTTTTCCCATCTGAGATCTCTTCCATTTTTCTTGTCTAGATGGAGGGGATGTAGGGGAAACCTCTCCAGAGCTTGAAGACTCATCTCTGAGTTTTTGTAATTTTTCTGCCATCATTTTCTCTTCCAATAATTTATAACCCCCCTGAGATAAACTATGATGGTATACATTTTTGGATTGGATCTCCTAATGAGATGTCCTTGTTTTCTATAAATTAAGAATAATAAATCATTAATAAAACATTAATAAGATCATTTATATAAAAAAGATTATAAAATTTTACATTTCCCTTACCAAAAAAGAATCTCTTCTTCTACTTTCAAAAAAATGTGTCCATGTATCTTCATCTATGAAATAGTATATATGACATGGATATTCATGACTCTTATGAACAAAAATGAAATCAGATATGAGGGTTGATTTTAAATCTCTCCATCTCCGAGCATCCATCGCTAAGAATTTCTTCCTCACTCCCCTAGTGTCAGGAATATCAAATGTCATCTGAAAATGAAGAGATAAAACATATTATACGAGAAAAATTTAAAGAATAGGCCAACAATAGAAAAAGATCTTACCAAAATAATCTCCTGCAACTGAGATATTATCTCTTTGTCCACACTTCTCCAATCATCATACAAAATGATAACTTTTACCTTACCCTGAGTTGATAAAAAGACTCTTAAAATTATTTTCATTTGGACCTCTAGGAATATCATTCTCATCAAACTCAATGACTATCCTCTGGTCTTGTGTACATGCAAGTGATAATTTTGGTAAACATGTGCATCCACTTTTACCTACTCTTGAACTCTTCTTGGTCATTATAGGATCACATAAGGAAGATTAGGGAATATCAAGAGGAGCATGTGAATATTCTTCCCCATATGTATGATCATTATGCTCATCTCCAGAATCATGTGGTTGATCAACTAATTGATTTTTCATTATCCTTCAAATAAAAAAAACATTAGTTAACAAATATACAAATTCAAATACTACAATACTAATGTAAATAGAAAATGGAAAATTGAACTAAGTAACATAATAGTAAACATGGTTAATATGGTAAGCATGTTAAATAATGGAAAACATGGTACTGTAATTTTCATTCAAAAAATCAATAAATATATAAGTTACATAAAAGTAAATTATGGTAATCTATGGTAAACATGGTAAACATGGTAAACATAGTAGACATGTTAAACATGGTAAACATGGTAAATTAATTGTCATTCAAAAAAATAATAGATATATAATTTACGTAATGGTAAACATGATAAACTAAACTAACCAAAATTAAAATAAACAAAAACTTCTATGTATTTATTTTAATATGTGTTTTAATAAATAAAAACATTACAATATATAAAATTTTATGAAAATAATAAATATAAACTAGAAATAAACATAGGTTACCTGTAATATTAGTAATGTACAAATTGATTGTTTTAATAAATTCCTTCATCATGATCATTCCTTATGACACAACCCATGTTTTCAACATGCCCATCATTATGTTTTTCTATTCTTTCCATGGATTTAGGGGTCTCACATAAATCAACATCTTCATCAAGTTGATCCTCAACAACATATTGTTTTTACCTTGTAAAACAACAAACCACTACATATATGATTGATCAAATACATAGAAAATCTATTTTTCATGTGTTACCATTATAAAAGAATCTTTTGTGTCTTCCAATCTATTCAGCTTAACAACTTTCATTCCAAATTCATCATGTATGACACCGTTGTTACTGATAAACCATTTGCCATTAAAAATGGGAACTTTAATTTTAACGTAATCAACCTACCATATTTCTTCGATGACTCCATAATATGAAGTTGATAGAGAAATTGTCCTTTTTCCTTTAGAACTAAAAAAATGCATTGCTTCTGCAAACACCAATACACCACTATTCTGAACGGCACTTCTGTTGTCCTGAGCTTTCGTATGAAATGTATAGCCATTAATGTCATAATCGGGCCATGTTATCACTATTGAACATGGACCACCCACTAACCATCTTAATTTATCTGATACATCTGATCTACCAATAAAGGACTTTTTAAACCTTGAAAAAAAATGTTTTGTTGTGCTTATTCAAAATCCACATTTCTTTCTTCTTAGAATGACTTTGTTTCAACTCATTAATATGCAATGTGATATATGCTTGAACATTAGCTATGTTATTAAAGATGTATAATTCTAACTTATTCATTTGTTTAGATGACAACGATCAAACTTTCAAGCCACTAATCCCCTTTCCCTCATTATTAACTAGTTTGTGTTGAGATAGAGGCAAACCTATGTGCTCTGTCGCAGCAAAGTAGCTCGTATAAAACTCTAAAACCTCCTCAGAAATATAATTTTCAATAATGGATGCTTCATGTTGATATGGATTCCTAACATATCCCATCAATATTTTCAAATACCTTTCAAAATAATATGTCCAATTATGATCTAGAGGTCCAAAAATCTTTATTTCTAAAACCAGATAATTCATTAAATGCACCATTATATCAAAAAAAATATGGAGGAAAATACATTTCCAATTGAAAAAGTATATAAATTGCATCCTTTTCCAAAATGTTCAAAGTATTCACATCAATAACCTTATTACAAATTGAATTGAAATACAACACAACTTCAATATAGTATTTCTGACATGGATGGTAAATATTCCACGGAATGCAACTGGTAGAAGTTGTTGCATCATGACATGATAATCATGAGATTTCATACCTATCAACTTCAAATCCTTCAAAGAGACAAAAAAATTTACATTTGAAGAATAACCTTGAGGAACATTGATATCATGAAGACACTGAAAAAATATAATTTTCTAAATCTTGGATAATGTATGACCAGAGGGGGGAAGAAATGTATGTCTTCCATTAGGAGTGGTAGCTAACACCAAACTTATTCCCATTGACATTAAGTCTAATCTTGCATTCAACCCATATTTTTTATTTTCTTTAATATATAGAAATGTTCCAATCAAACTATCACAAATATTCTTATCTACGTGCATGATATTAATATTATGTTTCACTTCATGATATTTCCAATAAGGTAGATCAAAAAATATTAGCCTTTTCTTCCAAATATGTCTATCCTTGCTAGATTTTCGTGTCTTTCCAAATGTCACATCATGGTTTTCCACCCTCTCAAAATACTGATCATGGGATAAAGGTTTTAGAGAAATATCTAATTCTTGCGAGCAAATGAATGCCTTTTTTATTCTTCTATAAGAGTGATCCATAGGCAAAAACTTTCGATAACCCATGTACATTGTTGTCCTCCAATAATGCAATTGACAATATGAAGTAAGTTGTTCACAAATTAGACATGCTTTATGCCCCTTAACACTGTATCGAGACAAATTTTCATATGTTGTGAATTCATTTATATTGAACATAAGAACTACATGCTGTTTGAAATATTCCTTTTTATAAGACTCATACATCCTAATACCATCCTCCCAAAAAAGTTTCAAATCATCAATAAATGGTTACAAGAAAACATCAATATCATTTCTGAGTTGTTTCGGACCAGAGATCATTATACTCAACATGAAATATTTGTGCTTCATACAAACTTCAGGATGGGGGTTGTAAATTACGAATAAAATATACCACGAACTATGTGTGATACTGAAGGTTTGGTATGGATTCATTCTATCTGTGCACAACCCTAGTCTAAGATTTCAAATTTCATTTCCAAATATAGGATATTGCTCATCAATCTTCTTCCATTTTGGACAATCAGCTGGATGGTGTATTTTTCCATCATATATCTTCTCATCACTATCCCATATTAACCTTTATGCATCATGTGAATTAGAAAATAAACATTTCAAATGATGAATTATAGGAAGATACCAAAATACATTGGAAGGGATATTTGTAATCTCTACATCAACCTACGATTTTTCATTCAACTTATGCCGTGATGTCCCACATTTAGGAAACTCTAGCAGAAATTTGTATTCCTTCCTATATATCATACAGTCATTCAGACATGAATTTATTTTCTTGTATCCCAATCCCATCAGGCATAATATTTTCTTCATCTTATATTGTGAATCTGGAAGATCTTTGTCTTTTGGTAGAATGTCTTTCAACAATTGTAGAAGCACTGTAAAATGTATGAAACTCCATCCATGTTTTTCTGTCAGGTTAATCAATCTTAACACCACCAAAAAACCGTAAAATCCATACAACCAAGATAAAATTGTTTTTCAGCATCACTATATAGACATGAAACTGTCAGTTCTATCTCAATTTGTTCTGCTGCAATATCAAGGATCATTTCTTCAATTCTATCAGAGTTACCATCTTGCAAATCATCATCATTAGAAGATCTGACATTATTTCTAGTTTCACCATGCCAAATCCAAGGGCTATAACTCAGATTAAAACCATGACAAATCATATGATCTTTAATCTCTCTACTTTTCAACTTCTTCATATTCAAACATTTCAGGCATGGATAGAAAGAAATGTCACTGCTTGGAACGTTTTGTTTAGAAAATTCCAAAAAGGCATCAACACCTTCCTCATATTCATTACTCATTCGACGTGCCACAATCCAACTTTGATTCATTATTACCTATAATGAATAGAAAAATTATAAATCATGTTAAGATAATACAAATATATATTTATATGAAAAATATCATAATTTGAATGTAAAACAATTTTGAAATATAAAACAAATCTATGTGTATTTGAAATAAATATGCATGAAAATGATTTTAAAAAGAAAATATAGTTAGATATAACAGTTTTAAATTAATCTTGGATCCTTTCTTCTTAAGGTACACAAATAATACATCCTGATGCAACTGGTTACCAAATTCACCCTTTCGTAAAAAATAAATATGAAGTGTAAATATTATAATATGTACGCATTCACTATTGGAAATTACACATATCCCAACAATTTGAAACCATTGGGATATCCCCTGAAACCATTGGGGTAGAATACCCCTACAATTTCACACACTGTTGGCATGATGGTCGTTGCAGTAGCCCTATACCAACGAATCTATAGGAATCGTTGGAATAGACTACCTGAAGTTAAAATATTTCAACGGTTTCAACGAAACTGTTGGGATATATATATACCAAGGGGGTTTCTAAGGGGGTAGGGGGCTATCCATGAGGTGGGGGATGTCCAAGGGGGTAGAGACTGTTGATGGGGGTAGGGGGTTTTCCAGGGTGTCCAAGGGGGTATGGGGTGTCCAAGGGGGTAGGGGCTATCCCTAGGTATTTCATTTAAATAAAATATTTCTTTTACTACTAGTTTTAAATATAGGAAAATAAACATATTTTTTTAAAATAAACCTCATAAGAACATTTAAAAACAAGCATTAAATTTTACCAAAGAGACACACCACAATTAGGGAGCATAATCATTGATGACATAATGAGGGAAATGGGTATGCAGTATTGAAGTAACCATACAAGATGAGGCACCTAGATTATCTTCCATGAATAAACAAGTGTCAGAGAACATGTTAAAACCTAGTAGATTAGGGGAAAATCTAGAACATATTATAACCAAATCCATCCTTTTGGAGTTCCTGATGAAATCAAACATCCCTAACGCATGAGGGGAACCATCCCCAAAGTAGAGCGTGTTTCTACTAAGGGTCAATTATCCAGATAATAATCTTAAACTAGTGCAGCAAGAATTCTTGAATAATCCACTACCAATTTTAGGTTACCATGTTATGTCTAAAATGGGTGTGGTCTGAGGTGTATCAAACAATCAACCATATATAAAGAATAATCACAAGACACACATAAGCCACACACCAACCAGAATCACCCCAGTAAAACCACTCCAAGGAAGTACCCTTGCCTTAGGGCCACCAACACACAATGGAATTCCCAAACCAAGGACATTCCCATTCCTTTTAATAATGATAATGCAAGAGACACATTCCAAGGAGATTTTTCAAAAGAAAACCCACTTTCTGAAAGTTCCAAATGGGCCAAACCCATTATTTTAAAAGAAAAACGTTTTCAAAAGTATCCAAACGCACCATTTAGGAATCCATGAAATATTTTAAACACATTTTAAAATGCACAACATCATTTGGAAATCATAAACCGCTTATAAGGGCTAACCAGGCTTTTAATCAAACACTTGTTGTGCAGGGCTATGTAAAATAATTCCAAAAAAATTAATTTAATGGGAATGAAAATTGATTTAATTCAAGTAATATTTCAAAAAAAAATTATATATTTTTAACAAGCATCAAATCATGGAATAAACATCATGAAATCAACGATTATTAAATTTAAAGCCCAATACATTGGGAAACCTACCTCAATCCAAGATGCCTTCACTGATGACCACTCAAAATGGCTTTAAGAATGTCCAAATGAGAAAGGAATACCAAGAAGAACCATAATAAGAAAAAATCCTAAATTTAGAAATAAAGAAACAAGAACCCTAGACCAAAGGAACCAATAATGAAGAAGAAAAAATAAGAAGAAAAAGGAATAAGGAAGAAGATGGAGAAGGAGGATATTATACGGAAAAATCACCCCCAAACATGTAGAAAACACTTTGAGTAACCATTAGATGGAGGTGAGAGGCATGGAGAAGAGGAGAAGGATACTCTTAGGGTTTAATGTTCCAAATGGGGGAGAAAGAGATGTTTTGGTGTTAAAATTTGATTGGGTAAATTGTAAAAAATGCATTTTTAAATAACTCGGGCACTGCGCATGGTTAGGCTGCCCCCCCTAGACACCCCTCTAGACACCCCCTACCCCCTTGCACAACCCACTCACCCCCTAGACACCACCCCCACCCTGTAGACCCCCCCCCCCCCCCGGACACCACCCCCACCGCTTACCCACTAGGACACCCCCTAGACATCCCCCACCCCCTAGATAGAGCCCTCACCCCCAAGACACCCCCTCCCCCACACCCCTAGACACCCCTACCCCCTTAGAAAGCCCCCTCACCCCCTTGGACCCCACCCCCACCCCCTACCCCATTGGACACCCACTAGACACCCCCACACCCCTTGGACACCCCCACTCCCTAGACCGCCCCATCACACACCTAGACAACCCCCCCCCCCCAGACACCCCCACCCCCTTGGAAAGCACCTGCACCCCCCCCCCCCCCAGGAAACCACCTCCACCCCCTTGGACACCCTCTAGACACCACCACCCCCATGGACATCCCCCCCACCCCCTGGAATTCCCCCCAACCAATCTGGAACCCCCCCCCCAACCCCCTTAACACCCCCACCCCCTAGATACCATATACCCCCTTGGACATCCCACTCACCCCCCCTGTACACCACCCCACCCCCTGGGACACCCCCACCCCCTGGACACGACCCCCACCCCCTACCCCCTTGGACACCCCCTAGACACCCTCACCCCCTGGACAGTCTTCTCACCCCCCTCCAAACCCCCACCCCCTAGACACACTACCCTATTGGAAATCCCCCTCACCCCCTAGACACCCCCACCCTCTTGGACACCCCATAGACACCACCACCCCCTCGGAATTCCCCCCTCCCCCCAACCCTCTGGACACCCCCCCCACTCCCTCTGGACAGCCCCCCTCCCTGGACAGCCCCCTATCCATCTGGATATCCCCCCCCCACCCCCTCATGGACACCCCCCACACCCCATGGACACCCTCACCCCTGGACACCACCCCAACCCAACTAGACGCCCCTACTTCCTTGGACAGCCCCCTCACCCCCTTGACATAACCCCCACCCACTTGGACACCTCTATCCCCCTTGGATAGCCCCCTCACCCCCTTGGACACCACCCCACCCCCTAGACACCCCAACCCACTTGCACAGCCCCCCACCCCCTTGGAAACCCCTGTACGCATACACACAAATGATAGAACACATAAAAATTGTAATCATGCATGTTATAACTTTGATAGGTTTATTTTACTATAAAAGAACTTATCATGGTAAAAATTAATGCTATTAAACTTACCATGATAGTAAGAACAAATAAAAATAACATCTTAAAAAGTTAGTTTAGGGCATCATGAAAAATAAAAACTGAAACCGAGCCGTGTGAGGCTTAATTGAGTGTTGCGAGTCGACCTGATAGATCTGATGATGATAAATATGAAAAATGATATTGGAAAAACGAGGCTAGAGGGCACAAATTCGAAGAATCATTTCTAGGTTTTTCGTGTGAGAGAGACGAGTCACAGGTCACCCAATTGAAGAAAATAGAATGACTGAATACGGGGTGCGATAAATATTTTAAAATCATTATCATGTTAATTATTTAATAACTGATGTACTAAATTTTTTTTATGTTTATAATGTAAGTTATTTAATAACTGACGTAGAAAACATTTTATCATGTCGGTTATAAAATAACCAATGTGATAAATGGAGCTTTATCACGTCGGTTCTTTTGATAACTGACATGATAAATTTCTGAGATTAAATTTATCATGTCGGTTATTTTATAACTGATGTGATAAAGCGCTGAGATTTGATATATCATGTTGGTTATAAAATAATCGACGTGAAAATATAATCTCAGTTTTTATTATATCGTTTTTAAAATAACTGACATAATAAATTGATTTTCATCGATTTATCATGTCAGTTATTTTTTAACAGACACGATAAATCAATTTTTACGCCTTTTCATGTTGGTTATATTGAACCGACGTGAATGATACCAATGTGTTAAATGTTTTTTCTACTAGTGAATTGCACAATATAGCACTCCCCTATCCAACAACTATACGTAAAAATATGGGATAAAATGAAATGATAATCAAACAGTTCGTATATTAACAAATTAATGAAATATAACTAACATACATAGGTAAGAATACATCTTAATGCGTGGATCGAATCCTAGATGTGGATGTTGCTCGGGGATAGGGTCATGAATCATTAATTTCACAAGACTATGCCCCCTCCGAGTACTCCCTGGACTGCCAGCATTCTAAGGATCAGATGATCCAATATCCTGCTCATCCAGAGGTAGATCAGCCTCCTATAACTGATGAAACTGATCCTCATCCATCTAAAACAAGAAATGAATGTTTTTTTAAAATATTTAAAAACAACTATTATATATAGATATATATTATATATGATTATACTCAGTATTTAACTATGTCAATTTTCATCTTCATCCTCATCTCCATATCTTACGATGTCAATGTCTTCATATTCCTCCTCAGTATCAACACTTCCCATATGAGTTTTAGATTCATAATCACTTGTCATTTCAAATTCATTTGTAACACCATTAACCTCATCATCACCATAAACCCTTAATTGTTGGGTGTCATCATTGATATTATTATCTCTTTGTGAAAAATATGGATTTAGAGTAGTCGCTTGAAAATTTTCAATTCCTTGCACTTCAGCGGAACCACAATCACTTTGAGTAAACTGATTTTCCAGATATTTAATTTTTATTATACTCCACTAATCACCCAACTCTTATGAATTAGCATAGTAATTTTCATAATAAATTTAATGTTCCTAATGAGCTAATAAAAATGGTTCATTTACTACAAGATGAATTTTATATTTAATATCAACTATTCCATGGGTTGGATTCACATGAAAGCCTCTCTCAGTATCCAACCGCTTACATTTAAATATCATTATGTAATTCTGTCCCAAATAACACAATTCAATAATTTCTTTCAGCATGCATTAAAAAAAACATCAGTTTCTATATGATGAGATCCTCTTAATAAGAAACCATTATTCATTCACTACCACAAAAACAGTTTTTCGCAGCGCCCTCCTTTATCAGCGCTTGTTTAGTAGCGCTGATAAAGGGGGGCCTTTATCAGCGCTTTTTTTAGCGCTGATAAAGGGTCAGCTTAAAAAAATTAAAAAAATATTAATATATTAATATATAAATATAGTTATATTGTTATATAAATATAATATATAATTTTTAAATATATTTTAGATAAGTATAAATGTACATTTACACTTATTATACTTAATATATAAGATATTTACTGAAAATGACCTATTAAAAAATTAAAAAAATATTTTTAATTAATATTTTGATAATACTTATGGATTAATAGTCATTTAATAACAATTTGAGGACTAAAAAAATTAAAAAATTTAAAAAATTTAAAAAAAGATCCAAAATATGTTGAAAACGCAACTCAAACTTCAAACGGCCATAACTTTTGATCCGGGTGTCCGTTTGAGCTATACCACATATCAAATCGAAGCCTACGACGAGCTCTACATCCTTGTGACCCGGGGGAACCCCGGTCTTGCGTTTTTAGAGGCAAAAAGAGGCCCATAAGGCCTCCAAAACTGAGTTTTTTGTCAGGGTACCCAGATTTTTTAACATTTTCTGGATTTTCAAACTAGTTTAAGGGGGTATTATTGGATTTTCTTGGCGGGGACTGAATTTATTCCAAGGTATTACATTCATATTGATATTATGTTTTTGAAATTTCATCCTTTTTTATAATGAACTGCTATTTATAATCAAATATATAACTATATGTACATATTTTTTATATATTCGCACCTAAAAATTAAATTTTTTAAATAAATAATTAAACATATTTACATATAAAATATATTAGCTTTATCTAAATAATAACTAATATCCATTTTATTTAAAATACCAATATATGAATATTTATATACCAATATATTAATCTAACTATATATATATATTAATCTTACTATATATATATTAATCTAACTATATATATATTAATCTAATAACTATATATATTAATATAACTACATATATATATATTAGTATTACTATAAATATATATATTAATATCACCATAAATATATATATTAATATCACTAAATATATATATATTAATATAACTATATAAATATATATTCATATAACTATATATATGTTAATATAACTATATATATGTTAATATAACTATATATATGTTAATATAACTATATATATATTAATATAAATATATATTACTATACGAATATTTATAACTAAATATATATATATATATAGATATAGATATATATTAATACCACTATATATATATTAATATTACTATATATATTATAATATAACTATATATATTATAATATAACTATATATATTAATATAAATATATACTACTATACGAATAAATATAACTAAATATATATATATATATATATATATAGATATCATGAATTGGAAAGAAAATCAAAATAGTGTAATGGTAAGGGCTTAGGTGCGCAGGAGGGAGGTATCGAGTTCAAATCCTGGTAGAGGCAGGGGTGCGCGCGCATAGGGAATATTGGAGCAAGCGCTGTTAAAGGGTGGAGGGGGTGCGTGGGGTGCGTGGGGTGCTGTATAGGGTCCGAAAAGCGCTATAAAAGGGGGGGTTCAAGCGCTATAAAATCCCCCCACCCGATTGGCAGTATTTTTTAATTTTTTAAAATTTTTCTAATTTTTTTTATTTTTTTTATTTTTTTTTAACTTTTATCAGCGCTATTTGAAAAGCGCTGATAAAAGGGTCCTTTATCAGCGCTAAAACGAAAACGCTGATAAAGGGGTACTTTTATCAGTGCTAAAAAAAGAGCTGATAAGGGGGTCTTAAATCAGCGCTTTTCGGAGCGCTGATAAAGGGGACCCCCCCCCCCCCTTTATCTACGCTGGATTTATCAGTGCTTTTATAGCGTTGATAAAGGCCGTGTTTGTAGTAGTGATTGTTTTTTTATCCACCATATGCATATGTATGAAATCGAAAACCATTGACGACATATAAATTATAAAATTTAACCATTTTGGATGGTTTGTTACTCAAGATACATAATCAATTATAAATTTTATTAGTATGTTGAGTTAATGTAAATTTTTTAAAACAATTATCAATAAAATAAGTAATTAATTTATTTTATATGTTAAACCATAAATAATTTATGTTACCAGTTTTTGAAACCAGTATTAAAAATTAT
Organism: Viscum album; assembly: GCA_963277665.1. Classification (NCBI taxonomy): domain Eukaryota; kingdom Viridiplantae; phylum Streptophyta; class Magnoliopsida; order Santalales; family Viscaceae; genus Viscum; species Viscum album. Next base: position 58,119,367 of record OY728125.1, read on the forward strand.
TTTTTCAACGTTCTTCAAGAGCAGGTGGTATAATTTGTGGAAGTTGTTTCTTGATATGTTTATCATATAACCTATAAATAAAATAAGATTAATTTACTATAAAAAATATTATAGAATATGTGATAGGATAACTCACACTAAAAATGATGTCTTTTCTTCACATTTGAGAAGAACATATATATGATTTCTGTGATTTTAATCATCTAAAATCCATCATTCATGAACTCCACCAAATCCAAGTTTGGGTTGATTAAATACTGATAATTGATTTCTCATTTCGTTGTCAAAATTTCCCTCGTTATGGCCCATTAGGTTGTGTTTTCATGGATATTCAGATTTAAAATAATGAGAGAAAAAAATAAAGAAAGTTCCTCTTACAAAAAGCTTATGCAATTGAGCCTTCAACTAATGCATTGTTACATACTTTTTATTCAATTTATGTATGCATCTATGAAATGGGTACATCCATTGAAATTCTACCAGACCTCAACATTTTACTTCATGTGGTAAATGGAATATCAAATGTTCCCTTGAGTCAAATAAATCCAGTTGAAAGATTCTTTTCAATTTACATAAATTTATAAAAAACATCTTCTTGCAGTATTCTTAGTTCATTTTATTCTATTATCACCGCAAAAATGTTTTGGAAAAATTATGATATGATTTTTATCGCACCTCAAATAATATAATTGAACAAAACCTCTTAATCCAATTAGTAGAAGTATTTCCATTATAACATGACATTCAAGACTTTTTAATCCGGTAATATTACTATATCTAACGTAACTACCCAAATTAGAAGTATAACCATCTAAAATTCTCAAATATGAAATCCACTGAAAAAATAATAATCAATTTTCTATTGACAATGTATAAGCTACTTTTGGATTCATTAACTAATGTGAACTGAACTTTTAAAATAGTTTAAGTTCTGGTCACTTGAAAATTTGGTCAAAATCTAATTGGGAATTTACATTATCTTTGGTCTTACCTTGTGTATCCAAAACTGTATAACATAAATTATCAAAATATTTCTTCTCAATATTAATGAAATCCAACATATGACTGACCAAAAAATCAGAGCAATTTGGAATATCCAAAAAAATGTTCCATTTTATCCAACTGTGTTATTTTTCAAAGCCATTAAATTGCTATTGTTTTATTGTTGATACAAATGTGACAAGAGGTAATTAATTAAAAATTTATTTTACCTTCATACCTAAGATCATAGTTTGAGGTTCATCTCTTTCAATTATACCTTTTTGAAAAAGATATTTTTTTTCTTTCAAAAAGGATGATCGGTTGGAAGGAATCTTCAATGACAGTCAAAAAAGGATTTTTTCCATTGAATAACATATATTCTTTATTTTATATCATATAGTAAAAACATGATTTTGGACCATTAGTACTCTTGCTAGATAACATTTCATATGCATTTATAGTAAAAAAATGTTTTCCCCATTGAAGAGCATACATGTTTTATTCACTCTCATATTGTACAATTGTTATTTTAGACCAGGTGTACTCCAGCTTGATAACACGTCATATTCTAGGAAGTCACTAATTTTCCACATCAATTCATCATTCAGTAGGATATTTTTTCACAGCAATATCATATGTACTAACACCATTATGCCACAATGAATTTAACTCATCAATCAATGGTTTCAAATGAACATCTATATTCTTTTTGGATGTCTTGGAATTAATATGGTCAAAAAGATATATGGGTCCTTAATCAACATCAAATGAGTTAAATGGTACAGAGTTATAAAGACAGACCAACATTAATATTAACTATTATATGAACAAAATAGGCAGAAACAATTATCATAAAGACTCAATCGCATGTTTTGAGATTCTAAAGCAAATGATCGATGCACTTTGTCAAAAAAAAATTAATGAATCTGCATAAGAGGGATGACTTATTCATTTACCAGTTGAAATATCGGTTTTGTGCCATCATGTCATTGATGCTGTGTTCTGAGACATAAATAAACACTATCATCTTTGTGTAAGTGGGAAATATCTCAACTCTTTTATAGGAATTAATCCGGACTTCCCTAGTTGAGCCTCTTTATACCTTGATTATCCATATATGGGATATCTTTCCAATGACTCATTTTCACCATAATATAATATGTAATCATTTGAACATTCATGAATCTTCTGATAACCAAGACCTAAATTTTGAACCAGCCTCTTTCCCTCATAGATATTTTTAGGCAACACATTTCCCTCATGTAACAGTGTTTTAACCTAAGAGAATATCTGATCAAAATAGCTATTTGACATTCCATTATCTGATTTAATAGCTATAAATTCTGTAACCACTTCATTTTTTTTATCTTTCATCCAGGATAAAAGGCTTCCTCAGTGGACCTCAACAACTCATAAAACATGGATGGTTCTAACTCAAGATTTAAATAAATACAATCCTAAGTTATAGTTTGTTGAAAAGATAGACCTGCCACATCATGAACTAAATTTTGAAACTGTGATGGAACTGGAACCAAATTATTAGAATCTTCTCGGGAATTGTGTTCACCATGTTGATACCAAAGAAACAAAATCTGTTTGAAAACCAAGATGTAATATATGACCTCCAAAGTTTTCAAATGTGTTAAACACCATTAGAGCACATTTTTTACAAGTAATATTAATTGTCCCTTCTGAAATAAATTCTGGTTTTGATGTAGCAAATGAAAAGAAAGTTTCAACACTAATATTATATACAAGATTTAAGCTTGAACCATTTGGATTCTTATGTTGATTTATTCAAGTGTGGTTATCTAATAATGATTTTTGTCGACATCATTATTCCCTATTTCTCAAATAAGCATAAAAATTAGTTTTTTTAAAAAATTAGTATAATATAAACACCATCCAAGGAAAGAAGGAATTTAAATTCACTTTTTAAGAAATTTATAATAATTTCTATTATTTTACAGTTATTTATAGTATTGTTTTTAAAAAAATAGACTGATATATACTAATTAATACAAATTTATACTAATTACCTCTAATTATTAGTAATTATAGCTAATTTATACTAATTAGAACTAATTACAAGTGGCATAATTTCCAACAGATTGGCGGAAACACTTTTACCCAATGGCTAATCTCCTTGCATCTTTCTCTGACTAAAATCACTATGAACAATTTTCTCTGGCATACAAATATCAATTTTCATATGTACAAGAATGGAGAGCAGGGAGGACTCACTGCACTGCTCTCCATTATTTTTTATACGAAAAATGGATATCTTTATGTCGGAGTATATCTTTTATAGTGATTTCTGTCAGAGAAAGTTGCAAGTAAATGAATTGTTTGGAAAAAAGATGTTTTTTTCCAACTACTCATATCATTGCAACTTTCTTTCAATGAAATCAGTTTGAAAAATATGGTCGGATGTATGCATATCAATTCTCGTGAATAAAAAATGGATATATATACGTTGGAGCAGATTTTTCATAGTTATTTCAGTGAGAGAAAGTTGCAAGGAGATGAGCCATCTTGTAAAATGAATGTCGCCAATACGCTGAAAATTCTACCAAATTATTACAAAATATTGAAAATTATTTTGAATTATTGCTAATTATTTATAATAATAGCTAATTATAACTAATTATTGTTAATTGTTAATAATAATCCTAATTAATACTAATTAAACCCAATAAATCCAAAATATTACAAATTATTACTAATTAATCTAATTTATTACTAATATCTGCAAATTAATCTTAATTATTACTAATTATTACTAATTAATCTAATTTATTACTAATATCTCCTAATTTATCCTAATTATTACTAATTATTACTAATTAATATTAATTAATAATAATTAATCTTAATTATTACTAATTAATCCAAATTATACTAATTATTTCTATTTATTACTAATTTATCCTAATTATTAATAATTAATACTTATTATTACTACATAATCCTAATTATTACTAATTTATCCTAATTATTACTAATTATTTCTAATTAATCCTAATTATTACTAATTAATCCTTGTTATTACTAATTAATCCTAATTATTACTAATTAATCCTACTTATTACTAATTATTACTAATTATAACTAATTATTACTAATTATTTATAATTATTACAAATTAATCCTAATTGCTACTAATTAATCCAAATTACTACTAATTAATCCTAATTATTACTAATTAATCATCTTTATTACTAATGATTGTTAATTATTACTAATTATGACTGTTTATTACTAATAAAAACTATTTATTACTCATAAATATTATTTGTTACCAATTGTTACTAAATATTACTAATTATTACTAATTATTACTCATTATTACTAATTGTTATTAATTAATAATAATAAATCTTAATTATTACTAATTTATCCTAATTATTACTAATTATTTCTAATTAATTCTAATTAATTCTAATTAATTCTAATTATTACTAATTGTTACTAATTGTTACTATATATTACTATTTATTACTATTTATCACTATTTAGAACTATTTATTACTAATTATTACTATTTGTTACTAATTATTACTATTTGTTACTAATTATTATTATTTACTACAAATTATTACTAATTAATCCTAATTATTACTAATTAATCCTAATTATTACTAATTATTCATAATTATTACTAATTGTTACTAATTATTACTATTTATTACTAATTATTACTATTTATAACTAAATTATTACGATTTATTACTATTTTTAACTATTTATTACTATTTATTACTATTTATACAAATTAATCCTAATTATTACTAATTAATCCTAATTATTACCAATTATTCTAATTATTACTAATTATTACTAATCTATCCTAATTAGTACAAATTAATCCTAATTATTGCTAATTATTTTTAATTATTACTAATTATTCCAAATAATTACTAATTATTATAATTATTACTAATTATTCATAATTATTGTAAAATATTACTAATTAATTTTATTTATTTCTAATTATTACTAATTAATCATATATTAATATTAATTATTACCAATTTATCCTAATTATAACTAATTAATCCTAATTATTATAATTATTCCTAATTATTACTAATTAATCCTAATTATGACTAATTAATCTTAATTATTACCAATTAACCCTAATAATTACTAATTAGTCCTAATTATTGCTAATTATTCCTAATTATCCTAATTAATCCTAATTATTGCTAATTATTACCAATTATTGTTAATTATTAATAATTATTGATAATTAATCATAATTATTACTAATTAATCCTAATTATTACTAATTAATCCTAATAATTATTAATTATTAATTCTAATTATTACTAATTATTCATAATTATTACTAATTATTCCTAATTATTACTAATTATTCATAATTATTACAAATTATTACAAATTATTCATAATTATTCCTAATTATTACTAATTATTCCTAATTATTAATAATTAATCTTATTTATTATTAATTATTACTAATTGTTACTAATTATTACTAATTATTACTAATTATTACTAATTATTACTAATTATTACTAATTATTACTAATTATTACTAATTATTACTAATTATTACTAATTATTACTAATTATTACTAATTATTACTAATTATGACTAATTATTATTAATTATTTTTAATTATCACTACTTATGAACAATTATTACAATTTATTATTATTTAAAAATATTTATTTCAAATTACTACTTATTGACGGTAATTTTTACTAATTATCGCTAATTAATACAAATTATGACAAATTATAAATGATTATTAAAATTTTTTCTAATTAATATTAATGAATTCTAATTAATAATAATTAACATAACTATTAATCAATATTAATCACACGTATTTGTTAAAAAAATAATATAAAATAATACGATCTAATTCTAATTTAATTTAATTGCAGCTAATTAACAATAATTATTATTAATATCAAATAAATTAAATTAACTAAAAAATAAAAGAAATAGATACATACCTCAAAACTGAATCTTTCGGAGGATATATGGTGCGAATATGGTTCCGATTTAAAAAAATTTAACTTAGAAAAATTTTTAGAGAGAAAATGTAAGTAGAGACGGAGAGATGAGTAGAGATATGAGTGGAATTAAAGGAAAAATAGATGAGAGTATATATAGGTTAGTTTAGTTGTGATGAGACTCGTCGTAAATAATGACCCCCCATTATTTATGGGCAGTGGTTAAAAAGGTATTTGTGATAAGACGCATCATAAATACCAAGCTACCTACATACAATTTGTGACAGGAGATAAATCTCATCGCAAATACTAAAAAATACCATCGGGTATTTGCAACAGGCTATTATGCCCGTCATAAATACCATTCACGCAGTTTGGCGCACCAAACCTTTTGCGATGGGTATAGTCTACCCGTCGTAAATAACAAATTATTTATGACGAGACCCTTCCCCGTCACTAATACCCATTTTTTCCATAGTGCCACTTTCATTTTGTATGATGCCCACTGCTAGTCGTTAAACTGTGGGGATCAAGAATGCCCTTTAGGCTACGTAAGTGTTGATTTTGTTATCAGATTATCAGGGTACCCAGGTTGGTTCAGGACATTTGTGGTTCTTCATCAAAATATAAATGTAAGGCCTCCACTTTTCTCCTTCCTTGGTTTTCTTCCACTTTTCCCAATTTTCTCTGACCCTGCGGACCATGGTGGGATAATTTTCACAGTTAGGGTTGTTCTAAATTGGATATTTTTGGTCGTAAAGGACATGATCCATCGCTTAAGACCTATTTTAATTGTGTCTATCATAGGAGGAATGTTTCCACCAATTACAATAGGATTTTCCATTACATTTCCAGTTGTTAAAAGTTCCTTGATGGATTGTTGTTTTAAAAGTGTTCTTAAACTAAATTAAAGATAAATGTGATACCGAGTTTGTTGTTGTCAATGTTTTTCTATGTCTTATTGGTTTTTTCCTTTAAACAAAATTGGGTGAAATTTTTAGTTCAATGAAATTTTATTTTTAAATGGTGTTTTATGCATTCAAGGTGTTTAATAAAATGTCGTTGATAGTTTTATAACAGAAAACCAATTGGTTCTTGGTGTTTCGAGCCAATTTGGTTTTATAATGTGAAGAGTTCTTTATTTAGAAGGGTTCTTTTCTTATTGTAAGAGGTTCTGAAGTTTTAAAATGAAAATTCCTTATTCCAGAAGTATTTTCCCTTGGTTTTATATATTACAGTGTTGTTTTAGAAAGGGCATTTCATGTTTTAAAAAGGGTTTGTGATTCCTTATTAATTTGTTTGTCTTGGATAAATCCTTTAATATATTTATCATATTGATGTTTCTATGTTTTATTTCCCTTAGGTTGTATTTTTATGTCAACAAGTTTTCAAAAAGAAATTTCCAAATCTTGTGATGTTTATGTATAAAGAGAAGGCCCGGTTTGAACATTATGTGATTTTATTTGTTTGGTTGTTCTTTACACACTAGTTAAGCTTCTTATCACCCATTATTTATTATTGAAATTATTTTATTGTTTATATGAATTATGATTCTTGTTTTTGTGTTTGGGTTGGGCCTCGTTACGTAAAGGGGTGTGTTAAGGGTGAGATATTTATTTGATGGCTATGTCTCGTGCCTTAGGGTAGTGTACTTGCACATGGTGATGTTATCTTGATAGTAATCACCACATTCTAGTTGTGACATTGGGAACCTAGGTTACTAAGTGGAATGTTTACGTATATTTCCTTACAATATTAGTGTGATACCTTAGCTAGTAACCCCAAGTTGAAAATTATACTTGGCTAGGGGAAGTGTCTTCGATGAGGCTACTGAGAGAGTGATTCAAGTGACACGTTAAGTGACTATTAATTTAATGGTAGTTGGTTCCACCTTTTTATGTTAATCAAAACTTGTTCCTTGACTTTCTAGTGTGTTGCCTCAATGGTTTATACTTTACATTATTCTTATTTATGGTTATTGTCAAATAAGTATCCATTTTTTTATATTCTAGCATCGAAGCATTATGAGCAAGAATCACAGGGGTGAGACATTATTTGTGTGGTTATTTCCATTTATTTATGACTCTAAGGATTTTAATTTTTTTCATGTTTTACCTTATCTATACTCATTTTGAGTGTGTGTGTGTTTGATTCTAGTTTTTAATAGGGGAAATATGTGTTTGTTTTAAATGAAATTATTACAGAATGTTTCTTTTGAAATATATTTATAACCATGGAGGGGTTTTGTTTAAAAATAATTGTACATTTTAAATTTGATCCTTGGAAGCCATTTCATGTTGAAAATTTATTTTTAAGACATGTGTGGGATTAATTTCAAAGGAGGATGTTTCTTTAAGAAACTGGTTTAACTTGTTTCTTTTAAAATTCAAGCTGTTTCAAAGGAAATGGATTGTTGTAAAAATAAAATTTCCTTAGTAATTTTTCTTTGAGGCGTGTTTTAAAAATGGCGTGTTTTAAAAAGAATATGTATTATAATTTTTTTATTTCCATTTTTTATAATAAAACTGAAACTTTTTTGACATGTTTTACTTTCAAACTAGATGTCTTGGTTTACTTATGAATGAAATGAAATTTTAATACCCCATTACACCCTAAGAGGGTAGGGGTGAATCAGGGTGTCAAATTTTTCTTTGAACCAAACAGATCTTTTCTACACATCGGAAGGAACTTGTTAAACTTTTCTAATGGAATCATGCAATTACCAAACACCCATATGCATAAATAGGAACACAACACGATAATTTTACTTGGTTCACCATTAAAGGATAGTCTAAGGAGAATACACTGAAAATGTTGCAGTAATAATTGAATCCACTAAGATTCCAAAGATATTGTGGATTAAAACTCATTATACATGATCACTTTATTCTAGACACATTTCCTTTACAATAATTTTACGAATTAAACATTCCCTCCCTCATATCACTTCCATCGAATCCCCCTTTCTTTCTGTTATGGGTGAAGCCTTTCTCAATATATCAAATTATAGGTAGCTTTAATATCATAGAACATGTAGGTGAGGCTTTTCATCATGTAGTTCCTCTTATGATGCTTCAATACATTCCATAATCTTTTCCCAAGTTCAAGTAAGATCGGGTAAGTATCTTTCATGAAACACTATTTTTTCGTGAAACCTCATTTTTGTTTCAAAGCAATTTTATCTTTTGTGAAACTACCCATATTCAAGAAACTCCCAAATTTCATGAAACTCCTCACTTTTATGAAACTCCTTAAATTAAATTTATTAGCATCAACTAGTTTTCAAACATTCTTTTCAAAAAACTTGTGTTAATATGAAGTTCCTGAATCACATAAGAATTATGTTCACATAAAAGCATTGTGAAATCATAACGATCAACCCTTACCCATAACTTTTTCAATGCTCATATGACGATAGGACACCTATTTATTGGTATAGGTTATACTTTGGCAAAACTCTATAGATTTCACAAAACACTCTCACATCTAGAAAACATGTCACCTCAATTCTCCAATGTCAACCTATCTTTCAGGAAACTCCCTATCTTCATGAAACTTCATAGAACACTATATATAAATTCAATAGAACATTGGCCTCAAACAAACACCTGATAGTAGCTAAATTACGCATCCATAACTCTAATTCTACATGAGTAAAGCTCAATGTAGAAAATAAGAATTTCAAGAGATAATTTCATTCCATGATAGACCACTAACTTGTCCTACAAACCTGTCCTCCAAACCTATATTCCAATGAATCTCGTCAGTCTCCCCCTTTGTAAATAAACCCAAAGAAACTTTATTTTTTACTTAGTTATAAAAAGCACCGTTGGGTCATATATCTCCTAAGACTTGCATCAAATCCACAAACAAATATTAACAGTTAACAAAAATTGGTAGATGGGTTAAACCTTAACCTCCTCATGTAATGGGGGTAGATGAACAATGATGTTCAACTGATGTTTCTCAAACATTGGTGTTTTCAAATGCTTAGTCAATATATCATCCACATGATCATTATTTCCTACATTCTTCATTTTAATCACACCTTGTCCAAATTTTTCTTTGATTAAGTGATATATAATCTCAATATGTATGGTATGAGAGTGTTGAATCAAATTTTTTCTTAGCTCGATCATAATATATTTTTTATAGAGTATCACCATTGGTAATTTCACTTCATCATCAATATTAGTAATTTATTTCTTCATCCAGAATAACTGATTGCATGCAATATCCATATAGATATAATCTTCTTCAACCGTAATTATAGAAGTGATTTCTTGTTTCTTGCTCAACTGGCCCACACATTTGTTACCAATGAAGAATGCACACCCACTTGTGGATTTTTTATCCACCAAATATTTATCATAGTAAGTATCAGAAAATTATTATAATTCACTATCCCTTCCGACTATAATGTATAATCTGAAGTTGAGAGTACCTTGAATATACCTTATGATACTTTTAACTGATGTAAAATTATCTTCCTTTGGATTAAATTGAAAGCGAGCTGATAAATAGGTTTAAAATAGGACATATAGTCATGTTGTAACCAAATATTATAATCTTACAATGATCCTCATGTATAATGTTGGATCCACATATTTCTCATCCTTTTTCTTACCATGTTCTTTCCCGAGTGTAACCGGAGTTGAAATTGGTTTATAGTTAGGTATGTTGAATTTATTCTAATGCCCTTTTGTATACTTTTCTTGAGAAATAAAGGTACATTCCTTCTTTTGAATCACCTATGACCCCAAAAGGTATGTAATTTCTCTAATCATGGACATTTAAAATTTTTATTTCATGTGATTATAAAATTATTACACTGATCCATGCCTTCTTCTATAAAATATAGTCTCATCAACATACACAAGCACAATAAATTTATCACCTTGAGAATTCCTCACATAGAGATTATGGTCAACACCACCTCTTTTAAATTAATTCATCTTAACAAAAGCATCCAGTGAAGAATATTGTGCTTATGGTGTCTATTTTAGACCATAAATATCCTACATTAATCAACAAACCTTATTTTCATCATTTCCAATCATAAATCCCACTGGTTGTTTAATGAATACTTTTTCTTCATGGACACAATTTACAAATTCCTTGTTGACGTCAATTTGATGAAATGTGTACCCTCATTGAATCTCCATCTCTAGGAAGAGCCTAATAGACTCTTTTAAACATACTAGAGTAAACATTTCCTCAACATCAATTTCTTATACATGTTCATAGCCTTTTCACCACAACAGTGCCATATTTCTAATCACATTTCATAGATCATTGAATTATTTTGGAATATCCAATTTGTTTTAATAATATTGTGTTTTTCTAGTCTTTTAATAAGATCCCATGTCTAGTGTTTGTTAATCCAATCCAGTTCTTCATTCATGGATTAACCCATGATTCCTCATTCAATGAATAATCAAATGATGTTAGATCCACAATTGAAAAGAGAGGCTAATGTTCTTCATTCCCCATTATCCTTATTTTGTGTAGGTGTAGTCCAAGCCCCAATGATGGTGGATTAATATACTTATTCCATTCTATTTCTTATATGATGTTATGTTATAGTTTCTTTAGAAACGTTTTCCTCTTCTGATTCTAATTTTGAATCATCATCATTTGGAGAACCCTACATGTTAGGAAAGCCTTCCATAATTTCTATATTTGAATATGTCCCTTTTCCACTTTCTTCTTCATCATTAATAATATCAACATGAGTTCCTCAAGTTATTCATAATTTTACCCTAAATGATCTTGACATAATTTATTACCTAAATATTTATAATATGATTATTTTAGCATTTATAGGCATTACTCTTCATTAAGTATCTAAATAATATCCCCTCATCTACAACATCACCATACTTTTATTGATTTCCTTCTTTGTTTTGGATGAAAAATTTACTTCCAAAAACATGAAAATACTTTAGTGGGGTCTTCCTTCCATGCCATATCTCATACGGTGTCATGTACTCTCTTAGAATCATCCTTGTTCAATTTTGAGTGTACACCACAACATGAACAATTTATTTCCATCAATGATGAGAAACAGAACTCTCAAACAGTGTAGTTTTGGCCATATTATTAATTTTTTGATTTTTTTCATTCAATGATCCTATGTTTTATGTATTTTAAATGAAGACATATAATTTTTGATACCTTTTTTGAGATAATTTTAAAATTTAATGGATCTGTATTTTGTTCTATTATTATATCATAATATCTTGATTGTGTAGCTAGTTTCATTCTCAACTCTTCAGAGATATCTCTTCATGATGTCATTCAATTATCATTTTTTTCATATAAATATCACACATGTAATTACACTATAATCATCAATAAAAAATTATCTTCCATTCCCCATATGTCCCAACCACATTTATTGGGCGATGCACATGTGTTTAGTCTAGATCAAGAAAATTTGATGCACTTTTTTTTCTCATACGATAAGAATTCCAGACCATATTTCTTCACATGAATGAATCGCTTGTATTTTCTTGATCACACTTTATATTTGGAATTTCTAAAACATTCTTTATATTGGATAAGTTTTTCATGATTTATTTATTAATATGACCCAACCTCTAGTTCCAATAGTTGTTTTCCTCTTCAATTGTTTGGAAACAAGTGTTTTATTTACTATCTAGCTGGTATAAATTACCATTTATTCTCCACCCTTTAATAATATAATTTCTTGTACTTATTTTGGTGTTGCACACTTTTTAACTAAATTTCACTACAGTCCCAAGTCATAGAGTTAAATCACACTCAGAATATTGTTATTCAATCCATCCATATAGAGAACTTTTTTATTACCTAGTCATTTTCAAATTCTATATTTATGCAACCTTGGATCTTTAAGGAACCATCATTTCCAAATATCACTATACCTTAAATCCTTTAACTAACATTTTTTTGAAAAAAATTCATTTTCTATCATGGGGGATGAGTATACGCTATCAATAATTGAGGTGATACTATTCTTTATAGCTTCGAGAGTGATCTCTACTAGGTTGGATTTATCAATATTCTTTTTTCCTTCAATGTGACACCTGGTTGAGTGGAGGCGTATGATGGCCTCGAAAATATATTTACAACAAGCATGGTTTAATCATACTCATATTATTATTTCAGAGGTTAATACTTACTTTCAAGGGTAATTATACTCAGTTTATCAATATAGACTTTCCTTAGAGTTCTAGAGTTATATTTTCTATCATTCCTCTTACAACAATGAATAGATTTATAGCCAAAGTAATAATAGTGAAAAAAATATCCATATAAATTATTTTTTTATATGATGAAGGATATGGTCTCATTATCAATTTTTGACTACCATCTTTTTCCTTATTTAGATATCTCCTTGCCTCTTCACAGTAAGACTTGGTATGGACTAGAAATCCAGTGAATTGAAATTTCATAAGGGGAAATATCTTCTCAATTTTGTTCCACCACATGTCCCCTTATTTTGTATAGGCCCTTAGTTGATGATCATATTTAGATAATTAAGAATTATTTTCATTTCTCTTCTCTGTTTGGTTAGATTTTGTCTCTTTTATGAAATTAGGTGCCTTTGGGATATGTACAACTTTCTAAATCACTTTGTTTTAGATCATCTCATTTATATAATTTTATATTTCTGTATCATAACCAATTCCATTTCTCTGAATAAATTTAGATCTCTGATCATTCAAGTCTTCCTCTACAACTTTTAAACCATGTTTAATTATTTCCCAATTCTAAACATCTGAAAACCCTCCAAATAATAATTTCATCTTTTTTCCCTTGATTTTGATTCATTTTCCATTTTACTCCTTAAGGTAGTGACTTATTTTACAAGTCCCACAACTATATTATCCTTTCCCTCTAATCATAATTTAAGGGCAATGATAAACATTTCTTATACATAAATCCTTAGTTTAAAATCCTCAACCTCTTCAGAGGTATAAAGATTTTTTAAATGTTCTTCTACCTCTCCTTACAGTTGATCAATCTCTACTTCAAGATAATTCACATACTTTGATGAATCTTTCTAAAAATCTATAATCTTTCTATTTTTCTTTCTTTAAATGTCAATATCCTTAGTGAAAACTCAAATTCCACATTGAGATAGAAAATGCCACTATACTTCTTTTCTTCTTATTTAGTAGGTTCTACCTTTTCAACTGTAGCCATCATGAAATATTCAATTTATGATTTCAAATATGGTTCTATATACTCCAAAAAAGTATTTATTATCTTGTTCTACTTTGAAAAATAAGTCATTCCTCTGTAATTTGTTTATTGTTTTTATGTTTTCCTTTTGCGGGAACCTCATATAATTCCTCCATAATATTTCTAATTCTTTTTCTATATCATCAAATTTTCTTGAGCACTAAGATTCAATGTGACCTACAGTACCACAACTAAAACAAACCAAAATATACTTTCCTTCAAGTCTCTCTTTTACACTCTTTAATTTTCTTACAACAAGATAAATAATTTCATCATCCAAATCATCTTCATCATAACTACCTTTGGAAATAACAAATTTTTCAATGGATTTTAATTCAATTTCCTGGATTATTAAATTTTTTGTATCTGTTTGTTTGAATATCATTTCATAAGCCACCATACTGCTTAAAAAATCATCAATAGAAAACATATACATATCTCTTTACTCAATGTATGACACTTTCTGGATTGTATAGAGGTGAAAGAATTCTCAATATTTTCTTCACAATGTAAATAACCTTAATTTGTTCACTAATTCCTCAAATTTCTCCAAAAACATCAGTAATGGAGTTAAGGAAACTATCTAAATTTTTAGATCATCTAACTGATTGTGAAAAAATTGAAGTTTTTCCTCCTTAACATTGTTATAGTCTTCATATATATTTTATTTTTTCTCCCACATGGCCTTGGATGTAGTCAAAATCATCACGTTCAAATAGATTTTCTTGTATATTGTTGCTGAAAGGGATATTATGTATTTGGTATCTACATCACACATTTTTCTATTTCCTTTATTCACAGAAAGACTTGTCACATCACTGACCTAAATCTATTAAACATTTTCATTGTAAACTTCCTCCCGATGAGATAGAAGATGATATGTTATTTTATTCTTCCAAATCTAGATGTTCCTTCCATAAAAAAGGGTAACTCCCCTACCGTTCACTAAATTATACATAAAAACAAATCATATGATAGATTTAACACCTACAACCTTAATTCTCTGATACAACTTGTATTAATCTAGAACATCCTGATAGGCGAGGGTTGAATCTGGGTGTCAAATTTCTCTTTCAATAAGATGGATCTTGTCCCAATATTAATAGGAACTTGTTAAACCTATCTGATGGAATTTTTCATTTACCAAATATCCATATGCAGAAATAGAAACACAACACAACAGTTTTACTTGGTTCACCACAACGAGCCATTCAAAGGAGCATACATCGAAAATGTGTCAGTTCTACCAGAATCCACTAAGATTCACTAGATATTGTAGATTACAATTGATCCAATACAGTAACTCCATATATGTCACACTACCTTTATAAGAATTTTAGGGATGGCACACTACCTCCCCCAGATCATTTCTGTCGACTCCCCCTTGCTCACTATTTTGGGTAAAGTGTTTCTTAGTTTATCGACTTGAAGGTTTCTTACCTATCAGATCACATGAAGGTGTTGATTTTTATCATGTATTTACGATTAATATGATTCCACACATTCCCAAAACTTTTCCCAAGTTCATGTATTCTCTTATAAGTATCTTTCATGAAATACCCTTTTTTATGAAATCCCCCTTTTGTTTCAAAGCATTGTCATCTTTTGTGTAACTACCCACTTTTTCAAAAATCCCAACTTTCATGAAACTACATAATTTTATGAAACACATTCATTGAAATTCCTTAGAATCAATTAGTTATTATCCATTATTTTCACAAAACTTGTGTTTGCTTAATGTTCATAATTCATTATATAATTATGTTCATGTAAAACCATGACAAAATCAGAGAAGTCATCCCTTCTCTAAAACCTTTTTTGATGTTTATATGATGATATGCTGCCTATTTATAGGTACAGTTAACCATTTTTCTAAACATTGTGGATTTTGTAAAACTCTATCACGCCCGAAAATCTGCCACCTCGATTCTCCAATATAAACCATTTTTTATGAAATTCCTTGTCTTTGAGAAACTTTAGAGATATTTTCTATTCAAAAAACATCTTATAATAACATAACTTAATCCATTTTTTTTTTTGAAACTTAGTAGCCTTTCAAAATAACATTATTTCATGAATCTCCAAATCGTTATGACACCAAGCTTTCATGAATTCCATGACTTTTCCATATTTTCATGAGGAAATCCTATAAATCCATATTTCACAGAACCTTTACCTTTATCCATATTTTGGATGCCAAAATTTATAAAAACACTATGAAATGAAACCACATTTAACATTAAAGACACCTACACCATAAGATAACTTGGATTACAAAATCCTTTATCACCCCAGCGTGGATTTATATAAAACACATAATAAAATTTGTTTCCAACTATGAATACCCTTGGTACCAACACTAGAGGATTCATGGTGGCATCATGTTGGTCTTTATCTCACACCTCGTATAATCTATTTGGGGTATATGAAGAATTCATGTTTTATGAAGGTTCTCAGGTTGTGAATTATAGTTTATATAGTTACCACTCTTCATTGGGAATTGGTTGTTATTCTTGTTATGTAGGTGACTTAAGAGTCACATAGATATGTTGTGTGTTGTCTCCTATTTTAGTTCATCCAGTTTGCGTTTTGTGCTATATTGGCCTCCTAGACCACTTGTTTCCTTTCAGCTTGTTTTTTATTTCATGGTCTTATAAATGTAAAAGTTTTATAAAAATGGTTCCATATATGGAAAATGTTTTTTTTAATATATTTTTTTAACATTATACCTTATTTTTAGGTTCTTATTTTCATTTTCCATTTTTTATTTTGGCATCATCATCCAATATAAGAAGACATCATGTCAGGTTCCCGACTGGGACCATTATTGGTTATGGTAATTTGAGGGTGAAATAATTCTTATGAGATCTATTGTGATTCCCTAACACTAGTTTCAAATCCATGGAGATTGGGAATGCACCTTTTTACTTTTAGAGAAATATATCAGGTGATGTATCAAGTTATCTCGAGTTGGTTCACTAAAATGTAGTATCATAGCTTCTCAGTATTTCGGGGTAAAGGTAGAAAGGAGCTAGAACCATTAGGACTTGGGTGGTGAGTGTAGAGAAGTGCTTGTACAACTCATCCTCATGCTATACCATGAGTTTCCATGGGTAGTTGATGATTTTTGTTTTAATTTTTGATTTTATGGTTGTCTGTTATTGAGATTCTTTGACTCCAAATTTTGTGACTCTCGTATATTGGAAACCCCCGGATTTGTCTCAGAAAATTCAAAATTTCTGAGTGATACTGGGATAATATATGGGTCTGTGATTATGGCACACATTCCGTCAAACTATACACGTACCAAAAAACCATTCTATAAAATTCCAATGACACTTTCATGGTTGGTGCACAACCCGAAAACCTAGGTGGCTAAACTGTACATAGTAGAGAAAATTGGTAATTTTATTTGTTTTACCTACTTTTATGATTTTATCCTCTCTTGTATTTATTGGATCTTGGTTATAATATTTTAAGTTATCCCTTGTGAATTTTGCAATTGGTTTAATCTGGATTAAAGGAAATTTTTTATGATTTGGTATTTAATATTATTTTGAAAACCTAATTTTGGTTACTTGAGTTACTTTGGTAAAAAGTTTTTAAACTCTAGAATTTTTTTTTGTTGTGATGGTTTTTAAGGAAATAATTTAAGGGACTTAAGTTGTAAAGATTTTGGAATATTTTGGTGTGTTTGGTTTAAAGATAAATTGGTTTTCAAGAATTTAGTTCTTTCCCTTATTAGTTTTGAATAATTTTAAGGTTTTGAACCCGTTTGATATTTTGAAAAAGAAGGAAGATCATGTTTGGAATTTTTTGAAATGTGGTTTCAAAGAGTATTTTATACTTTTGTTTCATGTGTTTTGTGATTTACATCCCCCCTATTGTGATTTTTTGTAATTTTATGAAGTGTTATGTTTGTTTGATGTTTTAGATTGTGACCCCCAAAAAGGAGTCTAAGTGTCAAGAGAGAAATCTCTTGGGTAATCTTCCTAGTGATTAAAAAGTCATCCTTATAGACCCAAACTCTACCCTGACGATGTAGCATTTAATTATCTTTTTTCCACATCATTTTAGGTTTATTTTTCAAGTATTTAAGATTAAATTAGACTTTAATTAGTAAATCGAAATTAATAGTTTATTTAATAGTTAAATTAGTAATTATTAGTAATTATGTTTTTTTCGTTATTTTTTGTTTAAATTTTCATTGTATATTCATTGAATTATTTATTTATTCATTTCTAGAGTATCTTTTTAAATTTTAATTTAATGATTTATTGGTTGATTTTTGAGTTCAGGGAATTTAATATTTAATTTCTTTATTTTTAATTTCTGTCTATTTTTTAACTTTTCTTCATAAATTTAATTTATTTACTTAGTGATTTTTATAGTTTTGGCCAGTTTGTCCATAGTTTTTCTGATATAGGATTAGGAACCCTATGTTTGAATCAAGCACTAGGTTCATGAACCTAATGTTTTAGGGATGAACCCCTTGTTTTTAACGATGTTATCCACATTTGAATATAATGATATATTTAGAAACATAACGTTTGAAGGATATACCCCATGCTGGTGAACCCAACATTGGTGAAGTCGATCCCCACATTTGAGGATGAACCTCATGTATCATAATCTTGTTATTGATGCTGACGTGTATTAGACTACATTTATGCGTTGAACAGGGACTTGAGAAAAAGGTATTTTATGCCTGTTTTTCCTCCCAGATTCCATGTGGTAAATTTTCTTGAGATCTAAGATGATAAAGTTGTGAGATTACAAAACTTCCAATTTGAAACATTATGATGCACTAAGATTTGGTTGGTCTTGGTATTGAGAATTGGGGAGAGGCAACTAGAGTAGAGACATTGAGCTTAAATATTCCTCACAAACCTTCTAGAATCTATTCCGGAGACTTAATAGATTGCATATGGGTGTGTTGCAGTTGTTAGAATATGTATTCATAAGTCACATTTTGGTAACCAAATACCATGACCAATGCTAATTGGTAACTGAATAGTCATATATTAATCTAAGTCGACATAATAAAATTGTGACCAACCTAAAAAATAATGAAGAAAAATAAATTTTTTGGCAACGAGAGTGGAAAGGGAGTCAAGAAAAAATCATTTCGAAGAACTTGTCTGGGAGAGACTTCAAGAGAGAAGAAATAATAAGTGTGGGAGATTAATCAGGAGTAAAAGATCAAGGTAATATTACTTTTCAACTTCTTATTCTCTCATTTTTTATATTCTTTACTTACAATTTCGCTTTGATAATACAAAAATTTATTTGGGATTAAACAGCTGCTTGGGGAATTTAATTTTTTGGTTTTATATTTTCACTTCTTCATGTCACTTATTCATATAAATTTCTTGCACCTCTAATAATTAATTTCCAAAACATCATAATATTTCATTGAGATTGAATCAAATTTTAATTTAATTAAACCTTTTAAGGTTGTATGAATCTTTAAAGTGGTGAGATTAAAAAATTGACCCTATGTAAGTTAGTATCTTGGCAAAGGATATTGACATAAAAAATTTTGTGGATACATGTGAATTTAATCCTCTATGAATGTAGAAATGTATTTTTTAACCTGATATTTGAAATTCACCTTACTTTTCATGTCTTAATGGCCTGAAGGCCTTCATTTTTTTATTGATTTTTGATAACCCCCTTTTAAGGGATGAGGGGGAACCCTTACAAGGATCATAGGCTCAGAGATTACATGGTACATAGGCTTAGGAGATTATATGACCCAAAGGTCTTAGGGAATTCAAAAAAACTATCTACAAGGAACTTCCCCTCCCTAGAATCTACATTATGATAGTAGCACTCCACCATTGCATGGTCGTCTGGCTAGGCTTTCCGTTCAAGCACAGACTGGTCCTGGTGGCATAGCCATACCCTCTCATTCTAAAAAATCCATTTGGTTCTTCTCTGGTGAGTGCGTCTACTTTGAATCCTCTTCTGGGGCCTCTCCTTTTTGTAGTGTGTCTGGGGCAACAGCATGTCACCCAAAGGCCTTAAAGGTGGCCCGAAAGCCCTACTGATTCAAAGGCCCGGGTGGCCCAAAAGCCTTAAGGACTCCAAGCCCAAACCGGTGGCCAAAGTTGAATAGTTCCAGCTGCTATAGTACCAAAAAGTATCGCCTACAGTGCATACTACAGTACCTGCAATAGTACTCATACAGTATACAGTTCTGCTACAGTGCCGCATAGGATATAGTTCTGCTATAGTACCCACACAGTGTACAGTACTGCGATAGTGCCTGCTACTGTACTGCTATAGTACCCGGAAAATATTCCTCTAAAGTACCGCACAGTATACAGTTCCCCTTACTTTTCACACTTTTTAATTCTCTTCTTGTATGTTATCACTTTCATCTAACTAAAAACATATTTCTTCCCATCACCTTTTTAAACAAAAATATTAATTTTTTTACTGCATGAGTTGGTTTTTTTGTTTTATTTTTAGTTTTTCTATTGGCATACACTATCAATTTCTTTTATTGAGAATTTCATATCTAGGTTTTTTCTATCAAGTATTTTTTATATTTAAATATTGGATATTTAACAACATATTTACCATTTTTTTACCTTTTTGGGAAGGATTTTCCCGTCTAAAAAGGAAAAAATCCATAATTAATCTATTTTAAAAAAACTAAATATATTATGTTCTACTGAAAAGTTTTGCAGTTTATTCACACAAGATATATTTCTTAAGATCTAGTGCTCATAGAAACTAAAATCAAATAATAGTTATGTTCTCTAAAAAATGAAATTTTCGAAGTGTAAAATTTAAGAAAGAGAGATATACTAAAAATAAACAATAAAATATTCAAATAGAAATAATTTAAGAAAATTTCAAATGAACAATGATGTTAGAGTATTAAATCCCTCAGGTGTCTATTAATTCTTATTCTATCAAACATACGCCTACGGTCCAAAACTATGAGCTGAAATAATTACACTATTAATTATTACCTACATTTAATAGATATCCTAATGAGGACTCCTTAGCCTTCATTATATATTTTGAAAATATAATGCAGTAACTTCAATTACAAGCGATAATTGAGAATGATGTAAAAAATGAAAGTTTTACATTTATCTTTATAGGGACATTCACATATTTTGTTTTTTTGTTCTGCATGAAAATATTTTGAAACATGGGAACAACTAAGAAACCCTATTGTTATGAAATTCTCTCCTAGGATATTTAATGGAGAACTTAGAAATAATATTAATAGCTTCTTCCTAGAGGATGGTGAGGCCTCTTATATATCCTAGGAAAGTTTTAAGGACCAGCTTAGGTAGTTTATTCATTTCCAACTATCTTCCCTCCTACTTATAGATGCCTTCTACGAAGAGTTTTCACCTTCAATTTAGAACTTGGTTAACCAATCAAGTGAAGGTAATTTACATTGATAAAACCGATGAAGAGATTAGAAAAATTTTAATACACTATATCTTAATTCATAACATAAAGATGCAACGTTAAGAAGTGTAAATTGAGGAGGGAATAAAACTATTTTAGGGTTGGCAATGAATGCTCAATTGGTTGAAATAAAATACATATATCAGTACCTTATGCATTAAAATGTCAAAAAACTGATAATCATGTTGGATTCCAAAATTAAAAAAAAAGTCTTAGAGAGACGTTTCATCTATGATGTATGTTTGGACAGTCGAGTACATGTTATCAAAACATTGATATGTCATCCCAACCACTAAAATATGTCAATATTGTGTGATATAGTCCATAGATTCTAGATGGAGATGATATATTTTCAAAACATTACAATCTCTGCTATAGGAATCATCCTAATTTATCCCACAGAAAATAATAAATGCTTAGAAAGCAGCCTACTATCCCTAAATTTCAAAATAAACAATGAAAAAAAATTTAGAATCAAACTAAGGTTGAAACTTATTATCCACAAGATAATGTAAAAGGGATGTCTCAAAGGTTTATATAGAAATTTGATTCAGAAAAGACACAACATGATTTAGGTAAGGTATAAATTGATGCTAAAATATATAACTTAAAGCTATAAATGAGCCAGTTGGATATAAATTTAACTTCAAGAGATAAATATAAAATTATAAGCACAACATAATTGAACCTTATCGAAAATTTTAGGGTTATGGAAAAAATAATTAGTTTAAAAAATCAAAAACAAAGTTGAGAAAGACCCTAGGAAAACTCTAGTTGGAAAATTGGGTGAATTGGAAAGTCAAAATTTGCACAAAACCAAATCCAGAACAGGGAAAAATAACCTTGAAAATGAAGAAAATATCATTGTATCCCTAGAAGAGGGAGTTGATTTTTTTTCTAAAAATAAGAATAAAGGGAATGGGAAATTTTTTTAGTAATTTTTAAAGATACCTTATAGACTTTAGAACATAGCTCCACCCATCCCTTTCCTTGAAAAATAAAAACCAAACAATAATCAAAAATCTAAACTGCTCCAGTTCCTTGGAATTTTAAACAAACTCTAAGTGAATATTCTTATTTCCCAAGCCTTGATTAATAATCCATTATATCTAATTATTTTAAATAAAAATACCCTGGTAATGTTTATAACTTGAAACCTCACAGAATACTATAGTACTGTCTTTTAAAATAAAATCCATCCAAACTAAAGGATCATGGTTGTTTTATAATTCCATATACCTTAGTGAATAGTGTCCACTTAACCATCTTCATGATTGAGGTGCTAGTATCAACCTGATCAATTTATAATTTTTTCAACTATTGATATTTGGTGAGTTTCAACCCATAAATGTCATTTTAATGTTGTAAGGCCATTATTTCACAAATTTTATAGGAAGACTTGGTGATTTTCAATTTGAAGTTTGAAAGTTTTTTCTACCATCTAACTTTATTTTCTTAGATATATAATGTGACGAGGTGGTTTACATAATTTTATTAAGCCTTTCTTAGATACAAGAGAATCGGTTAAAAATGTTTTAAAAGTTCAATAAATCTTTAAGTTTGGTGAGAAACATGAGGAGTTTAATGTTTTTATAAAATTTAATGAACCAATATTATATGAAAATGATTATAGAGAGGAGTTGATATAAGATGAAAATAAACATGATTATTCAAAATAATCCAAGAAAAAATATTTGGCAGGAGAAATTACTGTGGTAGTTGAAAATAATGTCTAAAACACTAATGAGTTTGCTCAAATTTAGAATCTAGATAACTTCCCATATTTGGACATTGATTATTTTATCTCTTTAAAATATTAAGTTGAGGATGGATATTATGTGTCTAAAATTTAAGTATTTTTAATAGATCTTGAGGTTGATTTCCCTTATAAAAGAAATATAGAACAAATAAATAAAGATTAGGGAGAGTGGTTAGATTAATTATATGATTTTTCTTTGATAAATATTATGAAATATTGTCTATAAACTCATGAGAGTGGGTTGTACACTTTGTACAGTTGTGAAGAAAAACTTTTAACTGCATCTATAATTCAAAATTTTCCAAGTTTCCAAACTCCGTTTAACAAACATATTAAAGATAGGGGACCACTCATACCTAAGAGTCATCTATCTAGAGATAAATATCTTACTTTGGAGCATAGACCACTCCCTACACACCTAAAATACTAATTTTTAGGTGAGAATTGAAAACTAAATGTTTTTATTTCAGTTGAACTGAATGAAAATCAAGAGTAAAAATTGCATAGTGTTTTCAAAAAGTTTAACACCGTAATAGGTTGGTCTATAATGGAGATAAAAGGGAATATCCCTTAATTTAGCATGTATACGATTTCTATGGAACTATACCAAATAATGCGAGATTAGGGTCATAAAATATTGAACACAAACATGAAAGAGGTTGTGAGAGAAGAGGTTATTAAGTTTCTAGATATTGGTAACAAATACCCCATTTTAGATAGAACGTGGGTTAATTTTTCCAAAGCAGTTACAAAGATATTGTTTTTAATAGTTGTCACCAATGAAAATAATTAACTTTTAGGAATAGTTTGTGATATTCCTAACACTGAGAGGAGGGGGTGAATCAGTGTTGGCGACTTATTAAACAAGTGTATTTTTTTATCCTTATACCTCTTAGACCTATTAATATCTTGATTCTATTATTCTTTTTTCCCTATAACATGAAAGTGTATGAAATAATTAAAGATAGTACATAATATTTTTACAAGGTTCACCACTCAACAAGAGTAGATACATCCTTGGTATGGTTTGGAAAAAATCCAATACCACACAATCATCTAGAAAATAATACCTTGTGTGGAATACAATGAGTAGGATATTTACTTACACTCATGTAACACAATGGAAAAAATACAACAGTGTGTTTATATAGAACATTGAAATCAATACAATAGTGAATGTTTTAACAAACATGGCTAGATCTTTATGCTTCCTCACAAGACAGTCTTCTCCTTGTTGAAAATAGTTTGTAACACCAAGAACTTCCTCCACCAGTTGGGTCATGTCTGATGTCACAATCCTTATTTGTTCATCCATATCATTATTCTTCACTTTGATACTTTGACAACATAATGCAAGAATCTATTCTTATCTATTCTCAGCAACAAACTTGGTATTATCACTTTCTTCTTCTTCTACCAATCACAATAATAGGAAATTAAAAGAGTAATGGAATGAATTCTATCTAACCAAATTTATAATCATATGATATCAATTTGGTCACCAAATATTCTTTTTTTCTTTTCTCTTTCTTCCTTAGTTCAATACCAACTACAGTGATATCTCTTCTTCCTATTCATGCTGGAATAACAAACTTCCTTTGTGATTATTAAATCAATGAAGAGCATCTCAACTTAGCATCATCACAATTGATATTTCTCGAATAACTGAATATAGCTTAACCACTCCCTTCTTCCTCTTTAACAAACTATAATATGAAATAGTTAAGCGGTATATTATTCTCCTTCTTTTATACTCAATACCAACATATTAGTGTATAGGTTTACTTCTCTTCTACCTTTTTAAAATATTAACTTTGGTGCACGTCTGGTTCTTCTCCGCACAAATAGATTGTGTGTGTTTTCTCCTCTATTACTGTTGTGTATCAGTTGGGTACACACACGGTTTTACTTTTTGAAACATAGTGGGGGTATTATACCTAATCACTGGTTTAGATAATTGTTCTTTGATAATCACTAAAATCGTGTGAGTTTAACATGCTTCAAGTGTCCTCAAATATTCTTCTTCACAAAGCATGATAAGGGTGTAAACACCTATCACGTGTACGCAGTATTTATACTTCAAGAACTATCCTTTATCCTCCACAAAATAAGTTGATGCTCTTTAAAAGATATATTCACTTAAATCATATTTGAAAAACTGGTGTTCATGAATCACCCTCATGAAGCTCACAACCATCACAAATCAAATTACCTTTGTGGAACAAACTGCCTTTGCGATGCTCATTGAGTCAGTACGAAATATCCCATCAACGTGAAGCACCCATAACTTAAAGGTATTGGTATCATTAAAGAATTTATTAGTCTTTTCATGATTCTAAATCTCTCATAGAAATACAGGTTCATGGAGATCCTCTACGTTCATAAAATCCAAGTGATTCGGAATTTTCTCTGATTTTTTGTCTAAAATGAAGTGGGGGTTTCCTCATATTTATAGGATTTCCCGTTCGAAATGCCCTACCACCTCCAGTACATTTTTCAAATTACTCAAAAATAACTTTTCGGTGCTCCTCCATTCTTCATTCTCCTTTTATATTTTTTATTTTCACAGAGATCACTATCGAAACATCATGTTCTCATGATGGTTCACTTCTCGTAATCACCGAGATTACCGTCACCATTCTTAATGCTCTAAATCTTTACGAAACTCATCCTAGACTTCATAAAACCCATTCACTTACCATTTTTATGAATTTTCATTCCCAAAAATTAAAATTTCATGATTATAGACTCTTCCTTCAGATTTTTTACCCTAAAAAGTTTGCAAACACTAGGAAACGACACCACCTTAAAAATCTGCTTTAGAAAAACCAACCATACTGATTCACATAAATCTATCTTTTTCAGAAAAAAAATTCATACATCAATAAATATTAATCCATCTTATTACCAATAGTAATTTTATTCTAAGATCACTCAATTTATTTCATCATGAACCTCATCTATCATGATATTTAAACTTTGATTGACCACCTTTTGCATCATCATATTTTACTAAAAAAGTATTGTAACTTCATTGTCTTCCAGCAACATATTTCTTTCCAATAAAACCTGAATAAGATTTCCAACACCTTTTCACCACATTTCCTTCATAAGTATTTCATCACATTTTCTAAAAACAACTCGTGATATTTTTGAAATACAAATCAACAAATCATCATCAAATTTTTCTGGGAGAATTATTCGAACATAACATCCAATTTCATCTAATGAATCTATAACAATTCTCCAATCATCACCTTAAAAATCAAAGTCTTCAAACAATTCACATATTTTGTGGAATATCAAGAATTTAGGACCTCATCCATGCTTCATTAACTTTGTAACTACTTCATAATATTTACCATACAGAGATCTTCTTATCTCATTGATCACTATTGACCACCAATGATAAATACGTTCACAACAAATACAATCCATTCCCAATGTGGGATCTTCATTAAAAAAATTGGTTTAGAAATATATTGAATAGAGAGTCTAAATAGATTATAAGAAACATAATTCAGGCACTTCAAGGGGTTATTTTATAAGACTATTTTTAGATAAAATGCTTGAGACACTTGCTGAAAATGTGTCTTGTTGTTTTATAGATGGTTATTTGGGTTGAAATTGGATCCTTGTATCCCCATAAGACCAAGAGGAACCTAATTTCACATACCCATTTGAAACATTTTCCGACTGATGAATAACCTTTGACTTGTTTGGTTCCCCAAAAACCTTTCACTGATTCATGATGACTAAATTTTTATACCTCATGGATAGGATCATTGAGGTGTTTATGAATGATTTCTCCATTATTGTTATCAATTTTGAGAGACGAATCTAGAATTGGTTTTTGGGAGGTGTTAAGAAACTAATATTATTCTCAAATTTGATAAATGTCAGTTTGTTGTTACATATGGAATTTTTCTCGGACATAAAGATCCAAATAAGGAAATTAAGATCAAAATGAAAAAATAGAAGTCATCTAGAAATTTCAGCCTCTTGAAAATGTTAAGGGTTTTACCATCTTCTTAAAACATGCCTGTTTTTTATGAGAGGTGTATCAAATAATTTTCGAAAATTAAAAATTCATTTTTTTCACTTCTGGTTAAATATGAGCCCTTCATTATTTAGTAAAAGTGTTTGGAACCATTAAATTTTATTAAAGAAAAATTCACTTTTTCACCCATCATCACTAAACCAAATTAGAAATTTCCTTTGGAAATTATGTGGGATGTTATTGATATGGTTGTTTGAGATGTTTTAGTCCAGATTAAAGATAAGAGATTACATGTGGTGTATTAATCTACTATAATGATAGATAATTCGTAAATGAACTATATCACTATAGAAAAAGAGTCATTGGCTATTGTTTTTTCACTAAAAAAGTTTAGGGGATACCTATTTGCTTCCAAATTTATATTTATTTATAGACCACACTTCCTTGATGTATTTTTTGTCTATGAAAGAAGAAAAAACCTAGACTTAAGAGCTGGATACTTTTGTTACAGGATTTTTATATGGATATTATATATAAAAAAAGGTGTTGAGGTTTTTGTGGAGAATCATTTATCTAGGTTATCTATTACTTAGAGTGAAGATCCATGGGAAACTTATTTTTCATTTCCTAATAAATAGTTACCTGGTATTTCAGTCAAGTAGTCTGGTTAGTATGCATATGTTTCCAATATATTAGTAGTCTGAGTTATTCCCAAATATTTCTTTCATAATCAATGAAAGAATTTCATCTATAAAATAATGTACTATTTTTGGTATGATCAATTTCTTTTTAGGAGGTGTGCTGATGGGATCTTGAGGAGGTGTGTTTTAAAATAGGAAATGATTCCTATTTGGGAGATTTTTCACGCATCCCCTTGAGGAGGTCATCATGGAGGAGAGATAATACTTAAAAAAGTTTTTCAAGTTGTGTTTTAATGGAATACTTTGTTTAATGGTGTTAGGAGTTTATTTTTGGGCTATAATAGGTTTCATTTGTTAGTAATTTTTTGTTATAAAATAAGAGTTACCTCAGAAATGAATTTTAGAGTTAGATATTTTTTATGTTCAGGTCTTGGATTTTATGGGATCATTTACATCTTCACAAGGGAATTAGTATGTCTTATCATTTTTTATTATGTTTCTGTTGATGCTCTTTTCTGTCACAGAGTTTAAAGGAAGGTAAAGGGAAATACCTTGAACCCAAAGTGATTCATCCTTTGAAGAAACGTCAAAAAATTGACAAAGGCATGAACCAAGATTCTAATGCAATTGGGTCGTGAATGTTCCATCAAGGTCGCGCAAGTATTCTTGTGCGCCGCCCATTGGTCGTGCAGGTGACTTGCACGCCTTCTTTGCAATTTTGCCCAGGGTCTCTCCAGCCTATAAATACCCCTATGCCCCCCCCCCCATTTTGGGGACGAAAAATTCCAGAACCTCAGATTTGAGCTCCCGGTGCCCTATTCTCTTCTCAAAGCTTCCGAACACTTCTAAGGTAATTTCTTACCTAGAACAGAAGACCTAAAGAGGGGGAAAAAGGCCTAAGTGTTGAAACTCATCAACACTTGCGTGCCTAGGTGGCCATCCATTAATTGAAATGGCCACACTTGCGTGCCGCCTTACCCCTTCCACATAACTTGCGGGCCTCTCTTCTGGAAGTCTCTAGGGGTAGTATTAAAGGCTTGAGCCAAGCCTCGCCCAAGTTCCACCCTAAGGATTGGTCGGCGTGCAAGTACCCATGCGTCGTGCAGCTACACCTACGCGGCCAGGACATGCGCACCCACACCGTACTTACGCGCTCATGTAGTACTTCCACGCCCCTCTCTTTTTGGGTTCCCTTCCTTCCCATTTCACCCCTCTTACACCTATCCACTTCTCCTCTTCAGGATTAAGCCTTCAAAACTTTCTCCAAAGACATTTATGGAATGATTTCCTTGTTAGCTTCCTTATCTAAAAGGAATTCAATGGATCATCTATCAGAACCTAGTGATTTACACATCTTTACATCACTAAAGTTAGAGAGTTCATTCATTTAACCTCATCCTTTACGATGAGAGAATCCTTAACCTCGGGCTCCTTTTCAAGAGTAAGCCCTAGTCCAAATTCTCATTAATTTGGGCATCCTCATTAGGAGTAATCTCCAAGTCCTCATTAATTTGGGACTCCTTTTCAGGAGTAAGCCCGAAGTCCTCATTAATTTGGGCATCCTCTTTAGGAGTAAGCCCCATGTCCTCATTAATTTGGGCATCCTTTTCCGGAGTAAGCCCCAAGTCCCCTAATATGGGCATCCTCCTTAGGAGTAGGCCCCAGTCATAATTCCCTTAACCTGGGCCTCCTTTTCAGGAGTAAGCCCCAGTCTCCAAGTTCCCAAATATGGGCATCCTCCTCAGGAGTAACCCCAATCGTGGTTCACTTAACCTGGGCTTCCTCTTCAAGAATAATCCCCAGTCTCAAAGTATACAAATATGGGCATCCTCTTTATGAGTAAGCCCCATGTCCCTTAACCTAGGCCTCCTTCTCCGGAGTAAGCCCCAGTCTTAATTTCTCTTAACCGGACTTAATTTACTTTTGATCTAGGCTTATTTCTCAGGAGTTAAACCCAATAATAAGTCCCCTCCTAACTTGGGAATCTTCCTTAGGAGTAAGCACCAATATTAGAGTATCCAAATCTCCATAAAGTATATATACCTTTATGGACCCTATTCCTAGATTTATTCCCTAAAGTAAATCTTCATCTTCATCTATTTGGGCTGTCATACATACGTAAGCCCCACATCATTTCTTATGATTGCATCTTTCATGGAACAATTGTCTGGTTTTACCAATACCTCTTGTTTCTCACACCGAGCATGACTCACGTGAGCTTAGAGTGTAAAAGTAATTATGACATCATTCTTTGAGCCATCAATCATACATAAACATCATACTCCCTTACTCGAAACACGTGGTTTCTGATTCCTTTTCTAAACAAAGGATACATAGGTAGCCCATCTGCGGGTATGATCCCAACTCTGAAATAATCCATTTTCTTCTGAATGACAATAAACTTCAAGTGCCCCACTGGGTGGATTTAATACCAGTATGGTCATCATAATGACCAAGATACTTTTATATAAAGTGTAGAAGGATACCATTGAAAAAGAATCTCTAAAAAATATAGATGATTATCCATCGATGAAGAACCTCGAATAAATATAAAATATTCTCTAAATTTCCTACATATTTAATCATTGATTTTCATATCTAAAAAATATCATTTTATACTTGGTAATGTAATAATTATTCACGGACATAACTTAAATCTATAAAGAGAGTCCCGTAGTAGACAATAATTCCCCTAAAAAGGTGTGATGAGTCTGACCTCCCATCCTCTTGACCAATGAAAATTATTAAGTCTCATCAGTTCACAACTAATGAGAACCTACATTTGGAAAGTAGGTCCAAATGGATATGGAATCATTGGATGTTTCCGGTTCTACGAACAAATATGTTAGAAACTGCTTAGAATGTCTGAATCTTAAATCAATGAGATCATCCCCAATTCCATAGGAAACAAAAAATGGTGAACCTGATGTGAATCCTTGACAGAAGTTAAAATGATGTTTTACTTATTTGTTACGCCCCTATTTAAACTCAATGAGAGGGCTAAGAAAACAATCAATAACATATGTGGTTATCCAAAATATGTAGTGGTCGGACTTATCTTGATTATGTATGTTATATCAAACAGACACTCTTTTCCAAGATCTTCTGCATTACGAGAATGGATTTTCTTAAGTCCACATCTATGAATACCTCTGCTGTGAAAACCTCTTCTATGAATTCATCTGTTGCTGCTCCTACTGGATCATCATCCGCTCTGAGGACGACATCACCTACTCAGTGTCTTCAACGTTGGGTATCGAATGCACTGGTTAAAGAGTACCATCAACATGGTACCATTCCAACTCTGGAGGCTGCTCGACAAGCCCTCCAAGTGAACAATTCACCCTGGTCGTCCGGACAGCGACGGCCAATGATCAAGAAGCAGGCGGTGCTAACCATCGTCTCCAACCGTTTTGGGTCATTATCCTTAGAATGCAATCACCATTCTCTCCCATATTCTGAGGAGGTGAATGAGCAGGTCCCTCAGGGCCTTAATTCAAGAAGACAGAAGTCCTTCCCAAGGGATCCCATCAACAATCACCACCAGACTCGCGCGGCAGTGCACCCTCAACATGATGAGGGTATCGACTCCAGGCGTTCGGCTCAGGTTCCTCGAATCCGAAAAGGCAAGACGAATCACCAAAGGTGAAATCCGGTCAACAGTGAGAAGGTTCTCATCTCTGACATCTCCGGAGAAGTCCACCAACCTAACTTGGCGGAAAACAACGAGCGGGCACACACACCCGTCCGTTTTGATTCCACTGTCCAGCATACTCGTCTGGCAGCATCACGCCAATCCCGCCATGAAATTCCAGCGGAGTACTATAGACAGAAACATACACTTGTTTATAAATCATTAGTAAGTCACCAGGCTCGTCTGACTACATACGATGAACCCCTCCAACCCAATGTGTTCACAACTGGTAAACAAGTACATACACCTGCTTACACTCATCAAGCCTGCTAGCAGCATCGTCTGTCAGTGTTGAAGGAGGCTCGTCAACCACATTCAGCAGAGTGCAATCAGCAGGCACATACACCTACTAGTATTTATCAATCCTACCAACAATCTTGTTTGATAACACTCGGAAAAGTCAGTCGGAAAGCTCCAGCGACAAACAGGAGGCAGACTGAACTCTCTGCCCCCACACTTGAGTACTGTCAGGATTCACTGACAGAAAGAGGAGGACAGGAGCAGGAACAAAAACCTACTCGAAGCACAAAATGGACATATATCCCAGTTCCGGCAACTGATGTCACCAAGCATGTTCTATCAATGGTGAAAGAGCATAAGAAAATACCTTCTCATATTCAGGATGCATTTCAGGATATTATAACAATTTTAGCAGCATCTCAGGGAAAGACACATAAATCTATCCATGCTAGTGGAGTGACACATCAACAGTTCACTCCGAAACAGACACACACCTTTGTTCCAGTCCAAGAGGGTTGTGGGGTGTACTGCCCTATATCATACGGACAACCAAGTCAGACATATACACCTGGTTTGAGCGGATATAATCATCCTAACCTGATCATTTCTCCTGAGCAAGCACATACACCTGCCAAATTGAGTAAGAAGGCGTCTAAGAAGAAGACTCGCCCAGCACAGTCAATAAATAAAAGGCCCATCTATGACAAGGCCTTACTCGATGCTAGAGTTCTTGAAGCCCTCAGACAATTATCTGTTGGAATTCAAGATTATACTCTTTCAGTTCCGAATAGTGGGAACATTAATTCTAAAGTTCTGCGTCAGATACTTCCTCATGAAGTCTTGCTTCATGATGATTCAGTCGATCTTGATGTTTCATCTTCAGATGAGAGCCACAAGAACCCTCTGTGTGGTCAGAAGACCAAGGAGGAAAATGTTTCATCTTTTTCTATAACCCACCATGGTGTTCCTCCCCATGATGATGAATTTAGCTGCGAAAGTCCTCTCCATATTAGTAATTTGCATTGTCTGGAAAATTCATCAGAAGACAATGCAGTGACGAGAAATCCCTCTTATCTTGAGGCACTTGCAAATGTGAAGCCAGTCATGTCTGATGCTTTACCACAAAAAAGTGAAACACATTCTCAATCAGAAGATATCCTGGGGTGTAGGCCATTCTCTGAACCACCCTTGGGTTGTTCATATTCTAGTTTGATCAGTGAATTCTCTATCGATCTTGTTAAATCCGATGAAGCAACAAGGAAGCACCAACTCTAGTCTAATCACGTAGATTAATCTTCATTAAATGATAAAGAGGAAGTACTGAATATGAGAAAACAACTGGAAAAATGTGAAGTGCCAGTCATGTTTTGGCCTTCGTCCAACTCCCAGTATGATATTCCAGAGATGTTGATGGAATATGGAATTCATGATATTTGTCTCAACATATGGAAAACTCTTTGTCAGTTAAAAAAGAAAATATTATCTTATGATGAATATGAAAATCATATCAAGATAATAGAAGGGTTCCAACGCCAAATTGACTTGGCATCTCACTCAGTTTCTCGATATCCAAAGGCTCAAAAGCAGCAGATATCCCTTCAGTGTTCATGCCTTGGTGCACTAAGAAGATTGCGCCAGTTAATTGCAAATGCCCCATCTAGTATTCATATCAGGGGATGGGGTGTTCATGGAGAAATACATTTCACTATGCTCTCCAGTCATCAAAGCCCACCGAAAATGGTCTCATGAAATGTTATTGACCATGGCCGGCCACAGTTAATGGGTTTTGTTTGTAATCAAAAGATTTCCCAAGAACAGGATTCAACTAGTTCCTCTCAAAATCAAGCATACAGAGAACAAGTTTTTGAATTACTCCTGCATCAAGCAAATGAGAATACTGAACATGCAACTCGTTTGGAGAAAGAACATCACCAAGTGACAGAAGTGTCAGAAATAATCCAAAGGTCTTTTGAGCTGGGTGATAAAAGTGGATTCAGGTTGATGCATCCAACTAACTTCCAGACTAAGGTCTATAAGATTAGGAGAGCTTTCAAGAAGGTCTCAGATATATAAACTCAAGAGCCACCCCAGCTTTCCAGACTGGGAACTCTTTTAACTCAACCCTCGGAATCAACAAATAGGATTCGAGGAGTTGAGCAGGAACAGCCCCAGTCCACCAGACTGTGGACTTTTTCAAATCATCAATCTCTTCCTTAGAGAAATTTAGTCTTATCTCTATTAGGGAAGAAGCCTCAAGAGGAACAAAGAGCCAAATTATCAGGATATTCCCTCCAAATTATGGTTCTTTAAGAAGTTCCTGAGGGATTGAATCAACAAAAGGCAATGTCTCATCAAATATATGGAAGAAGACAATATCTCAGAAATACTGATAGAAATAATGCTATGCATTATGCATCAATTAATTTCATCAATTCCTTTGTTGTTGATCCACCAGATGATGTTCATTTAGAGGGATCATATGAAGAGGTTCCTGATCAAGAAGTTGTACGCACAGACACAAATGAAGAATGTGTGCGTACACGAAATCAAAGGCTTACACAGAATCTGGGTATTCCTTCAATTAACTCACTTCCCCCTCTCCAAAAGGAATCCAACAAGGGGAATGGAAAGAATCGGGTTACATACCCTTCCTTTGGAGAAGGCCAATCACTCTCACTAGAGAAAAGATTTGCACAAAAGAGGAAGAAATGATAGAATTAAGGAGGATGAATGCAGAAGTACTTGAGGGTAGTCTTCCTCCTAAGCATGATGGAGTCATTCAGTCAAAAGAATTTTTTGTGGCTACTAAGATGGATCAAGAATATCCTCCTTTATTAGGACACCCTCACAGGTCTAATCCTATGGGTCAAGTTCAACAACAATTGGCAGTGCTACCATTAGTTGCAGTATCAGCCACCACATCTGTACCAGCTCTAGTCATTACACCTGTTCAGGTCCAAGCTCAACCGGATGTTTCTCAAAAGTTAATAACTACTATTGAGTCATTAACAGCTTTGTTGGAAGCTATGGATGGAAAAAAAGCTCAAATTCAACCAGAAAAGAGAGCTTACTCTGAATGGGTTGATGCAATTCCTCCCCCATAAAATTTTTCAAGTACCACATTCCCAATCATTAATGGTTCGGGAGACCCAGAGCAACACTTAACACATTCTGTTTCTCGTTGCGATCCTATGATGGGAACCCTTCAGCAAAAATAAGTAGTTAAGCTCAGGTGTTTTGTACAGTCATTACAAGGACCTACTTTTGTTCAGTACACAAGCTTGAAATCTCAGTCAATTACCAGATGGGAGGATCTTCACCAAAACTTCCTTCTTCAGTTCATCTCAACGTTTCCAAAGACAAAAGTTTTTGATATTACAAACTATAAGCAAAGGTAGAATGAAAGGGTCACAGATTTCATTGCTCGCTGGAAGGGATTAACATATTCCCTAAGCTTAGCACTCCCTCAAGAGGATTTGTTGCCAATCTGTGTGGAAAATTTACGTGATGAGTTGCGCACACCGCTGATCCCTGTGAAATACATAGGAGGACTTCGAGACCTTACTTAAATCTCTCAACAGATTGAAGATTCTCTTATAAAGACTAAGGATAAAGCTTGTGTAATTCCATCAGCTCTTGGAAGGAGAATGGGTAAAGCAGAGACAACTATAGTTATGCTTAAACAAGCACCTGTACCTGCTTCTACTTCAAAACCTTCATCTTCTTGATGGGCTCCACCTCTTGATCTCCAACAAAAGAGGCCGTTTTGTCATGATGATCAAAGATATCAAAGACGGAAACAATTTGAGGATTTGAAAAGCAAAGTTTACTCTTTCTGAAATGAACAAGTTTATGGTTTCTTCATTTTGGCTCTGGAAAATAATTTGGTTCCATTTCCAAGGCCCAAGAGACCAAAAAAGGAAGGAGATTAAGACCGTCCCAATTATTTCCCTTTTAATGAAATGTTGGGGCATCCCATTCAAGAGTGCTTTGTTTTTAAGGACCTCCTGAAAAAAATGGTCGACTTGGGAAAAGTCAAAATGAAAGGTTCTTTAGCTCAGGTAGCATGTGTTACTGCTATAGATCCAGAGGATGAAGGTGAGTGGAAAGAAGTCAAGAACAAAAATGCACAAAAATATGATGATTGGATGGTCAAAAAGACAATCAACCGAACTCTTTCTATTTTGCAAACACAATTGAAGAAACCAATTGTGTCTTCTGCCATGAATCCCGCAGCAAAACCCTCTTCATCAGAGGGAAAATCCTCAAAGAAATGGCATAATTCAAAGAAAGAAGAAGAATCAGATGAAGATGAGTATGTGCCAAAGCCCATGTTTTCCTTGACTCTGGAAGATTTTATGCCATATACTTCGAAGCAATGGGCACCGCCCCACCAAATGGAACATCCTAAATTGGCTAGTCAGGCAGATTCTTCATCGGATGAAGAGTTAATCTTCAGTTCTGTTAATATGATTCACTTAACAGATCCTTATCCCAGTCCCAATTTCGAATTCGATGAACCTGTGTTCCCCGTATCAAACAGAGGAATCATAGGATGTTCCAGAGGCTCAGGGTATAGGGAAAGACATAGATCTTTCAGAGGCCACTATTCTAATTCTACCCCTTCTAGAACTGTGTATGTGGCAGAAAATCATGGTAGATCTGTTCAACGAGCTCAACAAGAACAAGCATGTTCTTCTACACAAGGCAGATTTTGTCCTGGCATAGTTATTCTGGAAGATCGGTTGGAGGTTCCACCTTCTTCTTCTCAGCAAGTAAATAGACCTAATCGGTCTAATATTCCAAAGATAGGAGTATTTCCAACTCTTATCCCAGTAAAAGATGCATCAACTTCCAAAGCATCAAATTCCAAGGCATCTGCTAAACCACATGTTCCTATTGGGAAACGCAGACCTTTCGATCAAAAGTATGATGTATTGAAACACCTGGCCCAAGTATCGGCCAAGTTATCAATTCTGGATGGCTTGAATTTATCAAAGGATCTTTGAGAGGCACTCATTGAGGCTTTGTCAAGTCCTCAAGATTTTGAAACCGAAATTGCTGCAGCTGAAGCCTACCATGTAGAGAATAATCTTACAGAATGCCATGCAGTGATATCTTTCACAGATGGAGATGAAGATGATTTTGTGCATGGACATATTAGACCTTTGTATTTATCTGGAAAGTTCAATGGTGTAGACATCCGAAGAGCTTTCATTGATTATGGTTCAGGAGTCAACCTCATGTCCATTCGCACACTTCGTCGATTGGGCCTCACGAAATCTGATTTATCACCATCTACTATGATGTTACAAGGATATGATAAAAATGAACAAGAACCATTGGATGAAATTAAACTCAGAACTTAGTTTTGGAAATCTTGTAACCGATTCAGATTTCATGGTTGTTGATCAAGACTCAGCCTTCAACATCTTTCTTGCAAAACCCTGGCTACATCAACATGCGGTTATCCCTTCATCATACCATCAATGTCTCAAATATTTTTTCAATGGTCATGTTGGGACATTGTATGGTGATAAGGCCCCATTCAAGACATGTGAATCTCAATACATTGAGGCAGAATTCTACCACATGAGGGGAAAGGAGGAATCCACAATAAAGGAGATTACCAAAGTTAATGCTCCATATGGTTTGGAAAAGATTACAATAAACCCATTATCACATGTGAGTACTGATTATGTATTTCCTATCAGTCAAACTGACAGGATAGACCCAAATCAAATTACTCTTATGGAAACCTCTTATAATGTCAATTACGGAAATCAAGCCAGACAGCATGGGAGAAAGTGGTGATTCACCATGTAATGATGAATGTTCAAATAGATATTTCTTCATTTCATCAACTGAAATCCAGAAAGTCTATACTTCTCCAACCAAGATAGAATAAGTTATAGAAATGATAGAATTTAATGATGATGTCGATTCTCAATCCATAATTTCCTCTTTATTATCCCAATAAGACCCTTCATCATAAATCGGGTCTAAAATGGAAGCTTGTTCTTCAAGATGTGCAAATTTTAGCGTCTCTTCTGATCATGAAAATTCTGCTTCATCATCTACTATGAAAGTAGAAACAGAAGAAATAACACATGTTGAAGAAGAAGAGAAAGATCTCAGGGATGCTCCTCCAGCATTTGAAGAGGGTATCTCTACCACCATGGATGAACTCAGAGAAATTAATCTGGGTACAAAAGAAGATCCACGCCCCATTAAAATTATTGCGGCTATGACTCTTGAAGAGAAAGAGATGTATACTTCCTTTTTAAAGAAAAATCGAGATATATTTGCTTGTAATTATATAGAGATTCCAGGGCTTGATCCTGATGTTGCAACTCATCATTTGGGTTTTCCAGAAGAACATCGAGGATTCAAACAAGCTGCTAGAAGAACACACCCAACCTATGCTTCCAAAATTGAGGCTGAAGTAGATAATCTTATCAAAGCTAACTTCATAAAAGAAGTTCAATATCCCAAGTGGTTGGATAATATTGTCCAATTGAAATAGAATAATGGGAAAATTAGAGTTTACATTGATTTCAGAGATCTTAATCAGCATTTTCCTAAGGATGATTTTATAGTTCCGATTATAGAACTCTTAATTGATGCAACAACGGGCTAGGAATCACTCTCCTTCATGGATGGATATTCTGGGTATAATCAGATCCGAATGGCTCCAGAAGATGAGGAATCTACAGCCTTCAGAGCCCCTCAGGGTGTGTTTTGTTATCGGGTATTGCCCTTTGGCCTAAATAATGTAGGCACAACATATCAGTGTTTCATGCATCGTATCTTCAATAACTTTTTAGGGAAGTTCATTGAATGTTACGTGGATGATTTGGTGGTCAAATCCAGGCAATTTCCTAATCACTTGGATGATTTGGAAATCATATTCCACAAACTTCGGCAACATAATTTGAATATGAATCCCTTAAAATGTGGTTTTAGGGTAACCTCAGGGAAATTTCTCAGCTTTGTTGTATGCCATCGTGGTATCGAAGTCGATCCTGAGAAGACAAATTCAATCCTTGGTATGTCACCTCCCTGAAATCTGAATGAATTGAGAGGAATTCAAGGACACTTAGCATATATTCGGCGTTTCATCGCCAATTTTTCAAGAAAAAGTTTACCCTTCACCAAATCGATGAAGAAGGGAGTCACTTACCAGTGGACTAAAAATGTCAAGAAGCATTCGATATTCTCTAGAAGTATCTCTCGAGTCCATTGGTATTAATGACACCTGTATAAGGAAGACCACTTATCCTCTATGTAACAGTTTTATAGTGATCATTGGGTGCCTTTCTTGCTTAGAAGAATGATGTTGGGAATGAAAACAACCTCTATTATCTCAGTCAGACAATGATTGAAGCATAAATCTGATATTCAAGTATTGAGAAGTGCTGCCTAGCATTAATCTTTGCAGTTCAGAAGTTGAGACAATACCTGCAACATCAAGAGGACCAATTGGTATCTCGCAATAACCCTCTCAAATTCATCATTATTCATCCAATGCTTACAGGATGTTTGGAAAGGTGAGCAGTTTTTTTTGCAGCAATTTGATATTCAATATGTGTCTCAAAAGGCAATAATGGGCCAATCTCTAGATGATTTCTTGGCTGAGCACCCTTCAGTGGAAGACACATCTTCAGATATTGAACTCCCTA
The DNA here is from genome assembly GCA_963277665.1 of Viscum album. Lineage (NCBI taxonomy): Eukaryota > Viridiplantae > Streptophyta > Magnoliopsida > Santalales > Viscaceae > Viscum > Viscum album. The sequence goes on from OY728125.1 coordinate 58,159,025, forward strand.
ATGAGGAAGTCTTCTCTATTCAAGAAAGTCTTCAAACATGGGAAATGTACTTTAATGGTGCTTCCAGAAGACCAACAGGGGGGGAAATGGAAAATCCTAAATTCAACAAAGTTGGCTTAGTAATTGTGCTCATTTATCCAGAAAATCCAGTGTTACCTTATTCCTTCTAATTGTTGGGAGGCAGTACAAATAATGAAGCAGAGTACCAAGCTCTCATCACAGGCTTGGAGTTGGCGCTTCAAGCACAAGTGAATCATTTAAAGGTGAAAGGTGATTCAGACCTGGTAATCAAACAAGCCAATGGGAATTATTCCATTTGAAAAGAAGAACTAATCCCTTTGTATGATTATGTTAGAGAGTTAATGGCGGAATTCCCGTCGGAACTGACATTTGTTTATGTCTCAAGATCACAAAATATCCAAGTTGATGCACTGGCTAATATAGCCACAGCTCTGGTAGGTCCAAATCGGGACGAGACAACCATCAGTATTGCCCACCATCGTACAATTTCACCTTATGTTCAAATCACAACAGAGGAAATCAATGAGATTAGTCCCATTCCTAAACCATATGGTCATACTACAGGATGGATGATACATATCAGGGAATCCCTTCAAAATCGAATACTTCCACCTGATAGAGCTGGGAAAGAACAAGTCCGGAGACGTGTGGTCAATTTTACTCTTTATGACAGCTTAGATCACTTAGAGAAAATTCTCTACAAATGTGGTTTTGATGGAGTTCTCTTCAGATGCATTGATGGTGAAGATACAATGGTTGTCATGAAAGAAGTGCATGTAGGAGTCTGTGGTGCCCATCAATCTGGACATAGACTGTCTGATCAAATTCGAAGGCTTGGATACTTTTGGCCTTTAATGATAAAGATTGTATTGATTTCACAAAGAAGTTTCATTCATTTCAAGTACATTCCAACTTCATTCATCAGCCCCCAGAGTTGCTTCATACAGATAAATACTCGTGGCCATTTTCCACATGGGGAATGGATGTGGTGGGACCTTATCCTTCAGCTGCAACCAAGCAGTTTAAGTATATTCTTAAAACTAATACCTTCTTTTCCAAACGGGCATAGGAAATACCTCTCAAAGAAGTTAGTTCTAAAATAATTGTTAGCTTCATCATGTTTAACATCATTACCAGATTTGGTGTCCCTCATACCATATTGACGAACAATGGCACCAACTTCTGTTCATCTGAGGTGAAGAAGTTGTATCAAGAATACAACATCAAATCCAACCATTCATCTCGGTATCATACAACGGCCAATGGCCAGATAGAATACTTCCACAATAATTTGTCAAATATACTGAAAAATATGGTGGATAAAGATAAGAGGTCATGGCTTAATAAACTCTTTCATGGTTTATGGTCTTATCGGACCACCACTCGTACTACAACGTGGTCAACTCCATATTCACTAGTATATGGAACAGAAGTAGTCTTGCCCATTGAAGTTCAATTACCTTCGCTCGGAGTAGCCATTTGTGATTAGTCATATACAGATGAACAATCTCAAAAGTGATTGAATGATTTTGAATGGTTATATGAGAAAATATTGTGCACCCTGCACCTCTTGAAAGTCTATCAGAATCGAATATCACGACCTTTCAACAAAAAAGTTCGTCTTCGTTCATTAGTTTAGGGAGAATTGGTATTAGTTCTCAGAACTCCAGTGATACCAGGAAAGAAACCTCCCGAGCTTGAGCCAAAATGGGAAGGACCTTATTCCATACATAAGGTCTACTCCAATGGAGCTTATTCTTTAATCTCAATGGATGGAGACCTCATCACTACTCCAACCAATGCCATATTTCTGAATAAATATTTTGTATGAACACAAAATACATCTAGGGTCCATGAATATGACCTTAAACTATTCTCACCAATGTCTAACATGACATTAAACTATGATGTCCAACATGACGTTAAATTTTGACGTCCAACATGATGTTAAACTGTGAAGTCCTAACTACATGATGCTAAACTGTAAGAAGTCCCTTACGTCCAGCAAGACGTTAAAATACATAACCAATGGTCCATGCATATGACCTTAAACCATTTGTATTAATTTCATCCCACAAGATGTTAAAATTCATCATCTACGGTCCATGCATATGTTCTTAAACTATTTGCACTTTCGTCCAACATGATGTTAAACGGTGTCCCTTTCATCATCCTATACGACGTTAAACTATACGGCAACGGTCCATGCATATGACCTTAAACTATTCACACTTTCGTCTAACATGACGCTAAACTGTATCGTCCCTTTTTCGTCCAACATGACGTTAAACTGTGAAAAAATCCCTAATACATCCAACATGACGTTAAATTATTCCCTCTTTTGTCCTTACTGCATGGCATTAAACTGTACAGTCCCCTTTTTTGTCCAACATGAAATTAAACTGTATTTTCCCCATCGTCCTAACTATATGACGCTAAACTGTACAAAAATCCCTTAATACGTCCTACATGACGTTAAACTGTGTTTTTTCCCTGCTACATGACACTAAACTATGGAGCACCAATAGTCCTAAATGCAAGACTGTAAACTACATAGTCCCTTCATATGTCCAACATGATATTAAACTGTGCATTGTTAAGGTTGTTGCTACCTCTTCTTTCTCACACCGAGTATGACTGACGCGATCTTAGAGAAAATTTCAACCATAATATCCTCTCTAGGCCGCTAACCACACGTAAGTCCCAACAGCCTTTTTAGGTCATTGTCCCAAAGAACAACTTGATCACTAATTAATTCTTTAATTGAACTACACAAACCTTGATCCTTGGCTTCCAGGCTGGGTACATAGGCAACCTCCCAAGGTTCAATCCCAAAACCAATCTCATCACATCGGTTCACCTCCATATCATACGATGTTGATTCGTGAAACCGCCCCTAGAATCAATATCTTTACATTGGTTCACCTTCGTCCTTGCTATACGACGTTAAACTGTACAACACTTTTGTCCTGTACGAGAATAAAATACAATATTCTTTGATACCCTCACCTGAGAGGGAATAATTTTTTACATTGATTTTCAATCATGTTATATTCCAAAAACTATGTGCATACATGGAAATACCTGAACCTTTTATCTTGGGTTAAACCATCATTTCACTATATTCCCCTTTCACCCTTCACATGTACGAACCAAATTTGTACAGAGGGTATTTCTAGAACTACGTGGGATTGATTCCCATCCTTATGGGATACGTAGGAACATTCGAGTGTCCCTTGAATCCAGCCCCAAGTCTTTTGGGCATAACCCCAAATTCCACTTTTAGTCCGCTGGCTGAAATGTCCCTGCGACAACACACACTGTGTATTTCTTATAATTGTCCAAGTTCTATGACCCTAAACTAAGATCTCTTATACTCTCGTCCCACACGACGTTAAACTGTATTTCAAGAACTACGTATGGTTTGATTCCCATACTTATGGGATACGTAGTGAAGTCCAATATTTCAATTCAGGACCCAACCACAACATTATTATGGTTAGCATTGATCTGTGTATCTATGCATACATTGGAAAATACCCATCTTTATGTGTCATAATCCTAACCTTAAATATTTTTCAGATCTTAATAACCCTTTTTCTCGACTTCTGGTCACAAAATGTCCAATTTCTGAGAGTTCTTTTTATTGACTATGCAGCACGTGCCCTTAGGCATCCTTGCATAAACAATCTACATAACAGACTTCTCAGCCAAAAGATACTATTATTTGACTATGCATCCAATGCCCTTAGGCGGATCTGCATAATTTAACCCCCTAATGGGTTTTTCAGATAATGGTAACTTCATTCTTGGGAAGAAAATCTCTTTTTTCATTATTGGTCTTATCAAAAATATGTAAGGATCCGAAAAAATATCCATCCTTAACATATTTGTTTCATGTTCTTTTTCATGATCTGAAAGTATTCAAGTCTATGGTTTATATTTCTCTTCCCTACAATTAGGCCAGACCTTCGTAGGAGTGATATTCATCCAGTTCTTGGATAATCTTGTTTGGAAATATCTTCTCCATATTCAACTACCTCTCGCCATACAGAAAACTCTATTCTTTGGAAAATTTGAATCCCCATAAACTTCCACTAGCTTTTTAGAAGTAGAAAAGTAAATTTATGAGAGTTCTTTTTCCTGACTACGCAGCATGTGCCCTTAGGCGGCCTTGCATAAGTAGTCTACATAAAGGACCTTCCAACCAAAAGATACCATTATTTGACTATGAAACCAATGACCTTAGGTGGACCTACATAATTCAACCCCCTAACAGGTTTGTTAGATAATGGTAACTTCATTCTTGGGAACTATTTTTTCTAATGCCTTTTATCCATTTTTCATATCATTCCTCAGATTCAAAATTTCTTAAGTCATGGTTTACATTTTTTCCCTCATACTTGAGTGTGGAAATATGTTTTCAGATAAATTTTCAAGGAATTGAGTCAATTTTAATCCATTCAGTCAAAGCTGTTTCAACCTTAAACATTAGCCTTTTTGATGTCCGACGTTCATTACTTTAAACTGACCACAAAAGACTAGGGAACTCTGAACAAAAGCCAAGTTCCTGCTCACTAAACATACATTTTTCATTATTTAGGTAATATTCAGTAATTAAAATATTCAAAGTTTGTAGGGTTATTTATAATAATCCTAGTAAAAATCAAACTTTGTTTACTAGGCCCATTGTCTTAGGTAAAACTCTAAAGCAGGTAGAAAAGGAAAATGCATGCACAAATGATTGAAGATGAGAGTGTTTTTCATTTGATGCCCAAGAATTAAAAGGACATACACAGATTGGAGTCTCTTCTCTTTTCGAAGAAATTACAAAAGATTGTCAACATAAGTCTTCACTTGATTTACAGCATCCCGAGCTTCATCAACAGCTACTTGAAGCTCATGAACTCGACCAAATTCATTCTTTTCATCTTGATGGAGTGATTTCTTGGAATCTGTGATGGATTTCATCCCATTTTCTTGAGCTCCCTCCAATGAATTATTGAGTCAGTCAAGTTCCTGAGTAACAGCATCTAACTGTTGCTGAAGGTGCATCTACTGGACGACTTTATCTTCGATCTTATGCTTCAGCTCCTTCATCTTGGCAGCATAGTTAGCCTCATCTCGGGATACCGAAGCCTCAAATTCACTGATGTTGGCTGACAGCTTCACCTTAGTCAGATCTTCATGGAACTTTTACTCCTGCTCCCTCCTTAAGAGGACTTGTTTCACTGCGGCATGGATCTTTTGATATCCAAAACTGCCAAGTCCCATCATGACAAACCGGTATGACAGTCGTAGGATCTTTGATGATAGCTCTTCAAGAGGCACTTCAGATATGATTTTCCATATATTTTGTCATGCCTTGCGTCATTCAAATTGGAGTTCCTTTTGTACTTGTGGATCTGACTCAGCATCACTGTTGCAGGGGGAATATAATCTGGGATTAATGCACTTAGAGAAGTACCATGTTCTGCTCCTTCCCCCCTGACCTGTGCTTCTTTGCTTTCAATTCCCATTGGAGCGGAGGCTGAGGCCTCACCTCCAGATCTAGCCACTAAAATTGATGGACCTGCATAATCAATTTAAATCATTGGTTATTTCAGAGGATAACAAAATTTAATTGATTGTCTTGAAGATTAAGTACAGTCGCAAGTATTGTTATCCCTTACCCAACGGTAGATCAGCAACCTGAGAGGGATCCTCCCCATCTTTACTAGCATCGACAGGATTTTCAGGATGAGTTTGAGGAAGCTCCACTGGGTTCAGCTCCATTTGTGCTAATGTCTATGAAATAGTAGGGTTTTCTGTACCCCTTTCAAGCATGGGTAGTTCAGCATCTTGCTCAGAAAGAACTGCACATTTGAAACGATCATGATTAGAAATGTAATAATAAGTTATTTTTAATAGGACAAAGTATAACACTCATGTCCATAATCTTCTAAATTACATGGTAATTTAACATGATTTATAAAATCTTCAAAAGATGTGCCAAGTTCCATCATTTCATCTAATGTCATATCAGAATCCTGGTTAATATCACCAGTGGGAGAATTTGATGTGTCTTCTTGGCGACCTTCATCCTGTAGTCCCTAATCATGGACAACATCTTCATATAAAATCGCGGCATCAGTTGCAATAGCCGCCAAAATCTCTAATGTAGGGGTTGAACCTGAAGTATCACAGAATGGAAGTCAGTCTATGTTTCATTCAATATTTTATGAAGCATTGTTAACTTAATAGAAGCAGTTTCTTCTCTTCTTGCAAAAGTAGCAGGAGGGATACTAGGAATAGATGTTGGTTCTTCTCCAGGAGTAGCCAAGTCAGCCTGAATTTGCGATTGTTCCACAACACCCTCTGTGGTCCTCAAAGGAGGATCATTCCTCTCCCTTATAGGGGGAATTGAATAATCCTTTTCAATCCCAAGGAAAATGAGAAATCTTTTTCATGGTTTAAGACTCATGATTACCCAAAGGACTTAGCACTAACAATAAAGCATTTATCTGTGGACTTCCTCCTTCGTTGATTTTTCTTATTTGGCTTTTTGGGAGTGTCATAAGTCTCCCTTATAGGTACCTGAATCAGAGAATAGAAGGCCATGTCCAACTCCTCATCCATGGCCTGTTGTCCTGGAGATATCTCGCCCGACTCGCGAAGAGATTCAGCAGCAGCCATGATGGCAGTACCCCCCGGGATATATTGTGGTGAAGGAACCTCAATAGTTCCTTTCTTTGAAATCTGTAGGATGGAGAAATTAATTTCCTTGATTAACAAAGCTTTGACTGAAATCAAATTGAAAAGAAAATAAGGAAATAAAACTTACATCTTCAGGAGCCACATTATCGTGCCACTCCTCATCTTTGGAAGCATTAGTCCCCTCAGCAGCACCACGATCTATCATTTCCTTCACCCTCTTGGTGACAAGAATGGAATAATTAGTGGAGTATATGAGAATTTCAAACTCTCTGATGTAATCCCGCACTTCATCAGGGTTATTCCCGAAACATATTTCTGTAGAATCCAGAAGAGTCCCCATTCTAGGGAGATATATCCCCTCGCACAAATCCAGCCATGCAGTTTCAGCACCACAGTATAAACTCTGCCATGTCTGGATAGCCTCTGGTCATAGATATTTAGTATGTGTACCAGATGGCTGTGAGGAAGGTCCTACAATCTTGGACTTCAGCTTCTTCCCAGATCCTGCAACTACAGATAGGGAATAAGAATATAAGACTTATTTCTCTATAAAGTAATGGTGATTAAATTGCCACAATGAATTAACTCACCAGGAGTTAGTGGAGTGGGTCTTTTGATTATGACTGGAGGATTATATCGGGCACTAGGCCGCTTTGCCGTTTATTGTGTCTCATCATCCCCATCTTGGGAATCTGGTGAGCCAGTCCTAGATGAGGAATATGGTGAATCAACTTCAGGTGCGGAAGCATCACCTTCATGAGGAAGGGTTTCTTTATCTATAGTCTTCTTCCTTTTCCTCACCTGATAAACTGGTTGATTCAACACCCCTTTTGGGTATGATTCTATCTAGTGCTCAGCATAGCATGTAGTCAAGTTATATGCCTCTTTTTCAACTGGTAGATCAAAAACTTCCCCAGTCTTCTCCCTAGATGTCAGCAACCATAGTTTTCAGGAAACCATCGGATGTTTCTCTAACCTGACATGCACAGGGGTAGATACAGCAGTCCGCTGCAAACACTTGAATTGACATGAAAATCTATATGGAACATAGGCCTCACATATAATCTCTCTATGAATCCTAGCAACCGGCACACCATCTCTGCAGGCCAGCATGTATTCCCTTAAATCCAGACTGGTTGTTCCATCATCAACAAATCGCCCGGTTGGCGGATTTACATAAGGAAAGAAGTTTAATTCCTTATACATGCTCAGGCTCACCTTCATGTCATAAGCATTGAGAACTAATGGAGAAATTCTAGAGAATGCTTTCACTGATGGCCTGAAAGAACTTCCAGGAATCTGTACCTCATTTTGTACATTATACGTCCTGAAGTGAGTGGCGATCCATCCCCACAAAACATAGAATGGTCCCATTATTCTCAAAGGAGAATTACCCATGAAGACATGGAGTAAGCTCCTGTGAATCTTTTCTAAATGGGGATAGCCAACCCAACCATTTTTCCCTCAGCCAACTTGGTCGCAATAACGAAGGTCCCTAGACTGATTCCTCTCTTCGAGTCCTTTAATGGCAAGAGATAAAAACTGAGCCACAAGGCCAAGAAGCCCACCAGATGTGTCTTCTTTGGGATCATCTAATTCACCTCATATCCCCACTTCTCAAATTCTCCTACTTCTAGAGTCGGTCAGAATGTGCCAGGAGCACCCCTCTTATTTGTTTTGGGGCAGGTGGTAGGACGAGTGGGTTTCATATTCTTCTTGGATTCCCTCTCCTTCGATCCCTTCTCCTTCGGCTCTTTCTCCTGCTTCTCAATAAGAAACATATTCATCCACTCCTCTGGACTAATATCCTTTCTATAATGAGTTAAGGAGGTCTCTGAACTCTTGAGCTTATGGAAGATTTTAAATAATTCCCGAGCTAAAGCTGGTGTCTTCTCCGAATCATTCCATGTAACCTTGGGAGGGATGAATTCATTATATGTATCACCCAAAATTGGAGCCCCTGAGATTTTGTGGACATCCCAAAGACCGATTCATACTTCTCCATGATTCAGATGGAAAGAATTGGTTTGTGGGCTCCAATGGCTGAGTATCTCCGGCATAAAGTTATCATGCCTATAAACATATGTTTTCCCAACCCAGACGGCGTCGTATATCACAACTCCTTTAAAATCCTTGACAAAATCTGCACAGGTTTGTCGCACCCAGTATGCCCAGATCCAGGTTGGCTTCACACCTCCTCCAGGACGGAAGTCCCAACTTCTCTTCTAGCCTTTGGATTGATCCATATGAGAGTTTTGGAAAATTGAGGGATAATAATGTGGGTGTAGATCAGGCTTATGAGGTTTCAGATCTGGCGTTAAAGGGCTATGATTTATCATATAGTCCTTCTCCACTATTCCAACATTTATAAATACTCCTCCACATGAGATGTTTGCTGCAGCAAAGTTGGTGTAGTTCTGAAACCAAGATATTGGAAGATAGTTCTTTTCCTCTGGAATGGTAACTTCTCGCAGATGACCATAGCCATACAAAGGCAGATAAATGCTTTGGGGGAAGTCACGATGATACTTCTTCAAATACTTATCCAAATCCGGGAGAGTTCTATCGCAGACAGTATAGTAATCATGGCCAATGATGCTAAACTTATCATCAAGTCACTTGCTTTCCAGTTCATCATCCGTTCCGATTATCTTGGGAGCCATTGAATCTTCACCAAAGTTGAATAATTAACTCTTAAGTAAGTTGATTTTTCAAAAAAATTGTGAAGGAATTCGAAAAAAATGGATAATACATTAAGGCGTGCAAGTCTAATTTTGGCGTGCAAGTGTGGATGTGTCGTGCAAGTGTTTGGCGCGAAAGTATCACCGTGCACGTCCTATTACCTCTACAACAGCACGATAGCAGTGAAATAGTGGGAAAAAATTAACTTGCAGGACGAGACCAACATGCACGATGAGAGCAAGAAATTTGAGATCTGGTGGCTTTGAGCGAGGAATGACCACATATATATAGGCCAGGACGCAACCCTGTGCGCCTAAATGCCTGCGGGGCTCACACTTGCGCGCCGCAATCTGCTCGCTCAACAGAACTTGCACGCCGCATGTTCCTTGGTTTTCTTCTTTTCCTCAGAGTCACATCCTCACTTCTCTCAGATCCAACTCTGAGGGGGAACTTTTGTTGACGCTCCTTTCTATCATAGAGTTTAAAGGAAGGTAAAGGAAAATACCTTGAACCCAAAGTGATTCATCCTTTGAAGAAACATCAAAAACATTGACAAAGGCATGAACCAAGATTCTAATGCACTTGGGTCGCGCAAGTTCCATCAAGGTCGCGCAAGTATACTTGCGCACCGCCCATTGGTCGTGCAGGTGATTTGCACTCCTTCTTTGAAATTTTTTCCAGGGTCTCTCGAGCCTATAAATACCGCTGTGGGCCCCCCCATTTTGGGGACGAAAAATTCCAGAACCTCATATTTGAGCTCATGATGCCCTAGTCTCTTCTCAAAGCGTCTGAACACTTCTAAGGTAATTTCTTACCTATAATGGAAGATCTAAAGAGGGGGAGGAAGGCCTATGTGTTGAAACTCATCAACACTTGCGCGCCTAGGTGGACATCCCTTAAGGGAAATAGCCACACTTGCGCCCCACCTTACCCCTTCTACATAACTTATGCGCCTCTCTTCTTGAAGTCTCTAGTGGTAGTATTAAAGGCTTAAGCCAAGCCTCGCCCAAGTTCTACTCTATGGATTGGCCAGCGCGCAAGTACCCATGCGTCGGGCAGGTACACCAGCGCGACCAGGACTTGTGCTCCCACGCAGTACTTGCGTGCTCACGTAGTACTTGCCCACCCCTCTCTTTTGGGTGCCCTTCCTGCCCATTTCACCCCACTTACACCTATCCATCTATCCTCTTCAAGATTAAGCCTTAATAACTTTCTCCAAAGCCATTTATGGCATGATTTCCTTATTGGAATCCTTATCTGAAAGAAATTATGTGGAACATCTCTCAAAACCTAGTGATTTACACATCTTTACATCACTAAAGTTAGAGAGTTCATTCATTTAACCTCATACTTAACGATGAGAAAATCCTTAACCTGGGCCTCCTTTTCAGGAGTAAGCCCCAGTCAAAATTCTCATTAATTTGGGCATCCTCCTTAGGAGTAATCCCCAATTCCTCATTAACTTGGGGCTCCTTTTTAGGAGTAATCCCCAAGTCCTCATTAATTTGGGCATCCTCTTTAGGAGTAATCCCCAAGTCCTCATTAATTTGGGCATCGTTTTCAGGAGTAAGTCCCAAGTCCCCCAATATGGGAATCCTCCTTAAGAGTAAGCCCAGTCATAATTCCCTTAACTTGGGCTTCCTTTTCAGGAGTAAGCCTCAGTCTCCAAGTTCCCAAATATGGGCATCCTCCTTAGGAGTAAGCCCCAACCATGGTTCTCTTAACAAGGGCTTCCTCTTCAGGAATAATCCCAAGTATCAAAGTCTACAAATATGGTCATCCTCCTTAGGAGTAAGCCCCAAGTCCCTTAACCTGGGCCTCCTTCTTAGGAGTAAGCCCCAGTCTTAATTTCTCTTAACCATACTTAATTTACTTTTGATATAGGATTCTTTCTCAGGAGTAAAACCCAATCATAAGTCCCCTTCTAACTTGGGCATCTTCCTTAGGAGTAAGCCCCAAGATTAGAGTATCCAAATCTCTATAAAGTACATATACCTTTATGGACCCTGTTTCTGGATTTCTTCCCTGAAGTAAATCTTAATATTCATCTATTTGGGCAGTCATACATACATAAGCCCCACATCATTTCTTATGATTGAATCTGTCATGGCACAATTGTCTGGTTTTACCAATACATCTTGTTTCTCACACCGAGCATGACTCACGTGAGCTTAGAGTGTAAAATTAATTATGACATCTTTCTTTGATCCATCAATCATAAATAAACATCATACTCCCTTACTTGAACTACGTGGGTTCTGATTTCTTTTCTAAAAAAAGGATACATAGGTAGCCCATCTGTGGGTACGATCCCAACTCTAAAATAATCCATGTCCTTCTGAATGACAATAAACATCAAGTGCCCCACTGAGTGGCTTTAAAACCAGCATGGTCATCATAATGACCAAGAGACTTTTATATAATGTGTCAAAGGATACCATTGACCAAGAATCTCTAAAAAATATAGATGATTGTCTATCGATGAAGAACCACGAATACATATAAAATATTCTCTAAATTTTCTACATATTTAATCATTGATTTTTAGATCTAAAGAAAAGCTCATTTTATACATGGTAATGTAATAATGATTCACGAACATAACTTAAATCTATAAAGAGAGTCCCAGTGTACACAATAATTCCCCTCAAAAAGGTGTGATGAGTCCGACCTCCCATCCTCTTGACCAATGCAAATTCCTAAGTCTCATTAGTTCACAACTAATGAGCACCTACATTTGGAAAGTAGGTCCAAATAGATATAGAATCATTGGATGTTTCCGGTTCTATGAACAAACCCGTTAGAAACCACTTAGAATGTTTGAATCTTAAATCAATGAGATCATATCCAATTCCATAGGAAACAAAAAATGGCGAACCCGATGTGAATCATTAACCGAAGTAAAAATGATGTTTTATTTATTTGTTAGGCCCCTATTTAAACTCAATGAGTGGGCTAACAAAACAATCAATAACATATGTGGTTATCCAAAATATGTAGTGGTCGGACTTATCTTGATTACATCTGTTATATCAAACATGCACTCTTTTACAATATCTTCTGCATTACGATAATGGATTTTCTTAAGTCCACGTATGTGAATACCTCTGTTGTGAAAACCTCTGTTGTGAATGCATCTGCTGCTGCTCCAACTGGATCGTCGTCTGCTCTGAGGACGACATCACTTACTCAGTGTCTTCAACGTTGGGTATCAAATGTACCGGTGAAGGAGTACTATCAATATGGTACCATTCCAACTCTGGAGGTTGCCCGACAAGCCCTCCAAGTGAACAATTCACCCTGGTCATCCAGACAGTGATGACCAGTGATCAAGAAGCAGGCGGTGCTAACCACCGTCTCCAACCGTTTCGGGTCGTTATCCCCGGAACACAATCACTGCCCACTCCAATATTCTGAGGAGGTGAATGAGAAGGTCCCTTAGGTCCTTAATTCAAGAAGATAGAAGTCCTTCCCAAGGGATCCCATCAACAATCGCCGCCAGAATCATGCGACAGTGCGCCCTCAACATGATGAGGGTATCGACTCCAGGCTTTCAGATCAGGTTCCTCGAACCCGAGAAGGCAAGATGAACCACCAAATGTGAAATCCGTTCAACAGTGAGCAGGTTCTCATCTCTTACATCTCTGGAGAAGTCCACCAACCTAACATGGTGGCATGCAACGAGCAGGAACACACACCCGTCTGTTTTAATTCTGATGTCCAGTAAACTCGTCTGGCAGCATAACGCCAATCCCGCCAGGAAATTCAAGCGGAGTACTATAGACAGGAACATACACCTGTTTATAAATAATCAGCAAGTCCGCAGGCTCGTCTGACTACATACGATCAACCCCGCCAACCCAATGTGTTGACCGTTGGTAAACAGGCACATACACCTACTTACACTCATCAATCCTGCAATCAGCCTTGTCTGTCAGTGTTGAAGGAGGCTCGTCAACCATGTTCAGCGGAGTGTAATCAGCAAGCACATACACCTGCTCTTATTGATAAAGCCTACCAATAGTCTCATTTGGTTGCATTCGGAGAAGTCAGTCGGAAAGCTCCAGCGACAAACAGGAGGCAGACTCAACTCTTTTCCCCCACACTTGAGTGCTGTTAGGATTCACTGACAGGAAAAGGAGGACAGGAGTAGGAACACACACTTACTCCAAGCACGTAAGGGACGTATATTCCCGTTCCGGCAGCTGAAGTCACCAAGAATATTCTATCAATGTTGAAAGAGCTGAAGAAAATCCATACTCATATTCTGGATGTCTGCCAGGATATTATAACAGCTTCTGTAGCATCTCAGGGAAAGACACATAAATCTATCCCTGCCAGTGGAGTGACACATCAAAAGTTCACTCTAGAACAGACACACACCTCTGTTCCAGTCCAAGGGGGTTGTGGGGCGTACTCTCTCATATTATACGGACAACCAAGTCAAGCACGTACACCTAGTTTGAGCGGAGATAATCAGTCTAACCTGATCATCTCTCATGAGCAGTAACATACACCTGCCAACTTGAGTAAGAAGGCGTCTAAGAAGAAGACCCACCCAGCACAGTCAACAAATAAAAGGCCCATCTGTGATAAGGCCTTACTCTATGCTAGAGTTCTTGAAGCCCTCAGACAATTATCTGTTGGAATTCAAGATTCTACTCTTTCAGTTCCCAATAGTGAGAACATTAATTCTGATTGTCTGCATCAGATACTTCCTCATGAAGTCTTGCTTCATGAAGATTCAGTCGATCTTGATGTTTCATCTTCAGATGAGAGCCACAAGAACCCTTTGTGTGGTCAAAAGACCAAGTCTCGTCCTCTCAAAAAGGTGTGATGAGTTTGAACTCTCATCCTCTCGACCAATAAAATTCTTAAGTCTCGTCAGTTCACAACTAATGAGCACCTACCTTTGGAAATTAGGTCCAAATGGATATGGAATCATTGGATGTTTCTGGTTCTATGAACAAACCCATTAGAAACCTCTAGGAATGTTTTAATCTTAAATCAATTAGATCATCCCCAATTCCAGAGGAAACAGTTTCCAAATGGGTTGAGGTTTTGTAATTATCAAAATATTAATATAGTAGTGTTATAAAATTTATTTAGAATAATATTTTCACATGATTTTTTATACTGAAAGCTTTTACGACGGATAGTGGAACTCGTTTAAAAAAATAAGATTCAAATCATTGATGGATAAGTGTGAATTTTCCCATAGAATAGGAACTACTTACCTTAAAAACATAGTATAAAGGTAAAATCTTCAAATAAAAAGCAATAAAAAATTTAGAAAAAATTTCCATTAACTCTAAGAAGCATTGGTCTTTGAAATTAGATATTCCATTATGGGCCTAGAGAACTGCATTCAAAACCAAAATTGGCATTTATACCTAGTGGTTGTTGTTTTGAAAATCATATCATTTACATTTGGCATTACAACACAATTCTTACTAGGTTGTGATGACTTTGATCTTTGATTTTAAGACTGCTAGAGAGATAATAATGTTTGATATTTCTAAGTTATATGAAATTAAAAAGGGTTCTATGACAATGGTCATATTTATAAAGGTAGGGTGCGTTTCTTCATGATTTCTTAATTTGAAATAGATAATTCAAGGTAAGTTATATTGTTCTTCTTTTTAATTATAGGAAAGTTAAAATATAAGTGTTCTGGACCATTCACTATTCTTAGAGTGTTTAAAAATGGAATATTGAAATTGTTGGAGGAGAGAATAGATTGATTCTAGTAAATTGTTAGATGATCAAACATTATTTTTAAGTCTAGACAAATGGCTTGGATACCATATTTGTGATTGAAAACTATGTTTTAACTAAACTCTAACTAAATACTTTAAATTTACTACTTCATGGGAGTTAACCCATGGCCATTCATGGGTGTTTTTCTCTTGTGTTTTTATAAATAATAAAGTGTTTTTGTGATTTTTATATAACTCTCTGTTTATAATTGGATTTAAATATTAGTATTCTTCCCTTTTAAAAATAATTTTGTAGGTGTGGTGATAAGAGAAGAGAAGAGTCCTAGTTTTTATCATGTCAAAGAGAAGTTGAATGCTGGATATTTCAGGATTTAAGATCCCTAAAACTCTTCCTCTAGTTTCATTATTTTTTAGCTTAAATTGTTGAAGTTTGATGTTAGTCTATTTCAATTTTTTGTAACAAAAAGTAGAATAAACCAGAATATATTTCAATAAATTCTATGAGGGAAGAGAAAATTTTGGATAAACTCAAAGGATAAATATTATCAAATTAGGGGAGTGTTTATTTAAATTTTTTCATTTAATTTTGGTTTTATAGTGTTTTGGTTGAAAATTAAACATTATTGTTTTTAAATCTACTCATAGTGTAAAATTAAGTTTGGGGAAGTGAATCCACTTATTGTTTTTTTAAATTGATTCTGGATATTTTAATGGGTGTTTATCCTAATGTTAGCTAGTTTTTTGAAAATATAAATTTAGTAAAACTTTAAAACTTATGGGAACCATGAAAATGAATTTTATTTTATTTGTTGTCTACTCAATATTTGGAATGATACATATTTTTAAATTTATTGAAAATTATTGAGTCTGTAAAAAAAGAAAATGCATGAACTTTTTGCATACTTTTTTATTAAATTATTTGAAATTGTGGAAAGAACATGTTTGAATGGTCTTGTGAACCTAAAATTTAATTTGAACTTTTTTCAATTAAACATATTTTAAAATTTAAATACCTAATTATTTCTCCCATTTTAAGGCAAAAATAGGGATATTTTTTATTTTTAAGTGTGGGGATGGGGTTTTCTTAACTGAACTTAAATTTTAATTAATATTAACCAATAAAAATTCCATCATATTTTTTAAAAATGTGAATTTTTAAGAATCACTTCAAAAGTTTGTAGTGGGTGACAATTTTTCTATAAATTGACGGTTGTGATGCCACATTGAGGAGATTAATTTTTATTAACTTATGGATTTAATTGGGTAAATAATTTTTCATTCCATATTGAAAACAGTGTATTTCAATAAAACATTAGAATAATTTTATACAATAATCACTGATTATGATATTTTAAATTAGAATTTAACTCATAAGATATGTATCCAAATGGATTATGAAATGAAAATCCTAATCCAAGTTGAACTAATTATTTTATTATTTTCAATTTTTATTCATAAACTTTTGGATAGAGTATTAATTCAACAAATAACTTATCAATACACCTTATTAAATAGGTTTCTTATTTATTATGGCTTATTAAATTGTGTGATTCATCTCTCCTATAGGTAAAGAGAAATTTGGACTTTCAGTGGGATGAAAATTGGCATTTGTTAAATTTTAATTTTAATCATTTTTTTGTAAAAAAGTAACTAACTTTTTAGTGAATATTTTTTATTTATATGGGAATTAAAATTTTTATACTTGAGAGAATCCATGTAGGATTTTTTTTTTCAAAGTCAATTTATTGTGGAATTAAAAAAATTCAAACTAGAGATTCGTTTTCTACTACTTAATCAATACTAAGTGTTTACTTGAGGATAAGAAACATATTACGTGTTGGGGAATTTTATGTGTGTTTAATTATCTTGTTTTTCTACACAATTTTTGGTATATTTTTTTATGTTTTTAATTTAAAATTAGACATTAATCGGTTAATTATAATTAAATTTTTATTTTATTCTCAAATTAGTAAATATTGGTAATTATTTTTGTTTTGTTTTTTTAGTTTAAATTATCCTTTTGTTATTATTTGAAATATTTATTTATTTTATTTTTAAATTTTATATTTAAATTTTAATTTAATGTTTTATTGATTAATTTTTTATTTATATTAATTAAATATGTAATTCCTTTGTTCTTGATTTGATTATATTTATTAACTTTACTTCATAAATTTAATGTATTTAATTTTTGATATTTAATTTGTTTGAATCTAATATTAGGTTCAATAACCTAACATTTGAAGGATGTACCCCACAGTGGTGAAACCTACATTGGTGAAGGTGACCCCCACATTTGAAGATAAAACTCACACAATATAATCTTTTTGTTGTTACTCGTATGTACCTAACTCCATTTAGCTTATGAACATGAGATTGAGAAAGATTGATTTTACTCATGTGTTTTTTCTTAGATTCAATGTGGGAACTTAATATGAGCTCTAGTATGATTAATTATTATGATAAAAACACAAATTTTAAATTTGATGGTGCACTAGAATCTGGTCAGGATTAGGATCAAGAAATGGGAAGTGGTAGAAGGAACAAAGTAGTGAGATTAAATATTCCTCATAGAACTTCTAGAATCTGTTCCAGAGACTTAACAAATCACAGATCTGTGTGTTGTGGTTGTCAGAAGAGGTATTCTTAAGTCTTTTTCTGGTCACAAAGTATTGTGACTAGTGATATGTAGTTAGTGAATAGTTGAAAATTAAATTAATTCAATGTAATATGATTGTGACTAACCTAAAATAAAAAACAAAAATTGGGATAATAGGATAGTAAAAGTGTTTACGAACAAAAATATTTGGATCCAAGAACTTTTTGGGTAGAGACTTCTATAGAGGAGAAATAGGCAGCGCGGGAGCTTGTTTGGTAGCAAAAGATCAAGGTAATACTCCTTGTCTTATTAGTATTTCTTTATTTTTCATGTTCTTTATATATAATTGTTATCTGATAAAATATAAAATATTTTTCATCTAAAATTATTCATGAGGAATTTAATTGTTTGGATTCATATTTTCACTTCTTTTTGTTAATTCTACATATAAATTGTTTATACCTCTATCAATTAACTTATAAGACCTTAGAATCTTTCAGTGAGATTGATTTTTATTATAATTTATTTAAAATTTTATAGTTGGATGAAAATTGAAAGTGGAAAGATTTAAGAATCATCCCTCTGTAGGTTAATCCCTTAGTAAAGGAGATTCGAAAAATGAATTTTGTGAATGAATGTGAAATTAATCTTCTAAGAAAGAAGAAATATATTTATAAACCAAATAATTAAAATTTCCCTTTCCTTTCAAATTTTCTCATTCACTTCTTTCTTATTATTAATTTCATTAATCAAATAATCTTTCTTCTATTCATCTTATTTTATAAAAAATTTCATTGTTGTTTACTACATGTGCCGGTGGTGTTTTTGGTTTTTGGTTTTCTTTCTTGGATCAAACTCTTTATTTTATTCAATAGGGATTCAATACCTATATTACTATTATTTAGTATATTTTAGGTTTAAATTTGGGTCCTTCAATGATATATCCACCACCAAATTCATGATGGAGTGGTAGGGCCATGTTATTTCTGGCTTTTAGATCATCATTGAGAGTTTCTAAATTGGAATATATCGTTGTTCGTGGGTGAATAAGGATATCACAAGGTGATAGAGTGTATTTAAAGGATCTAAGAGATATAAAGTCTCTACAAACTCTATATTTCACTAGGTAGAGGCACACTACTCCTTTTTTCAAAGGGGTAAGATCTAATTAGTGGAGGAAAACAATATATCCCCAAACCATTATGGGATTTTATTGGGAATGTTTCAAGGATAACTTCATCTATAATTTTTATCCCGGAGAGGTGAGAATTTATAGGGATATGTAATAATTGGGTATCCTCCATAGCGATCAGTCAGTGGAGTCTTATGTGGAATGATTCTCTAAACTAGTTTCTTTCTCTCCTCTATTGGCTACAAATGATTCAAATAATGTGTGGTTTTTTCAAGGGACTTCATCTAGATCTCATTTTCGTGTTGTTTCATTCTAGACTAACTACATTAAGTTAATTGGTGTGTGTGGTTGTTGTTGTTGAGGATATTTTGGTAGAGAAACCTCTGGTGGGGGATGTTGTGATCCTTTTTTTAAACAATGGTGTTTTAATGAGAAAGAAATATAATCTATTTGTATGATCTCAATCTGGGAAGTATGATAATTATAGGCCTTTGTTTCGAACATCTCTAAGGACCTATAATATTTATGGTCATCTTGGTCATTTTCAATGGATCTGTAACTGAGTGTACATCAGAAGAAAAATTCCCAGACTCAACTTTATTCTGACTAGTGATCTGCGGTGTTGCTTCCACCAATATAAGCATAAACTATTTTTTGGTTTTGAGGATGTTCTCTAGGTACTACTCATTTTGTTGGAAATAATTCTTTATCTTTTGTACATACCATTTATTTTGATGTAATGGATGACATATATATTATCTTGTGTTCTTATCTTTTGAATTTTCATTTCTATTTTTCTTACTTGTTGTTGTATTTACACATGGTGTTGACTATGGTTTGTGGTTTTTTTGAATCCTCCTTTTTTCATAAGGAAGATATGAATGTACACCCACATTGGGGTTTCTCTTCATCACAATAATGTTAACTTTCAGTGAATTTGAGACACCTCGAATGAATACTTCTTTAACCTTCAAACATCCAAATGAGATTTGGAACAATAATTCTGGAAAATATGGTTCAGAATGACTTTCTATCTTAACCTGTGTTTTTCCATTATATCTCTCTATTTCTCATAGCTGGTTTCTTCCTCTTTTGATGTCAATCCAAGGGTTAATATAGATTACTATATATTTAACATTGTTCCAAGTGACCCCTATATTTATTATGGATCATCATGCACTATAAGATATGAATTTTCCATAGATAGTTTCATCTCATAACACCCATCGACTAAAACAGTCAGCATACTAAAAATGGAATGGTTGCGGCATGGACAAGAATTTTTCACTGTAGTATCACCTTTTTTACATATACCGCAACATGTCCACATTCAATACGATGAAACCACTTCTTCTATTGAACTTCATATTGAATGTTCAAAAAAAAACTCTATTGTGATACTTGCATTTTTCTAGATCCACTTTTCTTGTGTACTAAATCCTTCTATAAATCCCTTAAAATTTCGGCCTTAAACTGATTCTCACATTGAACTAGTTGTGACATGGAGACAACTACTATATTGTAGCCTCTTATAGGAAATTGTATGCAGAAATATTTACTTATTCTATAATTAGAAACTCTATATAATAAGGCACAGCTATGACATGGACCGCTTCATGTCAAACAGGGCTACGAAAAATCCATTTTCATATGGTATGGACATGTTTAATGCTAAGAAATCAAAATTAATTTCTTATTCAAATTTCATATTATCCACATCGCAATAACCAGAAATATTTTAGGAAAATTCTTCTAAAATGGGACTCCAACGTATCCTTGTGTGTTGTGGTGTGGGGACCCTAAAAATTCTAGTGGCTCCAAAAAACCCTCCATAACCCACTCTACACTATGGTTATTATAGATACAGTGTAGCCCAAAACCCATGATTCCCTCATCATAATTGACTCTCGTAAACTCATCAAATATAAGTAAACCCATTCCATTGACTAGAAAGATGAGATTAATATGTTCCTCTCTCAGCCTCCTCCACAGAGATGCCATGCACCATAGGCTTCTTACTTGGAATTGTTTCCCCTTCGATGCAGACCACTACTCCATGCACACACCAACCTGTATGCACTCAAGCCTTCCCTTTGATACCACCATGGATGGATTACTTGGATAGTTCCCTTTTGTGGTTGAGCTTTCTCCCACATATGCAACATTGATCCGACTTGGTTTCCTTGATAAATTTGGCCTCATTTTTATGTCATAACCTTCTAGGTTGCATCATTGTTAAGTTGAATACGACGTGGCATTTTGATTCCTATTAAAATAATCCTTCTACACTTTATCAAAAAAACTCATCACCCAAAAACATTAAAAATGGATTTTATCCAATAATCTCACCCTTTGGATTTTTTGACAATTCTCCAAACACACATACAATCTTAAAAAAGAAGCCACTTTCATAAATTGTATCAAAGATACCGTAATCATAAATTCTAAGCCTATGTGAGAAATTATCAGGATGAAGAACAAAAATAGAATTAAAAAAATCACTGCCACCTTTGGATCATTTGAACCACACCAAAAACTATTGAAACTACCCCTCATTAAACTTTGGCATACTTTCCCTTTTTTCTATACCGTTTCCCCCCTATAAAATGCACCAAATGCATTTGGATCTACCCCCACCCCCCATTTAGAAATTAAACCAAAGAATTCAATAATCGAAAATGTCCAAAATATGATATTATAAATCAGACTAATTGAGGTAAGAAAAACATATCTGTCTCTTTAAAGAATCTATGGGGAGTGGGGGTCTGAGATAAAATCAATTAAGTGAATGAACATAGTTGGAATCCAAGAAAAAAACAATGCCTCTTTGACACTACTTTGAGTAGTGAATTTTTCAAGATATATATAACTTGATCTTATGTTGACACATACTCCAAAACCACAACTCCATGCTCAACTATGTCCTTTATGAAAAGATATTTGATCTCGATTTTCTTTGAATATGAATATTGGATAATATTTTTGCTAATATTGATCATAAAAGGGTTTTGACACATGATGGAAATGGGAGAAATTACTTCAACACCAACATCATCATGTTTTTTGTTTCATCAACAGAAATTGCGGGCATTCTTGAATTGCAATAATGTACTCAACTTCTACGATGCTACAAGAAATAAAATCATGTTTCTTGATTTTTATAGAAATGCATGAACTCCCAAGATAAAAAAGAACCATTAGAAGTTGATTTTCTGTCATCTACTGAACAAACCCAATCTGCATCATTAGATCTCACTAAATTCCATTCTACTTCATTGTGATATTACAACCCATAGTCTGTTATATAATGAATGTATCAAAGAATTATTTTCACATATTTCATTTAGATCACCTTGGGATCACTCTAGAAATGAGAATTTGATGAGTGAAAAATAATATTTCACTGCTAAAAATTTGGCCATTAGCGACCGCCAATGGCGGTTACTTTAGGCCTGTCATCGTAGAACTACAGCGACTGCCTTTGGCGATCACTGAAGGAGGCCAAAATTCCAGCCTACAGCGACCGCCAGGCGGTCACTGACTATTGCTCAGCCGAGAAAAAGCAACCGCCAGGGGCGGTCGCTGTCCTAATCCTTGGCCAAGATACAACGACTGCCAGTGGTGGTCATAGTTCTGATTCTTGGCCGAATTATAGCGATCGCCAATGGCAGTCTCTATCTTGGAGAAATTTAAAAAAAAAGAATTTTACAGTTCCCAACAAAAACAGGGTAAAAATCATAAAAAAAAAAAGAAAACAATTCCAAACAACATAAACATCAAGATCATCATAAACAATAAATGACAGACATGCTTCAATGATCAAAATAGTTACAATCCATTTCAATCTTCTACTTTAATAAACCTACAATAAGATACAAATAAACAACTAAACAAAACTTATGTAAATTAAACAAATTTATTCAGTTAATATACATATATATATAATAAAATTAAATCAGACATCAAATTATGGGTGCTATAATAATTTAAAACAACAAATTTAAGAAATATTATCATTTTAGGATTTTTTTTCTTGTTTTGGAGTCTTTGGTTTAACTTATAGAAGTGTTTTGTGGTCTAAAAAGGAATGCTCTCTCCGCACAGCGTGTGAAACTGTTAAAAAAATATTTAGACATATCGAACACACCATATGTCGGAATGAAGTTTCATCTCCTCTTAAATGTCACAAATAATAATCCTACTGTTTTCGTGTGATTTCAAGTTATTCTGAGCATGTTTTCTCTGAATTCAACTGTTACACGTCGTTTTGGAATTTTATGACTCCAGAAATGTGTTTCTAGTCACCGCGGTCAAACGACACCTCCGATTGAAGTTCTATCCACCCAAAAAAATTTCAATTCACACCACGGTTGTTGTCGTATGATTTCATGGCATTCTGAGGTCATTTGGCTAGTTTTCACCACCCAACGCACCTTTTTAGAGCACGCCGAACTGTTCAAAATAGAATATTCGGTCGTATCGCACACACCACAGGTCTGATTGATGTTTCATCTCCTCCTGCATGTCACGAATAATATTCCTATTGTTTTCATGTGATTTCAAGTCATTCTGAGCACGTTTTCTCTAAATTCGACCGTTACACGTCGTTTTGGCATTTTATGACTCTGGAAATGTGTTTCCAGTCACTACGGTCAAAAGAAACCTCCAATCGATGTGGTTTCTACCTGAACATTTCACAAGTCACACCACAATTTTTGTCATATGATTTCATGGCATTTCGAGGTCGTTCGGCTGGTTTTCACCTCCCAACGCGCCCTTTTAGAGCGTGATGAACTGTTCAAACCACCATTTTCGTTTGTACCATGCACACCACATGTCTGATAGACATTTATTCTCCTCCTACATGTCAAAAATAATATTACTATTGTTTTTGTGTGATTTCAAGTCATTCTGAGTACATTTTCTATAAATTCAACCATTACATGTCGTTTTGGCGTTTTATGACTCCAGGAATACATTTTCGGTCACTACGGTCAAACAACACCTCCGATTGATGTGTTTTCTGCTCGAACATTTCACAATTCACCCCACAGTTGTTTACGTATGATATCATGGAATTATGAGGTCGTTCGGATAGTTTTCACCACCCAAAGGGCCCTTTTAAAGCAGGTCGAATTGTTCAAAACAGCATATTCAGTCATAACGCGCACACTGCACGTCCGATTGACATGTCATCTCTTTTACATGTCACGAATAATATTCCTATTTTTTTCTTTTGTTTTCAAGTCATTCTGAGCACATTTTCTCTGAATTAGACCGTTATACGTCATTTTGGTGTTTTATGACTCCAGAAATGTGTTTCCAGTCACCGCGGTCAAATGAAACCTCGGACTGACGTGTCGTCTACCCGACCATTTTAGAATTCAAACCATGGTTGTTGTAGTATGATTTCATGGCATTATGAGGTCGTTCGACTGGTTTTTACCACACAATGCGCCCTTTTAGAGAGCACCAAACTGTTCAAAACTGCATATTCAGTCGTACCGCACACACTGCACGTCTGATTAATGTGTTGCCTCCTCCTATATTTAAGGAATAATATTCCTATTTTCTGTGTGATTTCAAGTCATTCTAAGCACTTTTTCTCTATATTTGACCGTTACACGTCATTTTAGAGTTTTATGACTCCGGAAATGCATTTTTGGTCACCGCGGTCAAACGACACCTCCGATTAACGTGTTATATGCGCTACCATTTCAAAATTCACACCACGGTTGTTGTAGTATGATTTAATCGCATTTTGAGGTCGTTAAGCTGGTTCTCACCACCCAATGTGCCCTTTTAGAGTGTGTCGAACTGTTCAAAATAGCATATTCGGTCGTACCATGCACACCGCACATCTGATTGATGTGTCGTCTCCTCCTACATGTCACGAATAATATTTATATTTTTTTTGTGATTTCCAGTCATTCTGAGCACGTTTTCTCTGAATTCATCTGTTACACGTCATTTTGGAATTTTGTGACTCCGAAAATTCATTTAAGGTCACCGTAGTCAAAGGACACCTCCAATTGATGTTATGTCTACCCGACCATTTCACAATTCACACCACGGTTGTTTTCGTATGATTTCATGGCATTTTGAGGTCGTTCGGCTGGTTTTCACCACCCAACGCACCCTTTTAGTGTGTGTCAAATTGTTCAAAACAACATATTCGATCATACTATGCACACTGCACATCCGATTGACATGTTGTCTCCTCTTACATGTCACGAATAACATTCCTATTATTTTCGTGTGATTACAAGTCATTCTGAGCATGTTTTCTCTGAATTCGGTCGTTACATGTCATTTTGGCATTTTATGACTCTAGAAATGTGTTTCTAATCACCACGATCAAAATACACCTCTGATTGATGTTCTGTATACCTGACCATTTTTTAATTCATATCACAGTTGTTGTTTTATGATTTCATGGCATTATGATGTCATCCAACTGGTTTTCACCACACAATGTGCCCTTTTAGAGTGTTCTGAACTGTTCAAAACAGCATATTCAGTTGTAACGGGCACACCGCACGTCTGATTGATGTGTTGTCTCCTCCTACATGTCACAAATAATATTCCTATTGTTTTGGTGTGATTTCAAGCCATTATGAGCAAGTTTTCTCTAAATTCGACCGTTACACGTTGTTTTGGCGTTTTATGACTCCAGAAATGCGTTTTCGGTCACCGTGGTCTAACGACACCTCTAATTGATGTGTTGTCTGCCTGACCATTTCACAATTCACACCACAGTTGTTGTCGTATTATTTCATGGAATTCCAAGGTCATTCGGCTAGTTTTCACCACCCAACGCGCCCTTTTAGAGCGCGTTGAACTGTTAAAAACAGTATATTCCATTGTACCACGCACACCGCACATCCGATTGATGTGTCGTATCCTCCTACATGTCACGAATGAAAACTGATATTCATCAAATTTACATCCACGCACTGGATCAACCCAATTACACTTTAACAATGTGTACTTCAACACGTGTGCGTATACAACATCAATGATGTCTATCAATTGACCATAGTAATAACCAGAATCAATGAATGGAAAACCTATGCCATTATTTTGTGTTGCTCATTTAGCGTCAACATATTTAATGAGAAATATAAAACCATTAGCATCTATAGCTTTATAATGGCAAGCCGTTATAGATGGACCCTCATCTAGTTGGATAATTTCTTCAGTTAGCATGGGGTCCCCTAACTCCCTCAGCTTATGAACCTACATAATTCATAGAATTCAATAATGATTTATACAGGAAGAAATTAGTATAATAATTCACTTATAATGAAAATCAATTTATACAAACATAATCTTTGAACCAATCATGAAATGATTCATAATGTGATTGTTGAATTTGATACTCAGTCGCACGATACATATCTTCTTTCATCTCATTAATATGTTTCCTGCAAATGATAATGTGATGTTTAAATGATCAACTTATTCAAACAAGACATATAAAAGTTAAACAATAAAAGTTATAAGACACTTACTGCACTAATGGTGCAACTGATGGAGTATTGAACAAGATATATCGATGTGCTTGTATCCACTCGATGTTGTCCATATCAAATATGGTTCCTTCTCCAACTGGACCATCATGAATCTGATAGGGCTTATCTAATTTTATTTCAAGGTCCGTAAGATATTCTGCACAAAAAGTAGTACACTCATACATCAAATTACCATTGGCTATTGATGCCTCCGTATGAGCTCTGTTGCATATAAATCATTTCAACGTACTCAAATACTACTCAATAGGATACATCCACCTGAATTTCACTAGACCAGCAGCCATTACTTCATCAGGTAGGTGAACTGTCAAGTAGACCATAACATTGAAAAATGATGGGGGAAATAGTTTCTCAAAGTGAAAAGGCATAAGTACAATTCGGTCCTGCAAACTTTTTAAACCACTCATTCGTTGATTTCATAAACAAAAATGTCTAAAAAATTACTCATCTCAATCAACAGCTGAAAAAAATTGGGGGATAAACAATCACAAATTGTTATTGGAATCAACTGCTGAAGTAGTATGTGATTGTCATGACTTTTCAACCCTTGCAATGTCCTGCTCGTCAGATTCACACACTTTGAAATATTAGAAGAGTAACCATCAGGAACCTTAAGCATTTTCAAAATGGAAACAAATGTTTCTTTCTCCTTTCTAGACATCATATACTATGCAGCAGGCATATATGCCTCATTTCCCTCAGCAAACTGTAAATGCAATTGTTTCCTTAAACCCAATTCTTCCATATCATTACATGCATTAACATGGTCCTTTGATTTTCCAATGACACCTAAAATGGTCCACAATATGTTATCAGAAACATTTTTTTTCAAGGTGAATGACACCCAAATTATGCCTTAGCGTGTTAGTTTTCCAATACGAAAGACTATAAAAAATACTTCTCTTTTTTCAATTGTGACTACATTGCCTACCCAGAGCACGAATATTATGTAATGGATGAGCTAATAAATCCCGAATTTCATATACCATGAAGATGAATTCTTCCTCAATCCGCAATAACATTTCGACTCCTATCATGATCTTTGGTGCTGGGATGAACTCTCTAGAACCATCAAATGCCACTCTGTCCTTTCGGAACCCATTCTGAGGGGGGAGAAAACATCTGTGACCCATGTATGCCCATTTTTTGGAATGTTTAAGCCAAACATATTTTTTACTTTTATTGCAACATGGGCAAGAAAATTCCCCTTTCATGATCGAGCCTGATAAATTTTGCATAAGTCGGGAAGTCATTGATTGTCCACAATAAATATTCTTGAAGTTTGACCATTTCATTCGTTTCACAGTCATAATTCATCACACGATAGCCCCAAAGTGCATTCAACTCAAAAATCAATGGATGAAGGTAAACATCAATATTATCCCCCGAACATCTAGGTCTATCAATAAGAGTTGAAAGTAATATAAATTGTTGCATCATATAAAGCCATAGAGGAAGATTATATGGAACCAACACCACAGGCCATGTGCTATGAGTTGCACCAACCATAGACTTTAATGGATTGAAACCATCTGCTACCAACCCCAATCGGACATTACGAACATCTTTAGAAAAGTCAGGATGTCCCTTAACAAAATCCTTCTATGCATGAGAGTCTTCCAGGTGGGTTAACATATCACTCTCATGAATTCTTTCTGCATGCCATATCATTAAATTAGAAACCTTAGATGACATAAAAACTTTGTTCCATCTCGGTTTAAGGGGAAAGTAACACATTTGATTTATGGCAATCGGTTTCCCCTGTATCGCAATCTGACTTTAATGAGTCTGATTTGCCCTATTCTCCTTCCACCTGAAAGTGCCACAAACCGTACAAATATCCAAATGGTCATTTTCCTTTCTAAAAAAAATATTTGTTTTCACATGCATCTATGGTCTCATATGTAAAACCTATGTTCTCAGTCAACTTACGATCATGGCAATACAACTCAGGAATCTTAGCTTCAATGGAAAGAACCTTTTTCAATAACACCAACAGCATGTCGAATGATGTGTCTGACCACTGAATAAAAGTCTTCAAATGCAACAACTCCATGATAAATGAAAATTTATTTTAAGAAGTACATCCAGGATATAATTATGTTTTTTCATCATCAAGTGATTCATAAAAACTCCTCAAATCACGATCTGCACCAGAGCAAAGATTTATCTCACCGATCTCAAGATTCAGGATGTCAATGCCTTCAAGATCCAACCCATGTACCATTTTAGTAAGCATTTCATTTATTTTATCATTCATCCTTCCATTAATATCCATCTGAACTGCATCTGTATTTTGACAACGAACATATTCTTTTCCATGATGAGTCCAAATCTTATAATTTTTCAGAAATCCGTTAAAGAATATGTGCTCCCTCACAGTATCTTGTTTTAATTGATATCTGTTAGCACATTTTCTACAAGGAAAACTAATATAGTCACTTTCAAATCCTCAATTGAAGTCAATAAAATGCATAATTCCATTGAAATATTCTCTTGACGTTCGATTTGGAAGATCAATCCAACTCTTATCCATAATATTATCTGTATAAGAAAAATTTACACAAGAATTATTACATGAATTTTTTATATCAAATATATTTAAAGTAAATACTAACCAATTTCTTCTAGACCTTTAAGAAAATAATCAAATTATATCTCTGAATAATAAACAAGAGAATAGATAATGGAATATAAGTGAAAGCCCATGTCATACCTGATTTCCCTACAAACCTATAAGGGAGGGGACCTGAAGGCGGTGTTGCGGGGGAGAAGAGAGGTAGCGGAGGGGAACCAAAGTCAGATACGGTGCGGCGAGGAAGGATACGGGCGATGGTGGTGGCGGTGAGCCGGAGGAGAGGAGGTAGTGAGGTGTTGATGGTGCAGCGAGGGTGGGATGACGAGGGAGGGGACACAGGATAGCGGGGATCTGAAGTGGATAGGCGACAGAGGCGAGGGGACGAGTAGCGGCTGTGTGGGGATGGAGGGGACCAGGCGGCAGTGGTGTCGCACCGGAGGGGATGGTGATGGATGGGTTGGGCGACGACGGTGCGGTGATGGAGGGGGATGAAGAGGGAGGGGACAGGGGATGGCGGAGAGCCGGAGCGGAGGGCGGTAAGGGGACGGGGAATGGGCAGTGAAGGGGTGGAGGGCGGAGGGCCGAGGGCCAAGGGGGCGGAGGGCAGAGGGGGCAGAGGGAAGAGGGCGGAGGCCAGAGGGTGGAGGGAAGAGGTCCGAGGGTAGAGGATGGAGGCCAGAGGGCAGAGGGGGCAGAGGCTGGAGGGGACATAGGGCGGAGGGCGGTGAGGGGACGGGAGGTGAGGATTGGAGGGCAGTGAGGGGATGGGAGGCCAGGGTGGAGGGCGGAGGGCGACGGGGGACAGGCGGCGGTGATCGAGGGGAGGGGACGCGGGTAGGGTTTCACAAGGGTACGGGGCGGGGAGCGCCAAAGCTTTTTTTTAAATACCAGCGACCGCCAAAGGCGGTCGACCGTGTCAGGGGGCTTCAAATCCCATTTCTCTAGTAGTTTTTCTATTCTAGTGGATATCAAATAGTGTAAACATATGATAATTTATCGGTACTTAGTCACATTGACCTTTTTTGCAAAAAATAATTTTGATAATTCAGTCTAGTATTTGGTGGAGTTTCCATGGGCCTATATTACTCCATGTGAAATCTATATACTACCTCCTTGGAATATTTAGTTTGTGATGAAAAATCTCATCCAGTATTTTGTAGTGCGTGTAATCCAAGGAACAATGACATTTCACTTATTAGAGACATCTTTAATTTTCACCTCATAAGTTTTGAAAACTAATTTAATTGGTTGTTATTTGAGCCACTAAAAAATATTTCATCAACAAAAATTAAAACAATTAACTGTTGTTCAGCCTTATTCTTAATATGGAGATTATGATCAACACATCCTCTATGAAAATTGATCTTGTTTATATATTTCTCTAATATAGAATACCATGCCCTTGGTTCTTTCTTAAGGCCACAAAAGACCTTATTTATAAGACACACTTTTACATCATCCTCGTTAATGAGAAACCCATATGGTTTCTCAATATATACCTCTTATTTAAGGTTTCCATTGAAGAAGGTAGATTTTACATCCATTTGATATATTTTTAAACTCTTCTAAATTGAAATGGAATGAAATAATAGTATAAATTCAAGTCATGAAATGGGTGAATATGCCTCATCCACATAAATTTCATTAATTTGGGAGTATAATTTGTACAAAATCCTTGATTTATTCTAAATCATTAAGCCATATTAATTTAGTTTATTTTATAATACACACTTTGTTCTAATGAAACTATTGTCACATTTCCTTAGAATAAATTACCATTTATTAGACTTATCGATTTGTTCAACCTCTTAATTCATAACATTAAACCAAATCTCATTATTTTCAGTCTCTTTAAAAGATTTTAGTTCTTCCAATGATAAAAAAAGATACATGCTACTAAGCCTTAATTATTATGGTTGGGATTATGGATACCTAGTCTCCCACAAAGTTTCTCTCTTTGATTTCAGACTTACTTGTTTGTATCTATGAACCTAATGGAATTTATAGTATTTTATCACAATATGAGTCTTCATTAGAGTTCTCATCATGACTTTTAATTTCCCCTGAACCCTGTGCTTCTTTATTTCCCTCAAATTTATAAATTTGGTGGTTTTCATACAAAATATGCTCATGGGTGGATGCTATTTTTCCATCTTCAACCATCACAGCTTCATTGATTTCAATATTCTTCTCAAGATTCTTGTTGAAACACATATATAATTTATTCTTTGATGATTACCCAAGAAATGTGTCCTCATATCCCCAGTCTTTAAATTTTATGTTATTTTCCTTATTGAGAATGAAACATTTACTTCCAAACTCTCATAGTAATTTCAGTGTATGATTATTTCCATACCACATTATATACATAGTTTACTATTTATATGCAGATAGTAAAGCTATATCAGAGATGTACACCATTTTAAGAACCACTTATTTCCAATATATATTTGGAAGAGACTTTTCAATCAACATGTTTGACCTAGGTTATTAATTATAATATTTTTTCTTTCCACAACACCATTCTATTCGGTTGTTATAATAGCCAATACCTGATGGTGAATTCCATGCTTTTACAAATATTGTTTAAGTTGATGATTTTTTAATTCAGTACCATTAATAGTTATAAACTTTAGGATCTTAAAACCAATAATCTTTTTTTCTCTCCTCCAATGTAGATGGATACATATGTATACTTCAGTCTTGTTTGTGATAGGAAAAATCCATGTAATTTTTCTTTAGTCATCTATAAATAGCATAAAGTAAATTCCTTCATCTATTTAATCGGGTGAAATTGGAACACAAACATCCACATGCATAAGATCCAGAAACCTTGATGCCTTTATCTTCTTTTTCTTATTGTACTTTTGTTTAATCTTCACTTTTTATCATCAATCACATATGTGGTTGTGATCATATGTAAGATAGTAAAAATCATGATCTATATTTCTATTTACTAACCTTTCCCATGATTTTTATCTCAAATGGTCTAGAAATATATGTTATAACCTATTCTATACTTATTTGGAAAACATATATAAACTTACCTCCCCAACAAAGTAGATATTCCCCTTAGTCCTTTTTCCCTTGAGAATAAATTAACCTTCTTTAGATTTTCCAGTATATGCCTTTTGAATTTTGACCGAATTATATTGCATGAACATGGTCACATAATTAGATGACATTGAGAATATTATGACTCAACCCATAAACTAGAATAATGTTTGTTCACATGATATATTTTCCTACAATATTTTCTTTTTTAGAACAAAAAATATTAAGACCCTCATCACTCCAGAAATGAATGATGCTATCTTTACTGTTCTTAAAGCTCATTAGGAGTTATTTATTTCTAGTTATATGTGATGTCCTTCTTATATCCCCAAACCATGAGCATGACATTCTAATTTTCCTTAGGTACATCTCAATAACATTAGTTTTCTCCAAACTCCCCTTTATCACCCATGTTATTGATGATTATGCCTTATAAGTAGATGACTCTATGAGGTCTTATTCTTCTTAAAAATTGAAAAACTATTTTTGGTTTAATATCTTTGGGTGAAGGTTCCGTTTTTTACTTCCTTCCACTTTTAGGTATTCTTTATGACGCTTGTTTCATTCTTGAAGTGTAATAAATTTCTTTAGGTTCTAAGACTTCAAAGAAATATCCATCAAATGAAAAAAAAAATATAACTTTTTATTTTATATTTGGATTGATGTTTCTCTCAAAAGCAACTTCAATAAATATAGCACACATAGTAAATCAGACCCAAATTTATACATAAAAACATCTAACTCTTGAAGCATTGGAATTCATCTTGGACACATTGTTAGTTTAAAATTATAGTGTTGTGAAGATCATTAATATTCACATGGTTAGTGATTGAGGTTTTTAAACAATCACATGTTTTTCTCTATCTTTAGTCCACTTAACTTCAGGAATAGGCTTGGGTTACTCCTTAGATATTCCATTGGATTGACTTAATGATGATTCATGTGTATATCCTATCATCATTATTGGTGTTAATAATTGTTCTTGATCTTGAAAATTTCAATTCCAATTCATGATTTATTCTTCTAAGTCCTCAATTCTCTTAACTTTTTTACTGTTATTTTTATCCAAACCATTAATGATTTGAAATTTTTCTTTAATTTTAAGCTTTAGTTCAACTGCCTTACCAAATTTTTTTAAAATTCCATATTTGATTTCATCTATTTTGGATTGTATCTCTTACTTTTCCCCTTCTTGTTATTGCATATAGATCTTACAATTGTGCACCACTGAATTTTACTTTTTGGTTTTTTCAATTCATGTTCCAAGTTCCCAAAGGGATACCTTAAGTTATTTTTTCATATCAACCCTTACAATAACTCAGTTATTCTCATCATCTCTATTATTATTTCTTGGATTGTTTTCAATATAAATCAACACACATTAATCTTTACAGTTTTCAACTTCTTCTACCTTGATTTATCTAGATCTATCTTCATTAATAGATAGATTATTTATTATTTTTAAGGACCTATAATGATTAATATTTGAACCTTCTTTTGTCATATTTTTGAGAGGTTAGTCTCTAACATCATCTTCTTGATAGTTTTTTGGATATTTGGCCGCAAGATGTCCCAAATTTCCCCAGTTGAAGAAAGTAAGGGGAGATTACCCTTAAATATCTCTCTTCCTCTTTGAAGATCATATTAAAATAATTAAATCACCTCATTAGATTAGGAATTTTTCCAGGATAGAGATCTTATTTATGGAATTAAAATCCACAACTTGATTAATCACCAATATCATTGACTCATTGACTTTATTTCTCATTTCATAAGCCACTAAAGTGATATGAAATCTATCAAGAGAGATCATTTTCAAATATACATCTTCTAGAACTAACACTTTGGTGTTGAACTAATGACGGTGTCTTCTCATGGTTCTCTTCAGTATATTTTCAACATCGATATCCTCACCAATTATTTTTATATACTTAATAAGAACATATAGACAATACAAAAATACATCAATAATCTCATTTGAGTTCATTACAAAATATCCATACTTTTTCCAGATAACCTACTTCTTAGCCTCCCAAACCTTCAAATCCCATTCATAAAAATGAAAAATATTTTCTAATATAACTTGAGATGGTTTTAGTACATTCTAGTTGTGATGATTTGACTGTAAAGAGAAGTTCATAATAAATTACTGGATTTATAGAACTCACTGCTCTCCTCTAATGAGGAACTCACTACTCTGTCTGTTGAATCCCCCTTCTATGTGTAAGGATGATATGAACGTACACCCACGTTAGGATTTATATTATGAAAAATAATTTCTAATTTCAATTAGAATGAGACTCCTGTAATTACTCCTTCTTAATCCATCAAACATCCAAATAAGATCTGGAATAATAATTCTAGAAGAGTTGTTATATAAAGGCTCTATGTCTCTACCTTTCTTTTTCCCTTCCATCTCTTTCTTTTTAATAGAAGTTTTTTCATTTTTAATGTAAATACAAGTGTTGGAATTTATTCTTCTATTAATTAGATTAATTAAAATTATCCCATATATTTATTGGTGTCATAATGTATCATAAAATATGAATTAACCATTGGAGGTTTCATTACAAAACACCCATGAATAAAAAAGTTAGCATACTAAAAATGGTCTTGATTTGGCATATCCAAGAATGTTTCACCATAGTATAACTTTTTTACATATACTATAGTGTTTCCACCTTCAATATGGTGAAACTAATCATAAATTCTATCTTCATGTAGCATGGTCAACAAATCTATGGCATGAGTTTTACTTTTGACCAGGTCCACTTTTCTCATGCACTAACTCCTTCCACAACTCCCACATGATTTTAAATTTAAACCACATCCCACACAAAACAAGTTTTAGACTGGAGAAATCTAATGCGATGCAGCCTCATACAGGAAAAGAGATACCAAAATATTATCTTCTACCAAAATCAGGAACTCCATGTTCCAAGGCATGATTGTAGAATTTAATTCTTCATTTTAGATGAGGTTATGGCATATCAATTTATACAATTATGTGGATGCTTATAATGTTAGGAAATATAAATTCCTTACTTCTACCAATTTTTAAATCTCCATGTAATAATACCTAGCTACAACATGGACAACTTACTCTCAAGGGGAACTGTGGTGTACCCCTTTGTGATGGAGTATGGTCACCCAAAAATTTATTGTGGCTTTAAAAACCCTTTATAACTTGCTATGTGCCATGGTGACTGTGGATACACTGTAGCCAAAAAACCAAGATCTCCACATCGAAATTGACTCTAAAAAACTCATAATATATAAGTAATGTAATTTTATTGACCATCCAAATTTAAGTAATGAGATCAACTACCAACCTCCTCCATGATGTCACCCTATTCCATGGACCACTTCCTCTACAATTTTTCCCTTGTAGCATGGACTACAACTCTATGTGCACACTAACCCACATGCGATCTCACCTTCCCTTTAGTTCCATATTGTTTGGATAGCCTAGATAGTTACCTTGCGTGGCCGAACTTTCTCCCACATATGTGGGATTGTACTGACTTGGCTCACATTCCAAGGTTGGCCTTTTTTATGGCACAATCTACTAGGATTTATAATAGTCAAGGTGAATATTCCATGAAATTTTTTTCCTCTTTAAATCATCCTTCTTCATTTTTTCAATAAAATCAACACCCCAAAAAATTTTAAAAAACCCGACCCAAGTAGCTAGAGCTAGTGCCTTACTTCATTACATTGGTATTGCGAACAAGTGTTTACATCTCAAAAGACTGAATAATTTAGTACCTCTAGAAGACTATATAAAAACATAAGTATTAGATTACAACTTGAAAGGAAAAAAATAAATAAAATTCATTAGAAACACTAATAAACTCCTAGTTTATCCTTACAAGTCATTCATAATATACATCTTTGCATCCTAGGGAAAAATAAAAAATAAGAAAAGGATGAGTTCAGATGCTCAAGAAGGGTGCGTAATATAGTGGAATCTATCATAAACAAAAAACAAATAAACAATGGTGAATGTCTAACAACACATGTATTTAAAACATAAACTTGACAATAATATTGAAGGAATTAAATATGATCAAAATAATTTCATATAAATAATTACATGAGAATAAAACATAACCATGGATATTCTACTAGTCGAGTAATTACATTAATTATCAATTACTAATATCATAATTATGGGATGCATAATGATAGAAATCTAAAACATACCATGGAGACCTCATTCATGGAATTTGAAAATTATTGGTTAAGGCCTCATCCAAATCCATATCTGAAAATAAATGGGCAAGGCCTTGTACAACTCCATATTCTATTTATCTTATGAGACTTATCAATGCATCGAGGGGCCATATAGGGCCCCACACGTCACTTACTAAGTCCAATGCATTCCTCGAATAAATAGGGTGAAACATAAACAACATTTGAATACAAAATGTAAATAACATTCCCCAATCAGTAAGGATAATCACTAATCATTCAGAATAATATGGTGAATGGTATCAATATAGAAAATTGATAGTCAAACTGATCCTAAAACATATAATAAAATAAGGTAGATGATATGGTAGTTTATGTCTTCTAGAACATTTTGAGTAAATAATGAACCAAAAGTGGGCATGAAATTTCCAATTAAATCTATAAAATGATTAATATGTAGGATTATGATCGAAAATTAAAAAATTTAAAAGTGTACTCCCCTTTCAAATTTATGCTTCAAAATTGGGTTGTATAGGTTCATCTTGAACAGTGTCACGATTTGTAAGTTCCCTTCAGGACATGTAACTCCTATGCAGCTTCTTCTTTGGCTTCTTACTTCTGTCTACCTTGATGGTCCTTCAAAAATAAAAATATATAAGTGATATCACAAGACATATCTGTGATATTAAAAATCTTTGGGGGATGAGTAATTTTTTCTAAAAACATAAAACAAATAATTAAAAATAATAAAAGTTGGGTTGCCTCATAGAAGTTCTTTTTTTACCATTGTTGGCTCGACCTTACCTCTTTAACTCAGGTGATCAATGGTAGGAAACAGGTTACGTAATCTGGATCAACAGATTTTCAAATCCTTAATTCCTCAATGTAGATTGGTCATCCCCCTTTTTCTAAAACTAACATTCCTCTCCCATTGTTGATAAATTTCTCTATCTCCATAGGACCAATCCAGAAATTTTTGTCCCTTTCTGCATATCCGAATGGAACTTCACTAATTTCCCAAACATTCTATCCTTTCTTAAATTATCTTTGTCTAAATATAACTCTAGTATTTGTATTTTTTTCCAAAACATTTTTTCTTTATTTAGTTTTTCCTTACTTACTTATCCAGTATCCATAGCAGATACTTCATCTCTCCGTCCTTGGAAAATAGTGTCCTCCACTTTCATCAAATTCTCTTCTGAAAAATCCTTAACTTGTTCATCTGGATTCTGCACCGCCTAGTGAAACGTTAATTTTACCTCTAATCATCCTACTCTAAAACCCATCTATCAATTTTGAACATCAATCAGTGTCCTTACAATATCAAGGAACGATATTCCCAAATTATTGGCACCTTCTCTTCATCCATGTCTATCACCAAAAAATATTTTTGAAAATTGAACTCGTCCACTTTGACGATGACAACTTCAAGTAGTCCTTGTGGATGTATCACTATTGTATCTACTAGTTAAAGAATAAATCGAGTAGGTTTCATATCCTTTAATCCTAATATATTGAATTTTGAATATGACATTATGTTCACACTAGCACCTAAATCACATAAAGCTCTACAAAACTCATTAGTTCCTATGGTAATTAGAATGGAAAAACTACCTGGATCACATTTCTTCTTTGGTAAAATTATTGAAACAACTACTGATCTTTCTCCACCCAGTGGAATGGTAGATAAATATTCAATCTTCTTCTTTTTTGTCACCAACTCCTTCATGAACTTTTCATACACAGCCATGTTTACAATTTCCTCAACGAATGGGATGTTGATGTGTATCTTCTTGAACATCTCTATAAATTTTTCTTTTTCTCATCAATCTTACCCTACTTTTCCTAATATGGATATGGTAGTGGGGGTTGGTATGGTGGTGGTGCTTCTTCATCACCACATTCCTCAACATCTCTATTCTTCTCTCGACTTACTTTTGCTGGTGGTGGTTCTTTTTGTCCTCCAAATTCTATGCCACTCCCTCATATTGTCTTTCCACTTCAAAGAAATATATATTTCACATCCACATGAGGATGGTGTTCCGGGAATCCTGGATGCTCTCCTCTTTTCCTTTCTCTATGTGTTTGAGAAATCTAGCAGACTTGACATTCTAAGTTCCTTAGTGATGTTTGTTGGTTTTGAGAGTCATTTCTTAGTTAACTGATTGTTGCACCACGATCTCTTGAGTATCCCGTCATATCTTTAAGTGAATCTCCTATGGTGGTAATAAATGATGAAATGGTCTCCTATAGTGAATGGATGTGATAGGTTAGTGTCATACCTTGGTGTTGAGGTTGAAAACCATGTTCTATTTGCTGAAATCGTTGAACTTGATTTTGATTTTGTTGTTGTGGTTGTTGTGGCCTCCATCCCTATGCATAATTTTGACTATTATAATCCAAGTAATTTTCATCTTCATAGTACATACCTTGGAGATTTTGGTTGGCCATCATTTCATTCATCTTTCTTGTCATCGTCTCCATTTGATCATCCTTTTATCTGTTGTCGACCATTTTCACTCCTTGAAGTCATCCTTTTTCTATTTTCCATTGAAAACTGCTACTTGAAATCTCATCAAGTAGTTTGTAGCTCTCTTCCAGTGATTTTCTCATTAGATAACCTCCTGTAGTAGCATATACAATATAATTATTCCCTTGCGACACTAATTTATAAAATGTTTTAATTAACAGTCACATTTTGATTGCAGGATGATGAAATCATCTTATCAATCATTTGAAACATTCACATGAACTATAGATAGACTCTTCATTTAATTGCTCTAAATTTCGAATAATTACCCACAAATCCATATACTTTGAGGGTGGTAAAAACCTTGTTAAAAACTTCCTCACCAGATCTTACCAGGTCGTGATTGAATATGGGGGTAAACTTTAGATCCACTCTCCTGATTTATACTTCAGTGAGAATCTAAACGACCACAATCTGACAACATCATTTGTGATGTTTTAAAATTGGAACATGTCACAAATCTCTAGAAAACATCAAATGAGTGAATCAGAATCATCATGTGGTAGCCTGAAAAATTGTAGTGAATGCATGAACATCTTAATAAATTCCAGCTTGATCTCGAAGTGATGTACAGTAATAGGGGGCATGAGAATGCTTGGTTTGACACTCATGTTCATGGGTCTCCCACAGTTGATCAGTGATTGCCCCCTAGAATTATTCCTTGAATGTGTGGCCCATATATCTATCCC
Organism: Viscum album; assembly: GCA_963277665.1. Taxonomy (NCBI): domain Eukaryota; kingdom Viridiplantae; phylum Streptophyta; class Magnoliopsida; order Santalales; family Viscaceae; genus Viscum; species Viscum album. The sequence continues at coordinate 58,198,455 of OY728125.1, forward strand.
ATCTCATGCTCACCTCATTCGAATTGTTCCCTTCTATCAACATTGTCTTTTTCTTGGTCCTTTTTGACTTCCTCCTTTTTTTCTGACGTAGAGTCCTCTCCAACTTGGGATCATGCACAAAATTTTCATTTTTTTCTTTCCCTCATGTGGAGTAGTTGTGCAATGAATTGTTTACTGAAACAACAACTCAGGAAGAATAATTTTAAAATGATTAATTAAAATAAAAACAACTATCTAAATTTCTAATTAACTTAAGCATAAAACCAACTATCCACAGAAATGACACCAATTTGATATCCTTACAGGTTGTTGTTAGTTCCCTATGGTGCTATGAAAAAAAATATTATAAAACCCAAACTATGCTACTCAATTAAAATTTAGTACAAGGAATGTTCAGGTGTCAAACCCGTAGAAATGGAGCATATGTTTTAAATTAATTTGGATACAAAAATTTAAATTGTTTTATTTTTTTAGAGAAAAATGAATTAACAGCAGGATTTTTTGGGGGTTGAAATCAGGATGGGAGGCATTTCGGGTTTAATTATTTTCAGGGGTATTTTCTAGGGACTTATGTGAGAGTGTTTTTATTCAGTTTTGGTTTCGGAATTGGTTTAGTGGGGATCCTTGGTCTTGGTATCCCATCCCAGTCCTATGATCGCACTTTTGGAATGATCATCTACTTAGCACAATCATAGAAATAGGTGACCTGAAACCTTGTTTAAACATAATAGACATATATTTAATAATATTTATATGAAAACAAAGATGATTAATTGATTCAGTAAAAAGATAACATTCAAAATGTAGTAATGGTCGTGCAATACAAAAAGAAAGAGATTTGGAATTGAATAAAAATCTTGTAGCAATCGAAAACATGAATAATTGATTAAAATGATCCCTAGAATTACATCCCCATATAGATCACATCACCTAGCACTAGAAGGACTACTCGCTCATGGTGAAGGTGAGTATCATGGATACCTGACAAAGAATGGCAGAGAAGTGGGACCTTGGATCATCACTCCATCGTCTGGAGGCCTTCCCTTGGTACTTCTTGATGTCCTCTACCTTTGAGTGTTTTGGAAGGTCAACATAGACCTCTATTTATTGGATTTTCTCATCCAAACTAGTAACCGACATCACTTATTTTTTCTGTGTGATGACCCCTACATGACGTTTACTTGCATTACATGACATGTACTTCAAATCCAGTTTTTCTTCTAGTCGTGTTGAATCCATGAAAATCTTGTATGCTGGTTTGACTGTCGGCACATCGTGTAATGGTGGTACTCGATGTGTACTTGGATTTCATGTTGTGTATGATCATCATGAATTTTCCTGCCCATAAATGTTATATTTGAAATGGTCATGACTTGTACTTGTGGTACATGATGTGTAGCGCATTTTTCTTCAACTTCATGCTCTTCTTTAGCTCCAAAAATCCGGTGTTGCCCACGTTCGGATCATTTTTCATACACTTTTAAGTCCTTTTTCAATTATCATTCATTTCTAACCATAAAACATAAAACAATTAAATACATTCCAATATTGGAAAGATCATTCTATAAATTACAAAAATCAAGACATTAAACTACTCCAAAATATGTGCATAAAATAGATGTATTCCGCATGCATAGTCAAACTGATCATAAACCGTTTAATGAAATATGGTACATGATATCATAAAATATTAATCCCAATTAATAATAAGATTCAAAAAAGGGATTTGGAATAGATTAAAATAATCTAATGAAATCATCAATGAATTCATGAGAGAAATACTATTTTTAACTTTGAAAAGAAGAGTTCTTTTGGAAAAATCATTTTTATTTTTCATAAAATCATGTTGTAAACAATTATATCCTAAAAAGAAAAGGGAAGGATAGGGAAATTATGTTTTAGGTATAAATTATGTCTTAATGAAGAGAAAACTTGTCGAAGTAATTTTTAAGAAACATTAGAAATAGACCACTTCAGTACAGTTTAAGAGAAAATATAAAAGAGTCTTTAAAATGGAAAATGTCGTAATTATTTGTAAATTACACGAAATTAAAAAATAATGTTTTAAATTATATAAATGTTTTATTTTAGAAAAATAATGGTGTATTATAACATATTATAAAGTGTACTTGAAAATGGGTAATAAATTGGTAAGTTCCATTAATCAGGCTTGCTTGTTGGGAGAAATTGAAAAAGGAACCTTATAAAACATGTAATTACCCATAAAAGAAAGAATAATTGAGGTAGATACTTATATTTATAACATAAACATAGAATTTTAGAGTATTAAATAAGAATAAATAATAATAACATTGGTGATAAAGAGGGATAAAGAGTATCCCGAAGGAAAATGGAGGTTCTGGAAGAAACCCTTAACACTTTGTAATCAGTCGAATCGTATGCCCCCTAAAATTAATAATCAAAAAATGAAACATTCAATACCTCAAATAAAATAATATTAAAGATATTATAAATGAATTTTTATAATACATACACCAAAAAAAAATAGTGGCAAATAAGCCATATCTCACATAAATAAAAGTGAGATGAGAAAACCCATACCTTATGTCCAAAAATATTCTATACTTGTACATAATGTCCTGGATAATGAAATAATATTAATTAATAATTTAACTAAAAACCTATTAAACTTTTATTTTATTTATTATAATTCTGTTAAGTTCATTTACAGCCTTTTTAATGAGTTATAAGATTCAATTTCGTCATTCTGGAGTGTTCATTTCCTTAGTTTTCATGATTGGTTCACCTGTATACGTGTACGAAAGATTATATAAAATGGAAGTAGTTATCCAGAATTGAAATTGTATATTATTAATAAAATTTTAGAATATTTAATGGTATTATATTTTTTCAGATATGAGTTTTATTCATTAGATAGATCGTCAATGATAACTCTTTAGATTATTTTTGTGTTTTTTCGATTATCACCAACTAGTTTTTTCTTATGAATTAATATTACATGTATATGTTGCTTCCAAAACATTAGATAAGTTTTATTAAATATATTAATGTATTTTTAACCATAAAAAGTTTTATGGTCATCCTTTAAGGTGGAATATAAAAATGAAAACTCGTCATCCATGAAGGCTGTAAATCAGCACCCCACAGATGATGTTTTCATTTTTAGAATAGTAAGGGGAAAAAGAGAATTGATGGTTTATATACCATTAAAATGATATAATTCAAATATATAAAGTATAATTTATTAATCATGTTACTTTTGATACAGGATTTCAGGGAAGGATAATAAAAGAAATGAAATTGAAATAAAAATAAAAGAAGAAAAGGTAATTTTACCTCTTGAATTCCTCTCCTTGAGAACCTCATTAATGACCTATGAAATGATATTTTTGGAGATAACATAAAGAAAAAAACATTCGGGAGATTTTTTGGAGGGTATTGTGAAAAAATTGTATAATATTAAAATCTTTAGAGGTGTTTGGAGAAGAGGTGGTGAGGGGTAGTATTTATAGTAGAGGAGAGGGGTGTTTTTTGATTATTTTATTCATTAGTTTTTTTTTAATTAGGCTCAAAAATATAAATATTTTTGAATCCCATGACTAAATATAGTAAATAGATAATGTTAGTTAGATATTATGGTTCTTACATCAACAATGACTCAATAAATAGTGTATTTAACTTATAATTGTATATACCATAAATTACCGTATTTCCCTATTCACTAAAAATTCTACTATTTTAGAAAAATATCAATAATTCACTGTATCCATTTATTGATGTGAAAAATTAAAAAATGGATTCTATTTTATGAAAATAATTTTCTAAATATGAGATATTTAATTTTTAATTAAAATTACCATTTATTCAAAAAATACCAATTCTAAAATTATAACTAATTTTATGACATATTAAAATATTAAATAAGGACTCATAAAATTATCTTATAATAATAAGAAAAAAATATTAATTTAAGAATATTTTTTGTAAATATTATTTTCTTTTAAATCATTATATTAATTATAAAATTGTAAATACACATGTATGCTTATAGAAATACAAACACTTATCATTTTAAAAAATTTGTTTACATATTCCATAATATAATTATATCATATTTTCAGTTATAAGATTCCAAAATATTATTTACACTTTAATAGTGGATTTTACTATTCAAATCATAAACATAATATTAATATAATAAAAATTACAGCTCTATAAATATTGGGATTTTCACTATTCATTGGAAAATAAATATTTTCAGAAAAATACCAAAATTTCACCCTAAGATATATGTGACATTATTCTTTTAAAAATGAATTTTATTTTTTTCAATAGAATTTATAAAAATTTTAACATTAATTTTTTAAATATGTGACCCATTAAAATGCTGTAAATTTTTCTTTTAGAAAATATAGCCTTCTATGCTTAAAATTGGATTTATTCTTATCTTAATCTTATCAAAATTATTGATGGAATTTAAAAATATTTGATTGAATATGTAATAGATAAATTTCATTATGATATTTCAATTATAAATTTATGATAAAATTACTTTGTGGTCATATACATAAGTTTTTATAAAACGCATGTTTTATGTTCATTTGGTTTTTATTTTCATTTCTAATGATTTAATTTTATAATATGTGAATAATATATATTCATAATTTATTTAATCTCTTTTATTCCCGATATTCCAATAACTAGGTCATAATAGTAATATTTAATTATTTATTTAATCTCAATGTTCTGTGAAATTTAATCTTTCAAAGGAGTAATATTTTAAAAGGAGACATACCATAAAATCTTGGGGTGTTACATTCTCTCATCCTTCAATTAATTGCTTCCTCAAAATTTCAAATTTCACTTCAAAAATTAATGTTTTATACTTGAAAATTACTTTTTGGAAATCCCACTTCATAAAAAGAGATTATAAAACTTTGTATTAATAATAAGTAAAGAGATATGTGAAGATCAACACAAAACTAAGATTCTGAAATAGGGGAACATTCCTGAAAACATGATATGGAAGTGAAATCTAACTATTAAGTTACAATGGATAGTGATAGAAAACATGGTCGTTATAAATTCTGCCATCAAAAAAATGTATATTTTTGAACACTTAAATGGCCATTGATTTCTCAAAAGGAAAAGTAAACAGATGACGTTTTAGTTCTAAAATCCTTTTCCCAGAGTTGAGGGATTCTTTTACTATCCATAAACTAAATTTAGAAAATAAACTTACTTTATTTATTTCCATATCATAATATCATCCTATTTTTATTATTCAATCTATCTCTACTTCATTTCTTAAATTTGAAGATGGATTTTCAAGACAATTTTTTATGCCTCTTGCACTTTTATGAATCATAAGATCCACAAGTCATTCCATCAGCCTTTAAATGTTAACTGAAACCTATATGGTTATCATAAGTTATCCAATATGATAAATTATACTTAAATATTAATCAATAATATCCTTAATCTATTCCATAAGTATTAAAACTTAATACTTATCAAAAATATTTCTATCTAAATTAAATGACCAAAAATTTAGAATGAAGGCACTAAATTTCCAAAATCAACTTAAAATTAGAATCCCCAAATAATGTATTCACATAAAAAATATATTAATACCATAATCTTTTTTAAACCTTAATAAAAAAAATCATGATACCAAGATTATAATCTCATGTTGTTGAATAAATTCCTTAAATCCATACATCTAAGAATTCCAGGATAACATAAACCATCAGATCACTAACCACCTTCACAGAAACTAATACTATCCCATGAACATCTATTTATTATTATATCAAAATAAAATACATGTTTAGTGTTATATTTCCCAATCCATTTTTTTTAAGAAGATTAACTTACAATATAATCTCTGCTCTTGATTACTGGTTCTAATCATCACATGCTTCCAATTCCTTAAAAATAAGTTCTTCAGTACAATCCATATATATCTCATGATTCTTATAACTTGAAAATTATTGAAAAAATATTTAAATAACACAATTATTGAATCCGAGCATAGGAATAATAATAATTCATCTCCATCTATGGTAGAAGCATAAGCTTGATCATGATCCATTATCCTCTTTTGGGGGTATATTCTTTTGACACTTCAGACATTAATTTGTGTACTACCTCGTCTCTTTATAGTTGAAGCAGTGGAAGGATTATTTGTTTTATATGAAATCATGAGCATGGTGACCCCTCTTTCAATGGTTTTATAAAAATCTCATTCCTTTCAAGAAAGTACTGGGGTGTTTCCTTCCACAATTATCACATGTGGGAAAATCCTTCTTTCTCATGTTCCATTTATCCATAATTTTCCCTATCATCCTTTTCTTCTATTAATTCCATTCAAATTCATAACACTGAGAGAATTATTTATCTTCCTTGATATCACATGATACTATAGCCTCATGTGATGAGAATGTTTATAAGACTTCTTCCTTTGAAATATTTTCATAAGACCATAAAAGAAATGATCATTCTTACACTTCAGATCATGTGCTTTAGTGAGGTTCCCATTCAATATGTGAGGTGCCATTTCTAAAAAATAGAATACACTAAATTAGGTTATCAATCATAATACATAATATGGAACTAAAAAACACTTAACATTAAATGAAAATTTATGCATATATAATCTCATAATCATAAACATGGTTTCATTAGGGACATATTTAATTTTAAATCCTTTAAAATGGTTTACAAGGAAAATGTGAATTATCTTAAGAATATACCATGGGAGTGTTAAACCAGGTGCACAATAAGTCATGTTGATGCATACCAGGTTACACTGAGGTAGAACCGACGTACCTTTTAGAAGTTATTAACCCTAAGTGCATCTATTCTAGAACCAGGTCCACTTGTATTATCCAGATATGGATGTATTTCTAGAAAGACCCAAATAATATCTACCTTACCAAAAGTCTTGGATGTTATTTTATTCTTAACCTAAAAGTTTATATTAGGTTTATGTTCCCTAATATATGTTTTCTAAATTTAGTTTCAAATGTTTCTACTAAACTTCCATTGATACCAACTGTAAGGACCCCAACCCCAGTAGCCTATAGTAGGTGTCTTACTTTATTGCATTGGTACTATGAACAAGCAATTGCATCCCAAAAGACCAAATATTTTTTATATTTTGAATAATACATAAAAACATAATTATTACATTAAAACATTAAAGAAAAAACAATAAATCAACTCCATTGGAAACACCCATAAACTCTTAGATTATCCTTGAATGTCATTCATAATATATATCTTCACATCCTGGGGAAAAATAAAACAGAGTAAAGGGGTGTTCTTAGATGTTCATTAAGTGTATGAAATACATTGGAAGCTATCATAAACATAAAATATAAGGCAATGTGAATGTATAAAATCAAATTTCAATAAAATATTAACTTGAACATAATATGGTAGGAATAAAACCTGGTCAAAATAATTCCATATAAATAATCACAAGATAATAAAACTTAACCATGAATGTTCTACTAGTCGAATAATCATATAGTTTATCAATTACTAATATCATAAAGATATAATGTATAATGATGGATATTTGAAATATACTGTCAAGGCCTTGTCCAAAAAATATGAAAATAAATGGTTATGGCCATATCCAAATTAAAATATCAAAATAAATGGGAAAGGCCTCGACCAAGTCCATATCTGGTTTGTCTCTTGAGACCTATCGATGCATCGAGGGGCTATAGAGGGCCTTTAACGTAACTTACTAAGTCCAATTTATTCTTAATATTATTGGTGTGAAACATAAACAATATATACATATGAAATTTAAATAACTTTCACCAATCAATAAACTTAATCACTAATTACTTAGAGTAATATTGTGAATAGTATAAAGATAGCACATCCATAATCAAACTTATCATAAGCCATTTAATAAAATTGTTAGATGATATAATAAAATATCAATCCCAATTAAGAATAATATTCAACAAATATTGTTAAAATATATGAACATACTCTAATAAAATCATCGAGGAATTCTTGAGCTAAATACGTTTTTTTACTTTGCAAAGACGAGTTCTTTTGGTAAAATCATTTGTATTTGTCATAAAACAAATTTAAACATGTATATCTCATAAACAAAATGTAAGGATTACAAAATTATGTTTGAGGAATAAATGATGTAAAACTGAAGTAAAAACTTGTAAAATCATTTTTTAAGAAACTTTAGAAATAGGCCACTCGCATGCAATTTAAGAGAAAATATTAAAGAGACTTTAAAATGGAAAAAAATTTAATTGTTTATATAAAATTAGGAATGAAAAAATATAGTTTCTAATCATAAAAATATTGCTTTTATAAAAATAATGTTTTCTTATAATAGATTATGGATTGTACTTGAAAATGGGTAAGAATTTGGGAAGTTCCCTTTAATCAGGCTTGCTTATCAGGAGGAATTGAAAAGGGAGTTTTATAAAACATGTAATTACCCATAAAAGAAATAAAAATTGGGATAGATACATATATTTGGAATATACAAACAAAATTTAGGATGTTTACATAAAAAAATTAATAATTAAATTGGGTTAAATAGGGAGAAAGCATATCCCGAAAGAAAATGGAGGTTTAGAAAGAAACCCTTACCACTTTGTAATCAATCGAAACATATACCCCATAAATTAATAATCATAAAATAAAACATTTAATAATATGAATATAAATATTTTAATTATATGATACATCAAATTACAGTATATTGACTGAATAGCCTGAAGGCTGAATTTTTTATTGATTTTGGATAAGCCCCCTTTTAAGGGTATAGAGGTGAAAACCAAGACTTCAGGGACATTAGGACATCAATAAAATTCGAAAAAACAAGCGGGTTGCAACCCAGAATAAGAATACAAAATGGGCCTCACCCGGCATAAATATCATTAAGGTGCGCCTCCACCAAAGCATGGCTACTCAGCAAGCTATCCCATGCAAGAATGCATGTGCCTAGTACCGATGGTTGTTCCATACCCTCTCAATCTTTCAAACCTGAAAAGTCATGCCTTGAGAAGACGACCAGATCAAACCTCTTCTGAAGAAAAACCTTGTACCTTGTCTGGGTTCCCCAAAAGTCCATCCATTTCACCTCCAACAAGAGAATCAGAACAACTAAAACACCCATTTCACAGCCAATTGCATTCATCGTGCACAGCAGGACCACCAAAGCACACAGAAAAACCGCCAAATCAACGCAATCAATAAAATCAAAAAGAAACACAACATCCATCAAGAGAAGACCTGCAAGAATACTACAGGACTGCCGGAATCCCGAACTAAGAGGCCCTCCCCCCTCTGCGCCCTTCTGAGGCTGACGCCAAGCCACAACCACTGATGACGAGCCAAGATCCAAGATGCCTTAATGCCTCCATCCGCCCAGATCAGAAGCAACACCCACTGAAAATGCCCGTCAGGCGTGGCAGGACAAAGCCACGCCAGACCAGCCGAATACAGACCGAGGCCACGCCTGCTGAACTGAGACGCCCTGGCCCGATGAGCACCTCCGACCACCCAGATCTGAAAGAGGCCCGCCGAATCCTTCCATCATGAAAGGCGATAAAGATGAGGCCTCGCTAGATCAGACAAAGACAGAAAGCGCCATAGAGAACCAAGTCGACGTCGACACGAAGGATCTGAGGCCAAGCCGTTCGTGAACGCCGGAGGAGGGAAGGGAGCGGCAATGGAGGAGGAAACCCTAGCCCTTAGGGAGAGAAGAAACATGCCGCTCCGAGGCCTACCTCACTCACATGTGGAAAATTATTAATAAAATTACAGTATACATACACCATAAACAAGAAATAGTGGTGAATAAGGAATATCTCACAGAAATAAAAGTGGGATAATAAAACCCTTACCTTATGTCCAAAACTGTTGTGAACTTATATGTAATAACCTGGATAATGAAATTTGATTCATTAATAATTTAATTAATAACCTATTAAACATTTATTTTATTTATTATTACTTTATTAATTTAATTTTTGGCATTTTTGATGAGTTATTACATTCAATTTCGTCATTCAGGAGTGTTTATTTCCTTGTTTTTCATGATTAGTCAACTTTTATACCTGTACGAAAAATCATGTAAAATAGAAATAGTTACCCAAAATTGAAATTAAATGTTATTAATGAACTAACAGAATATTTAATGGTCTTATATATAATTTTTGTTTCCAAATATGATGATGATTCATTACATAAAGCGTTAATGATAACCATTTAGATTATTTTTGTGTTTGTTTTTCTCATCATGAACTATTTTTATTATTATCAATTAATATTTTGTGTATATACTGGTTCTAGAAAATTAATTAAGTTATATTACATATATTAATGTATTTTTTAAATATACAAATATTTTTATGCATGTCCTTGAAGGTACAGTTGAAAAACAAAAACTAGTCGTCCACGAAGGCTGTAAATCGGCACCACACGGATGTCGTTATCATTTTTAGAATAAAAATGGGAAGAGAAGAGAATTTATGATTGATATACCAGTAAAATAATAAAATTAGAGTACATTACTTATACTAGATTTATTATTTCACTTTGAACAGGTGATTTTAGGGAATTATAAGAAATGAAAAGGAGTGGAAATAAAATTAAAATAATAAAATGGGATTTTACCCCTTGAATTCCTCTCCTTGAGAACCTCCTTAAGAAACTTTGAAGTGTTATTTTGGGTGAGAACAGAAAGAAAAAAAGATGGGGCATAGGTTTGGTATATGTATTGAGTATAAATTTGACAAGACTAAAATCTTTGGAGGTGTGTGTAGAAGAGGTAGTGCGGGGTGGTATTTATAGTGGATGAGAGGGGTGTTTTTTTATTATTTTATTCATTAGTTTATTATTTTTGTTCAAGACTATGAATAGTTTTTATTACCTTGACTAAATATATTAAATATAAAAGGTTAGTTTTTTATTATGTTTCTTACATCATCAATGACTATATAAATAGAGTATTTAACTTATAATGTTATATACCGTAAATTATCGTATTTCACTATTCACCAAAAATTCAACTATTTTTGAAAAATCTCAAAAATTCACCCTAACCATTTTTAAATGTTTATAATTAAAAAATAGAATAAATTTTATGAAAATAATTTTATAAATATGATAAATTTAATTCTTAATTAAAATCATCATTTAGTCAAAAAATACTAATTTTAAAGTTATAATTGATTTTATAACACATTGAAATATTAATTAAGGTCTCATAAAATTATATTAAACTCATAATAAAACAAAATATTAATTTATTAATCTAATTTTTGAAATTGTTTTCTTTTAAATCATTCTAGTAATTATAAAATTATAAATATACATTTGTGCTTTATAAAAATACCAACAGTTAATTTATCATTTTTAAAACATTTGTTTACATATTTTGTGATGTAAATATATCATATTTTCATTTATAAGACACCCAAATTTTATTTACTCTTTTATAGTTGATGTTACTATTCAAATCATAAACATATTACTAATATAATGATAATGAATGTTTTATAAAAATCAGGGTTTTCACTATTCATTATAATTTTTTTTTTTTTTTGAAAAATACCAAAATTTAACCCTAAGCTAATTTAGACATTATGATTTTAAAAATGAAGTTAAATTTCTTCAATATAATTTATTAAATTATCACAATTTAATTTTTAAACATGTGGGCCATTAAAAGGCGTTAAAATTTCCCTTTAGAAAATACGTCTTCTTTCTCTAAAAATTAGATTTATTCTTATCATAATCCTATCAAACTTATTGATTGAATTTAAAAAAAATTTGATTGGATATGTAATATATAAATTAAATTTTTATATTTTAATAATAGTTATTAATTGAATATAAAATTATATTATAGTAATAAATATAATTTTAATGAAAACACATCATTTTTGTTATTTTGATTTTGATTTTCATTTCCAACGAATTCATTTTATAAAGCTATGCATTCTATATTTTCAAATTTTACTTAATCCCTTTTATTCTTACCATTCCATTGGATAGGTCACATTAATAATATTTAATCATTTGTTTACGCTTGGTGTTCTGTGTAACATAAGCTATCAAAGAAGTTATATTTCAAAAAGAGACATATTGAAAAATATTATATTGGTGTAGATATCCAAAATGGATTTTGGTCAATATAAGATATTTTCTTTTATAATTAATATGGGTTGGTATTTTGTATTTTTCATAATTATTTATCCTTTATATAGTATCATGACTTGAATTCAAATCTATGTCATTCCTTATTGTGGTGTGTTTGGTTTTGGGGTTTTATCCCAGTTCAATGGAGTGTGTTTCTTGGATATTATCATTATATTGGATGTTCTTGGTTAATATTTCACCATTTTAGATTAATTTTGAATGTTGAGGATACCTTCATCTAGTATTTTTATGTTTTTATTGTTCTTATTGAGTTTCTTCTGAGAAGTTTTTGGTTTGGGATGTACCATTGTTTCTTGAGCATTGGATATTAGTTGTTTAAAGGTTTTGTCTTGTTTTGTATTTGGGTAAGGTTTGGGACTCAGAAATCAGTTATGGTTTTGGTATGTGCTTTTGGAATAGATTCTAAATTCAATATAGACCTTGTATGTAGTCTTCTAAACATTTCATTAAAAGGAATACATTTTTATGATTTGTGGCGATTCATTGTTTGGGAAATCAATAATTGTTTGAGTTTTCCCAAGAGAAATTACATTCAGGTCCTGGTTTTCTAGTTCTAAGTTCAAAATTTGGTGTTTTTGTTTGACCTTTATTTCCAGTGAGTTTCACTCAATATTTTCATTAAATTAAATTGTTAATAAATTTCTGGGAGTGTACATTATGGGGGAATAATGTGGCTTGGTGGAGATAATTATGACACCCCAAAATGTCACATTCATACTTTTGATCTTTAGGTTGATTTATCCCTTAGTTTCAAGGTGTCCTAGGGTTGAAACATTTATTTTCTGACTATTTTCCATGGATTCATGTTTAGGAACGTGGTTTGGGAAAACATGCAACATAAATCATGAACCTTATGTAGTTTTGTTACAAATTAAATCACATGGTATACACACTATTTAGTAATCCATGTAAGAAAATCATGCGACCTCTAGGGTATTGTGGTAGTGGTTGATGCATGGTCTATACATGATTTGGTAAACTGTGTTAAACAACTATACAACCAACTCGGGGCGAGGTATTTTTTTCCTTCTTTTTAATTGGGTCTTTCACCCCAATCTACCACATCTAACTTCTCCAAACTGTGGAACCTCTCAAGGGGATTTTTCCTCCCCCCAAAATCTTTCCAAATAATTTATAGTGGATTATTATATTTTCTATACCTAGATCAAAAGGTAAGGGTTATCTTTTCTCCTTCCTTGGTTTTCATCCTCTTTGTCAAATTTCTCTAGCCCTAGTGGCCATGAAGGGATGATTTACATAGTTAGGGTTATTCTAATGTGGTTCTTTTAGTATTTAAAGGTCATGATCCATCTCTTAATTCCTATTATGGAGGTGTTTTTCAAAGGTGACATGTTTCCACCAATTATGGTATGTGTTTCAATTATATTTCCATTTGTTAGAGTTACTTGATTCATTTTTATTTTTAAAGTGTTCTTGAACTTAATTCTTGATATATGTGATGTTGTGTTTTGTGTTATCAAAGGTTTTATATGTTTTGTTGTTTTTTTTTCAAAAATTGGGTAAATTATTTTTTCAATGAAAATTTAGTTCTAAATAGTGTTCTATGCATTTAAGATGTTTGATAAAATTCCATGTATAGTTTTATATGAGAGAAAAAATCTATCCACGGGTTTTTAAGAAAATTTGTTTATATAAATTGAAGTGTTCTTTTTTTTAAAAAGGGGGTTCCAAAATTGTTATAGGTTTCCATGTTTTAAAAATAAAATTTCTTATTCCATAAGTATTTTTCCTTGATTTTTTGTATGAGTGTGTTGTTTTAGAAAGCTTTGTGATTCCTTTTTGTTTATTTGTCTTGGATTAAGCCTTTAATTTATTTATCATGATAATTATTTATTTTGATTTGGTATTATGTGTGATTTCACTTGAGGTTAACTTGTATGTAAAAGGGATTTCAAGAAAGGATTTATAAATCTTCTGATCTTTATCTATAAAAAGATGGCCCAATTTGAACTTTATGTGTTTATATATATTTTAATATTATTTATACCCTACTTGATCTCATTATCACTCATTTATTATACATTAGAGCATGTATTTGTTTATATTAATAGTTATTTTTGTGTGTGTTTATATTAGGGATATCAAAAAAGGGGGTGTGCTAGAGGTGATATGTTTATTTGATGGCAATGTCTCTATACTTAGGGTAGTGTGCTTTCCACATTGTGTTTTCAGATTGATGATAATAAAACTTTTTTTACATGTCATGAGGAACCTAGTTTACTAAATGAAAATTTTAGGAATTTTTCCTTACTATTTGAGTGTGATAACCTAGATAATAACCCCCAGTTGAATGTTATATCTGGATAGGTGATGTATCATTGATGAGTCTTGTGTGATATTGATTCAGGAGACTAGTTTTGTGATCATTAACCTGCGAGTAGTTTGTTTTACCCTTGTGCATCAAGAAAAAATCATTCCTTCAATTCCTCTAGTGTTTCCTCATGGATTATATATTATATTGTTCTTGTTTATGGTCATTGGAAATGAGTTGATACATTTTTTATGTGGTTACTTTAATGATTTATGAGTGAGAATCAAGGGGGTGAGACATGAATTTTGTTGTTATTCTAATTTATTAATCTTTATGTAATTTCAATTTTTTTATGTTTTTTCTTATCTATAATTATGTTTAGTGTGTTTTTTGAGTTTTAAATTGGGAAAAATATTTTTTTAAATTACAAAAATTTTAAAAAGTTTCACTTGAAACATATTTAAAAAAAATGGGAGGGTTTTCTTTTAAAAATAAGTGTTTATGTTAAATGTGATACATGGAAGGTGGTTCCCATTGGAAATGTATTTTTAAACCATATGTGGGTTTCTTTTTAAAGGAGGATATTTTTAAAAGAAATAGGTTTAACTTGTTTCTTTTAAAATTTATTTTTTTTAATGGTAATGGTGTTCTTTTGAAATAGCATTGCTTTAGTAACTCCACTTTGAGGCATGTTTTAAAAATTGTGTGTTTTAAATGTATATATAGTATACTTTTTTTAATTTTTAATTTTTTATAAAGGTAATGAAAAAATATTTGTCAGGAATTTTATAATAGATTTCTTTCCTCACACCCTCTATACTCAAATTGGTGGTTATGCAAACTGCATGTTTTTTGTAGGTTCTCAGGTTATGACTTACAAGTTTTCTAGTTTCCTCTATTTATTGGGAATCCTGTGTTATTCAGTTTATGGAGACGACTTTAGAGTCACATAGAGATGTATGGGTTTGCCACCCATTTTAGTCATCCTATTTGAATTGTGTGTTTTACTATCCTCTTAGGCCACATATTTCTTTTCATATTACATTTTTTTCTTTTTCTTGGAAATAATGAATCTTTATAATAATGGTTTCATGTATGTTATATTTTTGTAAAGTCTATTTGTTATTTTAAGAATTGTTTATTTCTAGGAGGTTCTAATTTTAATTTTTGTTTATTTATATTGGAATGTTCCTCCATTGTGATGATACCTCATTCCACAATACCAGTTGGGAACAATGTTTATCTTGGTCTTTTTTAGTGTGAAAAAATTCTCTTGAGATCTCTTTTGATTCCCTATAACTAGTTTCGAGACTGAGGAAATCAGGAATGTTCCTCGAGCCATGTAGAGGAACAGATCGGGTGAGGTGTCAGGTCAGATAATATTGGTTCACAAATAAATATATCAACACATCTATTTATTTGGGGGAAATTGTAGAAAGGGACTAGGATCATCGGACTTGGGTGGTGTGTATGGATGAGTTCTTGGATAACTCTTCCTTATGCTACACCTCTAGGTTCCATGGTTGGTCAATGTTTTTTTTAAAAAAATTGTATTTATGGTGGTTTGTTCTTGAGATTATTTGATGTGGTATGTTATGACTTTGATTTATAGGAATATGTTATGATACATCTCAAATAATTCCAAGTTTTAGCGTAAAATTGGGGGAAATCCAGGGGTTCATGATCTGTAAAACATTGTGTGTCTCATGGAAATCATTCTAAAAAATTATAGTGGCAGTCATATTTTTGGAGATTGATCTGAAGAGCTATGTAGCCAAACCATGTAGAGTGGAAAAAGATGATAATTTTTATTATTTTCCCTTCTTATATACTTCTAACCACTCTTGTGTTTGTTGAGGCCGGTTTATGATTTTTGAGTTATCCCTTGTGAATTTTGAAAGTGGTATAACCATGTTTAAAATAAATGTGTTATACTTTGGTATTTAAGGTTATTTTAAAAACTTTTTTTTGGTTTCTTGTGTTTCTTTGGTAAAAAAATTGAACACTAGTATATGTTTTATATGGTTGTGATGGTTTTCAAGGAAATAATTGTATGGGTTTTAAGTGGTGAAATTTTTAGAATATTTTAGCATGTGTGGTTTAAAGGGAAATTATCTTTCAAGAAATTCATGAGGGAAATCTCATAGATAATTTCCTTAATGATCCTGAACCACTCCTTCCAACTTCAGACTCTACCCCAACTCAGGATAGAGTGGTGTGGCCTAGTTATTTCTATATTATGTATCACGTGTGAGAGTTTTTGAATTATAAACTGGTCATTTTTAGTGGTGAAAAGGGATATCAAAAGTTTATGGTGTGACTAGATAATATTGAAGGGATATTTGAGTCTCTAAAAACTCTAGAATCCTCTAGTGTGAGGTGAACCAATCATTTATTTTTGAAGGGGTGGGTTTAGATTAGGTGTGGTGCACTATCGTTTACCACTTATTTAATGTTTTTTCATGAGAATGTTTAAATTATACCTTCATCCAATAGTTTTATCCTAAATATGTGATAATTTCTAAGTTGATGCAATTCTTGAGTGTCAAATAGGGATAGTAGTCACTGAATGATTTGGTGGAATGGTTATCTAAACTAATTCATTTCTCTCCTGGTTTAGTTGCTAATGATTCGAAGAAGGTGTGGTTCTTTACTCGGGGCCTTCATCTAGATCTTAGTTTGATGGTGTTTTAGCCTTGAAAAACTAATTTTATATAAGTATTGTGAAAGGATGTATTTTTTGAGGCATTTTTGGTAGGGAAAACTATAGTGGGTGATGCTACAACCCCATCTAGTATTGCAATGGGCATTCCAATGAGTAAGAAGTGGGATCCACTTGTGTTTTATTAGTGTGAGAAGTTTGGGAATATGAGGCCTTCCTGTTATTCATCTCTGAGTAAAAATAATTATTATGGCCATATTAGTCACATTAAAAGGTTATGTAAGTCGAGTGGACATTAAAATAAAAATTCTTGGACTCATCTTTGATCCGATTAGTTATTTATGGTGTTTCTTCCACCTAGAGAGTCAAATGTTGTTTTATAGATTTGAGGATGTTCACTTTGTAATCGTCATTTTGTTGTATGTTATTCCATATCTTTTTACGCCCTATTTATTTTGTTTCAATGGAAGATAAAGATTTTATCCCATGTTCTTATCTTTTGAATGTTCATTCCTCTTTGTTTTCCTTCTTATTTTCTTTGCGCATAGTGTTGACCATAGTTTAATTTTTTTTAATGAATGATGTGGGAATGCTTGTGTGTGTGCTGGAGTATTGGGGACAGGAATCCAGTTTCCAAGTATTATATTATGATATTTTCTTTTATAAATTTCATGGGAAGGTATTCTACACATTTGGAACCAATTTATCCTTCATACATTATCATGGCCTGAATTCATAGTCATTTCATTCCTTATTGGGTAATATTTGTGTATGGGGTGTTTCTTTAGGTTTAGTGGAGTGTTTTGATCAGATATTTCCATTCTGTTAGATGTGTTTGTTTCTGTTTTTCCATTTTATATTAACTCTAAATGGTAGGGAGACCTTCATCTAGTCTTCATCTGTCTTCCTTGTTCTCCTAGAGTTCCTTCCAAAGAAATTTTGGTTGGGATATAATATTATTTCTCGAGATTTGGGTCTTAGATGTTTGGAAGTGGTTTTCTTATTTATCATTGGGTTTGGTTTGGCACTCTAAAAGAACTTACATGTTTTGGTATGTGAATATTTTGGAGTTCACAAATTTAAGATAGACCATGCAGGTATCAATCAAATTTTTTTTGTTATGAGAAATAAATATTTAGGATTAATAGAGCTTTAGTGTTTGGTAAATCCCTAGTTTTTGGAGTTTTCCTAAGAGATGGCCTATCTCAGTCTTGTGTTTCTTGTTATGAGTTAAAATTTTGGTCTTTTGGTTAGACCTTTCTCTCTAGTGAGATTTTCTTGACCTTTCCCTTGAATTAATTTGTTGAATAATTACTACTAGAGCATAATATGGAGGTAGAAAGGATCATGGTGGAGACAAATGTGACACCCAAAAATTTAAATTTCTTTCTTTTGATCTCATGATTAATTTATCCATTGGGTTCAGGGTTTCCAAGTATTGAAATTTTTAGTTTTTGAAACTTTTATAGGGATTCATCATTAGGCGATCAAATTGGGAAACTGTGAGGTAGAAACCATTCACTATATATATATCTTGGTATCAGAAATTTTACGTTTTTTACATGGTCTTGAAATCTATATATACAAATCATGTCACCTATTGGGTTTGGAGGCAGTAACGGACACATGACCTACCTATAGTTTAGTAAACCATGCGATTTAATCACAAGACCTGCTTAGGGTGGGGTATATTTGCCTTTTTCTCTTCTTTTTAATTGGGTCTTTCACCCCAGGATACCCCATTCAACTTCCCAAAATCATGGATACTATCAAGGGGTTTCATCCTCCCCCCAATCTTATTTAAATAGATTAATACTGGATTCTTGGTGGTTCTTCCACCATATCGAAAGTTTAGGGATCCCCTTTTCCCTTTCCTTGGTTTTCATCAACTTTCTCCAATTTTGTGTAACCCTAGTAGCCATAGTAGACGAATTTTCAGGGTTAGGGTTTTTCAAAATTAGAAATGTTTATTTATAATGGTCGTGATCCATCTCTTGAGGCATATTTTTATAGTGATCATTAAATGTGAAATGTTGACACAAATTATGATAGGTTTTTTCATTAGATTTATATTTTTTAAACAATGACTTATTTCATGTTGTTTTAAAAGTATTCTTGAACTAAATTAATGATTTATGTGATACTTAGTTTTGTGTTATCAAAGGTTTTAAATGTTTTTTTTGGTTTTTAATTTGGAGAAATTTATTGAAATTCTTGGTTTAATGAAAATTTAGTTTTAGAAGGTGTTTTATTTATTCGAGGTGTTTTATAAAATAATATTGAATGTTTTATGAATGAAAAAAAATTGTTTCTCAGTGGTTCAATACAATTTTCTTCTTTTAAGTGAATTCATCTTTGTTTAATAGTGGGTTTTCTTTATTTAAAGAGGTTCTATTATTTTAAAAAGAAACATCCGTGTTCCATAACAATTTTCCCTGGATTGTATGTATGAGTGTGTTGTTTAAGAAAGGTATTTACGTGTTTTAAAAAGGTTACATGATTCATTTTTGGGTTTTTTGTCTTAGATAAATCATTTAATTGATTTATCATGTTGACACTTTTTTGTGATTTGGTGTTATATGTCATTTAACTTGGTTTTCATTTGGATTTAAAATGCTTTTAAAAAAGATATTACCAATGCCTATGAAAATTATATACAAAGATAATTCTTGGATAGAACTTTATGTGATTTTATTTGTTTGGTTACTATTTACACCCAGGTTGACCCCATTATCATCCATTGTTTCTACTTGAGAACATGTTCTTATTTATATGAGTTATTATTCTTGTTATTTTATTTGGGTTGGGGCTTATTAACTAAGGGTTGTATTAGTGGGGAAATGTTTATTTGATACCAATTTATCTTTCCTTAGGGTGGTGTTGTTATCACATGGTGATGTTGGATTAATGGAAATCACCACTTTTTATTCATGACATGAGAAACCTAGGATACTAAGTAGGAATTTTAGGGATGTTTCCTTAATATTTGAGTGTGACACCCTGGATAGTAACCCTTATATTAATTTTTTTCCTAACTAGGGGATGTTTCTCTGATGCGCCTTATAATAGAGTGATTTGGGAGACGAGTAGTGTGTTCTTTAACCTGCGAACAGTTGGTTCCACGTTTTTTGTGGAAATAAGATCTTAAACCTTTAGTTCCTAGTTAATTACCTCATGGTTTATACATTATATTATTATTTTTTATGTTCATTGTTAGAGATTCTTCTTTTTTTATGTCCTTAGATTATTTTTAAGTGGACATCATGGCGGTGAAACATGAATTGTGTGGTTATTTTCATTTATTTATGACTCTTAATGGATTTGGATTTTTTTCCGGTTTTCCCTTATATATAATCATGTTGTCTATGTGTTTGTGTGTTGAGTTTTATGTAGTGAAAAGATATGTTTATTTTAAATTCAATCATTTTGAAAAGTTTCTTTTGAGATGTATTTAAAATCATGGGAGGGTCTTTTTCAATAGAAGTATTTATTTGAAATGTGAACCTTAGATGGTGGTTCCCTTTGGAAATGTATTATAAAACTTTTTTGGTTTTGGTTTCAAAGAGGTATGTTTTTCAAAGAAATAGGATTAACTTTTTTCTTCTAAAATGAACGTTGTTTCAATGTTAATGGATTGTTTTTGAAATGGAATTGCCTTAGTATATCCACTTTGATGGATGTTATAAAAATAGGTTTTTTGAAAATTTTATTTTGTATAATTTGTTTTATTTACATTTTATATAAAGAAAATAAAAATGTATTTTTCATGACATACTTTAAAACTGGAATTCTTGGTTTCATTATGAATTTAATACAATAGAATCATAGTGGTATCTTATTGGCCTTTAGCTCACACCCTCCAAGCTCACATTTGTGGGTTTTTAGTCATCTTATTTTCTATAGGTTCTAAGGTTACGAATTAAAGTTTAGATAGTTACCTGTATCCATTGGGAAGAATATTTTTCTCAAGTTATGAAGGTGACTTAAGGGTCACATAGAGATGTCCGATGTTTTCACCTATTTAAGTTTGGCCAGTTTGGGTCATGTGTTGCATCATCCTCTTAGGCCACCCATTTCATTCCAATATAGTTTTTATTTCATTTTCTCTAAAATTTAAAATATTTATAAAAAAGGTTTCATGTGTAGAAAAAAATTTAAAACTTTTTTTTTATTTTGAGCATTGTTCCTTATTTGGAGGTCCTTATTTTCATTTCTGATTATTTATTTTGGTAGGGTTGTTTAATATAAAGAGTCACCATTTCAGTTACCAAAAAATAAATTTTTTTATCTTGGACTTGATACTGGTGAAATCATTCCTATGATATCTCTTGTGATGCCCAGGACCTAATTTTCAGCCTTGAGCAATTTGGAATGCACCTTGAGCTTTGTGGATAAATGTATTGAGTGACGTGTCAAGTCAGATCAAGTTGGTTCTCTGTAGGTTAAAATTAATTAAAATTTAGAAATAATATATTATATGTTTTCCCAAGCTCATTATTGGTGATATTTAATTATTTTATCCTCATGATGCCTATATTTTTCTCCTGTATATGTGGCTTTGACTAATGTACAGGTACCGTGATGTGGTGTTTAGTCTCGGGTAGGTTCTAAGGTGTTATTCCAAGGGGTTATGGGTAGTACCCTAGTGTTTTTTCTAGTATTTTAGTTTGTGTGCACATTTTAATTTCTTTGGTATTTAATATTTGAGACATTAATGGAATTTCAATGTCTTTTTTTGGAATTTTAGATAATGTCACCTTGTTGATGTCTTGCAGTGCTTCCAATGGATCATAAAGAGTATTTACTCACAGTAGGTACAATATTTGTTATACCTATAGATATCCAAGAGGTTCAAGTTAATCATGCACCAAATGCTTCTCATTTTGTCCAAGTAGTAGAGCCTCTTCAACCACGTGTTTTCTACATCATTTTAGGGGGAGGGGGAGGTGTTGATCGGAGAGGACCAATGATGGTAGACTTTTCTTAAGATGTTCAGATAAAACTCCCTTCATCATTCCATTACATGGGAATCCCTCAGAATTAAAATATTTTATTGATATTCTTGAGAGAATATTTTAGCTTTTATAGTTTCCTAGTGATCATCATATGAATTTAATAGTGTTTACGTCATAGAGACCTATAAAGAGGTAGGTGGGGGGTTAATAATCCAACCTCTAAAACATAAAGATTTTATATTGGAAGATTTTAAAAATCTCTACTTTGAGAAGTTACTTCCAGATTCATTGACATTAGATCGATTTTAAGAGTTTGAGTGGCTAACTATGTGAACTATTTTTGGGATTTTATTTTTTACTCTGTTATTTTTTGGAAATTAGGATCTAAAATACAAGTATTTTGAGATCATCCATCATCCTAAGGTGAGGCAACAAGTTTGTACTTTTTACATTACCTTATACTCTAGTTTCATATTTGAGGCTCTTAGTATTAAAAAGGTCATATGAGAGGATTTTTTATCAGAAGTTTCTTCCCATTTTAGTGGGTCATGTGGTAGCCTTCTCTATGGTGTTATGGGGGATATTTCTAGTGATATGAAGAGGAGATATAAGAAGATTATCCATGGTGGTTATAGGTAGTTAGGGAAAGTAATGAGTTTATATCTTCCTCTTCTAGGAGAGATCCATCCTGTGTGTTTTCTATGAAGATAGTTTGAGAATTACCATACAAAATATACAGGTTAGCTGAGGGAGTGTCATTATTTCAATATAATAGGGCATCTCTAGTGATTTTATTTAAAGTTTTCCTAGCCAAGTTTGGTAATACGTTTTAGATAGACATCGGCCTTGAAATATTGGTCATGTGGAACCTAGTGCGATAGTAGGGCTATATATGGGAAGTCTAGCTAGGGAGTTGGATTAGGGTCTCATCAATAGTAGCAGTTGACGTATTAGGGCACAGTCCCACTAGTGAGTTAGGGATCATTGGGTTAGGGCCATGGTTTTGATGTTGGAATAGTTTATGTGTTGTATTAGGTTTTCTTAGATAGTAAATAGGTACCTATGACATTTAGAGGTATGGTTTTGATTATATTGATGTTCTATACCTCTTTGTTTGATGCAAGACCATATAACTTGTTTATTTATGTTTAATTTTTTGATGGTTTAAATTTATCTTTGAAGTTATCATATGGGTTTTTATCTCTTGATACCCCTATTTGGAAGAGTTTAGATCATATTTTTAGGTTACCATAATGTCTTTTAATGTTCGCAGGCAATAGAAATGTGTGGGATTTCCATATATTTAAGATAATGAGTTTTGATGTCATCTTTGGCACTGATTGGTTAACATTATTTCATGATCGAATCTATTGTTATCACAGGCGGATGAATTTTACCCACCATAAGGTAGATAAATATGTTTTTATAGGATAATTGAATCTATAGGGAATAAAATAAATACAAAACGTTATCTATATTAGTAAAATTACAATACTAGTGGTGGGTATGATTCTCACAACATTCTAGGTGATGGTTCCATCTATTTTTATTCCAATGGTTGATCATTACCTAGATGTTTTTTTAAACTTTCTTAGGAATTCCTTATGAATAAGGGAATTAGTTTGAAATTGATCTCATGTTGGTTTTATATCCTATATAAATTCCCTCATATCGAATGGAACCAACTAAGTTGAAAGGTATTAAGGTGTAGTTGGATGACCTAGAGGATAATGGATTTAATCGCGTGATCACTTCTCCTTATAGTGATCTATTCTTATTCAATAATAAATTCAATATAGGCCATTTAATGTTCTTGGATATATATAAGTTGAATCAAATCATGGTGAAAAAAATCTATCCACTACCAAGGACTAATGATTTGTTTAACCAGTTGAAAGGAGCTTGATGGATCTCTAAGATTGATCTATGTTTTGGATAACATCAGTTGTGGTTCATGGTTAAGGTTATTTCAAAGACTTAATTTAGTTGAATGTATTTGTTTTCATGTACAGTGTGATTCTATTTGGTCTGATGAATACACCAGTAATTCTCATGAATTTCAAGAACTGAGTTTTTCACCCTTACCTGGACTCCCTCATCGTTTTATTCATTGATGATTTTCTATCATATTCGATGATACCAGAGTTAGATACCATGAATTGTGAGAACATTTTGATTATAATTTTATTGAATACTCTTTATTCCAAGAACATAAAGTCTCAATTTTATATTTAGGTGTTACATTTCCTCAGGTATGTGATTTATGAGGTGTGAAAATATATTTATTCAAAGAAGATAAAGGCAGAACATTAGTGACTAGGTGGATTACTTCAGCGTCTTCAAGTGCCAATATACAAGTGGGAGGAGGTGATTGGATTTGTTATGGTGTTTCACGTGACTCTAAGGTGCCAAGATATGGTTTGGGTAGTGGTCTATTGATTGAAAAATGTTTCATAACTATTTTTTATTCGAGAGACTCAAACTATGGATGAGTTGGGTAGGCAATGTATGTGGTAAATAGTGTGATTTCAAGGCATGTTGATGAGTATAGTGTTAGATTGCGATATGTGATTCATGTCAACGTTTTCAAAATTACTTGTTAATGTGATAAGGTCACATCTAGAGATGAGTAAAATATATTACCCATGGATATATGAGTAATCTAAAACGACAATCTAAATCCTGGAGGATATGCTCAAAGCATGTGTGATTGATTTTGGTCGGTCATGGGATGACTATTATCTTTAGTGGAGTCAATGTATAGTAAAATATTCTAGGATTATATTCATATTCCTTATTTTAATCCTCTTAATGGTGAACCATGTCATTTTATATTATTTTTTCCTAAGGGAGGTGATCCAACCATGATAGATTCAAGCTTGGTGAAAGAGACCTTTGAGTAGGTCCAGTAGATTCCAAAGTGGTTGCTGACTTCTCAAATCATTAATCATTCATATTTAGAGTAGATTTGATAAACCATGGAGTTATTTATGGGAAATTGAGTGTTGTTTTAGGTTTTACCTTATTTAGGAAATAGAGGTTTAATGAATCATGGAAAATTAGCATCGCAGTTTGTTGGCCTATTCAAAAATTGTGGAACAAATTGGGATGGTGGCTTATCAATTATATCTTACACCATGACATTGAGGTATGAATGATGTTTTTATGTGTTCTAAATCCAAAAGTATTAGTCATTCCTTTTATTTGTGACTTATTATAATGATGTTGATTTATAGGTAGATGCTTTATTTGAGGAAAGTTCAAAGTGAATCATATACCGAAGAGAGATGGTGTTGTGAAGAAAGATAGTGTCTCTTGTTCGATTTTTTAGGAGCATGGATATATTTAGTAGGATATAAGGAAGTGGGATTAAAATATCTTGTAATAGAGTTTTGAATGGTTTTAATTGTATCCTTATAAAATTATTTTTGAGGATAAGAAGTCCATAGAGGGGGTTTGTAATGCCCGAATTTAGAAGTATGTTTTCGTTTAATATTTTCTGAATCATGTGAATTTTGGTTGATTTTTCTTATTTGGGTGTCAAGATAGCTTGGGAGTGGGTTTAGTAAGACCGTTATAGAATTGTAACCATTATGTATCTCCATACATGGGTTCATGGCATTAAATTAGCATTCACATTGTGACTATGTTAGGTGGAAATGAATACCCTACTATCTATAACCATTAAAAACATGAAGGATATGTTCAATATATGAATGGACAGATGGGTAGTTTTTTAGTGAAAAGTATGGAGTTTTACCTTGTACTCCTCTAACTCTCCTCCCTTTATGCTCACTCGGGATTTTGATGTGTAGAGGCTTATCCATAGTGATTTAGACTTCATCCTCCTTGTATCTTAGTAGATAGAAGTTTCATTTGTTGTTGTGGTTCACTCTTAGTGAGTATAACATTTTCTAATCCCTAAGTGTATTTTGTTCCTCTATTAATTATTTTCCAACTATAGAATCCTAAAATGAGTATGTTTTTGTTAATTTTTGGGATTTTTTGTGATTGGGTTATTCTGGGTGTTGGTTATTATAGATTGAGCTTTGACACGCTTGAGGTTGGAAGTATTTATAATTTTATGGATTTATCATAAAGTTATATGTCTGAATTTTTTTGTTGGTGCATGTTTAGCCATGTGATAACTATTCCAATGGTGTAAATGTGATTGGTCAGGTTCATATGAATGTGGTTGACCATTTATATGGGGAGTGATGATTTTTGATTTGGTTAATGTGGGAATTCTTCTTTGGTTCATCGGTGACGTAGTGGTTTTACACCTAGGAAATTGGGGTTTGAGGTAGTAATTAGGGATCAATTGAGGCTAGTATGGATTGGTTAAATTATGTAGGGATTTAGGTGATGAATTCCCTTTCTTTTGGTGTCTTTTGGTGTGAGTTTTCTCTTATTTAGTAAAGATTAATGTGACCACACATGAGTGAATAGTGATGGGTTACTGTTATTGATGTAGAATCCATAGAGTTTGTGGGGGTGGGTTGTTTTTATGGATGTTACCTCCATAGAGTGTGTGGGTTTGGGTTGATTTTCTTGATGTGACTCTAATGAGTACACGGGAATGGGTTAGTGTTCTTGATGAGGTTGTCAACTGAGTGGTAATGTATGGCTTGTGTGTTGTATGTGCTACTGAGGTTCTAATTGAATTTCCTTCTGCAATGGAGCTAGAGTATGTTTGACTAGGGATTCATGGTTGTTTGGTTAGCACATAATGACCATGTCAGGATTATTTATTTTTTTATTTATTTTGTTTTTTTACACATCCACATTTATACACTTATTTCATTTATGTTAATGGATCATTGGTGGTGTCCTAATGGGTTTATTCTTACACCATACATGGGAATGTCAATGTGTGTGAAAACTTTATGACCATGGATCCATCCAAGGGAAATTCCCATTTGACAAGCCAATGAGTAGGTGTCAATAGATTGAGATTGACATAATATCGGTACATGCTTTGGGATCTTCTACAGTGGCAACCATTTTATTATTTTGTTCTTTTACTCGGTGTGTGGATATTGATCTACCACATGTGGGGATATCTTTTGAAATGATGTAATGGGTATTTTATGAAATTTTTATATCTCATGGGTTGATGTTATTATCATTTCTTTTGTAATGAAATATTCTATTATAAACCATTATTTTTATTATTTTCATAATTATTTCATTCTGATGATTATTGGATATAGAGGGAACAATATTCACCTGGTTCCATTTAGTCCCTAAATGATAGTATATGTCCTCTTGTATATGGGTAGGCATACATGAGGTAATGTGGCTTTTTGGCCCAAATCAAGTGATTATTGTGAGGGTTTTACAATTTGGTCTTATGAATATCACTAATTTAGGAGGAAATAAGCTTTTTGTGATTTTGTTTACATTTTAATAGATTTACTTGGACTTATTTTATATCTAATAAAATTGATTTATTTATTTTTGTGAATTGGTTCAAAATAATTTTTTAATCATTTATATTAGAATTGATAATAGATGTAAATTTGTTAATATTGATTTTGAAATGATTTTCAAATAAAATGGTTTTAATCACAATTTTTCTACTTTTATAATACCACAATAAAATGGTGTTGTAGAACATAAAAATAGTTCTATTATATAAATGGCTAAAATAATATTAAATGAATATAATTTTACTAAATTTTTTTGGGATGAATCAATAAATATATCATGTAATATTTTAAATAGAGTTTTAATTGGGAATTTTTTAATGTAAAATCCGTATGAATTATTTAAATTTAACACACCTAAAGTTGGTAATTTCAAATTTTTTCGGTGTAATGTTTTTATTTTAAATACTAATAATAATTTAGATAAATTTGATTCTAATAGTGATGAAGGTAAAGTTTTTTTAAAAAGGTATTGTTCTGGTAAAAGACTAAAACATAAAAATTATTATTAAAAGTCAACAAGCTACACAAGTCTAAATGAAAGAATTTTTTTTACTTCAAAAACATAAAGTGGGAATAATTCAGGGGGAAGCACATCCCTCCAAGTAATATCATTATAAACACCCATGTTGGCAAGACCATCGGAAATTCTGTTGGCTTTACGGTAAGTATGTGTTGCAATGAAGATGAGGGAGGAAAGGGAGTGTAGGCAGTCTATCCATTGAGCAGTGAGATTCCAAGATATATGTATGGTGCCCATCCAGATAGCCTAAATTATAGTAAAGGAATCTATCTTAATCGAGATGTTGTTCTAGTTGTGCATCTTGGCAAACGAAATGGCATGAATGACAGTTAGCATCTCGGCATCTAGGGAGGTAGTGACTCCACAAGAGATAATAATGCAATTATTAAGGGGGTATTACACTTCATTCTAACCCTAAACCATATAAAATAGCAAAATTCCATCATTTTGATAATATAATTATAAATGGTGATTCCAATATTAAAATCGGAAACGCTTTTTTGAATTATTAGGAAAATTCTACTTCTATTTCTGAATGTTTTGAAACTGATGTTTTAGAGGAATTTAATGAGGCTAATCGAATATTTTATTTTCAATATTTACTAAATAAATCATCTGTAAATAATTATTGGTTTCTAGTTGAACCCCCAATATATAAGCATGTTATTGGAAAAAAATATATTTTAGGAATAAAATTAATGAATCTAGTGAAATTATTAAGAATAAATCTATACTTGTTGCTCAAGGTTTTTGTTATGAAGAATGTATATATTTTTTATGAAAATTTTGAGCCTATTTGATTGATTAAATCTGTTATAATTTGGTGTTATTTTTTACCTTTTCAAGGTTTTAAATTATTTTAAATGGATTCTAAAAGTTTTTTTAGATGGTTTTTTTCAAGAATTTTATGTTTTTAAACCACACAGTTTTGAAAATTAAGAGTTATGTGATTGTGTTTTTATTTTATCAAAATATATATATAGAAAAAATAATTTTCATTGTGTTTGATAGGATAAACATACTTTGTTTTTGTTTAAAATTTATTTTTATAAAGGTAAAATTAATCCTATATTGTATATTAAAAGGATTTCAAATTATATTTTCATTTTTCATATTTGTGTTTATGTTATTTTTCTTGGTTCTCAAGGTGAATTATTTTGTAAATAATTTTTAAACATGATGGAATGTTAATTTTATATGAGATTAATGTTATAAATTAAATTATTTTTAAGTCATTAAAATGTTCAAAGAAATGATGGAATATTTTTGAATCAAAGTAAATATACTAAATATTTACTTAAGGTTATTGGTTTGGATTCTTATAAAACTTTTAGAAAATCTATGAGTAATAATTGTATGTTATATTTAGATAAATATTGAAAATATATAAATTCTAAAATGTTTAGAGGTATGATTTTTAGTTTATTATATTTGACTGCTTAAAGATTAGATATCATGTTTTAGTGTTTTTTATGTGTAATATGTGAATATAATCCTATGTAATATCACTTAGAAGTTGAAAAATGAATTATTCAATATGTTAAAATAATTTTACATTGTTGAATATTTTACTCTGGACAATTGTTTTGATTTTAATAGTTACTCTTATTATGATTTTTGAGGATATATATTTGATAGAAAAATTACTTTAGGTATGAGTGATTTTCTTAGTAAAAGTTTAGTATCTTATATTTTTAAGAAAAAATTTCAGTTTCTTTATGTACTGTATAAAGTGAATATATTAATGTTGTGTGAGGGATTTCTCAATCATTACGGATTAAGAAAACATTACCTGATTACATTTTTAATTTTGAAAGTATTCTTATTTATTGTGACAATTATTATGATATTTCAAATTGACAAAAAATCTAATACATCATTTCATAAAAAAAACATATTAACATGCGATTTAATTTTATTAGATATTATGTTAATAAAAGAGATATTATTATAGAGTACGTTTCAATCAACAATCAAATTGCAGATATTTTTACCAAACATTTGGATATTAAAAAGTTTGAGAAAATAAAATTTAAACTTGGTATGATTGATATTTACTTTGTAATATTATTTTTACTTTTGTTTATTAATTTTAATAAATAAACATTTATTAAGGTGAAGTTTTTATAATTTTTAAATTTTATATGTCTTAAAAATAGTTTTATATATTCTTGTATTTTTAATTTATATTAATTATTATTTGATAAATTTCAAAATGAGGAAGAATTTTGTAAAATATTTTTTGGGTTTTGAAATTTTCAAAAGGGGGGATTTTGATGGTGCTTAGTGTTTTTATGATTTCTAGAGTAGTTTTGTGTTTATTATTTGTCTTGTGTTTTTTGAATATTATAAATACTTAAAAATGTTTATTATTTTTTAATTGGATAATTATAATTTCTCACAACAACATATTTAATGTGTTATTTTCTTTGTTATGGTATTATATATGGTTTTTTTTTAAAATCTTATACAATAACTATTTAAATTGTTATTTATAATGTTTTCATCATACATCCACTTGAACTGCCATGAACTTCATGGTCACTTCACTTTTCACATGGTAACTTGCTTCTCATGGTAGCTTTTATGTCATATTCTAATAGTAACTTGAATATCTCAGTATCATGATAGATTAACTTATTTCACAATCATTTCTTTATTAATTTAATTATTTCCTCATGCAATCAATCACTTTTTTTATATGGTAAGTTTTTTCAAACTTGCGTCTGATACATTGTACTTACGATTGATCTGTCATTTATTCATACATTCAATACCTCATGGTAAGTTTGTCCTTATAGTAAGTTGACTTCTATTATATTTGGTAGATAACGGGCACTCAAACCTCACTATAAACTCATTCTCATGTTCCATCGACTCCCTTAATATTTTTTTGGGGAAATTTAAAAAAATCATATATTTTGATATTTTAATTTTTTACAATTTTGTAGTAGTTTTTTTAATTATCCTATCGGATTCTAAAATTATTTTCAGTTATATGAAAACTATGAAAAGTGTTTTGGGAAAGTTTTAAATAGTTTTTAATAAATATTTAAAATTTTATACTTTCCCACATAAAAATACAATTGGTATTTCAAAAATTTTGAATTTATATATTCTGAGTGATTTTATTTGTTTTCAATGTTTTAAAATTTCAGTTTAATTGTTTAAAATTTATTCCAAGTTTATTTATATAAAATAACATAGTATTATTCAAATTTATATATTTATAATATATCTAAATGTTTTGAAAAAAAAATAAAAATGAATTTTTGAATTTTATAGAAAGAAACAATTATGTATTTATTGTATTCTTTTTTATTGATTATTTTCTAGATGTTTTTGAAATATTTAATGATGAATTCAAATTGGTTCGAACTAATCATTATTTTTTGAATATTAAATGATTATTATGGAATGATAATATATATACCTCTCTATATGATAATTGTCAATTAGTTAACTAATTGCTTGGCTATTATTTAGTTATTATTTAGTTTATTTAATGGGGATGAGACTCATTTAATGAAATAAAATATAATGTGAGATTATACTGATGTGAAAAGTTTTCCTATGATTTCAAATTTCGAACTCTCTAGTGTTTTACAATATTTGTAAATTTCTACATGGCCATATGTAATCCCTGTAATATCTTGATTCTTACAAAGATAATAAAAATATCTATATTGATAAATTATAAGCACTTTATGTGAAAAAAATGATTTATCAGTGGAAATAATTTAATAAATGTGTTAAAGGCCTTTCATAAGGGTAAAATACATGTTAACTCTTTAGATTATTCAATCAAATATTTTCAAAGTTAGATGCTAAGTTTGTTTGAGATTTTGAGGCTCGTAAAGGCTTTGGGAAGAAGGAATAAAATTATTAAATATATTATATTAAGTGTGTATAATTTACTCAAAATAATTGTGTAACTCCCTAATGGTGTGTCTTATGAGAAATTTGAGACCACCTTAGGTCTGGGATGCGGTGTTTACTCTAGGAAAGGTATAACATTTGTAAGCGTCAGAATTTTGGATGACTCTCTAGTGAAAATAATTTGCTTAATAATTTTTATTATATGTTTTTTGAAAATAATTTAATATCTATGAAAATGTGCATCATATCAAAAATATGAGACAACTGTTAGGTCCAGAACATGGGATTTACCCTGGGAAATGTATAACTTTCATGTGTGTCGGGTGTTTGGAAATATCACACGCAATAAAACATTTTTTATTTTTATTTATTTATTTATTCCTTTCTTTAATAATAAATAATTAATATCTCTCAAATAGTGTGTCATATGATAATTCTGACACCACTGTTAGGTCCATAATGGGGGTTTTACCTTAAATAGTGTATAACTTTGATGAGAAATGGATGTTTGGTCAGGTCACTCGTAAAATTTAAGTTATTTGATAATTATATTAAATAATTAATTTTTTAATTCATAAAAAAATTGGATTTAATGTACACATTCTTCTCCATCCACTGAAACCTCTTTAGCTATGCCCCCCATGATCCAAAAATCATGGAAACTTAACTCTTTTCCTCTATTCAAATTACAACACCTTAAATGGAAGAAATTAATGACTCCATTTAAATACTAAGTTGAATCAGTGAATCAATTTTAGGGTTTTGAAAATATAGGGATGAGATGCCTATATAGTTCTTCTTCATATACCTGAATGATTCACCCTTCCTTTTGGGGTTTATCTAATCGAATTTGACAGAACTCAGGAATCCCTTGGATGTGATCCATCAAGTCTCAACTGATCCCTTTGATCTGGTGTTATGGTGTGGATCACCTTCCTCCTCCACAAATAGGCACTCCACAACCATGTTTTTTTATTTACTTTTCATTTATTTATATATTTAATACATTTTCCCATTATTTTTTAATATTCTAGAAAATATTGTTGTTTTAAATAAATTAATAAATGAAACCTAATTTTCCATAATTATTAAACTAATTATAAAATGATAATTATCAATATTATCAATAGATGGGTAAATAATTATCAAGAATTGGTTTCGTCATCTTATTAAAGGATAACCCTCAAAAATCATTATGAAAGGATAATCATGAGATATCATCAAAAAAAATTTCAAGGTTTTATAAAGAAATGTACTTGAAATTTTTCATGGATTTTCTTTAGAAAATTATCAAAATATAATTTTTATGATTTTATCAAAGAACTAGTTATATATATAAATTATCAAAAATATAATTACAAATAATTGTCAAAGAATAATTATAGGAGATTATCATAGATAATAATATTCAATTCATTAAAGTATAATTAAATGATAATTATCATGTGGTAATATTATCAAGAATATCCTAGGATAATTATGTGTATTGTCAGAGGATAATTATTAAAATCATAAAACAATAATTGTGATATTTTCAAATGATAATTTTATTAAAGTATAATTTATGATAAATTATCAATAGATAATTAATCTTGAGGTGAATATTGTAGTGCATGTGTCCACCTAAATGATAAATTGGAAATTATTCAAGAGAGATAAAAATATCATCGTAGGTGGTATTTTTATGACAATACCAAAATTATCTAAGAGAGATAAAGTATCATCACATGTGTATTATATTTCTTTTGGAAACAAAATAGATTTTTTTATTCTATGAAACCTTGACAAACCATGAGTTTCAAAGTTCTATAAGAAAATTACAAAGCGGTGTCCTAACTGGTTTATTCCAACCTTTTTACATTGATGACTTTTGTGGTAGAAAGTTTAATATCTTTTTGGGCTCTTGTTTATGCATCTTACTATACTTGATTTATGTGTTGGCTAGTTTGATACCACGATTGAATTTTGATCGCATGTGGGTGCATGTGTGTAGCCCTTGATATGGTATGATTTGATTCCATGATATTAATGTGATATATTGATTCCATGATGATTTTTGATTCAAATATTGATATATATGATGATGTTATATTTTTCATGATGTGCATTGTGGTTGTTATCATGCTATTACTTATCATGTTTTCCTTTTGAGGATTGGGATGTGTATACTTGATAGGTGGTCGTCGTGGTATTATTTCTCCTTGTGGGGTGTGTGAATGATGTGTAGTGAAGAGGAATATGTGGTATGGCAACATTATAATCTGACATCTACTTGATGACTTGTTGATTCCAAGTTGATGACTGAAACTTGATGCCTTGTGGATTCTGAGTGTTGCCCGATGCCTTGTGGATTCTTGGTAGGTTATAGATACTCTTTTCCTTTGCAGATTCCAATTATTTCCCAATGCCTTGTGAATTTCAGGTAGGTTGTTTTCACTTGATGATTTGTTGATTATGAGTGACTGGTCATAATCCTTATGGCTGGTTTTGGATACTTATTGACATACAGTGTATTTCTATCATGGAACTAAAGTAGGTACAACTAGGGGTTTGTGGTGGTTTGGTTAGCACACATCCGATCAGTTTTTGATTGTGTGTTACATTGTTTTTACACATTTTTTTATTATGGAATACACTTGTATAATTGAGCACATCAAGTTAAGGATGCATTGGGGGTGTCCTACTAAGTCTTGTACTAACACCCTACTTGGGAATTTTGATGCACTTGTAATTTTTATGAGGGATCTAGTGAAGTCCAAGGGGGCTGTGATGGATGGCTGATAAGTGGAGCACAGAGGTAGTAGGGTAATAGGATGCACTATAGAGGACCTCATTTTATTTTTATTTTTCTACTTCTTTTTTCATTGTTTTTTTTTCACTTTCATATATCCTTTATTGTATGGAATGTATGTCATCTTTAATTTTTGAATGTATAATCTGATTATTTATTATGTATTTTATTGTTTATTATTGATCCTCTGACATGGTTATGAGGTTTTTGTCTCCCCGTGGTTCCACTTGAGACCCTCACTATTGGTCGGTAACCTCTTTCATATGAGGAGGCATGCATGAGGACGTGTGTAATTCCTACACGGACCCTATGGTTTGGGTTGCAATGTTATAAAATGGTATCAGAGAATCAAAACTAACTAACTTATTCTTCTCTTACTTTGGGTTGGGATAGGTTAGATAGGTGATAAAATGATTGGGACTCAGGTAGGAGAACAATGTTAGTGCCTGGCTAGCACTGTGTACTGGACCTCTGAGTTTCTATAAATGAGAAATTTAGTTTTTTTACATTTGATAAAATTCACATTGGGTGATTCACATTATGTCATATTTGATTTATGATATTTCTCTTATATTTATGCATCATCACTAGGCATGTTGGTTCACCTGGAAAAAATATACCTATTGTTGTAATGCATAGTAGTTTATTAAATAAATTCCTTAATTTTTGTTATTTGTTTAGGATAGTTTTTTATGTCTGATATATCATTATTGGAATTAATTAGTTGAACTAAGAATGTAGTTGGCTAAGTATATTTATGTGACAAAAGTGACTAACATGCAGGGACTTAGACAAGGGTTAGTACTAAGAGAGTTATACATTGGGTTGACGGTGGACTCTTAATAAAACCTTGTGTGATCCCATATACAAGTTAGGAACTATTTATGTTCCTAATGTTCCCTCTGTTGTAGAAGTTTCCTCTACAGAGACGTCTGATGAGACCACCTATTGTGGCATTCTGGGATGCTCTCATTCCACCAACATCGGTCCCCGGGGATATACACTAGCATGATCTGATACAAACACATGAAATTTAAGATATATAGCACAATCATAGGAGACGTTTTTGGATAATTCATGTCTAGGGAATACCCACATAATCGAACATGGCTAGCCATGCTTGGGATTTCCAGCTCCATCACCCTCTAGTGTTTCAGGGAACTAGTGGCTTGAAAGTTGTAGAGGACTAGCCAGAATTTATTGAGATAATCTTTGAAATAGTCCTGACTTCTAATATTGGGCGCATGATCCAAGAAGCCTTCATGTTTCAGGGACCTTCCAGGAGATAGTGAAATACTATGATCCAATCTGGGAGATTAGAGGGTTTTAAGTTCATGACCTTCAAGGAGATTTTTCTCAAGTAGTATGTTATAGACATGTTGGATCTAGACTGTTCCAAGGAGTTTCATGGAAGTTCAATAGGGTTCCATGAATTTCTCTTCATATTCTTCATGATTTATAGAGTTTCTTCACGTTTCTCCTTTATTAGATGTGAATCAGGAGAAAAATTCGTGTATGTTCGAGATAGGCCTTCGACTGTAAGATAAACATTAGGTTAGGGGATTTGACTTGACGACGTATACACAAGTCATTCTCAAGGATCCTACCTTTGATAAGGGATTAGTGGAGGATAGGGTATTAGGATTAATCCCATCCCATGGAGGGCTAGTGACTCAGTTTCCTCTAAATACTATGGTATTTTATTCTGTAAATGAAAAGCAAAGAATAGAGACTTGCATCGGAGTACCAATATGAAGGTTTATAAGAGTGTATCTTAATCGGCCCCTTTGGTAGGAGTTTCACAATGTTTTAACTGTGGATAAGATGGAAACTTTAATAGGTTCTGTACTTCACCTCAAAGTATGTGTATGTAGTGTAGAAAGAAGGGGAATCTTAAATAGTTTTTCTCTAGGATTTATAGGAAAATATCTCACAAATGCAAGGGTCAGACACGGGGATACAGATGGGGTTCTCAGTGGTGGAATAAGACTAGTCATGCACCCGGGGGATAGGGAAGAGTAGCTAAGGTAGGTCGTATGTATACTATAGAATGAAATCCTGAAGATGGTGGAGAGGGATCATCTACAACTGGAGGTACAGTCCGGATCACCTCTTCTTTATATATGGAATTATTTAACATCAGTACTTCCCATTCTTTCATATCAACATAATTGGTTACTAAACTTGACTTACCAATCAAGTTATCATCTGAGTAAGTCTCCCTTGATAAACCACAGGGTATGAGAGTGGACCATCTTCATTGATTCCCAAAGTTTATCCTAGTCTTCATAGGCTATATAAATATATAGGGATTCATGATTTTAGATATTATGAAATTCAATGTGATTCTCAGCTTGGACTGGCTGACCAACTTCCAAGCTCATATTGATTGCTATCAAAGACATGTATCATTTACTTTTCCTAAGGAATAGGATTTCTGGATGACTGGAGAGTGGGAATTTGGAGTGGGAAAGTTGGACCAAACATGATCCACATCATGATAAGCACAACACAAATGGAAGTCTTGGACCATTCTATAGCATTAGGTAAAACTACCTCATCCTTTTTGCTAGTCATGAATATCTTTTAGGACGTCATTCCAGATGAATTCATAAGACTCCATCTGGATAGGGGAATTTAATTTGAGTTAGATCTCCCACTGAGTGTGCAACCAAATTTAATACCTCTATATCATATGGATACCACCGAACTGAGGGAGTTCAAGGTACAACTTAACGATTTGGAGAGGAATGGATTTATCAGAACAAGTACTTCACCATGGGTTGCACCTATTTTATTCCCTAAGAAGGAGAATGGGGGTCTTCGACTATGCATTGATTACTGGAAGTTGAACCAGGTGACTATAAAGAACTTACATATATTTCCTAGGATCGAGGATATTTTTGATCAGCTACAGGGAGCCCAATATTTCTCCAAGAATGATCTTCAATCGAGTTACGACCATTTGTGAGTTAGGGAGGTATACAATCTGAAGATGGTGTTTCAGAGTAGAAAAGAATTTTATGAGTACTTGGTGATGTTTTTCGGGATGAAAAACAAAAAAAAATTGCTTATAGACCTCATAAACAAGATCTTTCATCCATTCTTGGACTCCTCCATCATGGAGTTTGTTGATGATGTACTCATATACTCGCTGACACCAGAACAACATTCTAGGCACCTAGAGATAGTTCTCAGTATTCTTTGATCACATAGGATTTACGCTATTATGTTGAAATGTGTATTTTCGATTAAAGAGGTAAAGTTCTTAGGACATAAAGTGTTTGAGACCGGTGTATCAGTAAACAGAGATAATGTATAGGTGGTCATGTCGTGGACATTCCCATGAAACATGTTCGAAATTAGTATCATTCTGTCCTTGGAAGGATATTACTAAAAGTTTATCTGAGACTTATCCTGACTTTTAGCACCCATGAAATAATAAAAAAATAAAGGATTAAATTTCTAGTGGTCAGAACAGTGTTAATAGGCTTTACTTGAGTCAATGAAAAGTTGACAACAGCTCCATTACTAACAATCCCTAATCCTGAAATTGTTTATATAGTGTACTGTGACAAATAAAAGGTTGGTATGGTAGCGGTGATGATGAAAAGAGAAAAGGTAGTTTCTTATGGGTCTTTTCTTCAATGAACCCATGAAAAGAACTAACCTACACATTACTTGGATCTTGAAGTAGTGGTTGACACTCTAAAGTGTTGGAGACACTATCTCTACTATGAGAGATTTATTATGTTCATAGACCAAAAGAGAATTTTCTATATATTTACACAGAGGGACCTGAATCTAATATAGAGGAACTAGGTTGACTATCTGTAGATGTTTGACTTTGATATGGAATATGAACCTAGAAAAGGAAATATCATAGCAGATTCCCTTAGCCATAATGTTTGGGACGACGGCTTCCTTCGAGAGATGAGGAAACCCTAGAATGATCAAAGATGTCTTCCCCCCCTACCCAGAGGTGGGAGGGGGGATGTAGAGGAGGACTTGGTTTGGCCTCCTTCAAGATCTCGGAAACTGTTTACCCCCTTCTCCAACCTTAATTTTCTCCCGGATTTCCTGATGATTTCTCTAAGTCCGAAGGTTCTGGAGTCCCATCTTGGTGGTCCACAGTTGTCAATTTCGATGGCAGGGTTCTTGGAAGCTTCGAGTTATCTAGACCTTACGTTGGTTGCACATTTCAATCTTCGAAGACCCTCGGTGGACGAATTTGATCATTTCGTCTTCAGTAAATTGGATTTGCAAGAATGGGTAGTTGTTGGTCTGTTGGATAGAAGTCACTTCATGGTTCACTTCGCCTCGGAAGCCGATCTGATTCGAGCCTGGTCTAGTGATCCTTGGCGATATAATGGTTTTAAGTATTCTCTCCTAATATGGTCGTTCTACCTTTGCATGAATCAGGATCCTACCTCCAGCGCGATTTGGGTAAGCCTTCCAAAGCTCCCTCTACCTTTTTAGAATCCTTCAATTCTTCGTATGATTGGAAACATGGTGGGCCGCTATCTTTGTTCAAACGTTTGAAGTTCCAATATATGTCACCCGATTAACCCTCGAATTTGTGTTGAGGTTGATGTTTCAAAGCCTCAGGTGGAGTGGTTATGGATTGCATTGGGTTCAGAGTTTAGATGGAAACAAGAAGTGGGGTTTGAATCGTGGGACAACTACTGTTCGAGCTGCTGCCGTTTGGGGCATTTGGTTTCTGAATGTCATGCGGATGGTTTCAAGGAGAGTAACTTTGATATAAGGAGGATACCAGAGGAAGGTCAAGGTAGGAGGACCGAGGAAGGATAGAGGAAGCAGTGTGGAACTAATCCTAGAAAGGATTCTGACCTGGTGAGTAGTGATGCACCGACAGTGGGCAAGGGAGATAAGGCCTCCTTAAATCCACTGGTTTTTGCTGTTTTTAGGCGGTTGAGGAGTGATCTGAAGGTGGTGGATGGTGGAATGCATGTTGAGTATAAGTGTGGCTATTGTGCTGGAGGTGTGCAGGCTTTTAACAGCAGGGCCGAAGGAGTGCAATGTGAGGCAGTGGAGATAATATGGCTTGCAGTGTATGATGGTCATGCTGTGGAGAACTCGGAAGGTCATCCGAATGTGAATTCTGGTCAGAAGAATGCTGCTGGAGGGATACTAAGTACAGTACCTACAAGAAACTTTTTCCAGGGCCTGGAACAAGAGGATGTGGAGGTGATTAATCCAGTTTTTATTGATGCTGATGCAGAGAATGGTCCTCACGAGGCTCCTGCTGGAAATGAAGAAAGGTGTATAGTGATATATGAAGAGCATAAAATGATTGAGCAACCTCGATGCGTTGATTTAGTTGATACTAATGTTCCGTTTCAACACAACCGGTCACCAACCTATCCAAAGGAGGGTTTTCATTGAAAAGGGGGGGAGATATCTGAGAGCGGCAAAGAAAATAGTGGTGGATTGACAAGGCTCTCGTATAGAAACATTGTACAGGGCGGGGAAGGTCTAAGTATGGGTATGCAGGCTCCTAATGGGTGTGGCATCAGTGATTTAGTCCAAGGTGGGGATAGAAACAGGACTGAGGATGGAGGAGTGGCATCTGGTACTCCAAAAAGAAGAGGCAATAAGAATTATTCTTATTTGCCTCGTCCATTGTGCACTAGATCCTCCTTTAAGCGCAATCATGGGCTGACATTTGCCTTCAAAAAATTCAGCCTAACCAAGAAATATGGTCTTGGGTGAATCAATTTGGATGATGTGAGTCGGGACTATAATGAAGATTTCATGAGGCGTTTCAACCCGGCTTCTGAATGGGGAACGACCACCGCGGAGGACTCCTGTATTGGTTGTGATTATGGGTATGGAGACTTTGGCTTTTAGTTTTTGTTGGTTGATCCGGGTGTTTGGTTGTTTGGTCTGTTTTGGATGTGTTTTGTGGGCTTTCATGGGTCTTTGGGTTTCTCACTTTTCCAAAAAGTGTTTGGAAAATAATGAAAAACGTATTTCACCTTAGCTATAAGGCTTGGGCTGATTAGGAACTTGGTGAGGTCCATAGAGGATCAATGGAATTTGATGGGTTTATTATCTGATTAGAGGATGGATTCCTTATAGGACCATGATTATATGAATTTTTCCCCCTTGATAGTCACATCCTCACTTTTGGACCAAGTAAAATCTGAATAAGACTCATACTTAGAGTGTGTTGTAATGAGGGAACAACTAGTTGTTAGTGACTCGATGCCCAGATGGTTGATGAACAATGATGATGTGATATTGGTACATGAGATAGTATTAGTCCCTAATTCCATCATAGAGTAGATGACGAGGGATTAACATACTTCAAGATTGTTAGTACATCCTGGTGTGACAAAGATGTATCATGACTTTTGGCGATAGTTATGGTGACAAGGGATGAAGACAGACATTGTTGGTTTTGTCTCTCGAGGCCTCACATGTTAGAGGGTGAAGGTCAAGAACCAGCATCCTGGTGGGTTGTTACATCCACTACCAATACCTATGTTTTATTGGGAAAACATCATGATGGACTTTTTAATGGGTTTATCCAGTACCCTAAGGAGTTGTGACCTAGTTTGGGTGATTTTTGATCAGTTGATGAAGTCTTCTCAATTCTTAACAATTAGACAGACTCAATAAAATAAAATATAAGGAATATCTATATATGAGAGATCATGTAACTTCATGGATTCCCTTTGATAATGTTTCATTGGTCGGATGGTGCTGCGAAGGAGGTTCCGACGACGATTTTCCGATGGTCTCACCGGCGACCGGCGAGATGATTGCGGGGCTCTGATGACTGGTTCGAGCTTCGACGTGACGGGGGTACGAGTTACGAGGTGATGAGCTGTGCATGGGGTGAAGTTCGAGGCAGTTTTGTTGAATTTGAATTTTGAATGATGGTTTTGGGTGCGGCTGTATCGGGAACCGGATAACCCTCAAACCGGCTTTTTAAAAATCCAAAAAAAAGTGATTTGCAGGCTTTGATAATGTTTCAAAAATATTTTCATGTTTTACATTATTATTGTTTTCAGGGCATACAAAAAACCCTAGGGACTCAGCTGAGATTGAGCATGACCTACCATCCTTAGACCGACAGATAGTCTGAGCGGACCATACACATTTTGGAGGACCTAATTTGAGCTAATATTCTAGAACTTGGTAGAGAATGGTATGATCACCTATCCATGATTGATTTTTCATACAATAACATTTATCATGATTTGATTTGGATGGAACCATATGGGGATCTTTATGGTAGTTTGTGTCGTTCACCGTCGTGTTGGAATGGGGTGGGTGAGGTAGTATTTTTTGTCTCTAGTATGGTTCAGGTGACCTCTGAGAGAGTGGAGCTGATATGGAAGATATTGATCACTTCTCAGAGTAGATATGTATCATATTCCAACCGAAGGAGGAGACCCTTAGAGTTTTCATTGGGATATTAGGTTTTCTTGAGGGTGACTCCTTGGTTGTGGCACAAGCACCTGGGGAAGCACTGAAATATTACACCATGTTTTGTTGGACGATTGAGATCACCGAGTGGATATAACAAGTGGAATATCGTCCAGACATCCCTTCTCACTATTGAGGTATGCACGACATGTTCCAAGTGTCACAACTTAAGCGATACATACCAAACTCTGCACCTATTATTGATTACGAGGATGTTGATCTAAGTAGTAAATCATCTAATGAGGAGCATTTGTTTAGGGTTATTGGTCAAAATGAGAAGGTTTTGCGAGGAAAGATGGTACCACTAGTCTAGATTAAAGGGTATCATGGATGACTCTAGGAAGAGACGTGGTAACATGAGTATGATGTTTGAGCTCAGTACACTATGTTTTTCGGGCATGAATACTAGAGATATTTCTCAAGGATAATAAATTGATATAGGGGGGAGAATTGTAATATCTCGATATATACAAATATAATAAAAAACCCCTATTTGATAAATTATAAGTTCCTTATGTGAAAAATGATTTATCAGTGAAAATAACATAATAAATGTAGTAAAGGCCATGTGTAAGGGTAAAAGCCTAGTTAACTCTTTTAAATATTTAACTGAATATTTTTGGAGTTGGAAGCTAAGTAGGTATGAGATTATGAGACCCATAAATCCTTGATAGATATGGAATAAAATTATTAAATATATTATATTAAACATGTGTAATTTATACAAAATAATTGAATAGATCCAAAATGGTGCATCATATGGGAAATCTGAGACCACCATTAGGTTCGGGACATGGTGTTTACTATAGCTGGTGTGTAACATTTGTAAGTGTTGTACATTTAGTCAGGTCACTCATAAATTTCAAGTTATTTAATAATTATATTAAATAATTAAGTTTTTAATTCATAAAAAAAGGATTTACTATACATGTTCTTCTCCACCCATTGAAACCTTCATAACCACGCCCCCCATGATCTAAAAATCATGGAAAATTACCTCTTTTACTCCATTAAAATGAAAATACCTTAAATGGAAGAAAAATAATGACTCAATTTAAATCCTAAGTTGAATCAATGAATTAATTTGGGGGTTTAAAAAATATAGGGATGAGATACCTGTTTACTTCATCTTAAAATGCCCTAATGAGTTTCCCTTCGTTTTGGGGTTAATCACGTCAAATTTGACCAAAATCAGGACTCCCTTGGACTCAATCCATCGAGTCTCGAGCGGTCCCCTTAATCTAGTGCAATGATAAGGTTCACCTTCCTCCTTCACAAATTGATGTTGCACCACCCGGTTTATTTTTCTTTATTTTTCATTTATTTATTAATTTCATACTTTAATCCATTATTTCTTAAATTTCTCAAAATAATGGGGTTTTAAAATAAATAAATAAATGAAAATTAATTTTTTAAAATTATAAAAATAATCATAAAATGATAATTATCAAAATTATCAAAATATGGGTAAAAATTATCAAGAATTCATTTCATCATCTTATCAAGTGATAACCTTAAGAAAATAATTATTAAATGATACCCATGAGATATTATCAAAAATAATTATAAGGTTTTATAATACATTTTTACTTAAAAATTTTCATGGGTTTTCTTTATAAAATTATCAAAAGATAATTTTATGAGTTTATCGAAGGATGAGTTACATAAAAAAAATAATGAAAGATAATTGAAAAGAATTATCAAAGAATAATTTCATGAGATTATCAGAGGTAATATTATTGAATTCGTTAAATGAAAATTAAATGATAATTATCATGTGAAAAAATTATCGATATTATCCTAGGATAATTGTGTGTATTCTCAAAGGATAAATTTTAAAATTATCAAATGATAGTTACGATATTATCAAATGATAAGTTTTTTAAAGGATATTTTTCTGATAAATTATCAAGAGATAATTAATCTTGAGTAGAATATTATGAGTGCATGTGTCTACCTAAATGATAGATTGGAAATTATTCAACATATTGCATGTGATATATGTATGATAATTAAAAAATTATCTAAGAGAGATAAAGTATCATCACATGTTATATTCTATTTGTTTTAGAAATAAAATATATATTTTTTGTTTCTAGGAAACCTTGATGAACCTCAAGTGTCGGTGTTCTATAAAAAAAGTTGTAATAAGGTGTTATTGACCAGTTTATTACCCCCTTTTTACATCAAAGACTTTTGAGGTAGTAATTTCCTTATCTTTTTGGGATCTTGTTTACACATGTTTCCACACATGATTTATTTATTAGATTGTTTGATAACATGCTTAAATTTTGATTGCATGTGGGTGTGTCTGTAGCATCTGATATAGTATTATTTGATTCTATGATATTGACGTGATAGCTTGATACCATGACAATGTTTGATTCACATGT
This sequence comes from Viscum album, assembly GCA_963277665.1. NCBI lineage: Eukaryota > Viridiplantae > Streptophyta > Magnoliopsida > Santalales > Viscaceae > Viscum > Viscum album. Next base: position 58,243,018 of record OY728125.1, read on the forward strand.
TAATTTATATGATGATGTTATATTTATCATGATGTGTGCTATGGTTGTTATCATGCTATAGATTTTCATGTTTTCCTTTGGATGATTGGTATGCATATACTTGATAGGTGGTTTTCATGGTATGAGTACTCCATGTGGGGTTCACACATGAGGTGTGGCAGAGATGATGCTGCAACATGATAATCTTGGAACCTGACACCTACTTGATTCCTTGTGGATTCTGAGTAGATGGTTGATACTTGATGCCTTGTATATTCCGAGTGTTACCTGATGCCTTGTGGATTCTGGGTAGGTTTCAAATACTTGATGCCCTATGGATTATGAGTATTACCTGATACCTTGTGCATTCTAGGTGGCTTTTTTTACTTAATTTCTTGTAGATTATAAGTGACTCACCAATATCCTTGTGGATGGTTTTGGATACTTATTGAAATACAATATATTTTTTGAAGAGTCTAAGTAGGTACAGTAAGGGGGTTTGTGGAAACTTGGTTAGCACAAAGCTATTCGATTTTGGATTTTATGTTGCAACGTTTGTTACGAATTTATTTTATTATTCCATACACTTTTATACTTGAGAACATCAGGTTAAGGAAACACTTGTGGTGTCCTTCTAAGTACACACCACTTGGGAATTTCAATGTGCTTTTAGATTTCCTGAGGGATCTAGTGAAGGTCAATGAGCACGTGATGGATGGTTGAGCAGTGTAGCACATAGCTAGTACTGGATTGAGATATACTCTAGAGGAAAACAGTTTACCTTTTATTTTTCTCCTTCTTATTACATCGATTTGCTTTTACACTTTGGTATATTCTTTATTGTATGACATGTATGTCGTCTTTACTTTTCTGCATGTTTATTATTATTATTTATTATGTTTTTTATTATTGATTATTGATCTTAAGACATTATAATTAGGATATAGTCTCCCTAGAGTTCCTATTGAGACCCTCGCTGCTAGCTGGAAACCTCTTTCATATGGGGAGACATGCATGAGGAGATGTTGGATTCCAGCACGGACCCTGCAGTTCAAGTTGGGATGTTACAAACCACTTCTCGTCTTATGGATTAACTCTCAAGGGGAACTTAATATTCTTAGACTACTATGGCTTCCATGAAGAGATGTACATATCTGTTACTCAAGAACTAGTGGTTATTCATCATCTATATTCATTAATTACTTCTACATTGTTTTTTAAAATATATATAAATTCTTTATATCATTCTAATATGTGTTTAAATTTTGGTATATTCTTTTCCCAATAAAATAATTCTATCTTTGTGTTTTGACTCCCATATTCTAAATTTAGATCCTTTAGGTTGTGACTCCTGGATTCAAATGTCGGGATCGATTACATATTCCTCAAAAAGTATGTTTTGTAATGGGTTGTGACTCCCCATTAAAATCAAGGTATCTTTATTGTCTATACCTCTACTAAAATAGTAGGTTGTATCAGGTTATAACCACCCTTCAAAATTATTTAGTACATAACACATCTTTCAAATAGTAAAGAGTTGTTAGAGTATATGTAGGCCCATCTCAAAAAAACTACTATAATATTGTCTAAATTATCTCTTTATTTTACAATCCTTATTTATTATTGCATGCACATAATTATTAAATATTATAATTAACTAATATATTTATTTAAACAAATTGAAATTTCTAAAATGTGTGTTCACCCACTACCCCCTTGACCACATGCCATATTAATCAAACCTATCGAACATGATATTTCTATTATAGCATATGTTAAACTGAATGAATAGAGTAATAATTTACTTTGTGATGAAATTTCATCTATCAAAGGAAAATAATGAATTATATTAGGGTCATATAAAAATAAATTCCTCAAATATATTAATAAATAAAACACACTAATCCAGACACTGTTCTTATGATGCTCTTATGTATAAAAAATATATCTTCTTCCGTTTTGTTTTTTCTTTGATTTCATACATATGATAGGCTTCAAAAATCCTTAGAAGTTGATAAGTGAGAGAGTGGGTGGTGTAACACCCCGAGCATCCACGATATGCTTCTCTTTCAATAATGCAATAGCTTGCATTGTACGCAAGTTCGAGATTCTAACACACCGCGACCAATCAAAATGGCCCTTATGAATAGTAATACACACTTTTTGAAATTATATATATTTTATATTTCAATATGGACTTCATTTTTGGATTTGGAATATTGAAATTAGCCTATGTTGAATTTTTGGTATTTTTCTGAGAACTTCCAATTTTTTATGAATAGTGAAAAATACTTAAAAACAAATTTTTTTAATCAAAATAATTTATAGTGATAAATTATACTATTGAGTAGTTTTAAAGATTAATTAGAATAAATTTTTACAATTTTATCCAATGGTGGTCATTATAATTAATTTCACATTGAAATTAGACATAAACAATTGTCAATCTTTTGATATATATTGTTTCCTAAAAACACGCTATTTGTTGTGACAGCGGGAATTAATTATAAAATTAATTAATGAGAATTATATGTTTGGAATTTTTTAAAATATATATCATTTTTGAATTCATAATATCAATTATATCTTAGGGTGAAATTTTGGCATTGTTCTGAAAAACTTCAATTTTTGATGAATAGTGAAACCACTAAGTGGTAGTTAAAAAATTGATTTTTCGTTTAAAAGAAACATTACCACTTTTGTGATTTTATTTTCAAAAATCCAACATACATGGTTTTCATTAGGAATTAAAATTTGGTTCAATGGGATTAAAATATTTTTTGGTGATTAGTAACTTTTAAGTTTAATTAATCGTGATTAAAGGTAATTAGTGTAATTTAAGGTAAAGATAATGTTATAAAAATATGAAATGACCATGAAACATGTCCTACCCCTATTAGATGAGTCATGGCCGACCAAGACAATCCATGGGTCAACTTGGGGACCCCATGGAGCCACTTTGGTGGGAAAATGACATTAAAAACTTTTTATTTAATGTTAAAATAAAAATGTCACAAACATGAGTTGTTTTACTAAAACAATTTTTAAATGGGGTTATTCAAGTAATATTTTTTACTATAAATATTCATTAGAAATATAAAACTATTTCATACAACATTATATTTTTTTTATAATTTTTAGACATTAAATAAATTAATGTTTTTATGACACCGTGATGATGCAGCGATTACCTCGTTAATTAACGATTTAAATAAAATGAAAAGATAATGTAAACTCTAAGACTTAAACTTATAAAAAACCTATTGGATGATTATATTTAGAACCCTTATCACCTTATCCTCTAAATATATAAGTTTTGGACCTTTAAAATCCGAAACTCATTATATAATAAAGTAACATTTCATTACTTTCCAAGAGTGCCCCTCCTCTCCTCTTATAAAAGGCCCCCACCACTACCACCTTATTTACACCTTCCAAGACATTTTTCTCGGCCACCCTATGCCCAAATACACTCTAAAATTCCCTCTCTTACTCCTAGAAGCCTCACGTTGGGCATAAGGCTTCCCAAGGAAGCCTTTGAGCTCAAATCAAAAAGAGTTACCCGTTTTAAAGCTAGTGTTTTATCTTGTGTTCTTACGTTTTATTTTTCTTCTCAAACCCCCTAAAACCTTTTTATTCATTTATTTTGTAACAAAAACAGTATCCGCAATATACAAGGATGTTGTTATAAGAAGGATTCGAGCTACACTTACACACACCTACATCTAATGGTTAAAGAACATACTGTTTCTGTAGATGGCGAATTTCTGCCACACGAAACGATGATTGTTCAACACTCATATAACACTTTCAGAGGTGGCCATTAAGATGTAACTATATTTATATATGATATATAATATGTTTATTTTTTACTTAATCTTCTATATTTTTCATTTATGACATACCTTTATGGTTTCCATTATGGGCTAACACGATAATTTCATTTTAGAGAGTGCGGACTACAGCCCCCTCAAAGTGATTTAAATCGTTAATGCCATATGTGGGATGTATAAAGGATGGAGTAAATGATATTATATATGATATTTTAGTGGAATTATAATGTACCTTTATATCATTATGATTTCATTCCATTAAATATGAAATAGAAATGAAAGTAGCGTTCGTGCGTACGTACGGATTACCGTCTCCATGAATGGTGCATTTCATTTCTTACCTCTAAATGTTACGTAATATTATGAATGAATGTATATACTAGATATATATGATATATATGATATCTAAATCATGAATATAATTCAGGATATAATAGATATTTCACCACATGAACAACTTGTAATTATAAGAAGTTTATTTTTGACTCAAGTACCAAAGATCGAAAAAATGACCATTATTAACTTAAATAACTAAATAATGTTCATAATAGGGTAATAAGTGATATAAAAGGATTAATGAACATGAAAAAGGTTCTTAATCAAATATAAATTAACTCTAGTTTATTATTCAGGAGATTAAAGAATGATCGATTCAATTCGTACACGGGGTAAGGGAACTTCTTAACACAATTTCCATTCTTTGGGTTAATCTCATACTTTCAAATTATGTAATGATATTATTTTGTCCTACCTTGTATTTGTACTTTCTTTATGTGTACTTATAGTGAATACACCTAATAGAACTATTTTATTTAAAAAAATGATCTTTGTAAGGGACTTCGTCTCAATCTCCTTTCATTGAGGCATACTTTGTTTTATACACAACTTACTTTTATACGGTGTATAAACACCATTGACTTTTACGTTTATTCAAAAGGTATATTTTTATACGAAGAATTTTCACTAAATGAAAAAAGGAATGTTTTGTCATACGTATGAGGCGACAACTTCTTCTCCGCCACCTTGACCATTATTTGAGTTTTGGCTTCCTCTACAAGCCATAGTTTTCTTAAATGAAAAATAAATACCATGTTTTACTATTCTTTTATTTTGGTATTAAAAATGGTTTTTGAAATTGTTTTTATTATATCAATGTTTTGTATTGATATCTTGTGATTGAAATGTGGAAATGTTATGTTTTTTTATGCATGTTTTATGTGATACGATTATGTTATGGTTTATAATAATTTTAAACCTATTCATATAAAGAATGCATTGGACTTAATATGTGACGGGTGGATCTCGATATAGATCCTTGATGCATCGGCAGGTCTCATGAGATAAACTAGTGTCTTGGCACGAGGCCTTGACAAAATATTATTTGTATTCTTGGCATGAGGCCTTGGATACGTGGTTATGATAGTCTGGCATTATGCATTCCATCATTATGAAAGTGGTTATTGATATTCCATGTGATTATTCAACCAGTAGAATGTCTATGTAAATAAGTAAATGGCATTATTTCATTTTACTTTTTCCATGTTATGTTTAAGTTCATGTTTAAAAGGATTTTGTTTAGTTATACATTGCCTTAAATGTTTAGGTTTATTTATGAAATCTTCCGCTATATTGTTATCCTTACTGAGCATCTGAGCTCACCCCTTTCAATGTTTTAATATTTTCCAGGATGTGAAGAAGTATTTTATGAATGACCCACAGGGATAGTCAGAAGGGGATATGAGTGTGGAAAATGGAGACTATGTTATTTTAGTTTTTCACTTTATGATGTAATGTAACATTTATGAATGTATCTAGTGTTTCCAAAGCTACTAAACTAATAGTTCTTTCGAGACTTGATCTTTTGTGATCATGCCAATGTTACGCAATAATGCACCGACTCTCGGTAACTGGGGTTGGGGCGTTACAGTTGGAATCAGAGGCATTTTAGTACTAACCTTGGAATCTAGATTTAGATAAACTCTGATTAGAGCACATAGCCCGAAGATAGAATTTGAGGATTAGTAGAGAAGAACTTCCTGGAATTTTGGTATTATAGAGATTTTGTGAGTTTTCCGAGCAATACATCCCTGTCTGGATACGAGAAGGTAGAGGTAACTCTGGCACAGATGTACCTAGGGGTAAAACCCGAAAACACCGCTTTGAGCTAGACTCAAATGGTAACTGGTGCATGACAACGGGCCTTGCTGCACTCTTGGTTACGACACTCCCAGGATATATGCTTAGGATAATTCTCATTTTCTTTACAAACCACTATGAAGGGTTATGAGTATATACTTCCTCAAAGAAAACATTTTTATGATTATGGATTATATCCATAAATAGTTCAATTAATGTTAAGTGTTTTACAAGTATGTAATTATGTATTCTAATTCATAAACTAATATAGTTTATTCCATTGTTTAGAAATGGCTCCTAGTGGGAGGAATGGAAACTATATCAATGCACGCACTTCGTGTTGGTATTGGCCTCCTGCTCAAGATAATTATTGTAGAGCTGGAGATACAACTGGTGTTGATCAACTTATCACCATACTCGGACAACTCACTCAGGTTATGAATAGTAACCTTACTCGTATGGAGCACCCTGATCCGCAACGTGTAGGATCAATGTTAGACTGCTTCATGAGGGAACAACCGCCAACATTTAATGGGGGTACAAATCCATTAGTAGCTGAGAAATGGATAAACTCCTTAGAGAAAATATTCCACGCCTTGGGGTGTAGCGAAAGGGAGAAAGTGGTCATGGCAGTTTACAGCCTCACTGGAGATGCCGATCAATGGTGGTCGCTGATTCAAAACACAAAGGAAGATGAAGAAATATCATGTATGGAATGGAGGGATTTTAAGGAAATTTTCTTAGAAGAATACTTTCCTCATAACCATTGAGCAGATATGGAAAGACAATTTCTGAGTCTGAGGCAGAAGGAGGATGAGAATGTCACAAAGTATGAGGCTAACTTTACAAGGTTAGCGAGGCATGCTGCAGATTATATACGTAACCCAAGAAGTAAGATTTATAATTTCTTTGATGGGTTAAAACCATTTCTCCATCGAGCTTTAGTATCACAATCTTTCTCAACATACGAAGATATAGTCTCGTGTGCAATCAAGATAGAAACAGAATTCTCTAAGTCTTATGACAACAAAGTAAAGCAAGAGAAGAAGAGAACGGTGGAACAAGAGACAGAGAAAGGGAAAAAGGGAAAGAAGGATTTTCCATTATGCGAAAATTGTGGGAAAAATAACCCCGGTACTTGCCTAAAAGGAACGGGAGTTTGTTATAAATGTGTAGAAAAAGGTCACCAGGCTCGTGATTGCAAGGGAAAGAAAGAGTCTATCAATGTTGAATGCTGAAATTGTAGGGAAATGGGGCATTATGCAAATGAATGTCCTAAGAGTCAGAGAAACTTACCTCAGAAAAGTCCAAGGGATCAAGGACAATCTTATGTTGTTACTATAGTTGAAGTGGAATAATTAATGTATTGGTGCGTTTGGACTCAAGGATTATATTCTGGTTATAAGAATAATGTGATATATATAAGGATTGTACTGCAGTACTTGTTGTTTTCATTAAGGTTTTAATATTATGAAGGTAATCATATTTTAGTATATAACAATAAGAGAAACTTTACTTTGTTTGGGGAATCTAATGTTACAATTGATTTTGGAATTTAAGGACCTTTTAGAGAAAGTCTGGATGGAGGTATTTTGGATAACTATAAAGGTTGGAATGGATTAAGTTGAACTTTGGATAGTATTGTTTAAGGTTAAAACATTTATGAAGATTATTTTTGGAATATTATAATTCTATAGTATAGGAAAAGTACAACCTTCAGGTTAGGGGATAAGCCCTCGCGTCGGACAAAGCTGTAGGAATCGAACCCACAACCATAGTGCAACAGGCCTTTATTACCTACCACTAGCCTATAGGAAGTCCCTAGTAATTACAAAATAGTTTTCCTAATCTAAATGGTATATGTTAATATTTTGAACCTTATACAATTAGGATAAATAGAATATTTTTTAGTTCTATTACCTTTTAGAGTGAAAGATGGGATTGTGGTAAAAATTTATTAAAGAATGAAAGTCTACATGACAAGTATGTATATTCCCTTATGTTCTTAGTAAATCTTCTAAATAAATTCCTCTACTTTATAAAAGTTAACTTAAAACAAAAATGTTGTCAGTTAACTTTTCCAACTGGGGATTCAATAACCGTTTAATTAATCACAAGTTCGTGATTTTCTTGTGGTTAACCTTCTCCTAATCCTGTTTTCTACAACTATCCATCAGAACTTGATGGTTTGTTTTTCTTCCATATCCATATTTTCATAGAATCCTAGTATGGGCTATCTCGGGTGACCATTGTACTTATCTTTCTATATTTTAAAGTTATATTTTTATTAACCTTATTTCCTATGTGGGTTTTCCAAAAAGTTATTTCCTATCTTCAACCTTTTATTTTCAAAGAAAAATTTCAAATTGTGAGAATGAAATTTATTGAAGGAGAGGAGAATGTAACACCCGGAGCTTCCACGATATGCTTTTCTTTCAATAATGCAATAGCTTTCACTGTACGCAAGTTCGAGATTCTAACACACCGCGACCAATCAAAATGGCCATTATGAATAGTAATACCCATTTTTGAAATTATATATATTTTATATTTCAAAATGGACTTCATTTTTGGATTCAGAATATCGAAATTAGCCTATGTTGAATTTTTGGTATTTTTCTGAGAACTTCCAATTTTTTATGAATAGTGAAAAATACTTAAAAACAACTTTTTTTAATCAAAATAATTTATAGTGATAAATTATACTATTGAGTGGTTTTAATGTGTAATTAGAATATATTTTTATCATTTTATCCAATGTTGGCCATTAGAATTAATTTCACTTTGAAATTGGACATAAACAATTGTCAATCTATTTGTTGTGGCAGCGGGAATTAATTATAAAATTAATTAATGCAACTTATATGTTTGGAATTTTTTAAAATAGATAACATTTTTGAATTCGGAATATCAATTATAGCTTAGGGTGAAATTTTGGCATTGTTCTGAAAATCTTCAATTTTTAATGAATAGTGAAACCACTAAGTGCTAGTTAAAAAACTGATTTTTCGTTTAAATGAAACATTACCACTTCTGGGATTTTATTTTCAAAAATCTGACATACATGGTTGTCATTAAGAATTAAAATGTGGTTCAATGGGATTAAAATAATTTTTGGTGAATAGTAACTTTTAAGTTTAATTAATCGCGATTAAAGGTAATTAGTGTAATTTAAGGTAAAGATAATGTTATAATAATATGAAATGACCTTGACACATGTCCTACCCCTATTGGATCAGTCATGGCTGACCAAGAAAATCCATGGGTCAACTTGGGGACCCCATGGAGCCACTTTGGTGGGAACATTACATTAAAAACCTTTTATTTAATGTTAAAATAAAAATGTCACAAACATGATTTGTTTTACTAAAAAAAACTTAAATGGGGTTCTACGAGTTATATTTTTGACTATAAATGTTCATTAGAAATCTAAAAATATTTCCTAAATCATGATATTTTTTTATAATTTTTAGACATTAAATAAATTAATTTTTTTATGACACCATGATGATGCAACGATTACCTCATTAATTAACGAGTTAAATAAAATGAAAATATAATGTAAAATCTAAGAATTAAACTTGTCAAAAACCTATTGTATGAGTATATTTCGAACCCTTATCACCTTATCCTAGAAATATATAAGTGTGGGACCTTTAAAATCCGAAACACATTATATAATAAAGTAACATTTCATTACTTTCCACGAGTGCCCCTCCTCTCCTCTTATAAAAGGCCGCCACCACTACCACCTTATTTACACCTTACAAGCCATTTGGCTCGGCCAACCTCAGCCCAAATACTCTCTCAACTTCCCTATCTTACTCCTATAAGCCTCACTTTTTTCAGAAGTCTTCCCAATGAATCCTTTGAGCTCAAATCAAAAAGAGTTACCCGTTTTAAAGGTAGTGTTTCCTCTTGTGTTCTTATGTTTTATTTTGCTTCTCCAACCCCCTAAAATATTTTTATTCATTTATTTTGTAACAACACCAGTATCCTCAATATACTAGGATGTTTTTATAAGAATGATCCGAGCTACACTTACAAACACCTACATCTAATGGTTAAAGAACATACTGTTTCTGTGGATGGAGAATTTCTGCCTCACGAAACGATGATTGTTCAACACTCATATAACACCTTCAAAGGTGGACATTAAGATGTCACTATATTTACATATGATATATAATATTTTTATGTTTTACTGATTCTTCTGTATTTTTCATTTATGGCATACCTTTATGGTTTCCATTATGGGTAAACGCGATAATTTCATTTTAGGAAGTGCGGACTACCGCCCCCTCAAAGTGATTTAAATCGTTAATCCCATATGTGGGATGTATAAAGGATGGAGTAAATGATATTATATATGATATTATAGTGGAATTATGATGTACCTTTATATAATTATGATTTTATTCCATTAAATATGAAATAGAAATGAAAGTAGCGTTCATGTGTACGTACGGCTTACCGTCACCATGAACGGTGCATTTCATTTCTTACCTCTAAATGTTATGTAATATTATGAATGAATGTAAATAATGGATATATATGATATATATGATATCTAAATCATGAATATAATTAGGGATATAATGGATATTTCACCACATGAACAACTTGTAATTATAAGAAGTTTATGTTTGACTCAAGTACCAAAGATCGACAAAATGACCGTTATTAACTTAAATAATTACATAATGTTCATAACATGGTAATAAGTGATATAAAAGGATTAATGAACACGAAAAAGGTTCTTAAACAAATATAAAGTAACTCTAGTTTATTATTCAGGATATTAAAGAATGATCGAGTCAAGTTGGACACGAGGTTAGGGAACTTCTTAACCCAATTTCCATTCTTTTGGTTAATCTCCTACATTCAAATTATGTCATGATATTATTTTGTCCTATCTTGTATTTGTACTTTATTTATTTTTAATTATAGTAAATACACTTAGTAGATCTATTTTATTTAAAAAAATGATCATTGTAAGGGACTTCGTCTCAATCTCCTTTCATTGAGGCATACTTTGTTTTATACACAACTTACTTTTATACAGTGTATAAACCCCTTTGACTTTTACGTTTATTCAAAAGGTATATTTTTATACGAAACATTTTCACTAAACGAAAAAAGGAATGTTTTGTCTTACGTATGCGGCGACAATGACTTATCCGCCACCGTGACCATTATTTGAGTTTCGACTTCCTCTACAAGCCATAGTTTTTTCAAATGAAAAATAAATACCATGTTTTACTATTCTTTTATTTTGGTATTAAAATTTATTTTGAAAGTGTTTTTATTATATCAATGTGTTGTATTGATATCTTGTGATTGAAATGTGGAATTGTTATGTTTTTTATGCATGTTTTATGTGATACGATTATGTTATGGTTTATGATAATTTTAAACCTTTTCGTATAAAGAATGCATTGGACTTGATAAGTGATGGGTGGAGCCCGTTATAGCTCCTCGATGCATCTGCAGGTCTCATTAGACAAACTAGTGTCTCGGCACGAGGCCTTGAAAAATTCTTATTTGTAGTCTTGGTACGAGGCCTTGGCTACGTGGTTATGATATTTTGGCATTATTCATTCCATCATTATGAAAGTGGTTATTGATATTGCATGTGATTATTCGACCAGTAGAATATCCATGTGAATAAGTAAATGGCATTATTTCATTTTACTTTTTCCATATTATGTTGATGTTCATGTTTAAAAGGATTTTGTTTAGTTATACATTGCCTTAAATGTTTATGTTTATTTATGAAAGATTCCTCTATATTTTTATCCTTACTGAGCATATGAGCTCACCCCTTTCAATGTTTTAATATTTTCCAGGATGTGAAGAAGTATTTTCTGAATGAACCGCAGGGATTGTCAGAAGGGGATATGAGTGTGGAAAATGGAGACTATGTTATTGTAGTTTTTTACTTTATGATGTAATGTAACATTTATGAATGTATCTAGTGTTTTCAAGGATACTAAACTAATCGGTCTTTCGAGACTTGATCTTTTGTGATCATGCCAATGTTATGCAATAATGCATCGACTCTGGGTAACTGGGTTCGGGGCCTTACAGGTGGTGCCGGATGATTGAGTTTGAAGGTGTTGGTAGACCTAAACAATTTCAATAAGATCTTCTCCTTCATACGATGTGGGGAGTTTTCATGGAAATAAGGGAATATAATGTTTGTAGGCTTTAAGCATGGAAGAACCACCACAAATTGATAAAAACAATGCAAGTTTGATTAAAAACAATGGAATAATAACATTCCATTCGATTTTAAGTGTTGATTCGTCTAAAAATTAGTAGGAGGTGGGATCAATGATCAACATCCATGATAGCTTGGATGACACGAGAAATCATTGAGATCTATTAGGGTTGTTTTAAAAGAGGGGAAAGGGTTTTATCGTCATTAGTAAAAAAACATTAATAAAAGCTAGATTTATCATAGCTAAAACAAAAATCATTGAAATAAAATAATTTTAATAGCACTAAATTTTTACGTTGATAAATATTAGTGAAAAAAATATACTAAAACAATGATATATTAAAATTATATAAAAATTAATATTAAAAATTACTCTATAATTAAAAAGAATGAATATTAAAAATAAATGAAAATATAAAATACTAAAAATAAATAAACAATATTTATTGTACTAAATTCATTAATAAATTTGTTATTATTGTAGTAAATGTAATGATATTATAATAAATATATTAATATTTTTATAAATGTATTACTATTATAATAAATTTATTAATGTTATGATAAATGTATTAATATTATTATAAATGAAAAAATATTATTACTAATGTATTATTAATATTATAATAAATTTATTAATATTATAAAAAAATCATTAATAAATTCATTAACACTATAAAAAAATTAATTAAAAAATTTATTAATATTATAGTTAAATTTATGATTAAATGTATTAATTTTATAATAAATTAAAATTTAAGAAATTACTTTATAATAAAAGAGAAGAAGTATTAAAAATGAATAAATTAGAAATTGTTAAAAATAAATAAACAATTTTAATCATACTAAATGTATTGATAAATGTGTTAGTATTATGATAAATGTATTGGTATTATGATAAATGTATTAATATTACAATAAATGTGTTATGATAAATTTTTTACTATTATTATTAATGTATTATTAATAATATAATAAATGTATTGATATTATATTATTGTAATAAATGTATTGATATTAGAATACCTCCAATTCCCTTTTTATTTTCTGGATAATCCCACTTTTTAACTATGTTGAAAGGGAACCACATTACCAAAAGGCCTGTAATACATAACTCAAAAGCCCAAAGGCACAAAGAGATTAAAAATAGACCAAATGTACAAACAGCAACAACCCCTCCCCACTTGTATATCGTTCATCTTTGCTAACTCGTTAGTGTATATGTCCTCGACATCACTACCTCGACATATTGTGTGCACTGTTAGCCATTCATTATTGCCAAATATCATTCGCATTTCCATAGCTCCCTCAATGTTCTCCACATGTCCAACTAATCTCACTAGTGACTGCCAGCATCCCAAACTCCATTGGGTCTAGAGTTTCTCTAGTGTAGAGCCTAAAAGTCCATAATTGTTGGCTCGAAGGCCTTGTGGCCTAAATATCCAATTTCATGACTCATAACCCCATTTGTGATTAATAGTATTGCTGCTACAATACCCCACTACGATGCCTGCTATAGTACCATAGAAATTCATCACCAAACGAGTATGAACTCGGGTTTCAATCAAAATTAAAGGATGAATTTACCACTCATGTATGCCAGCAACTATAAAATAGAGCGTAGATAGAAAGGGTATTGGATGGATCCACACAACGCCTTTCCTGCCATCTCGTGTCTCATCTACCCCGACTAAATTTGAGTGTGGAAAGACAGGAACCTATGTTAGTTCTCATATGGTGGGAGTATCCACCTTACATGTACCACTTAACAATTCCTTAGTGGGTAAAAATGTATTAATATTATAATAAATATTTTATTAGTAATTGTATTAATAAATTTATTAATAAATATTATGAGTAAATGTATTTATATTATAATAAAATACAAATTACACAATTAATTTATTAAAAATTGAATATATATAATTAATTCATAACTACATTTTAAATGTTAAATTATAATTAAAAATTTTATTGATTTTATAAATAAATAAATATTTTTAAAAATATATCATCAATAAATGTTTAAATCGTAATATCACATGTAAGTGTTTTTCATAATATACAATTAATTATAAATAAATAAAATTGAAAGTATGAATTTTAATATTTATATATAAATAGATTTATGTTTTCTAATATATAAATATATTATTATTACTAATTAATTATATATATATATATATATTATTGATTGTATGTATAAAATATAATTAATTATTAATGGTATTTAAAATCATTAATTATGTTTAAAAATATTATTATTTATATGAAAGTATAAATATTGTTTTATTTTATTTATTGGTCAACCAAGACATACTTGTGTGTATCCACTTATACACATACACATGCATGTACACATACATACATACAAATACATATACACATGTACACACACACACACACATACAGGCACATACATACACATACATGCACATACATACACATACATACATATACACATGTATTTGTATACAAATACACATACATAAACCCAAAAACATACACATACACATATACACACATACACATATATACACATGTTCATACACACATACATACACATACATAAACATTCATACACACACACACACATGCATATACACACACATACATGCATATACCTTCAAATATACACATACACAAATAATGCACACTCACACACACACACACACATACATACATATACATACACATGTATAGTCACACATGTACAGTCGCACACACACATACATATTTCATATACATACATGTATTAAAATCACCTTATTTTTCACATTTTCTATTGTCATGCATGCGATAACACCAGGAATTATATATGTGTGTGTGTGTGTGTGTGTGTGTGTGTGTTCATGTGTGTGTGATGGTTTATATATTTATATAATTGTTTATACTAAATTTTAATATATTACATACATAAATTTTGAAAATAATATTGACAATAAATATTAGTTTTAATAAAAATTACATTATTAAATATACATTTTATTATATATATATATATAAACATAATTATATATTTATTTATATACAAACTTCTATATATAAATTTATGTATACATGCATATAATTATAAATATATGTATATTTTATATTATATAATATGAATATAAATGTATAATAAATTTAAATATGAACCATACTTAATGTATGTTTATATTTATTTATATATTTCATATGATATTTTATAGAATATGGCTCTTGAGACTCTCAGCACTCCTAAGGCTCTGATCCTCTCCCCCTTCCCCTCTTAAGGTTTCTTCATTCTCCTTCGGTGGTGACGACATTCATTCACATCATCCAACCCCTGAGTCTCTTTCCCCTATGTCACCTTCCCCACTCTAGGTTGATGACATCAATCGTATTTCAAAATCCCTATATTATTACCCATCACATCAAACCCCATATTTGTAGGCGGGTTTCAATTTTGTTTCTCACCTCACCTGATGTTTTTATATCTGTTGGTTCAAGATAAATATTGAAAACACGCTATAAGAGGGGTTGAATTGTTGTTAAAATCAACTAAAAACATATCCTTCTCAAGTATTAAATCTATTAGAAATAAAAATATCCAATATATCCAAAAAATAATCAAATTAATTCCAATTTAAGCAATGGTAATAGAACGATCAATATTTCATAGCTTCGGATACAAGTAATAAACACATCAGAAAAATAAACAATCCTATTTTATCTATTATAGACAAAATAATTTTCACAAATATAATAAAAAACATGGAGTATTGATTTAAAAATCAGGAACCCCCAAAATATTATTAATAAAAGAACACTTTTACCAAAAGTGTAAGGGGAAACATGAACATTTTTTACGGCATCCTCAACTTTAAACAAGTTGAATGTTTTTTATTTCAAAACCTAGGAATCCCTTGATTATAAAAATGTCAGTAGGATATCATCCAAACACCATAGAATTATATCTTCCACACTAAGAGGAACTTGATCAGTCTGATAAAAAATGAACTACTTATATAACTATAATATCATATCTTTCTTATACACCAAAAATCCCTCAGTCTTGTAAGATTGGAAACACAATTGTTACAATAAGAAAAATAATAAATCTTACAAATAATCATTAAAATAATAATCTGTTATCAAACACTCAAAAAACTAAAAAAATTGAAGTACACAAAACAAAAAGTAATTTAAATTTTAAGTTGATTTGCATATATTAAAGTATCATTTTCATCCTTCCTCTCGAATTTGTATTCCTATTTATATGAAATACACTAATGGTTTGATTATACGTTCTTCTCAATCATTTTTAATGGCATGATAAGTAGCATCTTTATCCTTTGATGGACTCTGTATAGCTGTATATCTTCTGATGAAGTAGGATCTATGTCACTACAACACTCAGAGATCCAATAAAAGTAACTTAGATAGAAAATTCTATCTATTGGTCTTTAAAAATATGAAATTAAGGTTTCTGTATTTTCTTTTGTCACAAAAAAAACTTAAAAATACCCTAAAGTTAAAAATGAATTAAAACATGAGTGTTAAGCTAATTTCAAAACATAGGAGAAAATGAGTTTATAACTCTAAAATCTCCTCCATTTTTGGAATCCCAACACATGAATAAAAAATTTAAAATAAATCCCTCTTTTTAAAATCTCTCCCTTTGAAAGAATAATATAGAAGGTTATAGTCTCTAATTTATAAATAAAAACTCCACATTTTTAAGAAAAATTAAATTCATCTTTCAAAATCTATCCCCTTTGTTGAAATGTTAAACTTCAAAATGATTTTTCTATTCTTTCAAAATCTCCCAATATTCTTGATTTTAAAAAATAAATATGAAAATATAAAGAATAATAAATTTTAGATAATCTTCCTATGAAATAGTAAATTCTATGAAACTTAAGTAAAACTTCTTCTTCTTATCATTCTTAGTAATAGGATCCAAACCTGAAACAAATACCTTTTCATAGTTCTAGATTATGAAAGGGTAATAGAAAAAAATATTGTAAGAACACAAATATTTTTGAAGTAAAATTGAAACTTCAAAAGGTACATTAAATAGAAATTAAAACCAATAATTTAATAGCAATGAATCTGACCAAATGTTTTCCAAAAATTCATTTAAAGTTAAGAAAGTAATGTGAAATTAATAGATATCAAAATATAGACTTTTTGTGGCATTATAATTTACATCATTGATCAGAAAAATAATAAAACATATAATGATTTTTAGGAAAGAAAAAAGATGGTATTATAACATCATAAGTTTTTATTTTGAATAAAATTTTATTTAAAATATTCCAAGATTATATTCTCAATAATTTTTATATCCTTTCAAGATTACCTACCATTGATTCCAGAGCTCCCAGCTTAAAAAATTTCTTCTCATCAACTTCATTTAATAGTTTCGTCTCTATTTTTTGGTCCTCAAACTTCAGTACAACTTCTTAAAACAATTGTTCTATATATTTGAATCTATATTCTCACCCATAGTATAAATAGATAACTTATTGAAATCCATTATTTTATTTCCATTTTGAACTATAAAAAACAAGATATTATGGTATTTTATTTTCTCATAATTGACTATATTCTCAATGTATTGAAAGTGACATTCACATATCTCTTTAAAAAAACAAGATTAGAGTTCCATTCATTTTAATGATTGATAACCTATCTTAAAGATTTATAAGACTCAATTTTTGATAAAATATTGAAAATCATATTCATCATTAAAAAAAAAATTGGTAGAATGGGAATAAAATCCTATATTTTCTCTAAATTATAGGTAACATCATGTAAATCCCTAAAATTTTAGAAATAAAATTATCTTTTAAAATTAATATATAAATTATTAAGAAATTTAGTTTTATAAAACGCGTGCTCTAATATGGTTATTTTAGAAAATTATATCCTATCAGAGTTAAAATATCATTAAGAATCATAAAATTTGATAGTATAATAATTTTATAATGATTTTTTAGATTAATATATATTAAGGGTTATGATAAAGTCCTATTTACATAGATAGAATAAGTGATGGCCTCAACCAGTAAGATCATACTCTATAAAGCCCCTTTATCAGAGCTTATAAGGGAAAGGACATCATTGATATTTTTCTTTGACCAATCTCAAGTTTAGATTTTGTAAATAAATCATGAGTGAAACTGATTTCAAGAGAAGTTCAATCTTACTGAGATCATGACCCAAACCATGTTCGTCGAACCACCCCAATAAAGTGTCATCATCACACACTATTCGTAGGGTATACGTTGGTGTAATAAATAGTTATATATCTAGGCCATAATAGTATGAATTTTAATATTTTTATTTTTAATAAAATAATGATTATATTGTTTTATTATTTAATTATAAATTATTAAATAATGAGTTTGATAAAAATTAGATTTTGATATAATTAAACACAGATTGTATTTTTTATAAATATATAGTTTCAATCAAGAATTTTTTTTATAAATTAAATCATTATTGAAATAAATTTTATTTTAATAAAATATTTTTATTAAATTATATTTTTTGAAAATATAAATTATAATATAATTTTATGACGTCAAATATAATTTTTATAAGGGTCAGAAACTATTATCGTCATAAGAATCTGTATTTTTTAGTAAATGATGATTTTTTATTTAAAAGTGTAAATTATAATATTTATAGGATTATTATGATAAAATAAATATTATTTCTAAAATCAGAATGTTGAAATTTTTTATTGGGTAATTTTTCATAATTTTCTAAGAAAACCAATTTTTTTTGTCAAAATTCAATATAGTATAAATAAAAATTATTTATTATGACTTCATAAAATCCCAAAATTTATGTTATGAATAATATAAAGATTATCTATGGAAAAAATTAAGTTTCCCCTTCAAAATAATGTATTTTTGAATTTATTTGATTAATTTTATAAACCCTTAATGAATCTTCCAAAACTTATATTATATTTTAAGGTTTTAAAATTAATTCTTTATGAGCATGACTCACTTCCATATAACCAAGGTAATTATTTTAATGAGCTAGATTATTGACCATATAAAACATTTAAATTCACTTCACTTTGGTAGAAATCATGAGGAAAAATTTAAAAGGTTTTTTTGATTATTTTATCATATAGAGTCCAAACCTAAATTTAGAAATTAATAATGAATTCCCCACTCTTTTTCTATATAACCCCACCAAACCTCACATTAATCATCATTAAAAAACACTCGAGCATGAATTTACTCCATTTTTCTCTCTCTATATCCCTAAAAAGGTGTTCCCAATCTCTTAATAATCTCCTCCCATGTTTCTAGATTCTCCCTCTCAAGGTAAGGGATCATATATTTCTTCTCTTTATTCAAGAACATTCTTTGTATTACCACATATTATTTTTGATTTTTTTGTTAGGATATGTTTTTAAAATACCTATTACTGTACTTATGATTTAAAATGTACTTAATTCCATTTTCAGTCTCATTAAACTCTTTCATGAATATTTATGTACCCCCATTATGTTTCCAAAATTGTCGTGTGATTTTTCATGCCAAACATTTATGTTGTGAATACCCATCCCCATTTCCACTCAAGGTTATCCATCTACATGTATATATCTTTCATTTATTGGATAATCCCATTTATGTAACCCAGACACTTTAATTTTTTCATTAAAAGTGATTAATAAATCCTTATTTTGTATGATCTATATAGCCTACTTATGTATGTACATGATATAAATGTGAAGGGTGGGACCAAAATTATATAGCCCTCCAATGCATTGGGTAATGTTTTTATTTCATGAGATACCTTGTATTATGCATGGGAGGTTATCCTATGTACACTATGCTATTATGTATTAGTGGTTATCCTTGACTTATGTTTATGATTTCAAGTTTTTTGTTGTTTTCACATTCCCATGTTCCTTTTATTTTATCATCTTATATCATGATTCAATGTTCAAGATTATGATTTTCACCCCTTTTATGCTGCCTTGATATTACTCTTTACTAAAATTTATTAATTTCATCATTTTATGATTTGATTATTCCCTTACTGGGCTTTATATCTCACCCTTTTATTATGTTCATCCCTAGGTTATCTCATGCTATATTAGAAAATCGATGGAATATGAGGGCATTTTTTAGAGTTTTTTGTAAGAACCCTGTTTTTTGTAGCGGGTCAAATTCTGACCCTGTTTGAATTTTCGACTTGTTCCTAAGAGAACTACAAAAATATTGGAAGTTCTTGAAATTTTGGGACTACACGCCCTATTCTCTAAAGTACACGCTGTGTATGGATTGGGTGAGTACCGTTTGTCTACTCTCTGAGTACATATCGTGTGATGACTGTGTAGGAATTCTATACTATAAGACATGTAGTTATAGACACGTCGTGTACCCTTGACCATGTGGAGGCCATACATGGCGTGTAGGCCTATTGGCTGGGTAGAATGTTTTTAGCATGTACACGTCATGTAATATTTGTACACGTCGTGTAGAGGGGCCATGTATGGGGATATATATGGTGTGTTGGGGTTGTCGGTAGGGTAAAGAGATACACGTCGTGTATAGTAGGTACACGCCGTGTAGTTAGTCGGCAAGTCCTCAACGAAATATCAGCCAACTTATGAAAAGTTAAATGATACATGGCATGTAGTTATAAGTAAATGGCATGTACGTTCATTCTTTTTTTTCTAAAACGGTAAGTAGCCACATTTTGAGGTAGAAACTCAACCCTTCGATGGGTTTGAGCGGGGAGAGTCATTTGAAGCTTATTTTATCTCTCGATCGTCCGTTCGAACTCCGTTTCGATCGTCATCGAATGCATTAGAACCCCCTCAATAAGGCCTTGATTCCCCTTGAGCCGTTATTCTTGATTTCAATTCTAGAATGAGTTATAGGGGTCTGAGAGGTTTTGATTCTTTTATAGATCTATCATTTTTTAGACCTAATTAGAGGTTTTTATTGGAGGATTATCATCATACGAGTCTCAGGTAAGTAGTACATACCTGTTTTTGTGTTTTTGTAGACTTTTGGATGGGGTGGTCTGTGGTGTGTTTTAGGGTATTTTGAGTGAGACCCTAATTTACCTACTATTTCATATTTAATTTTTTATTTGACCTATGGGATGCACTTTAGTATACCCCTTTACCATTTTTCTTGAGCGAGGTCGGGCGAGGGGCCTTTGCTTATTGGGGAATTTTGGCCGGGGGATGCCAAAATGGTTATAATAGTTTTTTATTGTTTTAAACTATTGAGTTTAGTGTATTGAACCTTGATATGAATTGTTGGAGACCTTAAATACCCCAGTACTAGAATAGGACAACACTTGGATAGCACATTCAACTATTTAGATTGTTCTTATTGTTTATGTGTTTTGTATAAATGTTTTATATATGTAATTGTTTAATTGCATATGATGGAACCTTTGGGTTGTGTTGGGCATGGATCGGATAGTCTTGAGTCATGTTGATCATAGGTTGGGCATGAACAGGGTTACATTGGGTGGTTTTGACCACGGGATTGGGCATCATGGGCGTCGGCTTGAGGCAGGATGACTATTAGGTTGGGAATAGCCTAGGTCACTAGGATGGCAAGGGCATGAGACTTGAGTGGCATTGTCGCAGGGACATGATGTGTTAGAGATGTTGTGGATTGGGTACTATTTTGGTGATTAACTCTCACCCATAACTCTGAGTAGTGTTCACATAGAGAGACTCTGTGATAAGGTGGTTTTCACAACTCGTGTGGGTAGAGACCCCTGTTAGTTATGGTTTATGTACTATTGGTTTGGGGGTGCTTATCGTAGGAATCCATGTGGAAGGTGAGGATCTATTAGGGGATAGCATTGAGGCTATCAGGTTGCGGGTAGAGTCTCACTGTGATTTGAGGGAAGACATCATTGTCCATTCGGTAACATTATTTTGAGGGCAGACAATGATGTCCCTCTGATTACTTTATTTTGAGGCAAACATCATTATCCCTTCGGTTACTTATTGAGGATAGGCATCATTGTTCCTTCGAGTTACTATTTCTTTGGCATGCCTTCAGGACATCAGTACTTGAGAGATGTGGTGCCATGGGGGAAAATGGTGTCGGGTTACATGATAGAGATTCCGGCATTGGCTGAAATAGGGGACACTCCATGGGGGATTCTAAGCACTAGTGAAGTTTGTGTTTATTTGTGCATCGTACTATTTATTGTTTTCCTTATAAATGTATTCCTGCTTAAACACTTATATTATGTGTGCACCATTGGGTGGTATCCTACTGAGATTCGTCTCAAACCCTACACGGGACCTTCGGGACGTGTGCGGACTTTATGAATATACGGGCATGAAAGAGACCATCATCAGGAGCTGTATTGTTTTAGCTGTCGCATGGAGATGGTATGGACCTTGAGGTCTTTCCTAGCTGGACTTTATTTTGTTCTGATTTTCTTCCTATATCATCATGCTTACTTGTTATGTAGCAATAGGTGGTTAGCCATTGGTGCCTCTAATTATGGATATGTATGACCTTCTTTGGATGCATGTTTGTTGTGAAGTAGTATTTATAAGTGATCATCATGCTATTGTGTTTAATTTCTATTGTCGTTGTTTATATATATTGATTCTGTTGTTTATCAATATTAAATGTGCTTCTGCTCTGCGGGTCTGGTTCGAGTCTTCTGAGTTTTTTATTCCGCTTCATCTTTATTATTACACTCGGACTAGTACCATTATTTTCCTCTGAGGGGGTATAGCCACCCCACTATACCCAAAAAGACCCTCACTGCTATTCTCTAGCCTTTGGCATTCGGGGAGGTGCGCCTAAGGTAGTAACACCCGATTGATTTAGCACTGTTCAGGTGGATGTTTGGGTCTGGGTCTTTAAAAGTGGTATCAAAGGAGTTCTTGAGAGGGATTTAGTAGTAGTTTTTCGCTAGCTACTAATGAGATTGAGACTTCTCTTTTTATTTCTGCTGGTTTTACTATTTGGGATATGGTATACTGGAGATAGGTTGTTACTGGAAACTAGTTTTCTAGCTTGTGCTTGGGTGCCTGAAGCCCCAGATATGAGGGATGAACCAAGTTTCCATGGGTGGGAATTACTATTTTCTTGTTCTTGTATTACAGTTTATATTATTCCTACCTTGGTGTCACACTTGGTTTTTGATGTCTTTGATTTTGATGTGTAACCCTTAACTCGGTAAGGTAAGGGAGAATTGGACATTGGCCCAGTATGGCAAGGCTTGTTTTATTGGATTTTGATAGGAACATTTTAGGGTATTTCAATTTCATAAACTCATGTATACTTTATGATTTGATAATACCATGTGAAAAAAATGTCAATTTCCATGCTTTGTGTTCTCTTGAACTGTGAATAGGTAAAATTCTGGATAAGAATTTCTTTTTTATTGCAATATTCTATGATATGCTTTGTATATTTGTAGAATTATAGGGTATTTGGTTCTGGATCTTATGAGATCAGGCATGTACTATGGTTGATGTGATTTTGATCACCAGGATTGGGTGACTAGGTCGTCGGTTTGAGGAAACGTTGGTTATCAGGACGGGCATGGCCTGAGAAAATTTTGATACATGGCTCTGTTGGGGGCGGGTAAGGAGGCTATGAGGTCGGGATGCCATGGGGAATGGTTGCGGTGGGGGAGAGTAAGGGTAGTAGTTCTTCACTTCCTTTTACTGCTTTCCTTATCTGCGTTACATATGTATAAATTATTATGTGTGTGGGTTGTCTGACAATTTATGTTATTCAGAGGGTTCCTATTTGGGTGACTTAGATAGAGCGTCAGACAGGGGATGGTACAGTGCCACATGAGTAGGATCAGGTTCAAGATCTAGTGCAGGCAGAGTAGGAGCCACAGGTACATGTTCAGGGATAGGATCAGGTTCAGGACTCAGTGCAGGTAGGACATCAGTCGTGTTTGGAATCCATCGGACCATGTCTCGACGAACAGCTCTGAGCTATCCTGGTATGTGTCTTGCTGGGGATCGACAGAGGTCCCCTAAGGCAGTAACACCCGACCCGTTTAGCACTATTCGGGTGGCTGTTTGGACCCAAACAGCCACCCGAATACTGCTAAAGGGGTCGGGTCTTACTCCCTTAGGCGCACCTCCTGGAACACCAAAGGCTTTCGACTAGTAGCAAGGGTATTTATAGGTATAGTGGGGAGGTTGTACACTCTCCGAGGATAATAGTGGTATTGGTTTGAGTGTAATAACAAAGATACAGTGGAATAAATGATTTAGTTGACTCGAACCAGACCCACAGGGTGGAAGCACATTCAATATAGATAAACAGCGGAAGTAATAAATATAAACAATGGCATCAGAAAATAAACACAACAGCATGTTGATCACTTATAAATACTACTGCACAACCAACATACATTCAAATTAGGTCATACATATCCATAATTAGAGGCCTTAATGGCTAACCAACTATAGCTACATAACAAGTAAGAATGGTAATATAGGAAAGAAAGAAGAACAAAATAAACTCTAGCTAGGCAAGACCTCAAGGTCCATACCATCTCCATGCGACAGCTAAAACAGTCTATCTCCTGAAGATAATCTCTTTCCTGCACATAAATTCATAATGTCTGCACGCGTCCCGAAGGGCCCATGCTGGGTGTAAGATGAATCTCAGTAGGATACCAACCAACGGTGTGCACCTAATTTAAGTGTTTAATCCGGTATACAGTTATAAGAAAAACAGTAAATAGTATAATGCACAAATAGACATAAACCCATTGGTGCTCATCAACCACTATTGAGTGTCACCTGTTTCGGCCAATGCCGGAATCTCTGTTATGTAACCCGGCACCAAGTCCCCCCCAACACCACGTGTCTCAAGTACCAACGTCCCAAAGGCACACCCAAGAAATAGTAACCCAAAGGAACGACGATGCCTTTCCTCAATAAGTAAATGGAGGGACAACGATGTCTACCCTCAAAATAAAGTAACCAAAGGGACAGAGATGTCTGCCCTTAAATCACGGTGAGCCTCTTCCCCCAACCCAATAGCCTCGATGTTGTCCCCTAAAGGCTCCTCACCTTCCAAGTGACTTCCAACTGCAAGAACCCCCAAACAAATAGTACCTAAACCGCAACTAACGGGGGCCTCTACCCACACGAGTGGTCAAAACCACCTCATCACAAAGTCTCTCTGTGTGAACACTACTCATAGTTCCGGGTGAGCAGCAATAACCAGAAATAGTACCCAAGCCACAACACCTCTAACACCTCGTGTCTCTGCAACCATGCCGCTCAAGTCTGATGGTCTCACCATCCTAGTAACCCAGGCCATGCCCAACATGATAGTCATCCTGCCTCAAGCTGATGCCCATGACGCCCAATCTCGTGGTCAAAACCACCCAATGTAACCTCGGCCAAGCACAACCTATGATCAGCATCACTCAAGACTCTCTGAGCCATGAACAACACAACCTAAAGGTTCCAACATATGCAATTCAACAATTACATATATAAAAAATTTAAATAAAACACATAAACAGGCAAAACAATCTAAACAGTTGAATGTGCTAACCAAGTGTTGTCCCATACTAGCACTGGGGTCTTTAAGGTCTCTAAAAATTCATATCAAGGTTGAATACATTAACTCAACAATTTAAAACAATAAAAAACAATTATAACCATTTTGGAATCCCCGAGCCAAAATGCCTCGATGACCAACGACCCCTTTCCTGGACTCACTCAAGAAAAATGGTAAAAGGGTATACCCAAGGGCATCCCATAGGTCAAATAAACAATTAAATAGACAATATAAGGTAAATTTGGGTCTCAAACGAAGAAAAGGGAGAGAATTGAAGCTTTAGTTGACTGGTTCATGAAACTCGGTGACTCCCTATTCCCTCTACCTAAAAACAAGGATACTACCCATTTTAACAAAAAAAAATGTGTGTACTTTATGACAACATGTCATTTATCATTTTATTTCTCATAAGAGGATGATATTTTACCAAGGACTTGCCGACTGACTACATGGCGTGTACCTATGGTACACGGCATGTACCTCTTTACCCTGTCGACATCCCCAACACGCCATGTATATCCCCATACATAGCCTCTCTACATAGAATTTACAAATAGTACACGACATGTACATGCTAAAAACATTCTACCCAGCCAACAGGCCTACATGTCATGTATGGCCTCCACACGTTCAAGGGTACACGGTGTGTCTATAACTACACACCATGTAGTAAGAAGTTCCTACATGGTCATCACACGGAATGTACTCAGCGAGCACATGGTCGGTACCCCCCCAACTGATACATGGCGTGTACTCTGAAGTACACAATGTATAGATTGGAAATTTATAAAACATCCCATAATTTCCCATTTTTCTCAGGAACAAGTCCAAACTTCAAATAGGGTGGGAATTTTGATCCGTTCTAAAAAACTGGGTTCTTACAATCTCCCACCATAGCATAGCTCATCCCCGAGCTATCAAATGAAATACAGAGATGGAACCGAACATACCACCCTGATTTAAGTAACTCGGACTCCCCCGGTCTCAAGGGTTCTGGATAAATTCCTTAAGAGGCTCCCCACCTTAAGAATTGCCTAACTCGGTCTGAACCTGACAAAACGCAACAAAATAAGGATTCAATGACCTATTTCCGGACTCATGATCCTCATGTGATGCACTATCACCCCTACTCCTCCTTGGTGCTCATGTGTCATTTCTGACACCCCAAACATATCCCACACTGTGTCGGTGTCTGCCTCCATGAGGTATTGTATCCTATAGACGCTCAAAAATAAAACCTAATGCCATGGACCTCAAGTAACATGCATCCTCGATGCCCTGATGCCCAAGGCACCTCAATTATCCCACATTCTCGATGACCTGATGCCACACATCTCATACATAAATATAAATATATCACGCACCCAATATGGAGCTAATCCCACTGGACAACATCTATTCAATCCACATAATTATTGTACACCTCATGCACTAAAAATGGACATATATCAATAGGTCATGCCAAAAGGAAAACATGGAAATCATGGCCACACCCATGGTGTACCTCTAACTGTCGTCGGCTCACCAGCCTACTCAGTCTCTGGAAACTCCATGGCCTTCACTATGCTTGATGTACAGTTGCCTGATACCTGACCACCCTATGGTGTTTCTCCAGTCATCAGCCATTGACCCCTCATTTGGATCATGTAGTCTCTGTTACGTCCTCTGCATGTAGCTGAACCTTAGATACCCTCTCCTGGTACCGAACCTGAACCAACTCCAGATGTCACTCTTTGTCGTAGTCCCTGCCTTCCAGCTGTCTGAGAAGGCTACCTGCAGAACCTCTCAAGATTTCTAACCTATCCACATGTCTGGCAGTCCTTTGGAGGCATATCACACTGAGTCCAAACATGTCCTGGTTTTACACACTGAAACAAAAGCACTGAAGAACTGCTACGAGGTAGTCTAGATGAGTCCTTGGCCTGACTTCCCTACTAGAACTCATCTCGTCCTCACTTCCTACTGTCTGAACCATCACCTAATGTTGTAGTCTGACTAACCTGGGGAATATCCCTCTATTTTCCCTCTGCTATGAATGCCTGATTGATCGCCTCTAAGAATGAACCTTGTCTGAAGATATTCACTTGGATCCGAATGGCATGTTGTAATCCATCCTTGAAGCACCTCACCCTTGTCACGTCATCGTTTACCATACCAGGTGCAAAGCGAGACAGCTTAGTAAAATTAGTTTCATAGTCCATGATGGACATGTCTCCCTGGTGAAGGCTCGAGAACTCCTGAGCTCTATCTGATCTCAGTGTCTCTAGGTAGAAGTGCTCGAAAAACCAGTTCTCGAAGTCTTTCCATGCTAATCCTTTGTGTCTGTGAGCCTGAACCTGCACATCCTACTAGTGCTTTGTCATTCCTCACAGCATGTACGTCGCCATCTTGACTCTCTGCCATGGAGGCCTCTTGAGCTGCTCGAAGATCATCTGCATTCTCTCTATAAACCCTACGGACCACCGTCACCTAGAAAAAGCGGTGGGTGCCATGACTGGAACTCCTACGTCAGATATGACGTAGATGGCTCTGTACCCTGTGCACCTTTGTCGATCCCTTGTAAGAAATGTAAAAGGATAGATATGAGCTACTCATCGAGCCATGGTTCGAACGCTGCCAAACTCAGCTGCAGTCCTACCTGCATTGGGTCCTAAACCTGATCCTATCCTGAGCCTGTACCTATGGCTCCTACTCTGCCTGCACTAGATCCTGAACCTGATCCTGCACCTGTGGTACTGTACCATCTTTTGTCTGACACTCCATCTTTTTTACCCAAACTAGAACCTACTGAATACCATAAATGGTCAGGCACGAGGGACTAGCATGGAAAGACTTCAAGGATAGGTTTTTTTGAGAAATTTTACCCAGAGACACTGAGAGAAGAGAGAGATCGGGAGTTCTTGAGCCTTCAGTTGGGAGAAATGTCCGTCATGGAATATGTAGCTACTTTTACTGAGCTTTCTCTCTTTGCACCTAGTATGGTAAGGGATGACACGACAAGGGTGAGGCGCTTCGAGGATGTCTTATAACACACCATTCGGATCCAGGTGAATATCTTCAGGCTGGGTTCATTCTCAGAGGCAGTGAATCAGTCACTCATAGTACAGGGAAACCATAGGGATAGGCTCTTGGTTGGTCGGAAGATAGCTTCAGGTGATGGTTCAGACATCAGGAAGCAAGGATGGGATTAGTTCCAGCAGTGCAGTTAGGCCAAGGACTCCGCTAGACCACCTTTTAGTAGTTATTCAGTGGTTTTCTTTCAGTGTCAACAACCCGGACATGTTTGGACTCAGTGTGATAGGCTTCCAAAGGAGTGTCAGGCATGTGGACAGGTCAGACATCTTGAGTGGTTCTGCAGGAATCCTTCTCAGACATCCGTTAGGAAGGGACCAGGACAGACGGGGTCATCTGGAGTTGGTTCGGGTTCGGTACCATGAGAGGGTAGCCAATTTTCAACTACACATAGAGGACACGTTAGAGACAGTTGGGCCCAGCTGAGGGGCTAGTGTCCGGTGATTGGAGGAACACCATAGGTTGTTCAGGCATCAGGCAGTTTTACTTCAATCCAGGTGCATGTCGTGGAGTTTTCAAAGGCTGAGTAGGATAGTGAGTCGATGACGGTTAGAGGTACACCATGGGTGTGGTCGTGATTTCCATGTTTTCCTTTGGAATGACCTATAGAGGCATGTCTGTTTTGAGTGCACGTGATGCACAAGATCTATGTGGGTTGACTAGATGTTGGTCAGTGGGATTGGCTTTATATCAGGTGTGTGATATATTTATATATATGTATGATATTCATACCATCAGGGGAATCGAGGATGTGGGTTACTTGAGGTGCCATGGGCATTGGGGAATCAAGGATGAGGTTTACTTGATGTGTCGTGGGCATCGGGGCATAAAGGATGCAGGTTACTTGAGGTGCTTCGGGCATTGGGGCATCGAGGATGTAGGTTACTTGAGGTGCATGGAATCATTTATTTGAGAATCCATCGGATGAAGGACCTCATGGAGGTGGACACTGATGTGGTGTGGGATGCATTGGGTTTCAAAAACGATACGGGAGCACCAATGAGGCGCAGGGGTAATGATGCGTCATGAGAGGACCATACATCCAGAAAACAGGTTTGTGAACCTTTGCTTTGTTGAGTTTTGTTGGGTTGAGATAGAGTTAGGTAATTCCCAAGATGGGGAGCCCCTTGAAAAATTTATCAAGGACCCTTGAGAATGAGGAAGTCTGGGTTACTTAAATCAGGGTGGTATGTTCGGTGTCATCTCTGGGTTTTGTTTGATAGCTCGGGGATGAGCTATGTTATGGTGGGGCGATTGTAAGAACCTGGGTTTTTGTAGTGGGTCAAATTCTGACCCTGTTTGAATTTTTGTTTTGTTCTTGAGAGAACCGGGAATATCTGTGAAGTTCTAGAAATTTCTAAACTACATGTCTTGTACTCTATAGTACACACAGTGTATGGGTTGGGCGAGTACCAGCCGTGTGCTTGCCGAGTACATGTCGTGTGATGACGGTGTAAGAATTTCATACTACACGGCATGTAGTTATAGACACACCATATACCCTTGACCATGTGGATGCCATACATGTCGTGTAGGCCTGTTGGCTGGGTAGAATGTTTTTTACCATGTACACGTCGGGTACAATTTGTACACGCTATGTAGAGGGGTCGTGTATGGGGATATACATGGCATGTTGGGTATATCAGTAAGGTAAAGAGATACACGACGTGTACCATAGGTACACGCCATGTTGTTATTTGGTAAGTCCTCAGTGAAATATCACCCGCCTTATGAACAGTAAAATGATACATGGTGTGTAGTTATAATTACACACTGAGTAATTTCTTTTTTTTTTTGAAAAAACGGGCAGTAGCCTCATTTTGAGGCAGAAACTCAACCCTTCGATAGGTTGAGTGGTGAGATCCAGCCAGAGATCATTTTTTCTCTTGATCATCCTTCAAAACTCTGTTTTGATCTCCGTCGGATGCGTTATAACCCCCTCGGTAAGGCCTTTATTCCCCTTGAGTCGTTCTTCTTGATTTCAGTTCTAGAACAAGTTATAGGGGTTTGAGAAGCTTTGATTCTTTTATAGATCTACCTTGTTTTAGACCTAATTGGAGGCTGTTATCAGAAGAGTATCATCATACGAGTTTTAAGTAGGTAGTGCATACCTCTTTTGGTGTTTTCGAAGACTTTTGGGTGGCGCGACCTACAGCGCATGTTCGGGTATTTTGAGCGAGACCATAATTTACCTGTTATTGCCTGTTTAATTGTTTATTTGACCTATTGGATGCCCTTGGGTATGCCCTTCTATAGTTTTTCTTGAGCGAGGTTAGGCGAGGGGTCGTTTCTCATCGGTGCATTTTGGCCAGGGGATGCCAAATTGGTTATAATCATTTTGTATAGTTTTAAACTGATGAGTTTAGTGTATTGAACCTTGATATGAAATGTTGGAGACCTTAAAGACCCTATTGCTGGTATGGGACAACACTTGGATAGAACATTCAACTGTTTAGATTTTCATTCCTATTTATGTGTTTTGTTTAAATGTTATATATATATAATTGTTGAATTGCATGTGCTAGAACCTTTGGGTTGTGTTGGGCATGGCCCGGATAATCTTGAGTGATGCTGATCACATGTTGGGATTGGACGAGGTTAAATTAAGTGGTTTTGACCATGGGATTGGGTGTCATGAACGTCAGCTTGGGGCATGATGACTGTCAGGTTGAGAATGGCCTGGGTTACTGGGATGGCGAGGCCATCAGACTTGAGCGGCATGGTCATAGGGACACGAGGTGTCAGAGGTGTTGTGGCTTGGGTACTATTTTGGTGATTACTGGTCACCTAGAACTATGAGTAGTGTGAACATAGAGAGACTCCATGATGAGGTGTTTTTGACAACTCATGTGGGTAGAGGCCCCCATTAGTTGAGGTTTAGATACTATTGGTTTGGGGTGCTTGTTGTAGGAATCCACGTGGAAGGGGAGGAGCCTTCAGGGGATAGCATTGAACCTATCAGGTTGGGGGTAGAGGCTCTCCATGATTTGAGGACAGACATTGATGTCCCTCCAGTTACTTTATTTTTAGGGCAGACATCGTTGTACCTCCGATTACTTTATTTTGAAAGCAGGTATCACTATCCCTCTGGTTACTTATTGAGGATAGGCATCGCTATTCCTCTGGGTTACTATTTCTTGGGTGTTCCTCTGGGACATTGGTACTTGAGAGACGCGGTGTCAGGGGGGGTAAAATGGTGTTGGGTTACATGATAGAGATTTCGGCGTTGGCCGAAGCAGGTGTCACTAAATGGTGGCTGCTAAGCACCAGTGGAGTTTGTGTTTATTTGTGCATCATATTGTTTATTGTTTTCCTTGTAAATGCATGTCTTCTTAAACACTTATATTAGGTGGCCACCACTGGGTTGTATCTTACTGAGATTCGTCTCACACCCTACACGGTCCCTTCAGGACACATGTAGACTTTATGAATTTACGTGTAGGAAAGAGATCAGAATTAGGAGTTGGACTATTTTAGCTATCATATGGAGATGGTATGGACCTTGAGGTCTTTCCAAGCTGGAGTTTATTTTTTTCTACTTTCTTTAATGTATCATCATGCTTACTTGTTATGTAGCTATAGTTGGTTAGCCATTGGCGCCTCTAATTATGGATATTTATAACCTTCTTTGGATGCATGTTTCTTGTGAAGTAGTATTTATAAGTGATCAGCATTCTGTTGTGTTTACTTTCCAATACCTTTGTTTATATTTATTGCTTCCACTATTTATCGATATTGAATGTGCTTCCGCTCTGCAGGTCTGGTTCGAGTCTGCTGAGTCATTATTTTCACTGCATCTTTATTATTAAACTCAGACCAGTACCATTAGTATCCTCCTAGAGGGTATAGTCTCACCACTATACCTATATATACCCACACTACTAATCGGAATCCTTTGGCGTTCGAGGAGATGCGCCTAAGGTAGTAACACCTGACTTGCTTAGCGCTGTTCGGGCGGCTGTTCGGGACCAGTTCCTTAGATTTTTAAATAATTTTTTCATACACATGTTTCAGTTTAATATGACATGTACCTAATTTCCCAAAGAAATATGGCCTAATTACCATCTAAATTTTTATTATGAGAGTATTTATATAATAAGTCATCAATAAAAGTGTATTAAATATAATTTTTTTCATACAACATCGATATTCCTTTCAAACCTTTCACATTTAAAGATATGTTCTAAATTAATTTTATTAAAATATTAATCTTCTAAAGATTCACATCATTATGATATAACATTTACATCAGTGATTTTTTTTTAATATTGAAATTCCTCAAACCTTTGATCCATTGAACTAGATTTATTAGAAACTACATAAGACTTTTCTTTTGCAGTACTCGACAAATGAACTTTTGAAACATTATTGAATCTATTTGAGATGGTAGTTTTATAATATTATGTACTTTTTTAATTTAATATTTTATAAATATCTACAATATTATAACATTTGGAAAAATAAAAATCAGAAACTTCTCATGAAGGCGAGGTTTTATGATGATATTATACCATACCCTAAACCTTAAGAGGATTTAAAACTTCTCCTACTCTATAAATAGCAACAAATTACTTTTGTTTTCCTTTGAAAATATAACCTTATAGAGATTCTAACCTCTTAATTAGAGGAAAATGAAGAGGGGAAATATTTTCTTGGGATTCATTATCTATAAAACTTACTCTCTTAATTTCTGGGCTTATTTCTTTTCAAACATTACTTGAAGTTGATCGTCATATACTTTCCTTTTCTAAGGAGTAGGAAGAGCCAAATATAGGGACCCAAATTTTTTATACATGATTATTACATAATTTTAGGATAAAAAAATAATAATACGATCCAAATTTGAAATGTTTATAATCTTGGAAAAAATTGGTTCATACATCACTTTTATATAATAAAAATTAAACATTATTTAAATATTTATTATTTATCCTCCTAAAATATCTCATGTTCAATTTAGTACATGTATTCATCTGAGGATATACATAAAAGAAAGTGGTTATATAAAATCATTGTAAGTGGAAGAATAACACCAAAGGAATAAGAGACATGATTCAATAGTAGACCGGTGATCATAATCAAAATAATCATCATATCATAAGAATGGTGTCATCATCATAAGCACTAGTTAATCATTTAAAAAATGAATGGAATGTGAAATATACATAATAATTAAACTTCATAAAATATTGATCAAATACCAAACATAGTTGTAAAAAAATATAGCATCGTGTTCACACATAACATATGTGCATAATTCTTAAAATCATAATTGTGAAAAAATAAAGAACCATGTTCATGAATAATACACATAATCTTATGAGATATATCAAACTACCCAATGAAAAATAACATATTACAATCCTTGTCAGGGAATAAACAACTATAAAGTAACGGGTTTCATTAGTATTTAATAGATAATACTGTCATGAATAACCATTAGGGTTCCAAAATGAATAAGTGGAATAATAATATAGCATAAAACATCATCACTATTCAGTGGAGAAGAAACAAATCAAATGGAGTCAATGCAATGTTTTGGAAATTAATGTCCCTTTGAAAAAATTTACAAGTGGATTAGAAAATATTTTGACAATGTAGAAACATGTGTATCCTTAGAAAGATAAGGGAAAAAGAGTGTAAGTAAATTTTAAGGATATTACTGGAACACCCATGTCAAAAGAAATTCTAAATAAGAGATAATCCAAAAAGAAAGATTTGGGTTAGAGAATCCCCTTACCATAGATACTGATTTATTTTATCACTTTTTTGCTTCCTGTATAATAAAACTAGTTTTATAAAAAAATGTAACCATAAGTGAATTATTTTAATTTTTTTAATCTTGTTAAATTATAAAAAATGGATTATATTTCTTAATTCCCATTGTTAAAGGTGAAACATTTTGAAATCTTATTTTCCTTAAAATATCTCATCTTACTTTGATTTAATGATATTGATTTATTGATAATTATACATTATTAAATTTAACTCTAGAATATTTTAAATAAATATATTTATAAATTTATATATGATAAATAATTTATTATAATCATTCATAATGGTTGGGATAATTATAGAGTTTTCAACATCTTTGTAGGTTATTAACTAGTGGTTGACAGAACATTTTCAAAAGAAGAGGTGTGATATATGTAATATATGATTATATTATAAATAATATATTTATAAAAGATTAGACTTATCAATATAATATTAACATACAATGTAATTTTTTTTTGAAGTTTTTTATTAGTATATAATAGGAGTATAGGGAATTAGAAAA
The DNA here is from genome assembly GCA_963277665.1 of Viscum album. Classification (NCBI taxonomy): domain Eukaryota; kingdom Viridiplantae; phylum Streptophyta; class Magnoliopsida; order Santalales; family Viscaceae; genus Viscum; species Viscum album. The sequence goes on from OY728125.1 coordinate 58,278,079, forward strand.
GGAAAATGAAATAAAAAGAGGAAAGGACATTATAACTTTCTTTAAGTTTTTCCTTTGCTACGACACTTAACTTCTTTAAATAATAAAGTTTTATTACTCTATAATTTCCTTAAGGATGATAGGGGTCTTATTATATGGTAATTTTTAAATTATTTGGCTTGGGTAAGTGTAAGTGAAGTGGTTTTCCAAGGGTAGTGAGAGGGGGTATTTTTACTTGAGGAGAGGGGTGTTTCTTGGATAATATATTGAATAAATTATGAATTAGATGGTAAACCTTGTGATAGTGATATTATTTAAATTTAAAGTCATATTTTTAAAAAATAAAATGATTCTAGGACTCTTAAATTTTTCATAAACTTAATTCATTTGTTTATTAAAAAGGAAAATAGAAATTTACAAATTGATATTTTAATCGAATATATTATCATTTTAGACTTTGGAAAAGACTTTATAGATTTGTAAATTGAGTTTTATGAAACTTATAACTTATTAAACATGTTCTGGATCAATCAGAAAATCCTATAATTGATTAAGTAATCATTATATATTGAATGATGCAATTAAAACATATTAGTTATGTAAAAACTGTATTTTTACTATTCACTAAAAAATTGAAGTATTTCAGAAAGTTTCAAAACAACTCAACCTTAAAAAAAATTGATGTCTTGATTTTAAAAATGAGATTCATTTCATATAATTAATTTTATAATATCTTTAATTTTAATTATTAACATTAAAAAAAATATGATTTTTATGAATTATATTACAATTAAATTTATTAAAAATCGTGCTTATAATTTCTTTGAGTTTCTAATATTGATATCTATTTTATAGATTTAAAATATTTATATTTTATTAAATTACTAAATAAAATTTTACTATTTTGAGGTAAATTTATTATTCTAGTGGTTATGTTACTATTCCTAATAGTCAGTTTACTATTCCTAACATTCAAGTTACTATTCCTATAGGTCATGTTACTATTCCAATGGTCATATCAATATTAAAACAATCATATTACTTCCCAAAAATACCTCTTAAGTCCATAATTAAAAATTCACCACAATTCCCCTCATATTTTCACATTTTTTATTTCTAAAATATTAATCATTTTATGTAACAACTATGTTTTTTCTTTAAAGGAATTTAGAATATTTAAAGAATTTTGTTTAGCAAGGATCGTAGAAAGCGTGGGATTATGAGGCCCAAGGATCCTCAATATTGATAAAATAAAAATATTATATATATTATATCACACACATGATGTTTTTCTCAAATAATGACATATCACCCAAACGAAGTCTCAGATGGGAAATCTAGGATGTCCATTAAATCTAGAATTTGGGTTTTAACCTAGATATGACATAATATTTTTCAGCATCAAGTGCTTCATTAAAAATTATTTGTGCATGAATAATGATTAAATAAATTAATTTATTATTTTATTAGCTATTTATTTATTATGACCTAACTCTACTCTATTTAAATCAAACTATTGGAAAATAATGGGTTTAGCTGCATAACATTAAAGATTTAAAGAGAACATGGGAGGGCCTTTAATGAAAATTAACAGGTCAGGGTGTAGCAATTGTTTTTAAAAGGAGTTTTTGGAGCTCATTAATGACAATGACCCTAAACTATTCTTTATTAGTGATTGATCCAAACTCAAGGTAGGGAATTTTTTTGTTGGATTTAATCCCCATATTGTTTATCCATTTTAAAATGAGAACCAGTATATATAATAAATTTATTCATGGGTCGAATGTGGAATCACTGGTATTAATTTATCTTCCTAGAATTAGGAATTGATATTATTTGGTATCCCTATTCATTCCTCCTCATTCGTAAACATCACGATTGAAGATAAAGGAAAAACTAAACAATGGTCAAGGTTACTTACTCTAATTTATATTTTGTGAATTTCCCCACATCTTTCATCACATGTTCATTATTGTTATTCCATTTGGCCGATGTTTCAAAATATACCTGGTAAAAGATCATTGCAAAATAATTATTTGGCGAAACAAATCATTACTACGGGTTTGGATTTAGGATCGACTACTTTAATAGATTTGTGAAAACAGTGACATAGGATTGGGGATAGATCTTAGTTCCTTTTTTTGTGGTTTTTGGTGTTCCGATGATGTGAAACAACATCAGATGATTCCCAAATGAAAGGGGTGGCAGGAATCCAACTTCTAATGATAATCATAGATTAGTCAACTTAGATCTGTGTTTCATGGGAATGATTTATGGCTTGAGTGGAGGTGACTATGAAATAATTCGGACTGCATGAAAACTGGGGTGTCCGGGAGAATCCCAACTTATATGGCATGTAGTCTGAAGAACACATTTATTCTAGTCCCCTAGCTATGGCTGATAGTGTTTCAAAAAAATAAAACATCACATGTAATGTGGGACCTATCACATACCATGTGACCCATGACTCGAGACTTACCATGTGCCTATGGGGTATATAGGCATGGACATGGACAGATACATGGGAAAGTCCATATTACATGGGAAAGTCTGGAGTACATGGTCACAACATATTACTCTGACACAAATAGAGTACTCGTACATGGCTATGTACATAGGAACATACAGAGTATATTGGCATGGGACAAAGTGCACAAGCACGGGTCAGAGTATATGGGCAGAACTGAGTTATCCAATACACACCATGTATACCCTATACACACCATGTACATTTTCAATGGATAGTTGAGTCTCGTGTTCCTTTAATTAAAGAACAATATCTATATAGTCTGTTCCCTTTTTCCTTACCTATGAGGGTATAGTGATGCATCAAATCCAAAGAATGGGGTATGATCCCCTCTATGGTATTGGTCTTGGATAGAGTTCGGGAATCCATCCTTGTGTCTCATGGTGTGATCCTCTATAATTTTTTCCTCCCTATGTGGGGTCTTGAATCATGTGACCTATATACTGGTAAGTTTGATCCCCTACCTAGAAGGTTATCTATTTATGGTCAGGAATCCACAATAGCCCTAGGTGAGATCCCTTGTATTTGTATTGATATATTCAGAGTTATATAATATACTTATTCATGGTGAGTTCTGATAGGCATTACCTCTCATATGGACTCCATCAATGTTAACAGACCTGAGGAGTGAATTCCTCCAGATGAGTGTTACATTAAATCCTAGAGCGGGATCCTAGGTTGGATGTATAGTTGTGACCTTACCCTAAGAATTGGTGTTTATCCTGATTATATTTGGTTTATTACTATTATTATATCTCATACTCTAATTTCCACACCTTCATGGTGATGAGATGACCTCGCTACTCTCTTGATTCTTTATGTTTGGTGATTTCATGGTATACTACTGGGTATTGTTATACTCACCCCAGCATAGGATCTACCGATAAATGTCATGTCATATGTAGATGACAGACCTTATGATGGATTCCTAGGTAGACCAGGAGTGGGTGGAGCATAATTGAGCTAGAAATCTCACTATTTGTTCTTGGAGTGGAATTTGACAAAAATCTCATCTTCTAAGTATATTTAACTCTTATATAGCTTTTGTGGGCTTATTTTTATCCCTCTTATTCTTTCCTATATTTTTTTCATACTCCAATTATGTAATATAGATACATTCATGGATTCATGTATCATTTTTATTTATATTTCAACATTGTATTAGTGATTATAGATGTGTGTGTGTGTGTGTAAGTACCTTAGGCTAAGGACTCCAATGTGTGTGTTATGCCTACTCACCACTAGCCATCAGCTCTTGGTCGATTAGTAGTGAGATTGGGATTTCACATTTGGATTACATCCAGCAAGTTGAGCCTCACTGAGTACGTTTGTAACATATTGGTATTAGAGAAGGTCGTATTTGGACTGGGGTTTGGGGATTTTCTAGCTAGAAAGTTTGTCAGAAGGACTTATGTAAGAAGTGGTACCTCCTAGTGGTTTACTAATATTAACACCACCTATTGAGAAGCAGGTTTTACTGATACTACTAGAAGATGATGTGTGCAGATAATCAAACTTAATCACTATCAAAGACAAAGACCTCTTAGTTTTAGGGGTGATCCATACGCCCAAGTAGCTGATGACTGGATCGAGGAAGTTACATGATTTTTCCACCTTATTTGGACCCATCTAGATTTGATGGTGGTTTACTAGTGAGCCTTAATCATGGATCCATTGGGAAATGGTAGAGTTTAATGACTTGAACATATGATGAGGTGACTCTTTCTTAGAAAAAGTTTGAGTATATTTTTAGGGAGGATTTTTATCTAGTTTTTTTGAAAGAATTTTACATCCAATCGCTTATGGAGAATTAGAAGGGAAGCATGAAAGTAGCAGAGTATTCATTGAGTTTCACTAAACTATCATGATACTCTATAAATATGGTTTGAGATGAATTTTTATAAGAATAGAACTCTGATCATGGAATCCAAAGGGATATATGTTCTTGTGTGTTATATCTTTTCATAATTACTTATGTTGGAGTTCTTGAGTTTCATTTGTTAATAGAGAGATTCTTCAAGAAGAATTTGCAGACAGATAGTGCTGGTAGCTAGCACCCTATTGATGAGAGTTAGGAAGCCTGTATATGAATTCAGACACCAATATCCAGGTAATCTAATCAATTTTAATGAAAATCACAGGATAGAGGGTCTATATTTTATGGATCTCAGGATGGTTCTAGCTAGCTGAGGGAGATTCAATGCTTCTCTTGTAATGTTTAGGGACATATCTCATGATATTTTTTTACCCATAATGAAGTTGATTAAGAGATAGTCAATGGACCACCTAGGTAGAGGAAACCGTTAACGTAGGTAGGTCTGTGTGGTGGAGAACATGGAAGAGGATCTTGGAGGGAAAAAAGAGTTGGATAATGATTTGATCTTTTATCACCACCACTGTTATTTAGTCCATGTTAGGATTAAGGAGTTTGTGGTTAGATATTTTTATAGATGTAGGTAGTTGAGGCCTTTGACATAGAGGCTCCAGATATGATTAGATGTAGGATGTGTGTCTTCTCTACTTAAGATACATTATTGATTGACATAAGAGAAAGCCATACTTTTCTTTCAAGACCTTTTTTGAGACCCAGAGATCCCATTTAATTATTTTCCTTGAATCTTGAACTTGGAGACTCTTACTGGAGAAGATTTAGTGGTCACAAACTTCTACCAATATTGTGACATGACTCTTGGAGGAGATAAATTCCTTTGGGATCTTTTTAAAACAATGATGATGAATTATGATATCATTCCCAATATAAACTATATTTTCACAATTCCCACATAGACTAACTATTTTAGGTAGAGGATGTGGTGTGTTCGCATTTAAGGGAAGATGTTTTCCTTCATTGGTGAGAAGTAAGTTCAAGATGAGCATGATGTACTCGTGCACTAGAGGATATAGTCGATTACTCATCAGTTGGATAGTATGAGCTTGGGATAAGTTGATGTTATGATTTACCAGTTTCTTGGAGTGGTGGTGGAGTATGATAACATCTTCCCTGAGGATGTTTCAGTATTACCTCCCCACTGATAGATCAAAATATACAAAAAAAAAATTACCCAAGGAAAACCTTAATATTAGAGACTCCATATTGGATGGATCTTAGAGAGCTTCATGAGTTGAAGGTGTAGTTGGAGGATTTGAAAATGATTATTATGCCCATGTTTCTCCCCAGTCAACCAAAGTTTTTTTCCACAAGAAGGAATATGAGAGGTTGAGGTTGTGTGTGGAGTACCATCTCTTGACCAAGGTGGGTCTGAAGAATAAATATCCACTTCCAAAGATCAATGACTTCTTTGAACAGTTGATAGGGGAAACATTGTTCTCTAATATTTACCTTAGGTCAGGCTAACTCCATTTCTGAGTTCGAGATGAGGATATAACAAACACGATATTCTGATGTCGCAATAGTCACTATGATCACTTAGTGATGCCCTTCAGCATGAAGAATTCTCTAATAGTGTTCATATGATTCATGAACTGGATCTTCTAGCCTTAGACCATTTTTTGGTGGTCTTCACTAATGAAATCCTAGTGTACTCGGCGTTAGTATAGGATAACATGAGACACATCAGAATGGTTCTAGACAAACTTCATGGGGACCAACATTATAGGAACCTCTCGAAATTTAAGTTCTATATTTGAGAGTTCCACTTCCTAGGACATTCCATATTTTAAGAGGGATTAGTAGTGGACCCAATGTAGGTTGAGGCTATGATTGTTTATGGGCCACCCAAGAGTGTGACTAAGGTGTATAACTTACTTGAGTTGGCAATCTTCTGTCAAATATTCATACCCTATTTCTAAAGGATTTTGGCACCCCTGACTTCTTTGACCCAAAAGGGGCAGCCTTTCATGTGCATTAAGAGGTACCAACAGGCTTTTCAGGAGTTTCAATAGAGGTTGATGAGTTCCCCCATATTAAGACTTATATAAGATGGTGTTGAGTATGTAGTGTTATACGATGCCTTTTGGTATGGTCTTGGATGTGTTCTGATTCAATGGTAGAAAATGATTGCATATGTGTCTTCACAGCGGAGACACCATGAGAAGAACTACATGATCGCAATCATGATCCATTAGCATTGGTAATTTCCCTAAAACTATGGAAACACTATCTTATGGGTGAGAGAATTATCATCTATTCTCACCAAAAGAGTCTCAATGTAAAGCCCCAAACCTGAACTTCTGGAATCATCACTAAAAATAATATATATTTGTTTAATAAATGATAACTGATAAATACATAGAATATTTTACACTCAAAGAAATTTTCCATAATTTTTTCTATAGAATGAGACAAAAACTTACAAATTATCTGAGATAAATAAAATAAAATATTAAATTTTCTTTTTGTGTGGTAAATTCATAAGAAAAGACTTCCATTTAATAACTTCTAATATGCATATGAAAATGAATTTTAAAAATATGGTATGAGCATTAAATTTCCCAGTAAAGGGTTATAAAACTAGTAAAAAATAATTATTTAATTATCTAATTAAAAACCCTTAATTATATAAAATAAAAATATATATTTGATATATATAAAAATTTTAAAAACATTACAATAATAATTATAGTTTTGAAATTTCTTTTCAAAACTATTATTTTAAAAAATGGATTTTTTTATGAAAATCAGTTGAAAATAATAATAATTTTATAGATTAAAATGATACTTGAAAGATCTTATAAATCCCATGAGGACACATTATAATATCACTCTTAGGATAATATCTCATTGTGGCAGTGGATTCACTCTTCACCCCTTAACATTTCCTTTCACATGCAAGTGCCAATTTTAATTTCAAGAAAATATTTTTTGAAGGTATGTATTTCTCAAAAATAACCCATTAAAACCATTAAAAACATTTTATAATTTACTTGAATTATTTTTAGTCCTGAAAATAATTTTATACACTCAATACATTGTCAAAAACCAATTTTCCATAAAATATTTTAAGGATTGAAAAATCAATCAATTTAATAATTTCAAAAGTATACCTTAAAATTTAAATTAAAAATAAGAGATTATTATAAATGCATGGTATGTCTATGATATGTATTATATATGGTCATGTTGATATGAATTTTTAACATCAGTTATTTCAATTTATATAAAATATTAATTATAAAATATATATATACCTTTCTGCCATGATATATAAAAATTTCTTTTCAAAATAATATATATACATAAAATTGTAATTAAAAGATAATAATAATACTATTATTCCATACATATAATCTTTACAGAATTATAAATAAAATAATTACTTCAAATTATAAATTTGAAAATATAAAACCTCTTCATCAAATATGTTGTTGAAATTATAGGAGTTAAAAGACAATTAATTTTTTTCAAGAATAATATTTTTTAAATACAGGCTCTATAAGTAATCAATTTCCATGTAAAATTAAAATATAATTTCCAAAACATATATTTTAAAAGTTTAATGTAAAAAAAATTAGTATTTTTCTCAAAAAGAACATGATAAGAGAATTTTAAAAATATAATTTTCCTAACTAATTTGAGAATACAAAATCATAATTTCAAAATAAATTATTGAAATATCCGTCTTACCTTAAAATCAAAATAAATTCAATATTCCTATGGCATATTTCTGAAGCATAGAATTTTTAGAAATTTTAAAGATAACCATTTTTCTACTTCTTTCATTCTAAACCTTTGGACCCTTTACCTATCTCTCTCTTATAGAAATCACCACTCCGCATGTACACCAAAACACTACCATATATAGAAGTTTCAAATTATGCTGATAAAAATTAAAAAATTTATATATTTATCATGTTTATCTTAATCCATATATGTACATTTAAGAATCATAATGAGAGAGGTATCGATCTCCAAATTTTGGGTTCTCGAGAAATTATTTTGGAGAAAGATGATAATAAATCCCCTATATGTATTTGTATATTTAATTAATGTTTAAAGATTGTAATAAAAGAAAAAAAATGAAGAGATCAAAACTGGATGCAAATATCAATTGAAAATATAAATATTTGTACTCTATTTAGATCAAATTTACAATGGCTTCTTCAAGAAGTCATGGACTTCAAATAATCAAAAAATCAATATAATAAAAATTTATGATTCACATAAATCAAAAATATAAAATGAACGGACCACAAAATAATTAAAAAAATTACTATAAGGAATAACGTATGACAAACCATGAAGAAAAAATCTAAAAAACAAGGAATAGGGAATTACTGATGTCAAATGAAGAAAAAATGAAGAAAAAAATGAGCCTATATTTACTAATCTGAAAATGATGGATTCAGACTCCTAATAATAAAAATAATAAACCTACTTATAAATAATTAGAAAATAGAACCACACAAGATGATCAAATTCCATCCAAGTTCAAAATATCCATTTGTAGTTTAGATCTGGATGCTTTCCGGTAGTTGATCCCTTTTGGCATGGCTCGATCTTGCTCAATATCTTCATCCAAAATCATACCTCACGGTCACTATTGAACCTCTCAACACCATGCTCAATTTATTTTGATGTGAAACTCTCACCCACTCAACACCACAATGCTCATCCAAAGCTCTCTTTTGTGTCAAACCGTCAAATCCACTCAACTTCCCTTATCCCAAAAATGAACCCCCTTAATTCTCAGTTTCATTCTTTATTTTTTATCTTGTTTTCATTTTTTTATAATATAAATATTTCTATTTACACAAAAATTCATATAATATATTGTCATAAATATAATTATGATAATATATATAATATTTTGAATTCATAAATTTTAATAATAATAAAAATATCATAATATATTTATAATTTCAATATTTTATAATATATTACATAAATTTTATAATTGATATTTTAGTACTTCAATTTTCATCATTTTCATAATGCAATGATTATAATATTTTCATAATTTTGTATAACATTTTTTTAATTTTAATATTTTATAAAACAAAATCATAATTCAAAATAATTAAAATTAATTCTTTCAAATATTTTATATTTAAAATATATTACATTAATAACCAAAAATATTATTATTTCATTTATTCAATATATTTTATAATAAATTATATTTCCTTTAATTTATTTGTCATTTATATAATTTCTCTAAAATTCATAATTCAAAATATCTCTTTTATATTTAACAAAATATATTTCCTTTAAAAATGTTTATTTCAAATATTTAATTACATTACAAATTTTTTAATAAAAATATTTAAATGTACATGATTAGAATTTTGTACTTTCAAAACAATTTAAAATAAATTTTGATTATTTCTATGAAAAATTAAATAATTTGTTTTCAAAATAGTATTAAATTATTTTTAATAAATCATCCAAATTAACTAATTATAATTATAATTTTAAAAATGGATTTTCTAAAATAATATACTTATATAGAATTTATATAAAAACATTCTTCAAGAATAATAATATATTCTTAACATTCAATATTAAAACATAATTTTAAATATTTTAGCTTAGTTTAAGAAAAATACATTTATTTAAAGAAAATACTATTCTTCAAAAAATAAATTGATATTTTATAATTTGTATCAAAAAATATTTTGATTATAAAAAATATTTTTTTTTATAAAAGTTTTTGTTTAAAATATTTCTCATTTTTTAAATTATAAAAAATCACATAATTTATATAAAATTAATACTTGAATTTATTAGGATGTCACATACCCCCCTAAAATAATTAAGCCATCATAGTTAATTCACCGAACTTAAGAAAATTCTAAATTTCTATCTTCAGAATTAGAAAAAATACAAACCAATTGAGTGTACTTAATTACCTATATGCTCAAAAGAAAATTATATTTCTTAGAAATTTTTTAAAAGACTACATCTAATCTCAAATTTTTTCTAGACCATTGCTCTGATACCAACTGTAAATCCCTGAACATGCACTTTTGGATTCAACGCTAAAAAATTTTTGTATTTTTTTTATAAAAGTTAACAGAAAAATACACAGAACATTTAATATTCGATGAACTTTTCTAGTCAATATTCTAGAAAATTAGAAGAAAAAAACTTAACATTTATTATGGTTAAATGAAATAAAATAACAAATTCTCTTCACCTACGCTAACTCTATAAGAGAAGACATCCATTTAATAACTTTTAAGATGCCTGTGAAAAATATTTTAAAAACATAGGATGGGTAATAAATTCCCCTATAAGGGGGTTTAAAACCAGTAAAAAATACATTATAATTATTTACTTCAAAACCCGTAAAAACATTTTATATAAAATATAAATATATATTTGATATATATAAAACTTTTTATAACATTAAAAAAATACTTGTCAATTTGAAAGTTCTTCTGAAAACTATTCTTTGAAAAACCATCCCATTTCTCCTTGAAAATATTTTGAAAATAATAATACTCTTATGGGTTAAAATGATACTCAATATATCTTATAAAACCCATGAGTCCACATAGCAATATCACTTATAGGACAGTGTCACCTTGATGTAGTGGGATCACTCCCCACACCTTAAAATTTCCTTTGACATGCAAGTTCTATTTTTAATTTTATGAATTTTTTTCTCAAGATCGACCTTTCTTATAAATAACCCATTAAAAACATTAAAAACGTTTCATAATTTACTTGAATTATTTTTAGTGCTGAAAATAATTTTATACACTCAAAACTTTTTCAAAAACCAATTTTTCTTAAAGCATTTTAAATCTTTAGAAATCCAAGAATTTAGTAATTTTCAAATCATACCTTAAAATATAAAATGAAAATAGTAGATTATTATAATTTCATGGTATGTTGATGATATTCATATTGAATGACTATATTGATATTCATTTGTAACATCTATTATTTGAATTCACATAAAATGTTAATTTATAAAATATGATTATACCTTGCTACCATGAAATATAAAAAAAATAAAAATAATATTTATACATAAAATTTTAATCAGTAGAAAATAATAATACTATTTTTCTATATATATAATATTTATAGAATTATAAATGAAATAATTACTTCAAATTATAAAATAGAAAATATAAACATATTCCTCATATATGCTTTAGAAATTATAGGAGTTTAAAAAAATTCAAGAATAATCTTTGTTAATAGAGGCTTTGTAAATAATAAATTAACCAATGAAATTAAAATACGATTTTGAACACATAGATTTTAGAGGTTTAAAGGAAAAGAGTAGTATCTTTCTCAAAACGAACATGGCAGAAGAATTTTAAAAATACAACTTTCCTTAATAATTTGATAATTTAAAATCGTGATATGAAAATAAATAATAAAAATATCTGATTTACCTTAAAATTAAACGGAATAATAAGATGCCTACTGCCTACTTTCAAAGATTAGAATTTGAAAAATAATTTAAGATATCTATTTTCCTACAAATTTCATTCTCCACCTTTGGACCCTTTACCTCTTTCTCTTCTAAAACTCACCACTTCGCATGTACACCAAAACACTTCCTTATATAGCTATGTCAAATTATTTTGATAAACTTAAAAAAAATTATATATTTATCATGTTTATCTTCGTCCATATATGACCATTGGAGAACCAGATCGAGGGAGGTATCAATCTCTAAAATTTGTGGTTCTCGAGTATTTATTATCAAACAAACTAATAATAGATCCACGAAAATGTATTTTTATATTTCATTGATCTTTACTGATTGTAATCAAAGAATAAAACAATGAAGATATCAAAACTGGATGGAGATATCAATTATAAATATAAATATTTTATACTCTGTTTAGATCGAATCGAGAAAGGATTATCCAAGAAACCATAGATTTCAACAAACCATAAAATTAGTATAATAAATTTTATTGATTCACATAAATCTAGCATCTACAATGAACAAACCATAAAATAAATAAGAAAAAAACTAAAGGCAACATTGTATGATAATCATGTAAAAAATCCAAAAGTCAAGGAATATGTAACTTTCAACTTCTAGAGAAGAAAGAAAAAGGAAAATGGAAAACCTGTATTTACTAATCCAAAAACGATGTATTTAGACTCCTAACAAAGAATAAAGTACCCCTATCTATAAAAAATCTGAAAATTGAACCATCTTGGATGTTCAAATTCCATCTGAGTTTGAAATATTTCTTTGTGGTTTAGATCTGGTCACTTTTGAGTAGTCGATCCCTTTCGTATTTTCTCAAATGTGTTTGGGCTCTTCATCCAAAATTGAACCTCATGGTTGCAGTCGAACCTCTCAGCACCACACTCGATTTATCGTGATGTGAAACCCTTGCCCACTCAACTCTATTGTGCTCAATCGAAGCCCTCTTCTTTTTGAAACCCTTGAATCCCTCAGCTTCCCTTATACAAAAAATAAATCCCCCATATAATTGGCTTCTTTCTTTATTTTCTTATCTTGTTTTCATTTTTTATAATATCAATATTTTAGTTAACACATAAATTCATATAATATATTTTTATAAAAGTAATTATGATAATATATATATAATATTTGTAATTAATAAATATTAATAATCATGGAATTATCATTATATATTTATAATGTCAATATTTTATAATATATTACATATATTTTCTAACTCAAATATTAATACTTATATTTTCATCATTTTCATAATTCTAAGTTTATAATATTTTCATAGTTTCAATTAACATATTTATAATGTTAACATTTTTTAAAATAAAATAATTATTCAAAATAAATAAACTTAATTATAACTTATATTTTATATTTCAAATATATTAACATAATAAGAAAAAATAATATTATTTCATTTATTCCAAATATTGTATAATAAATTATATTTCCTTTAGTTTTTATTATTATTTATATAATTTCTTTAATATTCATAATTTAAAATAATTATTTTATATTTAACAAAATATATTGCCTTTAAAAAATGTTTATTTCAAATATTTTATTATTTTTCAAAATTAATTTTTAATAATAATATTTAAATATACACTATTGGCATTTTTTCTATCTAGAAAATTTAACATAGTATTTTATTATTTCTATCAAAAATTAAATAATTTAGTTCAAAATAGTCTTAAATAATTTTTAATAAATCATATAAATTAACTACTTATAACTATAATTTTAAAAATGACTTTTTATAAACAATATGCTTACATATAATTTATATAAGAATAGTTTTCTTTAAAAATAACTATATATTATAAAAGTTAAATATTAAAACATACTTTTAAATATTTTATATTATTTTAAGAAAAATACATTTATTTAAAGAAAATACAATTTCTTGAAAAATAAAGTTAAATTTTATAATTTGAATAAAAATTATTTTGATCAGGAAAAATATATTTGTTTTACTATGGTTTTTATTTAAAACCATTCTTGGTTTTTTTAGTTATAACCAGTTACATAATTAAGAGAAAATTACTTCTTGAATTTCTTGGGATGTTACACTCTAGTATATATTTTTGTAAAGGGATCCTAACTTGAGATAAGGGATATAGTTAGAATTTCTCCAGGGTTATGACTTGATATAGACTAAATTCCGAAAAAAATGAACTTAGTGTAATATACTCTTAGTGAGAGATCTTGCATGTAGTTGTTTAGTAAGATTTCAGAGTGGTTGACCTCTTAGAGTTGTCCTTAGTGAATGAGGATGGTTTCGCTAACCTCAAGTCAATATTTGTAACCCCTCTACTTTTACAGTGTGTTAGATAGTCTCAGCTTGAAGATATCAACTGTGAGACCTTACATGTTTATATATCCACTAGATTTGATCCTGATAGATTTTATAAATGCGGGGAGAACATTATCCTTTATTGAGGATGGATGGTGGTGATATTCATGCAGCAAGAAGAGGTTTTGAGGGAGTTTATACCCCCTAGCGGTAAATTTATGGGTGGGAAATATATACCATGAGATTTGGTGTTACTTATGGTGATTGGGAATGAAGAAGTGTGTAGCTGAGTTTATTTATTAATGAATCACTTTTCAGTAAATGAAGGTTGAGCACGAGGTTCTAGTAGGTTTGGTTCATCCCATGACGTGCCAGAGTGGAAGTGGTGTTGTATCTCTATGGAGTTCATGATAGGGCTTACATGATTGTCTAGATGACATTATAATATCTGGGTGATCATAGACTGATTGACCATGTCGGCTCAATTCTTATCCCTTAGAGAGTAGAGTTCATTAGATATCTTAAGATGCCTTTATGTTTTAGGAGATTGCAAAGCTTCATAGAGTTCCCTAGATAATAATTACATACCATGATGCTTGATTTATGTCCCAATTATGGAGAAGATTGAAGGAGACCTTCAAGACTCATTTTCATTTTAGCATGGTGTTTCATCCCCTAAAAGATAGCCAGATTGAGTGGACTATTCAGGCCTTGGAGGAAAATCTTGGGTATTGCATGTAAGACCTTTTACATAGTTAGAAGGATCACCTACCCTTGATGTAATTTGTGTATAACAAAGGTTACCACTCTTCTATCAGTATAGGATTATTCAGGGATTGTGTGGGAGACCCTACGGGTCACCACTATGATGGACTGATCTAGTGGAGTTGGCACTGATGGGTTTATAGCTAGTGAGAGAAATAACAGAGAAGGTTCTGATCATCCATGAGAAAATGAGGACTACCTAAAGCTCTCAAAATTCTTTTGTGGACCAACAATGGAGGAATTTGGAGTTCGATGAGGGAGACCATGTGTTCCTGAAGGTCTCAACTTGGTGAGGATTGTGTATATTTGGTCTGGGTGGAAAGTTAACATTTAGATTCATTACCCCTTTCCAAATATTTTATAGTGATGATGGAGTGGAATACTACTTATCCCAACCATCACAATTTAGATTGGGTACTCGTCATATTTTTTGTTCCGCAGATGAGGAGGTATGTATATGAATTGTCCCATGTTGTTGACTATGGGTCGACCATTGATTAAACAGTATTGATTTATCTTCTTATAATCAAGAATTGATATTATTCATTATCATTATTCATTCTTATTCATTCTTATTCATTTTTCACCTTTATGGGTGAGAATATAGGCCAATCCACACAATGCTCAATGTTTCTTCTTCAAATTTATGTTTTGTGTATTTCCCCCATCTTTCTTCAAACTTTCATTATCAGTATTCCATTTTGATGGTGGATTGACAAATACATATTGAACAACCATCATACAATCATTATTAAGTAGAATAGATCATTAATACGGGTTCATATTTCGGATCGACAACTCGATCAATGTATGAGAACAATGTAATAGGATTGGGGATGGATTGAAATCCTTATCTTTTTGTATTTTGGTGTTTCAGTGATGAATCTTGATAGTGGATGACTTCTGAGTAAACGGGGTGGAAAAAATCTATCCATCGGTGTCGAATAGAGTTCTTTCAACACAAATCCACATTTCATGGGAATGATTTGTGGTTAGAGGAGAGGTGATGGGGGTAAGAGAAGAACCCTATGAAAACCAGCAATTTATGGAAATATCTAATATAAACAATGTGTAGTTTAAAGAATGCATGTTGTGTCATCCCCTAGATATGACTGTTAGGGTTTTAGAAAAATATAGTATCACACACTGTATGAGACCTTCCATACACCATTTGACCCATGAATAGAAACTCAGCATATAGCCTAAGGGTATACAGGCACATACATGGAAAGATACAAAGGTGTGTCCAGAGTACATGGGAATTGCCTAGTACACAAACATGGCTAGAGTAACCAGACATGGCCTAGTATACTTGAAAATATAGAGTACATGGGCAAGGGCCAAAGTACATGACCATGGGTCAGAGTACATGTGTAGACCTAAGGTATCCAAGAAATTTCATGTACACCATATACATTCCATGTACTTTTTCTAGGGCGGGTTGAGGCCATCAATCTATTCATTATAGATAGGTATTTATAGGGTGTGTTCCCTTGGTCAATCCTTATAAGGGTGTAATGAGGCATTACATCCTAAGAATAGGTTGTGATCCCCTCTATACCCTCAAATAGATTTCAATAATCCTTCTTCACAGCCTGGGGTGTGATCCTCTATTATTTATTTTTACCTAGGTACAGACAGGAATCACATGAACAACATATTGGGTTGATCAATCCCCTACATAGGGGGTAATCTAGTCAAGGATTGGAATCCCCGATAGGACCTGGGTGAGATCTCATATCATTGTATCAATTTATTTATAGTTCTAGTGTATAATTTTACATTATGAGACCTGATCAACCTGGCCTCTCAAGTGACCACCATCATTATTAGCAGAATCGAGGAGTGAGTTCTCCTGGATGAGTGTTACTTTGAATCCTTGAGCAGGATCCTAGGCTAGGTTTATGGTTGTGATCTTAACCTAATAATTGATGTCTATATTGAGTATATCTAGGTTATTATTTTGGTTATGTCTCATATTATAATTGAAATACCATCATGGTGATGAGATGACCTCTCTACTCCCATGATGCTTTATGTTTAGTGAATTTATAGTGCTTTACTAGATATTATTATACTCACCCATAAAAAGGATATTTCCAAACATTTCATGTATTATTAAGAGGACATTTATTATGATAGATTCCAAGATGGACTAAGAGTTGGAAGAGAATAATTGAGCTAAACAAACCATGATTAGTTACAAGAGTTCAATTTGACAGGAGTCTCTTCCTTAGTAGGGTGGACTCTTTTACATCTTTGGTGGGATTTTATTGGTCCCTTTTAGGATTTAACATGATTTTTTTAAAATATGATTGGGGGATATAGATTTATTCATTCATTATAGTATCAGTTTTATTTATATTTCAAAATTTTATTGGGGGTTGTATATTTCTGTGTGTACAGGTACCTTAGGATAAGGCCTCCCATGTTTGAGATTTTTCTACTCAGTGCTA
The DNA here is from genome assembly GCA_963277665.1 of Viscum album. NCBI lineage: Eukaryota > Viridiplantae > Streptophyta > Magnoliopsida > Santalales > Viscaceae > Viscum > Viscum album. The sequence continues at coordinate 58,295,464 of OY728125.1, forward strand.
GTATCCAACCACTGAACTATTTGAGGTAGTCTTTGGATGTCATACCCAGCTTACAACCATCCAGTCGGGCCCCAATGGTTCAGTTCAAGATAGTATACTATTTTTTAGTATTTTTTATAGTGTCTTTCGTCACTATAATGATTTTAAGAGATCATGATGATCCAATTTTTCCAATTCTAGTAAATTTAATTTTTCTATTTAAATAATGATTTTAATATTTGTAATTATCATGGTAATATTTGTTCTAAAACCCCAATTTTCTCATTAAATTAAATTTACATTATGTGTTTCATGTTTTTATACAATATTATATTCCTAAATATTCTAATAATTATTTATTTAGAATGAAAATTCATATATATAGAATCTTGGGATGTTAAAATCTTCCCCCATTATAAATTTCATCCTTGAAATTTAAACTCATATCCTTAGATGAGAATAGATGAGGGTACATCTATTTCATTTCCTCCTTCGGTTTCCATATTGATTATTCATAATTTTAATTTTTCTAAAGCACTTTAATAAAGTGAGTTGTCTCGTTGCATAGAAATTTGTCTCTATCTTCTAATATATTCCCTCGTATTTCCTCATTAGAGAGGTCATTCAATGTTGTTCCAACTCTAAATGAATAACATGTGAGGTATCTGGTATATACTTCCTTAGGATAGATTCATGGAACATGTCATGAACTTAAGCCAAGTCTGGCGAAAGTTCTAGTTGATAGGATACTGATCTTCGGAAACCAAGGATTTCAAAGGATCCAGTGTACCTGTGTCTGAGATTTTTTACTTCTTTCCAAAACTCATGTCTCTCTTCCATTATAGTATTTTAATAAACACTTTTTCTACAAATTTAAACTCTAGGTCCCTTCGACAGTTGTCATCATAGCTCTTCGAATGACTCTAAGAAGTTTTTATATACTACTGGATGGACTGAACCTTTTATATCATCTATTGTATATGATCATGTCCAAGTAGCTTTCATTCTCTAACTTATTTGAAAAATATTGTAGTTATACATTGATCCCCATACATAACTTCATATTGATCCATTTGAATACTAAAGTGGAATTTGTTGTTGTATAAGAAATCAAATAATGGGATATGTTAATACCATCCTCCCTTAAATTCCAAAGAGTGGGATCTTAACATACCCCTAAGTGTCTAAATGGTTCTTTAAGATTTTCCATTAGTTTGGGTGAATTCCATAATAAAATTCAATTCAATTATTTGGATAATGTTAAAGACTCTTCTATAATTTAGAGTTGAATATTGGATCATGATAAAAAATGATCCAACATGGTTCCCCATGAATCCACATCACATACTTTATGTATATATTTGTAAGTTGGTAAAGAGATAAATATTCTAAAATAGTGAGGAGGTGGGCGGTCTTGGTGATTAAATATACCACAACCCATACTTTATATCTTCTTTTGAATGTATTTAAGTGACCAGTGACAAAGCACATGGTGATTTTTCCCATTTTCATGTGGGTATGAGTAATTATTGCATCATCCACTTGGACTTATGTTGTTTATTTTAACATAATGACATACCAATCAATTTGAGGTGTACTAAGAAATATCCTTTTTCATGTTATCCCACCGTAATTTCTCTAAAATATCATGGTGCATCTTGGTAATTCCAGGATGGATAGAGGAATATGAGCCATGTGAATTATCCAATACAAGTTTCCTTATCTCATATGATGAAGGTGGAAAATTCCAAGTTCCAAAATAAATGAAACCATATCTATTGATGTTGAATTCATGAAACTTCACTTCATTTTCTATTAACAACTTATTCTGAATCTCTAAATCATCCATTTTTCCTCTGTGATCTTCTCTTAGAAATATGGTTAAGAAATCATTTGAGAAAGGTAAGATGTCTCCCCTATCATTATGATTTTCAAATATATCCTTTTCATATATAGGAATATTTTGTATTTCAAGATCCACATCATGGATAGTGTGTGAGTTTATTTTCTACTAAGAGCATTAGTTACTTTATTTTACATTTCAAGATGGTAGTGAATAGAGTAATCATTGTCCTTAATCATCTCAAACCATCTTCTTTGACACATGTTGAGCTCTTTTTGTGTGAATATATACTTTGGAATATTGTGATCTTTATATATGTCACACTTCTCACCATATAGGTAGTTCCACAAAATCTTCAATGAAAAGATTATAATATCCAAATCCAAATCACGTGTCAGTTAGTTTTTCTCATGTATATTCAACTATCATAAGGCAAAGGCTATCAAATTATCCTTCTTCATGACTACATAAACCAAGGATTTTTTGAAGCATCATGGTATATCACAAACCCTTCTCCACTTGACGGTGGTGTAAGTATAGGTGCAATGATTAGCCTCCTCTTGAGATCCTTAAATCTTTCTTCACATTCTTCTATCTGAACATATTTAATTCCTTTCTATGTTTCACCCATAACAAATTTCTAACAATACATCAGTAGTACCTCACTAATTCTATAAATCTTGGATATATGAAAAACTAGTGGGTTTAGGGCATTCTTCAATTGATTTTTTCTTCAAAGGATACATAGAAATTCCCTCCCATATTAACATTTTCCCCAATAATGTGACTTGTTACATCCAGATGTCACACATTTTGAACTTATCATACATCTTCTCCTTTATAAATATTTCCAGATCAATCCTTATATTCTCTTTATGTTCCTCCTTTCTCTTGGATTAGATGATAATATCATTAATAAATATCCCCAACAAAATAAAGGTATTATATAAATACTATATTACTAAAATATATGAATATTTTTTGGGAATAAGTAATTTTGAAGGATATCACAATAAACTCATATTTTCCATACCTAGTAAAGGATGTCTTTTGAAAATATTCTTTCTTTACCTTCATCTATCAATATAGAGAATAAATATCCAACTTTAAGAAGTACTGAACTCCTCAAAGTTAATAAAAAATCCATCAATCCCTAACAGGGGATAATTTTTCTTTATAGTGATCTTGTTGAGATCCCAATAATTGATGCATAGCTACATTGATCTATCTTTTTTCTGGAAAAACAAAATCGGTTCACTCAAAGTTGATACAATAGGGATTAAGAACTCTTTGTCCAAATTCTCTTATAATTGCATATTTAACTACTCAATTTCTATCAGGACCATCCTATAGGGGATTTTGGTGACAGTAATGGCTCTAAGTATGATTTTTATTAAGAACTCTACCTCACAATATGGGGGGAGGATGGGAAACTCATTAAAAAATACATTACTATATTCAATCACAATTGGAATTTACTTAAGGTAGAGGATTTCCTTTAATAAAATTATTTTGGAAAGATATTTTTCTTTAATGGGTTTCAACACCCACATAGTTGAGGCCTTTTCCAAAAGAGGTTCATGATATTCCTTGAATTTGAACAAGAGTATGGGATAGTTTGGAATATTGAAATATATTTTAGTTTCTTAGTAATTAATGTGATCTCTAAATAATGAGAGATAATCCATGCCCATTATAGATTGAAATTACACCAAGGTATGGTTATGAGATTCACTAAAAGTATCATCAAACAAAAGGTAATAAGAGAAGAGTCCAACCCTTGTGTTTCAATTATCGCACCACAATTTGTTTTTATGAATATATTGGATTCAAGGTATTAGGGATGTAATTCAACAGTTCTGTAAAATCTAAAGTATATAAAGGAATTAATAGAACCATAATAAAAAAACTTTTCCATTATTGAGTGAATTTTAAGTGTACATTGCTGGAATTCATTTTCATGTTCCACATCAGTGGTGGTGATGGAATTAGATTTCCCTTTATCACACTATATTTATTGGTTGATAACATTAATTAACCTCAAAGACCCATAGTTTAATGAACTCACTTGCATAGTTCTATTTCTCCTAAAAGATGAAGAATTGAACCATGGGTGGTGTATTCATAGGTTCCTATCTTTCTTCCATCATGTTGTTCGGTTTCTTCAGGTCTCTTTGAAATTCATGATATTCATGTCCTTCTCTCCCATACATAAATCATTTCTTCATACCTTTGAGTCGATTCCCATTATTATTCTTCTTGTATCATTGACATATGGTTGGTTGTGTCTTTTTTCTTTATTTTTCATTTCATCCCCCATCTTGAAACTCCATTCTTCTCTTCTTATCTCCATATCCATATAAAAATTCTCCAAACTACATATCTACATTGAGAGCACATCGAACTACTTATTTGTATCTCAAAAGGTATTGTATAGCTAGTTCATTTTGAATATTTTTTTAAACCATAAATAATCTACCTATTTTTCAATCATTGTGGGTAAAAACCCTAGGCATATCTTACAAGACTTTGGAAATTTTCCTCATAGGTCGTGATAGATTCACTCTCATTTTTTATAATCTTTACAAATTCTCTCTCTATCTTAATTTAAAGATATTGAGGGAAATAATTGTACGGAAATATTTTCTTAAATTCTTTACACATTATTTCTTCTATTTCATTTATTGAATTTGTATTCTTTAAAAAATCCCACCACTGATCAGCTTCCCCATCTAATTCAAATATGTCCAAAGTAACTTTCTCCTTCTTAGAATAGTGGAGTACACAAAAGATCTTCTCCGTCGAGTTTAATAATTTTTTTATGACAATTAGTTCATTATATAAACTAAATTTCAATAGTCATTGATACCTAATGTATTTGATGGATAGCTTCTCCTTCTAAAGAGAAGGCATACATTCCACATTATTTAAGTTATTATTCCTAGCCTGAGATAGCTAGGTAAAACATTCCATGACGTTTTGAACTCCACCTCCCATTACATTGGGAATTTTAATAACATAGTCATTTCAATATCCCTCATCTGGATCAATGGTATTGTTTATCTTGGTTCCAATTATTTTTAAATTATAAAAGGTTTGAACAAAACAAAAGTCAATAAGCCATGAATAAATAATTTATTATCATTTAAAAATTAATTCTAAAGTCATATTTTATGGGGCCTTATTCTCAAATGGTTGTTATTGGATAATATATTATAATATTTTATAACATTAAAATAAATAATATCATTAACTATATATATTTCATAATGGTTTGTATGGAGACTATGATTAACCGAATCATGTCTCCCTGGAGTGTCAAACTAAGTATGAAGAAAGGCCTCTTTGTTGTGCACCAAGTAGAAGATGATTTAATTCCAAAAGAGCACATTCAGGGTTATTACCACTAGGTACAATTGTGACAGAGCCATTTCCACTTGTATTATCCAGATATGTATTTCATTGATCAGAAACCGAACACTATTATACTTTATCAAAACATAGGACATAGACGTATCCTTAAGGTTTTCCCTAATAATTTCTAATCCAAATTCCAAAATTAACTAAACCATGATTTGATACCAACTATAGAGGCCAAAATTTTTCAAACATGACTATTTTATCCTTTTTATAATAAAAAAACATAACAGTAACACATTATATAATTTAAAGGCTTGATGTCTTGGAAAAATTTGGTTCATAAATCTTTAGTACATAATAAAACTTAAACATTATTTAAATCATTTTTATTTATACCCCTAAAATATCTCATGTTCTCCTTAGAACATGTTTTCACGTAAAGATATATATCAAATAACAGGTGAGATAAAAGTCCAGTAAGGGTAGGAATAACAAAAAATAAAAAATGATACATGGATCAATAGTACAATGGTGAGTATAATAATCTTTATTAAATAATAAGCATGGGATCATCACTATAATAAATAGGGAATCACTTAAAAAATCATGTAATTTATCATATACATAATAATAAATCCTCGTGACGTAGTGGTCAAATACAACACATAGTTTTGAATATAGTTAGCATCATGTTCACACATAACATATGTGCATAATTCGTAACATCATAAGTGTGAAAAAAGATAGAATCATGTTCACATATAAAAAACATAATATCTTAGATATACCAAATTACTCAATGAATGGGAGTAATATATAATTATATTACCACATATCCCATCATAAATGTTCATAATCATTTATTACACATAGAGAGAGAACATATGAAAATCATAGTCATGAAATAAACCCATGGAAAGGAATGAGTTTAATAAGGATTTCATAGATTATAAATCCATGAATAACCTTTGGGGTTACCTAATGAATAAGTTAAATCATATTTTTTATAAAACACAATCATTATTGAGTGGATAAGAAAAAACCTAAGAGTATTCAATGCAATTTTTTAGAAATGAAAGTCACTTTGAAAAATATTTTTAATTGGATTAGAAAACATTTTAAAATGGTAGAAACTTGTATTTCACCAGAGTAAAAAAGATAAAGTATACTAAAACTAAATTTTAAGGAAATTAGAGGAACATACTTTATGAAAATAATGTTAAATAGAAGATAACACAAAAAGAAAGATTTGGGTTTGAGAATCCCCTTACGTTAGATTCTGATTCACTTCATTACTTTTCCGTCTCTTGTATAATAAATTTCGGTTTATTAAGAAATAGATCCAAAAGTAAATTTTTGGTCGTTTTTTCACCCTTTTCCAATTATAATAATTATATTATATTTCTTATTTCTCTTTTTCAAAGGTAAAATGTTTTGATGACATATTTTACTTAAAATATACTATCTTCTTAGATTTAATAATTTTGATTTATTGCTACTTATAAATTATTATGATTAAATTCATAATATTATAGATAAGTTTATTTATAAATTTATATATTTAAAATAAATTATTATAATAATCTATAATGGTTGTGATAATTATAGAGTTGGAAACATCCTTGTGGGTGACAAACTGATCATTGATGGGATAGTTTCAAAATATGAGTTTTCAGATATATAATATATGATTATATTATAAATATGATTTTTATAAGAGAATAACCTACAAATATATTTTAATATAATATTTAATTTTTTATAAGGTTTTTAGTATGAAATAATATGATGATAGAGAATTAGAATTGGAAAATGAAATAAAAATAATAAAGGACATTGCCACTTTCTTAAAGTTGTTCCTTTTCTAAATCTCTTAACTTCTTAGAATCCTAAAGTTACAATAATAATAAATTTATTTCAGGATAATAAGTGTATTATGATATGGCAAATTGGTAATAATTTTCCTTTTGTAAGTATAATAAAATTTATTTCCAAATGATAGTGAGAGGGTGTATTTATACTTGAAGAGAGGGGTGTTTTTTGGATAAAATATTGAATAAAATACGATTTCCATGGTAAAATTTTTAATAGTGATATTATAAAAATTTTAAGTCATATTTAATAAAATAAAAAGATTCTAGGAATTTTAAATCCTTTAAAAACTAAATTAATTAGTTTATTAAAAAGGAAATTATAAATTGATAAATTGAAATTTTAATGGAATACTTTATCATTTTATACTATTAAAGACACTTTTTAGGTTTAGAAATTTAATTTCAGGAATAATTTAACTTATAAAACATTTTTTTGGTCAAGCATAAAATTATGTAAATGGTTATTTCATTATAACATATTGAATGATTTAATTAAAACAGATCAGCTATGTAAAAAACTGTATTTTTTCTATTCATATAAAAATTGAAGTATTTCAGAAGTTACCAAAAAATCACCCATAGACAAATTTTATGTGATGATTATAAAAATGAAATTCATTTTATCAAAATATTTCTCCAATATAGTTAATTTTAATTAATAACATTAAAAATTATTTTCTTAAGGAATGCATTAAAATACTATTTATTAAAAAAGTGCATATAAGTTCATTGAGTTTTTAATCTTGATATTTATTTTGTAGCTTTAAAATATTTATATTTTCTTCCATTAATTAATGAAATTTTACTATTTTGGGTCAATTTTCTATTCCTACAGTCAAGTTATAATTTCTAATGATCAGGTTACTATTCATAAGAGTCTAGTTATTATTCTTAAGGGTCATGTTACTATTCTAATTATTATATCATTTTTTCAACAGTTATATTAATTCTTATAAAAACCTCTCTATTAATTCATTTAAAATTCACCTCGATTCCTCTCTTGGTTCCATATTTTATATTTCTAAATTTTTTAATGGTTTTCTAGTGTTTTATATATTTTTATAATGTCGTTCATCATTATGATGCGTTTAAGGGATCATGATGATCCAAATTTTCCTATTCTTTTAATTTTGTTTTTTTATTTTTTTACACATTGAAATATTTTCAATTATCAGGGATATATTTAGTGTTTAAACATAATATTCCCTTTTAATGAAATAAATCATTTTGTGTTTTATATTTTCAAACAATATTATATACCTAATTATGAAAATATTCATAAATTTTGAAGTAAAATTCAATATATAAAAAAGTTTGCGATGTTACACCATAACTATATACTTGAGTTCCTTTAACTTTTTCTTCAAATCGCTTTTCTTCTCACTAAAAATTTTCATAAGAGATGAAAATTTTTAAGTTCTATAACAAAACTCCATTTTACACTACCATAAACCAAATTCATTTGAGAAAAGGTTTTGTAGTTTAGAGGGTTTTCTTTAGCTCTCTCATATACACATAAATCATGGAATCATTCCTTTGAGAGAAATTTAATTAAGACTTTATTTAACATTCATTTAAAATTTAAGATCATAAACATAACTATTCTTGTGAAAATCGAACTAATGTAATCCTAGATGAATTTCACCATAGTAAACTTATGTATGTTTTAATGAAAATCAAAAATATAAACATCTTGAATTTTAATAATATCTTTTTCTCTTTTTCTTGATGAATAAAATATTGAATCCACTAAAATACCACTTTACATTATTGATATACATGATTCATGTTATACAATTTATAATTAACATGAAAAATAGTATCTTCCACCTATGCTTCCAAAAATGATCCAGAATTATCCAAAGGTTTGTGTAAAACAAATAAAGATTCATTGTTTAGAGGACAATTAATAAATCCCACTAATTCATTCATAGAGAGAAAAAAATCAACTCTATGGATTAAAAAACCAGCATTATTGACTATTTAAACATCAGAAAAAAAAATTACTCCATAAAGTTCATAGATGAAATATGGATAAAGATCTGATGATGTTATATCATAAAAAAAGATCCTCTCAACCATGAAAATGGAAATTTTAATTCGTGATAGATTAATGATGATCATACCACACACGATCGACCCAAATTTCTCTAGAAATATCCTTAGTTAAAAATTATTTGGATAACTCCATCCCAAAAAAGAAAAATAAACAATTGATTCAAAGAATCCAACTAAAAAATGACATCACTCCACAGAAAAAAAAAAGAAAAAAATTATTCCATATGAGTATTTGAAAGGAAACCATCAATCACTAATATTTAATATTTTTAGGCACATCCAACGGTCTATAAAAACATTTTCCCATGAATATAACTATAAAATCTCAAAACGATTTTCCAATTAAATAAAAATATTTTTTAAAAAAACATTAGAAAAAGTAGAATGATTTTAAAAGCATAACTTTTGATATAATTGAAAAAGGAGTAAGGTTATCTAAAAGTAAAATTTAAACATGTTATCAAAACAAAATTAATAAAATATAATTAGCTAATGATAATAATAAATAATCCTGTCAAATTTAATTCCAAAGTACATTGATTTGTCTTTTTATTTTGAAGATGGATATAGAAATTTAAATAATTTCATATCATAAGTCAAGATATACTGAAAATATAATGTCCACAAAGAACAAAAAAGTTTTCCAAATAAAGTGATAAACTCTCCTTAAAAATAGAGCTTAACATAAAAATATATTTTTTTTAAAATATATATATAAATTAGATTTAAAAAAATTACCATCCATCAAAAATAAGTGTTCATCTCCCAATGCAGAACGATCTCTTTTTTTAAATTAGATCCATAGAAGGTTAAATTTGTTGTTTCCCTAAGTATATTTTGAGACCATATTTTTTGGCTTTCTAGTTCCTATACGCATCTAATTCCCTTAAGACAAAATCACGGGATCTTCCCAAATGTTAGACTCTATTGAGTAAAAACAATTCTTCCCATGTCCTCTAATTTCAGTGCTTGAGTTTGAAATAACTAATTTTATTGATAAGAATAACATTTGGGGGATTTAATTCCAAATACATAGGTCATTCCTTTTTGTATTACCTTATTATAAAACTTCTCAAACAATTTTCATCTAGTGGTAAAAGTTTTATGAATATTATTCAAGTTTTCAATATAGGATTTTCACTTAACACTTTTAAACACATATTTAGATGATGTTATAAATTTAATAAGTTTTATATTAATGGTAATCTTGGTAATTTATTTCTTCTCACTATTCAAATTACCGAAAAGTCTATTATTCTATTTTTTTATAACCACTTAATTATTCTCATTATCCATTGAAATCACATTTTTTCTTTTATTATTTGAGTTTATCTTTTTTAATTGACTTATAAAACTATAGACTTTTGAAATTATATTAGTATTTTTCTTACTTTTGTTAGTATATATTTAATTTAAATAAGCCTCTCCTTTTTATCAATAGATTCTTATTTAAGATCTTTTCACTTATTATAGCTTTTTATATATATCTTCACACTCTAAAACATAAGCTTTAAATTCCTCATATGTATTAGGTACTTTTTAAACAACGTCAGAATTAGATATTTCATCATTAAAAGAATCGGTAATTTTTTAATCAAGAGTCTAATTTTCAAGGGATTTAATTGTTAAATTTTCGATGAATTTTTTTTTAGTATTTGGGATATTAACATAGAACCCTATGATTTTCCTATTGTCGTCGCTATCTTCTAATGAACTATTGGAATTAGTGTATCATTCACTAGAACTTCATATATATAAATATTTAAAACTTTTATTACTTTTACTCTTATAATACTTCTTTGAATATCTCCTTTATTATATTTTTTACTATGGATAGTCCTATCAATTATGACCATGTTTTCTACACTCATAACAGATAGTCTTAGTTGTATCATTCATTTCAAGATTCCCTTTTTTATATTTTCTATACTTTAGATAGTCTCTCAAAAAAATGTGATTTTTGAACATTCATCATTACATATTCAAATGTTATCCTTATTTGGGTTAAATATCAAAATCATTTTAGGGTTTCTTAGAACTCTTTTCAGAAATATTTTTTTTGTATTTCAGAACTCCTAATGTAGATGAAAATGATAATTCATTTTTCTTTCTTTCTCTATAAACATCCCTTTTGGAGTCTACTTTCATATTGAATTAAAATTATAATCAATTAATCATGAATTGAATTTATAATATGATTCTTATCAATAATATACTTCCTCTTTTATTTCTATACATTCAAAAGTATATCAATAAGTTTCTCCAAAAGTTGTTCATTTGATAATTCTTTCTCCATAAGGGATTGTAAATTATTCATGATAGTTATAAACCTATTATGTAATTATTTAATGCTTTCTGTAGAAATAAAATCAAACACTTGATAATTTTACTTGATAATTTTTTTAAATCACCTAGATTTTATAATACATTTCCCTTTAAATAAATTTTATTTCTTAGATAGCTTGTGTTACACTCAACACAAAGTTTAAACAAGCCTTTATATACTTTTAAAATATTTAAACAGAACCATTATAACTTATCTGAAAAAATTGGTGGTATGAATAATAATAACCACTTTTTGAAACTTTTGTATAAATATTTTATATAAAGAAAATATATTGGTAAATAATTACTCAATGTTTTGGTCAAGTCATTATATGCTTCAAAAATATATTTTTCAATTAAATTACTTCTATTTATTTTTGTGAGAAAATAATGTAATTAATTTATAACATTTTAAGATATTATATTATAAAAATTTAACTTTATATCAAAAATTATTAGGTCAAAATTAACTTACGGTGAATTGTTTGGATTTTTTTGAAAATATTGATTTTTTAGTGAATAGTGAAAAATACTAATTTTTGTAAAACTCTCATTTTTTTTATTAACAAATACCTATAATATTTTTTGTTTGGTCTTAAATTAATATAATCCTCCATTATTTATGAATAATATAATTAATTATATATGAATCAAAATTATAAATGATCTTGGTATAAAAATACTTTTAGATTTAGAAAGGATGTTTTTTTTGGAAAACCATTTTTCAGGACACTTTGTGGGATAATTATGAAATGAATTTATGTCACTTATTGAGGTTTAATTTGTTAAAATTTATTCATAATTTTAATTTGAACAATCAATATTATTTAATAATGTTGACTTAAATTTTTGTTTTAACGAATAGTAAAAACTGTAAAAATTCATCACCACGGTAAAAGGGTAAATCAGGTTATCCTAGGTTAAAATAAAGTGATAAGGCCACCATTTTCAAATTCAGTCTTATTAGATGAATTTTTTTTCAAAACTTATCACCTTAGTCTCTATATTTATCTTTTTATGATATACCTTTTCATGAAAGTGACCTATTTGATATTTTAAGAATAGAAAAATAAAAAATGTCACACTCTTACTTTTAAATATATCTTATGTTTTCACATAGGGAAAAAAGAAAGTTGTGAATTAATGTTAATTATTATTTTGATAATAAGGAAATTATTTTAATGATGATAATTTATTTATAATTTTACTGATTATATAATTACCTTAAATTCTTGCGCAATGTCGGCATCATATTTCATTAATTAATAGAAAAATAAAATAAATGATTTTGAAAATAATAAAAGTAATATAATTTGAGGGATTTATAGTGTTACATGATTTTTATATATTGATATATCGTATTAATTAAGTTTTCTAAATTCTATATTCGAATTCCCCCCTTTTCGTGATGTATTTAAATTCAAGTTAAATGAATAGTCTCAAAAATGACATTAATGTAATTTTATAATAAATAATATTTTATTAAATTAATTAAAATTCCTAAAAATGATATATTCCACAAAATTATTTTTACATGTATAAAATATCATATATGGTTCATTTATGGCCCAATTTTAGTTTTAATAGTAACTATATTGAACCATAAAGAATAAAAACATCGTTTTCACTGTAATTGTCCAAAAGGGTTAACACGGGATAAAACAAAGAGTTAAGGGTAAAAACATAATCTGAATGTGACCAAATTTTAATGAATTATATTATTTATACCTATACTCATAATATATTATAATTATATCATTTTTTGATCCATTTTAATATAAAAATTCATTTATATTAATTTAATTCATTTGGAAATTCCAAGAATGCCCCTCCAATCGTTATAAAAAGAAACCTCCTCCCTCTTTTCTTCACACTTAAATAACCATTTAGTTCATCCATTACTAACATCCCCAATCACATTCTTTATGTCTTATTTTGGTTAGAATATCATCCTTTCAAGGATTAAGGTGTAAGAAAAATGAGTTTGTCCAAAGAATAAGTATAGATTTTAACCGAATGTTTTAGATTTATTTCTTCTTATACCTACATAAAATTTTCTTAATACATAATAAAATAATAAAATTAGAATATTCCGTATATATATAAATTATTATGTTGGTTTCATACCTTGATTTTATCTCCCCTTCCATCAAATGGGAAACCAACCCACCGTTCATGTGTAAGGTGGACTACCGCCTCAGGAGCTGATGTAATTTGTTTTCCATAACCGCCTCTCCCTGATGGTTATAATAACAGATTTAATATTTATATATGATATTAATGAGACATTTATCATTCTAAGAAGATAATATATCATCTAATTTCTTACCATTCCATCCATTTAAAAATGATAACATCATTCGTGCGTACGTGTGGAATACCACCTCCACTGAGTGATGTGATTCGTTTTCCTTCATCACATCACATGGATGATATATAAAATTTTCTAAAAATAAATATTGTGTTATTTATTATATAATGATAATTCTATAAATAAAATATAATTCTTACCATATTTCAATTATGAATGTTGAAAAATGGAAATGTTTCTCATGTGTATGTATGGCTTAATGTTTCTATGATTGTTACGTAGTTCATTTTTCATAACCATATTTCATGGTTGGTGTTAAACGTATAATTGATTTGTTAAATTATTATTATTTAATTATTATTATTCTTGGTATAATGTAATAATGATCACTTTTTCTATAACCAACCAACTAAAGTCATTTTGGACAAATGAATTGAATATCGTCAAAACATATGATGTGAACTTAATTGATTAAGTAAATAGTTATAAAAAGTATATAAATTGAATAATGGGAATAAGAAATTTTAAAATTATTATTAAGAAAGTAAATAATTAACATAAGTTTATTATTCAGTAATATAAATAATGTATGTGATGATTCAAACATGTGGTGATGGATTTCATCTCAATTTCCCATCACTAAGGCATATTTTAATGTTATTCCACCTAATTTGTTTTTGGTTTATATAATCTAATTTTACTTATTATAAAATAAATCCTTCATAATTCATGGTAATTTATGTTTCAATTTAAATTATGTTATCCAAGGGGATTTGACTTGAAATTTTCCAAGTGGTATAGATTGCTTAACTCAATTTCAATTCAATGGGTTATATCACTTATTAATTGATTATATTATCTCAATATTATGTGTGAAATGTAAATTTTTTATTTATGTTGTATTTAAAAAAATTAGTTAATTTTTTTACACATAATCACTTCATTTATTAATTCTCACTTCAAAGATATGATCTTTTTAAGATATTTCATATTAATTTCCACTCCATTGAGAAAAATTTGGTATGATGAACCTATTTATTTTTATAAGGTGTATTTACATTCTAATTGATATGTTAAATAAATAATATATTTTTATTTATAGAACATAATTTTTCATTTGAAGTTATTTCTTTTATAGGGGTTATGATTCAAAAGTTATCAAAGTGGTAAGGGCTTATTTCACGATCTCAATAGTATCCAGGAACATTAATGCTTAAATCTTATATGGGGGAATTATTTGATATTTATATCTTCATCCCAAAATATTTTCTTCTCATATGGTTATTTATAGTAATTTTATGTTTTCTTTCATATTACACTCTTCAAGTACTCAAGATACTGACATCATGTTTTTTACTAAAATAGACTTTATTTTTCTATTCGGTCGATAATATTTTTCTTACATTAAAATATTTTCCTTAAAAAACTAAATAATATTTTTAATATTCTAGGATGATGTATTAAAGAAATTTTTACTCCTTTTTAATTTTTACAAAATGGTTTGAAAGAAATATTATTGTTATTTTCTGAACAAAGTAATTTTTTACTTTTGTCGAAAATGTGAAAGGAATATTTATACTCGGTGTGAATAGAATTCCTAGCAGTCATGATCAACCATTAATTTGAAGCATACTTTACAAGTTTCCATGATTATTTTCAAAGAAATTTTTTCCCTAATATTCTATAAATTTTTAGCTTTTAAAATATAATTCCATTATGAAAAGTTTATTTTCTTAAAAAATGATTTTAATGATCTTTTTATGTTATTTATATTCATCATCAACAACAAAAACCCTTTTATTATTCATTATGCATATGTTGTAGTTGTTGGATCTCGGGACCCCATAAGAGGGGAGAGGTGAATTCGGGTGTCAACTTTTTGTTTTAGAGCACTGGATCATGTCCCTATGTTGCTAGAAACTCGTTAAACCTATAAGATAGACATGATTAGCAATCAAACATTCACATGTAAAGAGACACCACACAAAAAATTTACTTGGTTCACCACTAAGGGCAATGTCCAATGATCATATGCTGACAGTGTGTCAGTCATAACTAAATCCACTAATCTTCACTAGTTTTGGAATATAAAGGTTTATTCACATTCACTATGTTCCAGGATCACTAACTTTAAAAGAATTTAGGGATCGCACACTACATCATTCAGAACAATTCCACTAACTCCCCCAAGCTCACTACTATGAGAGAATTCAAACTCAGTTTATCGACTTGAAGGTTGCATCAAAGATTTGGAATTAATGTCTTTTTCCTTGACTTTATCACGGGACACTACTTTCACCTTATACCTGATATGATTCTATTTGAATTCCCTATCCACTTAAACCTGGTGTTCAAAATTTCCCTTCGCAAATCCCCTTTGCGAAGCAACACTCCTTCATGAAGCACCCCTACCTTTGCAGATCTAACTGCCTTTGTGAATCAAACTACCTTCACAGAAAAACCTTCCTTCATGAAGCTCACTATTTAAACGAGGAATACCTCATCACCATGAAGTACTCTATATCAAAATCATGGGCATCACTTAAGACTTTTAGTCTCTTTGAGATGCTCAAGATTGCAAAGAAAGCTCAATTCGTGAAGCTCCTTCACGAAATCAGAGCATTTACGGATTCTCCTTGAAATTTTTTTTGAAATATAAAAGGTGTATACTCATATTTATAGGCTCATATCTTCAATAAGATACATCTCCTATCTATGGATTTTATATAGAGTTCAAAAAAATCTTTGCATCACACCTCCGTTCATGAAACACCACATAAATTCTCAGTTTTCAATGCTCGTCATGACCATAAAGACTTCTATTAAAACCCTTAGCGACACCCGTTGTAATTGTAGAGCCTTCCCTCACAAAAAGAAAAACTCAAAATCACATAATAATGGATAAATTCATATCTAATCATGAATCTCATTGTAACCACGATGTACACCCTCAGAAATGTTTAAGTCTTCATGAAATGGAACTCGTATAGCCCATCTTTTCAAAACTCATGCCTCGGAAATATTTCTATATGGCCTTAAAAATGGTTTCCTTCTTTAAATATAAGATCCTTTTTCTTACAAACTCTTGGATCATCCATGGAAGGATTGACAATAAACACAAACCATAAACTATCAACTGCAAAGAACAACTCTGGTTCCAATAATCTCCCCCTTTGGTTTTGTCGGAAATTTATAGATAAATTCAATAGAGCACCAGCCACTGTAAAAAACTAATACACAAAAATCAACTCATCTATCACTCTAAGTCTACATGAGAAATTATGGGTGTAAAAAACAAGAGGGAAGATATTAATTATGTTCTCATGTGTTTGAAAGAATACTCTGGTTGTTTCCTTATAACATCGAATAGATTTCTCCCATCACATTATCTCCTTTGTTCCACACTGAATTTCTCTTTTATCCCACATTGTAGCATTTTTGAATTTCTCTATTCTCCATCTTTCCTTTGTTCCTCATTGAATTTCTCTTTTCTCTCCCATTTTAGCATTTGTGACATTCTATATTCTATATCATTCCTGTAACTATTAAAAAATGTCAATCTCCACATTTTATCATTGAAATTATCCATTTCTTCCCCATTGGAAATAAACCCAAAGACTCATATTTTTTACATTGTATAGATCATAACATACTCCCACTAGGTCATATCTTCCACATAAACCTGCATCACTTTTACATATAGATTAAAAAAATTCAATTCAACTGGGGAGAAGGGACCTTTATAACCTCCTCATGCACTGGGCCATGGTTAAAGACTGGGGTTAAACCAATGTTCCTCAAACACAGTCGCAACCAGTGGCTTGCTCATAATGTCATCCACTTGCTCATTAATTCCCACATGGTCTATTTTAATCACACCTTGTTCAAATTTTTCCTTGATGAAGTGATATCTCATTTCAATATGTTTCATACAACAATGCTAAACAAGATTGTTTTTTAGATCAATTATGCTCTTGTTATCATAGTAAATCATCATTGGTTACTTCACCTCATCACCAATTTTAGTCAGTTGCCGCTTCATCCAAAGTAATTGAGTGCACACCTTTGTATCGAATATATATTTATCTTCGGATGTACCAAGAGAAGTACTTTCCTATTTCTTGCTTAACTATCCCACATATTTCTTCCCAATATAGAATTATCCACCACTAGTGGACTTTCTATCCACTACATCTTCAGACTAGTCAGCATCAGAAAATGATGATAGTTCACTATCTCTTCCTGTAGTAAAGTATAAC
Source organism: Viscum album (assembly GCA_963277665.1). Lineage (NCBI taxonomy): Eukaryota > Viridiplantae > Streptophyta > Magnoliopsida > Santalales > Viscaceae > Viscum > Viscum album. The sequence continues at coordinate 58,313,473 of OY728125.1, forward strand.
CCATAATTATGTGTACCTTTAATATACCTCATGATTCTTTTCACTGCTACCATATGCTCTTCCTTTTGATTAATTTGAAAACGGGCCGCCAAGAATGTTGTAAAGATAATAACCAGCCATGTTTCAATCAACTATAACATGCTTCCACTGATTCTCTTATACACAGTAGGATACACAGAAGTTTCATCTGCATGATTGCAAAGTTTTGTTCCAATAGAAATCAGAGTATACATTGGTTTGGAGTAATGCATATTAAATTTCTTCAATAGCTCTCTTGCATACTTTTCCAAATAAATGAAGGTGTAACACTTCTTCTAAATCACATACAACCCTATTAAATATGTGAGTTCACCAATCATAGACATTTCAAATTTTGATTTCATGTGATTGGAAAATTCATCAACTAATCCCTACCTGCTTCCACTAAAAATAATATCATCAACATACACCAGTACCATGAACTGATCATTCTAAGAAATATTCACATAGATATTGTGATCTACAATACCTTTTTAAAATTCAATCTTTTTCAAATAAGAATCCATCCGAGAGTACCACACCCATGGTACCTTCTTTAAACCATAGATCGCCTTCTTTAGTCTAAAGACCTTCATTACATCATTCCCAATATGAAAACCCGGTGGTTTTTTTAAACTTTTTCTTCAAGAACACCATTTAAGAAATTGGTTTTGACATCCATTTGATACACTTTGTATACTCTTTGAGTTTCCATGACAATAAAAAGTCGGATTGACTCCATTCTATCCATAGAAACAAATGTTTCTTCAACATCAACACCTTCAATCTAATAACATTCTTTTCACACCAATCTTGCATTTTTTCCGATCACATTTCCATAATCATCGAATTTATTCTTTAAAATCTACTTTGTACCATTCACACTGAAATTTTCAGGTCTCTTAACAAGATCCCAAGTTTTGTTTTGTCAATCAGATCCATCTCTTCTTTCATGGATTTAACCCATGATTCATCCTTTGCAGCTTCTTTAAATGAGGATAGTTCCACAACAAACACTACCACAAAATAGGGCAAGGGAAGTGTTTCCTTTTATCAGCGCTAACCAACAAGTGCCGGTAAGGGGTAAGCTTAATCAATGCAAGCTAAAAGCACTGATAAATATACCCTTTATCAGCACTAAAAAAAGCACTGATAAAGGGGGACCCTTTACCAGCGCTGATAAAGGGTACATTTATCAGCGCTATTATTAGAGCTCATAAAAGTTTTTAATAAATAAAATTATTAATTTATATAAAATTGTTATATTTATATAAAATTATTATATTGATATTAAAAAAAATGTTTATTTTTATACATTAAATAAAAAACGCATGTTTATAATTAATATATATTTTTTAATAATTCAAAAATATATATATAATTTTTTCATTGAAAAAAGTATTTCTAATATTATAATTATATAAATATATATAAATATATATAATTAAATAATTTTAAGATTATAATAAATTACATTAAATAATAAATATATTTATTATATTTATTATATTTATTATATTTATTATATTTATTATATTTATTATATTTATTATATTTGTTAGAGATTTATTATATTTATATTTATTAGATTTATAAGATTTATTTGTTATATTTATTAGATTTATTAGATTAATTCATTATATTTATTATATTTGTTACATTTAATATATTTATTTTATTTATTTTATTTATAAATACATAATACTTTTTAATATATATATTTATAATTAAAATTATTGAATATATGTGTGTGTTTTCTAATGAATTTGGTCAATGAATATATTGATCATGCATATATGTTATGTGCATGTATGAGTGTTCATTTATACATTACATCACGTTGTCCATTGATATCGTATATTGATTAATTCATAATTTTACTCATATGAACTATATATGTTCTAAAAAATGTACTTATAAAATTACAATGAATATATTTAAATAATATATATATTGTATTATTTTTTTAATGATATATATAAATAATTTTTAAATACATTTTTAATTATAATTATAAATTTATATATATATATATAATTATAAAATTATACATATAATATTATAATTTTAATAATATATATATATATATTAACAATTATATACAAATATTTATAAATATATGCTATTTATAGTTATAATTATAACTATAAATATATATATGTAAATAATTATAAAATTATAATAAATATATTTATTATACTACTTATAAAGTTATAAACATATAATTAAATAGATATATTTATAAATATTTATAAATATTTATAAATTAATAAAAATAAATTTATTTTTACTTAAATAGTTATTAATTTATAAAAAATATTTATTACTTCATATATAATATATTATATATAATTAAATAAATATATATTTATATATATTTATAAAAATATTGATAAATAAATAAAAATGTTATTTATAATTATAAATAAATACAGATATATTTAAATAATTTTAAATTATTATAAATATATTAATTATATATATTAAAAAATATATTATATATATATAATTTTTTAAAATAAATATTTATTTATTTATTTTAATTATTTATATATATTTCATATAAATATTTATAAAATTATAAGAAATATAGTTATATATATCTATAAACTTTTAAATATATATAATTAATATATTTTTTTTATATGATTATAAATATAATAAGTATATTTCTTATAATTGTATAATTATAAAAATTATAATTTTATAAGTATAAATAAATATTTATTTATTTATAGTTATAATTATTAAAATATTTATATATATATATATATCCTATATATCATTTTAAATAAATATATGATTATATAAATAAATTATTAAAATTATACCTTTATCTGTACTTTTTAGCACTGATAAAGATTTCCTTTATCAATGCTATAATTTTAGCGCTAAAAAATAGGTCTTTTGTTAACGCTTTTTTAGCACTGATAAAGGCCTATCTTTATCAGCGCTAACAAAGTGTTGATAAAGGTATGTTTTATCGGTGATTTTTATTTTAGTGCTAATAAAACACCCCTTTACCAGCGCTTTTAACTAGTGATGATAAAGGTTCCAGTGGGTTTTAAAAAAGAACCCGAACAGGCTCCTCCTCCCTTGCACCCTTTCAATCCTTCGCAGAAGCTAACCCATGCACCATCGAGCCCTCCTCCGCCGCGACCCCTCCACCGTCACTACCTCCTTATTCGTTGTCGTCATTGTCTCCTCCTCCTCCTCCTTCTCCTCCTCCGCCTCATCCTCCTCCTTGTGTGGCCCCCTTGTCCACCTGACCTGCTCCAGCACACCCTCCTCATCCGAAGATCGTCCCAATAGCCTCCTCTACAGTGCACGGAATCCCCCCGATGACTCTCTATTTCAATTTCCCTAGTTTCTATAGGGTCTTTTAGGTTTGGATAAACCCTTATGGGTAGGTTTAGGTGTGATGTGTTTCCTGTGGTTTTTTGGGTGTGCGGAGGGTCCATGATGTCTTGTTCTCACTTCTATAGAAGTGTCGCCGCATTTTCACACATCTGAGCTAGGTTAATCCATGTTTTCCTTTCTGATTAAGTCCATTTGATGCTTGAATATTTTTAATTAAATCTTTGACTTGATTCGTAGCTTTTCAATACACTTGGTTAATCTATTATAGTGTTTTCAAGTCAGTTTATTTTGTTAAAAATAGTTTTAATATATCTTTCCCTGTTAATGTTTATGTATGCTTATGGAAATTGTGTTCAGTGGATGTTAAATGTTGTTTTTATATTGTTTTCAACAATACAAGCACCATCGTATTACTCTTAAATAGTTTATTATGGTGTTTTCTAGTTTATGTAATTTGTTAGATCTATTTGTAAAATTTTAAACAATCTCTTTTATTGTTTTATAAACAATTATTTATAAATTGCTTGGCCCATTTATGAAATTGCTTATAAATTGTTTGATTTTTTTATAGAATTATTAGTAAAATGTTGGGGTTTCTTTTAAAATTATTTATACGTTGTTTGTCCTGAATTTATTTTTTCATAAACTGGTTAGCCTGTTATAAAATTATTTATAAACTGGTTAGGTTGTTTATATAATTGTTTATAATTTTTTTGGTTTTTTGTACAAATGTTGATAAATTGTTTGGTTTGTTACATAAAGGTTTCAAAATTTTAGAGTTTTGATGGATTTTTTATGGAAATGATTTGGTGTGTGTTTGGAAAGGATAAGGGCCCTTTTGGCAGTTGTGAAATGTTTGGGTGTTTCTATGTGTTTGAAATTCAATGGCTCCTTTGGCACTATCATATGCTTTGTGTGTTCTAACTTGGATTAAAAAGTCACTTGGTAACTTTTCATAAATCCTTGGTGTAATGGTCCATTTGTCCATGTTTATGTAAAAGTGGTCTTTATTGTTTTGGGAATGTTTTCACCGTGTGTTTGGTTTTTCAAGAGGTATTGGGGGTGCCGCACCACTGCCAGGTTTAAATTGTTTTCTTGCTTTTGTATGCCTCATGGTTGTGTGATTTTTTACATTATTTCTGAAAGCATCCATCTCATTGTGTCTATTCATTACACCTCACAATAACCTTGATAGGAAATGACGGTCACTAAAATTATAATCCACTTAATGTGACTATGCTATATATTTTTCACATTAACTCAGCAATGATGTGTTCTCCTTAGATGTATCCCTTTATAGTAAACCATGTAAAATACTTGTTTACATTATATTTATTCATTTGTGTTTTTTTTAGTTATTGAACCATTAAGAGTGAAGGATTTAATTAGTTCCTTTAAATTAGGTTAAAATATCCTATAAAAGGGGTTAACATCATCAAGATAGTAGTTCTAAATATGCAACACCTAGATTCACCAGTCATCTCAGGGTGATCATTTTCGACATGGTCTGAACATACATGAATTATATACATATGATTAAACTCATCCACTTTTTCATTACCATCATGAAAAAATCATATTTTTCATACCATGATTCACTTAAACTCAATAGATCATATTTACTTTGAAACATCCCTCAACCCCATAGATCATCCAACTCATCCATTAGTATTTTAATAGAAATAATACCTAAAAATAGTACCAATGCCCATGATTGAATTTTATTAAGAAAATATTCATATGATGTTCTAATTATGAATGTAATCTATATACCACACAATAAGATAAAATGTCATTTTTATATAACTTTAATTATTGATGTAAAAACAATTTTATATTAATCTTATCTCTACTGATATCAACTTGAAAATTTCCTTTGTCAATTCACATAATTAGATACTTATACAAACAAAAATAACCCAGAAATCATTAATATATATTCAATATCTATATAAACTATAAGTTCCTTCATACACACCCTAGAAATGAATCTACATCTATCATGTTGAGCCTCAAAACAAACTCACCCCAAAAGGAACATGAAGTAGATCTCTAGTTTAGAATTGATGAAATACAGTCTCAAATTTATATAACCATCACTAAGTAACATTACTTACCAAAAAATCATCGCACTTAAATAATTTCTATATATAGAATTACCTTAAGGATAGCTTCATTACATTCACAGCCTCTAGTTTTAGTCTATGATCCACATCCTTAGATGCTTGATACACCTCTTCTAATTGAACCTCATGATAGAATAACACAACCGACCAAAATATAATTCCATAAACCAACCACATTCTAATGAAAAATATACAATGAATATTTAAACACACTACCGCGTCATCATTTCCATCAACATCTTCACATCATTAACCCCCCCCCCCAAAGCTTATCATTTACACATTCAACATCACTTGTAACTATATGATGAATGAAACCAAAACTATTAAGATTCAATTAGGTTTTTAAGATATTTCCTATATATTTGTATATAGGTTATGAAGTCATCACATAAGTTCTAATCACCTATTAGTTTCTGATGTCTACTTTACACGCTAGGTTAAACAAACATTACTACCATACAAATGAGAAAATCCATATCAGTGACAACTTTAAAGTCCAATCTATAAAAGATTTATCAGATATGATACTATCATGAACCACCCCTATAGGAACTCCAGTAGATTTGTGAATATATTAGTGTCTAATCCCCCCCATCCTATATTTAAATAGACATGGTTTTATTATAATTGGAAATATAATGATATGGCAGAGGCTGGATCACAACCAACAACTGACCCGACTTTCCACTAACCTAAGAGGCAATAATAATCCCTACAGGATATCAAAGATCCACTGGGAAAAATATATAGTTAATGTGGAATATTATACCCCTAAATTAGAGTAAATTAAAAATGATCTTTCTTCTGAAAACCACACATGTCCCATTCATAAGTTGAACATCTAGGAAAATACTAGATACACAGAAAATAAATAAACATGAAGCAGATATCATAGTTAGAAAATAAAATCCCACTATTGACTAATAAAACTATTTAACCAGACATTTCCCTTTCCTAAATCTCATTGGACCTATTTTGGATAGGTATAACATATGAGTTCTCATTTTATGTTTTCCTTTCAGTTGGAAATATCCTCTACCACATGTCTCTCCTTCACCGTGAACACACCTTCATCGTGCGCTAAATGACACATTTGTATTGAGTTTTCACCTATTACTCATTATTTTACTCTTGTTCACATGTTTTTACTGTTTGATATTGATGGTTATGCTGTGAATTGTATGGGATAAACACCCTGCTAAAAATTATGTTCATTGTTTGTCCTTTTTTGCGTACTAAATTGATTGCATATTGGTTAGTTCCTATTGAACATTTAAATATAGAAATTATTAATTTACATATACTTGGATAATGAATGAATTCACCATAATGATAAAACTTCTGGGATAACCCCTGAATTAAAAAGCAGAATTGAATAATTGATGATTTGTGAAATCTGAAATTGTATTTTTTTTTGTTTGTATGGTGTTGTGATTGTGATCACGATTGTGTGTTTGTATGGTGTTGTGATTGTTGGCATGATTGGTATGACATTTTTTCCATGTTGTAGTTCCTCCACCATTTAATATCATTCCAAACCTTACTTATTTCAATGTCACCACCACTTTGTTACTAGTGAAATTCAACTGAATCTTAGAAAACCACTTCACTATAGGACTCTATTCGACACTTTATACACACCCTAGTCAAATAACAAAAACAATACATGTAATTAATCTCCCCCCCCCCCCACAAGAACTCTCTGGAAAATCTTACCCTCTATTAGTTTAGTACCATATTTCTTGACACGAGACATTAGGTTTCTAGAGAAACACTAAAAAATAGGTTTACAAAAAATGCATATAGATCACATGTGGGAAACTAAAACATTCTAGTGCAATGGATTCTCATATCTAGTTCCATTGATTAGGTGGTTGGGAATATGGGTGTTATCTACTTTGGTCCTGAGTAATACATGGAGAGGTAAGGTTATTGTTTACCATAGCTAGTTCCAATGATTACAGTTGGATGATGACCCTAGTTGAACATATTTTTTATAATTATTTTGGTAAATATTAATATTATTTAATTAAATATGATGAATATGAATAAATAACGGATGAATTAAAATCGGTTGACAAAAGAGTATGAAGATAGTGTGAAAGAGTTTATCAAGTTTACAAAAGATCATGCATATTACCCTTCTCCAATCCTTTGTCTATGTTGACTCTATTATTATTCAAGACAAATTAGTCCAGAGGAGTTGGAAGAACACTTGATCTATCAAGGAATAGATCGAAGTTATACATGTTGGAATAAATATGGGGGAAAATGAATTTAGGTAGTGGCTGGGATAACACTGCATTTTATGGATCATCTGATATGATTACAAGAATGAACAATGAATATGGTTGTATGGAGGATGTGATTACAGATGTGAATGATGATGAAGATTGTATAGAGGAAATGACAAGGACAGTTAAATATTAACTTCATGATTTCCCAAAATTGTATGAGAAGTTAAAGAGTTGTGAAAAGATGTCATTGCATGTTGGTTTCACTAAATATACAACATTTTCAGCCATAATGATGCTTTATAATTTGAAAGCAGAAAATGGGTGGAGAGACACTAGTTTTATGAAACTACTTTCTCTCCTGGATGACATGCTCTCAAAATATAATGAGATCTCGAGCCGAACATACGTTTCCAAACAAATGTTACGCTCGATGGGTATGATCTATAAAAGAATACACACATGAACAAATAATTGTTTAATATTTTGTAAGTACCAAAAATCACTTAAAGAATGACCAAAGTGGGATGCTTCTCGATACAAGAAAGATGAATCCATACCTACAAAAGTTTAATAGTACATTCCAGCCATTCCAAGGTTTAGGCGCCTATATGGAAGTGAGGATACTGCAGGACAATTGACATGGCATGCAGATACAAGAATTAAAGAAGGGAAAATATGTCACCTAGCAGACTCTCCTCAGTGGAGAGATATTAGACTATGTGGTCAGGTACATTATAGATGAATGTACCCCCCTTGAATGGTATATGAAGATTTTAAATGGGTATGTAAAAAATAGAATTCAGTCAGAGGGTTGTATTAAAGAGAGATATATTGTTGAGAAATTCATTGAATTCTGTACCGAATACCTATTTGGTGTGGAAAGAATTGGCCTACTGAAATCTCTTCACACTGGGTGGATTGAGGGTGAAGGAATTTCTAGAAGGGAGGTTGTCACAATCAATATCACTGATCAGGGTCAGGACCACCTTTACATTTTACATAACAGTTTGGATGTTGGCCCATATGTTCAAACCCACAAAGATATTATTAGGAATTTGAATCCATCTAGGGATGAAAAATTGATATTAGATACACATAATTTATAGTTTATAGGATGGTTTGTGGACTATATTTTTTAGAAGCCAAATGAAAATCCAAACTCAATTTCAGAACGAATTCGATGGCTAGCTGAAGGACTAGGTGTGTATGTATTATCTTACAGTAATTATGTAATTAATGGTTATACATTCTATACTAATGAATATGATTAAGACAATACCATATAGAATAGTGGGGTTACACTTATTGATGAAGTGATGCATTTTTTCAGTGCTAAGGGAAAAAATCCAATTTATATGAATGTGTCCTATTTTGGCATGATCAAACAAATATTGGAGTTGGATTATACAAAATTCCAAGTGCTTATTTTTCAAGGAAAGTGGGCTGATAACATGATTTCTGTTAAAATAGATGAATTGGGATTCATGAAAGTTAATTTCAGTAAGGAAGTGGATAAATAAGAACTATTTATAATGGCATCATAGGCAGTACAAGTATTTTATGTTCTAGACCATGCAAACCAAAACTGGTCAATTGTTCTACTATCGACCAAAAAAACTAAAGAGTCGGAAAAAAATTCAACTAAGGATGACCCTTTCATTGGGAGTGCATAATCATTTCATAATGGTCCCAATGTAGACAAAATTTAATATGTTAGAGGAGACCACAATGAAGGTATTTTCATAGTCAATATAGGGATAAAATTCCTTCAGCCTTTAAAAAAAGAGAGTTCAATAATCAGATTATTTTTTTATTTTAATATACATTGTGTTACCTTATATTATTATTTATTTATTGTTTCTTTTATGTAATGTAAATTAAATGTTAAACCATTTCTGAAAATAATGACATTTTCACCTGCTGATGTGATTAATACTGAAGCACAATAGGTCTCTCAACCAGATGCTGTTGGTCCCAGTGCAGGGGAACAATAGGTTTCTCAACCTATTGTTGTTGGTCCTAGTGTTGAGGTACAACAGGTTTCTCAACCTGTTGTTTTTGGTCTCAGTTCTAATGCTAGCACTCGGGAGGAAAATTATAATGATGTTGGAACTGTGGAAATGGTAGGCAATGAAACCCTGGCGGCGCAAAAAAAACAAGAGCACTGTAGTTTGACAGTGTTATCCAAAATACATAATGAAAAATAAAAAATGCATCAAATTTGAGGTGGTATGGAATAATAATGTCCAACAAGTTAACCCCAACAAAGCCATGTTTAGTAGCTACATTGGAATCATCACTCAGCAACACGTGCCGATTGATGTACAGTTGTGGCACCATGTTGTCACCAGTATTAAGTCACTACTATGGGAAGAGATAATAGTATCATCATGATATCATTTCTTTAATTTATTAAAATTAAATAAAATACTAAAACATTGTCTTACTCTTCATCATCCCTTGTAGAGTGCATTTATAGTAGATGCCTCACACAAGTAATATGTATTAAGAGTTGTAGGAAGGATTCATAGAGGCTTCCACACAATTTTAATGAAGTATCATCTTAAAGATGCTAAAGGGAAAATCAAGTCACAGCCACATCCTCTTTATGCACACTTGATATCCCAAGGATCATGGGGTGTGTTTAGCATCCGTCATGCAGAGCAGACTTTTTAGGTACATTGTGCCTGGAAAAATGTTGTTTGACGTTTCTTGTATTTATCACTTTGATTGAATGTTTTTTATTTATGAAATAGCAACTGAGTACTGAAAATAAGGAAAGGGCAGAAAAACCAGTGTACTCCTACTATAAATCAAGGATAGGGTATTCTTCACTTTTGAAATAATTGGTACGTATATTAAATCTACTATAACACTTTTATGTGACATAAAACAACACCATAAACATGTTCCTCTATTTTTATTCAGATTGGTGAATTGAAATCAAAAGACACTTCCATCCCATGCCATGTGATATGTAATGAGGCTCATGTAAATAAAGAGGGGATACAAATAGATGAAAACACACAAAAGTGTGGGAAACATGTGTAATTATGACATAATATAAATTTCTTTTCATTAAATCACTATTACATAACAATGATTACTTATTTTATTATATTTTCTATCTGACATAGTCACAGGAATCAATAACACCCGCACAAAATGTAGGCATACTTTCAGCATCCTTGAAGCTCCAGAATATTATGGTCGCACCAGAGGTTCGGGTTTTGGGGTGACTCCCCAAAAATATTTTCAGAAAGAAAAAAAAGCGGAGGATCAAACTGAGAAAATGAAAAGGATAATATAAACATTATCTATGTTTTAATAATAATTAAAACCCCAGATAGAGATGATAGAAAGTTTTATGGGGGAGTAAAAGAGAAGAAACAACTCAAGAACAACCTGTGTGTGAAGATCCCACCCCACCCCCCACCAGTTTTGAGGTGAGCCATTCCCCTCAAAAACCTAACTTAGCTGAGGTAATCCATTTTCTAATAATTGTTTCTATGAAATGTGAATAACTTAGACACTGATACCTTTCCTGTAGTTATATTCTATAGGGTGCAAATAATTTTGATTTATATCAATCAACTCCCACTCATCACCTTGTAGTGAGGGCTATGGTGTTCAATATGTAGAACGACATGCTACACAACAGACCACTTCTAATAGTTCATGTCAGAGTGTTTATTAATATAGCTTATGAGACGAGTGCCAAGATACCTGTTCCAAATGATGATAACGAAATACATATGGTCAAACAAGCTATTGGAATATTCATCGCATGGCTATTAATTCTTGTAAAAAATCATTTCAACAAGGAGGTATTCATTTCCAATTTATTTTTCAAGCTAAAACTTTAACATTTAATGAAAAAGGTCTGAACCAATGAATGTTATTATAGAACAACAAAGGGAAGGGGGTTAAATGAAAGATCGAATCAAAACTATCTCAAGGATCAACCTACCAATCCAAAAAAATCTACTAAGAGCACCATCACCACACCCAATCAATATCCACATTTAATATCATTACAGGATCATGTGGATACAAAGTTGGTAGAATTAAATACTCACACAGTTAATTTTGAAAAAAAATGTGTATAGAGCGGAAAAATCAGATTACATTAGTGATAACATTGTAAATGAAATCCACAAGTATGAATGGCTAGGAACCTCAGTTGTAAATGTATATATGATGTATGTTTTCATGATTTGATTTTACAAAAGATGATATACTATGATAATTATGACTAAATACATTTCATATTTTTCACAGGAAAATATAAGAAAACAATTTAAGAGATTTCCCCATGAAAAAAAATTGGACTCGTTAGTCCTCATATCACCTCTTCAAAAGAATAAATAAATTATGATAAAGGGGGTTAAATAATGTCATCCCTGCTCAAATCATTTGAAAATAAAATTATAGAGGACAGACTCTTTTTAATACCAACAATTCAGGGGTAAAACTCAACAATTTAATCATATCAACTATATTTCCATTTTATTCATGACATATTCTCTTTTTTTTTGTTTTTATGAAGCATTAGATTCTCATTGTGGTCAATTTGGATACTCCAATGATTTATTTTCTGGATTAAATGCATGGATATCCAACAAACTGACCATGCATGATGGCATTTTTCAATTTTTAATACACTAGATTCAATATTTTAGAACAAAAAATATAATTATATAATTTATATTGTCTTTTAATGAGGATTTAGTTATGATAGGGTGGTACATCAATATCATCTACTTCACGAAATAAATCCAGGGCTAAAGGACAAGAATGCCGAAAAGATCTACAACTAGAAAACTATTAGGGTATATAAAATAATATTTCACCATCCAAACACATATCAAAACAAATTACTTATTTTTCTAGATTTTTCTACAATGTACAAAACAAACAAACAGAAAGGATTGTGGTAATTATGTTTGAAAATTTAATAAATAGATCGTATTTCATCAATAAACTAGAATCTGTAAAGATATATTTTTGAAAATAATTACTAGTTAATTTAAAATATTTATTAATCCTTTGAGTATTTATATTTTTTTAGTACTACAATAATTGTCACAAAAACTCATATTCACAAGGTGATATTGATGTATTTAGAAATTGGTGGGCAGTATACCTAATGGAAGATTGTACACATATAGAATGAAGGTTAATTCCTACTACATATATCATTCTTATATGATCATTGATATCTCCCTTTTTTACACTTATTGAGCATATATGATCACCCTTTATTTTGTTTCATATCATTTTAAAATTGTGATTTTAGCTCAAAAGGTGTCACTCATTGAAAACCAAGAAAACCCACTCCAATTGTCTTAAATATTTAGGATAAATATTCATAAGATCTTTTTGAAGTGTATAAAGAATTCTCATATCAAACCAAGTCGTGATGCGACCGGTATGACTCAAAATGCATGTTTTCAATTTGAAATGACATTTTAGTAAAAAAAACAAAACTGATATACAAAAAACTGAGCAAACACATTCGGATTGTTTTTATTTTGTAGGAAAATGATCTATAATTCATTTGTGACATGTAGGAATCCACCGCACCTCTATTCAATGCACAATGTGACTGGTGTGACTCAATGTGTCTATTTTTATTTAAAATTGACATTAATTTTAGAAAAAAACACAAGTGACATACTTCAAACCAAGAAAAATCATTAGGATTGTTTTGATACTTTAGAAAAATTAACCATTAGTTATTTGTGATGTGTAAGAATCAACCGCACCTCAATATGATTTACGGTGTGACTGGTACAGTTAAAAGTGGCTGTTATCATTTTAAAATTAAAATTTTAGCTCAAAACATGTCACTCCCTGAAAACCAAGTAAACCAACCCCAATTTTCTTCATAATTTAGGATAATGATTCATAATTTCTTTGTGACCTATATGAATCTGTCTCATATCAAACCAATGCACAATGCAATAGGTATGACTCAAAATGCATGTTTCCAGTTTGAAATGACATTTTTTGTAAAAAAACACAATTGAAATACTAAAAACTGAGAAAACACATTAGAGTTGTTTTGATAATTTATTAAAATGATCCATAAGTCATTTGTGACATTTATGAATCGACCGCACCCCAATTCAATGTACAATGATACTGGTATGACTCAAAGTGTCTCTTTTTAATTAAAATTGTCATTAATTTTAGAAAAAACACAAGTGACATACTGAAAACTGAGAAAATGCATTGGAATTATTTTGATACTTTAGTACAGAGATATATTAGTAATTTTTGATGTGTACGAATCAACCTCACCTCAATTTGATGCATGGTGTGGCCATTATGGCTAAAGGTTTCTGTTATCAGTTTAAAATTGACATTTTTGCTCAAAACGTGCCACTCACTAAAAACGAAGAAAGCCTACTCCAATTGTCTTAATAATTTAGAATAATGATTCATAAGTTCTTTTGGATGTGTATGAAGCAGTCTCATATCAAACCAATGCACGATGTGACAGGTATGACTCAAAATGTGTGTTTCCAGTTTGAAATGACATTTTAGTAAAAAAAACACAACTAACATACAACGAACTAAGAAAACACAATCATATTGTTTTGATACTTTATGGAAATGATCCATATGTCATTTTTAACATGTAGAAATTGAGATAACATCAATTCAATGTACAATGCGACTGGTATGACTCAAATTGTCTCTGTTTATTTAAAATTGACATTAATTTTAGAAAAAAACACAAGTCACATACTGCAAAATGAGAAAACACATTCATATTGTTTTAATACTTTAGGAAAATGATCCATCAGTCATTTGTGATGTATAGGAATCAACAACACCTCAATCCTACATATATTTTAACCGGTATTGCTAAAAGTGTCTATTATCAGTTTAAAATTGACATTTAAGCTCAAAACATGTCACTCACTAAAAACCAAGAAAACCCACTCCAATTGTATTCATAATTTAGGATAATGTTTAATATGTTCTTTTTGGCATGTATGAAGCAGTATCATATCAAACCAACACATGATGTTACTGGTATGACTCAAAATGCTTGTTTCCAGTTTGAAAGGACATTTTAGTAAAAAACACAACTGAAATACTACAAACTGAGCAAACACATTCAGATTGTTTTGATACTTTTGTATAATGATCCATAAGTCATTTTTGATATGTATTAATTAATCTCACCTCAATTAAATGAAAAATACGACTGGTATGACTCAAAGAGTCTCCTTTTATTTAAATTGACATTAATGTTAGAATAAAACACAAGTGACATACTGCAAACTAAGCAAACACATTTGGATTGTTTTGATAATTTAGGACAATGATCCATCAGTCATTTTTGATGTATAGGAATCAACCACACCTAAGTCCTACCCACAGTGTGACCGGTATGGCTAAAAGTGTATGTTATCAGTTTAAAATTGAAATTTTAGCTAAAAAGTGTCACTCACTGAAAACCAAGAAAACCCGCTCCAACTGTCTTCATAATTTAGGATTATGATTCATAAGTTCCTTGTGACATATATGAAGTAGTATCATATAAAATGAATACACGATGTTACTAGTATGACTCAAAATGCGTGTTTCCAGTTTGAAATGACATTTTAGAAAAAAACACAACTCACATAATAAAAACTGAGAAATCACATTCGAATAGTTTTGATAGTTTTGGAAAATGATCCATAAGTCATTTGTGACATGTATGAATCCACCACACTTCAGTTAAATGCAAAATGTGACAGGTATGACGCAAAGTATCTCTTTTTATTTAAAATTGACATTAATTTTAGAAAAAACACAAGTGACATACTGCAAACTGAGCAAACACATTCAGATTGTTTTGATAGATTAGGACAACGATCCATCAGTCATTTGTGATGTGTAGGAATCAACTGCACCATAATCTGATGAATTATGTGACCGATATAAATCCAAATGTTTCATTTAAATTTGATATTAATTTCAGTAAAAGAACAAGTGACATAATCAAAACCGAGAAAATCCATTTGTATTGTTTTAATATTTTAAAACAAATGATCAATGACTCATTTTGGACGTGTAGGAATCAACCCCACCTTAATACGATGCACTGTGTGGTCGATATAACTCCAAATGTGACTTTTTATATAAAAAAATTGAAATTTTATAAATGTATTCATTCATATTAATGTTTAATTTATTTCATTATTGTATTAAAAACGTAATATTTGTTTTCTTATATAGGTGGAATTTTTTTCTTGTGTTTGGATGCATTGTTCAGAAACTAATACCATAGACTACAATTTTTGAGAGGGGATCGTGGATGCCAAAGGTTCAAACATTAATGTTTTTAACTGTTTGTTGGATAATTGTAATTGTAACCATATAAAACATTGTTTTAAATGTTTATAGAAGTGTTTTATTGTATTCATGATGTCAAGTAAATGTACATAGCATTGTTTGAGAAACTCTTGGGTGCACTGTTTTGTTCTTCTATGCTTTTTTCATGTGCGGATGTTGTTTGGTGCTGGTGTGCAGGTGTTGGGTGTGCTATTAAATAAATAGCACATCATAGGAAACTAGATCTTTATCAGTGTTATTTTGAGCACTGATAAAGAAACATTTTATCAGTGCTAATTAAGCACTCATAAATTGGGCCTTTATCATCCCTCAAAATAGCACTGATAAAGGTGGCCCTTTATCTATACTAAAAAAGAACTGATAAAGGGGTACCTTTATCATCATTTTTTACGGTGGATAAAGGGACCCATTTATCAGAACTTTATTATCACTGTTAAAGGGGACCCCACCCCTATCTTTTCTATGATTAATAGCACTTTTCTTGCACTGTTAAAAGTGGTTTCTAGAGATTTTAAAAGAAAAATTTGTAGTGGTGTGATAGGAATACGTATTGAGCATTATTTCTTATTCTCCTTGTTGGTGTAGCTACAATCTAAACCCCGATGATGTTAGATTGGTCAATCTATACTCTTCAACTTCTCCTTTGAGTTTCATCCAAATTCTTTACATATATGGTTTCATCTTCTGATTCTTCTTCAGAGCCAATATCATGTTGTGAGTCCTAAGAGTTTTTTATGTCTTCTTCTACATCTGTATTTGGATATGCTCCATGTTCATTTTATTCCTCGTCTTCTATCACACCGGTATAAGAATTCCTTGAGGCATTTTCTGTTTTATCATCAATGACCTTTTCATTGCTTCTTTCCACAACTTTTTCCAAGACCCCTATTGAACCATTTAAAGGCTTTACTATTCATTTAATTTCCGAGGAATATTCCTTCTTATGTCACATCACCATACTTTCCTAGATTTCCTTCTATTTCTGATAAAAAAAATTCGTCCGAAAACATGGAAATAATTCAAAGAGGGCTTCCATCCATTCCACAATTCATACGGTGTCTTTTCTTCACACACATTAAGCCATGTTCAATTTTGAATATACATTGTAGCTTGAATGGCCTCTTTCAAGTAATGTTGAGGGATATGACTCTCAATCGGCACAGTTCTAGCCATATTGTTCACATGTCAATTCTTGTTATCAACAACTCCATTTTGTTGCGGGGTTATCACAAAATTTACCTCATGTGGTATTCCATGCTTCCTTGGGTAATTTTCAAATTCAATGGATGTGTATTCTTCTCCATTTTTATATTCCAAAACTTTGACTTTCTATCCATTATCATTCTCTACAATTCAGCGATAATTTTTCATGTAATCGAGCACTTGTAACATGTTTCTTGTGTATAACCATTACACAAGACACTCTATTTTAATCATCTATGAAAAGGATGAAGTACCTTTCTCTATGAGTTCCAGCAACATTAATCATGCCATATACTTCTGTATGGATGAGATCAAAGATATTTGATGCCCTTTTCTTCTTTGGATGATATGAATTGCAGACCAACTTCCCTCGTATGCAATCATTGCAAGCCTTTTATTGTTTACACTTTAGATTTGGAATATCCATGAATATCTTCATCTTAGATATCTTTTCTTGGTCTTAATGTTGTATTTTACCCAATCTATGATACTATAAGTTTTTTTCTTCTTCAACGGTTAGGTTGAAAATGTTTTCTTCACTATTTAATAGATACAATTTGTCTTCTGTTCTTCATCCTTTCATAAGAAAATTTCCTTTATTCCTTCTTATAGTACAACCTTTCTAATTGAATTTAACAAAAAGACCTAATCTGGATAGTTGAATCACACTAAGGACATTGTGACGTAAACCATCCACGTAAACAACTTAAGTTTTCTTCAACTCACCATTAGCAAGTTTAGTACTCCCACTGCCTTTGATCTTCAATGAACCATCATTACTTAACCTCACTGTTCCATTGAACCTTTTCTTAACATTCATTAATAAGTCAGAATTACTCGTCATGTGGGATGAACATCGAGTATAAAGGATCCATGTTCTATTTCTCTTTATAGCTTTTGGATCAACTTCTTCAAGGTTAGACTTTTTAATTTTCTATTTTTTCCACGATATTTTGTATTGAGTGTAGGAAACTAATGTCCTTTCAATTATCTCTTCCACATAATCATATTTTGTATACCCATACTCTTCTTCCAAGTGGGAAAACCTATTTGTGATAGAATCACTATCAATTTAATGAGGAATGACTTTTCTCTGAGTTATGTATGTACTATTCATGTGTATCATCTTCATACAATAAAAAGATTTATGTCCAAATTTAAAATAATGAAAACAATATCCATAGAAATTATTTCTTATATAAGAGGTAGGATATGAATTTTTTCTCTTTTCTTGACTTCCTAGATATTCCCCGTTAAGATATCTCATTTCCTCTTCCCAATATGACATAGTATGGCCGAGATAGCCATGGAATTAAAATTTTATAGGTGGAAATGCTTTCTCATTTCAATTCCTCCTCCTATATCCTTACTTTGAAAATTATATTTACTACCTATCATTTCTAGTTTCCGAAGGAAATTTCTCAGTTATCCTTTCAGTTTGAATTGAGGGTTTCTTTTTCATCTCTTCAGGCGACTTTTCAACATTTCCAGCTTTCATATTTCATTTATTCTGGCTCATTTTATTTCTAGAATTTTATGTCTCATCATCACAACCGATTCCACTATTACCCATTCACATAGGTCTTTGATCATTCAAAATCTATTCAACTCCATCATAACTACACTTATCACTCACCAGAAACTCAGCATCTGAGAATCTTCCAAATTTTATTTTCTTCTATGGTTATTTTGAATTTTATTCACATTAGAGTTTACTTCTAAGTGTAGAAACTTCTTATTTGAGTCCCTCAATGGTTTTGGACTTCTCCTCCAGTCTTGAGGTAAGTTCATTGATGATTTTAGCCTATTCTTAAATTCTGAGCTTTAGTTGTGCTGTATCTTTTTTTCTTTCAAGGATTGATGACTGAAATTTCACAAGTTCTTACAGTTGTTCAATTTTTTCTTCTCATTGATCAACATATTCTCATGATTCTTTCACATATTTTTTCTACATTTTTTTCATCTAGTACTTTGATTATCAAACTTACCAAGATCATTATTAAGTTTCAACATGAGATCAGCACCAATGGTCAACTAATTATCTTTAGCTTTATCTCTATATGGTTTTGATTTTTTAATGGTAGCCAATATGGAGGCATGGGTTCTAGATTTAAATTTTGTTTCTTCTTACTCTAAGAATTTATTATCATCATCTTCCTCTTCACATTCAAAACTCTTCCTTTATTATTTATTTTCAGATTTGAAGTCTCCCTTTTTGAAATATCTTTTCTGATGCTTCTCCATGTTTCTATCTTCTCTCTCTCCATCATCTAACTTTCTTGAAAACTGAGAGTCTATGTTCCCAACTCTACCACAAAAAAACATTCTAGAGGTAATTTACCTTTAAATTTCCCTTTTACCTTCTTGAATTTCTTGTAAATTAGAGAAATATATTAAATTTTTTCATTATCTTCATCAGCACTGTCTCTTGAAATTTCATGTGTGTCCATGGCTTTAAATTCCATTTCTTTACTCTATTTCTTGCATCTTCTGGCTTGACTCTCATCTCATATGCCACCAGACTGCTCAGTAGATCATCCAGATAACATTTAGAGAGATCCATTTCCTTAAGATCTTACACCTTTTCATTATAAAGAGGCCGAAGTCTTCTCAAGATTTTATTTAGAATATCAATTTATTTGATCTCTTCTTCATGACCTCAAATTTCTCCTATAAATTCAGTAATTTGATTAAAGAAGGAATATAAATTTTCATCATGGTGTATCTTCATATCATCAAACCTATTTGAAAAAACTACTAGTTTTTTCCCTTCACTTTATTGTCCCATCATAAATATTTTTGAGTTTTTTCTATATAGACTTTCTTGAGGTGAATCTCATCACCTTCAGATAGATCTGATTAGAAAGAGCTGCAGTGAGGGCATTCCTCACCTCAGCATTTTTGTCAAATATTTTTCTATTTGTATCAGTCATAGAAAGCCTAATTGGATCATTTCCCTATATTCCATGTTTAGTAGAAAAAAGTACATTCATTACAAGAGATATTAGATGGGATATCATAATGTTTTTTCAGATATGCAAATTACTTCCATCAAAGATGGGAAGTCCCTTGACATCAGCTGAGTTCTCCGTTACAGTAGAAGAAAGATTTAACACTAGAAACATTTAGCCTCTAATACCACTTGTAGGACCCCAGGACACCCTGAGATGGGAGGGGTGAATCATGGTGTCACAATTTTATTTTAAAGCACTAGATCATGTACCGAAATAGTTAGAAACATGTTAAACCTTTATTATGGATATGATCAGTAATCAAACACTCACATGCAAAGAGACAGCAAACAAAAAAATTACTTGGTTCACCATAATGGGCTACGTCTAAAGGGCATATGCCGACAGTGCATCCATCATACCAAAATCCACTAATATTCACTAGTTTTGGGATAGAGGGGTTATGCCATAGTCATTATGTACCATGATCACTGACTTTACAAGAATTTAGGGATCGAACACTAAGTCCCTCAGAATACTTCTTCTGACTCCCCCTATCTCACTCCTCTAAGAGAATTCAAACTCAGTTTATCGACTTGAAGTCCACATCAATGATTTGGAATTAAATTATTTGTCCCTAACTTTATCATTGGAAAATGATTGCACCTTATACAGGATATGATTGTCATTTAATTCCATGTCCACTTAAACCCGATGTTCAACACTAGTCTCATCCAAATTTACCCAAGATTTTAGGTTGTAGTGGTCACTTTTAGTTTAGCATGGGTTTTCGAATCCTCAGAGACCAAAGAAGTAACTTGCGGACACTTACATCCTATGGATTGTTTTTGGAAATGAAGTAGCCAACTTGGGTTGATTTTAGATGGTTTTACATTATATATAAGAGACTTAAGTGAATTTAAATTAAAATAATGAGTTGATCCTAGGTTATCACTTGCAGTGGATTGGATGAGATTCTTTTTTAACGGTTTCAACTTCTTATATTCGATAAGGTTTATTCAAGAAGATAAAAAAACTTCCTCACAAATTGGTTTAATACAAACACACCATAAAAATAATCACTGATACACTTGGAGGATCAAATTTAGGAGAACTCCAAGGTAAAGGTTCGTATTAGCACTTGAAGTATGTGGCCTTAAAATTCAACAAGGACGAAAAAGTTTCAAAATCATAAAATAAAAATCTCAATTAAAAAGGTGATTAGAAATTAATGGGGTGATAAATAACATCCAATAAATCCCCTTGATAATCCCTTGGATCAATCCATAAGTGGGTAAGCCCTCCATTGATTCTATGGTTTCAATGGAAGCAGGAAGTAGACTCGTGAGGGAGGAAATGGAGAAGTAAAAAAAATAATGAAATAATGATCACTCCACTATTGTATGATAATTTCACAAGGTTTGCTGTGAAAAATTCATACCTTGAAATAACAATATCAAAGTGATATGAAGAAAAATATAATAAGAGAAGAGTAAGAACTTTTATTAAGAAAATAAAGTGAATCAGACAACTTACATATCAATGACAAACTTGAGACAACAAAATCACAGCATCACACTACAATGATTGAAATTTCAAAAGATGATAAACTCCTCCACCACCACTACCTTAAATAGTCATTTCAAGATTCTTCTATCAAGATCCCAATAGTACAAAGGATCTCACTTGAATATGGTAGGCCTAGGGTGGTGGAAAGTAAGGGATAGTGGACTTATTTATCCTTGACATGAAGTGCATCCAGCTTTCATTCACCAAAGATAAGTGTATAAATGACCTTCTATATGGCCGAATTAGATTGGTTCAAAGAATAATAAGAAATATCTCCAGATTTATCCTAACCAGATGTAAAATTTCAACACAAACTGAATTTTGGTTTGCGAGATATTATTGAAATGGTGGGATGTTTTTCTAGGCCGCAGAATCTAGCCCAGAATTTTATCTCCAACTTGGGCCACATGGAACTCAATTTAAATATCAGAATTATCTTTTTACACTATTAAATGAAATGTTCCACATGATTTCCACTATATTTAGTTAAATTTTTAGAATTATTTATCTTGGATATTGGCTGCTATAGTATTTTTATTGGGTTGTTTTCCATTTTACTTCTCCTAGAATGTTGATTGTTCAATGACAACTTTGGTGGTCTTTGAATATGAATATTCATGGACTCCAAAAGTATAAATTTTTACCAATGTAATGAGAAACCAGAAAATTAAATATGAAAATAAAATCAAGATCATTGGGTATTATAAATGATCTGCAAGAATGAACCATGTAATAGTTCATTTTAAGAAGGAATTTCAATTATATTATGAAATAATGTTCAAGTGTAAAATGCACTAAAATGGTGTTTATGAATAATAAATCACATTAAAATTATATATATAAAAAAATAAATATTTTCCTCATTCAGTGGCTAATAACACCCCCCCCCCCCAACTTGAGTTTTTCTAGTATCGAGCAAAATATATCTCAAAAATGTGAAATTCGAATTCACTTTTCCAAGAAAATTTTAATAAACAATGATCACCAAAAACCCTTATATAAAAAAACTATGAAACCAATCAAAATATTTTAATACAATATAGTTTCACAAGTAGATCTCAATCCCAACATCATTCCATTGTTCAAAGTAATCTCCTTATTTCATCCAATATCAATTAAGCCCGGTGATGTGTTGTGCATCACAATAGACATGGGGTCATCTTTATTCAAGGCGGAAATGATGGAAGTGATAGGTGGAATCACATTTCAATATTAAGATGAGTATTCAAAAAAATATTATTTTTTATATTTTTTTGCAATTTTTCCTCGATAATTGAAATTGCACTCAATAGAGTCAACCCATGTAGCGAGACTTTACCGATGACTCCCAGGCTCAAAGACCTTAGGGCACTTAGTGAATCTCACATACTCGGGCATCATCTCGAGTTAACTCAATCAAAAAAATTCAAATTACAAAAAATTGAGATAAAATTACTAACTTTGGGCCAGAAAACTATGTAGTCACGATCCCCAAGTTCCGAAAGCCCTGCTTTAGATCATTTCATTACTCTACGTGCAAATTTATTGTTTTTTTTATTTTTTATTAAATACTCATATTAAAACTAAAATGGGCACCAAACCTATGCATTTTATTTGAGGGACCCCATGAACTCAAACTAGTTCCCCACTATCTGAAGGACGTGCATTGTGATCTCTTTTTTTTATTTGGATGAAAATATAAACGATGAAATTTCACATTAGACAGCAACACTTTCCAAAATCTATGCTCATGAAATTTTATAGGGATTAAAATTAGAATCAGGGAATGTTAAATTATTTGATATTTAGTTTCAAACTGTCTAATTTGTATTATCATGTTCAAGGTTAAAGAAAACTTTCCTTCCACACATTTTCTTATGCACACAAAATTAATTAATTGTTTTTTCATTTTTTTCACTCCCCCCAACTTAGAATGACATTTTCCACAGTGTTTACATAAAATAAAATTTAGAAGGGGTAGAGATAGATGAGAGGAGTTTAAAATAAATTTGAAATATGATGATCGTTGAATGAAGTCACCTGTTTGTTGAAGTTGAAGTTCTTGTTGCTCCAATTTAGTCCTTTGATATCCATGTCACTTTCGGAGTTCCCTAGTAAAAAAGGAGAAAAAAAAACAAACCAAAAAAAACAATATATATATATATTCATATAATAAAAAAATAAAATAAAACTATATATACAAAAATTATAGAAAAAGGAACCACTATAAGTTGTAGGTCAGTGGTAAGAGCGTCCCCCTGTCTCCCTTCGGTCCCGGGTTCGAGTCCCTGCGGCTTCGCTGGTTGTGACAGTGTTTTCCCCACGACCTACGATGTGTCCTTTTAATTTTTTTAATTATTATTATTATTATTTTATATTTTTATTTTAACCTACAAACACATAAAAATAAAATTAACTAATGATACATTGTCTTCTTTTAAAATTTCAAGGTAAGGTATTACTCAAGGATCACACCACGTGACACAGATGAATATGGTGCTCCCATTTCATTCTCATCCATACTCATAATAGAAGAAAGTGTTAACAGTCTAATTTTTTTATTTTTTTAAATATAAAAATTATTCAGTAATCCTATTTAAAAATTAAATATGATTCACAAATATTGGAAACAATAAAACCATAGGTTCCCCCCCCCCCCCATGTAGTGTTTTTGTTTAATGTTGTTATCCCGACATGGATCTTAAATCTATCAATTATTTCTAGGTTCATAGGTTGGCTCACTTAAATCAACCTCTATTTCCTGTTTATTGAATGATTCAATGAATGGTTTTAACCTATGACCATTGACCGTAAATATTTGATCTCTTGTGTAATATGGAATCTCTACTACCCCATGGGGGTACACATGATGCACTATGAATGGACCTGACCATCTAGACCTTAACTTTCCTAGGTGTAAACGAAGTTTCTAACTATACAAGAGCATGAATTTTACCAGTTAAAAGTGTTTAACTTAGAGATTACTAGATTGGCATCCTTGAACTATAGATTTATTTATCCGTGAATTTTCATATGCCTCCATCCTAAGTTCCTCAAGTTCATTAAGATCTAATTTTCTCTATTCTTCGGCCAAAGAAATGTTGAAATTATTTTTTTTAATTGCCTAAAATGCCTTATGCTCAATTTCAATAGGTAAATGGAATGATTTTCAATAAACTAACTTATATGGTGATGTTCCGAGGATGGTTTTGTATTGTGTATGATATGCCCAAAGTGCATCCAAGAGTTTCTCAGACCAATCTTTCCTAGAGGGATTGACAGTTTTTTCAAGAATTTGCTTACTCTCTATTTGCTAAATCAACTTGACCATTGGTTTGAGGATGGTACATAGTAGAAAATTTATGAGAAATACCATACTTAAACATGAGTGAAGATAATGGGAAATTGTAGAAATGGGTTCCTCGATCACAGATTATAGCCCTAGAAATTCCAAATCCATAAAATATGTGCTCTTTCAGAAATCATATCACAACATGATGGTTGTTGGACTTGGTTAGAATGGCCTCAACACACTTCGAGACATAATCAATATCTAAGAGAATGTAGAAGTATCCTCTAGGGTTTGGGAAGGGTCCCAGGAAATAAATTCCCCAACAATCATAGATTTCAATGACCAGAATGGGAGTGAGGGTCATTTGATTCCTTTTGGTAATGGATCCTAATTGTGGACAATGAGGGTAACTTTTGGAGAATTGGAACGAATCCTTAGTGAGGTTGGTCCAGTAGAAACCACTTTGGAGGACCTTTTTAGAGGTTTTCTTTGTAGAAAAGTGGCCTCCACAAGCCTCTCCATGACAAAATTTTAGAATGGACTCTTGCTCAGACTAAGGAACACATCTTCTAATGATTTGATCAGGAAAAAACTTAAAGAGGTAAGGATCATCAAACACATAGTTTTTGAAATTAGAAAATAATTTCCTCTTAGAATGGGTCCCTGGGAGTTTTGGAATGTCACCCATCACCAAATGGTTTGCTATGTCAGAATACCATGGGCAATCACTCAATGAATAGAGGCTCTCATCGGGAAATGAATCAGACACAGAAAGGTGATGTGATTTGTCTTTGAATTCCACCCTAGAGAGGTGATCAGCTACAAAATGTTCAACATCATTTTTATCCTTAATGTTTAAATCGAACTCTTGAAGAATAAGGACCCACCTAATATATCTAGCCTTGGCATCTTGTTTTTGGAAAATGTATTTTAGGGCTGAATGGCCAATGAAAACAATGACGGGTGATCCTAATAGATAAGACCTGAATTTCTATAAGGCAAAGAAAATAGCAATAAACTATTTCTCAATGGTGGTGTATTTGATTTTTTTCATCATTTAAAGATTTTCTTTCATAAGAAATGACACATGGAGATTTCTCACACCGTTGTACTAAGACTGCTTCTGCAGAAAAGTCACTCGCATTACACATGGGCTCAAAAGTAAGTTTCCAATTTGGATATTTCTTGATATGTGGAGAGATAAAAGCTGACTTAAGTGTATATAATGATTCCTAAAATCTTTTTGTCCATAAAAATGGAGTATCATTCAGAAATAGAGAACAAAGTGGTCAAGAAATAGAGATGAAATTTTTAATGAACCTTCTATAGAAACTAGCATCTCCTATGAAGGACCATAATTCCTTTACAGTTTTAGGAGAGGGAAGGTGATGAATGATTTTTACCATAGCTTTATAAACTTCAAACCCAATACCAGATACCAAATTTCTTAGAACAATTCATTCCTTTTCCATGAAATAGCATTTTTCCCAAATTCAGGATGAGATTCTTATCCTCACATCTTGAAAAAACCATTTCAAAATTCATAAGTCATCCTTAAAAAGTATCCCTAAAGATGGATAAGTCAAACATTAAGATCTCTAAACAACCCCACACCATGTCTGAGAAGATTCCCATCATTCACCGTTGGAAGGTACTCGGGGCATTACATAACCCAAAGGGCATACGCTTGAAATCAAAAGTGTCTAATGGACAAGTGAAGGTTGTTTTCACTTGATTCTATAAGGAGACCTAGATTTTATTATACCCTAAGAATCCATCTAGGAAGAAATAGAATTGATAACCTGCCACTCGCTCGAGGACTTGATCAATAAAGGGAAAGGGGAAACGGTATTTCTTGGTACAAGAGTTAAGCTTCCTATAATCAATATAGACTCCCCATCCACTAATGACCCTTGTGGGGAGAAGGTCACCATCCTCATTGGTGATCACGGTGATTCCAGCTTTCTTTGGAACAACTTGAATTGGGATTACCCACTCACTCTCAGCAATGGGGTAGATGATAATCGCTTTCAACAACTTATGATGTTCTTTCCTTACCACATCCATAAGATTTGAATTGAGTCTCTACTAAGGTTGATGATATGGTTTGGATTCATATTCAAGAACAATGCTATGAGTTTCAATGAGTGATCTAATCCCAGGAATATCATAAATGTTCCGTCCAATTTCTTTTTTATGATTTCTTAGGACATCCAAAAGCATCATCTCTTGATTGGCCTCAAGAGAGAATGAAATGAAAATAAGAAATAATTGATTGTACCCTAAGAATACATACTTGAGTGATGAAGTTAATACCTTAAATTTGAGATCATATTGGTTATCACTTTCCATGAAAGGATGAGACTTTGTACTAAACTCATTTTCTTTATTCATATTTCTCAACCAAATTGGTTCCTTGTGAACAGAATTTTCATCCACTAAATTATCCAAATTATTTTCATTAATGGGTATGGACTCAATGTTATTGATTTCACCAATGTTATCATTGATTGGTGATTCTATAAAATCATTAATAGAGTTATTGGTAAGAGACTCAAGCCTAGGAGACAAATTTCTCTCATGTAAACAAAGAAAATCAATCTATTCTTGTCTTAAATATCCTTTAGTAATCCCTTGATGTTCTTGGAGTTCAATATCAATCCTACCAATCCAACTAATCTCACTTATCTTTTCATCATCCCCAATTTGAGATTTTTCATTGTAGATGTTCAAGTATAGACTCATGTTTCCAAAGGTGATGTTCATGTTCCCATTTTGGACTCGGATAACAGAGTTGATTGTTTCAAGGAAGGTAAGACCAAGGATGATTGGGGTTTTCTACCTAGGAAATAATATTGGGTGATTGTCAAAGGAAATGAAGTCAGTTGGATAAATGAAATTTTCAACTTTCACCAAACCATCCTTTAAAATTCCCTTAGGAACTCGAACACTGTGATCAGAATGTTGAAGAGTGATAGATGTGGGTTGGAGTTATTTGAGTCCTAACTAACAATACATGGAATAAGGAATGAGGTTCTTACTAGCTCCCAGGTCACAAAGTGCTCTGAAAACTTTTTTCTCTCATTTCTCAACATTGATGTATGGACATCCTAGATCTTTCAACTTTAGAGGAATGGTCCCTTGAATGGTGGTACTCACATTATCATCCAATAGGACTTGGTTTTTATGTGAAAATTTCCTTTTAAAAGTGCACAAGTCCTTAAGGTAATTTGAGTAGGAAGTAATGGTTTCGATTTCATCAAGAAGGGGGATGTTCCACTTAACCTGAGAGAATATTTCCCTCAATGTTTTATTCCGTTCTGCTTTAGTTTTTCCTCTCATGTGTTGATGGAAGGGAGCAGGTAGTTTGATTGTTTGGGGTGGTTGTAGTTCCTTCACATTCTCATTGGGGTTTTCATAATATTTGGGTGGTTCTTTATCATTTTCATGCATTGTTGATATTTTAATGGCTCTGTAATGGTTTGTTCAGGTTTCTCAATGGATTTCCCAATTCTTAAAAAAGTCACTACTTTGAGTTGTTAATGAGAGGTTTGTGTGTAACTGGATTCTCCCCTTAAAGTTGAGTATGGTATCGCCGGAGTAGGCATGGGTGTCTTCGCAGTTTTAATGGTTTGTAGTTCATGTTTAAGGTATGAGCCTTCTAAGTTCATTTTCTCTATTTGTTTACATAACTGTTCAAGGATTGCTAGAGGGGAAGATTGAGTAAGGGCTTGTGCTGGTTGGTTTATCCTAGGAGGATACTTTGGTTGTTGGATTGGTAGTTGGTATTTGATAGGAGGGTGTAGGTATTGGACTGGTTTTGGTTAGAACTGGTTATGGTTTTGAAACTTTTGTGGAGGGTAGGGGTTTGGTCCTTCTGGATGACTAGGTTGTTGGTAGGGTTATTGGTTATCTTTACAATGGAATCATCGATGGTAATTGTACCTTGGATTGAAAGTGTTTTGGTACTATGGATTTTGAAATTTCATATCATTGACTGCCATTGGTGTTCCTCCTATAAGAACATCCTTGATAGATAGAATGGTAGGGTAGTTCACTATTTTGTGGTCATGTTTGTCACAAATTGTGCATATAGGTTCAACAGTCTGGATTTCATGGATTTTCCAAAGGTCTATCTCTTCAACGTTCCTAGTGAGTGCTGCGAGTTCAGACCTAAGGATTTACTCCTTTATGAGTGTGATAATTCCAACATATTTGGGAGGCTTCTCAAGTAAGGTTATTTCCACGTTGTTTGGTTTTGTTCGTCCAATCCTTCTAGATACTCTTAAGTATCATTTGGGGCTTTGTTTTTAAAGGTCACATTACACATCATGTCAATGAATTGTTTGTTCCCCAGGCCTAACCCTTCGAATAAAATTCCCACTTGTTCAAGAATAGAAAAACCATGGTGTGGATCCATGTTTAGGGTGTATTTGAACCTTTCCCATGTTTCGTAAAATGACTCCCCATATTTTTCAAAAACGTTTTGGATGCTCTTTTTAAGTGAATTGTTTTTTTTTATAACAGAAGTATTTTTGTATAATTCTATTTGAAATGGGTTCTGGGAGTGGATTGAGGTAGGTCTTAGATTTTTTAACCAATACTTTACTCGATCCGTTAGTGAGAAAGGAAATAGCCTCATCTTAGCTGACTCAAGTTGATGTGGCGGGCACATGGTTTCAAAAATGTCCTTAAACTCTTTGACAGGAAGGTATGGCATATCTTATTGCATCCCATATAAGGTTGGAAGGTGGTTTAATACATGAAGTTCTGAAACATAGTGGGCTTCTCCAAGGGAAGCATGCCTAATGCAAGAGGGTGAATTGGTCCAGGTAGGTGTGAGGTAGTCCTTCATGGTTTGATCAACATCATTCCCCAAGTTTGGGGATGCCTCATTTGGATTTCCATTTTGGTTCCCACCTGGGGTTATGAGTTGGTTTCTTTGAATAACTTCCATTGATATGGGATCAATTTTTGACTCTAAAGAATTAGGAAGTTTACGATCTAATGTAAATAGTTCCCTTGGTGTACTTTACTCCCCAACCTTAGGATAATCCACCTTAACTAGTCGGTTTGATAGGTTATGAGTGTAGGCGGACATGCGCCAAAAGAAAAAAAAACAAGAAAGGGAAAAGATAAAATAATTTGGATGAGAATAGAATAAATATGGGATAATATAATGGGTGTTTATATTACTTAATTTG
This sequence comes from Viscum album, assembly GCA_963277665.1. Lineage (NCBI taxonomy): Eukaryota > Viridiplantae > Streptophyta > Magnoliopsida > Santalales > Viscaceae > Viscum > Viscum album. The sequence continues at coordinate 58,343,773 of OY728125.1, forward strand.
GTCCCTAAAAATGGCACCAAATTTGTTCTTGCCCAAATTTACCCAAGATTTTAGGTTTAAGCGGCCGCTTGTATTTTAGCTTGGGTTGTCGAATCCTCAAAGACCTAAGAAGTAACATGCAGACACGTACATCCTATGGATTTTTTTTGGATATTAAGTGGCCAACTTTGGTTGATTTTAGATGGTTTTAAATGAACTCTAATAGAATTAATTTAATTCAAATTAAAAGAATTAGTTGATCCTAGGTTATCACTTGGGGGTGGATTGGATGAGATTCTTTTTTAATGGTTTCAACTTCTAATATTCGAGATTGTTTTATTCAAAAAGATCCAAAAACTTCATCAATTACTGGTTTAATACAAAAACTTCATAATACTAATCACCTATACACTTTTATGATCAAATTTAGGAGCACTCCAAGGTAAAGGTTTGTATTATCACTTGATGTATGTGGCCTTAAAATTCAATAAGGATGAAGAAGTTTCCAAATCATCAAATAAAAATATCTATTAAAAGAGGTGATTATAAATTAATGGGGTGATAAATAACATTCAATACAGCCTATTTATACTCCCTTGGATCAACCCATAATTGGGTTATCCCTCCATTGAGTTTATGGTTTCAATGGAAGCGAGAAGTAGACTCATGAGGATGGAAATGGAGAAGTAAAAAAAATGAAATAACGATCACTCCACTGTTGTGTGATAATTTCACGAGGTTTGGTGTGAATAAATTCTCACCTTGAACCAATGGTATCAAATTGATATGAATACCAATATAATAAGAGGATAAAAATAACTTTTATTAAGAAAATAAAGTGAATTTAACAACTTACATGTGAAAGACAAACTTGAGACAACAAATTCACAGCATAACATTCCAATGTAAGAAATCTAAAAATATGATAAACACCTCCATCACCACTACCTTAAATAGGAATTTCAAGAGGCTTGGGTAGAGATCCCAATATTAAAAAGTATCCCACTTGAGTATGGTAGGCCTAGGGCGGTGGAAAGTAAGGTAGAGTTGACTTCTTTATCCTTGACCTGAAGTGGAATACATCATTCATCCACTGAACAGAGGCATCTAAATGACCTTCTAGATGGCCGAATTAGAGTGTGACATAGAAGGAGAAATTGGATATCCTGATGTCTCATAACCTCATGTAAAATTTCATCCCAAAATTAATTTCAATTTGCGATATATTATCAAAATCGTGGGTTGTTTTATTGAGCCACAAAATCTGGCCCAGAATTTTATCTCTAACTTGGATTACCTGGAACTCAATTTAAACATTAGAATTAGATTTTTCCACTATTGAATGAAATGTTTCCCATGATTTCCTATATATTTAGTTAAATATAAAGAATTATTGGGCTTGGATATTGGCCACTACAGTAGTTTTATTGGGCTGTTGTCCAGTTTCCTTCACCCAGAATGTTGTTTGTTCAAGGCCAATTTTGGTGGTCTTCCAATATGAATATTCAAGTGGTCCAAAAGAAATAATTGTTTCCAATGTAATTAGAAACCTTAAAATTAAATATTAAAATAAAATCAATGTCATTGGGTACTTTAAATGATGTTAAAAATGTACTATGTAATAGAGCATTTTAAGAAGGAATTACAATTATATTATGAAATAATGTTCAAAGTGTAAAATGCACTAAAATGGTTCTTGTGAATAATAAAGAAAATGAATATTATATATATTAATAATAAATAGTATCCTCATTAAGTGTATAATCACACCCCCAACTTGAGGTTTGCTAGTCCTAAGCAAAATATATCTCAAAAATGTGAAATTTAAATTCCCTTTTCCAAAAACATTTTAATAATCAATGATCACTGAAAACCCTTATATCAAAAAAATATGAAACCCATAAAAATATTTTAATAAATTATAGTTTCATAATCATGTCCAAATCCCAATCCCATTCCTTTGTTCAAATTCATCATCGCATTTCATCCAATATTAATTAAGTGTGATGATGTGTTGTGCATCACAATGGATATGGGGGGTTCATATTTATTCAAGGGGAAATGATGAAAGATCTAGGTGGAATCACATTTATATTTTAAGATGAGTATTAAAAAAATTATATTTTTTGTATATTGTTTTTGCAATTTTTTCATGATAATTGAAATTTCACTCAATAGAGTCAACCCATGTTGCGAGACTTTGTTGTTGACTCCCAGGATCAAAGACCTTAGGGAACCAAGTGAAGCCCACATACATAGTAATCATATCGAGTTAACTCAGTCAAAAAAAATAAAATTATCACAAATAGAGAAAAAATTACTAATTTTGGGCCAGAAAACTATGGAGTCACGATCCCCAAGTGTCGAAATCCACGCATTAGGTCATTTCATTTCTCTACGTGCAAATTTATTATTATTTTTATTTTTTTATTAAATACTCATATTAAAACTAAAATGATCACCAAACCTATTCTATTTATTTGGGGGACCCCATGAACTCAAACAAATACCCCACTATCCAAAGGACATGCGTTGTGATCTCTTTTTCTTATTTAGATGAAAATATAAACAATGAAATTTCACATTAGACAGCCACACGTTACAAAATCTATGCTCATGAAATTATACATGGATTAAAATTAGAATCAAGGCATGTTAAATTATTTGATATTTAGTTTCAAAGTGTGCAATGTGTATTATTATGTTCAAGGTTAAATAAATTTTTCCTTCCACACATTTTTTTATGCACACAAAATTAATTAATTTTTTTCATTCTTTTCACCCCCCCCCCCCAACATATAATAACAATATCCCTAGTGTTTAAATAAAATAAAATTTAGAATGGGTAGAGGTATATGAGAGGAGTTTTAAAATCAATTTGAAATATGAGGATCATGGAATGAAGTCACCTGGTGGTTAAAGTTGAAGTTCTTGTTGCTCTAATTTAGTCCTTTGATATCCATGTCACTTTTGGAATTCCCTGGTGCAAAAAAATAAAAAAAAACAAAAAAACAAAAAAACAATATATATATATATATATATATTCATATAATAAACAAATAAAATGTAAGTATATATACAAAAATTATAGAATAAAGAATCACTATAAGTCGTAGGTCAGTGGTAAGTGTGTGCCCCTGTCTCCCTTCAGTCTCGGGTTCGAAACCCTGCAGCTTCGTCGGTTGGGACGGGGTTTTCCCTACGACCTACGATGTGTCCTTTTAATTTTTTTAATTATTATTATTATTATTTTGTATTTTTACTTTAACCTACAAACACTTAAAAATAAAATGAACTGATGATACATTGTATTCTTTTTAAATTTAAGGGTAAGGTATTACTCAATGATCACACCATGTGACACATATGTATATGGAACTCCCCTTTCATACCAGTCCATACTCATAATAGAAGAACAGGTCAACAGTCTAATTTTTTTCATTTTTTTTAAATTTTAAAATGATTCAGTAATCTTATTTGAAAAAAAAATATTATTCACAAATATTAGAAACATGAAAACCATGGGTTGCCTCCCGTGCATCCCTTTTGTTTAACATTGTTAACCAACCATGGATCTTAAATCTATCAAATTTTTTCTCTTTTCATAGGTTGGCGCAGTTAACTCAACCTCTATTTCTTGTTTATTGAATAATTCAATGACTGTTTTTAACCTATGACCATTGACCTTAAATATGTGACCACTTGTCGGATATGGAATCTCTACTACCCCATGGGGGTTCAAATGATTCCCTATGAATGGACCTATCCATCTAGACCTTAACTTTCCCAGGTGTAAATGAAGTTTCGAACTATACAAGAGCGCGAATTTTCCCTGATCAAAGTGTTTAACTTTGAGATTCCATGATTGGTAGGATTGAACTCTAGATTTATTTATCCTTGAATTTTCATATGCCTCCATCCTAAGTTCATCAAGTTCATTAATATCTAATTTTCTCTTTTCTTTGGCCAAATAAATGCCGAAATTTATTTTTTTTTATTGCCCAAAATGCCTTATGCTCAATTTCAACAGGTAAATGGAATGATTTTCCATAAACTAACCTATATGGTGACATTCCTAGGATGGTTTTCTATGTTGTACGATATGCCCAAAGAGCATCCAAGAGTTTCTTGGACCAATATTTCCTAGAGGGATTGACAGTTTTTTCAAGAATTTGTTTAATATCCCTATTTGCTAACCCAGCTTGACCATTGGTTTGAGGATGGTACATAGAGGAAACTTTATGAGAAATACCATACTTATAAATGAGTGAATAGAATGGGTTGTTGCACAAATGGGTTCTTCGATCACAGATTATAGCTGTAGGAATTCCAAATAGAGAAAATATGGGATCTTTCAGAAATCATATCACAACATGATGGTTGTTGGACTTGGTGGGAATTGGCTCAACCCATTCCGAGACATAATCAGAAGCTAAGAAAATGTAGAGGTATCCCCTATATTTTTTGAAGGGCCCGATGAAATCAATTCCCCAATAATAAAATATTTCAACGACCAGAATGGGAGTGAGGGGAATTTGATTCCTTTTGGTAATAGATCCTAACTTCTGACATTGAGGACAACTTTGGCAGAATTGGAAGGAATCCTTAGTGAGTTTAGGCCCGTAGAAACCACTTTGGAGGACCTTTTTAGTGGTTTTATTTGTAGAAAGGTGGCCACCAAATTCTTATCCATGACAAAATTTTAGAATGGAATCTTTCTCGGACTCATAAACACATATCCTAATGATTAGATCAGGAAAAAAATTGAAGAGGTAAGGATCATCAAACACATAATGTTTGAAATCATAAAAAAAATTCCTCTTAGCTTGGGTCCCTAGGAATTTTAAAATGTTGCCCGTCACCAAATGCTTTGCAATGTCAGCATACCATGGGCAATCACTCACATAATAGAGGTGCTCATTGGGAAATAAAACAAATAGAGAAAGGTGATGTGAGCTTTCTTTGAATTCCATCCTAAATAGGTGATCATCTACAACATTTTCAAAAACCTTTTTATCCTTAATGGTTAAATTGAACTCTTGAATAAGAAGGACCCACCTAATCAATCTATCCTTGGCATATTGTTTTTGGAAAAGGTATTTTAGGGTTGAATTGTCAGTGAAGACAATGATGGGTGATCCTAAGGGATAAGACCTGAGTTTCTCTTAGGAAAAGACAACATCAAGAAACACTTTCTCAGTGGTGGTGTAGTTTATTTGTGCATCATTTAAATATTTTCTTGCATAAGAAACGACACATATAGTTTTCTCACATCGTTTTCCTGAGACTACTCCTACAACGAAGTCACTCTCATCACACATGATCTCAAAAGGAGGTTTTTGATTTGGATATTTCATGATAGGTAGAGAGATAAGATCAGACTTGAGTGTAGATAATGATTCCTTACAGCTTTCTGTCCATACAAATAGAGCATATTTCACCAATAGAGCACAAAGTGGTTGAGAAATAGAGCTCAAATTCCTAATGAACCTTCTATAGAAACAAGTATGTCTTAAGAAGGACCTTACATCCTTAATAGTTTTAGGAGAGGGAAGGTGATGAATGATTTCGACCTTAGATTTATCAACTTCAATCACTCTACCAAATACTAGATGGCCTAGAAAAAGTCCTTACTTTACTATGAAATGGAATTTTTTTCTAAATTAGGATGATATTCTTATCCTATCATCTTGAAAAAAACATTTCAAAATTCAGAAGGCATCCTTAAAAAGTATCCCCAGATATGGAGAATTCATCTATTAAGATCTCTAAACAACCCCCACCATGTCCGAGAAGATTCCCATCATGCACCGCTAGAAGGTACCAGGGGCATTACATAACCCAAAGGGCTTATGCTTGCAGTAAAACATGCCGAATGGAAAAGTGAAGGGTGTTTTTCCTTGATCCTCTATGGAGACCTCAATTTTATTGTACCCTAAGAATCCATCTAGGAAGAAATATAATACATAACCAACCACTCGATCGAGGAATTGATCAATATATGGAAAGGGTAAATGGTTTTTCTTAGTATAAGAGTTGAGCTTCATATAGTCAATACAGAATCTCCATACACTACTGACCTTTGTGGGGAGAAGTTCACCATCCTCATTGGTGATCACGGTGATTCCATCTTTCTTTAGGACAACTTGAATTGGGCTTACCCACTCACGCTCAGAAATGGGGTAGATGATACCCGCTTTCAACAACTTAAGAAGTTCTTTACTTAACACATCCATAATATTTGGATTGAGTCTCCACTGAGGTTGACAATATGGTTTGGATTCAGATTCAAGAATAATCCTATGAGTTTCAATGAGTGGTCTAATCATAGGAAAATGAGAAAGGGTCCATCCAATTTTTTTCTTATGCTTTCTTAGGACATCAAGAATCATCATATATTGATTGGACTCAAGAGAGGAAGAAATTAAAATATTAAAGGATTAATTGTACCCTAAGAACGTAAACTTGAGTGATGAAGGTAAGACCTTAAATTCGAGATCAGATTGGTTATCACTTTCCAAGAAAGGATGAGACTTTGTATTGAACTCAGTTTCTTTATTCAGATTTCTTGAAAGAATTGGTTCCTTGTGAATAGAATTTTCATCCACTAAATTATTCAGATTAGTTTCATGAGTGGGTATGGACTCAATGTTATTGATTTCACCAATGGTACAATTGATTTGTGATTCGAGAAAATAATCAATTTATTTATCTAAAAGAGGTTCAAGCCAAGGAGAAAAATTTCCCACAAGTGAACAATGAAAATAAATCTCTTCTTGACTTAAACATCCTTCAGTAATATCTTGATGTTCCTCAAGTTCACTATCAACACTACCAATACAATTAATCTAATTTATCTCTTCATCATCCCCAATTTGAGAGTTTTCATTATAGATGTTCAAGTCTAGACTCATGTTTCAAAAGGTGATGGTCATGTTCCCATTTCGGACTCGGATAACATAGTTGATTGTTTCAAGTAAGGGATGACCAAGTATGATTGGGGTTTTCTCTCTAGGACCTATGCTTGGGTGATTGTAAAGGTAAATTAAATCAGTTGGGTAAATAAAATTTTCATCTTTTCACCAAAACATCCTCTGAGATCCCCATCGGAACTCGAACACTATGATCAGCAAGTTGAATAGTGAAATATGTGGGTTGGAGTTCTTTGAGTCCTAATTGAAAATACATGGCATAAGGACTGAGGTTTACACTATCTCCTAGATCACACAGGGCTTTGACAACTTTGTTCTCTCCTATCTCAACATCGACGTATGGACATCTAGGATCTTTCAACTTTGGAGGAATGTTCCCTTGAATGGTGGTACTCACATTAGCATCCAAAATGACTTGGTTTTTCTGTGAAAATTTCCTTTTAAAAGTGAACAAGTCCTTAAGGTAATTTGAGTAGTCCAGAATGGTTTAGATTTCATCAGGAAGGGGGTTGTTCAACTTAACCTGACAGAATATTTCCCTCAAAGTTTCATTCCGTTATGGTTTACTTTTTCCTCTCATGTGTTGAGGGAAGGGTGTAGGTTGTTTGACTGTTTGGTATGGTTGTAATACCTTCACATTCTCAATGGGGTTTTCAAAATCTGTGGGTGTTTCCTTATCATTTTCATGCATTGTGGAAGTTTTTAATGGTTATGTAATGGTTTTTTCAGGTTTCTTAATGGATTTCCCACTTCTTAAAACAGTCACTGCTTTGAGTTGTTCATGAGAGGTTTGTGTGTAACTGGATCCTCCCCTTGAGTATGGTACCACATGAGTAGGCATGGGTGCCTTCCTAGTTTTAATTATTTGTAGTTAATGTTTAAGGGATGAGACTTCTGAGTTCATTTTCTCCATTTATTTACACAACTATTCAGGGATTGGTATAGGGACAGATTGAGTAGGGTCTTGTGCTAGTTGGTTTATCCCAGGATGATAATATTCTTGTTGGATTGGTTATTGGTATTGGATAGGAGGGTGTTGGTATTGGACTAGTTGTGGTTAGAATTGGTTATGGTTTTGAAAATTTTGTGGAGGGTAGGGGTTTGGTCCTTGTGGATGACTAGGTTTTTGGTTGGGTTTTTGGTTATCTTTCCAACAGAATCTAAGATGGTCATTATACCTTAGATTGAAAGTGTTTTGGTACTATGGATTTTGAAAGTTCAGAGCATTGACCTACACTGGTGGTCCTCCTAGAAGAATATCCTTGATGGATGGAATGGTTGGGAAGTTTTCTGTTTTTTGGTCATTTTTGTCATAAATTGTGCAAACAGGGTCTACAGTTTGGATTTCATGGATTTTCCTAAGGTCTATCTCTTCAAACTTCCTAGTGAGTGTTGCGAGTTTAGACATAAAGATTTCCTCTTCTATAAGTTTTTGAATTCCACCAGATTTGGGTGGCTTCTCATATTAAGGTGATATTCCCCATGTTTGGTTTTGTTTGCACATTCCTTCTAGATAATCGTAAGCATCATTTGGGGCTTTGTTTTTAAAGGACACATTACACATCATGTCAATGAATTGTTTATTCCCCAGGCCCAACCCTTCGTAGAAAATTCTTACTTGTTAAATAATAGAAAAACCATGGTGTGGATCTATGTTTAGGGTGTCATTGAACCTTTACCATGTTTCATAAAATGACTCCCCATCTTTTTCAAAAAAACATTGGATGCTGTTTTTAAGTGCAATTGTTTTGTGATGAGGGAAGTAGTTTTTATAGAATTCTCTTTGCAATTGGTCCCAGTAGTGGATTGATATAGGTATCAGGTTGTTTAACCAATTATTTTCTCAATCCTTTAGTGAGAAAGGAAAGATCCTCATCTTATCTGACTTAAGTTCATGTTGTGGCCACAGGGTTTCAACAATGTCGTTAAACTCTTTTACATGAAGGTATAGAATTTATGACTCCATAACCGGGAAGGATGGAATGTGGTTTAGGACATGAGGTTTGAAAACATAGTGGGCTTCTCCTAGGGAACTATTCCTAATAAAAGAGGGTGCATTGGTCCAGGAAGGTGTGAGGTAGTCATTCGTGGTTTGATCAACTGTATTCCCCAAGTTTGGGGCTTCCTCATTTGGATTTCCATTTTGGTTCCCACTTGGGTTTCTGAGTTAGTTTCTTTGATAACCTTCTATTGAGATGTGATAAATTTTTTACTCTGGAGTATTAGGAAGGTTAGGATCTAATGGAAAGAGTTCCCTTGGTGTAATTGACTCCCCAACCCCAGGACTTTCCACCCTAACTAGATGGTTTGATTGGTCACGAGTGTTGGCGGAGATGCGCTAAAAGAAAAAAAATTAGAAAGGGAAATGATAAGAGAATTTGGATGAGAATATAAGAAATTGGGAAGAATATAATGGGTGTTGATATGACTTACTTGGGTCCACGAAAATAGTGCCAAAATTTTTTATTGCCCAAATTTACCCAAGATTTTAGGTTTTAGCGGTCGCTTGTAGTTTAGCTTGGGTTGTTGAATCCTTAGAGACCTAAGAAGTAACCTACAGACACCTACATCCTATGGATTGTTTTTCGCTATGAAGTCTCCAACTTGGGTTTATTTTAAATGGTTTGAAATGGAATCTAAGAGACTTAAGTGAATTCAAATTAAAAGAATGAGTTGATCATAGTTTATCACTTGGGGGTGGATTGGATTTGATTCTTTTTTAACAATCTCAACTTTTTATATTCGAGATAGGTTTATTCAAGAAGATCAAAACATTTCATAACTTATTGGTTTAATACAAAAACTCCATAATATAAATCACCTATACACTTGGAGGATAAAATTTAGGAGCACTCCAAGGTAAAGGTTCATATTAGCACTTGAAGTATGTGGCCTTAAAATTCAACAAGGACGAAGAAGTTTCAAAATCATCAAATAAAAATCTCAATTAAAAGAGGTGATTAGAAATTAATGGGGTGATAAATCACATCTAATCCATACCCTTTATACTACCTTTGATAAACCCATAAGTGGGTAATCCCTCCATTGATTCTATGGTTTCAATGGAAGTAGGAAGTAGACTCATGAGGGAGGAAATGGAGAAGTAACAAAAACAATGAAATAACAATCACTTCACTATTGTGGGACAATTTCATAAGGTTTGGTGTGAATAAATTCACACATTAAAACAACAGTATCAAATTTATATGAATAACAGTATAATAATAGGATAATAAGAACTTTTATTAAGAAACTAAAGTGAATTGAACAACTAACATGTGAAAGAAAAACTTGAGACCACAAAATTGCAGCATAACATTGCAATAAAAGAAAGATCAAAAGATGTTAAACTCCTCCACCTCCACTACCTTAAATAGGCATTTCACGATTCTTGGGTTGATCTACAAATAGTACAAAGGATCCCACTTGATTATGGTATGCCTAGGGTGGTTTAAAGTAAGGGAGAGTGGATTTCTTTATCCTTGACCCGAAGTGGCAGCCATCTTTCATCCACCGAACAGAGGAGCATAAATGACCTTCTAGATGGACTAATTAGAGTGGTACATAGAAGAAGAAAATGGAGCTCCAGATTTCTCATAATCTCATGTAAAATTTAATCCCCAAAGGAATTTTTTTTGTGAGATATTATCGAAATGGTGGGCAATGTTTCTGGGCCACAGAATCTGGCCCAGAATTTTTTCTCCAACTTGGGTCACCTGGAACTCAATTTAAACATCATAATTAGATTTGTACACTATTGAATGAGAAATTCCCCATGATTTACTCTATATTAACTTAAAGGTTCAGAATTATTGGGCTTGGATATTGGTTGCTAAAGTAGTTTTATTGGGTTGTTGTCCAGTTTACTTCACCCACAATGTTGATTGTTCAAGGCCATCTTTGGTGGTCTTCCAATATGAATATTCAAGTACTTAAAAAGTATGAATTGTTACCAATGTAATGATAAACCTTAAAATTAAATATTAAAATAAAATCAAGATGATTGTGTACTTTAAATAATGTTCAAAAATGTACCATGTAATAGTGCATTTTAAGAAGGAATTACAATTATATAATGAAATAATGTTCAGAGTGTAAAATTCACTAAAATGGTGTTTATGAATAATAAAGCACATGAATATTATATATATTAATAATGAATATTAGCCTCATTCCTGTGGCTAATCAAACACTACCCTTTGTGAAGCCCCTTTTCTAAGCACACTCCTTCATGGAGCACCCCTACCTTTGCATAACAAATTGCCATCACGAAGAAAACTACCTTCATAGAACATCCTTCCTTCATGAATCTAACTCTGTCAATTTGGAATACCTAATCATTGAGAAAAAATTTTTATCAAAATCATGGGCATCAGTTAAGACTTTTAATCTCTTCACGATGGTCAATATCACATAGAAATCCCGGTTCTTGAATCTCCTTCATGAAATCTAAGCATTTTTGGATTCTCTTTGAAAAAATTCATTGAAAGAGAAGAGGGGTAGCCTCCTATTTATAGTCTTGGATCTTTGTAAAGCTTCAAAACCTCTTTGAGGATTTTATAGAGTGTTCAAAAACATATTTGCAGCGCACCTCTATTCGTGAAGCACCACGTAAATTCTCTTTTCATAAACCACGTTGAAACCATAGAGACTTCCGTCAAAAACCTTCATGGTTCCCATCATAATTGCAGAGCCTTCCATCATAGACCATGAAGCTCCAAATTCCATTATTGTGGAGAACTCTTTCTCTAGTCAGTAAGCTCATCTTAATCGTGAAGTACACCATCATAAATATTTATGTCTTCATGAAATGCAACCCAAGAAAACCATCTTTTCAAAACTCATGCCTTTTCTATATTTCTATAATGCCTTCAAGAAAAACAACTATTCACATTTAAATCCATTCTCTAAATTTTAGACCCGAAAAATTTGTCAAACAATGGGAAACAATGCCACCTTCAAAACTATTTTCTGCTTGAACTGTAAGATCCCTTTCCTTACAAACTCCCAGATCATCCATGTAAGGATTGACAACAAACACAAACCATACATCATTTATAGTAAAGAATAGATCCAGTTATAAAAATAATTATACTATCCATATTCTTTCTCTGGATAGTTTATGATCAGTTTGATTGGGGAAAGTATTGACATTATATATTCTATCATCTCCTATATGGGAAATGTTTTAATAAGTCGTGTTTATTAAGTAGTATTGTTTATTTATATGATAAATGAACTATAATTATTAAGTGATGGGTGGGGCATGGAATTACATATCCCCTCTATGCATTGGTAGGTATCATGAGAGAAACCAGTTGGTCAACCTTATTAAATTGGTTTTTGTTTTAAACCTACCCATAGTTTTAACTATCTTGGAACAAGGCCTTGATGGTAATTTTCAGATGTCTAACATTATTCATTCCATAATTATGAAATAAATTAATAATTTTCATGTAATTATTTTATTAGTTATGATATCCATGGATAATCTTCAAGCTCATGTGATTATTTCATTATATTTTATCATTTCTTCATGTCATATTATTATTCATTATCAATTTTTGAATAAATGACATGTGTTTTCAGTTATTAACATTTCCATATTGATTATACAATATTTTATCTTGATAACATCCATTGTAGGAAACCCTTAATGACCATGTGAGCTCAAACTTATTTTGTTTTTTCACCACGATATGAAGAAGGGGTCCTTAAATGATTTCAAGAATTTATAATATTTACTCTCATTATTCCTTGTAATTAATTTATAATATAATACAGGAAGAATGTATGTATCTGGTTTACCAAAATGGCAAAACTACTTTGTCTTTCGGGATGAAATCACTTGTATCTAATTCCAATGTATTAAATAAACTCCTGACTCTGGGCTACTGGGGTCAAGGTCATTACAATTGGAGCCATAAACCTTTTTGTAGAAACCTGCAGAACTGTATTTAAGAAAACATAGGGTTTAAGAAAGAAAAAAGTTGATATTAAAAAATCATAATATTTTTTGAATAGAATCTTATTTAAGATATGTTAAGATTATCTTTTAAAGCCTATATTTTTTCATTTCAAGACAATCAATCACTGATTCTATATATCCCATATTCAAAATCTTCTTCTCATAAACTTCCTTTAATAGTGCCATATATCTTTTTTTTCCTCAAACTTCAATCCAAATTCCTGAAACTTTGGTTCCATATTTTTTAATCTTTGATTCAGACCCCTAGTGGAAAGAGCTAACTCATTGAACTCATTTATTTTATTGTCATTTTGGACCATTAAAAAAATGAAATATTCGTCTTGTATTTTATCATACATGACTATAATTTTAATGTGTGGAAAATTAATTTCACATAAATCTTTAAAACGAATAGTATTTTATTTCAATTTAGTTTGATAATCAAGAACTTACCATAAAGATTTTGAAGACCAGATATCCAATAAACTATCGTACATTAGATTCATATTTAAATCATCTTTTAATAGAATGGAAATAAAATCCTATATTTTCTCTAAATTATTGGTCATAAATTTTTTTTAAAAAATTTGGGGTCAAAGCCTCATTTATTATTAAATCAAATAAAATACCCCTTTTAACTGGGTAGCGGTAGACCCATTACATAGCCTGAAGGTCCAGTGGGAATTTATCCCATTACATGGCCCATGACCCCAAATTTTTTGCCTAAGCCTCATTATGTGAATAGTACTGATATAGTACCCGCCTACTACAGTACCGCACAGTTCCTCCGCTGCTACAGTGCTCGTGTCGCCGCTATAGTGCTCGTCGTTGCTACGGTCCCGCCGCTGCTACAGTACCTAGGCCCAATGGGTTTTGAACCCCAATTTTTCATGTAGGATTACGGGGTTCTTACAACTAAGCCAAACCACAACTACAATTATTTGTAACAACATGTAATTCCCTAAACTTTTATAAATAAAAGTTTCTATTTAAATGAATAAATATGTAATTAAATAATTTAGTTATAGAAAACACATTAATTACTTTGGTATTTTTTTATTGTTATATCCTATGAGAATTAAAAGATTATTAATAATCATAACCATTGATAATATAGTCATAGTATAGTGATAGTTAAGATTATTATATAAGGGTTATGATAAAGACTAATTAACATAGATGGAATAAGAGGTGATCTCAACCAATAGGATCATACTCTAAAAATACAATTTATCATAGATTCAAAGTTATACGAAATCACTGATCTTTTATCTTGACCATGTCCAAGTCAAGATTTATCAACTAAATCATGAGTAAAACTGTTTTCAGGATAAGTTCAACCTTATCAAGATTGTGGCCCAAACCATGTTCGTTGAATCACCCTAAGAAAGTGCCATCATCACACGCCTTACCCTTAGGGAATACGTTGGTATAATAAATGGTTATGTATCTAGACAATAACAGTATGAATTTTTATATTTTTAGTTTTAATAAAAAAATGATTATATTTTTTTATTATTAATTTATTAATGATTAAAGAATCAGTTTGATAAAAATTAGATTTTCATATAATGAAATAAAAGTTTTATTTTGGCTGAATATACAGTTTCAATCAAGAAACTTTTTGGGAAGAATTCAATAATTTTTGAAATAAATGTTTTTTTAATAAAATATTCTTATTAAATAATTATTTTTTAAAATATAAGTGATAATATAATTTTAGGAAGTTAAATGTAATTTTTATAAAATTTGGGAATTGTTATCATCGTAAAAACCGATATTTGTTAATAAAATCGGTTTTTGATATAAAAGTGTAAATTATCATATTTAGAGAATTATTTTTATAAATTAAATATTATTTTAGAAATCATACTATTTAAATTTTCCAAAGGTAAATTTTTCATAATTTTTTGATACTTTCAAATTTTTTTGTAAAAATTAAATACTGTATAAATATGCAATATATATTATGAAATCATAAAATCCTAAATTTGCGTAATAAATAAAATAAATATTATCCATGACCAAAATTAAGTTTACCATTTAAAATAAAATTTTAAGTTATTTGAATTCTTTTATAAACCCTTAATGAATCCTCTAAATTATATATTATATTTTAAGGTTTCAAAATAAATTCTTTATGAACATGAATCACTTACACATCAATAAGGGTATTATTTTAATGATCTAGATTCTTAACATTATAAAATACTTAAATCAACTTCACTATGTTATAAAAAAACATAAAAATCATGGGAATATTTGTGGTTTTTATTATTTTATTATATAGAGTCCAAAACCTAAGTTTAGAAAATAATAAAGAATTTCCCACTTTTTTCTATAAAAACCCACACAACCTCACATTTCTCAACACTAGAAACAATTTAATCATGAAGTTACTCTATCATTACCTCTATATATCCCTACCAAGGTGTTACCAATCTCTTAATAATCTCTTCCCAAGTTTTTATAAGATCCATTTCAAGGTAAGGGATCCTATATTTCTTATCTTTATTCAAGAACCTTATTTATATTATTCCATTTGATTTTTGATTTTTCATGTTGGTATATGTTTTTAAAAATAAAAATTACTATAATTATGATTTTCAAGTGATGGGATACCCCTTTTACTTGCATTAAACCATTATATGAATCTTTATGTACCCTCATTATGCTACCGAAATTATCCTATGATTTTTCTTTCCAAACATGTGTGTAGTGAATAAACATCCATATTTCCACTAAAGGGTATTTACTTGGATGTACCTATCCTTAGTTTATTGAGTAATTCCAAGCATTTAACCCAAACTCATTAATCATTCCATTATAATGGATGAAATAAATCCTTCTATTGTATGATCTATACGGAACACTAATTCTTGTACATGATATGAATTTGATGGGTGGGACTGAAACTATATTTCCCTCTAATGAATTGGGTAATGCTTTTATTTCATGAGATACCATAAAAGGTTCATGAGAGGTTATCCTAATAACACAATTTTATGATGTGTTAATGGTTATTATTGACTTATGTTTATGATGTCATGTTTTATTTTGTTGTTACATTCCCATGTTTCTTTTATGTTATCATCTTATATCATGATTCAATGATCAAGTTTTTGATTATCGCCCCTTTTATGTTTCCTGGTTATACCTTTTTAATAAAATTTATTACTTTCATCGTGTTATGATTTTATTATTCTCTTATTGGGATTTACAGCTAACCCTTTTCTTATATACATCCCCAAGTTATCTCATGCAATATTAGAAAATCAATGGAATATAAGGTCATGTTTTGGAGTTTCTAAATAATGTTGTTATAACCATTTTTCAATTTAATATTTTATGTACTAGATTTCCCAAGAGACACTTGGCCTCATGATCTTCCAGAATTGTATTATGAGTATATTTATATAATAAATCGTGAATTAAGGTGTATTAAATATATGGTCTTTCATACAACACCAAGATTCCTTTCAAACCAATCACTATAAAAGATAACTTTTGAAGAAATTTTCCCCAAACATTCATCTTCTAAGTATTCACATTATGAATAGATACAATTTACATCAATGGATGGTTTTTAGGATTAACCTTCCTCAAACCTTTGATCTTTTGAACTATCTTTATTATAAACTATAGGAGATTTTTCTTTTACACCACTCAGATGGTGAACTTTTGAAACTTTATTAACTTTTTCAAAGATGGTGGTTTCATAATCCAATGGAATTATTTATGTTAAATTTTTAGAAATAGAGATAATAGAATAAATTTTTGAAACTTCAAAATCAGAAACTTCTCATGAAGGTGAGCTTTTATGATGAACTTCCACCATACCTACAATCTTAATAGGATTTAAAACTTCACTTGATCGATAAATAGAATCAAATTCCTTTTGGATTCCTTTGAAAATAGACCCTTATAGATTGTATATCTTCGTATTTAGAGGTAAATTAATAGGGGAAATATGTTCATGGGATTCATTATCTCTGAAATAGATTTTCATACTTTTTGTGCTTGTTAGTTTTCAAACAGTGCTTGAAGTTGTTCATCAGATACTTTCCTTTTCTGAGGAACAGTAAGTTCTAGATATAGGGAAACAAATTTTTTATACATGAATATTACATCATTTTTAAGATAAGTGACATAATAGTAATACATTCCATAATTTAAATGTTTATTTTCATGGGAAAATTGGGTTCACACATAACTTGTATATAGTCAAACTTAAACATTATTTAAATAACTCTACTTCATCCTCCAAAAATATGGAATGATCACATTAGTACATATATTAACCTGAGGAAAAACATTAAAGAAATGGGTGAGCTAAAATCATAGTAAGGGGAGGAATAGAACAAAAGGAATTAGATATATGAATCAATAGTACATGGGTGATCATAATCATCATTGTCATTATATCATAAGAATGGGATCATCTTCCTAAGCATAATGGAATCATTTAAAAAAACACATGTGATTTGGAATATACATATTATTGAAACTTCATAACATAGTGATAAAATACCAAACATATTTATAAACAAAGCTAGTATCATGTTTATGCATAACATATGGGAGTAATTCATAACAACATAACTGTGAACAAATATAGAATCATGTTCATGCATAATACACATAATATCATGAGATATATAACATTTCCTAATTAATTATAGGGATATATAATTTTGGGCCCACCTATCACATTATAGATTCTCATAATCCTTTATTCCACCAGGAAAGCGAACATATAACAATTGAAGTTATGAAATAAACCCACAAACATTAATGTGTTTCATAAATATTTTATAGAGAATACTTTCGTGAATAAAATTTAGGGTTCGTAAATGAATAAGGAAAATCATATTTTGTCATAAAACATTATCATTATTGAGTGGAAAAGAAACAACTCAAAAAGAGTTAATATGAGGTTTTGAAATTAAATTCCCTTTGAAAAATATTTGTTAACTGGCTTAGAAAACATTTGGACAATGTTGAAACATGTATATCCTCATAAAGAAAAGGTAAATAATAGTGAAAGTACATTTTAATGAAATTGTAGGAACATTAATTTTTAAAATAATGAAAAAGAGGAGATAATCCAAAAATAGAGTGTTGGGTTTGACAATCCCCTTACCAAAGATAATGATGTATTTAGTTACTTTTCCACCACATATATAATAAAACTTGGTTTATTAAAACATGGAACTATAAGTGAATTATTTTCATTTTTTCACTTTTGATCAATTATATGATTTTTATTATATTTCTAAATTACCTTTATTAGATTTGAAATATTTTTATATCTTATTTTCTGTAAAACATCTCATCTTTCATTGATTTAATGATCCTAATTTCTTGATACTTATACATTATTAAGATTAAATATATAAGATTATAAATAAATATATTTATAAATTTATATATTATAAATAATTTATTATAATCAACCATAATGTTTGTGATAATTAGAGAGTTCTCAACATCATTGTGCGCTATTAACTGACCATTGATGGGATATTATCAAAATAGAAGGTGGAATATATATAATATATGGTTATATTATAAATAATATTTTTATATAATATTAGTCTTATCAAGATAATGTTAACAAAATATTTAATTTTTTTGATAAGGTTTGGATTAGTGTATAATAGGAAGATATGGAATTGGAAAAGGAAAATAAAATAAAAAGAGGAAAGGATCTTACCACTTTCTTGAACTTGTTCCTTTTCTATAAACCTCAAATTCTTAAAATATTGGATTTCGATTACTCTATAATGTCCTTAAGGATGATAAGGATCTTATAAGATGGTAATTTGGTATAGAGTTGTCCTGGGTAAGTGTAAATGAAGTGGTTTTCCAAGGGGAGTTCAAGGGGTATTTATACTTAAGAAGAGGGGTGTTTCTAGGATAAAATATTGAATAAAATAAATGAAATGATTCTAGGAATTTTAAAACTTTCTAAAACTGAATTCATTATTTTATTAAAAAGGAAAGTATAAAAATAAAAAAATGATATTTTAATGGAATACTTTATCATTTTAGAATTTAGAAAAAACTTTCTAGAATTTTAAATTGAATTTTATGTATAATTTAACTTAATGACCTTATTTTTTTCGATCCTAAAATTCTAGAATTTATTAGGTAACTATTACATGTTGAATTATGTAATTAAAATGGAACAGTTATGTAAAAACAATTTTTTTA
This sequence comes from Viscum album, assembly GCA_963277665.1. Lineage (NCBI taxonomy): Eukaryota > Viridiplantae > Streptophyta > Magnoliopsida > Santalales > Viscaceae > Viscum > Viscum album. The sequence continues at coordinate 58,362,868 of OY728125.1, forward strand.
CTATTCACTAAATAATTGAAGTCTTTCATAAAGTTACTAAAAAATCACCCTTGTAAATTTTCGATCTATTTATTATAAAATTTAAATTCATTTCCTAAAAATAATTTTCTATCATAAGAAATTTTAAATATTAACATTACAAATTAATATTTTTATGAATTTTATAAAAATATTGCTTATAATTTCTTTGAGTTTTTAATCTTGATGTATATTTTATGGATTTGAAATATTTATATTTTCTAAAATTACTAAATAAAATTTTTCAATTTTGAGGAAAATTTACTATTCTGGTGGTTAGGTTACTATTCCTAACAGTCATGTTACTATTCCAAACATTTAAGTCACTACTCCTACGAGATATGTTACGATTCCAATTGTCATATGAATATTCCAACAGTCATATTACTTACTATAAATACCTCTTTATTCCATCATTTAACATTCACCTTAATTCCTCTCAAGGTTTCATATTTTTTTATAAAATGTTGAATAGTTTATGTAATGAATCTGATTTTTCCTCATAGAAATTTAGAATATCTAAAGGAATGTTTTTAGATAGTAACTATGCTAGCACGGGATTATAAGGCCTAGGGAGCCTCTGTATCGATATAATAAAAATATCAAATTTATTATATCACACGCTTGAAGTTTTTCAAAAATAAAAACATATCTCCCAAATAGAGTCTCGGATGGGAAATATGAGACCTCCATTAAATACATAATTTTCATTTTACCCTAAGCATGATAAAATATTTATTAGAATCAGGTGCTTCAATAAAGAGCAGTCGTGGGAGGATAATGATTAAATAAATAAATTTTTAAATTTATTAGTTATTTATTTATCATGACATAACTCTCCTCTATTTAAACCCAATTATGGGATAATCCTAGGGTTAACTGCATAACCATATAGATTTAAAGAGAATGTGGGAGAGATTTTTAATGAACTATAATAGATCATGGGGTAGCGATTGTTTTAAAAAGGAGTGTGTGGAGCCCGTCAATGACAACTGCCCAAAACTATTCCTCATCATTGATTGATCCAAACTCAAGGTAGAGAATTTTTTTGTTATATTTAACCCTCTACTGTATATCCTTTATTAAATTTGAATCAATATTTATAAGAAATTGATTATCCGGCCAACCATTGATTCATGGGTATTAATTTATCTTCCTAGATTTTGGAATTGATAGTATTTGGTATCCTTGTTCATTCATCTTCATTCATCACCTTCGTGATAGAAAATTGAATCCAATCTAAATAATAGTAAAGGTTACTTCCTCACATTTATATTTGGGGAATTTCCCTACGTATTTCTTCACAGATTCATCATCGTTATTCCATTTTTCTAGTGATTCGACAAATGCCTAGGGAAAGATCATGGGAGGATATTTCTTTGGTCCAATAAATCATTACTATAGGTTCAGATTCAGGATCTATGGATTGATCAAGGTGCGACGGCAATGAGAAGGGATTGGGGATAGATCTTAGGTCCACTTTTTTATTTTTTGAATTCTGACGATGTGGACAGATGACAAATGATTCCTGAGTGAAATGGGTGGTGGGAATCCAGTTACCAATGAATATCATTGTTCAACCAACTCAAATCCATATTTCATGGGTTTGATTTATAGCTAGAGAGGAGTTTAAAATGATGTGAGTGGTACTACATGAAAACCATTGAGTTTTGGAAAATCCCAACATATACAATATGTAGTCCTAATAATACATGTCGTGTAGTCCCTTGGTTGTGATAGATGGTGTTTAGTAAAAATAAAGTATCACATGAAATGTGGGACCTATCACACACTATGTAACCCATGATAGATGACTCATTTTGTAACCCTGGGGTACACAGGAATGCACACATTCAGATACATTGTCATGTCTAGAGTATATTTTCACAACCTAGAACTATAACACAAGAAGGGTACCAAAACACGGTCAGGTACATAGGAACATCCAGAGTACATAGTCACGGGCCAAAGTAGACAATCATGGTATGGAGTACTTGGGTAGACTTGGGGTGGCCAATACACATTGTGTATACCCTATACACACCGTGTAAATATTCCAGAGAAGGTTTATTCCCTTGTTCTCTTCATTAATGACCAATATCTATATGGTGTGTTCCCTTAGTCCATCCCTATGAGGGTATTGTGAGGCATCACGTCCTGAGAATAGGGAGTAATACCCTATATGGGATTAGTCTTGGATAGAATTTAGTAATCCCTATGTGTGTCCTAGGTTGTGTTCCTCTATCATTTTTTTCCTCCCTTGTTAGGTTCAAGAATCATGTGACCTACATATCGGGAAGTTCGATCCCCTGCCTATAGGGTTATCCAATTAGGGTCAGGAATCCCCCATAAGCCCTGGGTGAGATCCCCTATTTGTGTATCACCATATTTAGGGTTATGAAATAAACATATTCATGTTTATACCCTACAATAATGACCTCTCAAAAGAACTATGTCAGTGTTAGCAGTCTCGAGGATTGAGTTCTCCTGGGTGTGTGTAACCTTGATGCCTTGATTAGGATCTAAGGCTAGATTTATGATTATAACCTTACAATAAGACATGGTGTCTATATTTAGTATATATAGGTTATTATTATTCTTATTTATCATGTTTTGATTGAAATATCTTCATGTTTATGAGATGACCTACCTACACTCTTGATTCCCTGTGTTTAGTTATTTCAAGGTGTCCTACTAGGTATTTTTATACTCACCCATGAACAAGATCTACCCATACATGTCATGTATTATGAAGATGGTAGGCCTTATGATGGATTTCTAAGTGAACTATGACTAGGGGGTCATAATTGAGATAAATAGACCATGGTAAGTTCTAGGAGTTTCATTTGACAATAGTCCCCTCCTTAGTATTTTGGACTCCTTTACATATTTGGTGGTTTTGTATTTGTACCTTTTATACTTTACCATATATTTTTTAGACTCTGATTATGAAATATAGATATATTCATGAATTATAGTATCAGTTGTATTTATATTTTATCTTTTTATTCTTGATTAGATATGTGTGTGTGCATACAAGTACCTTAGGTTAAGGCCTCCCACGTGTGTGTCATTCTTACTCAACATTGGTCACTAGCTCTTAACCTATGGGAGGTGGGATTGGGGTATCACACTCATCTTATTGCTGGCTAGCTGAGCCCTTGTTGGTTAGGTCGTGATGGAGTGGTATCAGATTAGGTCATCTTAGGACCTTAGTTTTTTGATTTTCTAACTATAATGTTTGGTTTTGGAACTAGGTAAATGGTTTAAAGTGTTTCAAGTTCATATCTTAGACCAGGGAATCTAATATTGGTGTCATGGATAACATATCTATTCATTAGGACCCTATTGACATTCTTATTGAATCGGTATATGTTGGAACTATTTGTAGGGAAATCATTGATACATGCATCATATTTTAATGGGTTGTGGTTTCTATGTTCGCATCGAGTCATCCCTATAGATATACTCTTTCACAGTGGTATGCCTTGACTTTTTTTTGCAGGATGCCTTAGAGATGACATCCAAAAAGAGTTTTATATGAGGATTATCACCCTCATGATGAGTCTTCAGTATAATAAAATGTGTAGGTGGTGGTACCTCAAATTGGTTTTTCGATCTTACCACCACCCATTGAGCAGCAGGATTTACTGGTAGTACCAACAAATGATGTTCACAATCTAAGTGCACTTCATTAGTTTCAAAGATAGATAGATTTATATATTTAGGGTGATCTAGAACCCTAGGTATCTAAATAATTATTATAGGTTGTTATATGATTTTTCAACCTTGTATGGACCCCTCGTGATCAGATAGTGGTCCTAATATGGATCTTTGTCCATAGCTCCATAGGGCGATGGTGAAGTTTGGAGACTCGGACATATGATGAGGTGACTATTTCATGGATAGAGTCTAAGCATCATTTCATGGATAATTTTTATCTAGATGTTTTGTGATAATTTCACATCTATGAGATTTTGGAGATTCAGCAATGCAACATGATAGTAAGAGAGTATTCATCTAGGTTCCCTAGCCTATCACAATACTCTATATATATGTTCTGAGATGAATTCTTATGATAACAAAACTTCAAGCATGGCCTCTATAGGGATATATAGTATGATGAGAAACTTATTTTCATTCTTAATTATGTTATAGTTCTCGTGTGATATTTAGTAGTAGAGAGCTTCTAAGAGAATCAGTCACGAACAATTAGTTCTGGTAACAGGAACCTTGGAGTGATGATTCTAGAATCTGGTATAAAAAGTCAGACTTAGGGACCCATGTGAGATAATAATTTCTAAATAAAGTCACATGAAATAGTTTATATAGTTTTGGGATCACGGGATGGTTCTGACCTACTTAGGGAGAGCCATTCCAACTCTTGCAATAGTCAGGGACATCATGAATGAGATTGTATTACCCATCATGCAGTTGATGGAAAGATAGTCGGTGGACCACTCAGGAAGAGGAAGAAGTTAAAGAAGGAAATTCCTCAAGGTGGAGTAAATGGTAGAGGAGATAAAAGGAAAATAGGAATTGGATTAATATTTGATCATTAATCACCTCCACCCACAAGTGGTCTATGTCAGGATTAGGGAGATGGTGGTTAGGGATTAGCACAATAATAGATAGTGGAAGCCTATGACATATAGGCTCTAGATATGATTATATGTATGATCTGTGTCTTATCAACTTTATTTTAAATATTTATATGAATAAGGGTAATACACCCTTTTATTTCCGAGCCCTTTTTTGATATCTAGATATCCCATTTAATCCTTTGGCTTGAAACTTGCACTTGCAGACTCCTATTGGAGGAGATTCAGTGGTCATACACTTCAACTGATATTTTCACTTGACTCTTGGAGGAGATAGCTTCTTATGGGATCTTTTTATAACATTAATTAAGAATTATGAAATCGTTTTTGGTATGTACTATATTTTCATATTTCACTTATAGAATGATTGTTTTAGGTAGAGGAGGCAGTGTTTCCACATTGATGAGAAGTGGTTTCCCATTTTTGGTGAGGAGGAAGTCTAAGAATATTAGGGTGTACACGTGCATGGGAGGATATATTTAATTACTCACCAATTGGCTAGTATGACTCTAGGAGAATCAGATGTTATGAGTTACCAGTTTTCTAAAGTGGTGGTGGAGTATTAGGACATCATCCATGAGGATGTGTTGAGTTTACCTCCCCACTGAGAGATCAGTTTCTACATATAATTTCACCCATGTATTCCCCTGATATCAGTGCCAACATAATATATATCTCCCACAAAGCGTTATGAGATGAAGGTTCAATTGGAGGGTTTTCATAGGATGGGTTTTCCAGCAGAGGGTTTCACCCTAGTCATGAACAATTTTTTTCACCAATAAGGTGTAGGAGAGTCTAATGTTTTGAATGGATTACCATTGTTTCAACAAGGTGACTTTCAAGAATAAGTATACACTACCAAGGATAGATAACCTCTTTGACCATTTTAAAGGGGAAATATGGTTCTCAAAGATTGACCTTCAGAAAGTCTAGCACCATCTACTAGTTTGAGATGAAAATATACTAAAGATGGAATTTTTATGTTACTAAAGAAACTTATATCACTTATTGATGTCCTTTGGCATGAATATTTTCCAAACATTTTTCATGTTATTTATGAACCCAATCTTCCAGACCTTCTTAGACTAGCTTGTGGTGGTCTTCACTGATGAAATCCTAGTGTACTTTCTATTAGTGAAGGATCATGTGAGACAATTGAGTATGGTCCTAGAAAAAATTCAAGGGAACCATATTTATGGTAATCTCTCAATGTCTCATTTTGGATTTAATAGGTCTAATTATTATGACTTTCCATATCAAAATATGTAGTATCAACGGACCTGGTGAAGGTTGAGGTTATGATAGCTTGGGAGATACCCTAGAATGTGACTGAGGTGTGGATATTCCTTAGGTTAGTAGGCTTATATCAAAGATTCATAACCTATTTCTCTAGGATTTTTCCACACCTAACCACTTTGACCTAAAATTGGTGGCCTTTCATGTTTACTAAGAGGTTCGAATAGCCTTTTAGGAGTTTCGATAGAGGTTGATGAGTGCCCCCATCTCAAGACTTCCATTGGAGGGTGTTGAGTATACAGTGTTCTATGATGCATTTAAGATTGGTCTTGGATATGTTCTGATGTAGAGGTAGGTGATGATTTCCTATGTTTTCGGACACCTAAGACCCCATTCTAAAAACTACATGTCCCACAATCTTGATTTGGTAGTATTCATCTTTTCTCTGAAGATGTAGAAACACCGTTATATGGGTGATTACTTTACCATCTATTTTAACCAAAAGTGTCTCAAGTATATTTTTTTCATAGATGTATATTAACTTTAGATAGATGATATAGGTAGAATTTCTCTAGGATTATGACATGATATAGTCTATACTCCCAATAAGGGGAATGTGGGGGTAGATTCTCTTAGCAGGAGATCTTGTTCATAGTTGTTCACCAAGATTTCAGATTAGTTAGACACATTGTATTTTTCCTCAGTGGATAAGGATGGTTCATCTTACCTCCAGTTGATGGTTGTAACCCCTCTGTTTTTACAGTGTTTTTGGGAGTCTCATCTTGAATATACTGACTATAAGACCATACATGTTAAGATATCCCTTGAACATGATCATGGTGTATTTTATAAAGGTGGGGATCATATTATCCTTTATCGAGGATGGGCAATGGTGATGGTGATGCTGTGAGATGAGGTTTTGAGGTATTTTCATACAAAACCCTTAGTATTATATTTAGGGGTGGAATATATCTTCCAAGAAATTAAATATCAATTCTAGATATTGGGAATGAAGAAGTTTGTAGCTGAGCTTATTTCTCGATGCATCACTTTTAAACAAGTGAAAGATGAGCACCGAGTTCCCATGAGTTTGGATCAACCCTTGAGGTGTTGAAGTAAAAGTAATATTGTATCTCTATAGGAATCATGATAGGGATTCCATGATCATGTAGAGGACATGATGTTGTTTGGGTGATCATATAATGACTCACCAAGTCATCTCACTTCCAAGTCATCCAAGAGAAGAGTTCAATAGAGATATTATGATGCCTTTATCTACAAGAGATATTTCTACTTCATATAGTTCCCTGGATAATCATTTCAAACCATGATTCTCTCTTTAATTAATGATTATAGAGTGTATTGTAGGAGGCCTTTGGGACTCATTTTCATTTGAGAATAGTGTTTCACCCCCCAACTAATGGCCAGACCAAGTGGAATTTTCAGGTTAGGGGGGACATTATTAGGGATTACATATAAGACTAGTTTCAGTTGGTTGGATCACCGACCCTTCATGGATTTTTCATATAACAATAGTTACCACTCTTTTATCAGTATGAAACTATTCAGGGCTTTCATGGGAGACCTTGTAGGTCACCACTATGTTGGACTGATCTAGGGGAGTTGGAACTAATGGGACCAGAGTTAATGTGAGAAATAATAGAGAAGGTTCAGATCATCTATGAGTGGATGAGGACTTCCTAGAGATATCATAAGGATTTTGAGGAAAAATGAAGGTGGCATTTCGAGTTCGATGAGGGAGACCATGTGTGCTAGAATGTCTCACCTTGGCAAGGATTGTGGACATTTGTATGGGGAAGAAATTTATCTTTTATAATCATGGTCCCTTTCTAGATACTATATAGGGATAGAAAGGTGGAATTATAATTATCCCTACCATAAAATTTATATTGGTTACACAACTTCATTCATGCATCATATCTAAGGAGGTATGTGCACAACCCGTCACATGTTATCGATTGGGGGGTCTGGACATCTAGTATGAATATACCTTGGTGTGTGTCTGGGAACAGTATGAGAATCTTCAGGTGAGCACCTATGAGTGGGATAACTAGATGTGAGCTTACTACCCTCACCCATTTGAGTAGGTTTTTTCTTTTCAGGATTAAAATCCCTTAGGTTGGGATAATGTGATGAATATTTTTTCCCTTATAGAACTTTGGAATATTTTAAGGAAAATTTTCAGAGCTAGGAACAGAGTTAGTGAATGATTACGGGGCCTAGGGAGCCTTGGTATTGATAAAATAAAAAAAATTAAATATAATATATCATGTGCATATATATACTCTGAAATAATGGAATATATCCCAAATGGAGTCTTAAATGGGAAATCTGAGAGTAACATTAAATCTGGAATTTGGGTTGTACCCTAGGCATAACATAAACTTTGTGTACATCAGGAGTTTCTTTTAAGAGAATTCATGATCAGATAATAATTAAATTAATTAATTTATTAGTAATTTATTTTACATTACATAACTCCCTTATATTTAAACCTAGTTATGGGCACATCCTAGGGTTATCCAAATAACCCTAGATATTTGGAGAGAGTGTGGTAGATCCTTAGACAAAATATAATGGATCATGGTTCCAGGAACATGTTTCAATAGAGTTCATAGATATCATCAATAATAAAGGCCCAGAACCATTCTTCACTAGTGATCAATACAAATTCTAGATAGAGATTTTTCATTGGATTTTATCCCAATATTTTTTATACTTTTTTGAACATGAATCAATCCTTTTAACAAATTTATTTTTGGGTCGACTACTGACTCATGGGTAATGATTTTTCTTCTTATAATTAGTAATTGATATTATTTGTTATCGTTATTCATTCCTCTTCATTTTCCAGCTTCATGATAGATAATTGAGGCCAACCAGAACAATGTCCAAGTTTACTTCTTCACATTTATTAATTTTTTTGTATCCCCCCCAATCGTTCTTTGTACGTTCATCATCAAAATTCCATTTGTATTTAGGTTGGAAAAATACCAGGTTAATGACCATTTTATAACCATTCTTTGGCGCAATAGATCATTATCACATGTTCATATTTGGGATTGAAAGATTTATTGATGTATGAAAACTATGATAGAGGATCGAGGATGGGTTGGAGGACCTTGCCTATGTGGTTTTCTATGTTTTGGTGATGAATCACGATGGTAGATGATTCTCAAGTGGAAGGGGTGGCTAAAATTTGGCCACCGATGATTATTGTAGTTTGGTCAACTAATATCTGTGTTTCATAGGCATGACTTTTGTATGGAGAAGAGGTAATGGTAGTAAGATTAAAACTATGTGAAAACTAGTGGGTTTTAAAAATATCCAATAAACATGATGTGTAGTTTGAAGAATGAGAATTGTTTGGTTCCGTGGATATGGTGGATAGGGTTTCAGAAAAATATAGTATCACACACTGTGTGGGTCCTACCACATGCCTTGTGACCTATCACTGGAGACTCAACGTATACCACTTGGTTATATAGAATAATATATGGCTAGTTACACCGACATGTTCAGAGTATATGGGCATGGCATAGTACTCAGACATGGCTAGAGTACCCAGATATGGTCTGGTATACAGGCACGTTAAGAGTACAAGGGCATGGGACAAAGTATATGGGCATGGTCTAGAGTACATGGGAAGACCATGGGTAGCGAAGAAATTCTATGTATACCCTATACATGTTGTGTACTTTTTTCCGGGTAGGTTGAGGCCATCATTATATTCATTATAGATAAGAATTTGAAGTGTGTGTTCCCTCAGTCCATCCTTGTGAGGGTACAGTGAGGCATCACTTATGGAGCATAGGTTATGATCCCTTCTATGGGATTACTCTTGGATAGATTTCTGGAATCCCACTATGTGTCTCGGGATGTGATCCTTTATAATTCATTCCTTCATAAATAGGGTTAGGAATCACATAAACTACATACTAGGACACTCATTCCCCTACCTAGTTGGTTATCTAGTCAGGGTTTAGAATCCCCCATAGGCCTTGAGAGATATCCCTTGTCTTTTAAATGATGTCCTTAGAGTTTCAGTGTGTACTAATTCATGATGAGACCTGAAAAGTATGGCCACTCTGATGAGCACCATCAGTGTTATCATACTTGAGGAATGACTTCTATCAGATTAGTGTTACCTTGAATCCTAGAGTAGGATCCTATACAGGTTGTATAGTTGTGAACTTACCTTAATAATTGGTGTATATCTTGAGTATATCTAGGTTATTACTATAGTTATGCATCATATTATTATTGAAATACCTTCATGGTGATTAGATAACCTATATACTCTCTTGATGCTTTCTATTTAGTGATTACATGGTGTCCTACTAGGTATTGTTATACTCACCCATAAATTAGAACTTCTCACACATGTCAAGTGTTATTCAAAGGATCATTCTTATAATTTATTCCTAGGTATAATAGGAGTATGAAGAGTATAATTGATATATACATACCATGGTTTGTTCTAGGAGTTGAATTTGACAGAAATCCCCTCCTTGTTAGTAGGTTAGACTCTTTTTCAACTTTGGTGGGATTGTATTTAGACCTACTATGATTTATCATACTTTTTCCTACTCTAATTGTGGGATATAGGTTTACGAATTTATTCTAGTATCATTTGTATTTATCTTTCATCATTTTATTGGTGGTTGGATATGTGTGTGTGTGTGTGTGTGTGTAAGTACCTTAGGTTAAGGCCTACCATGTGTGTGCTTTTCCTACTCGGTGCAAGTCACTAGCCCCTATCCTATTGGAGGTAGTCTTGGAGTGTCCCACCCAACTTACCATTAGCCAGGTGGGCCCCAATGGTTCAATTTGGGATAGTTAACTATTTTTATGTGTCTTTTTCATAGTTTTTCATCACAGGGATGATTTTAGTGGATCATGAGGATCCAAATTTTCCTATTCTAATAATTTTATTTTTTTCTATTTATTTACCCATTAAAATATTTTTAATTATCATGGCTATATTTATTCTATAAACCAATTTTTATCATTTAATTAAACAAATCATTATGTGTTTCAGGTTATTAAACATTATTATATACCTAATTATATCATGTACTATTTATTCATAAGGAATATTCAACATATACGAAATTTTGGGATGTTACATTATTCCCCATTTAGAAATTACATATTTAAATTTTCAAATCATATCCCCAATTGAGAATATATGAGGATACATCGATTTCATTTCCTCCTTAGGTTCCCATGTTGCTTCTTCATAATTTAGGTTTCACCAAAGCACTTTAACAAAGGGATTTGTCGTTTTGCATAGAACTTTGTCTCTATGGTCCAAGATATTCTAGTATTGTTCTTCATAAGGGATGAAATCCTCTGTTTGTTCCGCCTTTTCACTCATTACATGTGAGGGATTAGGTATATACTTCATTAGGAGAGATATGTGGAACACATAATTCACTTGAGATGAGTCTGGTGTAAGTGTTTGATAATAGATCATTGATACTATACAATAAAGGATTTCAAAGGGTCCAATGTACCTAGGTGTAATAATTACCTTCTTTCCAAACCTCGTGAATCTCTTCCATTTTAATATTAGAATGAACACTTTATCTTTAACATAAAACTCTAGGTCCCTTCGACGGTTGTCAGCATAGCTCTTCTGATAACTCTGAGAAGCTTCTATATGTAGTCTTATGGCCTATACCTTTTATATCATCTCATTCACAAGATCAATTCCAAGTATCTTTTATTCTAAAAATTCTTCTAAACATGTAGGAGTTATAAATTTCTTCTCATATAGAGCTTCATATGGATCCATTTGAATACTTGAGTGGAATTTGTTATTGTATGAGAACTCAACTAACAGTAGATGTCGATCCCATCCTCCTTTAAATTCCTTTGATAGGGCTATAAGAATATCCTGGAGTGTCTAAATGGTCCCTTTAGATTTCTGGTCATTTTGGGGGTGACATGCCATACTAAAATTCAATTCAATGTTCAAAAAATGTTGAAGAATGTTCCAAAATTTAGAGGTTAATCTTGGATCATGATACAAAATGATCGAAAGTGGTTCCCTGTGAAGCCTTAGCAAATCCTTTATATCTATCCTAGAAAGTTGGTCAAGAGAGAAATATTCCTAAATAGTGAGTAATTAGAAGCTCTTGGTGAGTCAATCTACCACAACCAATATTATATATATTATTTTGAATTTATTTAGGAAACTAGTGAAAAATTCAATGGTGATGTTCTCTTATTTACATGTGGGTATGAGTAATGGTTGCAACATCCACTTTGAATTTTATCACTCTTATTTAAATTACTTACATACTAAGAACATTGAGGTTTACTCTACAATATCCTTCTTCATGTTATCCCAATGTAAGTGCTCTCAAAGATTATAGTACATCTTGGTATTTCTATGATAGATGGAGAAATATGTGTCGTGTGAATTATCCCATACCTCTTTCTTTATCTCAAGGAATGAAGGTACAAAAATTCTAGTTCCAAACCAAATGAAACCATATTTATTGATGTTGAATTCATGAAAATTACCTTCCTTTTCTGTTAACACCTTATTTTGAAGCTTTAAATCTCCCCTTGGTGCCTCATTGATCTTATCTTAAATAGATGGTTGGAAAATCATTTGACCAAGGTAAGATGTCTCCCCTTTTATTAAGATTTCCAGATCCATCCTTTATATATCTATGAAGATTGGGTCTTACTCAGTTCACTTCATGGATAGTGTGGAAGTTTATTTTCTACTAAGAGAAGTACCTACCTTATTTTCCTTTCCAGGATGGTAGTGAATAGAGTAGTTATAGTCCTTAGTCATCTCTAACCATCTTCATTGACAAATTTTGATCTCTTTCTATGTGAATATATACCTTAGAATCTTGTGATCATTATATATGTCACACTTACCACCATAGAGGTAGTGACGCTAAATATTCTAGGAAAAGATTACAACATCCAACTCCAAGTCAGGCATCAGGTAATTTTTGTCATGCATCTTCAACTATAAAAAAGCATAGGATATAAATTTATCATTCTTCATGATTACACAACCTAATATTTTCTTTGAAGAATCGTTGTATATAACAAACCCTTATCTATTTAAGGCTAGTGTGAGTATAGGTAAAATGATTAACCTCTTATTTAGCTCTGTAAATATTTTCGCACATTCTTCTTTCTGAACATAATTTACCCCTTTCCTTGTTAACTTATTTAGTGGGCAAGACAACTATGAGAAATTCTCAAAAATCAATGGTAGTACCCAGATAATGCTATAAATATAAGGATCTTTATAAAACTAGTGGGTCTAGGACATTATTCAATTTTCATTGTCTTTTAAGGGTCTATAGATATTTTCTCACTTATGACCATGTTCACTAATAATGTGACATTATAAAACCAAAAGTCACACTTTTTGAACTTATCATAAATCTTCTTCTTTATTAATATTTAAATCTTAATCCCAATATTTTCTTCATGTTCCTCCTTACTATTGAATTAAATGAGAATATAATAAATAAATACCACCAAAACATTTTCAACGTAATCTCTAAATACTATATTCACCAAATCTATGAATATTTCAGGGGAATTAGTAAGTTTGAAGGGAATCACTATGAACTCATATTGTACATAGAACATATAAAAGGATGACTTCTAAATATATTCTTTACTTAACTCTAGCTAATGGTATCCAGAATAAAGATTCACTTTTTAGAAGCATGGATATCCTCAAAGTTAATCAAATAATTCATCAATATTTAGAAGGTGGATTTTTCTTTATGGTGATCTTGTTGAGATCACAGTAATTGATGCATAGCCACATTGATCCATCCTTTTTTCTTAAAAAAGATCATTGGTTCACCCTCATGGTGATGTACTTGGGTTTATAAAATCTTTGTCCAAATTATCTTATAGCTATTTCTTTAACTACTAGATTTCTATTAGGACCATCCTAAAGGGGATTTTTGAGATATAATTGGATCCAAGTATGAGTTCCATTGAGAATCATACCTCATAATATAGGGGAAGGTCAGTAAACTCTTTAGGTACATCTGTATATTCAACCATAATAGGAATTTATTTATGCTTGATGTTTTCCTTTAACACAACTATTTTGGAAAGATATTCTTATTTAATGGTTTTCAACACCCACACCACTAAGGGATTTTCCAAAGTAGATTCATGATATTCCTTGAATTTGTACTAGAGTATAGGAGGGTTTGGAAAATTGAAATATATTATCTTTTCTCATTAGTTGATGTGATCTCTAAATAATGAGAGCTAATCCAAGCCCATTATAGCATAAAATTCCACCAAGGGAAGGATTATGAGATTCACTGAGAGAATCTTTAAATAGAAGTTAATAATAGAAGAGTCTAACACTTGGGTTGTAATTATCACACCACTAGTTGTTTCTATGAATATCTTAGATTCAAGGTATCATGTATGGGATTCAAAAGTTCTATAAAACTTGTAGGATATAAAAAAATTCATAAAACTATAATAAAATAAAACTTTTTCCATTATTGAGTTAATTTTAAGTGTACCCTGAACGACTTCATTTTCATGTTTCACCTCAACAGTGGTTATGGAATAAGCTTTACCTTTATCCCATAATCTTTGGTGGTTGATAACATTTACTTCCCTTGATGACCCATATTTTAATGAACAGGATTTTATAGTTCCATTTCTTCTCAAAGTTGAAGCATTGAACCATGGGTGGGGAATTCAAAGGTTCCTACCATTCCTCCATCATGTTTTTCAACTTCATCATTTTGATTCAACATTAATGATCTTAGTGGCATTCTCTCCCACACATAATAATTTCTACATAAATTTAAGGCAATTTATAATATTATTCTTCCAATATATTTTACATGTGGGTGGTTGTATCGTTTTTCCTTGTTTTTCATTTGATCCCTCATATTTAAACTCCATTATTCTCTTCTTATCTCCATATCTATTGGACCATTCACTTAACACCATCTCAACTTTGAGATCACATCAAACTACTTCTTTATAACTCCCAAGGTCTTGGATATATAGATACTTTTGAAGATGTGGTTTTAAAATCTAAAGAATATATCTATTTTTATATCATTGTTGATAAAAAAACCATAAGAATATCTTACAAGTCTTGTGAACATTTCCTCATAGGTCATTATAGATTCACTATGCTATTTCATAATATCTACAAATTCTATCTCTATCTTTGTTCAAAGATTTTGGTGGAAATAGTTGTCAAATAATATTTTTTTTAAAAGTATTACCACTCTATTTCTTCTATTTTATCTCTTGGATTTGTTTTCTTTATCAATTACCACCATTTAAAAAATTCTCCATATAATTTATATATGGATAAATTAACTTTCTCCTTCTCAAAACATTGGATTTCTCAAAAATATCTTCTCCATTGAGTTAGAAAATATTTTGTGATGAGTGGATTGTAAGATAAACTAAATGTGAGTGATAATTGATGCATAAAAAATTTTATGGCTAGTTTCTCCCTATTGGGTGAAAGAAGATGTTCCACATGGTTTAAGTTATTTTTCCTAGATTGAGAGAGTTGGGTAAGAATTTCTACGAAAAATTGAACTCCACCTCTGATTGCATTAGTGATTCCATTCATAAAATCATTGCATTTTCCCTCACATGGGTTATTATCCAGGTTTCTTCTAGTTCCCACCATTTTTAAATTAGAAATATTTGAACAAAACCAAAGTCAATAAGTGTGAATAAATAATATATTCGCATGTACAAATTAATTCTTAATTAATATATTATGGGATCCCTATGTTTAGCATTGCCTTTTTGTCAAATGATTCTTCTCAGATGATATACTTTGATATTTTATAACATTAAAATAAATAATTAATTTAGATATATATCATACATAATGATTTTTATAGATATTATGATTAACTAAAAAATATCTCTTGTGAGTGTCAAACTAGGTGTGAAGTATGGACTTTTTGTCATACACAACGTACAAGTTGATTTAATACCCCATGATACCTTTTAGGGTTATTACCCCTAGTTACATTTGTGCTAGATCTTCATCCACTTATAGTATCCAGATAGGGATTTCATTTCTCAAAAACCACACACTCTTATAATTTACCAAAACCTAATATTTTTACCTATACTTAGACTTTTCCTTAAAATTTTTATTAACATTTTCTAATCCTATATCTCAATTTAAAACAAATCATGATATAATAATAAATATAGAGACCCAAATTTATCATACATGACTATTGTATCAATTTTAAGATAAATAACATAATAGTAACATATTCCAGAACCAAAAGTTTTATTATCTTGGAAAAACTAGGTTTATTCATCACTAGTACATAATAAAACATAAAAACAAATTAAATCATTATTATTTATCCCCCTAAAATCTCTCATGTTATTTTTAGTACATGTATTCACTAGAGGATATACATCAAAGAAAGGGGTGAGATAAAAGTCTAATAAGGGGAGGAAAATCATAGAAGGAATATGATATAATAATCAATAGTACATGGGTGAGCATAATCATAATTATCAAATAGTAAGAAAGGGATCATAATTATAATCAAGAGGGAATGATTTAAAAAATCATGGAATGTGGAATATACATAAGAATAAAGAATCACGACGTAGTGGTTAAATACCACATATAGTTGTGAATAGAGCTAGAATCAGGTTCACACATAACATATGTGCATAATTCATAACATCATATGTGTGAAAAAAGATATCATCATGTTCAAACATAATACACATACTCTCTTATACACACTACTTTACCTAATTAATTTTAGGGAAACGTAATTTTAGTCCCACCTATCACAAAATGAATTTTCATAATCACACATGCCACATGGAGAGAGAACAAAAAGTAATCATAATCATGAAATAAATCCATGGAAAGGAATGAGTTTTATTTGAATTTCATAGAGTATAAATTCATGAATAACCTTTGGGGTTCCCAAATGAATAAGGTAAATCATATTTTGTCATACAACAAAATCATTATTAAGTGGAGAAGAAAAAACTCAAGAGGATTCAATAAGATTTTTTATAAATTAAAGTCTCTTTGAGAAATATTTATAATTGGATTAAAAATAATTTTAAAAGGGTAGAAACATGAATATCCCCATAATTAAAAAGAAAAATAATAATTAAATGAAATTTTAAGGACATTATAGGAACTTCCATAATAAAAATAATGTGAAAGAGGAAATAACCCAAAACTAAAGAGTTGGGTTTGAGAATCCCCTTACCTTAGATACTACTTTATTTCATCGCTTTTTTCCTTATGTATAATAAATTTAGGCTTATTAAAACATGGAACCAAAAGTGTATTTTGTTTATTTTTTCACTCTTGGTCAATTATAATAATTGAATTATATTTTTTAATTATAATTATTTTAGGTGAAACGTTTTGATATCATTTTTCCTTAAAATATCTCATCTTGCTTTGATTTAATGATCTTGATTTATTTCTACTTATAAATTTTTAATATTAAATCCATAAGATTAGAGATAAATTTATTTATAAATTTATATATTATAAATAATTAATTATAATCATCTATAATGGTAATAATAATTAGAGAGTTGGTAACATCCTTATAGGCGGTTAACCGACCATTGACAAGACATTGTAAAAAAAGTAGTTTTGATATACATATATATAATATAAGATTATATTATAAATATCCTTTTTATAGAATTATAAGATTATCAATATCATGTAATATACTGTTTAATTTATTCAGAAGGTTTTTAGTATGAAATAATAGAAGGGTAGATAGTTTTAAAAGGAAAATGAAATAAAAACAGGAAATGACAATACCTCTTTCTTGAAGTTGTTCTTTTTATAAGACCCTTAAATTTATATAAGAGTAGAGTTTGATTACTCCATAATTTCTTTAAATATGATAAGGGAATTATGATATGGTAATTTGTTAAATATTTACTTTTGGTAATTATAAGTTAAGTGGTTTTTGAAGGAGAACATGAGGGTGTATTTATACTTGAGGATAGAGGTGTTTTTAGGATAAAATACTAAATAATTATTTACATTTTAATTATTATTGTAATTAAAAAAATGATTCTAGTAATTTTAAAGCCTTACAAAACTGAATTCATTATTTTATTAAAAAGGAATGTGTAAAATGAAAAATTTATATTTAAATGGAATACTTTATCATTTTCAACTTTGGAAAACACTTTTTAGGACTTGAAATTGAATTTTTTGAATAATTTAACTTATTAAAAAATTTGGTTAAGCCTCAAGTTATTCAAATGATTAGGTAATTATAATAGTTTGAATGATCCAATTAAAATAGATAAGTTGTGTAAGAACTATTTTTTTACTATTCACTTAAAAATTGAGTTATATTAGAAAGTCTCCAAAAAATCACCCATAGAAAATTTTTATATGATTATTATAAAAATTAAATTCATTTTATAAAAATAAGTGTTTATAATAGGAAATTTTAATTAATAGCATTAAAATTTATAATTTTTAAGAATATGTTAAAACACTATTTATTAAAAAAGTGCAAAGAATTTATTTAAGTTTTTAATATTTATATTTATTTTTTACATTTAAAATATTTATATTTTATTAAATTAATAAATTAAATTTTACTATTTTTATGTCAATTTACTATTCCAACTATCATGTTATAATCCCCAACGATCAAGTTACAATTCCTAATAGTCAGGTTAATATTTATAAGGGTCATGTTATTATTCCAATGATTATATCACTATTATAATAGTCATATTAATTCTTATAAAAACCTCTCCATTACCTCATTCAAAAATCACCACAATTCCTCTATAGGTTCCATATTTTTTATTTCTAAAATTATGATTATTTTACTAGTGGTATTTATTTATTTATTTTTTCTTCATTGTGATGCTTTTATGGGGTCAAGATGATCCAAATTTTCTTATTCTCGTGATTTTATTTTTTTTCTATTTTTTTAAACATTTTAATATTTTCAATTCTCATGGATATATTTATTCTCTAAACATAATGTACTTATTTAATGAAATAAATAATTATGTTTTTTATCTTTTTAAATAATATTATATCCCTAATTTTGAAAAGTCTTATTTATTCAGAAGAAAAATTCAATATATATAAAATTTTTGGATATTACACCATAACTCTATACTCGAGTTCCTTTCACTTTTTCTCTATAATAATTTTCTTCTCTTTAATAATTTTATCAAGAGATGAAAATTCTGAACTTTTGTAACTAAAATCTATTGTTCAATAACATAAACCAACTTCATTTGAGAAAAGGTTTTGTAATAGAGATGGTTTTTTTCTACCTGAAATACACTAAAATTGGTGACTCCTTCTATTAAGAGAAACTTAATGATGAATTTATTTAATATTATTGTAAAATGTAAGATCTTCAACTTAACTATTCTAGTGAAAATGGACTCGATATAATCCTAGATGAATTTCACTATATTAAACTTCTATGTGTTGTAATGAAAGTCCAACATATAAACATATTGAATTTTAATGGTATCTTTATCCCTTTTTCTTCGATGAAGGAAAGCTTTATTCCAATGAAAGACTATTTTCACTTCTGTATATATATGATTAATCTTATAAACTTTCAAATTAACATAAAAAATAGTATCTTACACCTATATTTTGAAAGAAGATCCTGAATTATCCAAAATTTTGTGTATAACAAAGAAATATTTATTAAATAGAGGACACTCAATAAATCTCTCTAATTCATTCAAAAAATAGAAAATTCAACTCCATATATTAAAAACATAACATTATTGATTCCATAAACATCAAAAATTTTAATAAAACTCATAGATGAAATATGGCCTCATTTGTTAAGATATGCATAAAATATAATGGCCTCAAATTATTAAAACATTATTCAAATAAATATATAAACTTACCTTAAACAAAATATTTTAACATAAAAATTTAATTTTTTTAAAAAAAGAAAGTAAATTTAAAAAGGATTTTCAGCCATAAGAATTAGGTTTTCAATTTTCAATGTGAAACAATCTATTTTAAGAAAAAGTTCTGTAGAAGGTAGAGCTTTTTTATTCTCTAGGTATATGTGAAAAATATGTTTGGAATCCATATTTTTTTGGACTTCTAGTTACCATGTGAATCTATTTCCCTTGATACAAAATCTCAGGATCTTTCCAATATTGGACTATGTTGAGTAAATAATTATTCTTCTAATGTCCTCCCCTTCTTCACAGTGAACAAATATGTCCCTACATTAGCAAGAATTAATTTGATTTATAATAATAATTTTTGGTGAATTTAATTCCAATTCCATAAGTTGTCCTTTGTTTTCTTATCTTATTATATAACTTCTCAAATAATTTTCTTCTTGTGGTAAAGTTTTTAAGAATATTTTCCATCTCAACATTGGATTTTCACTTAACACTTTTTAACATGTCTTTATATGATCTTATAACTTTCTTAAGTTTTATCTTAGTGGTAAGCTTGGAAATTTCTTTCTTATCACTATTCAAATCAACCAATATTCTTTTATTCTCTTTTTTTGAACCAATTTAGTATTATCATTATCTATATAAATCACATTCATTCTCTTCTTATTTAAGTTTAGATTTTTTACTTGACTTTTCATGACCAAAAACAATAGTGCTTGAGTCGTAACAACCCCAGTCCCGCCTCCAATGTTCAAGGATGTAGATAAGCATCAAAAATCAAAACTAATATGGGAGGAATTTTCATAATGTACCTATACAAACACACTCGACCATCTACATGAAAAAGTGTATAGAAATAATAATAAAATATTCAACATCTAGAGAATAAATCATGCATATAAAACATCAAGGGAGTAAAAGAGTAATATAGTGTAAAATTAAAAGTATAAGGGGAAAAATAAACACCCAACTATAAATATTTCCTAACCTAAAAAAACTGGGAATGTAAAGGCTAAGAGATCCCAACTCTGAATCTCCATGATCCAACCATTGTATGTGGTAAAGTACACCAGGTATCCCTATACTCGTCTGCAATAACTACCAACCTATCTATCATCTTCATAAGACACCACATGTGTGGGAAAATTCCATGTAGGGTTGAGTATATAAATACCCTATAGGACACCTTTAAATATAAAGGGATAGTAAGAGACATGATAGGAAATAACAACCCAAACCAAGACAACAGAATAACAGAATCCAACAACATGGATACATACATACATATATATATATATATATATATACTCAATAAAAGATACCCAAATGAGAGATAAAGTGAATCTTCATCTCATCGTACAGTCCATAAAAGAGTGCTAATAATTCCAAAGGTCTATCAGTGATTCTCATCATCTTGTTCATCTTTCTGAAGAGACATCCAAGTTATCCACACCTCACCATTGTTCCTCATTTTTTAGGGGCACAATTTCTATGTATCAAATGCAAGACCTAGTACAAAAAAATTGTTCCACTCATACCCTAACTTTGTAGGAGGGTTCCACTTAGATAGGTATCTAGAGAACCCATGACATGTCCCAACAAGAAGGTTCCACTCTGATGGTTGAGGAACCATGCCCTGAATCCATAATAGGTTTCCACTCAATAGTTAATAGATGAATCATGGTCTATCCTTATAGGAAGTTGGCACTCAATAGTCGATAGAGGACCCATGGCATGTCCCATTATTAGGGTTCCACTCTAGTGGTTGAGGACCCATTCCCTTCCCCGCGGGAGGGTTCCACTCTGAATTTGAGGACCCATGCCTTAACTCAATGGGAGGGTGCCACTCAATAATGTATAGATGACCGATGCTTAGTATCCATAGGAGGGTTCAACTCAATAGTTGATATAGGAACCATGTCTTGTCCTTGCAGAAGGGTTCCACTCTAGTGGTTGAGGAACCATTCCCTTCCTAGAATGTGGGTGCCACTCTAATAGTGAAGGACCCATGCCCTGTGTCCATAGGAGGGTGCCACTCCATGGATAGGTAGAGAAACCCTGCCATGTTCTGCTCAAATAGTTCCACTCAATTGGTCAATCGAGAACCCATGCCCTTACAAGTAGAAGGGTTCCACTCAGGTAGCAGATTGAGGACCCATGACCTATCCTAATAGGAGGTCGATAGTCTAATATCTATTATGATCATGCTTGATTACTTTCATCATCGACTATAACCTAAATAAGTGTCCCACTCTAATCATCTCACATCATATCTCAAAATCCACCAAAATGGCTACCATCATGTTCTAAATGAAAAAACACTCAATATAGGCTACTCACAAGCTAAGATTTGAGTTTAAATGAAAGAGATATGAGAAGTAGAAGTTTTATAAGAAGGATAGTAGGGGTACACGACATGTAAGAGGACCCACACAACATTTTTCTCATTGTTTTATCTAGTCTTGTATCTTTCAGTACATGGATCGCTACCCATGTAGACCAACACCCAAAGAAAGGGGACTACAAGGCATGTCTCAACCACTAAGGGTACTTCTCATGCTCCTGGTTGTATCCATGTATAATTTTTCCTATATGTGTACTCAAGTACACAATTTTCCCCCCACATGGGTTCATGTCCACATGCTCTACCACAAAGCATGTCTACCCATGGAGGGTCACACGACGTGTGAGCTCATCACACAGCATGTGATCCATAATGTTTTCTAAAACCCAATCACCACAACCATTAGGATACTATACATATTTTTTTATTATTTTACACACTGTTTAGTATGGTTTTCCACAAAAAAAATAGATATGATCTGTACATTCCATATCTGTAAACATCACTTCTAATCTAACCACCAAGATACCCGAAAAAAAAAAGGGGAATCCTTTATTCATTGTGTCTCATCATTTGTTGGCCAGAAATGGACTTATGTTGATCCTTCTAACAACCGTACACACCCAGTACATCTCATGTACCATTCCATCTCCACTTCAAATCCTGGATCCACAAAAAAATCACATGAAACCTAAAAATACTCCAAATCCATTTCTAATTCTTCAGTTTGTTCATCTCACATGAATCTACTATGAATCTAGGGGTCCGATCATGGTTGATCTTGTCCAAAAATATAGATTCATTACCTTATGGTATAATGAGTAATAACATGAAGAAAATAGGGGGAAATCACAATAAAAAAATGTGAAACAATCATTGTTTAAGCATTCTTGGACAGAGATTATAGATTGAGATGTACGGGGTGAGAAACATGGCATAAATTGAATAAAAATAATTAAATTGACCCACGAGATCATAAAAAGGATAAATTTGTATAAAGATCAAATAAAAATTATGATGGTGCTTAATATTTTAATAAATTTTGGGAAATCCAAAAAATGATGAGTTCTACCTCAATTTGGAACATTCTTCGATGAAGAACGTGCTCACTGATGAATAAGAGAAGTTGTTGTGCTTACTACACCTCAATTTTCTTCGATCTTGAGTCTCATTTTCATTTGATCTTGAACTACCATGGAAAGGTGGTAGAAATTTATTCTCAATGATCTTAAAGTTTTTTTGAATAACCCTAATGCTCCACCATAATGTGTCATAAGTAGGTTAAATTAGTTTTTAGGGGTTTAATGACATAATTAAATTAATTAATTAATTAATCCACTAAACACAGCCACCAACATCCTTTTTATCTAAATTCCCTATTCCGACCCATTTTAGGTCATGTCTAAGGTAAACATCACATTAAAGACTCAAATTTAGTCTCGTATTTTCAATGTGAGACTCTATTTAAGAATTTTCCTTTTTTTCTTTCAAAAACCATGCATGCATAGTATAAAATATTTTTAATAGTTGTATAAAATTAATTCCAAGAACACTGAGCCTTATAATCTTACATCATCTTAGATCATGTTACTACAAATATTCCTAGACATATTCCAAAGTCTTACAAGGAAAAAAATGTCTCTGCATTATTCACTTCTTCATTCTTTTCATCCCTGAAAATAAAAAACTAAACCAAAAATCTCAGGATACTAAGCCCAAATCTAGGTCTCCCACTACCAGAAGTTCTCCTACATGATCTAGTGCTACCACGACACATGAAACAAGGGAATGGTTCATCCATGCATTGTATTATCATTTTAATCCTTAATTACCACTAGGTGTTTTCAAAAATTGGATCCATCCTCGATGTCTATCTCTACCCAGTCAATAACATGTGTATGGTCATGCATGTATCTCATTAGTTGTGGTACATGGAAGATGATGTGCATGCACTACAATTGTGGGGGTAGGTAAAGGTTGTAAGAAACTTATCCAACCCTCTGCAGGATCTCGAACGTCCTGATGAACCTCTAAAATAACTTTCCTCCCAAACCAGATCTCCTCAATCCTCATCATGGGGAGACACTCAGGAAAACGTGGTCTTTTTTCTTGAACACCGACATCTTATGATGTAGATGTAATAATATTTCATCCTAATATAGGCTATCCTCATCTATTCATAGATGAACTAGATCTTATCTATCATTATCTTCACTGTATTTTTCATAACAAGAGATGCCTCACTAATCTCAACCCAGCACAAGGGTGACTTACTGGGTCTCCCATACAGGGCCTCGAAAGGTTCCATGCTGATATTAGAGTAGTAGATATCATTATACACAAACTCAACTAATGAAAATTGATCCTCTCAGCTCCGGCCAAAGTGTATCATGAAATACCTCAGTATATCATTATGCACCAGGATCGTGTTCTCGATATTCCCATATTTCTAGGGGAAAGGCTATACTCATCCTCATATGGGTCCTAAATAAATGTTCATCATGGTTAGATAAAATATTTAAGGGAACCCTGTTAAGGGAAACAATCTCTCTTATGTACAACTACCCAAAACTATCCATCAAACTCTTCTCCTTGATATAAAGGAAGTGCATTGACTTTGTGGGTTGGTTAACTATCACCCAGATGTCATCATGGACTCTCACTGTTTGTGGCATCCCTATCACCAATTACATGGATATGTTGTCTCATTTCTACTCTGGTATCTCAAGGGGATACAACAAACCTTCCATAACCTAGTTCTCAACCTTCACCTACTGACACGTGAGACACTGAGACATGCACTCAACCACACTCTGTATCATGTTAGCCCGAAAAAATTTCCACTGATGGTCTCTATACATATTCCCCACACTGGGATGTACAGCCGAAGGAGAACTGTGAAACTCTCAACACATCCTCATGCATCATGATTGGGACCATTGTTTATCCCTAGAAAAGTATTACACAATTCACTCCTTTGAAAAATCCATCTAGTGAATCTTATGATGATATCTTGTTATGAAAGTCCCCATAGTCGATGTCTCCCAACAAGGACTCTCTCATGCACTGGAGGAGTGGAGGATCCAACACCATCAACTGAAGAAAAGCTTAACCTTCCTCCTCAACTAGGTTCTTCTATAAGAAATCCAACTACTCAGACAACTCATGTACCAAATGAGCATAGTAATTCCTACAAAGGGAATCTTCCACCACATTTCCCTTTCCATGAGTATAGGATATTTCAAATTTATAGTCCCGTAGGAACTCCAACTAGCACCTCTACCTCAAGTTTAGTTATATATATGTGAAGACATACCTAAGGCTCTGGTGGTCAGATTAAACAACAAATCACTCTCCCAGAAGATAGTGTCTCCACATCCTCACAGAGAAGACGAATACTTCCAGATCTAGGTCTAGAGTCACATAGTTCTATTCATGGGGTCTCAACTACCTTGACCCATATACAATAACTATTAGTCTCTACATCACTATGTATCCTATCCCAAGTCTTGATGTATTGAAATACACTACATACTCCATGCCCTCCTCTGGTAGTCTCAAACCCATAACACTCATCAGCATCAACCTCAACTCCTCAAAAGCTCTATAACATTGTTCAATCTAGGTAAAAAAATACCCATTCCACATCATGGTAGTCAAAGGTAATAAATATAGGATAATTCTTCAACAAAAATCATGTAATACCCTTCCAAGCTAAGAAAACTCCACACCTCTGATATTCTCTTGGGTGGCTCCCAGGCTAGCACTGCATCGAACTTCATCGGGTCCACAAAAAGTCCATATTCAGAAAATACATTAAACAAAAATTGAATATTATGGATCCAAAACTAGAACTTAAAAAGTTTGTGTCAAATATGGTGCTCTAAAAGAATTTTTAGGACCATCCTCAAGTGTTATTCATGATCCTTCTATGTCATGGAGTATATGAGAATGTCATCAAAGAAGACTACAAAAATCGGTCCAAGTACAGCTGGAAGATCTGGTTCATCCAAGCGATAAATATAATGGTGGGATTCATCACACTGAAAGTCATCACCAATAACTCATAGTGTTTACAGCGACATCAAAATGCTAGATTCGGAATATCAACCCCGTGAACTCTCAATTGGAGGTATTCAAACCTGAGATCGATCTTTGAGAACTAACTCACACAACACAAATGATCAAATAGTTCATCAATAATTAGTAAGAGTTACTTGTTATTTATCATTCCTTGGTTTAGGTGCTGATTTTCTAAAAAAATCCACAAGATCCCTTCCTCTTTTTTCATGAATAACACTGGAGATTCCTAGACGGACACATTGGTTCTGATAAAAATCTTCTATCAAAGGTTCTCCAACTATAATTGTGACTCACAGAGATTAGTAGGGGCCATCCAATATTACACAGAAGAAACTGAAGTGGTCCCAAGATGCAAGTCAATACAAAACTACTTCTATCACCTCGAAGTTAGTCCCAAAAATTACACAGAGAAGATATCAATAAAATCCTACACCACTAAAGGAATACATATGCCTAAAGATCCTATTGCGCCAAGGGATACACTCTCCAATTGATGGGTGATGGGCTACATATTCCTGCTCACAAAACCCACTCATCACACTATAAGAAGGTGTATGATTTGTCTACGGTGAAAGTCAATCTAGGCTCGGACTATGGAAAACCAATCCATACCCCAGATGACATCATAGGGTTACATCGTGATGACCAAAAGGTCCCATGAGAACCTCTATCCTCTAATAAATAGATTACACTAGCAGTAGATAAAATATATAGAAGAATAACTCCTCGTAAGAACCTCAATAAAAAGCTTCTAGGATGAAGCCTCAACTAGGACCTCCATCTATCACTTCAGAAGTAAATAGATGAAATAATGGCTCAAACCTAAGTCTACTACTACTGAATTAAGAGTATAATAAACACAGATCACACCTCTAATCATCTCATTCTCCACTAAGTCATATGACTTTATAGCTTGCAGTTGTCCATGACCCCAACTGCTAGTTGTCTGATCCTGACATAGGCCACCTAGTGGTGGTAGTGGAAGGATATCATAGCAACATCCACTACCCACAACTCCTACTCCTAGAGCCCCACCTGATACTCTCCCAGCTCCGCCTCCCTAGGGGATATCCTATCCTCTCCTGGGAGATCCCTGATCATAGTGTTGCCTCTGTCATGGTGGTCCATCCGTTATATGCTTATGCTCCTCAGCAAGTTGGGTTGGTTAATCAAAGTCCATGTGATCTTTCCCATCACATGCATATCATTTCCCCTCTCTGGTACTCCTGGGTCCTCTATGTTGTCCTTGACCACATGCTCTATTCTGATCCTAGGAAGATCTCATGTGCCAAGATCCTATCGACTGGCAGCTGCTAGCTCCTGCAGATGAATCACCTCTAAAATGTCCATTGTCGACTCCAACTTCCTGGAATCCCTCTAAAAAAAATCTCTCAATCACCAGTGCCTGATATAATACCCCAAAATAGTTGGGAATTCACAAGGTTACTACACTGGTATGGATATATTTATGGACACCTTTCTCAAACTTCTATTCCAGGTAGTATCCATATCATATCATATCGATGGGGTACTAGATTAGGCTAGTAAACCTTGTTGAATAATCATCCACTTCCATCCCTCATAGATGTACCTCCATAAGCTCCTAAATATTAACTGAGTGTAAGAATGAGTGGTTATAATCCTCATAAAATAGCTGTCAGAAGTCAGGCCATGACAGTGTTGACTCATCATGCATCTGTCTAACTAGACTACACTAGTGCTTAAATACTCCTTAGAAATGGCTAAATTATAGTGAAACCACCTGATCAGTAAATTTCTAGATAAAATTGAAAACATGGATTGCTGACTCCAACCAATCCTCTACTGTTTGGGGATCTTGCTCAACATGGAAACTCAACGGCCTATAGTGCAGGAACTCACTGAGTGCATGAATCATGCGTGGATCCTCATCCTTATCTACTAGCATGATCTTATGATCAAAAGGTAGTGGTTATTCTACCAATACTATGGGAGGAATAATCTTGTGGGATGGCCCCTAAACTAGGGCCTCATAACTCATTGGATCATCATCACAATTCAGAATTAGTAACCAAGCTTCCAATATTTAAAGAGGCTTCCTAAAAATTAAATCAAGATATACTATGATCAGATGGGAATATATATATGGGGAGATTACACAAGAAGGATAGTCAAAAATACTTAATCATATATGATTCATGTACCAATGTTCCCTGCAACAAATGTATTGGTATTCCGAGATGAAAATAAGGTATTCAAACTCATGGTGAATGGATATGTTGACTGTCGCACCAACACTGGGTTTCTTGGTCAGAAAGACGCACTCGAGACACTTTGAAATTTTTTTCCCAAAGTCCAAACCAAATCAAAGTAAGGGGACTACTCCAAATTCCATCATAAGGAATGAACTGCTCTAATTCCAATTAGTCATGACTGAACCCAATGGGGCTTGATCCACAACTATCCTAATCCCACATCTATAGGCTAGGGGCTAGTGACAAGCCTTGAAAGACATAACTAATATGGTAGGCCTATTCCTAAAGTACATGTATGCACACACCAAACCACTTCCATATAGAAGTGTGGGGTAATAATAATAAAATATGCAGCTTCTATAGAATAAACCATTCATGTAAAACCTCTATGGAGTATAAAAGTATAATAGTCTAAACTAAAAAGAAAAAGTTAAAATTCATGCCCAACTAGAATTTTATCCCATCCAGAAAAAATTGGAAAGTAAATTCTGAGAGAGACCATCTCTGAATCTCAAAGCTCTAACCACCATATACGGTCAAATGCACCAAGTATCCCTATGATCCTTTGTAATTACCACTAAATGATCTATCATCTTCATAAGACACAAAATGTACATGAAAATACCATGTAGTGGTGAGTATATACATACCTATTATTACACCCTGAAAGCTGAAGGAAGAGCAGTAAAAGACATGGTAGGAAATATACATCTCAACCCAAAACATGAGAGTAAAAAAATCCAAAAACATGTATACAAATATATGTGTGTGTGTGTGTGTGTTTTTTTGTGTGGGTGTGTGTTCAAAAACATAATCTTAATTGATAGAGAAAGTGGATATCCATCTCATAGTCCATACCAAGAAATAATGCCAATAGTTTCAAAGGTCGATCAATGATGCCTAGCATCTTGCATGTCTGTCTGAAGATACATCCAAGTAAATACACACCTCTCTATTGTGCCACATAGTCAAGGGGAATTATCTATTGGTAGAGGACCCATTAACACTCATTATATATATGAACCATACCCTGAATCCATAGGAGGGTGACACTTAGATAGATATCTAGAGGACCCATGCCATGTCCTAGCAAGAGGGTGCCACTATGATGGTTGAGGATCCATGCCCTAACTTCGGAGGAGGGTGTCACTAAATAGTCAATAGATGGTACCACTAAAAAGTAGATAGTTTACCCATTCCTTGTCCCAACATAAGTTTACCACTCTAGTGGTTGAGGACCCTTGCCCTGCCCCGTAAGAGGGTGCCACTCTGATAGTCGAGGACCCATGCCCTGACTCTATAGGATGGTGCCACTCAATAGTTGATAGAGGAGCAATAACCTATCTCCATAGGAGGGTGTCACTTAATAGTAAAGATAGGACTCATTCCCTATCCTAGTAGAAGAGTGACACTCTAGTGGTTAAGGACCCATGTCATGCCCAGTAGGAGGGTGCCACTTAAGTCGAGGACCCTTTCCCTGACTTCACAGGAGGGTTCCATTTAGTGGATAGGTAAAGGACCCATACTTGTCCTGCTAGGAGGGTTCCACTAAAGTGTTCAATCAAGGATCCATTCCATACCTAGTAGTAGGGTTATACTCAGATAACTGATAGAAGAATCATGACATATACCAATATGATGGTGCCACTCAAATATCTATGATGATCTTGTCTGATCACTATTATCATTGAAGATTTCCTAAAGAATCATCCCACTCAGAACATCACACATCATATCTAAAAATTAACCACAAAGTATACTATTGTGGTCTATTTGGAAAAAACACTCAGTATAGGCTACTCGTTGGCCAAAATACAAGTCCAAATGAAGGAGATAAAAGAGGTAGAAGTTTCCAAAAAATGAAAGTAGGGGCACGTCACATGTAAGGGGACCTACATGGAATGTGGTTACATTTTTCTATCTAGTTGTGTCACTGATATTACATGGATCACTTCCATATAACCCTACACAGTATGAAAGTGGACTACACTAGGTGTCTCGGCCACCTAGGGTCCTACCCGTGCTCCTTTTTGTGTTCATTTATACTTTACCATGTCTTTGTACTTAGGTACATTAAGTATCTTCACACACATGGTATTAAACATGTGCTTTACCACATGTCCTATCTACCCAGTGTTGGAACCACTTTGTGTATAAGGTTGTATTTGTTGTCAATAGTTGTCAATGAAGATCAAAATTAAGGAGATCAAGAAGTACTCCAATGACGTGGAGGAATGAAAATTCAGAAAATTTTTGTACTGGTCATAAGTCCAAAGAACATGTGTCAAAGGTGACATATTGTTTACAACAATAAATAATGTGAGGTGTAATCCATCTGAGGATGATTAAAGAAGAATGGGGTTTCA
The DNA here is from genome assembly GCA_963277665.1 of Viscum album. Lineage (NCBI taxonomy): Eukaryota > Viridiplantae > Streptophyta > Magnoliopsida > Santalales > Viscaceae > Viscum > Viscum album. The sequence continues at coordinate 58,393,721 of OY728125.1, forward strand.
ATGAAGACCATGAAATTCCTCATTATTGCATGAGAACCATGGGATTTGATAAAGACCATGAAATTACTCATGATTTCATGAGAACCATGCAATAGACTTCCTGACAAATTGAATCATATGCTCGGCATGAAGTAGATCATGATGGTTGAAGAAAAAGACAATGTGCAAGTGAATGGAATTCTAAGATGGCCATGCGGGGATTGGAACTCCAAGATGGCCATGCACATCACATTTTCACAGAAGATGATTATGATAAAATTGTTCCATAAAAGAATATATATCACGATAGTGGAGTTTGTGATGAAAGTAGAAGAGTTTCTGAAGGATACAAATCACCGAGAAGAATTATTTTTGAGGTGATTGTTCTTGTTGACAAAGAAAACAAACGACATACAAATTTGTTAACAAAGGTGATTCCATGGTGGCATTTTGAGTTCATGGGTTGTGGTTAAAGATCCATGTTTGATTCAAGAATGTCGAAAAAGGAATGGAAGATCTGGAGGCGGTACAAAAAGAGAAGATACAAGGTGGTGCCGTTTTCCAGTGTTTGTCAAATTTATGGGCCTAAAAATCAACAAATGGAGAAAACTGGTTTTGGTAAAGATACTTGCGCTCCGTGTACTTGAAGAAAAAGGAACTTGCGTGCCTAGTGTTTTTCAATATTAGAGCATAAAAAATGGAAAAGGAAAGAGGGTCGTGCAAGTTTTGGGTTGGTCGTGCAAGTGACCTGCGTGCCATTAAGAGACTTGCGCGCCGATACCTAGAAGGATTGGAAACTTGCGGGCCTATTGTTTTTCAAGAACAGAACTTCAAAATATGGAAAAGGAATTAAGGTCGTTCAAGTATCGGTTGGATCGCGCAAGTGAGTTGCGGGATAGAAGCTAGGGGAGATGAGCTGCGCGCTGAGACTTGCACGCTGAGGGGTGACTTGTACGCCGCCGCGCAGGTTGACCAAATGCCTATAAATACAGAACCACCCCTCCTCATTTTCTATGGAGTTCAAGACTTAGAGACTGTTCAAGCTCTCGTCGCGCAGGTGGTTGAGCCACAAAAGTGGTGAGTGGTCGCGCAAGTGATTTGGAGAAACTTGTGCACCAGCTCTTAGAAGTTGTGCGCCAATTGATGGTTGCGCGCCCAAGGTGATTTGGGCGAGAAAGGAAGTGAGTTGTGAAGGTTTGAAGTTCCAGAAGGCAGTGTCGCACAGGTGCTTTGGTGACACTTGTGCGCCAGTTTGGACTTGCGCGCCGAGGACTTGTGCGCTGTGTTGGGACTTGCGCACCGGGATTTGAGGAGACTGTCAGATATTGTTGAAGGACGCCCGTCTTTCTGGAGCTCCATGAAAGCTAAATGATTGCCTGATACCTTTTGGTGCAAAGTTAGATTAAAGAGGAAATCTAAATGAAACATGCATGATCTCATGCATACATGGAGAACTGATTCTGACGATTCCTAGTAAACTGAGCTTCACTTATTGAGTAATCACATCAGTGGTTGTGATTCAGGAAAACTAAGACAAGAGGATCTAGTGCATTAGTCATTTCACTAAAGAAGAAGGTTTGAACTTAAAAGACCATCAACTCTGAACCCTGATTCAAGCAAAGTATCATGGTGAAAAGGATACAAAGACTCCAATGCAAATCTATTGAAGAGACCTTCACATATATAAATTGAGTGGGACTTCACCAACGGCAGTGAGCCAGGGGGAGTCAACGGGAGTGACCTGAGGGACGCAGTGAGCTATCCTTGAACCTTTGTAAAGGCAGTGAGCTTGGGACAGAGTGACTGTGATCGAACCATTGTAATCCAAAACTAGTGAAGATTAGTGTAATTTGGTATGACCGGAAACTTTTTGTCATATGCTCCTTGGACGTAGCCATTAGTGGTGAACCAAGTAAAATTTTTGTGTCGTCGCTTTTCATGTAAATGTTTCATTGCTGATCATATCCATCATACAGGTTTAAGTAGTTCCTACTAATGTGGTAACAAGATCCACAACTTTAAGAAGAAAAAGTTGACACCCTGATTCACCCCTCCCCTATTAGGGTGTCCCGGGGTCCTACAAGTGGTATTAGAGGGAGGTTAACATATATTGGATACTCTCCAGTAATTCTTTTGAGAAGAGTATTTGAGTTACTTTCCTAAAGTCAACCATGAAGAGTAGTTTTGATGAAGATTCAGAGCAGAAATATATATCCACCAAGACTTTGACAAATAGGAAAAAGAAAGAGAAGAAGCTAATGAAGAAGTCCCTCATGACCAAAGAAGATACTGTATCTTGTTCTCCATGCCATTCCAATAATGAAGAAACATCAGGCTTGGAAAGTATCGAGCAGTTGGCTCAAAATTATACCATTGTAAAGGTTGACACCCATAATTAAAGATTTCAGGAAAAACTCAAAACATATCTGCATGATATTCCTGAAGAAAGGGTTTATATTATTTGTAGCCTATTCCAATCTATGAAGATTTAGATCACTCGATTAGACAGGGAAGCTGAAAATATGGAAAAGGGGTTAGAAAGAAAAGTTCTGAAAAGTATGAATCTCACCAAATAGGTTAAAGTCTTTGAAGAAAAAGAGGAAGTCAATATAACTCTAAAAGAAAAGATCCATGCACTTGGAGCTGATCTGAAAAGGAGAAAATAAGTCAAGAGTTTGTGTTTGGAAGAAACTTCCATTAAATTCAGGGAACTTGACTCATTGTAACAAAATAAAGTTATGATGCATGAAGATGAGGTTGAAATATTGAAGAATACTTGTGAAGAGAAGATGATCATGATTAAAGATCAGAAGATCATCCTAAATATTGAGAGTCAAAAATTGGAAGCCCAGTTGACTAAGATTGAGAATACACATATTGAGACTTCACAAAAGAATGAAATGAGTGATGCTTGTACACAATGTTTGTTGGAGGAATATAAATCCAAAATACCTCCAACATGTGACAAGAAGATTATGAAAACTCTTGATTATCCAGATCAAGAATCCGCTGCTGCTGGTATTCAATGCTCACTGGAGGATTCTATTATTGAAAGACCTCCAACATGTGATAATAAGATCATGACTTCACTCATTGATCTATCACAATCAAGTGAGAAATTGAAGGTACCATCCAAACCATCTTGTACTCATGTTTCTAAATATGTTCCCACAATCAGTGCAGGCTAGAAGAAAATTTGTAAACAAGTATGGATGAGGAAAGGTGAGAAGATGAAACCTACCACCATGGCAGGGGTGGATGGGAAGAAAAAGGAGGAAGTTGGTTCCTCAAATAGAGCACAAAAAATTAAGAAGAAGGCCCAACAACCTCATACAGAAGATACAAAGAAGAAAAGATTTGTGGGTCAATGTTGGTGCTGCAACAGATTTGGGAATTATGTACTAAATTGTTGGTATAATCCCTTTAACGAAAAAGCACAAAGAAAGCCTTTATCAAAGGGAAGAAATCCAGAGAAGAAGAAGCAACATCTGCAGGTCCAGAACCATCTGTTTACAGCAAAAAGATTTGGAATTCTTGATAACATCTGTGATGTATGAAATTGCAGTGGTCATAGGAATGGTGCATGCCTATGTCAATATATATCCAGAGCTGATAAGAACAGAAGACCACACAAGCCAGCTAAGAAAGAAGAATATTCCTTGGTAAGAAATCAGAATAATACTGTGAACACACATTTCCCCAAGAAGATATCAAGTAGAGAAGCTGAGGAGACCCAGGATTTTAGATCCCTGAAATTGAAGGGCCATTCATACAAAAGAAAAACTAAGTGGGATGAAACTCAGATGAACCCATGTGGAAGACCCTAATCAGCCACAAAAATTCCAAATGACATATTGGTCATCTGGCCAGAAGATTTGAAAAGAATGAGGAAACTTGAAGATTAAAAGGACAAGGCTAGTTCTAAAGGAAAAGTAAAACTTTCACGTGATGAAGACAGAGTGCAGGAAAGATTGAAAACCAAGAGAATTACACGTGTCAAAGAAGTTCTGTGTGAGAGATGCCAAAAATCTAGTCACATTGCAAAAGGTTTCCTAACATTAATACCAGAGCAAGAAGAAGTCCTTAAGAGGAGTAAGAATGTATCATTCATGATGGATGTTAAGCAGAATAATTCCCCACACAAAGTAGAAGAGAATGTGAAGAAAGCCATGCCACACCAGCAGATGTCAGAAGATATGGTCAAATGTGCAGGCATGAAGACTGGAGTGAACAGAGGAACTTGGTTGAGAAAAGAACCCCAACCATGCAACTCATGTTGATGAAGCAAGGAGGAACCACCTTATTCCCATAATCATTAGTGTATTGTATTTATGCTAATAATGTAGGGAATTGAAGGTGAAGCATGCTCTCAGGGGGAGAATCTGAGAAGTAGTGAATTATGTCAACTCTTGATAGCCAAGATGAAGAAGTTTCCATCCTTGGTAGATTCTTCAATTGATATTCAATGATTAAAATGATGAAGGATCACTCTTGATGAAGATAATGAGGAGTGTTATCCTTGAGGTGGGAAAAAATGAAGAAACTTCCAAAATCATTATTTCAATCAATATCAACTCCAGCTGGACTCAAATGCAGTTACTCTGTGAATTTCTTGAAGAACATATCAATGGAGAAGGTATGCCATTTCTCAATCTTTATCCCTTGGTTACTCAGATCAAAGATCATTCTACAAAGGGGGAGTAACTGAATTGATCAGTGACATAAGAAGAATGAATGTGCCCCAAGGTCACTTATCCTGCCTATAGCACTTGAATGTTTTTGATCTGTTTGTTGATGTGAGTGCAGGAGTTTCAGGTTGATTATTCCCTATCACATTTGATTTTCTTCTACCTTAAATAAAAGTGGTAAACTGTTGAAGACAAAATAAATGAGTTATCATCTCATGTTGGTATCATGATATATGAATAATGGTTGGCCTTGTTGACTTAATCAAATCCTCTTGTTTTCTACATCGATAATTCTTCACGGAAACTTAGAGTGAAGTGATTAATGAAACATTGCTTGACTATGGATTGATACCCTCCCTACCATGCGCTTTGTATTTCTTGTCAATAAGGGGGAGAGAAAGTGAAATGAAAGTTTGAAAAGAAAAGTTGATTGAAGAGAAGATTCTGATTTTGACATTGATGAATTCATTTCAGAATATGTATAGGGTATTGACAAAAAAATAAAAAGGGGGAGATTGTTGAAACCACTTTGGGTATAAGGTTGTATTTGTTTTCAATAGTTGTCAATGAAGAACAAAATGAAGGAGATCAAGAAGTACTCCAATGACGTGGAGGAATGTAAATTCAGACGATTGTTGTACTGGTCATAAGTCCAAAGAACATGTGTCAAAGGTGACACATTGTTTACAACAATGAAGAATGTGAGCTGCAATCCGTATGAGGATTATTAAAGAAGAATGGGGTTTCTATGAAGACCATGAAATCCCTCATTATTTCATGAGAACCATGGGATTTGATGAAGACCATGCAATTACTCATGATTTCATGAGAATCATGCAAGAGACTTCCTGAAAAATTGAATCATATGCTCGGCATGAAGTAGATCATGACAGTTGAAGAAGAAGACAATGTCCAAGTGAATGGAATTATAAGATGGACATGCGGGGATTGGAACTCTGAGATGGACATGAAAATCATATTTTCATAGAAGATGATGATGATAAAACTATTCCTTCAAAGAATATATATCACGATAGTGGAGTTTGTGATCAAAACAGAAGAGTTACTGAAGGATACAAGTCACTAAGAAGAAGTGTTTTTGAGGTGATTGTTCTTATTGACAAAGAAAAAAAACGACATACAAATTTGTTGAAAAAGGAGATTCCATGGTGTCATGTAGAGTTCAAGGGTTGTGTTCAATGATCCATGTTTGATTCAAGAACTTCGACAAAGGAATGGATAATCTGGAGGCGGTACAAAAAGAGAAGATACATGGTGGCGCCGTTTTCCAGTGTTTGCCAAATTTATGGGCCTGAAAATTGACAAATGGAGAAAACTAGTTTTTTAAAAGATACTTTCACGCCGTGTACTTCAAGAAAAAGTAACTTGTGCGCCTGGTGTTTTTCAAGATCAGAACATAAAAAAATGTCAAAGGAAAGAGGGTCGTGCAAGTTTTGGGTTGGTCGCGCAAGTGACCTGTGTGCCGTGAAGAGACTTGTGCGCCGATGCCTAGAAGGATTGGAAACTTGCACGCCTATTGTTTTTCAAGAACAGAACTTCAAAATATGGAAAAGTAATTAAGGTCATGCAAGTATTGGTTGGGTCACGCAAGTGAGTTGCGTGATAGAGGCTAGGGGAGATGAGCTGTGCACCGAGACTTGCGTGACGAGGGGTGACTTGTGTGCCGCCGCGCAGGTTGACCAAAGGCCTATAAATATTGGACCACCCCTCCTCATTTTATACAGAGTTAAAGACTTAGAGACTGTTCGAGCTCTCGTCGCACAGGTGGTTGATCCGCGGAAGTGTTGAGTGGTCGCGTAAGTGGTTTGGAGAGACTTGTGCGCAAACTCTTAAAAGTTGCGTGCCAAATGATGGTTGTGCACCCAATGTGATTTGGGAGAGAAAGGAAGTGAGTCGTGCAGGTTTTAAGTTCTAGAAGGCAGTGTCGAACAGGTGATTTGGTGACACTTGTGCGCCAATTTAGACTTGCACGCCGATGACTTGTGCGTCGTGTTGGGACTTGCGCGTTGGGCTTTCAGGAGACTCCTAGATATTGTTGAATCACACCCGTCTTTTTGGAGCTACACGAAAGCAGGAATATTTCCAGATACCTTTTGGTGCAAAGTGAGATTAAAGAGGAAATCTAAATGAAACATTAATGATCTCATGCATACATGGAGAACTGATTCTGACGATGCCTAGTAAACTGAGCTTCACTTATTGATTAATCACATCAGTGGTTGTGATTCAGGCAAATGAAGACAAGAGGATCTAGTGCATTAGTCATTGCACTAAAAAGAAGGTTTGAACTGAAAAGAGTGTCAACTCTGAACCCAGATGCAAGAAAATTCTCATGCTGAAAAGGAGACAAAGACTCCAATGCAAATCTATTGAAGAGACCTTTATGTCTATAAACTGAGTGGGAATTCACCAACGGCAGTGAGCCAGGGGGAGTCAATGGGAGTGACCCGAGGGACGCAGTGAGCTATCCTTGAACCTTGGTAAATGCAGTGAGCCTGGGACAGAGTGACTGTGCCCGAACCATTGTAATCCACAACTAGTGAATATTAGTAGAATTTGGTACGACCGGAAACTTGTCAGCGTATGTTCCTTGGATGTAGCCCTTAGTGGTGAACCAAGTAAAATTGTTGTGCCATATCTTTTCATGTGAATGTTTCATTGTTGATCTTATCCATAATACAGGTTTAAGTAGTTCCTACCAACGTGGGAACAAGATCCACAACTTTAAGAAGAAAAATTTGAAACCCTGATTCACCCCTCCCCTATCAGGGTGTCCCAGGGTCCTACACCCAGGGAGGGTTTCACAGTGTGTGACCCAGTCACATGGCATTTTATACTTAACTTTTTCCAAAACCCTATTGCCACACCACTACGGAAACTATATGACTTGTGTCCATCATTATAAACGTTGTGTAGTCTGGTTTTTCATAGAAAATTATATCCACTACACATTTTCTAAATATTTGAATGCCACTTTTAATCTCACCAATAGGCTGCTCCAAAAATAAGGGGAAGACTTCATTTTTCATTTTTAGTCATCTGTTGGATGGAAAAAATAATTTTCTCGATATTTCCAATGCACGTACATGACTCATAAATCTCTTGTGCCACTACATCACCACTTCAGATTTATGATACATGAATAAATCATCTTCAATCCACAAAGACATAAAATCCATCCATGATTCATTAATTCATTCATCAAACATGATTCTTCTAGGGATTCGGGGGGTCCGATCGGGCTTGATCCTGCCTGCAAATGTAGAATCGTGACCCCGTGATCCAAAGATTCATAGTGGAAATAAAGGAGGGGTAAGAACCTGAAATATATTTTAAAAAATCATTGGTTAATTTTTACTGGGCCAAAAAATACATATTGAGATGTCCAGGGTGAAAAACATGGCATAAATTGAATAAAAAAATTTAAATTGATTCATGGTCTCATACAAATGCTCAATTTGAACAAAATTCAAAGAAATAGTATGGTCAAGCTCAATATATTAATAAATCGGGGTATAATACACAAATTGTTAATTCCAGTATCAATTTGTATCAATCTTAGATAAAGAACACGCTCACCAAAGAATAATAGAAGTCATTTCATTCATCTCGCCTTGATTTACCTAGATCTGGAGTATGGTTGACATATGATCTTGATCTACCAATGAGAGGTGGTAGAACGCTCATTTCAATGATCCCAGAGTTATTTGAATAAACCTGGAGATAAACCATAACATGGATTAAGTAGAGTGAATTAGTTATTTAGGGGTTTAATGAATTAATTAATTTCATTAATTCATTAATCCACTATACACACCCACCAATGACTATTCTATCTGAATGCCATGCCCGCATCAAGCCATTTTCGATCATGTATAGGGTAAAACTCAAATTCCAACATAAACCATTGTATAGTATTTTCAATTCAATAGTCTTTATAAGATTTATCACATTTTATTTAATAAACCATTTACGTAAGATATAAAATATTTTTTAAAATTTTATAAAATTAATTCTGAGCACATCAGACCACGGAATCGAATGTCGTCTCAACACCTGGATCTAAAAATATTTCTAGATATATTACGAAGTCTTTCAAGGAAAACAAATATCTCTACATTACTTCTCAAACTATAAATTTGGATATTAGCATGGTATTTTCCTTACTTAATTCTTTTTGTTTATATTCAATTTTAATAAGCTTATAATTTTTCTCAATGCCTTCTTCTTTATGATCTTTTAACTTCTTGTGATTTTTTATACATATCTTCACTCTTTCTAACATAATATTTCAATTCATCATATGTATCAGGAACATTTTAATCAACATTAGAATAATATGAAATTTCATCTTTAAAATAATATATAATTTTTTAATAAAGTGTTTTTTAAGGGCTTCAAATGTTAACTTTTTGATGAATTATTTTTCAGTATTTGGGATATTATCATAGAACCCTATGATTTTCCTATTGTCATCATTATCTTTCAATAAACTGCTGGAAGTAATGTATCCTTCACTGGAACTCCATGTATCTAAATATTTCAAACTTTTCTTACTTTTACTCTTAGAATACTTCTTTGAAGTTCTCCTTTATTACCTTTTTAACTCTTTATAGTCTGGTCAAATATGAACAATATTTCTACACTCATAATAGATAGTCTTAGTTGTATCTTTCTTATAAAGTTACCCTTTTTTATCTTTTTTATATTTTTAATAGTATCTCAAGAAATTGTGATGTTTGAACATTCAAATTTACATATTTAAATGTTCTCCCTTAATTCGTTAAATATCACAACCATTTGATGGTTTCTTAAAAATATTTTTAGAAATATTATCTTTTGATTTCAGAACTCAGTATGTCGATGAAAACACTATTATGTTTTTCTTTCTTTCTCTATCAACATCCCCCTTTGGGTATACTTTTATATTTCATTAAAATTATGATCAACTCATCAAGACTAAACTTTATAATATTATTATTATCATTAATATCATTCCTAATGTATTTCCATTCACTAAAAATTATAACAATAAATTTATCCACAGGTTGATCTTCTAATAATTATTTCATAGCAAGGGATTTTAAATTATTAATGATAATCACCAACCTCTGATGAATTTATGAAATTATTTCTCCAAATATAAAATCAAGCACTTGATAATTTTCTTTGAGCATAGTTGTAACACCTAGATATTTTAGAATATATTTCCCTTTAAATAAATTTGATTTCTTAGAATTTTTTATTACACGCACCATCAACTTTAAACAAACCTTAATATACAACTAAAATATTTAAACATGACCATTATAACCCAGCCATAAAAATTAGTGGTATGAATAAGAATAACCATTTTTGAAAATTATGTATAAATATTTTAGACAAATCAAATATATTGATAAATAATTACCCAATTTTTGGTAAAGTCGTTATATGCTTCAAAAATATATTTTTTATCAAAAATGTTTTTATTAATTTTTTTAGTAAATAATGCAATTTATTTATAATAATTTTAGAAATTATATTTTAAAAAAGTAACTTCGTTTTTTAAATCAACATATCAAAATTAACTAAGGGTGAAATTATTTTATTTTTTGAAAAAAATTGATTTTTTTGAAAAAATTGATTTTTTAGTGAATAGTGAAAATATACTGATTTTTGTAAAAATGTCATTTTTTGATTGAAAAACCCAAAAAATATTTTTAATTTGATTTTAAATTAATATAAGTCGTATTTAGTTATAAATTATATAATTAATTATATATGAATCAACATTATATGTGATCTTTGTAAAAATATACATGTAAACTTAAAAAGGAATTTTTTTTCAGAATACCATTTTTTGTTAGGCTTTGCAGGATATTTATAAAATGAATTTCTATCACTTATAGAGATTTAATTTGGTACAATTTATTTCATGTTTGGAATCAAATAAATTAATATTATTTAATGAGTTCTAATTAATTTTTTGTCATAATTTATAGTAAAAATAGTAAAAATTCATCACCATAATAAAAGGGTAAATTGGGTTAACCATTGTTAAAATAAAGTGATAAGGCCACCATTTTCCATATTCAATATTATTATATGAATTTATTTCAACCTTATAACCTTATTCTTTATATCTATCTATTAATGAGACACTTGTTCATAAAATTGACCAATATAATACACTATGAAAAGAAAAATAAAAAAATGGCACTCTCTTACATTTAAATATAACTCATATTTTCACATAGGTAAAAAAGAAATTTGTGAATAAATATTGATTATTATTTTTAGAATAAAAAAAATTATTTTTATGGTGGTAATTTATTTATAATTTTTATTTATTATATAATTACTTTAAATTCTTACGCAATGTCGGCACAATATTTTAGTAATTAATAGAAAAATAAAATAAATGATTTTGATAATTTCAAAAATAATATAATTTGAGTGATTTACAGTGTTAAATGATTCTTATAGATGGATATATCATATTATTTATGTGTTTAAAGTCTATATTTTAATTCCTCCTTTGTCTTGATGTACTTAAAGTCTAGATAAATGAATTCTGTCAAAAATGGAATTAATGTTATTTTATAATAAATAATATACTATTAAATAATTTAAAATTCATAAAAATACTTTATTCCACAAAATTAGTTTTTTATGCATAATAATATCATATATTGTCAATTTTAGGTCCAATTTTCATTTTATATTAACTATCTTCACCCCTAAGATTAAAAACATTGTTATCACTATAATTGTCAAAAAGGGTTAACTCAGGATAAGGCAAAGAGATAAGGTTAAAAACATAATATAAACTTGTAAAAATATTAATGGATTATATTATTTAGAAAAATAATCATACTATCTTATAATCATATCTTTTGGGTCTATTTCAACATTAAAATTAATTTATATTAATTTAATACTTTATGAAATACTAAGAATGCCCCTCCACTCATTATAAAAAGAATCCTCCTCTCTATTTTATTCACACATAAAGAACCATTTTTTCATCCATTACATACCCAAATCCATTACTAAAATACCCAACCACATTATAGAGGTTTTATTTTGTACATAATAGAAACCTTTTGGGGATTAAGGTGTAAAGCGAATGAGGTTGTCCGAAGAAGAGGTACAAATTTTAATCTAATGTTTCAATTTTATTTCTTCTTATACCTCCTTAAAATCTACTTCAAAAAAATATAAAATACTAACACCAGTATATTACATATATAGATAAATTATTATTTTTGTTTTATACCTTATATCCATCTCATCTTCCATCAAATGGGAAACAAAATTGTCGTTCGTGTGTACAATGGAATACCACCTCATGAACCAATGTAATTTATTTTCCATCATTACCTCTCATGAATGGTTATAATTATTAATTTATAGTTTATATAAAATATTAATGAAATGTTCATCATTCTAAAAAGATAATATATCATCTAATTTTTTACCTTTCCAAACATTTAAAAATGGTAACATCATTTGTGCGAACGTGTGGACTACCACCTCCACAAATTGATGTGATTCGTTTTCCATCACCACATCACATGGATGATATATAAAAGTTTATGTAAATACATATTATGGTATTTATGATATAATTATAATTACATAAATATAAAATAATTCTTACCTTCTTTCCATCATAAAAATAGAAAAATGGAAATGTTACTCGTGCGAATGTATGGCTTAACGTTTGCATGATTACAACATAGTTAATTTTTTATAACCATGTTTCATGGTTGGTTTTAAAAGTTTAATTTATGTATAAAAATTTATAATTATCTCATATATTATTATTCTTGAGATGATGTAATAATGACCAAATTTACCATAATCCACCAATCGAATTCATTTTGGACATATGAACCAAATATCATCAAAACGTCAAATGTAAACTAAATTTATTGAGTAAATAAATATAACAAGGTTATAAATAAAATAAAAGGAATAATAAACTTTAAAATTATTATTAAGAATGTAAATAATTAAAATAATTTTATTATTCAGTAAATAAAGAACATGTATGATGATTCAGACCTATGGTAAGGGATTTTTGTCTCAATTTCCCTTCATTGAGGAACATTTAAATGTTATGAACCTAATTTCTTTTTTATGGTGTATATACTATCATTTTACATGTTATAAAATGAATCCTTCATACTTCTGTTGGATCTGAATCTACGGATTATACACAAGAGGGGGGTGAATTGTGTCTTTTTCAAATTATTACAATCTCTTCAATTTGGACAAATTCTGTTCACTATGCTTTTGCACGATTAAATATGCAGCTGAAAAAGTAAAAGCATGAACACACGGATGTATAGTGGTTCGGGGAACAGAAGGCCCCTAGTCCACTCCACCAACGCTCAAATCCACGAGCTTGGCGATTTTCACTATCTGGTCCTCGTTTCCACAGACCTGTCCACAACTGAGTACAGGCAGTTGACACCTTTACAAGACTCAGGCACACACAGCCTTCCTGGTTCAAACACGAACCCACACAGCTTAGAACGAGAAGCTGATCACTCAAAAAAAAAAGGTTTCGATAAAGAAACACTTCTCCAGTTGTTCTTCACAATTGCAACAGAATGCAATTGACAGTAGATAGATCGTCGTCTTCAGAAAATAAAGATCCGTAATCAAAACAGTTCTGAGTCGATCCAGTTGCAATAGATATTACCAGAAACTTCACAACTTCAGCAGCAGTAGATTCACAACAGGTAGTCGATGTAGAACACGTGAATCTGCTATCAAAATCTTCCTTCGGTAAAAAGGATTTCACACTTCTTCTTGATCACAGAAAAGAACGCCTTTTCACAGTCTCTGTTTTCTTGCTCGTCAAAAGATTAATAACTCTATATTTCACACACTTTCCCGTGTATATATATCTCCGAAGTTTCCAAGATAGAACATATATTCAAATCTGAGAAAATCTTCCGCATAAATAGATCCATGAAAATCTCCTTTAGATTCGCGATATTAAATGAAATAACAGAGCCGTTGTAACTCCCCTGAAGAATCGGCATAAAAAGCTCCGTTTAAATCAATCATTAATCCGTTGTAAACCGTCTCTGATTCAGTCAAAGTCGTATTTAAGAATCAGCTCGAAATCCGCCTAATAATCCGCTTGATTGACTAATTCAAAAGGAAATATCGTCTGTCAAAAATATCCCGACGCCAAACGTAGGGTTGATGACGTGGCTCCAAACGTAGGGTTCACAAACGTAAGGTTCAGAACGTAAGGTTCAGAACGTAAGGTTGAACATACATACTTTCTCTTCAGCATTCAAATGTAGGGTTGATCATCCATACTTTGTCTTGCTTCAACTCTCCAAAGAACGTACGGTTGATTATAAAAGTAAGGTTGATGATCCATACTTTTGAGAAACAAACTCAACACTGAAAACTAACGTACGGTTTCTCTTCCATACTTTTCAACAACGAAAACGTAAGGTTCCTTCCAAACGTAATGTTCTTCTTCCATACTTTTCAACAACGTAAGGTTCATTAACCATACGTTTCAAAATAACATAAAAAGTAAACTTTTCATCCATACGTTACGTTCATCAACGCAGGGTATGAACAGTGATTCCAGTACGCGCTAAAATTGATCTCGCGCTACAGTGATTCCAGAACGCGCTAAAATTGATCTCGCGCTACAGTGATTCCAGAACGCGCTAAAATTTATCTCGGAATAAATGAAGTATAAAATCTCGTTATATAAAATAAATTCCTGCAAAATACTCAACGAAATAATTAGTAAATAATTAAGGGTATTTGTGAGCATCAAAATCATCATAAAGAGACAGAGTATTATTTAAAATAATCTCCCCCTTTAAAAAACATTATTTTGATTTGTTTAAAAACAATACATTGCTCAACAATCTCCCCCTTTTTGATGATCACAAAACCCATAAAATAATAGAACTAATTTAATTGCAATCTTGATTGAAAAAAAGTTTTATAAAATTTTAGAATTTTGAAAGGATTAAAACAATATTTAACTATAAAATTTCTCCCCCATAACTCTCCCATAAAAATAAATTTTCAAATAGATAAAAGATAAATGTCGTATATATCCAAATGCTCCTATATATCCAAATTTCTTCATAGGAAACGAATGAATTTAAATGTTGTGTTTATCCAAATTCTCCCCCTTTTTGTGATATCAAAAAGAATGAAAAATTACGGATTTGAACACATTCAATATTGCACTGAACTATAAGTAAATGCTATAATTAACTGGGTATGAATAAGTGAATTTCTTATACTGGCTAACTTAATCATAAATCAATAAATAATAAAACAAAAAAGATAAGAAAAGAATTTTTATTCACATGCTACGACAGTGATATACAGAGGAATCAAGGTTTAGGGATAAGACAGGGAAAAAGGTGTCTATCTCCTTTGAATTGCGATCTTGATCTCTGTAAACTGTTCTCGAAGCCTCTTCATCATCCCATCTCCTAACTTGATGATAAGATCCCTATTCTCCTGAGTCATATGAATATCTTCAATCAAATTAACTCTGAAAAACTCATGCATTCTTTCTTCTTTTTCAACAAAAAGAGCCAGCTTTTCTGATAACTGATTCAAAAGAATCCTAATCGGTTGCTCTCCGGATGTCAACTGATCTACCAAAAATTTCTAATTATCTAGAAAAACTGACAAAGGGGCACTATTACACTGAAGATCGTGTAATCTGTCACTCATATTGCTCAGTGCTCCAGTAATTGCTTGAAATCTTCGAATCAAATCAGGTGAAGAACCTGATCCACTCACAGCACTATTTGCAACAGATTCAAATTTATTCTCCATGTAAATTTTCATCTCAGACAAATCATCTTTCGTTACCATCTCTGATTTCAACTGATCAACAGCATGCAACATATCAGTTTTAAACAAATCTACTTCCTGTCTTGAAACAGTACATTCTTTCAGCTTCTGAAACTTCAACTGCTCTAAGTTCAGAGAATTTCTGAGACTATCATTCTCAGATTCCAACTGAGAGATACGCTTGTACAACTCAACAACTTTTTCTTTTCTCAAATCAGGGGCACCCTGTGCTCTATTCTCATGTTCAGAAATAGGTTGATGAGGCAAGGCAAGTGGTAAAGAATCTGCATCTGATTGTTCTTTGTCCTTGTCCTGACAAGGTTGATCCACTGAACTAGCTTTTGAAGCCTGAAATTCTTCCACTGAAAATTCTTCCTGAAGTACTTCTGTATTAGCTTCAGAAGTATGTTCATCACGAACAGTAGTCTCTCTGACTTCTACTGAATGATCAAGAACAATATTTTCATGAACTTCTTGAGGTCGGGCCACTTCTTCACCAGGCACTGCCTCCATAAGTTGTTCTTGTGGAATTGCTTCTTCAACAGCCACAGCAGCAGTTTGAGGTTCTAGCTGAATTTCCGGTTGAGCTACTGGTTCCTCCATCGGTGCAGTCCTCTCCACAACAGCTTCTCTCACAAATGAATAAGAAATTACAGGTTCAGAAGATTTCAAGACAGGAGAGATAATTTCTTCATCAATTGACCTCTTCCTTCTAGATTGAAGTCCTTCCTGACTTCTCTCTTCCTCAACTTCCTCCATCTCAAAGCGAATTCTCCTTGCCACTGTACTAATCCTTGATTCTGCTTGTCCCTCTTTGGACTTAGCCGGTTGAGCCTGAGCACTCTCCGAGTCTTCCTCAGCTCCAACAGGTAAGAGTTTTCCTTTAATTGTGCTCCAGAAATATCCCACTTTCCTCAAAGTTCCAGCATTAAAAACATTACTGTGGTGACATTTCACCCCAGCACTTACCAATCTGATCATTCCTCTTTTAAATAAAAACAAAGAAATGAACCTTCCATATGGGAAAAAGGTCATTCTTGCTTCACTCTGACAGCAGTATCTCAGATATCTTATCATAAATCGAGGAAAATTAAACTTAATATCACTCATCAAAAGATACATTATATACATGTCAGGGTACAGAATTTTCTCCATCTCAGCCATCCTTGGTGCTAAACCAGTCTGAACAAACTTTACTAAGATTTTCTGATCAGGCTCCAAATCTTTAATAAACATCTTCTTTATCACTTTGGTTCCAAACAGAAAAGACATAATGTCTTCAGACTTATGTACAGAATCTCCAATATTCCGTAAATCGAAATGAAAAACTCCTTCATGAGGGCAGTTAAGAATTTGACTTATCTCTACAGATGATATGGAAAAGTCCTTATCCTCTATTTGAGCCAACAAACTGTCCTCCGTATCTCCAAGGCTAAACTGAACAGTTCTAAAGAAATGTCTCATTTCTGCCTCATAAAGAAACTCAGAATTTTCACTATTAAAAGCTTGCTCAAGGCTTTGAAACGATAGCGCTTGCTTCAACAGTAAATTAGTTTCAAACAGCCATTCTAAATCGATGACTTTACCTTGCAGTATTTTCCGACCAACTACTTTAGATTTCTTTGCAGCACTGCTCTCGGCTTCATCTGGACGCTTAGTCTTTGCCATTTCAACAACGATTTCTGAAGGTTCGTAAGTTTAGGGTTTGAAGATTCAGAAAAGGGTTTTGGAGCAGATGTGCGGTTTTAGGTTTTTGAAAGGGTTTCCGAAAAAGGTGAAAACAATTTAGAAGGTGAAACGGTTCTGACAGCCTTGATTCCCGTGTAATCACTAATCATTACTTTTATTTAAAACAAAATAAAATTACTTATAGTGGGAAACAAAAAAATTAAACAGAATTCGAAAACAGAATAAGAAAAAGAGAGAAAAAAAACTATTTAAAATTAAATAAACCTAACTCCCCCTTAATAAATTCAAACCTTGCCGTGGGAAGTGGTTTAGTAAAAATATCTACTAATTGATTTTCTGTATTTACGAATTCTAAAAATATATCCTTTTTTAACACATGATCTCTTAAAAAGTGATGTCTTATATCAATGTGCTTAGTTCTAGAATGACTAATAGGATTTTTTTGAAATATTAATTGCACTAGTATTATCACATAGAATAGGCGTATTATTGAAATTTAATCCAAAGTCCATAAGAGTGTTTTTCATCCACAACACCTGTGCACAGCAACTACCTGCAGACACATATTCTGCCTCGGCTGTTGACAGGGCAACTGAGTGTTGTTTCTTACTAGACCATGATACTAAAGACTTTCCTAAAAAGTGACATGTTCCTGAAGTACTCTTCCTATCTAATCTACAGCTTCCAAAGTCAGCATCTGAATATGAAATTAAATTAAAATCAGAGGTTTTTGGATAAAGCAGAGATTGATAAATAGTACCTTTTAAATATCTAAAAATTCGTTTAACAGCAGTTAAATGAGATTCTTTGGGATTTGATTGAAATCGAGCACAAAGACATACTGAATACATTATATCTGGTCTACTAGCAGTAAGATATAACAAACTACCAATCATACCTCTATATAACTTGTTGTCCACTGATTTTCCAGTTTCATCCAAATCAAGTTTTATATTAGTACACATAGGAGTTATAAATGTCTTGCTGTTTTCAAGTCCAAATTTCTTAAGTAAATCAGTAATGTATTTGCATTGATTTAAAACATTTCCAAAATCTTTTTGAAATATTTGAAGACCCAAAAAGAAATTTAATTCTCCCATCATACTCATTTCAAATTCTTTTTGCATTAATTCTGAAAATTCATGACAAAGAATTTTATTGGTCGATCCAAAAATTACATCATCAACATAAATTTGAACCAACAAAACATTATTTTTCACAGTTTTCTTAAAGAGTGTTGGATCTGCTAGTCCAACAGTAAAATCATTTTTCAAAAGAAAAGAACTTAGTCTTTCATACCAAGCTCTTGGTGCTTGTTTAAGGCCATAAAGAGCTTTAGTAAGTTTGAAAACAGAATCTGGTTTTTGAGAATTTTCAAAACCAGGAGGTTGCTCAACATAAACTTCCTCCATTAAATAACCATTTAAAAAGGCAGATTTAACATCCATCTGAAATAATTTAAAATTCATATAAGATGCATAGGCTAAAAGGATTCTAATGGCTTCTAACCTGGCTACAGGTGCAAAGGTCTCATCATAATCTATTCCTTCTTCTTGATTATATCCTTTAGCTACTAATCTTGCTTTATTTCTAGTTATTATCCCTTGATCATCCTGTTTATTCCTAAAGACCCATTTAGTTCCTATTACTGGATAATCATGTGGTCTTTCAACTAATTCCCAAACCTTATTTCTCTTGAACTGGTTCAATTCATCTTGCATTGCTATTACCCAGCTCTCATCATCTAAGGCTTCTTCTATGGTCTTAGGTTCTTGTTGGGATAGGAAAGCAGAGAATTCAACTATGTTTCCAAAGTTTCTTCTAGTTTGAATACCAGTCTCTAAGTCACCTATCACAGATTCTAAAGGGTGATTTTTTGAGGTTCTAGACTGTCTAGTCATTACATTCAAAGGCTCTTCAGTATCATGTTCTTCTGAACTGGACTGAATTTCTTTTATATCATTTTCAAAATCATTCTTTAAATTCTCAGGTCTCATGTTTTCATTAGAATCAGGTTCATCTATTTGTTCTATCCTTTTCTCAAAAGGATCAGATTCATCAAATTTCACATGAACTGATTCTTCAACAATCCTTGACTTTTTATTATAGACTCTATAAGCTTTGGAGGTTGCAGAATATCCTAAGAAAATACCTTTATCAGATTTTGGATCAAATTTACCAAGATTATCTTTGGTATTCAGGATGTAAACCTTGCATCCAAAAACTTTAAAGTAATTTACTTTAGGTTTTCTGTTATTCCATAGTTCATAGGGTGTCTTTTTCAAAATAGGTCTTATTAAAATTCTATTCATTATATAACAAGCTGTATTAACAGCTTCTGCCCAGAAATATATAGGTAGGCTATATTCATTTAACATAGTTCTAGCCATTTCTTGAATAGTTCTATTTCTTCTTTCTACAATCCCATTTTGTTGAGGTGTTCTTGGAGCAGAGAAGGTGTGTTTAATACCCATGTTTGAGCAAAAGGAACTAAATTCCTGGTTCTCAAATTCTCCACCATGATCACTTCTCAATGAGATTATATTAAAACCTTTTTCATTTTGAATAGATTTACAAAAACCTTCAAATAAACTAAAAGCTTCACTTTTAAATTTCAAAAAGAAAATCCAAGTAAATCTAGAGTAATCATCAACTAATACATAAACATATAATTTACCAGCTAAACTTGCTACTCTTGAAGGTCCAAACAAATCCATATGGATAAGTTCTAGAGGTTTAGTTGTAGCAACTTTATTAACAGATTTGAATGATGATTTGTGTTGCTTGCCAAGCTGACATGCATCACAGAATCTGTCATTTTCAAATTTGAGACTAGGCAAATCAGAAACTAAATGTTTCTTAGATAATTTATGTAAAGCATATATATTGCAATGACCAAGTCTTCTATGCCAGATCCAGGATTCACTTATATTAGCAGTTAAGCAGTTTACTTGTTGTTTACACACGGAATACAAATCCAAAGTATAAACATTATCAGTTCTGGGTGCTCTAAACTTAAACAGTTTATCTTTAGAAACAGTACAACTATTGTTAGTAAAATCAACAGTGTATCCATCATCACAGAGTTGAGAGATACTTATCAGATTGTGTTTTAACCCTTGTACATAAAGTACTTTGTTGATTGAGACTGTCTCTGGATCTCCAACTGTTCCAATACCAATAATCTTTCCTTTGGCATTGTCACCAAAGGTGACAAGTCCTCCTTCCTTTCGAGTAAGAGAAGAGAAATTAGCTGAAGTTCCACTCATGTGTCTTGAGCAGCCACTGTCCATATACCATATTTCTTTCTTTCTTTGGTGACCTGCTACCTCATCAGTTTCAGCCATGAAACACATATTTGCTTTTAAATTGGCTTCCTCCTTCTCTGAGCATGATTCAGAAGAATTACTTGAGTCTTCAGAAACACTCCAAGTAGCTTTCATAGCTTTCTTGTCTTTCTGCTCATAATCATCTCTTTTGAAGAATTTCTTCTTCTTTGCATCTTTCAATTTTGGGCAATCTGGTCTGATATGTCCCATCTTTTTGCATTCATAACATCTCACTTCCTTGCTATCCTTTTTAAAGGATTTCTTGAAGTCTTTCTTCTTACTATAAAACTTTCTGAATTTTCTGGCTAGCTGTGCCAGTTCTTCATCCGAATTTGAAGAATCAGAGCTTTCTGATTTAGCACTCACTTCTTTGTTCTTCATCTTTCTATCCTTTTGTTGAGAAGTCACTTTCAAAGCAGTATTTTCCCTTTTTATGTAGACTTTATGCTCATTTACCTCATCTTGCATTTCAGCTTCGTACATCATCAGTGTACCAATCAGTTCTCTCATAGTTAGATCTTTAACAGAAGTTGATTGTCTGATTGCTGCAGAGATTCCATTCCATCGAGTAGGAAGTACTCTCAGTACCTTCAACGCTTGATCAGCCTGCTTGATTGGTTCTCCTAGAGCTGTTATATTATTGACAATTTCTGTCAATCTTCCATTCATCTGAGTGATGCTCTCTCCTTCAATCATTCTGAAAGTATCGAATTTTAACTTAGCAGTTGCATATCTCATCTGTCTTACATTATCTATTCCTTCATAAGCAACAGCTATTGTTTGCCACATTTCATATGCAGTCGGGCATTGAGATACTCTGTTAAATTCGTCTGGTCTTAGACCACAGATGATTGCATTCATAGCTTTTGAATTTATGTCATACTCAGCCTCTGTAGCAGCACTCCATGTATCGGGATTTTCAGGAATTTCATAGGGAGTCAGAATCTTTGAATAGACTCTGTAACCAAGATTTTTCAGATAAATAATCATACGTGATTTCCAGCAGCCATAATTATCTCCATTAAAGTAAGGTGCTCTGACCATTGACATTCCCTCTCTCATATCAGCCATGATACACTATGTATAATCTTTAAATACTTCTAGCTTGATAGGACTTTAGAAATAAGAAGCTCCTCCTCTGATACCAATTGTTGGATCTGAATCTACGGATTATACACAAGAGGGGGGTGAATTGTGTCTTTTTCAAATTATTACAATCTCTTCAATTTGGACAAATTCTGTTCACTATGCTTTTGCACGATTAAATATGCAGCGGAAAAAGTAAAAGCATGAACACACGGATGTATAGTGGTTCGGGGAACAGAAGGCCCCTAGTCCACTCCACCAACGCTCAAATCCACGAGCTTGGCGATTTTCACTATCTGGTCCTCGTTTCCACAGACCTGTCCACAACTGAGTACAGGCAGTTGACACCTTTACAAGACTCAGGCACACACAGCCTTCCTGGTTCAAACACGAACCCACACAGCTTAGAACGAGAAGCTGATCACTCAAAAAAAAAGGTTTCGATAAAGAAACACTTCTCCAGTTGTTCTTCACAATTGCAACAGAATGCAATTGACAGTAGATAGATCGTCGTCTTCAGAAAATAAAGATCCGTAATCAAAACAGTTCTGAGTCGATCCAGTTGCAATAGATATTACCAGAAACTTCACAACTTCAGCAGCAGTAGATTCACAACAGGTAGTCGATGTAGAACACGTGAATCTGCTACCAAAATCTTCCTTCGGTAAAAAGGATTTTACACTTCTTCTTGATCACAGAAAAGAACGCCTTTTCACAGTCTCTGTTTTCTTGCTCGTCAAAAGATTAATAACTCTATATTTCACACACTTTCCCGTGTATATATATCTCCGAAGTTTCCAAGATAGAACATATATTCAAATCTGAGAAAATCTTCCGCATAAATAGATCCATGAAAATCTCCTTTAGATTCGCGATATTAAATGAAATAACAGAGCCGTTGTAACTCCCCTGAAGAATCGGCATAAAAAGCTCCGTTTAAATCAATCATTAATCCGTTGTAAACCGTCTCTGATTCAGTCAAAGTCGTATTTAAGAATCAGATCGAAATCCGCCTAATAATCCGCTTGATTGACTAATTCAAAAGGAAATATCGTCTGTCAAAAATATCCCGACGCCAAACGTAGGGTTGATGACGTGGCTCCAAACGTAGGGTTCACAAACGTAAGGTTCAGAACGTAAGGTTCAGAACGTAAGGTTGAACATACATACTTTCTCTTCAGCATTCAAACGTAGGGTTGATCATCCATACTTTGTCTTGCTTCAACTCTCCAAAGAACGTACGGTTGATTATAAAAGTAAGGTTGATGATCCATACTTTTGAGAAACAAACTCAACACTGAAAACTAACGTACGGTTTCTCTTCCATACTTTTCAACAACGAAAACATAAGGTTCCTTCCAAACGTAATGTTCTTCTTCCATACTTTTCAACAACGTAAGGTTCATTAACCATACGTTTCAAAATAACATAAAAAGTAAACTTTTCATCCATACGTTACGTTCATCAACGCAGGGTATGAACAGTGATTCCAGTACGCGCTAAAATTGATCTCGCGCTACAGTGATTCCAGAACGCGCTAAAATTGATCTCGCGCTACAGTGATTCCAGAACGCGCTAAAATTGATCTCGGAATAAATGAAGTATAAAATCTCGTTATATAAAATAAATTCCTGCAAAATACTCAACGAAATAATTAGTAAATAATTAAGGGTATTTGTGAGCATCAAAATCATCATAAAGAGACAGAGTATTATTTAAAATAATCTCCCCCTTTAAAAAACATTATTTTGATTTGTTTAAAAATAATACATTGCTCAACAACTTCATGGTATTTTAAGTTTCAATTCAAAATATTTTAACATATATGATTTGACCTGAATGTTTCCAAGTGGTATGGATTTCGTAACTCAGTTTCATTTCATTGGGTTATATCACTTCTTCATTGATTATATTATATCAAGATTATGTGTGAAATGGAACATTTTTTATTTAAGTTTTATTTACAATTTTTTTGTGGATATAAGTTTGTTCCAAATAATCACTTCATTGATTAATTCTCATTTCAGTAGTTTGATATTTGTAAAATCTTTTGTCTTAATTTCCACTTCATTGAAACATATTTAGTATTATATGTAGGTTTTGGGCATAGAAAAAGCACAGTATGGGCATGTACCCAACTTTGAAAATTTCCATTGAATCGATGATTAATCTGAGATCAATACGATGATGAATTCCAGTATCCATGGAATTAAATTAAAGATACAAGACAATGGAGGGAACCCACAACCAGGAATAGTGGATCAACATATTTTTTATAATTAATTTAATTAAATTATAGAATTACCTCCAAGGTGATTCGTTCTTAGTTGATACATCTTACCACGGGTTTGAGATGTGGATTCATTGCGATGTATAATCCAAGGATAAGAATCCTCTAGTGGTGATCCACACATGCTCCATGTATCTCTAGACATCTCTGAAGGAGTATCCAGGTGCTAGCGGGGAAGATACTTACACTTGTGATGTCTGCTTTTGATCACCTTGAGAATTGATTCAAAGCATTGTCCTAGAACTGGTGTAGGAGGATCTATCTCATTTTTTGAGAGCGTTTTTTGGAGAGGTAATATTTCTATAGGATTGAGATATTTTCTATGATGATTTTATGCAAACAACGATTGGTTATCTGACCGAATGAACCCTTGGCTTTAATAGAAAATAATAACATAACGGGGAATTTAATTCACCAGGTAATGATAAATAATTAGCATAGGTGTTGTAACTTAATTTATTATTCCATGTGAAACCCCATCTCAAATAATAATAGCAATGATATTATTTCCATGACATGTTATTAACTTTCACGTTATATTTAAATATTATTTAACCAAATAATATTTAATATTATTTCTCAATGGACCCATAACATAGTCCGCTAATCCTCCTTAATATTTATCGGGCCTTGAATAATGACTATTTATTTATTAAATAAGTATAACTGCTTTATTCTCCAATAAATAAATATTCCATCCTCAATATATTCTCTCGAATAACTAGCAACAAAATAAATTCAATTAGGCCTACTTGAATAATTATTAAACCACAAATGGGAATAATATTTATTCAACTTGTTAAATATATAAATTATTTAAATGAGATATTGGCTACACTTAGTGTGTGACCCTCTAGACTACTTTCTTGTTAAAAATATGAGGGATTGCCTAAATTCAAATATTATTATCTAGCAACAGTTCAAGGCACCTAAGAGAAAGAAGTTGATGTTGGAATGACATGCCACCGCATATGAATGCTTACCATGTAATATAATCACTTTGTCCTAATATCTCCAATCAAGAAGGTTTCATGCAAGTTCAATCAACCCATGTGCTCGATTTCTCATTCTTTGATTTCTTAGAATTGAAATTACCTAGATAACACCATGGGAATGGATTTAGTTAGAATATATCACGTTTATCAAAGGGCTTGAGATATATACTTTTGTAGAAGTGAAAAGTCCATTCTCACATTATTCATTAATGCAGTATTACTCGTGACGCACCAAACATATCCTACCTTGCTGCAAACATATGTCATCATA
This sequence comes from Viscum album, assembly GCA_963277665.1. Taxonomy (NCBI): domain Eukaryota; kingdom Viridiplantae; phylum Streptophyta; class Magnoliopsida; order Santalales; family Viscaceae; genus Viscum; species Viscum album. The sequence goes on from OY728125.1 coordinate 58,418,920, forward strand.
GTTTTCATCAATACATCTAAGTGTGTGAGTCATAATACCCATTAATAATAATCTTAAATTCTAAGGACCAATACGCACATCAACATATAGGAACATACAATGAAACTTATGAATGTTGATTTCCTACTGGCGAGTCTTGTTCTCATAATATCCTCCTGAATATTACCAAGGACGTGTACCATGTGAAGGTGCCTCACAGTTTCATGAGTCCCCACCCCCAATTGCCTATATCATTTGTGACCCTTAAAATGATATCATATGGCCAAAGAACACTATTCAATAATGGGGTCATGGCACTTCTGGGCTCTCAACATAGTAGGGATCTACTATTACCTTTTAACGCGACAGCTATTCTTAGAACATTTTCACATACTATGTCACATAGAAGAAAAATCATGATATGATAAGTAGTTTATTAATATTCATCCAATGAATACATGTTTATCAAAAAGTAATAAGAAGTTGGTTTCTAGGGAACTAACTCCAACAGACTCCCACATACACTAGAGCTAACTGCTAATAGCCTTTAGTCTGCTAGCTCTCACATGATATTCATACTTCTGATAAGATAGGACTTTATTCAAGGGTTCTTCCATGATCTCTTCATTGTACACTTAACTTATAGCAACTTCATCCCTTTGATAGAAATTCCTCAAGAGGTGATACTTTTGGAGTATGTGCTTTGTCCGTTGATGTGACCTTGGATATTTTTCAAGAGCCACTATTGTTGTATTATCACAGTAAAATGTAATGGAATATTTACTGCTAAGAACCACATTAATCTCTTGAAAAAAAATTCTGAATCCAGATAGATTTCTAAACTATATCAGAAGCTTATATATATTTGGACACCGCTATAGAATTAGCAATAACTAGCTACTTTGAACTCTTCCAGCTCACCGCTCCTCCATTGGGACAAAAACATATCTTGATTGTGACTTCTAATCCTTATGATCTATTTTAAAACCAGCATCATAATACCATCTAATGACATGCTCCTAGTCTCCTCCATACACAAGGAACATATCATTAGTTCTTATCAGATACTTAAGGATAGTCTGGAAAGCAGACCAATGTTGTTCTCTGGGATCATCTTAATATTTTCATACCATTCTCAGTTCATAGGAAACATCAATTATGGTACATAACATGGAATACATGATATATCCTATTGCTGAAGCGTATAGAATCTTAATTATCCTATCTTTCTCGTTTTGTGTCTGGAGACACATTTTCTTGGAAATATATATACCATGTGACACTGGAACCAATCCCCTCTTGGATTTTTCTATACTAAATCTCTTTAGTATCTGGTCAATGTATGTACTTTGACTTTGTCCAAGCAGTGTCTTGGATTTATCACAAATGATCTTGATCCCAAGAATGTAGGTTGCTTCACCTAAGTCCTTCAGGGATAAGAACTTGTTCAACCAGTCCTTGACTAACTGCAAGACTGATATGTCATTTCCAATAAGAAATATGTCTTCAACATACACTACTAGGATAATGAATGAATTTCAATTAAAATTCTTGTAAATACATGGATCACATTCATTCTTAATGAAACCAAATTCTATTATGGATTCATCAAATCGAATTTCCCATGATCTGGACGCTTTATTTAATCCATAAATGGATCTTTGCAACTTTAATACCCTTTTGGTATCACCTGGTGTCACAAACCCTTATGGCTATGTCACATAGAAATATTCATAAAGCTTCCCATTTAGGAATGCAGTTTTCACATCCATCTACCAAATCTCATAGTCATGGAAAGTTTCTATATAAAGTATGATTTTTATGGATTTAAACATGGAAATTGGTGAAAAGTTTTCATCATAGTTAGTTCATTAGTGTTTTTTAAAACCTTTATCCACTAGACTTTCTTTATAGGTACTAATTTGACCTTCCATGTCTAGTTTCTTTTTGAAACCCTATTTACACCTTATAATATTTACATCAACAGGTGCATCGACCAGAACCCAGACTTGGTTCTGATACATGGAATCTATCCCAGAATTCATAGCTTCTAGCCATCTTGTTGATTCTGAGCTCCCTATTAATTCCTTGTAGGAGAGAGGTTCATCATTGTCCAAAACTAATGAGCCACCTTCCTTGGTGACAAGGAAACCATATCTCTCTAGTTCCCTTACCTCTCCTGTGATCCTACACAATACTTGTGTTTCAGGAACAACCTCTTCCATGGGGGCCTGTAGAACTTGTTCCTGTACCAACTCCTATTTATCTTGAGAATCAACTTCATCTAAGTCAATCTTTCTACCACTATCCTTTTTTAGGATGTGATCCCTCTCAAGAAAGATATAATTTTTACCAACAATCACTTTCATGTCTAAGGGGTTTTATAGGTAGTATCCCTTTGCTTCCTTTGGATACCCTATAAAGATACACTTCATTCCATGGGGTTTTAGTTTGTTTCCAGAGAAAGCCTTTAAAAATTTCTTGTATCCCCATACACGTGTATGAGACAAAAAGGTTTTCTTTCCACTCCATTGCTCGAAGGGAATCCCATTTTCTGCCTTAGTTGGTACTTAGTTTAATGTTTATGCCACAGTTTGCAATGGATATTCCCAAAATGATAATGGAAGATATGAATGACTCATCATCGACCTTTCCATGTCCAACAAAGTGTGGTTACTCCTTTCACTAACACCATTACACTTTTTTTATAAGGTTGAGTGAGTTGAGATAGAATCCCAGACTCTCATAAAAGGTTGATGAACTCTTGGTTAATATATTCTCCACCTAGATCTGATTGAAGATTTTTTATTTTCTAACCAATATGATTCTCTACTTCATTGTTGAACTCATTGAATTTTTCAAAAAACATGGACTTATACCTCATTAATTATACCTAGAAATATCTACTCAAGTCATTATTAAAAGTAATGAATTAATAATACCCACCTCTAGATTCTACTGGAAATGGTCCACACACATTAGTGTGTACCAATCCTATAAGCTTTGTGGCCTTTTTACCCTATCCACCAAATGGTAGTTTGGTCATTTTCCCTTGTAAACAAGCATGACATATGTCAATTGGTTTTAGCTTGGAAGAGTCTAAATAACCATCTTGATAGAGCCTTTTAGGCACTTATCATTTATATGACCAAGAGAGTAATGCCACAACTAGGTGTTGTATGAGTCATGTAAACTTGGTTTATTATTAATTTCCAACACTTGGTTCTCATAATTTAATACATAAAGATATTTATTTAAATGAATCATACCATAACATATGTTGTCCTTATAAAAGTATCAACATTTATTTCTGAACGTGAAAATAAATACACCTGTATCTAAACTCGATACAGAAATTATGTTCTTGGTAACACTAGGTACATAAAAACATCCATGTAAAACCAAAATAATTTTTGTCAGCAATGTGAGGTTGTAGTCACCAATGGAAAGAGCATCCATCCTTGCACCATTAGTAGCTCTTAGATTCACCTCTCCTTTGTAAATTTTCTAGAATCTACCAGGTTCCTGCATTTGAATACAAATGTGAGCCCCAAAAGTTTTATCTAATACCCAATGTGTAGAAATGGAAATATTTCACTTGATAACGAATGCACCTTTGGATTCCCCTTACCTCTAGCTGCAGTTTCTCTTCTAGTGTCATGACTTTACACATGCAAAACATACTACCTTCTTTTCCTTTCTCTACTTATGGATCTTTTTCTTCTTGGTTGGATGGTGCTCAGAGGCTTTAGATTGTTTATAAATCTTACTCCCCTTTTCCTAGTCCTTCCTCTTCTTATTCACCATAATTACTATGGGTTTTTTAGGCCCCAAGTCCTTATCAACTTAGAGAATCATGGTAAGAATCTATAATACTCTTCTCATTATTTCTCATATTATAATTTCCAATAAAACTAGAGAAGGTATTAGGCAGTGATGATAGTATGAGATATGTACACAAATCATCTGGGAATTTAATCCCTAAGATGATCAGATGCTCAATTTAGCCAAAAAGATTGACTATATGTGGTCCAACTGGTACAGACTCTCCAATATTAGTAGTGAACAAAGCATTGGAGATCTCATACCTCTCATATCTCTCCTTCTCTTGAAAAAGATCTTGAATGTGAGACATCATGCTATAAGAATCCATTTCCTCATGTTGATTTAAGAGCTCATTAGTCATGGATGATAGCATGAGGCACTGAACATTTGTAGCGTCATTCAGATGTTTCTTGAACATAGAGAGTTCCTCATAATTTTCCTCATTTCCAGGCACAATTGGTAAAGGCTCTTCCATCTCATAAAGTTTCCTCTCATGGAGAAGGATAACTTGAAGGCGCCTTTACCACTCTTGGAAATTAGTGCCGATGAGAAGGTATTCCTTCTCAAGTATGGATCGCAATAATATATTTGATGTCATTTTGATTACTATTTCTAAAAATTAAGATGAAGATATTTTTAGTACTTTATCTTGATAAATATAGACAAATAAATTAATTAACATGTATTAGTCTCCCACTATTTTGTTGGAACCCATATATCCCTCACCATTGGCTTTGGAATATCTTGTTTCTTGGACATTCTAGTGGTGAGGATCCATATTTACCTTCACATTACCCCAAATAGGGTTGGTCAAGCAACTTGAAAGGCTTTAGGTAGGAATTTTAAATTCAAACTTTATTAACTCATGGCTCATTGATCTGTTGAGTGGACTCCCCAATCCTGAAATCCTTAATTTTGGATTTCCTTAACCATTGCCTCTCAGTTACACCAAGTCCCGCTTGATAAGTAAACCCTTGATGTAAACTAAGTTAAGTCAACCAAAAACGTCATATTAGAATTCCATAATAATTGAAAGAAATCTAGCTAGGGTTGGTTAAGCACTTTGAACTATGGTTAGATTCTAACTGAAGTAATGGAAGGCTATACCAACTTAATATTTAATTGATGGATTTTATCCTTTATGCATAAATTTCCACTTATTATCTTTTCAAATGATTTTTAATTTTAAGTGGGATATAATTAAGTGATTAACCATGTATAGATAATATTTATGCATAATCCATTTTTTATTTTAGTTCCATCTTGTATGCTTGTTAGTTCATTAATTATGTGATCGCGTCAAACATCTATAGTGAATAACCATACAACTGATAGAATTAAAATAAAGGGTATAATAATGAGCTTTACTATTGATTAGTTTATCTAGAAGTTGATAGACTAACCCTGGCCTAAGGGGAGAAACACCTTTAACCGTTTAATGTTTGTGTTGACAGCTTTCCAGATATCCACCTTTGTATCTCCTTGGATTGGTTTTTCCTCAGCTCCTAACTTAAACCACCTCCACTAGCTTGTGATATCCATCCATTACATCTAATTTTAACTCACACACAGGTGAGGGGAGAAAGGGGTTTTACATGAAATAAACCATGGGCACACAGGCCCTACATATTAATGAGGAGAAGGCATGCAGTCTAACAATTTTAATTTAATAAATTAATTAAAAGGGAACCAATCACATACAAAGGGTTGTTCTAGCTCATGATCATCCACATACATGCAAATATTTATTCATTTTAATAAAACTAGCATTAAATTCTTTAATCATTCTTTATTAAGAAAAATTATTCCCGAATAGATTATTCATTATCTTTAATTAATAAATCCTTTTTATCTTAATCATTTTCTAAATTTCCTTGAGATTCTCATACATAAAATTTTACATAACTTTTACCTTGGATGAAACCCAAGGAATACCCATCCGAAAATACCCAACATGTATTTATACTTGTATAAACTATTCTTTGTGACATGTGGCATGCACGTATAATTATAATTGTAATACAACTCATACATGATGTGAAGATCTTTGAACAATAAGCAGATGTAAATTATATATATATATATATATATATATATCAAACACATATCACATTTTGTGTCTCATATTTACGCTTGCACAAAGGTACATGTCTCAAGGGTAACATAATATAATAATTAATTTTTAAATTTTCATAATTTGGAAACAGTACATGGTGTGTACCCTCCTCACCATCCATCTGAAGTACACACCTGGGGAAATAGCGTGTGAGGTGTACTTCGTAAATCTTCAAAGTACATGGCATGTCCACTGGGACTCACGTCGTGTATACTCTACATTACACGGTCACTATTCGAGCAAGTCGTGTGTGGGATACACGACTTGACCCTAACCTGAAGGGACTACACGCCGTGTCCAGTGGGCCACACGGCATGTAGTCCGGCTAATCATGCGTCAGTCTGTCCTGGTCAACACATGGTGTAATAATTAACTACACTGCATGTCATTAATTCACACAACCTGAGTGATTTCCAAATTACTATTGATGCACTGAACACAAATACACGAAATGTAGATCCAACTACATGGAATCTATTATTGTGTTATCTAGATAGAACCATTAGTGCCTCCTAATGAGATCCTCAATTTAATTTTAATCATAAAATTATTAATTTCAGTTAGATCTATAAGAAATGATAAGGGTTGAATAGATCTAGAAATTTAGATTACAAGAATGATTAAACATGAATTGAAAGACTAAATTATTAAAGAATAAATAATCAATAAATTATTTAAATAATTATAAATGAAAATATGACAACTCGGATACCACTTATAGGTTCCAGGCATAGTGGAAGCACAAGATGGGCGTCTACCCAAATTTACAATTTCTCATAAAATCGATGATTAATATGGGATCAATACAACGATGAACACCAGTATCCAAAAAATTGAATCAAAGATACAATAAAAAGGAGAGAACCTAGAACTAAGAAGAGAGTATTGACATATCTTGTTTATAGTTAATTTAATTTAATTGTAGAATTACCACCAAGGTGATTCTTTCTTCATTGAGTCATCTGACCACGGGTCTGAGGTACGAATTCATTGAGATGTAGAATCCAAGGATATAAACTCCTTATTGGTTATCCACACGTGATCCACATATCTCCAAGCATCGCCAAAGGAGTCTACAAGTGATAGCATGGAAGATCCTTGTGCTTGCGATGTCCGCCTTTGATCTCCTTGAGAATTTCTTCCAAATAATTCTCCTAGATCTGGTGGAGGGGGATCTCTCTCATTTTTTAGAGCAGTCTTGGAGACGTAAGAGTTCTCTTGGCTCAATAGCTTTTATCTAAGGATATTGTGTATAAAACGATTCATTATCCGATCGAATGACCCCTTGGATCAAATAGAAAATAATAACATAATTTAGAACTTAATTCACCAGGTAATAATAAATAATTAGCACACATGTTGTTACTTAATTTATTATTCCATGTGAAACCCCATCTCAAATAATAATAGCAACACTATTATTTTCATAACATGTGTTTAACTTTCACATTATATTTAAATATTATTTAACCAAATAATATTTAATATTATTTCTCACCGGACACAAAATTTGTTCTACCAATCCTCAAAAATATTTACCGGGCCTTGAATGATGACTATTTATTTATTAAATAAATACAACTGCATTATTCTCCCAAAAATAAATATTTTTTCTACAATATATTCTCTCGAATAAATAACAAAAAAATAAATGAGATCAGGCATACTTGAATAATTATTCAACCATAATCGTGAATAATATTTATTTAACTTGTTAAATAAATAAATTATTTAACTAAGTTACTAGATACACTTAGTGCATGACCCTCTAGGCCTCTTTCTTGTTAGAATTAGGTAGGCCTGCCTAAAGTCCAAGATTTCTATCTAGCAACGGGTTAAGTCACCTAAGAGAAAGAATTTGGTGTCACAACAACATGTCACCTCATACGAATGCATACCATGTAATATAATCCCTTTATCCCTATATCTCTAATCAAGCGGGTTGTACGAAAGTGTGGTCAACCCTTGTGCTCAACTTCTCATTCTTTGACTTCCCGTAATTGAAATTTCCTAGAGAAAACCATGGACATGGATTTAGTTTGGCTATATAATTTACATCAAAGGGACTGAGATATCTACTTCTATAGAAGTCACAAATCCTTTCTTGTATTGTTCATTAATGCAGTATTACTTATGATGCACCGATCATATCCCACCTCCCCACAAACATCTATCATCACAGTTTTTGTTAATACATCTAATTGCATGATTAAAAATACCCATTAATAATAATACTAAATTCTCAGTACAAATACACATGCTTGTAGATAGAAACATCCAATGACACTTATGAATGTGTATTTCTTACTGGCGGGTCTTGTTATCATAATATCCTTTTGGATATTACCATTTACGCCCTCCTTGAGAAGGTGACTTAATGATTCATGATTCCCTACCCCTGATAGCCTATATCATTTGTATCCCTTCAAAAGATATCATCTGACTATATAACATATATTCAATAACAGTGTCATGGAACTTTCAAGTTCTCATCATAGTAGGGATCTACTGTAACCTTTTAAAGAAACATATATTCTTAGGAAATTATCAGATACTATACCACGTAGAAGAATAATCATGATGTGATAAGTAGTTTTCAAATATTCATAAAATGAATACAGTTTTATCATAAAGTGAAAATAAGTTGGTTTATAGGTCACCAACTCCAACATTATACACCTATTTATTTTTATGAGGTGTATATACAGTCCCTTTTATATTTTATATCATTAATATCTTTATATTTATGTTATTTATTGTTTCATTTCAAATTATTTATTTTCTGGGGGTTATAATTCAAAATTTACCAAAGTGGTAAGGGTTTATTTCATGATTTCATCAATATTCAGTATCATTTATATTTAAGTATTATATGGGGTACTATTAGATATTTATAACTTCAACCAAAATTATTTTATTCTCCCATTATTATTTTTAGTAGTTATAAGTTTTTTATCATTTTACACTCTTCAAGTACTCAAGATACCGAAATTATGTTTTTAAGGAAAGAATTCTTTGTTTTTCTACTCTTTTAGGAATATCTTTCTTCCAAATCCATATTTTACTTAAAATGTTTTAAATAAAACTTTTAATATTATAAAATTATGTATTAAATAAATTTTTACTCTTTTTTAAATTTTTACAAAATGGTTTAAAATAAATATTATTTTCATTTTCTTAATAAGGTAGTTTTTGACTTTTTACTAAAAAATGTGAAAGGAATATTTGTATTCAACATAAAAATAATGATTCACCATCATGACAACCCATTAATTTGAAACATAATTTACATGTTTTCATGATTATTTTCAAATGAATTTTTTTCCTAATATTATACAAACTTTTAGTTTTTAAAATTTAATTATATAATGAAAATGATATTTTCCTCAAGAATGTTTTTAATGATCATTTTATGGTATTTATATTCATTAAAAACAACAACAACCCTTTTATTATCTATTAGGTATATTTTTTAATTATTTCACCCTTATTGTTTCTATGGATATTTTATGATCAGTTTGACTGGGGAAAGTATTTAAATTCTGTATGATAGTTCTTCATATATGGATAGTTTTTTGAATAAGGAATGTTTATTATGTTTTATTTTTTAATCAAACGATTAATGCATTAGACATATTAAGTGATGGGTGGGGAATGGAATTACATATCCCCTCTATGAATAGGTAGGTAGCATGAGACAAACTAGTTAGTCAGCCTGATTAAATGGGTTTTTAGTGTAAACCTATCAATAGTTTAAACTCTCTAGGAATAAGGCCATGATGGTAAGTTTTAGATGTTCGACATTATAAATTACATTATTATAAAATAAATTAATAATTTTCATGTGATGATTTGATTAGTTATGATACCCATGGATAGTCTTCAAGCTCATGTGATTATTTCATTATTTGATAATCATTTATTCATTTCATATTATTCTTCATGCTCAAGTTATTAAATAAATGACATGCCTTTTTCGTTATTTACATTGCCATATTGATTATGTAATATTTACTCATGATAACTTCCATTGTAAAAAACCCATACTAAGCATCTGATATCACCCTTATTTTTTCCCCAGGATATAAAAAATTAATATTTAAATAAGTTCAAGGATGTAGAGTATTTACTCTCACTATGTTTTCTATTTCATTTATAATATAAAATTGGAATAATTTATGTAACTGGTTAACCAAAACTAATAAACTATTTGGTCCTTTGGGATGAGATCACTTGTATCTAGTGAAAATTTGATAAAGTAACCAATGACCCTGAGCTACTGGGGTTGAGTTCTCTATAGTTTGTATCAGAGAAAGTTTAGTTGAAACCTTTGGAACTAGACATAAGAAAACATAGGGTTTAGGAAAGAAAAAATTTTATATTCCAACATCATAAGTTTTTTTAAATAGAATCTGATTTAGGAGATTTCAAGATTATCTTCTCAAGACTATGTTGTATATTTTAATGATTATCTATAATTGATTCCATATCTCCCATATTCAAAATATTCTTTTCATCAACTTAATTTAAGAGTGGAAAATCTATTTTTTGGTCCTCAAACTTCAGTCTGACTTCCTGAAACTTTTGTTCTAGCTCTTTGAATCTTTGATTCTGAACCCTAGTGGAAATAGCTAACTCATTGAACTCATTTATTTTATTTTCATTTTGGACCATCAAAAACATGTTATCTTTTTCTTGAATTTTCTCATATCTAATAATCTTTTAAATGTCTTGAAAATGACTTTAACATAACTTTATAAAAAAATATTACATTTCAATTCAACTTGATGGTTTAGAACTTGTATTAAAGATTTAGAAGAATAAATATCTAATAAATTGTTCCACATCATATTCATATTTGAATAAATATTTCATATAATGGAAATAACATACTATATTTTCACTAAATTATTGGTAACAACATGTAATTCCCCAAACTTTTATAAATGAAATTCCCATTTTAAATGAATGAATACCTTATTGAGTAATTTAGTTATATAAAATAGATGAACTACTTTGCTTATTTTGTATAGTTATGCCTATAAGATTTAAAATATCATTAATCGTCATAACTATTGATATTATAGTAATTGTATAGTTATCATTATGATTAGTATACATTAAGGGTTATGATAAAGACCAATTGACATTGATGTAATAAGCGACAACCTCAACTAGTAGGATCATACGCTAAAAATACCATTTATTGGATCTTCTAAGGGAGATGACATCGCTAATATTTTCCCTTACCAAGATCATGTTGAGATTTAATAAATAAATCATGAGTGAAACTATTCTTGGGAGAAGTTCATGCTTATCAAGATCACGGCCCAAACCATGTTCATCAAACCACCCTATGAAAGTGTAATCATCGTATACCTTACACAAAGGAAATACATTGGATTAATAAATGGTTATGTATTTAGACCATAACAGAATGAATTTTTTATTTTTTATTTTTAATAAAATAATGATTTAATTTTTTTTATTAATTTATAAATTATTAAATAATGAGTTTGATAAAAATTAGATTTTGATATGATGAAACACAAACTATATTTTTGGGGAATATATAGTTTCAATCAATAATTTTTTTGATGAATTCAACAATTTTTTAAATAAATTTTATTTGAATAAAATATACTTATTAAATATAATTTTTTTTAAATATAAATGATAATATAATTTTATAAAGTCAAATGTAATTTTTATAAGGGTCAGAAATTATTATCATCATAAAACCCCATATTTTTATAAAAACATAGATGTTTTTTATTTAAAAGTGTAAATTATAAAATTTAGAGACTAATTTTAATAAAATAAATATTATTTTTAAAATCAAAATTTTTAAATTTTCCAACGGTGAATTTTTCATAATTTTCAGAGACAATAAATTTGTTTGGTAGAAAATTAATATGTTATAAACATACAGTATGTATTATATCATCATAAAATCCAAAAATTGATGTAATAAATACTATAAATATTATTCAAGACCAAAATTATGTTTCCTAATTAAAATAATGTGTTTTTGAAATTATTTAATTAATTTTATAAACCCTTAAATAATCATCCAAAACCAATATTATATTGTAAGGTTTTAAAATTAATTCTTGATGAACATGACTCACTTCCACGTCCCCAAGGGAATTATTTTACTGAGTTACATTATTAAAATAAAAAATATTTAAATCCACTTTATTTTGGTATAAAACATGGGGAAAATCATGTGAAGGTTTTTGGTTTTTATTATTTTATCATATAGAGTCCAAAACCTAAGTTTATAAATTAATAAAAAAAAAATTACTTAGTATTTTTCTATAAAACCAGACCCAGCCTCACATTCCTCATCAGTAAAAACTATTTGAGAATGAATTTACTCTATAGTTCCCTCTCTATATCCCTACCAAGGTGTTCTCAATCTCTTATGAAGCTCCTCCTAAGTTTTAAGAAGCTCCATATCAAGGTAAGAGATCTTATCATTATTCTCTTTATTCAAGAACATTCTTTAAAAGTGATGATATACCCTTTTCACTCTCATCAAACCCTTCCATGAATCATTATGTACCCCCATTACGCTGCCAAAATTATACTATGATTTTCCATGCCAAACATTTATGTGGTGAACATCCATCCCATTTCCACTCAAGGGTATTTGACTATATGTATATATACTTAATTGGTTTGTGACTTACATTTATGTAACACACACTCATTAATCATTCCACTAAAAGTGATTAAATACATCCTTATGTTGTATGATCTATGTGGCAGACTTATGCACGTACATGATATTAATTTGACGGGTTGACCCGAAATTATATATACCTCCAATGCATTGGGTAATTTTTTAATTTAATGATATACCATATATGGTGCATGAAAGTTTAAACTAAGTACGTTATGTTATTATGTCTTGATGGTTAAATTTGACTTATATTTATTATGTCATGTTTTATGTTGTCATCACATACCCATATTGATTTTATGTTATCATCTAATATCATGACTCAAAGTTCAAGTTTACGATTATCACCACTTTTATGTTACCTTAATATACCTCTTTACTAACATGTATTATTTTCATCATGTTATGATTTGATTATTCCCTTACTGGGATTTATATATGTAACGTCCCAGACTTGGATGCCACTCAACATTGCACCGAGCCCAGATGGTTACATGGCCTCAAGAACATATCCTCAATTGCCAAAGGCTACCGACTAGAAGTTAGGGCCAAGTTGATTCATTGGGGAGACTATTCCATAATTACCATATTATATCACAGTGGAAGTCAAATACATTCAATAGTGGAAGTAGGTAAATAAGAAAACAACTAGAAAGTAAGATATGATAGGAAGATATATAACAAATTCAAAAATGTCAAAAACTCAATGATACAGATGATACATGTATCTATAAAACATCCATAATAGGTAAATGTCAATAAAAAACAATAATAGTATCCAAAATGAAAAAAAAAAGACCAAAACTTTCTCACAGCATCGTAAACCTTAGCTTGGTCCCATTCTCCTCTTCTCCAAAGCAATAATCAAAAACTTGTGTTTGGGCACTTTCCCCTATTCTCACCTACAACCATATAATCTTTTTGGGTCCCCAAGGAGGCCCAAATCAGGTGTGGGATAAAAATCTCAGTAGGTCACCACCCTTAAGTCTTTATAGTTATAAGTATCTCAAGAAGTATATTAAAAAAGTGTAAGTAATTAGTAACGTAAGTGTGAATGCCCAAGGCATATGTATACAAAAAAAAGCAATACCAAATAGCCTCTTAGGGCTCCCTTCAACAAGTGTTATATCCTAAAAAGGAAGTTATAATAAATATAAACAAGTAACATAGCCTCTCCGTACATCCATCCATATCCAACCCATATGGCCTTATTGTATAAAGAAAACACATCAAAACCACAGCCTTGATGTATAACCAATAATGTCACATATCCAACATCCATGCCGTAAAATAAAGTTTAGATGATGAAGGGTCAGATCCAAGGTATCAAGAACAAAGGTATCCTCATCGAGTCCCATGAGAATCTCGATAGAAACTCAGTAAAGGCACTGGTTGGAGTCCTAGGAGCATTTGTATCAACATGTCCCACATGAGTCCAAGGAAGATGGATCCAAGGGGTATTAAAGCCCAATGCATCCCATAGAATCAATTCCCTAAGATCATAATCTATCCAAGGCATCCAATATCGTATTCCAGATCCATATAGATCCATCCATGGAATCTATTTAAACAATTACACATTCATTTCATTTAACCAACCAATTCCATATGAGTCTACCCACTCATATAATCCATTTCATTAAAACAAGTCACATGGGTATACCCACCCATGTATCACCACTATCCATTTGACACATCACATTGTTATACCCACCCATTAATCATCCACTCACAAAATATCATTTCCCCTAGGTATACCCACCCATGAAATTAAACCCATTTATGTCATTTACCACATTTGTTCAATTAACAAATTAACCAATTCAACTAAACATATAATATCTATCAAGGAAAAGGAGTCAAACCATCTCATAACCAACCCACTCAACTCATTCCATTCCTTAATTAGCTTCTTATAAAAATGAAAGTACAAAACACACCCCTTGGGTTGTTTAACATGGAATAATTAAGGTATTTCCATAAGGTTCACCCCATGGGTGGCCATGGTCTGAGAAATAGGTACCAACGCATCACAACTGAACCTATAGGAATCCCTAATAGTTCCAATTACATCTATTGCAAGTATCTCATTCAAAATCTGGGTCGTTTGGAAAGTCTTGTAGGCAGCGTAATGACTGATAGCTCTAAAAATCACCAAAATATGAAAGAAAAACATATAACGCCTACCTCATCTCGATATTTGAGTGCTCGTCCAATATCAAGTCCTGGTTTATCCTAGTTTAGGAGAAATTTTAAGAACAGACAAAGAATGGGAAATTAGGGCATATGATCCTAAAATCAAATAGTTAAATCGATAGCCATATAAACAAAGGATTGATAAAAAGAAATATATATCTTACCGTTGCAGATATGATAAGACAAACCACGTTCAAATAGAAGTTTGGATGGAAGAATGGGGTCAAATACTACTTTAGGATCCTAAGAAGAGATCTCAAGTTTCTCTTCTACTGTGTAAATAATGAATAGAACAGAGATTTTCAAAAATAGAATTTTTTATTAAATTAAAAATTATAAAATTCCAAAAATATAGGGGCTAAATGGTTACCCACATGGGTTTTCAAACCATGCAGAAACAGTGCATGGTTTCCTGTAGGCCAAGGGATACCTACACAGTTTACTCGCACAGTTTATAAACCATGTGTAAACCATGTGCAAAGGCTTTGACAAGTTCTACAAAAACTACAAACCCACTTTCATGGGAGTGAACCTCCTCCTACATGATTTGATTAAACCATGTAGAATTTAAGATCCTTTTGTCCATCCTTGCATGGTTTAGTCAAACTGTGTGGCCTACCCCGGATGGTTTGTATTAACCATGAGCAAAGCCATTTTTAGCCCAAAACTTGGTTTCGGGTTCCAAAAAAGACTTGGACACCTCTAAAACACTCGTGATCAAGTTGAGAACTCACATGAGTCCATATATAAGCATTCAAAATGGAAAATAAGGGATATTAATCTCAAATGAAAACCTGGGTTTTTATAATCTTCTCCTTAATAGCAACTCTTCCCTGAATTTCTCTCTGAAGGGTAGTTAAGATTCATCTAAGAACAACTCTGGACACTAATCATGTATGCCGTCCTCTCGATCCCAAGTCTCGTCCTACAAACATTTGTGTTTTCATAGCACCAGTACTAGAGGAACTGATTAGCCTTACAGAACCATCATTCTCCTATAAACAATACGAACTAGATGCTCCTCAAAGGATGCATCAACCTGTAACTCAAACTCTAGAGGTTGTCTTCAGTGATCAGCGTAAGATTTTTAATGATGTTTTTTTGTAGTCATCTACTTCTGAATCAAATGGACCAGCTCGAAATTCTCCTAAATAAGACACAGTCCCAATAAAGGTGCCTCGCCTACCTCTAACCATCACAGAGGTGATCAGCATGCCCTACTGTACAAATACTCATAAGGTGCCATATCTATCATTTCTTGATAACTATTATTGTAGGAAAACACAAATATGGGAATGTACCCCTCCCAAGAGCCCCTAAAATCTAGGGTGCATGCTCAAAGCATGTTCTCTAGCACCTATATCATACGCTCTGATTGACCATCAGTCTGAGGGTGGTATGTTGGGCTCAGAAGTACCTATGTACCCAACATCCTCTAAAAACTCTGCTAGAAATGAGATGTTAAGCGGGAATCCTTGTCTTAAATTATAGTGTATAGGACCCCATGGAGTGGTACTAACTCATGGATATACAACCTTCAAAGATCATCAACACCGAAAGTCTCCTTGATCGGAAAGAAATGAGAAACCTTTATGAGCCTGTCAATAACAACCCACACAAAATCATTACATCGAGGTCACCTCGGTAATCCAGTCACTAAATAAATCACAACATCATCCCATTTCCACTTAGGAATATGTAAATGCTGTAAAAGCCTGACTAGTCTCTAATGTTCCACCTTTGCCTACTGATAGGTGGAAGACCTCGTAACAAAACTAGTTACCTCTATTTTCATACCTGGTCACCAGTACTAACAATGTAAGTCACGATACATCTTGGTAACTCCAGGATGCGCTACCCAAGATGAATCATGAGACTCCCACATCAACACCTCATGTATATACACTAGAACCTAAACGTTTCCAGCGATACATAGGATCTCATCCTCCCCTACAGTCTAACCAGGAGTTAGATCCCCACCAGCCACACTCTCACATAGGACTAGGCCCTCTGTATCTGATAGTTTCCTCATTCATACTCTATCTAGTAGGGTAGAGGTCAAAGATAAGGATGATATATATATATCTGCCCCTATCTGTCATGCACCTCCATATGTATCTTAGAGAAAAATTCCATAAGTTACCAATTTATATTGGCCTACTACACTACCCTTATCTGAGTCCTCCTGCTCAACACATCGACCACTACATTCCCTTTACAAGGTGTGTAGGAAATCTCAAAGTCAAAGGAATATAGGTACTCCACCCACCTTTTTTTCCTCAAATTTAGATCATGCTATGTAAAAATATATTTGAGGATTTTGTGGTTTTTGTACACCACAAAATGCTCTCCCAGTAAATAGTGTCTCCAACGGCACAATGCGTGAACAACCACAACTAACTGAAGATCATTTGTAGGGTAATTCCTCTCATGTGGCCTCATATAACGAGATATTTATGCCTTGACACTATCTACCTACATCATCACTTCACCCAACCCAATACCTCATGCATCACAATACACAATGTAGCTCCTACCCTGCTCTGGAAGTATCAGTACTAGGGTGATGTCAACCTTCATTTCATCTTCTGAAAGGCTATCTCATACAAATCTAAACATACAAACTTCAAACCCTTATTATTCAAGCCCATAAATAGTGCTGCTAAACATGATAAGTCCTTTATGAAATTCCTGTAGTAACCAGCTAACCCAAAGAAACTCCGTATTTCAAAAATGTTTTTGGGTTGTTCCAAGAAAACTATAGCTCTCACCTTCTGTAGGTCAACTGATATTCCAATCTGTGAGATGATGTGACCGAGGAAGTGAATCTGATCCATACAAAAGTGGTACTTTTTGATCTTATCATATAACTGATGCTCTCTCAATGTATTCAAGATGGTCTCAATATGGTTGGCATATTCAAGTTTTTTTTAAAGGTTAGACCCAAAGCCTCATTTATTATTAAAGAAAAGAAAATACCGCTTTAACTGGATAGAGGGAGATCCATTTCATAGCTTGAAGACCCAGTGGGAATTTATCCCATTACATGGCCCATGGGCCCATTTTTTGGCCCAAGACCCATTCTGTGAATAGTACTTCTACAGTACCCACGCTACTACAGTATCGCACAGTACCCACCACTACTACAGTACCCTATCACCGCTATATTCCCTTGCCGCCGCTATAGTGCCCAGCCACCGCTACGGCGTCTTCCACTGCATGTTCATGTTGGTTGCAAAAATACACCAAGATATCATCCACAAAAACCACCAAAAATGTGTCACGGTAAGGATAGAACACTCAGTTCATCAGTTCCACAAAAACTACCGATGTGTTCATGAGATCTAATGACATAACCAGATACTCATATAGGACATACCTACTATGAAAGGTTTTATGAGGTATGTATACAGGTTGAACATGCACATGGTGATATCCTGACCTCAATTAGATCTTTGAGAAACTCAAGATCCTCAAAACAGATCAAATTGATCATCTACTTATGGTAAGGGAAATAAATTTTTAACCATCAACTAGTTTAGTTTCTGATAATCCATGCATAGCCTAATATTTTCATCCTACGTTTTTGGAAAAAAGGACCGGTGAACTGCACAGAGAAGTGTTGGGTCAAATAAACCCCTTCACCTCCAAATCCTCTAGCTACCTCTTGAGCTCCTGCAACTCATGGATACCAGTGCAACTCATAACACTATCTCGATGGAGAACTTAACCTCTCTCTCAGGTGGTAAACCAAAAAATTCATGAGGAAAGACATACCTAAAGTTTACACCCACTAGTGGAAAGTCCCCCTAACTCACTCCCAGATCATCTAAAAACAAACTAGCAATCTGACCTATCATCCTACCCAACATATGATGTTATGGTCCATCTCGGCTCACCTGGACATCCCATTCACCTTTTTTATAAAACACTACACCCTATAGTGATGTGAAGGTCACCCACTAGTGGTAGAAGTTAATTTAATCTCGATAATCAACTAACCATTCCATTCATTGAATGACATCGAACCCTATCATCTCAAGGACATAAATATCCTAGATGAAGTGACACCCAAAAAAATCAAGGGGGGATCCCTTAACTGGTGCATATATTCCCTTTTGATCCCTAATGGAGTGTCAAGATTCAAAATTCTCTCATGAGATAAAACAACAAGCCCACAGATTTTCACAACCAGTGTAGATATAAAACTATGTGATGAACCTATATCAAAAAGAGCAGCTAAAATAGTAGAGGTTACTAAGATCATACCTCTCATCATAGATGGTATAACACCCAACTCCTAGGGGGTAGGCTATATAGAATAGAACTTCCATGCACTACTGCCCTGTGATACAACCTCACTGCTTGGAGTAGTCCCACTCTAATGTCTTGGTGTAACTAGTGTCTGGATGCATCTACCATGCCCAATACTACCTAAGCCTAAAAATATAGCACTAATCCAACTACCTACCTGACACAGAGCTGATGAACCTTCTCCTGAACCTGGCGTTGAAGCTAACCCCCTACCACTCACAGCTGGAGGGAAGGCATTGAAAAACCACTACGCATGGCCCATTTTGCTACAATATCAACATGAAACTGGGTCTCGGTCGCACTAAATCTTCATATGGCCTCACATGCCACATTGGTGAGAAAACACTGAGCTATCATCACACATAGACTTACTATAACTCATCTCACAAGAGGCCTTAAAATGGGGCTTCCTGTCTGAATACATAGAACCACTGGTTTGAGAAGTAGCACTTCCCTTCTCTACACCCCCATATTCCCTCAGGTTCTACTCTATAATCAGAAACTAGTTCAAAATCTCAATGATGGAGATCAATATGAATACATTGACTTGAGATCTGATAGCTTGTTAGAGACCTTCCCTGAAGTGTCTCACTCTAGATATCTCCTTAGCAAGGTACATTGTTGCCAAATGTTGATACTCAGTAAACTATTCTGAGTACTCTATAACCGTCATCACGCCCTGATCCAGACACATGAACTCACTATCCCACTCTGCCCACCGAGTCTCGGGGTAAAATTAGTTATAGAAGCGAGTCTAGAAATCAATCTAACCCATATCTCGTAGCTCATCAGCCCGGTTCAAAGCATCCCACTAGAGCTTTTTTGCTCCACATAGTATGTTAGTGGTGAGGTTGGCCCTCCTCTTAGGTGGAATATCTAGATTCTTGAAGATATATAGCATGGTCTCAAGCCACAACTCAGTAGCCTATAGACCGCCATCCCCCAAAAATGTGGGAAGATGTTGTTGTTGGAACACCTGCGTCAGCTCAACCATAGACAAGGTAGGTTGTGGTACCCCCTGAAGAGTCTACATATATCTAAAGAATACTTCTTGGAACTATGCCTCAACAACTCTATTCAGAACATCCTCTAGCTACACATCTAAATCTAAAGTAGGATAAATCAGTAGCCCATGGCCTACCACCTCCATAGTGTGGTCATCACCTCCCTTGCTGCGTACGACTGCAGTTCGCCATGGTGTAATGTATCTATAATTACAAACACAAACCTAACAAAATATTGATATCAAATTCTTAGCTCAAAGCATAGGATAGGTCAAACCCACCTAAAACCAAATCATAACCCACAACCTACTCTTAAATCCAACACTATATAAATAATATTCACCAAAACCACTAGAAACTCTACCTATTTTCCACTCAAAAGTAGGGCCTATGTCAAGTCTCTATTTTCTATTCCATTATTTTTTTCATTTAATAGTTATTTCTTAAAATTATTTAGTTGATGGTCCATAACTTTCTGATCCATGAGGGCCCATACCACCTCATAAACCAAAATTTGATGCCCATATCATCTATACATATCAAATTTACTTCAACAATTAAATTTAAAAGGTGCATCATTCTCCAGTCTATAAATTCCCATACACCTTATGAATTTAAATATGATGTCACTTTTCTATCCACTGCTCAAAATCTATCACAACAGAATACATAGCTATCACAAAACCTATCATAATAGCATGCAATGAGTAATGCATCCTAGATGGCATGGCATAATGCATGGAATGTGATTTCTAACAAGTTACTATATGATGAATGAGATGGAATACCCTCGTATCATTAGGTTGCAACAAAAGTGGAACCACAATCATATCGATATTAACAACGTAAATCAAGTGTGTCACCATACGGTGAAATAAAATCAACTATAATGGTCAAAATTCAAAAAATAGCAATGCTATTTGAGGCAATTTGGATTTTCCCTATACGTGGGGTAGCTACTCTTGGGAACAACTTATTACCAAACTCCATTACCTTTGTATACCTATCTATTTTCACCAAAAAGTAAGACAAACTAGAAAAGGAACCTCATCTAATATTACTTTGTAATGTGTCTGAACCAAATGCCACACAACAGTGCCCCGAGCCTGGTTGGATACATGGCCTAAAGATCATATTCCCAAATGCTAGAGGCTTCCGATTAGAAGAGAGGGACTAGGTGAGTCATTGGGGAGAAAATTCCCTAATTACCAGAGTATATCACAAAGGAAGTCAGATATATTCAACAGCGGAAGAAGATAAATAAGCAGACAACTTGAAAGTAATACATGACTAGAAGATATACAAAAAATCTAGAAATTTTACATACTCAATGATGCATATGATATATATATCTAGAAAATATCCAGAATAGGTACATGGTAATAAAATGCAATACTAGTATCCAAAATGAAAAAAAATACCTAAAAAGTGCTTGCAGCATCACAAGCCTCAGCTTGGTCCCATGCTCCCCTACTCTACAGAAATAATCAACAACCAGTGTTAGGGTGATTGCCTCTATTATCACCTATAACCATATAATCTGTTTGGGTCCCCAAGAAGGCCCAAAAAGGGTGTGAGATAAACATCCCAGTAGGAAACCACCCATAATTCTATACAGTTCTAAGAAACACTTGCAGTATACTAAACACGTGTAAGTCGTAACGTCAGTGTGAATTCCCAAGGCATATTTCTACTACAAACAAGTAATACCAAACAGCCTTTCAAGGATCCCTAAAACAACGGTTAGCTCCTAACAGGGTAGCTATAAGAAATGTAAACATATAACATGTACTCATCGTACATCCATCCATATCCAACCCACAGGCCTTACCGTATAAAGAAAACATATCAAAACCACAGCCTTTCCATATAACCAATCATGTCACATATCCCACGACCATGTCGTATAATGAAGTGTATACCATGAAGGGTTGGATCTAAGGTATCAAGAACCAAGGAATCCTCATTGAGACCCAGGAGCATCTTAATAGAAACTCGGTAAAGGCACTGGTTGGAGTCCTAGGAGCATGTGTACTGACATGTCCCACAAAAGTCCAAGAAAGAATGATCTAAGGGGTAGAAAGGCCTGAGGAATCCCATAGAATCGAGACTCTAGAAGAATACTCTATCCAAGGCCTCTACTACCGTGTTCCAGATATATGGAGATCCATCCATGACATCTATTTAAACAATTACACATTCATGCTATTTAAAAAACCAATTCCATATAATTATACCCACTCATATAATACATTTCATTAAAACAAGTCACATGGGTATACCTACCCATGTATCACCATTATCCACTTAACACATAACATGGGTATACCCAGCCATTAATCATCCACTCAAAAATTATAATTTCCCCTAGGTATACCCACCAATTCAATTGAACCCATTTACGTCATTTAACACATTTGGTCAATTCAAAAATTACCAAATTCAAGTCAACATATAGTATCTATCAGGTCAAGGGAGGAGAACTATCTCCTAACCAACCCACTCAACTCATTCCATTATTTAATTATATTACTATAAGAAGGAAATCCCAAAACACACCCCTTATGTTGTTTAACATGGAATAGTTAAGGTATTTCCATAAGGGGAACCCCATGGGTGACCTTGGTCCGAGAAATGGGTACCAACACATCACAAAAGATCCTATAGGAATCCTTAATAGGTCTGATAACATCTATTTCAAGTATCACATTCAAAATTGAGGTTGTGTTGGAAATTCTGGTGGGAGGTGTAGTAACTGATAGCTCTAAAAAGTACCAAAAGCCAAAATAAAAGCATCGAACACCTATCTCGGCTTGGTAGAATAGTTCTAGTCCAGTATCAAGTTTGGATTCATCCCAGTTTAGGATAAATTTGAAGAATGGAAGAATAATGGAAAATTAGGGAAAATGATCCTAAAATCAAATATCATAATCGATAGCTATAATAACTAAGAATGGATAAAAAGCAATGAATATCTTATTGTTTCAAATATGATGAGACAAACTGCATTCGAATCAGAGGTTGGATAGAAGAATGGGATAAAATCCCACTTTAGGCTCCTAAGGAGATCTCTCAAGTTTATCCTTTGTTTTTCTTAGAAAGAATAGAACTTGGGTTTTAAAAATATATTTTTTGATTAAATTAAAAATTATAAAATTCCAAAAATACAGAGGTTTCATGGTTTACCCAAATGGTTTACCCACATGGTTTACAAATTGTGTGAAAATACTTTTCCAAGTTCTATGAAAATTGTAGACCTGTTCGCACATGTGTGCACCTCCTCCCTCACAGTTTCATCAAACCGTGCGGACTTTAAGCCCCTTCTGTCTAGTCTCGCATGGTTTAGTCAAATTTTGTGTCTTTTCCCGTACGGTATGTACTAATTGTGTGACATGCCATTTTCATCCCAAAACCTGGTTTCAGGATCAGAACAATCCCCTAACTCCTTAAAAACATTGATGATCAAGTTTGGCACTCACATAAGGCCATATATAAGCATTAAAATTGATAATATTGGGATTCTTAACTCATACAAAAACCTAGGTTCTTGCAATAGATCACCCTTTTCTTAAGTATATCCCTATGTTTTCTCATGCAGTGTTAGAATATCGATGGAATATAAGGGTGTGTTTTGGAGTTTTTAAATAATGTTCTTATACCCAAGATTCAATTTATTATTCTATTTACCAAATTTCCCAAAGTCACTAGGCCTCATGATCTTCTAGAATCTTATTATTAGTATCTTTATGTAATAATTCATGAATTAACGTGTATTAAATATATGGGTTTTCATACAACACCTAGATTCCTTTCAAACCTCTCACATTTCAAGTTGAGTTCTAAAGAACTTTTCTTCAAAGATTCATCTTCTAAGGATTCACATCCTGGGGATAGAAATTTACATCACTAATTGGTTTTTAATATTGACCTCCCTCAAAACTTTGATCTTTTGAACTAGATTTATTAGAAACTACAAGTGACTATTCTTTTAAAGTGCTCGGTTGATTAACTTTTGAAACTTTATTGACTTTATTAGAGATGGTGGTTTCATCATCTAAGGGACTTATTTACTTTAAAATTTTAGAAATAGAGACTCCAGTAGAACTTTTTGAAACTTAAAAATCATAAACTTCTCACGAAGGTGAGGTTTTATGATGAGATTCCACCATACCCTCAATCCTAAGAGAATTTAAAACTTCTCTTGATCGATAAATAACATCAAATTACTTTTTTTCCTTTGAAAATAGACCCTTATAGAGATTATATCCACTTATTTAGAGGTAAATGAATAGAGGAAACATTTTCATCAGATTCATTATCTCTGAAATTTACATTCTTAATTTCTGGGCTGGGTGATTTTCAAACAGTGCTCGAAGTTGTTAATCAAATATGTTCCCTTCTTGAGGAATATTAATGTCAAAATATAAGGACCCAACATTTTCATACATGACTATTAAATCATTTATAAGATAAATAACATAATATTAATAATACATTCTAGAATTTAAAAGTTTAGTATCATGGGAAAATTGGGTTCATACATCACTTGTATATAATAAAACTTAAACATTATTTAAAAAATTATTCTTTATACTTCTAAAATATCTCATGTTTGCTTTAATAAATTTATTTACCTGAGTATATACAAAAAAAATAAAGAGGCTGAGTTATAATACTAATAAGGGGAGAAGTAACACAAAAGGAATAAGAGACATGAATTAATAGTACATGGGTGATCATAATGATCATAATAAACATATCATAAGAATGGGATAATTGTCATATGCATGATGGAATAATTTGGAAAAAAGGCATAGAATGTGGCATATGCATAATATTAGAACTTTATAACATAGTGATAAAAAACCAACCATAGTTTTAAACAAATCTAATATCATGTTCGTGAATAACATATGTGTATAATTCCTAACATCATAATTGTGAACAAAGATAGAATCATGTTCATTCATAATACACATAATCTCATGAGATATCACATTACTCAATACATTAGAGGGATATATAATATTGTACCCACCTATTACATCATAAATTCTCATAATCATTCATGTCACATGGAATGAGAATATATAATAATCATAGTCATGAAATAAACCCATGGAAAGAAATGAGTTTCATAAGGATTTCATAGAGAATAATTTCATGAATAACCTTTGGGGTTCCCAAATGATTAAATTAAATCATATTTTTCATAAAAACATCATCATTATTGAGTGGAGAATAAACAACTCAAAAGGAGTCAATGCGATGTTTTTAAAATTAAATTCCCTTTGAAAAATCATTGTTAGTGGCTTACTCCAATGGCCCGAAGGCCTTCATTTTTTATTTATTTTTTGATAATACACATTTCAAGGGATGAGGTATAACCCTTAAAAGGCCCATAGGCATAATTATTACATGTCCCATAGGCCTTAGAGTAATTCATTTCTCGTACGCTTTAAACATTACATTAAACCCAGACTAACTACATGGAACCTCTCCTCCCCAGCATCTTCATCATGAAATAAGCTCTCCACTTTCGCATGACTGTTCAGCTAGGATATTTCATGTATGCACAGCCTTGTCCTAATGGTAGGTTCCATACTCTCTCATTCTTAAAATCCATTTTTCTTTTGATATGGTGAAAGTTATTTGCTTGTCCTTCTTATGGAGCTTCTTCCTTGTAGGATCTCAGGTTTTCATCTGCACTTAAGGTGGCCTAAAGGCCTTATGGTGGACTGAAGGCCTTGAGGTAGCCTGAAGGCCTTACTGATCTGAAGGGATGGGTGGCCTGAAGGCCTTAAAGGACTCGGGGACCAAATCGGTTGCCCGAAGGCCCAAACAGTGGAATAATCCCGGTTGTTACATTACCAAACAGTACCCACTACAATTCCCACTACAGAACCTGCTACAGTATTTCTATAGTTTCTTCTATAGTAACCTGGAAATTATTCCTCAAACTGGATTTGATCTTGGGTCACCTGGATACAATTAAGGGGTCCTCACCAACCGGGTTGAGGCTCATGTTCCATTGTTAGTGGCTTAGAAAACATTTTGATAAGGTAGAAACATGTATATACCTAGAAATATAAGGTAATTAATATTTAAATGGCATTTTAATTATAATATAGGAACATATATATCAAAAATAATGCAAAATTAAGAAAACCCTAAAATAAATAGTTGGGTTAGAGTATCCCCTTACCATAGATACTGATTTATTTCATCACTTTTGCACCTCCTGTATAATAAAACTTGGTTTATTAAAACATGAAACCATAAGTGAATTATTTTAATTATTTTCAATATTGATAAATTATAATAATTGGGTTATATTTTTTATTTCCCATTATTAGAGGTGAAACATTTTAATATCTTATTTTCCTTAAAATATTTCATCGTTCTTTGATTTAATGATCTTGATTTATTAATACATATAAATTATTAAGATTAACTATTCAAGATTATAAATATATATATTAATACATTTATATATTAAAAATAATGTATTATAATCATCCATATTGGTTGTGATAATTAGAGATTTTTCAACATCCTCATGGGCTATTAACCGACCGTTGATGGGAAAATTTCAAAAAAGAAGGTGTGATATATATAATATATGATTATATCATAAATAATATTTTTATTGAATATTAGACTTATCAAGATAATGTAAAAATAATATTTAATTTTTTTGAGAATTTCTGTATTAGTATATAATAAGAGGATAGGGAATTAGAAAAGAAAAATAAAATAAAAAAGAGGAAAGAACATCACCTCTTTCTTGAAGTTGTTCCTATTTTAAAACCATTAAATTCTTGAAATATTGGAGTTTGATTACTCTATAAAGTCCTTATGAATTATAATGGTCTTATGATATAGAAATTGGGTGGATATTTGGCTTGGTTAAGTTTTAGTGGTTTTCCAAGGGGAGTGAGAGGGTTATTTATACTTGAGGATAGGGATGTTTCTAGGAAAAAAATTAAATAAAATATTTCCAAGGTAAACCATTTAATAGTGATATTATTTACGTTTTATGTCATTTGTTAATAAAATAAAATTATTCTTGGATTTTTAAAGATTTATAAATATTAATTCATTAGTTTATTAAAAAGGAAAGTGGAAAATGAAAAATTGATATTTTGTTGGAATAATTTATCATTTTAGACTTTGGAAAACACTTTCAAGTTTTGTAAATTGAATTTTATGAAGAATTTAACTCATGAAAATTGATTATAGTTTATCTTAAAGTTATAAAATTGATCAAGTTATCACTAAATATTGAATTATGTAGTTAAAACATACTAGTTATGTAAAAACAGTATCTTTTCTATTCACTTAAAAATTGAAGTATTTTAGAAAGTTACCAAAAATCACCCTTGGAAAATTTTGATGTTTTGATTCAAAAATAAAATTCATTTTATCAAAATAATTTTCTAACACATTTAATTTTAATTATTAACATTAAAAATTATGATTTTTATGAAATATATTAAAATGTAATTTATTAAAAATAATGCTTAAAAATTCTTTGAGTTTTTAATATTGATATATTTTTATATATTTAAAATAATTATATTTTCTTAAATAACTAACTAAAATTTTACTATTTTGAGGTAAATTTATTATTCTTGTGATTATGTTAATATTCCTAATAGTGAGGTTATTATTCCTAACATTCAAGTTATTATTCCTATCGTTCATGTTTCTATTCTGATAGTTATATCAATATTCCAAAAGTCATATTACTTCATATAAAAACCTCTTCATTCAATCATTTAAAATTCACCTCAATTCCTCTCAAGGTTCTATATTTTTTATTTCTAAAATATCGATCATTTAATGTAAAGAATCTGTTTTTCCTTTGTAGGAATTTGGAATATTTAATGGGATTTTTTTGAGCTAGGAACTGACTCAACATGGGATTTCGAGTCATGTGGAGGCTAGATTATAAATATATTATATCACCCACATGATGTTTTTCAGAAATAATGGAATATCTCCCAAACAGAGTCTTATATGGGAAATATGAGACCACTATTAAATCCAAAATTTGGGATCTACCCTAGGAATGACATAATATTTGTCAGCATAAGGTGTTTCATTAAAGATAATTTGTGGGAAGATAATGATTAAATATATTAATTTATTAGTTATTTATCTCTCATGACCTAACTCTACTCTATTTAAACCCAATTATGGGAAAATCATATGGTTAAATGAAAAATACTATAGATTTAAAGAGAATGTGAGTGCCATTAATAAATAATAATAGATCATGGTGTAGTGATTATTTTACAAATGAGTGTATGGATCCCGTCAATGAAAATGAACCAAAATTATTCCTCACTAGTGATTGATCCAAACTCAATGTTGGGAAACCCCCTTATTCTTTATCCTTTATAAAACATGAATCAATATTTCTGAGAAATTGATTCATGGGTCGATTGTTAATTCAGGCTATTAATTTATCATCCTAGAATTAGGAATTGAAATTATTTAGCATCTTTATTTATTCATATTAATTCATCACCTTCATAATATAAAATCAAGACCAACCTAAACATTGGTCAAGTAACCTTCCTCACATTTATGTTTTTTCATCCCCCCCCCATTGTTCTTCTCATGTTCATCGTAAGTATTCCATTTGGTCGGCTGTTCAACAAATACCCGGTGAAAG
This sequence comes from Viscum album, assembly GCA_963277665.1. Lineage (NCBI taxonomy): Eukaryota > Viridiplantae > Streptophyta > Magnoliopsida > Santalales > Viscaceae > Viscum > Viscum album. The sequence continues at coordinate 58,447,725 of OY728125.1, forward strand.
ATCATTGCAGAATCATTCTTTAGTTTAAAAAATCATTACTGCAGGTTCATATTCAAGATCAATAGCTTGATCGAGGTTCAGAGACAATAAAGAGGTATTGGGGATATATTTTAGGACCTCTCTTTTGTGTTTTTTATCATTCTGTTGATGCGGCGTAATGATGGATGATTCCCGAGAAAAAGGGGTGGTGGAAATCTGACCATCGATGAAAATTAGAGTTCAATCAACTCAGATTCGTGTTTCATTGGTGTGATTTATAGATGGAGAGAAGGTGACATATGTGTGATTGATACCACATTAAAACTTGTGGGTTATGTAAAATATCAACATATACATAATTTAGTCAAAATAACACACTTTGTGTAGTCTCCTGGCCGACAGGGGGTATCCAGGATGCATCGTTTATACCCCATACACATTGTCTAAATTTTTCAAGGTAGGTTGAGGCATGAGTTCTCTTCATTAAAGGCCAATATCTATATGGCATGTTCCCTTGGTCCATCACTATGAGGGTATAGTGAGGCATCACATCCTGAGAATATGGTGTGATTCCTTCTTTGGGATTAGTCTTGGATATAGTTCATGAATCCCTCCATGTGGACTTGGGTGTGATCCTCTATCAGTTTTTCCTACCTAGGTAGGGTCGGGAATCATGTGACATACATACTAGGAAGTTTGATCCCCCACCTAGCAGGTTATCCAGTTAGGTTCAAGAATCCCCCATAGGCCTTGGGTGTGATACCAAATATTTGTATTGATATCTTAAAAGTTATAGAATATACTTATTCATGATGAGGCTTGGTAGGTATGACCTCTCAAATGAACTCCATCAGTGTTAGCAGACTCGAGGAGTGAGTTCTTCTATATGAGTGTTACCTTGAGGCCATAAGCAGGATCCTAGGTTGGATGTATAGTTGTGACCTTACCCTAATACTTGGTTTCTATCTAGAGTATATATGGGTTATTATTATTCTTATGTGTCATGTTCTGATTGGAATGCCTTCATGGTGATGAGATTACCTCTATACTCTCTTGATGATTTATGTATGTTGATTTAGAGGTGTTCTACTGGGTATTGTTATAGTCACCCCTGCGCAGGTTTTACCTATACATGTCATGTCTTATGCAGACAACAGGACTTATAAGGGGGTCCTAGGTGGGCCAAGATTGGGTGTAGAATAATTAATATAGATAGACTATGGTTAGTTATAGGAGTTTCATTTTATGGAAGTCCCCTCTTTCTTATAAGTATGGACTCTTTTACAGATTTTGTGGGATTTTATTTGTCCCTTTTAAACTTTCCCATACTTTTTTGTTCTCAGGTTATGGAATATATATATATTCCTTCTTTCTAGAATCATTTGTATTTATCTTTCAGTATTTTATTAGTTATTAGAGGTGTGTGTGTGTGTGTGTGTGCATATAGGTACCTCATTCTAAGGCCTCTGATGTGTGTTTTATGCCTAATCAGCACTAGTCATTAACTCCTGGCCTATTAGAGGCGGTTTTATGGTGTCACACCTATCTTACCGCTGGATAGGTGGCCCTAGGTGGGTCATTTTTTCATAGAGTGGTATCAGATAATGTCGTCTTAGAATCAGAATTTGGTGATTTTATAGCTATGATGTTTTTTTTGGGAAGTAGGGAAATATTTTAAAGTTTTTCAAGTTCATCTCACAAACCAGTGAATCCAATATTGGTACGGTGTTTGACGTATCTATTCACCAAGACTCTAATAAATTCTTGTTGACTCCGTACATGTAGTCCCAGGTTCTTGGGAAAAAATTGGTACATGCATTATATTGTAATGGGTTGTGGTTTCCATGTCCTTCTTGAGTCATCCCCCCATATATACTTTTTAATTGTCATACATCTTGATTTTTTTCAGTAGGATACCTCCAAGATGACAACCAACTTGGGTTCTATAGTACGATCACAAGGGTGATCATCCTAGTGATGAGGATTCAGTACAAGGAACTTTGTAATGGGTGGTACCTCCTAGAGGTTTACCAATATTACCACCACCTACTGAGTTTATGGATGAACCATCAATACTGGTAGAGGATGTGCATAGGATAAGCGCCCTTCATGAGTTTTAGAGACAAAATCCTCTCTATTTTGGGGTGATACAGATCCCCATTTAGTTGAAGACTAGCTCAAGATAGTTACATGAGTTTTCCACCATGTGAGGACCTCTTCCAATTATATGGTGGTCCTAGGAGTGAGACTTCTCCATGGCTATATAGGGTGATGGTGGAGTTTGGTGACTCATATGTACGGTGAGGTGATTCTCTATTTGATAGAGTTTGAGAATCTTTTCAAGGAGGAGTTTTATCTAGCTTTATTATGATCATTTTCAATCCAAGAGCTTTTGGAGCTTCAACAGGGCATCAACATAGTAGTAGATTATTCGTCAAGGCTCACTAATCTATCATGATACTCTATATATATGGTTTAAGATGTATTCTATTTAGAAAAAACCTTTTAGATCTACTTCCACTGGTATAATAGGCTACTATGATATCTCTTTTCATTCTTACTTATGTTGGAGGTCTTAAGTGGGATTTGGTATTAGAGAGATTCTTGTTGAAGCATTTACTGATAGTTTCTCCTGATAGTGGGCACCCTAGATGTAAAACCCAGAGATTTTATGAAAAATAATCTTATAATTTCATTAATGTCTTGTGTTGTATTCTACACCAAGATTACCTTGCGTTATACGCAACACCGTATTAGCTTGTAGTATACGCAACACTTTTCTTCGTTCTTGTTACACACAATTTCATGTTCGTTTGATAGAAGTTATTCTATGCAACATTGAGTGTGTGTATATATATATATATATATATATTAAATGTATAAATGAAATATGGTTGGATTCTGTTATACGAAACAACGAAGGATTCTTTCACAACACACAACCCTAACTTGGCTTGCATTACACGCAATTGCAACCTTTCTCGATAGCGTGTGTTGTACGCAATACCGGGTTTTACTAAACAACGATATATTATTATAATATTGTTATGAACTAGAAGTTATGAATAGTGTTAACTAAATTTTGAATTTTATAACATTATTATTCATCTTACACATTTTCTAGAACATGGTATAAGAACAAAATAAATTTTTTGTGTAAAATAAGTATTTTTCAAAAAATGCAGTTTTGCCGCCTTTTGATGGCGAACCCACTTTAAATATAGTTTTTGACATGTTTATATGTTAAATTTGAAAAAATAAAATTCTTATTTTGAATCAGGATATAAAAATTTACATTAGATAAAGTTTTGATATTTTTCCGATAACTTTCATATTTTAATGAATAGTAAAAACACGCTATATTTTAATTAAAAACAAATTTTTTCATCGTAATATCTTATGTGGTTAAATTATAATATTGAATGGATTTAAAGTATAAATATAATATATTTTTACCATTTAATATAATGTATGTCATTAGCATTGATTTTACCTTGAATTCGTAGGTTAAAACAATTCAATCTTTTGCAATGTTTTATGGAAAAACCCGTTTTCTGTCGACAACGGGATTAATTTTAATTTAATTGCTGCATATTTTTTGTATTGAATTTGTAAAAATGGATTCCATATTTGGAATCAGTGGGTCCAAATTATGTTAATAATCTACTTTTTATTTTTGAGCATTGTGAATAGTAACTACGGTAAATTTTATTTACTATAGTTAAAGGTAAATCGGGTAATTAAGGGTAAATATAAGATTATAAAATTACCCTAACACTTGGAAAAATACTATTGGATGGCTAAAAGTATACCCATATAACCTAAGGGTCGGATTAGGTTCATTTTAGGGACTTTTTCCATGAAAATAATTTAATTATTATTAAGACCAAAGAATGTGACAACATGTCACTTTCTTAAATCTTATAAGTATAATAATTTTAATTTAGTGATAAAATTCATGAAACTTAGAAACTCAATAGTCTCCATAAATATAATACAATTATCTACATCATAGGAATTTATTTAAAATTTTTAGGGATTAAATAATTATCATTTATTATGACACAAAGATGATGCAGTAATTGTCTTATTAATGAAATATTGACATAATTGATGTTATAAATGCCCAAATAAATGTAATTTGAGACTTTTTATGACTTACATTAATTTTTTAGGTTAATATGACATGTTATTGTTGATATAAGTAACTTGTTTTGAACTTATCATTCTGTTATGAATTTCATAAAAATCATGTACCAAATATGTCAAAATTGACATAAATTAGTTTTTAAAACAAATATTATATTATTAATTGTTATTTAATTCCTAAAAATCTAAGGTTCGGCCAAATGACTTAGATAAGGCTATATATATTAATAATAAACAACTTGGGGTTAGTTTGGCTTGATATAGTAAGTTTATTAACCTTATAGTGTAAGAAAACAAGAAGACACGGTAAAAGGTAAATTATCTAACTTTAAGTTAAATCTAAATGATAAGGATAAAATTGATACCTAAACTTGTCTAAATTCTATTGTATGAGAGTATTTCGACACATACTCACCTTATCTTTTAAATATATCAATTTGGAGCTATTTAAAACCGAACATGACTTTATAATAAAATAATATTTTTAGTTTTCCCAAAGGTGCTCCTCTCCTCCCTTATAAAAGGGCACCTCCTCCCTCTCCTCCTCACACCAATTTGAGCATTAAATCTCGGCCAACCCCTGCCAAAATATCTTCTCCACTTCACTAGTATCATCCTAGAGGTCCTGGTCTTCTTCAAAAACCATCCTTAGTTCTTTAAGTGGAGGTTAAGAAAAGGCGCGTCAAAAAGAGGTAATATCCATTACCGATCTTTTTCAATTTCTTTCTTCTTCAACTTATTCTTCTTTTGTTTCATGATAAAGTAATAACATCAGTATTTCTTATATACTGATATGTTATTATAAATATGAATCAACTCTAATTAACCTTCTATCCATCCTACGGAAAAAGGAAATCACCGCGCGTGCGTACGTACGGAATACCGTCTCCACGCCGTGGTGAAATCTATTTTCCACCACCACCTTACTTGGATGGGTATAATGGTGTAAATAATAACTATATATGATTATTTTAAAGTGATATTGATTCTGAAATAGTATACATACACTCTAATACAATTCCACGATCATGAGAATGATATCATCGCTCGTGCGTACGTACGGACTACCGTCTCCACGACGCGATGAGATTCATTCTCCACGTTAACCATTAATGAATGATTATAAAGTATATATAATAAGTAATCATGAAATATATGACATAATAATGATACTTGATTTATTTGTATATAAATGTATGTCATCTACTTAATTCCATTCAACTCAATAAGGAAACGAAAACATCGTTCATGCGTACGTACGGCCTACCATCTCCATGAACGGTGTATTTATTTCCATTTACTGATTTATTATATATATATATATTATGAATATATATTATATATAAATAATGTTTTATATTCTGGAATTAAGTAATCATGATCTAAGTAATCATATGAATAATTACAAGTCAAAACATGGACGACAAATGAAACAATTTTACCCAAAACGCTCTTTAACATGGAATTTACAAAGGAATGGGTAATATAAAGTCATAAGTGAACCATATATGATATCATAACAATTATTATGATTCTGGAATAAGTAAATGACATTATTTAAACCATTATATAGGAGGTTCGGACACTTACGAAGCAAATCAGACCTAAGGTAAGGGAAAATATCACTATCTCATTTTTATCCGAGATTGTTTATACTTTGGTATTTACTAGGGTGTATTTTATCATCCACGTCCATGTTCCCTCAATATGTAATACTGTTTACATCCACCTACAATTTTTTAAATCCAATTTTACCCTTCAGTGAGTTTTTAGTAAAGGATATGAAAGGAATCTTTTGTCGTTTTTCATACGAGGTACTTTTTGACTTTTCCGAAAAAAGTACGAGAAGAATGTTTTCTTTTAACTTATACGGCATGAATGGATTTTTAAAACATTATTTCCAAGAAGCTTACCTTACAAGTTTTCAAGTTTATTTTTAATCAACTTCTTTTAGTTTAAAATTGTATGACATGTTAAGAAAGGAAAAGTGTTTTTGAAGTAGAAAGGATATTTTCCTCAAGAATGAAGTTCAAGTGTTTTATCAAAATTATTTTCCATCTAAGATAATAAAGGGTTCTGTTTTTATCCCTATTATTACAATGATTTGATTATGTTGTGATGGAAATATTTTTATGAATTCCTTTATCTTATATGAATTGTTTTATGATGTCACAATGTTTAATATGCCCATTTTTAATACATGGGTTATGCAATGATGTATGGTTTATGATTTTGTGGCACACATAAGAATGGTATCATTATGAGATGGGTGGGACCTATATCTCCCTCCAATGCATTGGGTAAAGATTTTATATCTCATGAGATAGACATGGCTGGAATGGTAGGTTATACTGGTTCAGTGAAACAGGACTGAAACGAGGAATGAACTCGGTTCAGAAAGGGACTTTGTCCACTAAGATAGTCTTGTAAATGAGTCTTGACTAATAAGAAATGATTCTATATGATTATGTGTGTATGCCACAAAGTTTCATGATTTAAGTTATGATTATTGGGATTTCATTTCACTACTATGATTTATCCCACGTTATGAAATTATGCTCTCTTTTGCAGGTTAAGATTTCCAAAATGTTATGTTATTATGATGTGATTGATATTTCTTTTTTTACCCTTACTGAGCATTTGAGCTCACCCTTTTATGTTTCCTTTTCCCCAGGATATAAAGAAAGGTTTTAGGTAAAAAAAGGAAGATCTTTATGGGAGATGTTTAAGATCTTTCACCACGATCATAAGATTATATTCTGAGTTTCCAAAGACACTAAACTATTACGGTCCTTGTGTGTGTGTTTTTGTTATGTACTAAGTATTCTGCAAAAGTAATGCAATTTCCATGTACGTCAGGCTTCGGGTCTCTACAGATGGTATCAGAGGAAAAGTTTAGTCAACCTTTGGAAACTAGGATGCGAAAACGTTAGTAAGATCCCTAGAGATATTTTTAAGGTATGTCTAGGGATGTCCCTAAGGATAAGTATACATATAGGATATAGTCCTAGAACTATGGTAACGATCATAGAATTTAACAAAAGATGTTAGATATTGAGGGTACTTACCCTTTACTATTTTGTTTTCTCTAGAATGATTTTTGCCTCTCACAGAATTCTTTTTGTGTTTTAAGTCAATGGAGGGAACCAGAATGAATTCGGTTAACATTGAATCCAATGGACAAATTGGTGACTATGAGCAACAAAATTGTGTAATGCCTAGAGAGAAAGATATTGTGATTATGCCAAATCAACAATCTCATAATATGATCAATAAACTCAAATTTTGTAGGTTTCCTGACTCTGCTAATAAGAGAAAGATGGAGTTTCATGATGATCATAGAGGAAAGAAAGTTCAATTTCCCCTATGTAAGTCATGTGGGAAGAGGCATCAAGGAGAATGTTTCAAAGGAACTGGAAGATGCTTTGGGTGTGGAAAAGAAGGACACAAAGCCAGGAAGAGCACAAGAAAAGTTTTAGTTAACACCAGGGATGAGGATAATGGTATTTCTACGACATCAACAATGGTTAAATGTTTTAAATGTGGAATGTACGGACATTATGCAAACCAATGCCCTAAGGGAAAGCCTCATGAAGAGAATCAGTACGGCCGTATGAGTAGTATTTATGTTGATGATGATGAATAGACAACAAATGATATGTGAGTTGAAAGAATTATTACATGTTTATCAAGTGTAATGTTGTATAAGTAATCTCATGGTACTATGGAATAAAGAGACATCTATGGATTGTTACACTGTTGTCTTCCTTGAGTTTTGAAAGTGTATGATTAATGGTACCAGTATCCATTAAAGGATATTCAGATATTTTTGGAATATAGAAGGGATAAGGAGAAAATTCAATGTTTGATAGTATTCATGATCTCAGGACTGATATAAGGAGAAGGTTATGTAATGGATTGAGTATATAGAGTTTTTGGATTTTGGTAGGTGGAAAGTGTTAACTTCTAACTGCATTCATGTTTTCACTTAAGTTCAATGGGTATTCAAGAGAATACATGATTAAGGCCTTTGAATGTCTGGAATGTGACCAAAAAGATATATCTTATGATATATGGGGATCAACGATGGTATTAAATCTCTGGTAATCGTTTTCACTATATTATGAGAGTGGACTGCAGTATTATGGATAAGCCTAAAGATTGGAATGGATTATGTTGGACATAATTTAGTATTGTTTAAGGATAGATGTTTTTTTCGATATTATTGATGGGATGTTATAGTAATATAGTTTTAGAAAAAGGGCAACCTGCAGGATGGGCGACAGCCCATCGCGTCGGCCAAGGCTGTGGGAATCGAACCCACAACTAAAGCGCGACGGGCCTTTATCGCATACCACTGGCCTACAGAAAGTCCCTGGTTTGTAGAAACTAGTTTTATTTTATTAATAGGTATGATATATGAAGTATAAGTTCATTTTTGGAATCGTATATGGTTAACCTCACCAAATACGGACTTATGTATATTTGATAACTATTGCTAAACTTTTGATTGAAACAGATGGAATGACCCATCATTCTATCACATGATCTGTTAACACTTCACGAATAACAAATTCAACTTCATTTCTTTAAGAGATGAAGTGTAAATTGTTCAAAGCACGAACAACAGTGAGATTGTACCAAAATCAAGTAAGTATTTCTTCTAATTCAAATTTTTCAACTTTAGGGAAATGATATTGAAAACCAAAAATATTGTCCTAGTGATCTTTTATCTAATGAATCAGATGGTACCCTAGATCATCACAAATTTATGGCTTTGCGATTGTTGGCTTTTTCATAGCCATGTTCTCTACCACTCTCCATGAGAACTTGAGGGTTAGATTTTTCTTCCATATCCATATTTTCACCTATGTTCTCCTACGTGGAAACCCAGTGATGAGTTAATTTGGTTAACCGTTCCATTTCATACTTTAGTTTTTAAATCCATATTTTGGTATTCCTTTTTATGATGTGGGTTTCTATTAAACAAACTTTCGAGTAGTACACCATTTATAACCCCGACGAATTTCAAGGGCAAAATTCATTTTAAGGGCGGTAGAATGTAACACCCCGAGATTTTATGAAAAATATTCTTTTAATTTCATTAATGTCTTGTGTTGTATTCTACACCAAGATTACCTTGCACTATACACAACACCGTATTAGCTTTCAGTATACGCAACACTTTTCTTGGCTCTTGTTACACACAATTTCATGTTCGTTTGATAGAAGTTATTCTACGCAACATTGAGTGTGTATACATATATATATTCAATGTATAAATGAAATATGGTTGGATTATGTTATACGAAACAACAAAGGATTCTTTCACAACACACAACCCTAACTTGGCTTGCATTACACGCAATCGCGACCTTCCTCGATAGCGTGTGTTGTACGCAATACCGGGTTTTACTAAACAACGATATATTATTATAATATTGTTATGAACTAGCTGTTATGAATAGTTTTAACTAAATTTTGAATTTTATAACATTATTATTCATCTTACACATTTTCTAGAACATGGTATAAGAACAAAATAAATTTTTCGGGTAAAATAAGTATTTTTCAAAAAATGCATTTTTTCCACCTTTTGATGGCGCACCCACTTTAAAAATAATTTTTGACATGTTTATATGTTCAATTTGACAAAATAAAATTCTTCTTTTGAATCATGATATAAAAATTTACATTAGATAAAGTTTTGATATTTTTCCGATAACTTTCATATTTTAATGAATAGTAAAAACACGTTATATTTTAATTAAAAACAACTTTTTTCATCGTAATATCCTAAGTGGTTAAATTATAATATTGAATAGATTTAAAGTATAAATAGAATATTTTTTTAACATTTAATATAATGTATGTCATTAGCATTGATTTTACCTTGAATTCGTAGGTTAAAACAATTCAATCTTTTGCAATGTTTTAAAGAGAAACCCGTTTTCTTTCGACAATGGGATTAATTTTAATTTAATTTCTGCATATTTTTTGTATTTAATTTGGAAAAATGGATTCCATATTTGGAATCAGTGGGTCCAAATTATGTTAATAAGCTACTTTTTATTTTTTGGCATTGTGAATAGTAACTACGGTAGATTTTATTTACTATAGTTAAAGGTAAATCAGGTAATTAAGGGTAAATATAAGATTATAAAATTACCATAACACTTGGAAAAATACTATTGGATGGATAAATGTAGACCCATATAACCTAAGGGTCGGATTAGATTCATTTTAGGGACTTTTTTCTATGAAAATAATTTAATTATTATTAAAACCAAAGAATGTGACAACATGTCACTTTCTTAAATCTCATAAGTATAATAATTTTAATTTAGTGATAAACTTCATGAAACTTAGGATATGAATAGTCTCCAGAAATATAATACAATTATCTACATCATAGGAATTTATTTAGAATTTTTAGGGATTAAATAATTATCATTTATTATGACACAAAGATGATGCAGTAATTGTCTTATTAATGAAATATTGACATAATTGATGTTATAAATGCCCAAATAAATGCAATTTGAGACTTTTTATGACTTACATTAATTTTATAGGTTAATATGACATGTTATTGTTGATATAAGTAACTTGGTTTGAACTTATCATTCTGTTATGAATTTCATAAAAATCATGTACCAAATATGTCAAAATTGATATAAATTAGTTTTTAAAACAAATATTATATAATTAATTGTTATTTAATTCCTAAAAATCTAAGGTTCAGCCAAATGACTTATATAAGGCTATATATATTAATAATAAACAACTTGGGGTTCGTTTGGCTTGATATAGTAAGTTTATTAACCTTATAGTGTAAGAAAACAAGAAGACACGGTAAAAGTTAAATTATCTAACTTTAAGTTAAATCTAAATGATAAGGTTAAAATTGATACCTAAACTTGTCTAAATTATATTGGATGAGAGGATTTCGACCCATCCTTACCTTAGCTTATAAATATATCAATTTGGATCTATTTAAAACCGAACATGACTTTATAATAAAATAATATTTTTAGTTTTCCCAAAGGTTCCCCTCTCCTCCCTTTTAAAAGGGCACCTCCTCCCTCTCCTCCTCACACCAATTTGAGCATTCAAGCTCAGCCAAACCCTGCCAAAATATCATCTCCACTTCACTAGTATCATCCTAGAGGTCCTGGTATTCTTCAAAGACCATCCTTAGTTCTTTAAGTGGAGGTTAAGAAAAGGCGCGTCAAAAAGAGGTAATATCCATTACTGATCTTTTTCAATTTCTTTCTTCTTCAACTTATTCTTCTTTTGTTTCATGATAAAGTAATAACATCAGTATTTCTTATATACTTATATGTTATTATAAATATGAATCAACTCTAATTAACCTTATATCCATCCTACGGAAAAAGGAAATCACTGCGCGTGCGTACGTACGGAATACCGTCTCCACGCCGTGGTGAAATCTATTTTCCACCACCACCTTACTTGGATGGGTATAATGGTGTAAATAATAACTATCTATGATTATTTTAAAGTGATATTTATTATTAAATAGTATACATACACTCCAATACAATTCCATGATCATGAGAATGATATCATCGCTCGTGCGTACGTACGGACTACAGTCTCCACGACGCGATGAGATTCATTCTCCACGTTAACCATTAATGAATGATTATAAAGTATATATAATAAGTAATCATGAAATATATGACATAATAATGATACTGGATTTATGTGTATATATATGTATGTCATCTACTTAATTCCATTCAACTCAATAAGGAAATGAAAACAGAGTTCATGCGTACGTACGGCCTACCGTCTCCATGAACAGTGTATTTATTTCCATTTCCTGATTTATTATATATATATATATATTATGAATATATATTATATATAAATCATTTTTTATATTCTGGAATTAATTAATCATGATCTAAGTAATCATATGAATAATTACAAGTCAAAACACGGACGACAAATGAAACAATTTTACCCAAAACGCTCTTTAACATTGAATTTACAAAAGAACGGGTAATATAAAGTCATAAGTGAACCATATATGATATCATAACAATTAGTATGATTCTTTAATAAGTCAATGACATTATTTAAACCATTATATAGGAGTTTCGGACACTTACGAAGCAAATCGGACCTAAGGTAAGGGAAAATATCACAATCTCATTTTTATCCGAGATTGTTTATACTTTGGTATTTACTGGGGTGTATTTTATCATCCACGTCCATGTTCCCTCAATATTTAATATTTTTTACATCCACCTACAATTGTTTAAATCCAATTTTACCCTTCAGTGAGTTTTTAGTAAAGGATATGAAAGGAATCTTTTGTCGTTTTTCATACGAGGTACTTTTTGACTTTTCCGACAAAAGTACGAGAAGAATGTTTTCTTTTAACTTATATGGCCTGAATGGATTTTTAAAACATTATTTCCAAGAATATTACCTTACAAGTTTTCAAGTTTATTTTTAATAAACTTCTTTTAGTTTAAAATTGTATGACATGTTAATAAAGGAAAAGTGTTTTTGAAATAGAAAGGATATTTTCCTCAAGAATGAAGTTCAAGTGTTTGATCAAAATTATTTTCCATCTAAGATAATAAAGGGTTCTGTTTTTATACCTATTATTACATTGATTTGATTATTTTGTGATGTAAATATTTTTATGAATTCCTTTATCTTATATGAATTGTTTTATGATGTCACAATGTTTAAGATTCTCATTTTTAATACATGGGTTATGCAATGATGTATGGTTTATGATTTTTTGGAACACATAAGAATGGTATCATTATGAGATGGGTGGGACCTATATCTCCCTCCAATGAATTGGGTAAAGATTTTATATCTCATGAGATATACATGGCTGGAATGGTAGGTTATACCGGTTCAGTGAAACAGGACTAAAACGAGGAATGAACTCGGTTCAGAAAGGGACTTTGTCCACTAATATAGTCTTGGCAATGAGTCTTGACTAATAAGAAATGATTATCTATGATTATGTGTGTATGCCACAAAGTTTCATGATTTAAGTTATGATTATTGGGATTTCATTTCACTACTATGATTTATCCCACGTAATGAAATTATGCACTCTTTTACAGGTTAAGATTTCCAAAATGTTATGTTCTTATGATGTGATTGATATTTCTTTTGTTTACCCTTACTGAGCATTTGAGCTCACCCTTTTATGTTTCCTTTTCCCTAGGATATAAAGAAAGGTTTTAGGTAAAAAAAGGAAGATCTTTATGGGAGATGTTGAAGATCTTTCACCACGATCAGAAGATTATATTCTGAGTTTCCAAAGACACTAAACTATTACGGTCCTTGTGTGTGTGTTTTTGTTATGTACTAAGTATTCCGCAAAAGTAATGTATTGTCCGTGTACGTCAGGCTTCAGGTCTCTACACTAGATCTGAGGCTTTGGTATCTTGTAGCTGAAGTTAGACTCAACATAAGCTAATAATTTACAAAAATAGACATAGGAAAAAGGTTATGTAGTTTAGGGATCTAAAGATGGGCCTTTTCAGTAGAGGTATAGTCAGTTATACTCTTACAAAAGTCAGGGAAATCTCACAATAGATTTTCCTACCCACCAAGAAACTGATAGAGAGATATTAGATGAACCACCCAAGAAGAGGCATCAGTTAAATAAGGGAGGTTTGTAGGGTGGAGAACATGGAACAGGATATAGTAGGAAAATAGGAGGTGTCTGATGATTTGATCTATTAACACCACCACCCCTAGGTGGTTCATGATAGGCTTAGGGAGATAGTGGTCATGGATGAGGATTGATTCAGTTAGTATAGGCCTATAACATAGAGGTTGTGGGAATGATTATATGTATGATATGTGTCTTCTCTAATTTAGCTTCTATATTGATAGACATAATTGTGAGCCACTATTTTCTTTTTAAGACCTTGTTTAATATCAAGACATCCCATTTAATCATTTTTCTTGACCCTTGCACTTAGAGACACCTACTGGATGAGATTCAATGGTCAAATACTTTTGTTGATATTATGACCTGAATCTTGGATTAGGGAGCTTCCTATGGGATATTTTTATAACAATGATGGGGCCTTATTACATAATTCGTGATGTGGACTATATTTCCATAGTTCCCACATTTAATGGGTATTTTAGGCAGAGGATGTGCGGTGTCCACATTTATGAGAAGAGGTTTTCCTCCATCAGTGAGAAAGAAGTACCAGAAGAGTAGTATGTACTCTTGCATAAGAAGATATAATGTATTTCTTATTAGTTGGATAGTATGACCCTATGAGAAGTGGATGTTATGAGTTACGAGTTTCTGAGAGTAGTGGTGGAGTATGAGGACATTTTCCCTGAGGGCATTACAAGCTTACCTCCCCACCAAGAGATCGAATTCTAAATATAATTTTACCCAAGGACTACTCTGATATCAACACCAATATATTGTATGTCTCCCACAAAGCTTCATGAGATGAAGGTGTAGTTAGAGGATTTTCATATGAGGGGCTTTGTTAGACCAAGTGTTACTCTCTAGGCAGCCCCAGTTTTTTTCCCTAAGAAGGTGGATGAGAGCTTGATTTTGTGTGTGGATTACCATTGCTTGAACAAGGTGATTCTCAATAATAAGTATCCACTAACAAGGATCGATGAAATCTTTGACTAGAGGAGACGGGAAATATGGTTCTCAAAGATTGACCTTAGGTGGGGCTAGCACCATCTATGAGTTCAAGATGATGATATACCGAAGATGGAATTATGATATCACTAAATTCACTACGAAAACTTGGTGATTCCCTTAGGTGTAACAAACTCCCCAAAATTTTTCATGGGATTCATGAACTAGATAATCAAGCCCTTCTTAAACCAATTATTGATGGTCTTTATTGATGAAATCATAGTTTACTCGACATCAGTGGAGGAGAACATGTGACACTTGAGGATGGGATTGGACATACTTCAAGGGGACCAAATTTATGGTAATATCTCAGAGTTTCAATTCTATATTAGAGAGGTCCACTTTCTGGGACATTCTATCTCAGAAGAGGGAGTAGTAGTGGACTTGGTGAAGGTTGAGGTAGTGATAACTTTGGAGACACTCGAGAGTGTGACTGAGGTACAGATATTCCATGGGTTGACAGGATTCTATCAAATATTCATATCCAATTTATCCAAGATTTTGGTACCCCAGAATTCTTTGACCCAAAAGGGGAATATTTGCATGTGAACTAAGAGGTTATAGTGGGATTTTTAGGATTTTTGACAGAGGTTGATAAGTCCCCCATCTTGAGACTTTCATAAGAGGGTATTGAGTACGTGGTGTTCTATAATGCCTATAGGACTATGATTTTATATGTTCTGATGTTGAGGTGGGTGATGATTTCCTATGTGTCCTAACAGCTGAGATCCCTTGAGAAAAAGTACATGACCCATGATCTTGAGCTGGTAGTAGTGGTATTTTCCCTGAAAATGTGAAAAAATTATCTTATGGGTGAGCTATTTATCATCTATTCTGACCATAAGAGTATCAAGTAAATTTTTTTATAGAAGTATCTTAACTTGAGATAGAGGATATAGCTAGAATTACTCCAAGATTATGACTTGATATAGTCTATACTCCCAACAAGGGAAAATTAGTGGTAGATTCTCTAAATAGGTGATCTTATTCATAGTTGTTGAGTAATTTTTTAGAGTACTTTTCATCATTTTAGTTGTATTTAGTATATAAGGATGTTTCAGCTTACCTCTATTTGATGGTTATTACCCCTCTACTTTTCAGTGTATTAGGGAGGCTCATTTTGATGATACCGACTATGAGACCTTATGTGTTTAGCTATCCATTAAATATACTCCTAATTTATTTTCTAAAGGTGGGGATCATGTTATCCTTTATAAAGGATGGATGATTGTGATAGTGATGTTGTGAGAGGATTTTTTGATGGATTTTCATATATCTCATTTATCAGTACATTCATGGGTGGAAAATATGTATTAGGACCTTCGGTGTTAGTTCTGTTGACTAAGATTGAAGAATTGTATAGATGAGTTTATTTCTCACTACATCACTTGTTAGAATATGAAGGTTGAACACCTGGTTCTAGTGGGTTTGGCTCAACCCCTGAGGTTCCGAAGTGTAAGTGAAATTGTATATCTACAAGATTCATGAGAGGGATTCATGATCATCTAGAGGGAATGATGCTCTCTGGGTGATCATATACTGACTCACCAATTTGTCTCACTTCCTAGCCATATGATAGAAGAGTTCAGCATATTGATTAGGTTGGATTTACATACAGGAGATAGTCCAACTTCATGGATTTCCCTCAATAATCATTTCATACCATGATTTCCTCCTTATGTCACAATTATGGAGGGGATTAAAGGAGGCCTTTGGGGCTCATTTGGGTTTGAGCATGGTATTTTAGCCCCTAATGTATGGCTATAATAAGTGGACTATTCAAGTTCTGGAGAAAATTCATGGGGATTTCAGGTAATAATTTTTTCATAGTTGGGAGGATCACCTACCCTAGGTGGAGTTTTTGTATAACAACAATTACCACTCTTATATCAGTATGGAAATATTCGAGACTTATATGGGAGAACATATAAGTCACCACTGTATTGAAATTTTCTAGGGGAGTTGGCACTGAAGGTCCTAGAGTTAGAGTTATAATTAATAGAGAACATTCATATCATACGTGATTGGGTGAGGACTTACTAGATATATTATTAGTATTATTCGGACTGACGATGGAGGCCTTTAGAGTTCTATGAGGGAGATCATGTGTTCTAGAAGGTCTCACCTTGGTGAGGATTAAATATATTTGGTTGGAGAAGTAAGTTATATTCGAGATTCATTATCCCTTTATAGATATTATGTAGGAATTTTGAGGTGGTATACCACATATCCCTACCATCATAGTTATATCAGGTACACAATGTATTTCTTGTGTTGCAGCTGCGGAGGTATGCGCATGACCCATCACATGTTATCAACTGGGGAGGGATCTGTACATTGAGTGTAGATATACCTTCATAGATTACCCAATAAAGATCAAGGATCATCAATAGAAGACCCTTCATGGATGAGTGATTCACTTTTTGTGTGTCTGGTGGAAGTAGAAGAATATTTAGGTGAGCAGCTGGGGGTGGGATAACCATATGTGATCTCAATACCACCACCAATTTCTCTAGGTTTTTTATTTTCAGGATGAAAATCCATGAGATATGGAGAATGTAATGACAATTTTTTTCCTTGTGAAACTTTGGAATATTTAAATGAATGTTTTTAGAGATAGGAACAATGTTTGTGAGGGATTCTAGGGCCTAGGGATCCTCGGTACTGATATAATAAAAATATTAAATATATTATATCACATGCACATATTTATTCTAAAATAATAGAATATATTCCAAATGGAGTCTTGGATGGGAAATCTGAGACATACATTAAATCTGGAATGCGGTTTGTACCCTAGGCACAACATTATCTTTGTCAATATTAGGTGTTTCTTTTAAGAGTAGTCATGAGCATATAATAATTAAATAAATTGATATATTAATTTATTAGTTATTTATTTTCCATTAACTAGCTCCCTTATATTTATACCCAGTTATGGGAATATCCTAGGGTTAGCTGAATAACCCTAGAGACTTGGAGAGAGCGTGGGAGAACCTTCGAAGAACAATAATGGATCATGGTTCCATGATAATTTTTCAATAACTTTCATGTATCTCATCAATGATAAAGGCTCAGAACTATTCTTTATATATGATCTATCCAAACTCGAGGTAGGTATTTTCTCATTGGAATTAATCCTAGTATTTTTTATCATTTTTTGAACATGAATCAATCCTTTTAACAAATTGATTTGTGGGTCGACCATTGATTAATGGGAGCTGATTTATCTTCATATAATTAAGAATTGATATTATTTGTTATCCTTATACATTCCTATTCATTTTTCACCTTCATGATATCAAATCAAGGTAAAACAGAACAATGGTTGAGGTTCCTTCTTCACATTTATGTTTTTTGTATTTCACTCCATCATTCTTTAAACTTTCATCATCAGTATTCCATTTGGTTGGAGGTTCGAAAAATACCAAGTGAATGACCATTATACAATAATTATTTGGAAAAAGGAATCATTACCAATAGTTTAGATTTTGGATCAACAACTCAATCAATGTAAGAAAACAATGGCATATGATTGAGGATGGATCATATGTTCTTTTATTTGTGGTTTTTGGTGTTTCGATGATGCATCATGATGACGGATAATTCTTGAACGAAAGGTGCGGATGAAATCTAGCCACTAGTGATGAATGGAGTTTAATAAACTCAGATCCACTTTTTATGGGCATGATTTTCGATTGGAGGAGAGGTGATGGTGTTATGAGAAGAACCGCATGAAAACTACAGGGTTTTAGTAAAATCCAATATTCACGATGTGTAGTCTCAAGAACACACTCTGTGTAGTCCCCTAGATATAATGGTTATGGTTTCAAAAAAATATATTATCACATATAGTAGGGGAACTACCACACACCATGTGACCCATGACCGATGAGTCGACATGTACCCCTAGGGTCCATAGGCATGAACATGGGTAGATGTACAAGCATGTCCAGAGTACAAGGGTAAAACCTAGTACTCTGACAAAGCCAGATTACCCAGAAATGGCTCGATACACATGCATATCTAGTGTACATGGGCACGGGCCAAAGTACACGGGCATGGGCTAGAGTACATGGGTAGACCCAAGGTAGCCATGAAATTCCTTGTATACCCTATACATATCGATTGCTTTTTTTAGGGAAGGTTGAATCCCTCGTTAAATTCATTATGGACTGGTATATGTAGTGTGTATTCCCCCAGTCTATCCTAGTGATGGTATAGTGAGTCATCACATTATGATCATAGGTTTTGATACCCTCTATGGGATTACTCTTTGATAGGTTAGGAATCACATGACTGCATAATAGGATGCTTGATCCCCTGCCTAGTGGGTTATCTAGTCAGGGTTCAGAATCCCCCATAAGCCCTGGGTGAGATACCCTATATGTGTATCAATGTATTCAGAGTTCCAGTCTGTACTAATTCATGATGAGACCTGAGAGGATTGACCTCTTGGATGAGCACAATCCGTTTTAGCATACTCAAGGAGTGAGTTCTCACAGACGAGTGTTACCATGAAGCCTCAAGTAGGATCCTAGGTTGGTTTTACGGTAATGACCTTACCTTAAAACTTGGTGTCTATCTTGAGTATATCTAGGTTAATATTATGGTTATGTCTCATATTATATTTGAAATACCTTTTGGTGATGAGCTAAACTCTCAACTCTCTTGATGATTTATGCTTAGTGATTTCGGGATGTCCTGCTAGGTATTTTTATACTCACCAAAAAATAATATATTCCCACACATTTCATGTATTATGCATAGGATAGGTCTTAAAATGGAGTCCTAGGTGGACTAGGAGTGGGAAGAATGTGTTAGATCTAGACAGATCATGGTTAGTTCTAGGAATTACATTAGACAGCAGTCCACTTCTAATTAGTAGGTTGGACTCTTTTACAGCTTTAGTGGGATTGTATTTAGGCCTTTATGCTTTATCATACTTTTTTATACTCTGATTGTGGGATATAGATTTATTAATTCATTATAGTATCAGTTTTATTTATATTTTATCATTGTATTGGTGGTTGGATATGTGTTCTTGTGTACAGGTACCTTAGGCTAAGGCCTACCTTGTGTATGTTTTTTCTACTCAGTATTGGTCACCAGCCCCTTCCCTTTTGAAGGTAGTCTTATGGTGTCCCACCTAGTTTATCTCTATCTAAGAAGGCCCCAATGGATCATTTTTTTATATTTTGTTATTTTCCTTTATTTTTTTACAGTGTTGTTCATCATTGTGGTGATTTTAGGGGATCATGATGATCCAAATTTTAATATTCTAGTATTTTATTTTTTTCAATTTTTTTCCCATTTTTATATTTATAATCATCGTGGATATATTAATTTTATAAACCCAATGTTCTAATTTAATTAAATAAATCATATGTGTTTCATGTTTTTAAACAACATTATATACCTAATTATGACAAGAATTATTTATTCAAAAGGAATATTCAATATATATATAAGTTTGGTATTTTACATTATTCCCCCATTATAAATTTCATCCTCAAAATTTCACCTCATATAATTGGATAAGAATATATAAGGGTACATCTATTTCATTTCCTCCTCAAGATCCCATGTTGCTTCTTTATACTTTTGATTTCACCAAAGCACTTTAACCAATTGATTTGTCTTATTGCATAGAACATTGTCTCTATGTTACAAGATATTCTTCAATTATTACTCAAAAGTTAGGTCATTCTCTAGTTTTTCTGCCTCTATATTCATTACATGTGAGGGATCAGGTATATACCTCCTTAATAGAGATATATGGAACAGGTCATAAAATTTAGCCAAGTTTGATGAAAGTGCTAGTCGATGGGCCAGTGATCCTATGTAATAAAATATTTCAAGGGTCCAATGTACCTAGGTCAAAGATTTACCTTCTTTCCAAACCTCAGGAATCTCTTCCATTTTGATATTTTAATGAACATTTTTTTCTAAAACTTCAAAATCTATGTCCCTTTGATGGTTGTTAGCATAGTTCTTCTACTGACTCTAAGAAGATTTTATATATCATTGTATGGATTGAACCTTTTATATCATCTCTTGTACAATATTAGCTCCAAGTATCTTTCTTTCATCAACTTCTTCCAAACACGTAAGAGTTCAACATTTCTTCCCATATAAATCTTCATATTCAACCATTTGAATTCTCTAGTTGAAGTTGTTATTGTATGAGAATAAAACTAATTAGATATGTTTATCCCATCATCCTTTAAATTCCATTTATTAGGATATGACCATATCCTAAGGTTTATAAATGGTCCTTTCATATTGGTCATCAGTTTGGGGGTGATAGGCTATACAAAAATTTAATTTATTATTTAGATAATGTTGAAGAATCTTTTAGAATTTAGAGGTTAATTTTGGATCATGATATAAAATTCTTGATATTGGTTCCCCATTAAGCCTCACCACATCCTTTATATATATCTTGGTAAGTTTTTCAAGAGATAAATATTCCAAAATAGTGATTAAGTAAGCAGTTTTGGTGATTCAATCTATCATAACCCATATGGTATGTAGTATTTTGAATGTATTTAGGATACCAGTGAAAAATTCTAATATGATGTTCTCCCATTTACATGTGGGTATGAGTGATGGTTGGATCATCCACTTGAACTTTTATCACTAAGATTTAACTTACTAACATACCAAGCACTTTGAGCTATACTCAGCAATATATTTATTTATGTTATCACACTATAAGTTCTCTCAAAGATCATGGTACATCTTAGTACTTCCAATATGGATGGAGAAATATGATCCATGTGCACTATCTAATACCACTTTATTTATCTTAAATGATAAAGGTACATAAATTCTAGTTCCAACCCAAATGAAACCATTTTTATTGATGTTGAATTCATAAAACTTCCATTCATTTTTTGTTAACACCTTATTTTGAAGCTCCAAATCATCCCTTTATGTCTCCTTGATCTTTTCTTAGATAAATGGTTGGGAAATAATTTAAGCAAGGTAATATTTCTCATCAACCATTATGATATCCAGATTCATACTTTGCATATCCATGAATATTGGTTCTTTCTTAATCCACATCATGGATATTGTATAAGGTCATTTTCTACTAAGAGAATCAACTACCTTATTTTACATTCTAAGATGATAGTGAATAGAGAAATAATTATTCTTAATCAGATCTAACCATCTTTTTGACACATGTGGAGCTCTTTCTATGTGAATATATAATTTACAATCTTGTGGTCATTATATATGTCACACTTCTCACCATATATATTGTACCGCCAAATATTCAATGAAAATATTACTAAGCCAACGAGCTTGTACCCTAGTGGTACAAGCTCCTTCTTGGCATCCAAAAGACCCGGGATCAAATCCGGGCAGGGGTGAATTTCTGGGGGGCTGTAGCAGGGCACTGTAGTAGTACTTTAGCAGTACTGTAGCAGTCGTGGACTGTAGTAGTGGCGGCATTGTAGCGGCGGCGGGACTGTGCAGGAACTATAGCGGCGGCGGTTATTGTAACAGTTACTGTAGCAGCGCGGGTACTATAGCAGTACTCTTCACTGAGGGGTCCTTTGGGCCAAAAATTGGGCTTTCAAGACTTGTATTCAGGCCACTTGGCCTTGGGCCTTCGGGCTATGTAATGGGTCACCCTCTACCCATTCTAAAGAGGTCTTTGCTTTAAATAATAAATTGAGGTTTCAGCCCCAACCTTTTAAAAAAAATGAAAATATTACTATGGCCAACTCCAAGTCATGTGTCATGTAGTTTTGATCATGGATATTTAACTATCATAAGGAATAAATTACCACTTTATCATTTTTCATGAGTATACAACCCAATATTTTTTTTGAGGCATCATTGTATATCACAAACCCTTCTCCACTTAAAGGTAGTGTGAGTATAGGTGTAGTGATTAGTCTCTTCTAGATATCCTTAAATATTTACTCACATTCTTCTATCTGAACATTATTTACCTATTTTTATGTTAACATAGTTAGTGGGTTAGAAAATTGTGAGAAATTTCTTATAAATCATCAGTAATTTCCAACTAATCCTATAAATCTATGGATCGCTATTAAACTATTAGGTATTTTTCATTATTTAATTGCCTTTATCTTTAAAGGTTCCATATAAATTCCCAAAAATTATGCTCATGTTCCCTTATATTGTGACTTTCTACAACCAAAATTCACACTTGTTGAACTTATCATATGTCTTATCCTTTATTAATGATTCCATAAAAATCTGTAGAAACTCTTCATGTTCAACATTTCTCTTAGATTATATGAGAATATAATTAATAAATACTAACATGAATTTTTTAAGATAGTCTCAAAATACTCTATTCATCAAATAGATGAATATTTCAGGGGTAGTAGAACGTCCAAAAGGAACCAATATGAACTCATATTGTTCATACCTCATATGGAAGGAAGTCTTCTGGATATCTTCTTTCTCTACCTTTAACTGATGACATCTAGAATAAAGATACACCTTTGAGAAGTATAGTTCTCCTTGAAGTTAATCAAGAAATTCATCAATCCTTAGTATATAATACTTTTTCTTTAAATTTATCTTGTTGAGATCCTAGTAATTTAGGCATATCCACATTAATCTGTCCTTTTTCTTAATAAAGATCGTTGGTGCACCCCAAGGTGATGCACTAGGGCATTTGAAATCTTCTTCAAAATTCTCTTATAGCTTCTTCCTTAAATATTCAATTTTTATCATGACCATCATATAGGGTATTTTGGAAATATTAATGGCCCCAAATATGAGTTCTATTGAGAACTCCACCTCGCAATCTAGGGGAAGATCAAGAAACGCTTCAAGAAATACATCAGTATATTCCATCACAATGGGAATTTTATTAAGTTTGATACGTTACTTTAACATAACTATTTTTAGAAATATATAATTCTTCAATGGGTTTCAACACCCATGTTGTTGAGGGATTTTCCAAAATAGATTCATGATATTCTTGAATTTTTACTAGATTATGGGATGTTTTGTAAATTTGAAAGGGATTTTATTTTCCTAGAAATCGATGTGATCTATAAATAATGAGAGATAATCTATGCCCAATATATTACCAAGTTCCACCAAGGTAAGGGTTATGAGATTCACTGAAATAATCTTTAAACATAATTTAACAATGGAAGATTCCAACACTTGGGTTACAATTATCACACCACTAGTTTTTTTATGGATATATTAGCTTCAACGTATCAGGGATGTTATTTAATAGTTCTATAAAACATATAATCTATAATGGAATGTATAGAACCAGAATAAAATAAAACGTTTTCCATTATTGAGTTAATTTTAAGTTTACCTTTCACTAATTCATTCTTATATTCTACCTCAGTGGTGGTGATGTAATAATATTTCCATTTATTCCCTGGATTTAGTGGTTACTAACATTTATTACCCTAAAATACCCATATTTTAATGAACTAGATTTCATATTTCCCTTACTTCTTAAAGTTGACGCATTGAACCAAGGTAAGTGCATTCAGAGGTGTCTAACTTTCCTCTATCATGTTGATTGTGTTCTTTATGTATCTTCGACATTCATGATATTTGTGGACTTATCTCACAAACTTAAATCATTTCTTCATCCCTTTGAGTCAATTCACATTATTATTCTTCCCACATCTTTGACATGTGAGTGGTTGTATCTTTTTTCCTCCTTTTTCATTCGATCCCCCATCTTGAAACTCCATTATTCTCTTCTTATCTCCATATCCATAAGATCATTCACTAAACTCCATATCTACTTTGAGATCACATAGAACTAATTATTTGTAACTCCTAAGGTCATGGATAGCTAGATCCTTTTAAAAATGTGGTTTTAAACCCTAAATAATCTATCTATTTATCTATCATTGCTGATAAAACAACCCTAGCCGTGTCTTATAAGACTTGTGAAATTATTCTCATAGATCTTTATAGATTCAATATAATTTTTCATAAATTATATAAATTATCTTTATATCTTTGTTCAATGATTTTGATGGAAATAACTATTAATAAATATTTTATTAAAGTATTCTCACTCTATTTCTTATATTTTATATTTTTAATTTGTATTATTTATCAATTCCCACCATTGATCAGCTTCTTAATATAATTAATATTTTTACAAATTAACTTTCTCCTTCTTAGAATAGTTGAGTACACAAAATATATTCTCCATTGAGTTAAAAAAATTATGACAAATTGATCATAATATTAACTGATGTTCATTGTTCATTGATGCATAAAGGATTTAATGGATAGTTTCTCCTTCTTGGGTGAATGTGGATGTTCCACATGGTTTACATTATTTTTCTTATCCTATGGTAGTTGGGTAAGAAATTACATGAATTTTTGAACTCCGTCTTTAATTACATTAGGAATGCAATTCAGACAATCATTACATTATACCTCACATTGGTTATTGGTCCATTTTCTCCCAGGTCCCACTATATTTTAACAAAATAAAAGTCAATAAATAATGTATAAATAATTTATTCACATGAAAAAGTTAATTCTAAATTCATATCTTATGGGATACCTGTGTTTATAATATTCTTCTTCTCAAATGATGCTTCTAGTATCATATAATTTAATATTTTCTAACATTAAAATAAATAATTACATTATAAATATATACTTTATAATGGTTTGTATAGAAATTGTGATTAACCGAATCATATCCCCCGGGAGTGTCAAACTAGGTGTGCAGTAAGGCTGCTTTGTCATGCACCAAGTACAAGTGAATTTAATACCCAATAATCCCTTCCAGTTTTATTACCCCTAGGTACAATTATTCTAGAGCCACATCCACATGTTGTATCCAGATAGGGGTTTCATTTCTTGGAAACCCCACACTCTTATACTTTACCAAAACATAGGATGTTTACCTGTACTTAGACTTATCCTTATGATTTTCACTCACATTTTCTAATCCTAATTACAAAATTAAATAAACTATGATTTGATACCAACAATAGAGACCCAAATTTTTCATACATGATTATTGCATCATTTTTCAGATAAATAACATAACAGTAACATTTTATAGAATTCAAAGGTTTAGTATCTTGAACAAATTAGGTTCATACATCACTAGTACATAATAAAACATAAACATTATTTAAATAATTATTATTTATCCCCCTAAAATCTCTCATGTTATCCTTAGTACATGTATTCACCTAATGATATACATCAAATAAAGGGGTGAGTTAAAATTACAGTAAGGTGGGGAATAACATAGAAGGAATATAATACATGAATCAAAAGTACATGGATGAGAATATTCATCATTATCAAATAATAAGAATAGGATAATCATAATAATTATTAAGGAATCATTTAAAAAATATGGAATGTGGTATGTAAATAAGAATAAATAATAATGACATAGTGGTTAAATACCACCCATAGTTGTGAACAGAGCTAGTATCATGTTCACACATAATATATGTGAATAATTCGTAACATCATAAGTGTGAGAAAAGATACCATCATGTTCACACATAAAACACATAATATCTTATATATAAAGCATTACCCAATTCATTATAGGGATATATAATTTCATTCCCACCTGTCACATCATAAATTTTCACAGTCATGCATTCCACATAGAGAGAGAACATATAACAATCATAGTCATGAAATAAACTCATGGAAATGAATGAGTTTTATAAAGATTTCATAGAGTATAAATTCATGAATAAAATTTGGGGTTCCCAAATGAATAAGGTAAATCATATTTTTTTTATAAAACATAATCATTCTTTATTGGAGAAGAAATAACTCAAGAGGATTCAATGCGATTTCTTAGAAATTAAAGTCTCCTTACAAAATATCCATAATTGGTTTAGAAAGAATTTTAAAAGGGTAAAAAATTATATTCCTAGAATAAAAAGAAAAATAATACTAAAACTATATTTTAAGTACATTATATGAACATCCATACTGAAAATAATTTGAAATATGAGATAACCCAAAAAGAAATAGTTGGGTTTGAAAATCCCCTACCTTAGATCCTATTTTATTTCATTACTTTTACACCTATTGTATAATAAATTAAGACCTATTAAAACATGGAACTAGAGGTTAATTTTGTTCATTTTTCACTCTTTTTCAATTAAAATAATTGGATTATATTTCTTAATTCTTAATGTTAAAGGTGATTTTTTTTATATCATATGTTCCTTAAAATATCACGTCTTGATTCGATTTAATGATCTTGATTTATTTCTACTTATACATTATTAAGATTAAATCCAAAATATTATATATAAATTTATTTATACATTTATATATTTTAAATAATTTATCATAATCATCTATAGTGGTTATGATAATTAAAGGGTTGGCAACATCCTTGTGGGTGGTTAACTAACTATTGACGGGATGCTATCAAAATAGGAGTTGTTAGATATATAATATATTATTATATTATAAATAACATATTTATAGGAGAATAAACATTTTAATATCATGTTAATATATTGTTTAATATTTTTACAAGGTTTTTAGTATGAAATAATTAGAGGATAGAGAATTAGAAATGAAAAATGAAAAAAAAGGGGAAAGGACATTACCTCTTTCTTGAAATTGTTCCTTTTATATGACCCTTAACTTCTTAGAAGATTAGAGTTTGATTACTCCAAAATTTCATTAAGGATGTTAAGGTTATTATAATATGGTAATTGGGTAATACTTTTCCTTTGGTAAGTTTAAGTGAAGTGGTTTTCCAAGGAGTGTGAGAGGGTGTATTTATAATTGAGGGGAGGGGAGTTTCTAGGATAAAATATTGAATGAAATATGATTTCCATGGTAGAACTTTTAATAGAGATATTATTTACATTTTAAGTCACATTTTAAAAAAATAAAAGGATTTTAGTAATTTTAAATATTTCCAAAATTGAATTCATTTTTTTATTAAAAAGGAAAGTGGAAATTAAAAAATTAATATTTTAATGGAATACTTTATCAATTTTGACTTTGGAAAATACATTTTTTGTTTGGAAATTGAATTTTATGAAAACTTTAACTTATTAAACATTTTTTGGTCAATCCTAAAATTATTTAAATGATTAGGTCATTATAACATATTGAATTATGTAATTAAAATAGATCGGTTATGTAGAAACTGTATTTTTACTATTCACCAAAAAATTAAGTATTTCATAAAGTTACTAATAAATCACCGTTAGAAAATTTTAATGTGATAATTATAAAAAAAATTATTTTATCAAAATAATTCTCTAACATAGATAATTTTAATTAATAACATTAAAAATTATTATTTTTAGGAATACGTTAAAATATGATTTATTATAAAAGTATATATAATTTATTTGAGTTTTTAATCCTGATATTTATTTTTTAGCTTTAAAATATATATATATATATTTATTATTAAATTAAAAATGACATTTTACAATTTTTAGGTCAATTAATTATTCTAACAATCAGGTTATAATTCTTAATAATTGGGTTACTATTCCTAACATTTGGGTTACTCTTTTTAAGGGTCATTCTACAATTCCAATGATTATATCACTATTCCAATGGTGATATTAATTATTAGAAAAACTCTTCATTCTTTCATCCAAAATTTTCCTCAATTCCTCTCTAGGTTCTATATTTTTATTTCAATAATGCTGATCAGTTTACTAATGTTTTGTATTTTATTGTACTGTCATTTTTCATTGTGTCACTTTTAATAGATCAAGATGTTCCAAGTTTTCATTTTATTTTATTTTTATTTTTATTTTTTTATTTATTTACACATTTTAATATTTTCAATTCTCAAGTATATATATATTCTGTAAACATTATTTTTTCATTTAATGAAATAAATCATTATGTGTTGCATGTTTTGAAATAGTATTATATACCTAACTATGAAAATACTTATTTATATGAAAGAAAACTTCAATATACATTAATTTTTGTGATTTTAAACCATAACTCTAGACTCTTGTTCCTTTCTATTTTTCACTAAAATATATTTCTTCCCTAATAATTTTCTCAAGAGATGAAACTTCCTAACTTCTATAACCAAACTTCATTCTGATATGACATAAAACTCATAGATGAAATATGGATGAAAGATCTCATTAGATTATATCATTAAAAAAATATCCTAACCTTGAAAATAGAAAAATTCTTTTAGAAAGTATTTTTCATTATCATACCATAAACGATCAACCAATATTTCTCTAAAAATATCCCCACTGAAAATTTATTTGAATAATTCCATTTATGAAACAAAAATTAAACAATATATCTAAAGAAACCAATTGAAAAAGTATATCACTCCACAGAAAAAACAATGGAAAATTTTATTCCAAGGGAGTATTTGAAAGGAAACCAGCTGTTACTAATCTTTAATATTGTTGGAAACATCCATTGGCCTAGAAAAACTCTTTCTCATGGAGTTAAATCCAAAATATGAAAAATATTTTACAATTAAACAATAAGAGTTTTTTTTAAATACCAAAATCCCAATAATTTTCAAAACATAAATTTTGATATAATATTTAATAGAGAAAGTCTATATGAAAGTAAAATTTGAACATGTTGTGAAAACATGATTAATAAAAATTAATCACCTAATGATAAAAATAAATAATCCTACCAGAATTTATTTACCAAGTACATGGATTTATCTTTTTCTTTTGAATATGGTTATAGAAATTTAAATAATTTGATATCATTTGTTAAGATATACACAAAATAGAATGTCAAAAAAGTACTAAAATTTTATTCAAATAAAGATATAAACTCTCCTTTAACAATAGTGTTTAACAAAAATATATATTTTAAAACAAGTAAAATTAAAAGGATTACCAACCATCATAAATAAGTGTTTAACTACTAATGTGAAGGGATATCTTTTTTACAATTATATCCATAGAAGGTAGACCTTTTTTGGTCCATTGATATTTGTGAAAAATATAATTGGAATTAAGTTTTTTTTTTCAATTCTAGTTCCCATACACATCCAATTCCCTTCATAAAATATCACAGGATCTTCCCAAATATTATACTCTATTGAGTGAACAATTTTTCTTCCAATATCCTCACCATTTTCACAGTGAACAAAAAGGTGATTGACTTAGGAAGAATTAATTTTATTAATAATAAGAACTTATGGTGGATTTAATTCTAAGTCCATAGGTTTTTATTTTAGGTATTAGCTTATTATACAACTTCTCAAACAATTTTATTCCATTAGTAAAGTTATTAAGAATATTTCTCAATCTCCCAACATTGGATTTTCACTAAACACTTTCAAACACATCTTTAGATCATCTTAAAACTTTATTAAGTTTCATCTTAATGGTAATATTTGTAATTTATTTCTTATAACTGTTCAAATCATCCAAGAGTACATTCTTCTCTTTTTTTCCAACCACTTTAGTATTCTAATTATCCATAGAAATCACGTTTTTTCTCTTCTTATTTGATTTTATCTTTTTTAATTGACTTATAAAAATATAAACTTTTGATATTAGCTTAGTATTTTCTTAACTTCTATCACTTTATCTTTAATTTTAATAAGACTTTCTTTTTTCTCAGTATATCCTTCATTGTTATCATTACACTTTTTATAATTTTTTTATAAATGCCTTCACACTCTAATACATAAGATTTTAATTCATCATATGTATTGGGGAAAAAAATTAAACATCAGAATAAGATGAAATTTCTTCATTAAAATAATAGGTATTTTTTTAATCAAGAGTTAAGATTTTAAGAGATTTAACAGTTAACTTTCTAATGAAACATTTTTCAACCTTTGGGATATTATCACAAAACCCTATGATTTTCCTATCATTAATATTATCTTCCAATGAACTATTGGAAGTACTCTATCCTTAACTGTAACTCTATATATCTAAATATTTCAAAATATTCTTGATTTTATATTTTATATCTTTTAGATATTACCTCAAGAATTTGTGATTTTTGAACATTCACCTTTACATATTCACAAGTTCTCATTCAGTGGGTTCAATATCAAAATAATTTGATGGTTTCTTAGAACTTTTTTTATAAATATTTTCTTTTATTTTCATTTCAAAATCTAGAAGTCATTGAAAACTCTACTCTATTTTTCTTTTATTATCTATTAATAGCCCCTTTTTAAGTATACATTAATATTTCATTAAAATTATTATCAAGTCATCAAGACTCAACTTTATAATATTTTTCTTATCAACAATATCAGTACCCTTTTATTTCTATTCATTTAAAATTATATTAATAAATTTCTCCACAAGTTGATCATCTAATAATTATTTCTCACCAAGGGATTGTAAATTATTCATGATTGTCATTAACCTCTAATGTATTTATGTAATAGTTTCCCCATATATAAAATCAAACACTTGATACTTTTCCTAGAGCATAGTTGTAATGCACCAAGATTTTATAATATATTTCTCTTTAAATAAATTTGACTTCTTGAATAGTTTGTGCTACATGTAACAATGAGTTTTAACAAACCTTGATATATTATTAAAATATTAAAATGTGAAAATTATAAACTAGCCATCAAAATCGGTGGTATGAATAAGACTAACCAATTTTTGAAAAAATTTTATAAATATTTTTTATAAAGAAAATATATTGGTAAATAATTACCCAATTTTTGGAAAAGTTATTATATGCTTCAAAAATATATTTTTCATCAATAATGTTTTTATTGATTTTTATGAGAAAATAATTTAATTAATTTTTAAAAAATTTAGAAATTATATTTAAAATATAAAATTCATTTTTTCAATCATAATGTTAAAATCAACAAAGGTTAAAAATTTTGGATTTTTCTGAAAATATTGATTTTTCAGTGAATGATGAAAAATAACAATTTTTGTAAAAGTGTTATTTTTTAATTGAAAAGGCCATATAATATTTTTAATTTTAACTTAATTTAATGTAAGTATCATTTAATGATATATAATATAATTAATTATATATGAATTAATTTTATACGTGATCTTGGTATAAGAATACTTTTAGACTTAAAAAGGCATTTTTTTGGAAAACCATTTTTCATCATGCTTTACAGGATACTTATAAATTGAATTTATGTCACTTAAAGAAATTTAATTTGGTAAAATAGATTTCATATTTTTAATCAAAACAATTAATATTATTTAATAAGGGCAACATAAATTTTAGTCATAATGAGTAGTAAAAATTGTAAAAATTAATCACCTTAGTAAAAGGGTTAATCGGGTTAACCTAGGTTGAAAGAAAGTGATAAGACAACTATTATTCATATTAAATCTTATTAGATAAAGTTTTTCCAACCCTTATCACCTTATTCTCTATATTTATCTATTTATGAAACACGTTTTCATGAAAGTGACCTATATAATATTTTATGTAGAGAAAAATAAAAAAATATCACTCTCTCACTTTTAAATATATCTTATGTTTTCACATAAGGAAAAAAGAAAGTTGTGGATGGATATTAACTATTATTTTTATAATAAGTAAATAATTTTCATGATGTTAATTTATTTAAATTATATACTGGTTATATAATTTCCTTAAATTCTTACGCAATGTCGGCACAATATTTCATTAATTAATAGAAAAATAAAATAAATGATTTAGAAAATATTAAAAGTATTATAATTTGAGTGATTTATAGAGTTACATGATTTTTATATATGGATATATCATATTATTTATGTTTTTAAAGTCTAAATTCTAATTCCCCCTTTTTCTTGATGTATTTAAAGTCAAGTTAAATAAATAGTTTCAAAAATGACATTAATGTTATTTTATAATAAATAATATTTTACTAAATAATTTAAAATTCTTAAAAATCATATCTTTCACCCAGTCAGTTTTATATGTATAAAAAGATCATATATGGTCTATTTATATCCCAATTTTCCTTTTATAGTAACTATCTTGACCCCTAAAGAGTAAAAATATTGTTAACCCTCTAATTGTCAAAAAGGGTTAACACGGGTTAAAAGAAAGATATAAAGGTAAAAACATAATCTAAACTTTTCCAAATTTTAATTTATTATATTATGTAGACCAATAATCATACTATACTTTAATTATATTATTTTGGATCCATTTGAAACTGAAAATTAATTTATATTAATTTAATACTTTATGAAATTCCAAGAATGCTCCTCCGCTCTTTATAAAAAGAACCCCCCCCCCTTATTCACACTTAATGAACCATTTGTTTCAGTAATTATCTAAAAAAATACATTATTAAATTCCCCAACCACATTCTAAAGGTCTTATTTTGGGCATAATAGAATCCTTTGAGGGCTTATGGTGAAAAGAAAAGGAGATTGTCCAGAGAAGAGGTATAGCTTTTAACTAAATATTTTAGTTTTATTTATTATTATACCTCTAAATATTCTTCAAATTAGATAAAATAATAGAACTTTTATATTTCATATAAATATAAATTATTATGTTAATTTGATACCCTATATCCATCTCATTTTCCATTAAATGGGAAATGAAACCATCATTCGTGTGTACGGTGGACTACCACCTTGTGAACTGATGTAATTTTTTTCCATCTATGCCTCTCACGACTAGTAATAATGATGGATTTAATTTTTGTATATTATATTAGTTAAATATTTATAATTATAAAAATATAATATATCATCTAATTTCTTACCTTCCATCCATTTAAAAATGATATCATCATTCGTGTGTACGTGTGGACTACCACCTCTACGAAACGATGTGATTTATTTTCCATCACCACATCACATTGATGATATATATAAGTTTATTAAAATAAATATTACGGTATTTATGATATAATTATAATTATATAAATATAAAATAATTATTACCTTTTTCCATCATGAACATTGAAAAATAGAAATGTTACTCATGCGTATGTATGGCTTAAAGTCTCAATGATTGTAACATAGTTCGTTTTTCATAACCATATTTCATAGTTGGTTTTAAAAATATAACTTTTGTAAAAAAATTATAATTATTTAATAATTATTATTCTTGATATGATGGAATAATGAAAACTTTTACCATAATCAACCAATCGACGTCATTTTGGACATATGAACCGAATATCATCAAAAATTTTGATGTGGACTTAATTGATTAATTAAATAAATATAATAAGGTCATAAATGAAATAAAACGAATAATAAACTTTCAAATTATTATTAAGAAATTAAATAATGAATATAATTTAAATATTCAGGAATTAAAAAAAGGAATGTAATGATTCAAACCTTTGGTAAGTGTTTTCATCTCAATTTCACTTCATTGAGACATATTTTAATGTTATAAACTTAATTTATTAAATATGGATTACATAATATCCTTTTACATGTTATAAAATTAATCATTCATAGTTAATGTTATTTTAAGTTTTAATTCAAATTAATATATCCAAGGTGATATGACTTGAAAGTTTCAAAGTGGTATGGATGTCTTAACTCAATTGCCTTTTATTAGGTTATATCACTTCTTCATTGACTACATTATTTCAAGATTATTTGTGAAATGGACCCTATTTGATTTGTGTTTTATTTACCCATATTTCTGGTGGATTTAAATTTTTTACACATAATCCCTTCATTAATAAATTCTCACTTAAACAATATGATATTTTTAAGAGATTTCATCTTAATTTCCACTCCTTTGAGTCATATTTGGTATTATGTACCAATTTATTTTTATGAGGTATATCTATAGTTCTTTTGATATGTTTTAGCATTAATTTATTTATATTTATAGTATTTATTGTTTAATTTTAATTTATTTCTTTTATGTAGGTTTTGATTCAAATGTTACCAAAGTGGTAAGTGTTTATTTCATGATCCCATCACAATTCAGAATCATTTATGTTTAAGTATTTTATGGAGGAATTATTTGATATTTCTATATTCAACCCACAATATTTTATTCTCCTATGGATATTTTTAGCAATTATAATTTTTTCCTTCATTTTACACTCTTTAAGTAATCAATATACTGAAGTCATGTTTTATAGTAAAATAGACATTTTGTTTGTATTTGGTTGAGAATATTTTTCTTCCATATCTATATTTTCCATACAATGTTTTAAAAAACTAATGTTATCTAATGTTGTATTAAAGATATTTTTACTCATTTTTATTTTTCAAAAATGGTTTAAATAAATCTTCTTAACAAGGTACTTTTTTACTTTTTACTGAAAATACAAAAGTAATATTTATACTCATCTTAAAGATAATTTCTCATTATCATAACCACCCGTTAATTTGAAGCTTCCTTTAAAAGTTTTCACGGTTATTTTCAAAGAAAATTTTTTTCCTAATATTCTATAAATTTTTAGTTTTTAAATGTTAATTCCATATTGAAAATGGTATTTTCCAGAAGAATATTTTTAATGATATTTTGTGGTATTTATATTAATAAACAACAATAAAAAACCTTTAAATAGACATTAGGGATATATTGTAATTATAAACTCCTTGTTCTTTATCAAGATATTTTATGATTAGTTTTACTAGTGAATGTATTTAAATTTTGTATATTATTTCTTCCTATATGTATTTTTTTTTAATAAATAATTTATATTAATTTATATTATTTATTCATATGATAAATGCATTGGGATTATTTAGTGATGGTTGGGTAATGGAATTACAAAGCCCCTCTATGCATCAGTAGGTCTCATGAGATAAACCAATTGGTCAGCCTTATTAAATGGGTTTTTGGTATAAAACTACCCTTATTTTAAACAATCTTGGAACATGGCCATGATGGTAAGTTTTAGATGTCTAGAATTATGAATTCCATTATAATGAAATAAATTAATAATGTCTATATTATTATTTGATTAGTTATGATATCTATGGATAATATTTAAGCTAGTGTGATTATTTCATTATTTTATATTCAGTTATTCTTATCATATTATTATGCATGCTCAAGTTACGGATTAAATGGAATTAATTTTAGTTATTTACCTTTACATATTGATTATTACCTATTTATTCATGACAAATTTCATTATACACAACCCTTACTGAGAATATGAGCATGCCCTTATTTTGTTTTTCCCCTCAGTATATGAAGAAGTAATCTTTAAGTGAGTTCAAGGATGAAGAATATTTACTCTCACTGTGTTTCTTATTTCATTTATAATATAAAATGGGAATAATGTATGTATTTAGTTTACCAAAACTACTAAACTATTTGGTCCTTTTGGATGTGATAACCTGTATCTAGTGAAACATTAATAAAGTAACCACCGACTCTAGGTAGCTAGGGTTAAGGTATTTATAGTTGGTATTATATAAAGTTTAGTAGAAACCTTGGGAACTAAATTTAAGAAAACATAGATTAGGTAAAATAACCCTATCATTGACTTTGAGGATTAGTCTATGTATATTATAACATCCTAATTTTATTGTAAGGTAGATATTAGGTAGTTTTAGTAGAAATACATCCCTGACTAGATTTGAAAAGTGGAAATGGTTTTGGAATAGATACATCTTGGGGTAATAACCTCGAAAAGAGTTGGTTGAGCATATCTTGAACATAATCCTAGTGATCGGTGTGTGTTCCCTCACTACATACCTAGTTTGATAATACTAGGGGATATATTCTTGGGTTAATTCAAATTTTATTTATAAACCAGTTTGAGATAATAGAACCTATGGAAACCTTTGATATTCTATAGTGATATGTGATAAACCTAAAGTGTACTAGTTTTTAATTATGAGGTTTATTATAATTTTAAAGGGATATATACCCATTTTTTGGGTTTTATGTGATGGGATTTTAATAAGATTGAGGATTTTTTTGGAGGCGTTTATGGGAATACAACCCTTCAAATTAATATATGTTTTAGTGAAAAGGTTATTTGAGGAATAATGCTTTTAAATGTTACGGAAACAAGTTTAAATTTATTAATAATCATTAGGTTTAATATTATCAATGATGTTAAGGTAATAGTAATCAATTAGGATTATTTGATTTTTTGGAAAATATAAACTCTATAGAAAACCTTAATAGTTAAAAATTTATTTGGTGATTAATTTTATTTTTTAGGATATTCATCGTATTATTGGTAATTTTATAGGAATTATATTAAAATAGTTTTAGAAAATAGATAAGTTGCAATCTGGGTGACAACTCATCACATCTAGTAAGGTTGTGGGGCTTGAAATCACAATTGAAAGGTGACAAGGTTGTAGCGCTTACCACTAGACTATGGAATGTAATGGTTAGTATGATATTTTTTAAATTATTTTATGGATAAAGATTAATTTGATTTTGGGAATCATATTATTGGATCAAATCCTTTTAAATTTTTGGGATCTTGAGGTGATTAAT
Organism: Viscum album; assembly: GCA_963277665.1. Classification (NCBI taxonomy): domain Eukaryota; kingdom Viridiplantae; phylum Streptophyta; class Magnoliopsida; order Santalales; family Viscaceae; genus Viscum; species Viscum album. The sequence continues at coordinate 58,484,905 of OY728125.1, forward strand.
GATATTTTATGAGATGTTTTATTGGATTGAAGTATATATAACCCTTACGGTTAATGTGAAGGATTATTTTGGCAGAATTTTATTATATTTTTAGAGATATAAAATAAAGGGTATGAGATAAACTTTTTGGTTAAAACCTTCCTTCATGTCGAGGTTATTGAGGTTATTTGTTATATAGGGTTATTTATTTAACAAATGGTCTATTTTAAGCACTTGGTTTTATTACTAAATTTTAAAGATTAGTGTATTATTTCTTCATATGAAGGTTTATTCATTTTTTATAATTATCTTACATTGTTCTAAATATTTTGGTTTTAGTAAAGATAGTATTAATAACTTGTTATCCATTTTTGGATTATGTGATCTGTTAGAAGTTTAAGTGATGTAGGAAAAAATCATCTTGAATACGCATCATTTTGAGATAAGGATGAGATTGTGGGGTATATTGATTAAATTATGAAATTATACTTATGAAGAAAGTATATTTCCTTATTTTTATAGTCTATATGATAAAGGAATTCTTCAACTCTAGAAAAAAGGATCTTGAAACAAAAACTTTTTCCTATTAAATTCATTTTCATTGAATTGATTGTATTTTCACCCCTTACTAGTTTATATTTTTGTGGTCATTAACTTTATAATGAATATTTTATTCTCTTCCATGTAGATAATTTTAATTCACAATAATTTTTTCCTTATCTAGGAACTTAATTATGTGATATTTCAAGTAATATTTAGGATTTCAACTTTCATTTTTTAAAAGAAGTTTTAGTATCCCTATGTATAATGTGGGTTTTCAACAAATGTTAGACCTTTGATGACCTAAATATAATTGTGACGGAAAATTTTATTTAAGGGGTTAGAATGTAAAACCCCAAGATTTTAGAATATATTTATCTTTAAATAAATTTTATTTCTTAGATAGATTGTGTTACATGCAACAAAGAGTTTAAACGAACAACAATATACTACTAAAATATTTAAATTTGATCATTATAAACTAGATATTAAAATTAGAGGTATGAATAAGAATAACTGATTTTTGAAGTATATGTATAAATATTTAAGACAAATCAAATATATTTTTAAATAAGTACTCATTTTTTTAAGTATTTATATGCTTCAAAAATATATATTTCATCAAAAATGTTTTCATCTATTTTTGTGAGAGAATGATATAATTAATTTATTAAAAAATTTAAATTTTATTATAAGAAATTAACTTAATTTTTTAAATCATAATGTCAAAATTAAATTAGGGTGAAATTTTGGTATTTTTATGAACATATTGATTTTTCATTGAATAGTGAAAAATACTAATTTTTGTAAAACTGGCATTTTTCACATTGAAAAAGCTCTAAAATGTTTTTAAATTGATCATAAATTAATTTAAGCCTCATTTATTTAAAAATAATCTAATTAATTTTATAATAATTAAAATTATATGTGATATGTGTATAAAGATACTTTTAGACTAAAAAAATAATTTTTTTAGAAAACCGTTTTCTATCACACTTTGCGGGATACTTATAAAATGGATTTCTACCACTTAAAAAGATTAAATTTGGTAAAATCGATTCCATATTTAGAATCATAATAATTAATATTATTTGATAAGTTCAAATTAATTTTTGGTCATAATGAATAGTAAAAATAGTGAAAAATCATCACCATGGTAAAAGGGTAAATCAGGATAATTATGGTTAAAACTAAGTGATAAGGCCACCATTTTTAATCTTAAAAATTATTTGATGAAGTTATTTTGAACCTTATCAACTTATAATCAATATTTATTTGTTTATCGGACATTTTTCAACAAAAGTGGCCTATATAATATTTTAATAAAATAAAAATACAAAATGTCACTATCTTAATTTTAAATATCTATTAAGTGTTCACATAGGTATAAAAGAAAGTTGTGAATAATTATTAATTTTTATTTTGATAATAATGAAAAAAATATTGATGGTAATTTATTTCTAATTTTTAGTGATTAAATAATTACCTTAAATTCATACGTAATGCCAACACATAATTTCATTAATTAATTGAAAAATAAAACAAATGATTTTGAAAATATTAAAAGTAATATAATTTGAGTGAGTTATAGTGTTGCATGATTTTTATATATGGATATGTCATATTAGTTATGTTTTAATAGTATATATTATAATTTCCCTTTTTTATTAATGTATTTAAAGTCTAATTAAATGGATGGTGTCAAAAATAACATTAATTTTATTTTATAGTAATTAATATTTTACTAAATGATTTAAAATTCCCAAAAAACATCTATATTAATCCAATTTATTGGTATATGTTTAAAAATATCATCTATTATCCATTTACATCCAAATTATCCTTTAATAATAACTATATTGACCCCTAAATAGTAAAAACATTGTTATTGTGGTAATTTTAAAAACACTACTATAAAATTGGCCTTTAATAGTGCTGGTATTTAGCAGCACTACAAAAAAATGCTGATAAATATAATATTTATCATTTCTAAGGAAAGCACTAATAAATTTAACTTTTTATGAGTGCTTTTTTTTCACTGATAAAGGGAACATTTATCAGCACTTTATTTTTAGTATTGATTAAGGGTATCATTTATCATCGCTTTTTTTTAATGATGATAAAGAGTAACATTAATCAATGATTTATTTTTAGCATTGATAAATATTTATTTCATCAGCACTTTTTTTAGCACTGAGAAAGGTCCAAATAAATAAAATGAAATAATAAAATAAATAAAAAATGTGATTATAATGACAAAGTTAGACCGACCATGAGAAGGTGAGGGAGATGAATGAGGACTACGTGACTCAAGAAGATTCTTGGATGTGGTTGCATGGAATTTTTATATCAGATATGTTGATTCTTTCATCCCTCTAATGCTCGTTGATTCCTTTCATTCGAAGAAATTCCACAAGAGAGGCCACGCGTCCATTGCTTTTTCGAATGAGGAGGTTCAATTTCTTTCCTCTAACATCATATTTGTTCTTGTTGGTAAATTCTTTAAACATTTTCCTTCACTAATATTCGTACGAAAAGCATTTGAATTCATTAGATTTGTTGATTTTGAAATTGGCCTTCTCAATTTGCTGAATGTTTCGATTCATTTCTCTTATGGGAATGACTAATATCGTCTTTGGTCTATGGGTTCTTAGAGTTTGGGGGGATACTCTATGAAATTTGTAAAATGGTCCCTTGGGTTTTATTTTAGCACTAAATATCCTATTTCCCCTATTTTGTTAGGCCTCCCAAGTCTGTTTTTGCACTTCTTCAAACATATTTCCCCCTTCCCTATTGATAAGCTAATAGGGAATCCCATAAATCTGGATTATTCTACTCGAAACCTCACAAGGCCATAGTTTTTATGTGTGTGTGTTGAGGTTGACCTTACACAACACTTAACTTCAGTTATCTAGATCGAGAATGGTGATGCTTTTTTTTTCAAGAAGCGGTCTATGAAAACTTACCTAGCTACTAATCTAATTGTCAACAACTTAGACACTACCTTGTAAATTGTGGCTCTGGGAAGGACCCAATGAGAAATCATAACATTGGGAAACCTCCATCGAGTAAAGGGAAATCAGTTTTGATTGAGAAATATAGAAGGCCTCTAAAAGAACAAGCTAAAGCCTCTAATTCTAAGGTCCAAATAATGTCTTTATCCACCCTAGATTCCTGCCTAGCACAGCCTCAGTGCACTCAAGTTGATATTTTCTCTGGGTTTGTGGATGCGGTCAATAATGTCAAACTAATTATAGAAAATTTAGGAGTTATTCTAAACATTCATGAGATGGCACAAGATACTCACTCTGTTTTTTGTGGTTCTAATCAAGATGATAATGAGAAAGCACATCAAATTGAGGGTGAAAAATTGCACTCAAGTACCAAAAAAGGTAAGAAACATTTTACTAATTATGATGGTTTTATCACTCCTCATCCTCATAAGACTCGAAAACTCATTGATTACTCTAAGTTGGAGAGAACCATTGTTACTAGATCCTCAGGGATTCGAATGGAGGAAATCAACATTCCTCCACAGATGATGTTCAATGAAAATCCTTTCGCTTTAGTATCCTATGATGAATAGGGATACTCCACATCGGATTAATAGGAATACTCATATGATGAATATGATCAAGAGTCTAACATTAAGCTTAGAAATTACACTCATGTGATTAAGGAAGGATACAAGGATGACTTCTACCCTTGGATTTAGGAATAAGAAAGGTTGTCTTTTGGAAGATATCATAACAAGGAGATATCTATTGTTGATTATCTCAGTATCAGAGAACGTATGTTTGATAGAGTGGAATTTGAGCTTGACCAAAACCTTGATTTTGATTATCTTCAACTTCTGTGGGAATAGATCTTTTGTAGGAATGGTGTTTGTGTCTGCTTTGACATCACTTTTGATGTTGTACCCATATTTTGAGTTCAGTATAATGGGATTTTGATAAACCTTTTCTAAGATAGATAATGAAAATATACCTGGCAGTGGACTCTATACATCATTGGCTCCTTCTTCTCCTGATTCGATGTGGCTGTTAGGATAACCAGCAGAAGTGTCTTTACATGGCATTGATCCATATTGTCAGTTCTATGTTTACATGGAGTCATTGAATTTTGTATTCATTAGAAAGCTATGTATGGTATCATGGATGAAGCACTTGAGATGGGAAAGTTTATATCTGAAAAACTCACTCAACAATCATCACTCAATCCTTCATTTCCTGTAGGTCATGTTTAATCTATATGGCCTACTGGAGACTTGGAAACTTTAATTTTTGTTGGGACTCTGCTGAATAGGAGATGCTCAACCCAGATTTCATTGAATGGAGAAGAATGACAGTGGTTTCTATGAAGATGGCTCCAAACAGGGGTAGAAACGAGGGATCAGTTTTGGGAACCAAAGCTTATTTTTCACCACTTGAAGGCTGAATGAAGACACCTGCTAATCTGACTATCCACAATTTTATGTTGTAGCACAAGTATGATTGCAGCCTATCACTTTCTACATGATCTTCACAGTAATGGCCTGGGCTTTGGGGCGGTTTCTTTGGTGAGTCCTGGTGCTTTTATTGTTGAGTTCTCCCTTGTCCTTGTGGGCATGGTTTTTAGGTACTTCTTGTCAATTTCTTTTCATTTAAAATTTCTCCTACTGGTACAAGCATATTGTACCTTGTGTAATCACCTGAATTTTACATTTTTATTTAGTAAATTTTAGGGAGCATGGGTTCTACTCATGCTCTGAGCCATTCTGCAAAAAATGCATTTATTAAAAAAATATTATAAATTTTATTAATTAAATAATTATTGTTAGAAATGAATAAATTGATTATAAATTATTAAATATTAAAAAAATTATTAATTAGATAATTATGATAATTAATGTTATTAAATTGTATATATTAAATATAAGGATATATATTAATGATATATATTAATGTATATAAATATGATTTATATATTACAAAATATTTATGTGCTTTACATTAAATAGTCATATATTTATTGAATAATGGTTTATAATTAAAAATTAATATGAATTAAAAATATTGACTAATTGCATCATACTCGACATATAATTGAATGGAATTTGATTTTTCAATTTGACATAGATCAAATCTGTGTTACATTGATTTTGGATATACATAATTAATGCATTTTTATATACAATGCACACACATAAAAATTATCCATTTTTTAAATATTTTTAAAGTGCACTTATTCTTAATTTATTCAATTTCACTCATTCTTAACATATATGCACGAACTTAAAATTATATATTCATTAATAATATTAAAATTTTATGTGCAAAAAAAATATTTATAAATAAATATATTTATAAATGTAAATTTACTATATTTATACAATTATATATTTATAATTATAAATAAATAAATATTTTTTAAAAATTATTTATATAATTATAAATAAATAATTATATATATTTAAATAATTATTAAATTTATAATAAATTTATGTAAATAATGAATATATTTACTATATTTATATTTGTGTATATTTATAAATATATATATATATAATTATATAAATATATATAATTGTATAAATATTATTTTTTAAAAATATTTCTATAATTATAAATAATTAATTATAAAATTATAATAAATATATATATAAAGGAATATATTTACTATATTTATATTTATATATATTTATTAAGTATATATAAATATTTACAATTTTTCATTTATAATTATAATTATAAATCCTTTAATAGGGCTTAAGTAATAACTGCTGATAAAAATAAGGTTTTATCAGCACTATAAGTTTATCATTGATAAATATTGGTTTTATTAGCACCTTTTTAGAACTAATAAAGACATACCTTTATCAGCGCTAAAAAATCGCTGATAAAGAGTTCTTTTATCAGTGCTTAGATAATAAGCACTGATAAAAGTACTCTTTATCAGCGTTTTTTTATAAGCACTGATAAAAGTGTCCCAATCTAATTTAAAAACTCTAACCATTTGCGAACCCATCATGATATCGAAAGCTTTCTGCAGAATCCACCCATTGTCAATGCTCCTCCTCGATGAATTGAAGCTCGAATCACACCACTCGACTACCTCCAGTTGCTCGAATATCTCATCTACCATCTAGTGTTCGATTTCAATTAGTGTTTCTGAATAGGATCCCAGATTTTCTTTAACCAAGTGAGGTAGTCCTTCCAATTTTCTTTGTGTATTTTTGGTTTCATTTTCAATTTATTCTTCAATGATGTCATTAATTTTGGTTTGGTGATTATATACTAGTGAGGTGGGACTTTTTATTTTCTCATTTTCCCATTTTGATTCAACTCTTGATCGCTTATGGAGAGTTTATTATTTCTAGACTCGATGGTAACACATGGAATCACATGGAGTTTATTTGGTTGTTTTATTTTGTTTACATTTCCCAAATTGATCACCCATAGTTATAATATATATTTTTCATTCTTCATTTTATCAATGTATTCCATACATGTGAAATTTTAGAAATTGAAACTGGGGATTTTGTGTGTGATGGAGTTGAAGGAAGGTTAACAGATTTCTTTTATATTATAATGCTTCATATCTTAATTTTTTTACTTATCTAGGTTTGTGTGATAATTAAATGCATGGATGCATCATGACATATTTTATTTAAATTTTCTTTTACTAGTTTTATTTGTTTTTTGGGCCAAATTATTCCCAATTTGTTGTTTTTCATGCCCTGGTGCTTTTTTTCTAGTTGAGGGTGATTGATAATGTCCCTTGGACACTATCCTGATTTAGATTGACATTCCACCGACAACTTTTGAAAATTTTATTTAATTTTAAATGGGTGTCAACATGGGTTTTCAATCTTCCTTTTTAAAATCTATAAAACACTTCCCTCACATACATGGATTGGGAAATAAATATCCCATGAATTCCATGATCCACCTATAAATGAAGGAAAATGTCAAATCACTAATCAACAAAATTTAACCATTGGTCATTGTTAATGTAAAAAAATTATTATTATCATTCATATCTTGAATATCTAAATATTATGTCATCTACATTGATAAACACTTTAAATATATCCAAAAAATTATTTTTTCTTTAATTGTTATGATTAATTCCTCATTTTTTTAATTAAAGTTTCTTTAATAATTCATTTAACCCTTAATACCAAGCTCTTAGTTATTGTTTCAATTCATACGTCACCTTTGTCAATTTACAAACATTATTATCATATTAAAGAGTGAGAAAACTATCTATTTGTTTCATGTAATTCCTATCAGTGTAATCCATTAGTAAATGTTAATTTTATATTTATTTGGAGTACCTTGAATTTATTTGGGATGGATCAGTGTGGTGATATGTCATCCCAAGAGTCTTGATATGTTTTCAAATACTAATATAACATTAATTTTAAATGTAATAATTCCTTAGGTTTATACATCACTTGTTCCAATACATTTTTATATCTTATAGTTGATTGAATGAGATTTTATTATTCCTGTTTATAATATTTGAGTTTTGTATTACTCCATAATTGACTATATTGTATTTTCATTTGTTTAGGGGATTTAAGAAAGATTTTTTGTGCATTAATTATTTTCTTAAATTCAATTACCCATTTTCTTTAATATACTTAAAGTTTTGAAAAAATCAAATGTTGTGTTTCTATTATTAGAATTATCTATAACTTTCACTTTTGATAATGAATATCTTAGGTGTATTTATTTATATGTTTTATAAAATTAATCTTTTATGAACCCAATAGGATAGATATGAACCTAAAATTTATTCACGCCAATCGTTTGACAAACGAATATGAAGATGGAGTTAAAGATTTTATCAAGTTTGCAAGAGAGCATGCAGACAACCCTTCTAAAATCATATATCGGAGTTTACTTTGTTATTATACATGAAAAATAAGTCCAAAAGATTTGAAATAATATTGATTTTTATTTATATTCATTAATCCATGAAGCCAAAAATGTATTGTTTGTTCATCACTCACAAAGCTAATAACCAAAATAAGGATTCTTTGTTCACTTCACTATTGTTGGTTAACTACCACTTAGCATAACATTTGACCTAAATATCCTGCCCAACATCCCCATGATGCTCTCATCCTAAACCTAGAGATAAAAAAAATAATTAGATTCTTGAACAGAGAGAGAAAAGTTTATAGAATAAGATAATTCATTGGGTAAAGGTTTTATAGAAAATACATATGATTGAATAAGAAACATGAGAATAAAAAATGATAAAAAGTAAAAATATTCCCACTTTTTTAAATAATGAATAAAAATGCAATAAAGAGAAGGAAAAGTGAAAGATTAATGGTGATATGATAGAGATAGCGGCGAGTGTGTGTGGGATTAGAGCATCACGGGGACGTCGGACGAGAAGTTTATGTCAGATGTTATGTTAAGAGGTAGTTAACCAATAGTAGTGAAGTACAAAAATAATCCTTAGTTTTTTAATAACTTTGTGAGCGATGAAAAACCAATCCTTATTTTGGATATATTGATCAATGGATCCAAATAGATATCAATATCATTAATTATCTCATAGTTTTCTAACATCTATATAATATTCTAAACTATAATGAAGTGAACAAAGAATCCTTAGTTTTGTTATTAGATTATATTTGGACCAAAGAAACCCTTTGTAAAGATATAAATTCAATGTTACGATATACTTTCTCTATTTTACCGAAAAATTATATAATGAAACATTGATTTAATTTTCATTATTCCTTACAGAGTTTTTTTATTTTAGAATATTTTTATCCATGGGTCATGCCTTTGCAGGAAGAGAAACGATGTTTTCTCTACTCAATCACAGAGGTAATCTTGATTTTTTCCTAGTAAAATAATTTTCCATATAATTAATGTATGGTTTCTTATTTATGATTAATTTATTTCTTTTTAGTATTACTCAAATAATAATTTTTTTCTTATACAGGTTGATTATTTTATTTGATTTGTGGTTCTCTATCCAACTTTGATGCTTATTATCCCTTAAAACCTTTTCACCCCTAAAATGGTGTATTTGTCACTTTTTTCAAATTACTTCCTATACCTTTGCAGGAAGAGAAATGATTCCACCTCTTCTCAATCATAGATGTAATCTTGATGTTTTAATAGTAAAATCATTATCCATAGGATTAATGTATTGTTTTGTATTTATTTTTAATGTGTTTCTTTTTAGTATTACTCGCATAATAATTGTTTTCTTATATAGGTGGTTTTTTTGTTTGAGTTGGGGTGCTCTGTCCAACTTTCATGCTTTTTCACCCTTAAAACCTTTTCACCCCAATATTGGATCATTTGTAACTTTATTAAAAATTGCCTCTATTGCCTTTACAGGAAGAGAAACGACGCCACTTATACTCAACTACAGAGATAATCTTGATGTTTTTACAGAAAAATCATTGTCCATATAATTAATGTATTGTTTCATATTTATGTTTAATTTATTTCTTTTTAGTATTACTCATGTAAGAATTATTTTCTTATTAAGGTGGATTCTTTTGTTCGAGTCGGGATGCTCTATCTAACTTTCATGCTTATTCTCCCTTAAAACCTTTTCACCCCTCTGGTGGTTCATTTATCACTTTCTTTAAAATTACCTCCACTACCTTTATAGGAAAACAAATGTCCCTTCCTCAACTCAATTACAGAGTTAATATTGATGTTTGTACAGAAAACTCATTGTACATAGAATTAATGTATTATTTCATATTTTTGTTTAACTTATTTACTTTTAGTATTACTAAAATAATAATTGTTTTCTTATACAGGTTGATTCATTTGTTTCAGTTGGGGTGCTATGTCTATATTTTATCCCTTTTTCACTAAAACTTCTATAGAATTATTCTCCCTTAAAACCTTTCACCCTACAATGTTGACATTTATCACTTTCCTTCAAGTTCCATCCACTACTCAATCACAGAGGTAATCTTGATATTTACACAGTAAAATCATTTTCTATATAATTGTTATATTATTTCAAATTTATGTTTAATTTATTTCTTCTTAGTATTACTTATAATAATTATTTTCTTATACATATGTATTCTTTTTTTTTTGAGTTGATGTGGTTTTTTCAAATCTGATCATGCAATGTTGGCAGTTCGGTAAATAAGGTTAATGGAAATCGTGGTAACATTAACAGTTAGGATTGTTTTGAGACTTTGGGATGTGTAAGAATTAGTCCCATCTCAATATGACACAAAATGTGACCAGTATGACTCTAATTACTTATTTCTATTTTAAATTGGCATTAATTTTACTAAAAACGACAACTGACTCAATGTGTCTGTTATGATTTTAAAATCAACATTTGACTTTAAAAAATTTCACTCACTAAAAACTGAGCAAATGCACTTGGATTTTCATGATAATTTAGGGAATTGATTCATAAATCAATTTTGATGTGTTTTAATTGGTCTCACATCAAACTAATACACGATGTGATCCATAGGAGTCAAAGTGTGTGTTTTAATTTTATAATGACATTTTAGTAAAAAAGAAAAGTGACATACTCAAAACCAAGAAAACACATTATATTGTTTTGATACTTTAGGAAAACAATACATGAGTGATTTGGAATGTGTAGGAATCAGCCGCACCTCAATATGATTCATTGTGTGATTGGTATGGCTCTAGGTGTGTCTTTATTTAAAATTGACATCAATTGTGGTAAAAAAACAAAATAACCTACTTGTTGGACTCCTCATGAATTACTCATGTTTTAATGATCGCAAATATCTTTAATTATCACATATATTATTAATGATCAAAAATCTCATTCAACCTATTTCAATCCTAGAAATTATATTCAATCATGTGTATTTATGTTGCTCAATCCATTTCATGCATATTACTGTTTAAGTCTGAATATAGTTATTTTCCTAAGTACAAGACACCGTGAGAAAATACACAGTGTAGCCATACACAGTTAGCCAGACACCGTGAAGCAAGACATAGTTATCCAGACATTGTGAAGCAAGACACCATGACCGAGACACTGTGACTGAGACACCGTGACCGAGACACCGTGACCGAGACACAATGACCGAGACACCGTGACCGAGACACCGTGACCGAGACACCGTGACCGAGACAACGTGACTGAGACACCGTGACCGAGACACCGTGACCGAGACACCGTGACCGAGACACCATGACTGAGACACCATGACCGAGACACCCTGACCGAGACACCGTAATCCAAGACACCGTGAAGATCATACACTGTGATACTCAGACCGTGACACTCAGACGCCGTGAAGGAGACACCATTTTCTCAACTTATTGTGACACCGTTTCTTAAACTATTTTTTTATCTTTCAATTTAATGTTTAAAGGTCATATTTGATGCCTTTAATGCATTGACATAATTAAGGATTCTTTTTAGACATAGTACGAGGTATGAGGTACGAAACATATGGAAACTTTTGGCTAAATCTCATACATTTTGAAGATAAAGATTGGAGAGTTCCCAACGACAACAGTGTGTGATACTGAATAGAAAACAAGAATGTGAGCACGACCATAAAGAACATTATGCAAGATTTTCAAAGAAAACATTTTTCACATGCGTACAATCTGACTCTACTGATGAATATACAAAGTACACCGGAATCCAGAGAACATCTTCACATTGTTAAATCTCGTGGAGAATACAAGCTGAATCGTGATACTCTCTTTTTCAAGAAAAAAACCAGATAAGGACTCAGAATCATTTTTTCTAAATCAAAGGAGTCCAGAGATGCACCTAAAATAACTAGAGACTTTCTAAAATCACATATACTCTCTCTTAGTGATTATTTTACTTATCTTTCGAGCAGTGCTTGTACTCTGTATACTCTACACACACACTGACTCCTGTGCTAAACTGAAGGATTTCCAAATCCTTACACCAAACTTTCTATTTATGTTTACCCATGACAACTGTGGAACAGGTCCCTATGTGGCCTGGTTATTGTTTTTATATACCCACAAAAACTATAGAAGAGGCCCCTGTGTGACCTGGACAGTCTGTATACTATTGTTAACCCTGATCCAGGGTGTGGATCAAAGTTTATTTATATAAACTGCTTGGTGGTAGGTGATCACCAAGTGGAGTGGATTAGGTCTCAGATTGAGACTGAACCACTTGTTTTATATCCGTTGTACTATTTAATTTAGTCTTCTCTATTTTACTGCTTTATTGCATAATCCAGAAAACTCTAATTTCACTTTGATAGTTAGTCTTGGAAAGAAGTTATAACTGATTTTTCTTACTAGGATAACTTCAAAATTAATATTAATAATACACATTAAGATTACTGATAATTAATCAATCTTCTAAGAAGTTGTTTAAATAGTCAAACTCTTATAAAAGTATAACCTTGATTAATTGGGTTGTATTTGTTTTTAGGAAAACATTTTATTTTAAAATAATAATTTTTGTAACATAAATTTTTATAGTCACGCAATTCACCCCTCCCCTCCTGAGTGAACTACTCCGACCAATATTTGGTATCAGATGGTGTTTTATTAGGACTTTGTGTAATCTTATTCAACTATGATTGTATTTGTACTTTCAAGATCTGTAAATTTATGTCAATTCTAAATTTCTAGCTCTTTTAAAGTAATTTGTTAGTATGGATAATAGATTTGAAGGTGTTGCAACCAACAGACCACCATTATTTAATGGAACCAAATATTCTCAATGGAAAATTAAAATGAAAATGCATCTAGAGAGTATGAGCTTTGAAATTTGGTCATCCATTATAGATGAGTAAAAACTTCATGTGACTAATAGAATTACATGGGATGAACCTACAAAACTTACTTATAATAATAATTTCAAATCCATGAATGCTTTATACTGTTCCTTAGGAGATGAAGAATTTAATAGGATTTTTTCTTGTAAAACTGCCCATGAAATTTGGGATACCTTGTCTATCTCACATAATGGCACATCAAGTGTAAAGGAAATGAGACTTAATACTTATACTATAAAATATGATAATTTTAAGATGAAACCTGATGAGCCTATTTCTGACATGTATCTCAGGTCCAATGCGATTTTCAACACAATGATTTCTCATGGAAGATAAGTCACTTCCAAAGAATAGATCATGAGAATCCTTAGATTTCTACCTGACATATGGAGGGGAACCTCTTTCTATATTAGAGAGTCGCGTGACATCAGCAAGCTAACTATAAAAGAACTCATTGGAAAACTGATGATATATTAGGAAGAGATTAAAGTTAACAAAGAAGAGTAGAATGAACCAAAGAGAAAATATGTAGCATTTAAGACCACCTTCTCAAAGCACAAATACAAAGGGAAACAGGAAGCTCCTGTAGAAAGATCTACCACTGAAAAATCATCACCTGACAGTGATGAGAAGATGTCTCAACTAGACAGAAGATTCAAATGATTTTACAAAAAGAAGAACTTTTTCAGAAATCCTAACTTCAATGGCAAGTATGATCAAAAAGGAAACTAGAAAAAAGGACTGGAAAAATAAGTGATAAAACTAATGAAATTGTATGCTATGAATGTAAGCGCAAAGTACATATAAAGGCTGACTATACAAAGCTCAAGTATAAGAAGAAGTATGAGGATAAGGACAAGAAGTAAAAAAAGGCAATGGAGGCTACTTGGAGTGCCTTTGAGGATAGTTCAAGCGACTCAGAGACATTGCATGATGAACAGGCTAACAAATCCAATATATGTCTTATGACGAACACATCTGAGGTAACACTAAACTCGTCTATGCATAATTCATACTATTCTGAAGATTAAAGTGACTCTGAAAATATTATTAATGAAGAAATTATTGAATATTGCAACATGCTTGAAGAGACATGAAATTAATTAAAAGATAAATATAAATCATTGAAGAAACAACATTCTCTCACTGCAAATGTTAAATCTAAACTTACTACTGAAAAGGAGAAAAATGCTCAACTGCTCAAAGAAAATAGTGAATTCAAAATGTCTAATGAGCAATTAAAAATTGATTTAGAAAAGTTTACTAATGGGAAAAATACGCTGCCCCAAATTCTAGGAAAAAAAATTTCCCCTAAATACAATACTAGAATTGGTTATCAACCTGGTAAAAGAAACCTTGGTAGAACGAATTTTATTTCCAAGTCTACGACATATAATTTTGTTCCCAGTTCTGGACACAACTCATCTAGTTTGAGTCATGATACATACTCTAATATTTCAAGTTTTTGTGGACCAAATACAGTTTATTTTTCAAACACTTTACATAATGATTATAAGAAACCTATGAGACAAATATGGGTCCCTAAAGCACTTATTACTAATGTAAATGGACCCAAAAAAGTATGGGTACCAAAATCTATCTTTGCTTGATCATGTTATAGGAAAGATTATAAAAGATCTCCTGTAAGAATATATGGTACTTGGACAGTGGGTGTTCAAGGCACATGACAGGAGACTACTCATGTTTCAAGAATCGGATAAAATTAGATGGAGGACATGTCACATTTCATGACAATTCTAAAGGGAAGATCATTGGCTTAGGCCAGATCGGTAACTCTGATTCGATTCTAATTTCTAAAGTACTGTTTGTTAATGGCTTAAAATATAATTTTCTTTGTATCTCACAATTATGTGATGATGGATATCATGTTAAATTTGAAAATGATTTCTCTAATGTCTTTAATTCTAAAGATGAATTAGTATTTTCTACATCAAGGAATGAGAATGTTTATTCTGTGAATTTAGATTCCTTAACTTTTCAAAATGTTTCATGTTTAAGCGTATTTCATAAAGAATCTTGGATCCGGCATAGGAGACTAGGACACTGTAATGTTCACTCCCTTAGAAAGATAACTAGAAAAGGCCTAGTTAAAGATTTACCCAAACTTGAGTTTCCAAATTACAAAGTGTGTAATCGTTGTCAAAAGGTAAAACAACACAAAATATCTTTCAAATCAAAGAAAGAAGTCTCTACTTCTCAACCTCTCGATTTGGTTCACATGGATTTGTTTGGACCATATAGAGTTTCTAGTTTAAATGGGAAGCACTATGTTTATGTCCTAGTAGAAGATTTCTCTAGATATACTTGGACCTTTTTCATGGCTCACAAAAGTGAGGTCTGCTCTTATTTTACTAAATATGCCAAGTCTATAGAAAACCTTAGTGGCCTTAAAATTAAATCTTTAAGAAGTGACCATGGTCGTGAGTTTGAAAATCAGGAATTTGAATCCTTTTGCTCACAGAATGGATATACTCACAATTTCTCTGATCCTAGAACACCTCATCAGAATGGTGTTGTAGAAAGAAGAAATAGAGCCCTGCAATAAATTTCTAGAACAATACTTAGTGAATATGACTTACCTATGTAATTTTGGTCTGAAGATGTTAATACAGTATGCTATATAATCAATAGAGTCTTAATTAGACCGATTCTCAAAAAATACCCCGTATGAACTCTAGAATAATAGGAAGCCTAAGGTTAATTACTTTAGAGTTTTTGGTTGTAAAGTCTTTATTCTCAACACTAAAGATAATCTTGAAAAATTTGCATCCAAATGTGATGAATGAATTTTCCTAGGTTACTCAATGTTAACTAAATCTTATAGAGTATTCAATAAAAGAACTAAATGTGTGGAATAATCTGTTCATATCAAGTTTTATGAAATAGATCCACATGAACCTAGAACCATCCTAGAAAATATGGAGGATGATGTATCAAATTTGAACACCAACTAAAAATCCTCAAATTCCTCTGTGAAAGAATCTGTGAAAACTTCTAATTCTAGAAATTCCCTTCAACTGAATCATAATGAACCAGAATCTGTTGATGAACCTGAAATCACTAGTCCCTCTTTTTGTAGAAAGTTTAGAACCCTTAGAAACCATCCCTTAGATGCAGTTGTAGGAGACTTAGAGAAAGGAACACAAACTAGACCTTCTCTTAGAAATCAGGTTGAACATCAAGCCTTATTGTCACAACTTGAACCTAAAAACATTGATGATGCCATAAACGATGAATTTTGGGTAATGTCTATGCAGGAAGAACTTAATTTGTTTGAAAGAAATAAAGTTTGAAAACTTGTTGAAATACCCAAGGACACTTTCATCATAGGAAATAAATGGGTGTCTAGAAATAAAGTAGATGATGCTGGAAATATAGTTAGAAACAAGGGTAGATTATTTTCACAAGGCTATATTCAAGAAAGAGGAATTGACTATGAGGAGACCTTTTCTCCAGTAGCCAGACTTGAATCCATCAGAATCCTACTTGCCTATGCTACACATCTGAATTTTAAACTATATCAAATGGATGTTAAGAGTGCATTCTTAAATGGGTATATAGTTGAGGACGTCTTTGTTGAACAACCCCTTGGATTTACAAATACTCATTTTCCCAATCATATTTTCACACTATCAAAAGCTTTATATGGTTTAAAACAAGATCCAAGAGCTTGGTATGATAGATTGAGTACTTTTCTTATTTCCAAAGGTCTTACAAAAGGAATAGTTGATCCTACCCTCTTTATAAAACAAATTTATAATGATGTTATAGTTGTTCAAATCTATGTAGATGATATTATTTTTGGATCTTCAAAAAACTAATTATGCATTGATTTTTCTAAAATAATGCAAAACGAATTTGAAATGAGTTTAATAGGTGAACTAAAATTCTTTCTTGGATTTCAAATCTTTCAAAATAATGATGGAATTATTTTAAATCAAAGTAAATACACTAGAGATCTTCTAAAACGTTTTGGATTAGATAGCACAAAAAATAGTGACACTTCCATGAGTACCACCTGTAAGATGGATCTTGATAAAGATGGAAAATATGTTGATCAAAACACTTATCGAGGAATGATTGGAAGTTTACTCTACTTAACTTCTAGTCGTCCTGACATTATGTTTAGTGTGTGTATGTGTGCTCGTTTTCAATAAAATCCTAAATAATCTCATTTAAATGCGGTAAAGAGAATTTTCAAATACCTCAAACATACACCCAATTTAGGACTGTTCTATCCTAAAGGAAAATCATTTGAACTAGTTAGTTATTCTGATGCTGACTTCGGTGGCTGTAAGTTAGATAGAAAAAGAACCTCTGGAACAAATCACCTTTTAGGCAAGTCACTAGTATCATGGTGTAGTAAGAAACAAAATTTTGTTGCATTATCTATTGCAGAAGCTGAATACATAGTTGCTGGCAGTTGTTGTGGACAAATTTTGTAGATGAAACAGGCATTACTAGACTATGGATATCAATTCAGACATGTACCAATAAATTGTGACAACACAAGTGCTATTAACATCTCAAAAAATCCTATTTCACATTCTAGGACAAAACATATTGATGTAATACATCACTTTTTGAGAGATCATTATCAAAAAGGTGATATTACCTTGGAATTTATTGGCACTGAATATTAACTTGCTGATATATTCACTAAACCATTAAATTCTGAGAGAATAAACTACATAATACATGATCTTGGCATGATAAATTTCAAATAGATATTTTATTTGCCTTACTGTTCAATATTTTACTATGTTTTACTTTACTATTTCATGATTACGGTTTCTAAGTTACTATCTCTCACGTTTACGGTCTCACATTTAGAACTTTTCATTCATGGTCTGACATTGACTATCTCACCGTAACTCGCACTGACTGTCTCACCATAACTCGCACTGACTGTCTCACCATAACATGCACTGGCTTTCACTTACTCTCTCACCGTGACGTTTGCTCACTATCTCACCATGATGACTGCTCACTTTCTGACCATAACAATCATTCATGGTCCCACCATGCCTTATAATTTTCTTTAAAACCCGTATCACAGTAATTTTTATTTTCACATCTTTTACTTTCTCGCATTTTTGTTTTTTGTAACGTTTAACATTCCCAAATGATAAAACAAAGAGTTTCACTCAGTTCTTCACTCGGACTTTTCCCTGCTCACCCGATTCGAACCCTTTCAACCTTGAAACCCTCTTTCTCTCTCGCGACCTTCAGTGGATGACAAGAATGAGGCGACCATTGTCATCCACACCTAAGAAGAATTGCTCAAAGGAGAATAAGATAGCACCCAAGCTGACACCCGAAGGGCCTCTGAATCCGAACCTGGTAAATCGCAGTGTCGTACCTGAAAAAGAAATCTTCCCTGAATGTTTTTATCTAGAAAATCTCTAGTCCTGAAAGTGTTAAGAGAACAAGGATGGTTATAATGGTTCTCAAGGGAGAATAGACCCATTTATCCAAGGTTAGTTTCTCAGTTCTACCAGTACACTCAGTTTTCTTTTGATTCTGGTGAAAGCTTTGTTGTGAGGAGCTAGATTAATGGACAAAGATGTTCCTTCTCATCGAGGTTATGGGTTTCATGCCTTAGGATACCTCACAAAGGAATTTGTGATGATTATCAAAGAGAACCCCCACCTACAACTGATTTCTTTGACCTCAAAGATGCTTTGAAAACCATAACTGGAAATGGCACCAAGAGAAGGGCCATAGCTACTGAACTTGATGGAGAAACAAGGTTGATGTTTAAATTTTTTCAAAATATCGTTAGCTTGAGGAAAGGTGACTTTACTATATTAAAGTATCAAGATGTGTTTCTGATTCATCTTATGAAGAAGGGATACAAAATCAACATGTGCAAGTACATCATTCACCATATGTGTGAGTTGATCAAGGTTACATTCAAATCCACCTCTCTGTTCTACTCTCGGCTGATTTCATCCATGCTTGTTGCCAAAGGAGTAGTTGGACCCAATGAAGAAGTGCTTCT
Source organism: Viscum album (assembly GCA_963277665.1). Classification (NCBI taxonomy): domain Eukaryota; kingdom Viridiplantae; phylum Streptophyta; class Magnoliopsida; order Santalales; family Viscaceae; genus Viscum; species Viscum album. The sequence goes on from OY728125.1 coordinate 58,504,212, forward strand.
GGATTGAGAGTACTGTCTCTCTAAACCCATCATCAGGAGAATGAAGATTAACTGGAACCCTTGGAAAAGGGAGTGGGTGGAAGACAACGATGATATTTATGAGAAGTTTAATCCTGTGGAGTATCCTTTAAGGCCGAAGGACATTTCTGATCCTAGTTTGGAACCAGATGAAGTTGCTGAGTATTCAGAAGAAGCAGCCGAAGAAGATGAACTACCTCATAGGGAAGAATTTGTTGTCGAGGAAGAAAGGCCTATTATTCCTCCTATTGTTCTTGAAGAAGAACCTCTTGTCCCTAGAGTTTATATCAATATAGAAATCCAACCCGAGGCTGGAAAAGAATCAGGTGTGACAGAATCAGACCAGCAAGTCATAGAAGAACTTGTTCTAGAACTCCCTATTATAGAACAGGTTGTAGTAGAAGAACTCCTTGTTATGCAAGAAACAAATCTAAAAGAACCTGTTATGGAAGAGGAAAATCTGGAAGAACTCCCAGAGGAAAAACTTGTTCCTGAGATAATACCCTCTGCTGAAGAGAGGATGGAGATAGCCTTTCAGTTGGATAGACAAGAGATGAATGAGGAATTAAGAGATGAATCTTTGAATTTAGAACTAGTTCCTGAGCCTCTGGATCCTGAAAAGGAAGCATCTGTTGAGGGGGAGGAAACCCAAAATCTTGAGAATGATGAAGCATCCTATCCGACTGAGTCTAGTCCTATAGACACTCAGTATAAATTCCCTAGCTTTTATGATGTGAGTGAATATCAGAAACTTACTTCCACTGGGATTGATCTTTCCTCACTATTTCAGTTGAAGTCAGTTTCAATCTTTGTCCCTGAGAAATAACCAGAACCTAAACCTACCCTTATACCAATTCCTTCACTTGAACCTGCACCTGAACCCCTACCTGAACCGCTATCCTTTGTCATTAAGAATGATTTGAAGGATTTTGGAGACACAATATTGTTTGGAGTTGAGAAGCTTTTTAATTCCCAACCTCGTACTGTGCCACATCTAAGTGAGAGAGATGCCTCACTACTTTTGGAGAAAATTATCTAGCAGATCCAACCCAAAATACTCCATGAAATTCAAGAAGTTCAATTTGAAAATAAGTTGCTGAGTAATGAAGTCTCAACCCTGAAAACCATGGTTGAAGATATGCAGAAAGAGCTGCATTCCAGATCAGAACCTGTTGATGCCTCTCTAGAACCTTCTGTGTCTCAAATTTCTCGAGATGTTGTGTCTCAGATTCACCCTTACCTATTATCCTTTGATGAAAAAATTGTAGAAAGGCACAAAAAAATGTTGAAAGAAATGAGAGATTTTGCGGTGAACCTAAATAAACTCACTGATGAATAACCTGGTTGTCTTCAAAAAGTAATGAATCAGCTCAAGTCTTGAACCACAGCATTCGAAGCTTCTCATACCTCTATTGAATCCTATACACCTACCTTGGACAGTTCTTTGCTCAGATAGATAGTCCAAGAAGAGCTTCCAAATGCTTTAAGTGGCTTCAATGTGACTTCTTTATCTAAAGTTGTTAAGAACAGTGATAGAGTTCTTGACCTTGTGCAAATCCATTCCAAGATTACCAATGATTCCCAGCATGAGATTTCTAAGAAAGTAGATTTCTATTTCAACCGGATTTTCTTCAAGATTGATATGACCAATCACTTCAAATACCTTGTAGAGAATCTGAGAACTCCTATTATCACCCAACCCTTCAAAAACCAAGTCCAGAAGCTAACCGATTTTACCAGATTGTTGGACAAGTTCATGGAAACAAAGATGATTTTGAAAAGGCCATGCAGTATGGAGGAGAGATTATTGCATACTTCATTAAACTTCTGAGACCGTATCTTCATGTTCAAAGTACAGCAATTGTTGCTCCAGCGGATGCTCCTCTCAGACCTGGATTACGTACTTTCACTTCTGCCTTAGCTTCAACAACCATGTCTATTGGCCAAGCTCTTAGTCAGATCAGGCATGTCATCATTGATCAGCAACTGCTGAGATCTTCTACTACTCCGAAGTTGGCTCCCTCAGTCTTCGAAGGTCTCCCATTACCTTCAATATCTACCACCTCTATTCCTTCTTCCGCATCAGCCACTGCACCTATGGCTTCCTCTTCTTCTACTAATAAAGGAAAAGAGAAGGCCAATCCTTGAAGAAGACTAGTGCTTACTACTGTTTGATGGGGATTTCATTGATTTTTGTATTTCAACTACACTCTGATTACTTTTAATGGAATGTGGACTGATTACCCTCTCTTTTTTTAACTTTTTGATAATCCCATAAAGGAGGGAAATGATATTCTATTTTATATTCTCTATAGTTGCATCCAATTTACACTCTTACTGTACATGATTTGTGATCATCAAAAAGGGGGATATTGTTGGACTCCTCATGTATTACTCATGTTTTAATGATCACAAATATCTTTAATTATCACATATCTTATTAATGATCACAAATCTCATTCAACCTAGTTCAATCCTATAAATTATATTCAATCATGTGTATTTATGTTTCAAATTCACTCATGCTTTATAATGGTTAAGCTCAATCCATTTCATGCATATTACTGTTTAAGTCTGAATATATTTATTTGCCTAAGTACAAGACACCATGAGAAAAGACACCATGTAGCTAGACACAGTTAGCCAGACACTGTGAAGCAAGACACAGTTATCCAGACACCGTGAAGAAAGACACCATGACCGGGACACCGTTACCGAGACACTGTGACCGAGACACCGTGACCGAGACACCGTGACCGAGACACGATGACCGAGACACCATGACTGAGACACCGTGATCGAGATACTGTGACCGAGACACTGTAAGACAAGACACCATGAAGATCAGACACTATGATACTCAGACTTTGACACTCAGACGTCGTGAAGGAGACACCATTTTCTCAACTTACTGAGACACTATTTCTTAAACTATTTTTTCGTCTTTCAAATTAATGTGTAACGGTCATATTTGATGCCTTTAATGCACTGACATAATTAATGTTTCTTTGTAGACATAGTACGAGGTAAGAGGTATGAAAAATATGGAACCTATTAACTAAATCTCATACATTTCAAAGGTAAAGATTGGAGAGTGCCCAACGACAACAGAGCACGATACTGAACAGAAAAAAAAGCATGTGAGCACGACCACGAAGAACACTTTACAAGATTTTCAAAGAAAGAATTTTTTACATGCATAAAATCTGACTCTTCTGAAGAACATACGAAGTACAATGGAATACAGAGAACATATTCACATTGTCAAATCTCGTGGAGAACACAAGCTGAATCGCGACACTCTATTTTTCAAGACAAAAACCAGAGAAGGACTCATAAGCATTTCTGCTAAATCAAAGGAGTCCAGAGCTGCACCTAAAATCACTAAAGCCTTTCTAAACTCACATCTACTCTCTCTTAGTGATTATTTTACTTATCTTTAGAGTAGTGTGTGTACTCTGTATACTCTATACACACACTGACTCATGTGCTAAACTGAAGGATTTCCAAATCCTTACACCAAAATCTCTATTTCTGTTTACCCACAAAAACTGTGGAAGAGGTCCCTATGTGGACTAGTTATTGTTTTTATCTACCCAAAAAAACTGTGGAAGAGGTCCGTGTGTGACCTGGACAGTTTGTGTACTGTTGTTAACCCCGATCCAGGGTGTGGATCAAAGTTTATTTATATAAACTGCTTGGTGGCAGGTGATCACCAAGTGGAGTGGATTAGGTCTCGGCTTGAGACTGAACCACTTGTTTTATATCCACTTTGCTGTTTAATTTAGTCTTCTCTGTTTTACTACTTTATTGCATAATCCAGAAAACTCTAATTTCACTTTGATAGTTAGTCTTGGAAATAAGTTATAACTGATTTGGATTACTAAAATAACTTCAAAAGTAATATTAATAATACACATTAAGATTACTGAGAATTAATCAATATTTTAAGAAGTTGTTTAAATAGTCAAACTCTTATAATAGTATAACCTTGATTAACTGGGCTGTATTTCTTTTTGGGAAAACCTTTTCTTTTAAAATAATATTTTTTTTAACAGAAATTTTTATAGTCACTCAATTCACCCCTCCCCTCTTGAGTGAACTACTCCGACCAACACTACTCAAAACCAAAAAAACACATTCATATTATTTTGATAATTTAAGAAAATGATTCATAAGTTATTTGAGGTTTTCATGAATCAGTCACACCTCAATATGATGCACGGTATGACCAATATGACTATAGTGCGTGTTTTTAAATAAATTTTACATCTACTATAGTAAAAATCCCAAATGACTTAATCAAAATCGAGAAAACCCATTCAAATTGTTTAAATACTTTAGGAAAACAATCCATAATTTATTTTTGATGTATAGGAATAGTCCCCACCTAAATCAGATACACAATGTGATTGATATGAGTCAAAGTGTGTATTTCAATTTTAAAAGGACATTTTAGTAAAAAAGATAAGTGACATATTCAAAACCGAGTAAACAAATTTATATTTTTTTGATACTTTAAGACTATGATCAATAATTCATTTAGGATGTGTAGGAATCATTCGCACATCAATCTGACACATAGTCTGACCATTATGACTCAAAGTGCATCTTTTTATTTGAAATTATCATCAATTTTAGTAAAATGGAAAATTTTCCTATTCAAAACTGAGAAAACACATTCTGATTATTTTGATACTTTAGGAAAATGATCCATAAGTCATTTTTGATGTGTAGGAATCAGTTTCATCCCAATCTAATACATGATTTACCCGGTATGACTCAAAGTGTCTACTGTCAGTTTAAATTCGACATTTTAGTTCAAAAAGTGTCACTAACTAAAAACCAATCAAATGCACTCGAATTTTCTGGATAATTTAGGATAATGATTCATAAGTCATTTTTGATGTGTAGAAATCCATTTCACATCAAACTAATACATTGTGTGATAAGAATGAGTCAAAAGTGTATGTTTCCAGTTTAAAATGACATTTTAGTAAAAAAGAAAACTAACGCAAAAAAACCAAGTAAACACATTCAGATTGTTCTGACTCTTTAGGACAACGATCCACAAGTCATTTGAGATGTGTTAGAATCAGTCGCACCTAAATCCGATGAACATTGTGACCGGTATGACTCCAAGTTCTTCTTTTTATTTAAAATTGACATCAATTTTTTTTAAATTAACACTTTATCTTAATTTATTTCTTAATATTAATACTAACATAAGAATTTTTTTCTTATACAGGTGAATTATTTTTCTCAAGCAAGGGTGGTTTTTTTGGAAATAGCATGAGTCGGGTCAGGATTAAAAGATAAAGGAACATTGATGTTTTTGAATGTATGTAATAATTTTTATTTATGGAATTGTATGAACCAATGTTTGAAATGTCTACAATATAGTGTTTTGTTCTTGTGTTTCTATTGTAAATTTTATCTCATTTAAATCCTATATTAAGACTTGTTTTTTTATATCTGGTGTATTTCTAGTGTTTTGGTGTGCTATAATAGCACACTTCAGGGTTTTTGTAGAGTTCTATCATAGCACAATGTAGTGTGTCCATTTATTAGCTCTTTTAAAAATGATAATAAAGGTCTACTTTATCAACACTCATAGAAGCCCTGATAAAGGTCCATTTTATTAGCACTGATAAATGTTTCCTTTAGTAGTACTAAATTAAAGTGCTGATAAATGGTTCCTTTATCAGTACTTTTAAAAGTTCTCATAAATGGTTCCTTTATCAGTGCTTTTAAAAGTGCTGATAAAGGTCCCATTTATCAGCTCTTTCTTTAGCACCGATATAGGACCACTTTATCAGTGCTTTTTTAGTTCTGATAAAAGACCAAGACTTTTAACATCACTCATGTATTTATCATTTTTCTAGCACTAATAAATTTCATTTATAGTGCTGTTAAAGGCCAGTTTTGTAGTAGTGAAAAGAGTTAATGTGGGTTAAAACAAAGAGATGAGGATAAAAACCAAATCTAAAAATGTTAAAATTTTATTTAATGATATTATTTAAAAATATCCTCATCCTGTATTTTAATTATATCAGTTTGGATCCATTTTAACATGAAACTTAATTTATATTAATTTAACACTTTAAGAAATTCCAAGAATACCCCTCCCCTCATTATAAAAGGACACCCCTTATAATCTTTTCTTCACACTCAAAGAACCATTTTGTTCCGAAAATACCTACCTAAATAGATTCTTAATATCCATTTACACATTTTGTAGGTTTTTTTGGCAGAATAGAAAACTTAGAGGGTTTAAGGTGTAAAAAAGGAGGTTTTCTAAAGAAGACGTATAGCTTTTAACCAAACGTTTTAGTTTTGTTCTTATTATAACACCATAAAATCTTCTCAAAAGTTTATAAAATAATAAAAATGGTATATTAAATATACTTATAAATTTTTATGTTAATTTCATGCCCTATATTTATCTTCTATTCCATCAAATGGAAAACTAAACCATCATTCGTGTGTGCAGAAGACTACCCCTCGTGAACCAATGTAATTTTTTTTCCATCAAAAAATCTCACAAATGTTTATAATGATGGTTTTAATGTTTATTTGTGATATTAATGAAATATATATATCATTCCTAAATGATAATATATCATTTAATTTCTTAAATTTTTGTCCATTAAAAAAGGATAACGTCGTTTATGTGTATGTGTGGATTACCACCAAAGCAATGTGATTTGTTTTCCATCACCACATCACATGGATTATATATATAAGTTTTTTAAAGAAATTATATTTTATTTTTGATATAATTATCATTATGGAAATATAAAATAATACTTACCTTTTTCCATCATGATTGTTGAAAAAGGGAAACCTTACTCATGCATACATACGGCTTACCATCTCCATCATTGTAATATAGTTAATTTTTCAAAACTATTTTTCATGTTCTGTTTTAAAAGTATAATTGACGTATAAAAATTATAAATATTTCATTTATTATTATATATTTTATGGAACATTGACCTATTTTACCATATTCAACCTATCAAAGTCATTTTGGATATATGAACTGAATATTATCAAAACATCTGATGTGAACTTAATTGATTAAGTAAATCAATATAACAAGGTTATAAATAAAATAAAGGGGACAATAAACTTGAAAAGGTTCTTGATAAAGTAAATAATTAACATTATTTTATTATTCCTAAAGATAAATAACATGTGTGATGATTCAAACCTTAGGTAATGACATTCATCTCAATTTCCCTTAATTGAGGCATATTTTAATGTTATGCACATAATTTAATTTATATTGTACATATAATACCATTTTAAATGATATATCTTAAATCATTAACACCTCATGTTATTTTCAGTTTTAATTAAAATTGTTTCATCCAAGTGGATTTGACTTGAATGTTTTCAAGTGGTATGGATTTCTTAACTCAATTTCCTTTCATCAGGTTATATCACTTCTTCATTGATTATATTATGTTAACATTATGTGTGGAATGTGAATTTTTATTTATGTTGTATTAATACATGTTTTTAGTGGATTTACATTTTTTATATATAATATCTTCATTGAATAATTCTCACTTTAATGGTATGATATTTGTAAAAAAAATCATCTTAATTTCCACTCTATTAAGACATATTTGGTATTATGCACCTAATAATTTTTATGTGGTGTATGTATTTACCATTTAATATTTTATATAATTAATATAATTATATTCATAGAATTTAATATTTCATTTGAAGTTATTTCTTTTATGGGGGTTATGATTCAAAAGTTACCAAAGTGGTAAGGGTTTATTTCATGATCTCTTCATTATTCAATATCATTTATGTTTAAGTGTTCGATGGAAGGGATTATTTGATATTTATATTTTAAAACAAAAATATTTTATTTTCCTATGTTTATTTCTAAAAATTATAAGTTTTTCTTTCATTATTCACTCTTCAAGTACTCATGATACCGAAATCATTTTTTTAAAGAAAACTGACTTTCTTTTTCTACTTGATCGGGAATCTTTTTCTACCATATCTTAATTTTACTTAAAAAAATTAAATAATATTTTTAATATTCTCCAATTATTTATTTGAGACATTTTTACCCATGTTTTAATTTTTAAAAAATGTTTTAAAATGAATATTCTTATCGTTTTCCACACAAGGTACTTTTGTAATTTTTAACAAAAATGTGAAAGGAATATTTGTACTTGGCATGAATGAAATTTCACACCATCTTGACTGATCATTTATTGAATATTCCTTTAAAATTTTCCTTGATTATTTTAAAATAAAATATTTTTACCAATAGTCTAGGTTCTTTTAAAACAAAATTATATTTCAAAATGAAAAAGGGTATTTTATTCAAGAAGGTTTTTATTGATCTTTTTATGGTATTTCTATTCATAAAAAATAATAAACATTTTATTCTATTTGGGGATATTTTTTAATGATACCATCCTTCTTCATTATCTGGATTCTTTGGGATAAATTTTATTGGGTAAAGTATTGACATTTCATGTGCTAGTTCTTCCTATAAGAATAGTTATTGGATAAGGAATATTGATTAATTTATATTGTTTATTTATATGATGAATGCTTTGGACTTATTAAGTGATGATTAGGGCCTAGACTTATATAGATCCTCAATTAATCAGTAGTTATCATAAGAAAAACTAGTTATATAGCCTTATTAAATGGGTTTTTTGTGTATACCTACCCATATTTTAAATTATCTTGGAATAAGGCCTCAACTATAAGTTTTAGATGTCAAACATTATAGATTCAATCATTATGAAATCAGTTAATAATTTACAAGGGATTATTTGATTAGTTATGATATCCATGGATAATATTTAAGATGATTTTATTATGGAATTATTTTATCGTCATTTATTCCTTCCATATTATTCTTCATGCACAAGTTATTAATTAAATGGAATGTGTTTTTAGAAATTTACTTTTCCATATTGATTATGCCTTATTTAATCATGATATATTCTATAATATATAACCCTTACTAATAACATTAGCTCACCCTTATTTTTTTCTTTTCCCCATGATATGAAGAAGGATTCTTTGAATGAGTTCAAGGATATAGAATATTTAATCCTGTTATGTTTTGTATTTCATTTCTAATGTAAAATGGGAAGAATGTGTGTATCTAGTATACCAAGACTACTAAAATATTTAATCCTTTGGGAAGTGATCACTTTTATATAGTTCCAATGTAATAAATTAATCATTTTCATTATGCCACTGGGGTCAAGGTCTTTACAATAGCTCTCTTTGTTTCAAGAACTTTTGATGTTCTGAAATGTATAACATATACCTTTTTATAAATTCCACAATCTATTCAATAAGATGAAAATTTACTGCAAATGTTTCTCTAAATAGAGCACAAAAATGTATTCCTAACTTCAAAATTTTAACTCAAATTATTTTTTCTATTCTTTTGAAACTTTGGTAATATATTTCTCTATAATCTTGTAACTTTTAATAAGCATGATGAAATTTTCAACTCCAGTATTAATAATGAATATCTTGATTTGGTATTTCTAATATTCACAATCATTTCCATCAAAAATGGGTGGTAAATTTTTATTTATATTATTGATTGATATATCATTTATAATAACTTTTATTTTGAGAACAAAGAATAAATTTTCTCCACAACGCGATTAAGTGTAAGGAAACTGAAAACAAATTTTGATATTTTAACAGAAAAATAAAGTAATATCTAGTTCAGTCTCAAAAGTAGATACCTTCTCTGATACCAATTGTTGGTCTAAGATATAAATGGAAAATAAACTTCAAGAAGGGGTGAATTTTAGTTTAAAAACAACTAAGATTTTTTATCATCCTTGGCTATTAAATATATTAGAAATACAAAGATTTGATATACCCACAAAAACAATCAGAGTAATCTCAAAGTAATCAGTGGTTAAACAGTGATCATTATTTCAAAACTATGAATAAAAGTAATAAATACGTCAAAAAATAAAATATTTTAATTTTATCTACTTTGATAAAATAATTTTTACATCAGAAATAAAAAAAACATGAAGCACTTATTTACAAATCTGGTATCTGTTAATAGATATTTTTAAAACTAATATTTTACCTAAAGCGCAACGGGGAACTTGAAACTGTTTCAATGTATTATTGACTTTAAAAATGTCAAAAGGTATATATTATGATTACCAAGAATCCATTAATTGTAAAACTTTGGTAGTTCATTTTCCAAAGATCAGACACTTTTTCCTCCACACCATGAAGTTCTTGATTAGCCTGATCGGAAATACACCACTTCAATAACTGGAATTGTAACACCCTGATATTTTAAAATAAGAACATCATGTTTGATATCATGTATGATATGAAAATCAATATTAGAATAAAATATAACAACCCTTTACATTATGATATGTTTCTTTTAAAATAAATTCAATCTCTTCAATATCTTGTGACGTACACAACACAACGTTTAAATGAAACACAACACTCAATTAAAATATTATTCATTAAACATGACCATTATAACTTATCTGTTAAATTGGTGGGTAAGAATAGAACTAAATAAATTATGGAAATAATATAGTTTTACCATTTATAAAATAAATTAAATGGTTATTTTTTTAACATAAATAAAATAAAAAACATTTGAATGAGAAAAAAATGTTTTCTGAAAAACTATATTTTTCTGAAAATGGCGGATTAGACATGATTTGTACACATAATTTAAAAATAAGTTTTTACAATTTTATAAAATTAATTTGAAAAAATAAACTTCATTTTTTAAATATAAATCTCAAAAATTATCTTTGGGTCAATTTTTGATTATTTTCTGAAGTGGTTAATTTTTTGATGAATAGGGAAAAATGCTGAATTTTAATTGAAAAATTTCTTTTTATTTAAATTATTTATAAAGTTAAATTATTTTTAAATTGGTTTTAAAGTAAAAAATATTTATATTATATTATATTTTTACTAATATAGGTTATTGTAATCAATTTAGTATTAAATTATTATATTAAAACATTTTATACTTATGTCAATTTTCTCTTTAGAAGCCCACTTTTTCATCACATCTACGGGTATACTTTTGAATTTTATTCTAACAATTTTGTGAATTAAATTTGTAAAAATGGATTAAATATTTGTAATAATAATATATATATATTATATAATAATGTTAACTTAATTTTTGACCAGTATTAATAGTAAAAATAGAAAAAATTAATTACCACGATTAAGGTAAAAATGGGTTTATCAGGGTTAAACTAAAAATATAAAGGTTAAAATGAGATTCAAACTTTTAAAAACCACATTTTATGGACATATTTTGACCCTATAATCTTTGTTTTTATAATTTCCCATTTTCTAGTCTTTTTTAATGATAAAAATCTTGTTGTAACTGATTTTTTTCAAAAAAATATCAAGTGTGTCCTCTCCCCCACTTATAAAAGGTCACCCCCTCTCTTCCCCTCTAAACACTCACAAAGACATTTAGTTTAGATAATAAATATCAAAATATAATTCTTAAATCCATACCCACATCCATGATTCCTTGGTTATATCATAAATCTAATCTAGGAAGGTTTTCGGTTAAACCTAAAGAGGCTTCTCGAAGAAGAGGTACAGTTTTTAACTGTGCATTTTCATTTTACTTCTTCTAACTCCTAATATTTTCTAAATATGACCAAATAATAACTCCATTATCTTTTATATACTGATATGTTATTATGTTAATGTAATAATGTATATACATCTTGTAACACCATAAGATTTTGTGGTATGTCTCATTTTAAATTTAATCTTTTTGATAACTTACATTACACAAAACATCGAGATTTAACAAATAATTAAATATTTTTATTTAATTGTGATAGTTATCACCCAGACATTAAAATAGATGTAATTAATTATATTAAAAAATTTATGAAAATATATTTTACACATTTTTATAAAATGAATTCACGGATTACCAATTAATTATAAATGAAAATAAAAGCTGATTGAACATAAAGGAAGTGTTTTTATAAAAAACTATTTCTATAAGCATAATGGAATTCTATCCTAATAAATTTAATTAATAAATATTATTAAATTATATTAATGAAATTTATATATATATATATATATTCAATAAAATATTTTAAAATTCATTCAATATGTTTGATAAGATTAAGATAAGAATAAATCCAATTTTAAGCATAAAATATATATTTTTCTAAAAGGTAATTTTTCCAACTTTTAATGGAGAATCTATTTTAAAAGTAAATTTTGACAAAATTTATAAGTTTTATTTGAAAAAAAACTTTATTTTTGAAATTTTATTATAAAATTTATCTTACGGTTAATTTTTGGTATTTTTCTAATAAGTTTCATTTTTTGATGAAAAGTTAAAAATACTGAATTTTAATTGAAAACTGCTTTTTCATACACTTTATTTAAATATTTAAATTATATTAAATTAGTTTTAAAGAAATATTATTTCAATTATAAATAAATAAATCTAATTTCAGTCATTTTAATCAATTTCACATTGAAATTGGATATAAAAACATTTCATAATTTTGAACTTTTCACTTTAAAAATCCACTTTTTCATTATGTTTGTGGGATTAATTTTAAATATAATTTTTCAAATTATGTGAATTTAATTTAGTAAAATTAATTCCATATTTTAAATCATAAGTTCCAAATTATTTTTGAAGGTTTTTTTTTTTGTAAAAAAAATTTCATGATAAAAAAATTATTTACCACAATATAAGGGAAATAGTGGAAATGGTTAAAGTTAAAAGGTAAAATATTAAAATACCTAAAAATTAAAACATTTAATGGTTGGTTGAAGTATTTATTAAGCCTAAATAGGCTCTATTCCATTAATTAAAAATATTTTTTTTTATTAATTTAACCTCAATGTGGTTGGCTTTATATATAAAATAATCATTATTTTAATCACTTGAACCCACCTCTCCTAAAGTATAAATACCACCCTTCGCCACCCTATTTCGACCCAAAAGCCTTTAAGTTCCTAAACTATCTATCAAAACATCTTATACTCACTCTCCCCACATCCAAGTTCAGCTGGTATCACCAAAATACCAAATCCAAGGTCCTCAATAGGTCCTCCAAGGAGGTGATATTCAAGAAGTAATTTTCTCAAAACACCTCTCTTATTTTCTTTTCTTCTTCTACTTAATCCTTATATATTTCAAAAATAAAAAAAATAATATTTACAGAATAATTTAAATAATATAATTTGATGTTTATAATTTAATATCTTATATCCATCCCTTTTATTACCTCCTCTTATTCAAAGAAATGAAACTATTGTCCAAATTATACCGCTTAATCGGCTCTATGAATACTGTTTTTATTCTTTTTCCATTACTGCATTCATGGATGGTCATAAAACTATTATTCTGGTTAAATAAGATATTAATATGTATATTATATATTATTTTATGTTCTATAACTAATTAATACTTATAATAATAAATAAAATGAAACTAGTTCATGATGTTCGTAAAAACTGCCAAACATTAACTAAACAATTATTATTAACATTTTATCAAATGAATCAATCTCCTGAAAGAAATAAAAATGGTATACGATACCATTTAAGATTATTTAAGTAAATTAATATTATTTTATTCCAACTATAAAGTTTTAATCCCATTTTAAAAGAATATACATAGTTATACACAAATGAACCGGTCATGAATCCATGAAACGAACGCACCTAAAACTAAGAAAATAATTAAATATTATTAATGTATAGCTTATAATATGCAATTAAATCATCACATAGGATATTATATATATATATAGATCCTTAATGAGTTTATAACAATATTTAAACCATTAAACTTGAGGTTAAATAACATGACATTGAAGGGAAGCATGAGGTAAGGGGTATTCTTGTCTCACTTTTACTTCTGTGAGATATATGCATCATTCATTACTTATTCTTTGTGTGTGGTGTATGTAATACCCTTTGATATATCATATAATTAATTCAATTATAATTTTGTAATTAAATGTTTTATTTGATAATTATTACTTTTATGGGCATACAATTCCACTGACTACAAAGTGGTAAGGGAATTATTAACCCAATTTAAATTTATTCTGTATAACTAGTTATTAAAATATAGATAGTTATTAATTTGTTTAGTTGTATTATTTATTCATTTGATGAATTAATTGGACTTAGTAAGTAATTTTTGGGGCAATTTATATCTCTCAGATGCATCGATAAGTCTCATGAGACAAACCAGATTGGGTTTTGGCCCAGGCCTTGCCTATTTATTTTCATATATCTCAGCCAAAGCCACAATAGTATGTTTTAGATATCCATTATTATGCACTCCATCATTATGAGATTATTTATTGATTTCCATATGATTATTGTATTAGAAGTATATATATGGTTAATTTTTATATATAATGTGATTATTTATATGGACTTAATTGATCATCTTTTATTCCTACCATATTATGCTTAGATTATTGATTAAATGGAATGTGTTTCATTTATTGATCTTGCCATTATGTTTATGCCTTTTTTATTCATAGCTTATGTTATAGGCATACCATTACTGAGAATTTTCACTCACCCATTTATTGTGTTTAAATTTTTCCGAGGATGTCAAGAATTTTCTTTTGAGTTATTTTTAGGGTTAATCTAAATGATTAACTATTCTCTCAAAGGATTCTTTATGTTGTGTTTTATACTTTCAATTATAATGTAGGTTAGAATACGTATTTGGTTTTCCAAAACTAAAAAACTCTTCATTCTTTTAGGATTTGATTCCTTTTATATTATATCAATGTAATAAAGTAACCACCAACTCTAGTCTATTACGGTTAGGGTCTGTACAAATCTTCCCTTCTATAAAATGGAAAATGAGATCGTTGATCGTGTGTGCGGCGGACTACCGCCTGGAGAACTGATGTAGGTTGTTTTCCATCACCACATTTTAAGGTTTTATTTAATGATGTATTTAACATATTTATATGACATTTATGATATAATTATACTTATTCAATTATAATATCATATATAACTTCTTAATTTCCATTCCAAGAGGGATACAATAACATCCCTCATGTGTATGGTGGACTACCACCCTATGACACAATGGGAATTTTTGTTTCTATTATTCTATAAATTAAAGTTATTAAGGATAAAATTTAATGAATAAATTTTATATTTATGATCTAAACATACTTATATAAATATAACTTCTTACTTAAGATTCTGTGAGGGATTCAATAATGTTTCTCATGTGTACGGTGGACTACCACCCCGCGAAGCATTGTGATTTTTGTTTTGCTTACGCTTTACATGGAAGGTAGTAGGTATAAAAGTTAATGAATAAATGTGATATTTGTGATCTAAAAATTCTTCTAGAATTATAATATTACGTCTAACTTATTACCTTACATTCCATTGGAAAACAATAATGTTTCTTGTGTTTATGTATGGACTACCACTTCCACGTAGCAACGTGAAATGTTTTTCATTTTATTTTTACATTTATGGTAATAAGGATGGATTTTATTAATATAAATAATATATATATATATAATAATGATTATTTAAATATTAATTAATATTTATTTTCATTTTGTTTCATTCATCGATAAAAATGGAAACAACATTCATGCGTACATACGGCCTAAAGTATCCACGAACGGTGTAATGCATATTTTATCTCTAACTTATATATATTACTATAAATAAATATATAATGAACATATATTATATTTATATCATGGTTAAAATTATGTATATTATGTAACAATAATCAAATTAAAAGGACCAAAATTATCAAACCAAAACATAAATGAAAAATGAATCAATTATCACCCGAAATAGTGATTTTCGAAAAATATTGATAATAAAAGAGTGATAAAAGACTATAAAAAATAATATATGGTATGATATATATGAGTATTATTCTATAAATTCTTTTAATAAACCTATATTTATTTTACATGAGTTTTAGACACATACGAAGAAAGTTGAACAAGTGGTAAGGGTTTCATATCTCACTTTTACTTCCATGATACATACTCCATAATCACCACTTATTCCTTTATATGGTGTATATAATTCCAATTTTGAAATTCTATATCATTAATATATTTATATTCATGGTATTTAAAGTTATATTTGAATTTATTTCTTTTATGGGTCTTATGATTCAAAAGTTACAAAAGTGTTAAGAGTTTATTCCACAATCTCATCATTATTTGGAATTATTTTTGTTTAAGTATACATTGGGGGAATTATTTGGTATTTATATATTAAAATAAATAAATTTTATTCTACTCTAGTTATTAATTAACTTTATCAGGTAATAGTACAATTTTTTATATTCCTTTTTAATTAAAATTATTGAGAAAGTGTTTTTAAATGAATCGAAATTTATTTATAACTTTGATCGAAAAACCTTTTTCATAAAAATCCAATTTTTCTAAAAATGTTTTCAAAAAATGTTTTTATCCTTTTTAAAATTATTTATTAAAGAAATTTTTACGCATTTTGACTTTTAATAAAAATCAAAGGAATCTTCATGTATTTTTCAAAAACAATGCTCGTTTTGATTTTATCAAAAATATGAAAGGAATATTTATTTTAATGAGTACGGAATGAACAAAATTTCCCACCATCACAATCAATAAATGTTTTCAAGACTATTTTACAAGTTTTAAAAGGTTATTTTCAAAGAAAATTATTTCCAAAATATTTTTTGAACTTTTATTTTTAAAAATATTTTCAAATTGAATAGTTTATTTTCCTTAAAAAAAATTAATGACATTTTTATAGTATTTCTATTCATAAAATGCATAAAAACATTATTTTACTTATGATCCACTAGGGATATGTTGTACTGATACCATAATTATTATTTCTCTAGATGGTTTATGATCAGTTTGACTAGGGATGTACACTTTTATTACCATTCAATATATTACTCTGGATGGTTTATGATTATGTTTATTGATTGGGGTAAGTATTAACATTTTATATATTATTTTTTCAATACAAATGTTTATGTTAATTATGTTTCACCCATTTTATATGATTAATTCGTTTAAATTATTAAATTATGGGTGGGTCCTGAAATTACATAGCCCCTAGAAGCATCGTTATGTCTCATAAGACTAATTATCTTGGGTATTTGACTGAGGTCTTACCCATTTATGTAAGATGTCTTGGTACAAGGCCATGATGGTAATAAGTAATTAGATGAGGCCTTAATAGTATGTTTAAGATTTTCATAATTATTCATTTCATTATTATGAATTTATTCATTTATATTCTATGTGATTATTCAATTAGTTAGAATATATGTGGTTAGGTTTCAAGATCATGTGATTATTTATATGGAATTATTTGATCATAATTTATTATGGACATATTAATTCAGGATATTGATAAAATTTAATGTGTTTTAGTTATTTATATTTCCATATTTATTATGCATTATTTATTTACATCTTTCACTATACACATACCCTTATTGACTATATGAGCTCCCCCATTTCTTATGTTTTATTTTCCACAAGATACTAGGAAGTGTATTGTGATTGAAATGAATGGATACACTAAGGGGAATAATTGTGATCTAAAAGAAAATTATTTGTGTATTTCATATTTTAAATTTTAATTTGAATTTGAATTATGTATTTATTTTACCAATACTATTAAACTATTCTGTCATTTAGGATGAGATTGATTGTATCTAGTGTCAATGTAATAAAGTAACCACCAGATTCATGTTAATGGGGTTTATTCACTATAGTTGGTATTGGATTAAGTTTAACATAAACCTTAGTAATTTGATTTAAGAAAACATATATTAGGGAACATAACCCAATGATATAATTTGAGGATAAGTATAGAAGAGCATCCAAATGTTTTGGTAAGGAAGTTATTGTGTGGTTTTTCCTAGAAATGAATCCCTTTCTGGATACTAAAAATTGATTTGGTTCTTTCACATATGTACATAGGGGTAATATCTCTGAAAAGGGAACATTGGGATTGAACCGATCATCACCTGGTGCATGACAATAGGCCTTACTACGCACTTAGATTGACACTCTCAAGGAATATGATAAGGATAATTCACATTTTCATTACAAACCATTAATAAGGATTTGAAAATAAAGATATCCCCAAAGAAACCACATTTATGATTATGATATTAGATATGCATAAATTTTTCAATTTATTTTAAGTGTTTTAATGGTTTTTTATTATACATTATCTTTCATAATGTTATGATCTAGTCTAGTGTATTTCATTTTTTAGAAATAGAACCTAAAATGGGAAACGTATCAATACATGTACTCTATGTAGGTATTTACATCCTAGGAAATATAATGGATCTAGAACTATAGCTATACTTGTAACTAATCAAATTATAACCATATTTGGGAAGCTGACTCAGGTTATGAGTAAAAACCTTTCCCATAGAGAGTAGCCTACTGATCCACCATAATAATGTTAGGTTGCTTCATTCATCAAGAACCTACATCATTCAATGGGACTACAAATCCATTTTTAGTTGATAAAAGGATAAATTATTTATAGAATATATATCTTTCTCTCTGAAGTAGTGAGAGATAATAAATTTTCATGGGAGTTTATCATATTTCAAAAGATTTAGATCAATGATGGTCATTGATTCAACACACAGATGATGAATAAAAAATAGAAAACATGAAATGGAAATATTTCAAGGTAATATTCTTGGAAAAATATTTTCCTCATTAGAAACAAGTGTATATAGAAATACAGTTATTGAATCTAAGATAGAAATAAGAGAGAGAAAAATTAAGTATGAATCCATCTTTACAAGGTTAGTAAAGCATATTGCGGACTAGGTACATAATCCAAACAAAATATTGATTATTTATTTGATAGGATTAAGCAAATCCATCAAATGTTACTAGTATCCTAGAATTTCTCATCATTTGAGGGCATCGTTTCATATACTATCAAGATAGAGAAATAATTATCCAAGTCTTATGCCTTCTAAGGTAAGCAAGAGAAGAATGGGATGATAGAGAAAAAAGTAGATAAATGGAATAAGCTAAAGAATTATTTTCCCACATGTGATACTTATTAAAAGAAGCACCTTGGTATATGCATAAAAGGAAAAGTAGTTTACTTAAAGTGTGTAGAAAAATTCCATCATGATCATGAATGAAAGGGTAAAGGATAATCCCTAAAAGTATAGTTCTTTAATATTAAGTAGATGGGGCACTATTCCAACCAATACCCCAAGAATAAAGGGAGTATACCTCATAAGAAGAAAAGGTATCAAGGTAAATATTATTTTATTG
This sequence comes from Viscum album, assembly GCA_963277665.1. Taxonomy (NCBI): domain Eukaryota; kingdom Viridiplantae; phylum Streptophyta; class Magnoliopsida; order Santalales; family Viscaceae; genus Viscum; species Viscum album. Next base: position 58,523,594 of record OY728125.1, read on the forward strand.
ATACATACAAAGTGTAATGATTAATGTTCTTGTGTATTTTGATCTAATAAATATGTTTTAAAAGTATTTTATTGATTATATTCTCATTATAAGAATCATGAAATGGATCCGGATTGTACTATAGTAGTATTTCTTTGAGGATTTGAAAGCATGTGTTGAATGATACCAAGAAAAGTGATTTAGTGGTAATTTTATCATTTTTCATGATTAAGGGAAGATAACCCTTAATATGTGCTCTATATTGAGATAATAATGATAATTACATGTTTATGGGATGGTATTTGTGACCATGAAATTGGTTAGTGATTTGATGGTTTATGTTATATTTTCTAAAGTTTAATGAATGTTTAGATCTATGGAATATATTAAAAAACCTAATATTTTATTTTTAGAAGTAAACAATTTTTAATTAAATTTTTATGGTGATCAGGGTATTCACATATTTGGAATGTGACATTAAGAGCCACTTTATATTATCTGGGGAATATAATGTTGATTTAGTGACCTTCAAAAAAATTGGACTTTGAATTTGGAGAGACATATTTTTAATGACTCTTAAGGTAAACTATATATGTAATTTATTAAATTTACTTTTGGGTGTTATTGGATACTATTTTCCAACCATTTTTATTTTGGAAAATATATAAATATGTGAGGAATGACTTGGGATTCTAGTGATCTATTAAATGTGCTTCGAGCATAAAAATTCATTTTGGATATTCATTTCTTAGTGTAGGAAATGAAGTATGAATTAATAAAAGCACAAAAAAAGAGTGAAATTATGCCTATGAAATAGAAATATATCAAGTAACCACATTTTCATATGTTCTTGGTCTATTTAGTAAAGGAATTCCTCAACTCTAGGAAAAGGATCTTCAAACAACATTATTATCCAAGTACCTTTATTTCTGATGAATAAAATAGTCTCTTACTCATCAAAATTTTATGGTTATATGGTTTTTTACTTTCTCTTGATCATTAACCTTTTTGTGATCAATTACCTCTATCACCCTCTATCATTATTTGGGTATTTTTCTTTTTTTCCATGTTCATATCTTCACTTACCACCTATGTTCTTCTACTTGGAAACCTAGTTATTTGATTATTAAATATGACCTTTGTAATTACCGTTATATATTATCAAGGGTAAGTTTTATTAACCCTTATAATGATATGGTATTTTAATATGGTAATTTTAAAATTTTAAACCCATTATTTTTAAGATCAAGATTAAATTGTGAGGATGAAATTTATTTAAGGGGGTTGAATGTAACACCCTGATATTTTAAAATAGGAACATCATGTTTGATAGCATGTATGACCCACAACACCAATATTATAATAAAATATAACACCTAGATAAATTATGATATATTTTTTAAAAATAAATTCAATCACTTCAATAGCTTGTGATGCACACAACACTGGGTTTAAACCAAATGTGATGCTCTATTAAAATATTATACTTTAAACATGACCACTATAACCTAGATATTAAGTTGGTGGGTTTTAATGTGACTAAATAAATTATGTAAATTATATGGTTTAAAAATTTACAAAATAAATACAATGGTTATCTATTTATTAGAAATAAAATAATAATGATTTGAAATATAAAAAAAATTCTGAAAAAACCATATTTTTCTGAATAGTGGATTAGTTATGCTTTTCACACATAATTTAAAATTAATTTTTACCAATATTAGAAAATTTATTGAAAAAAATAAACTTCATTTTTAAAATATACATGTCAAAAGTATATTTGGGTGAATTTTTGATAATTTTATAAAACGAATAATTTTTTTATAAATAGTAAAAATACTGAATTTTAATATAAAACTTCCTTTCAATTTAAATTATTTATAAAGTTCAATTATATTTTAAATTTTTTTTAAAATAAAAATATTTAAATTATATTATAATTAAACTAATTTAGGTCATTGAAATCAATTTTATATTGAAATTTGATATTAAATCATTCTATACTTATTCATAATAATTTATATTATCTAATAAGTTCAATTTAATTTTTTACCATTTTGAATAGTAAAAATAGGAAAAAAATACCTGATTAAGGTATAAATGGGTTTACCAAGGGGTTAAACAAAAAAGATAAGGGTAAAAATGACCTAAAAACTTGTCCAGAACCCAATTCATGACCATATTTAGACCCTATAATGTCTATGGTTCTATAATGAATCAGTTTCTATGCTTTTTCATGATTATAATGCGGGTGTAATTGATTCTTTTCAAAAATACCAAGTTTGTCCTATCCCCCGCTTATAAAAGGTAACCCCCTCTCCTCCCCTATTCACACTCAAAAATCCATTTCGTTCATCAAATACCTGCCCAAATATCTTCCAAAAATACCTACCCACATCCTAGAAGCATTTTTTATATGATAAATTAAATCTAGTGAGGCCTTAGGTTAAACCGAAATAGGTTTCTCAAAGAAGAGGTAAAGTTTTTAACTATGTGTTTTCATTTTAGTTCTTCTTCTAAATCCTTATAATATTTTCCAACTATTATAAAATAATAACACTATAATATAATATATACTGAGATATTATTAGGTTAATTTCATAACCTTTATCCATCTCCACTTATATCAATTGGAAAACAAAACCGTCAATCGTGTGTACAGCGGACTACCGCCTCATGAACCGATGTAATTCATTTTCCATCCCCAACTTTCAAGGATAGATTTAATTATTGATTTAACATATCTATATTATTTTTATTATATTATTATAATTTTATAATTATAATATCACATATACCTTCTTAATTTCCATTCTATGAGGGATACGATAATGTCGCTCGTGTGTACAGAAAAATATCATCTCGTGAAGCAGTGTGATTCTTTTTTCACTTACACTTTACATGGAAGGTAATAAGGATACAATTTAATGAATATATGTCATATTTATGATATAACCATAATTTTAAAAATATAATATCTTGTCTAACCTCTTCCTTCTAATCCATTGGAAAAAAAATAATGTCGCTCGTGTGTATGTGTGGACTACTTCCTCCGTGTAGCGATGTGAAATGTTTTTCATTTTATTTTTTCATGGATGGTTATAAGGATGGATTTTATTAATATAAATAATATATATAACATAATAATTATTCTTTAAAGTTTAATTAATATTTATTTATTTTCATTCCATCCATTGAGTAAAATAGAAACAATATTCATGCGTTTGTACAGTCTATCGTATTCATGAATGGTGTAATCCATTTTCTATAAATAAATATTATATATTAATATAAATAAATTTATAGTGAATATATATTATATTTATATCATGTTTAAAATTCTGGATATGATGTAACCATGATAAATTTAAAAGGGAAAAATTTACCAAAACAAAACATACCTGAAAAACAAAGCAATTATAACCTGAAATACTGATTTTAACAAAGAATTTATAATAAAAAACTTATAAAATAATATAATTAAATAATATATCATATTATATATCTTTAATTATTATTTAATAAACCAATATTTATTATATATAAGGTTCAGACACATACAAAGTATGTTGAACAAGTGATAAGGGTTTCTCATCTCACTTTTACTTCCGTGAGACATATTCCATAATCACCCCTTATTCATTTTTGTGGTTTATATACTTCACATTTTTATATTTTATATCATGAATTTATTTATATTCATCATATTTAAAGTTTAATTTTAAGTTATTTCTTTCATGGGGCTTATGATACAAAACGTACCAAAGTGGTAAGGGTTTATTTCACAATATCATCATTATTTGGGATTATTTTTGTTGAAGTATACCTTGGAGGAATTATTTGATATTTATATATTAAAATCAATCTATTTTATTCTAATATGGGTAGTCATAAAAAAATTCAATTAATAGTACAATTTTTTCACTCTTGATACTTAAAATTATTGATAAAATGTTTTTAATAAAATATAACTTTATTTCTCTCTTCGATCGAAAATTCTTTTTCATCAAAATCCATGTTTTATAACAATGTTCTCAAAAAATGTTTTTATACATTTCCAAATGATTTATTAAAGACATTTTTACCCATTTTGACTATTTAAAAAATGTTTTTAAAAGAATCTTCATGTCATTTTCAAAACAAGTCTCATTTGTATTTTACTAAAAATGTGAAAGGAATATTTGTTTTAAAATGTATGGAATTAAAAAAACATTACATTGTTATGACCACTACATGTTTTATAGATTATTTTACAAGTTTTAAATAGGTTTTTTAAAATAAAAGTGTTTTTAAAGTGTTTTGTGAACTTTTAGTTTTAAAAATATTTTCCAATAGAAAATTTTATTTTCCTCAAAAGGGTTTTTAATGACACTTTTATGGTATATATATTCATAAAAAAAATAAACCCATTACTGTACTTATGATCTAATATTGATATGTTATATTTATATTATCCTTATTATTTCTCCAAATGGTTTATGATTAGTTTGATTGAGTATATACTATTTTATTACTATTCACCATATTATTTTGGATGGTTTATGATTATGTATATTGATTGGGGTAAGTATTAACATTTCGTATGTTAGTTTTTCAATATGAATATTAATTTTGATTATGTTTCACCCCTTTTATATGATGAATGACCTGTACTTATTAAGTGATGGGTGGGGCAGGAATTATATAGCCCCTCGATACATTATTAGGCCTCATGAGATAAATTATCTTGGGTATTCAGATAAGGCCTTACCCACTTATGTAATATGTCTTGGAATAAGGACTTGATGGTAATAAATCATGGAATTAAGCCTTTATAGTGTGTTTAATATTTCAAGAATTTTTAATTCCATCATTATAAATTCAATCGTTAATATTACAAGTGATTATTTAATTAGTTAGAATATTTATGGTTAAGTTTCAAGATCATGTGACTCTTTATATGGAATTATTTGATAATCATTTATTCCTACCATATTATGCTCAAGATTTTTATTAAATGACATGTATTTAAGTTATTTAACTATCTATATTTATTAATCATTATTTATTCAAAGATTCAGTTGTATGCATACCCTTACTAAGCATCTGATATCACCCCTTTCTTATGTTTTATTTTCCTTAGGATACCATGAATTGTTTTTTGATTGATATTTAGGGATACACTAAGGGGAATAATGGTGATCACAAAGAAAATTATTTTTCTATTTTATATTTTAAAATTCAATGTGAATTTCAAGTATGTATCTAGTTTAACAAGACTACTAAACTATTTTGTCCTTTGGTATGAAATTACTTGTATCTACTGCTGATGTAATAAATTAACCACCAGCTCCAGGATACTAGGGTTAGGGTCGCTACAGGAATCTTGAATATATATTCCACACTAATATTCCCTTGTTCTTGAATAATTGGAAACAAAAAAAATTATAATAATAAAACAAATATCTCTTATAAAGAATCCCCATAATCATAAGATCTTAAGAATAACTCAAAAATAAAAATAATATAAAGTTCAGTAAACAATAAGAAGTTCAAATCTTCAATTTATTTCTATATTTTAGAGTATCCTTATCATGTTTTCTCTAAAATTTGTGCTCCTATTTATAATAAATCTTCAAATGGTTGGATTTAGCATTCTTTATGATCAGTTGTTATTACATTAGAAGTATCTTTGACATCCTCTCATAGAATCATTGTAACTCTACATTATCTAATGAAATAGTATCTTCACCACTAAAATTCTCAAAAATCCAATGAAAGTAACCAAGGTAAAAAATTAAATTACTCAGAATTTCATACTCTTGAATTGTGGTTACTAGATTTTCATTATGCACAATAAAAATAATTAAAACAAAAACCATCAAGTAATTATGAATTAAAAATAACAATGTTAACTTATTTCCAAAATTAAGGATAAAATTAATCTATAACTCAACATTATCATCATATTTCAATGGTTTTTTGGTTTTGAGTTTATCCTTTGGTTGGGTGTTGTTTTTTTCCTTATCTTACTCTTACTACTTTACCAAACATACCTGAACCCATCTTCAATTAGACATTATAGTAATTCTATAGTTTGGGATCATGTTGGGGGAATCTTGTAGTTGATGATAACTTCATGCATGTAGACATTTGTTTGACCTTATCCTCTCTCCTCTACTTTATTTATATTTGTCCCTCCAAGTGTTACATAAAATAACTAAACCTTCACTCTTGGGTCTACTGCTACAAAAATTTTATTTAAACTCTGGTTTTTATATAAAGTGAAATGACCCTAGAAAAAACATACATATATTTCAAAATTTTAAACATTACATCTCACAATAATCACACAATCCAAAGGAAGAAAATTTTAGTGTCATTGAGGATTATCTATATAAGAAAATTATTTTTTAATACTCATGAGAATTTCTCCATAATCAAACTTCACTAGACCCCCTTCTAGAATTCAATAAAGTTATATTTATCTTTATAAACTGGGAAATGGAAATATATGGGGTGATATCAAATTCTCAGTAAGGTAAAAACATATCAACATATCATCAAGGGTTAAATCATAAGCACATGATAAATCCTAGGTAGGGGTGAAATATCTTATTAAAAATAACATGGAATAATAAGATTTTTTCATAAGTTGTGAAGGAATGGATTTTAATACCAAAAGAACAAACATGTACTATGACATAATAGTGTGAGATAATAAACATGATCCATGGAAGATAACATAAGCATATGATGTATAATTATGGACTAATCATAGGCATAGAAAATCATAACATTATGAACACAACTAACTACATTGAGTTATGATCAATCTTGGGAATGTAGTTAATCTACATCATATTCATGCTCAATCTTGTGATTGTAGCTAATTTGTATTGTTTTCATTCCCAATATTTTTAACATAGATATTATGAATTGTGTTCTCACTCAATCTTGAAAATGTAGCGAATAAGCATTATGTTCATGCTCAATATTGTGAATATAGATAATCTACATCATGTTCACACTCAATATTGTGAATGTATCTAATATGTATCTTTTTTAAACTCATTATTTTTAACATATAAACTCATATTGAGTTCATTCTCAATATTGTGAACATGTCTATTTTTTATCGTGTTTATGCTCAACATGTCTACATCATAATGTGTAAAACCTTAAACAATTCATTATAGGGTTATATAGTAACCACTCATCACATAACAATAATTCATACATATATGTTCTATCAAAACATGAAAACATTTATACTTAAAACACAACTTAATTAACCAATGGAAAAGATAAAGGTTTCATGAAAAACATTCTTATTCCACTATATAATCCATCCAAATAAGGAAGTCATATATTTGATTAAAAATATCCCTAATGTGACATAAGGATCATTTAAGGTTTTTTACATAGATGGAAAATAAATTTTAAAAATCATTAGAAAAATTAGTTGAAAAATGAGAGGAGATTCACCATTCTGAAAGTCTTGAAAACTTCTTTAAAATTAAATACTTTGATCTTAAAAAAAATTATCCTTTAAAAGTAAAAAAAGGACCTTCAGAAAAAAAAAATATAATAGAAATATGCTTTCAAGAACTTTCTTTGAGAAGATATAGAAAAACTGAAGAATTATTTCTTAAAAAATCCTTTAAAATCCACTTTAAATTTAATAATTAATTTTAAAAATAAAAGTTTTACATTCAAAAAATATATGAAAATTTAATTTTCTTTTCAAAACCATCAAGAGTTTAAATTATTGGGAAAACCATTATAAAACATGGAAAGGAAGCTTCATGAAGAAGAATGACATATGGTGAGAGAAACCATAAGAGTTTTTAGAGAAATTTTTCACCATACTGATAAAATATAAAGTTATAGGTCACATTAAAAAGGTAAAGTAAAAAACTTTTGAAATCATTTACTTTTAAAAAGAACTTTCAATAGTATAGCCTCTAAAAAGACACAAAGATTTAAAAAATATGAAGTAAAAACATTTTGAAAACTATCAATTTTAAAAATAATCTTTAATAATAGAGCTTTAAAAACACATAAATTATTTATAAATATAATGTGGATTTGAAGATAAAACATTTTATTTTGAAAGGATGAAAACCATTTTTAATATCTTGAAATACTTTTTTTAAAAATAAACATCGTAAAAAAGTGGTAGTAAAATTTAACTTTGAAAAGTGGTAATTAAAAATAGCAAGTTTACAAGATTAAAGACATATTTTTATTTTAAAATAATAATTTAAAAACATTTTTATGAATAATCAGTAAAGAAATTGAGAAAAAACCATCTTTAAATGAGATGAGATTTTTCTCCTTAAAAATGTTTCACTTTTATGAGAAATAAATTCATAGAGAAATAATATTTCAGTTAAAGACATCATTTTCCCATATAAAAGGTTAAATTTATTATAAAATAAGAAATAGATTAATTTTTCAATCTTAGAATAATGATGCTCAAAGAATAACATTTTAACTTAAAGAAAATAAATTTGAGTTAAAAAAATCCCTTACGAATATCATAATTCATGAGTCAAGAGACATTTAGAAAGGGGTTTATGTATTAAAAATTTAAATCCCAAAAAAAATAGAATATAACACATAACAAAATCTAAGAGTATGATTTTTTCAACTTGTGTGAAATAAGTTCAAGAAGTATAATTAAAACTCAATAAATAAAAATTGAGTTTCTATAAACCCTTACATCATCATTGTCTTTCAAAATTAAAACCAAATAAAGGTAAAAAATGATATGGATTTGTAAAACCCTTATATTTCATGCAATATTATGATAAAATATATACATATAAAATAAATACACAACAAAAAGTAAAAAAATTGTTGAATACACATCATATCTCAATGAAGAAAAATTCATATGCAAAAACCCTCAACATTAATCCCACTTAGCCAAATAATTTATAACCACATTTATAAAAAAATATATATTATTAACCTATTTAAGAAACTTATTCATACTAATAACCTTTTATAAACTTCATTTGTAATCATTTATTATAAGTATATTAGTTATTTTTATTTTATTTTTATCATCAAATGTCATTAGTCTTGATTATTTGATTAGTACTAGTTTCATAATGTCGGTGTCAATTATTTTTTATATATTCAAATTTCATAATTAAAATATAATTAAAGTTACTTTAATATATTTTTTATAATTTTCTATAATTTTATAATTTCATTGCATAAGTTGTTTTGTTATGATTCATGACGATGAAGTTCATAACCAACTTGTTTCAGTAATTTATAAAGAACAAAATAGCAGTACAGTAATAAAAAGTTTAATGATATTATAAACTTTATAGAACCATAAAAAATAAATTATTTGACCATTAATTTATAATAACACTATTAGTTAATTTTCTATAGTCATCCATGGTATAAAATTATATTATTGTTAAAGAAGGTGGTTAAACCGACCCAAATAAGAACAAGTTATAATTTGTGGGTGAGTATGGTTAAAAAGTAATAATTTTGTCATAATATCATTATTAAATAATATTAATGATATTATTTATAAGATTTTAATTTTATTAATCACACTTTATGATATTTTTATAATTAATAAAATATTAGATGAAAAATAAAATATGTTACTTTCGTGGAGAAGTTAGTTTGCATGTACTCATAGGTGACGCATTCGTTTACATAGAACATAAAGGAGAGTAGAATTGGATTATATTTTAATAATATTAATAATTTTTTAAATATAATATTTTTTCATTAAATACATTCTTTGAATAATCTATGTAAATCAGTTATAAAAAATGGATCACATCGCTTTTGGAGGTATTAATCTTCAAGTAAAATAAGAGATGTTTTTGTTTTTTGTATGATTAGGAGGAGGGTATAAAATGGATATTCCATTAGTATAATAACATTTCACAATATTAATAATACTTATTTTATCATGTTTTTTTGATATAATGGGTTTGATAGGGTATAAGAAGAAAATAATTAAAAGAGTTTGGTTAAGAACATTACCTATCCCTTTGGATGTTCTCCCTTGGGTAACACCTTAAGGCTCCTTAGATTTGCATTTTTGAAAAACCAAGGATTATAGTGTATGAGGATATTGTTCAAAAGATACTAGGTTATATTTTTGGTTGATTTTAATATTTTTAATGGGTATAAAAATGTGGTGGAAGTGATCTCCTTTTATAAGTGAAGAAAATGGAATTTTTGTACATATACATTACATTTTTCTAGGACACTATTCAAGGGTCAATTGCTTCAAAAGTCATAAATAATGAATTTTTGGGTGAAATAATATTGATAACTATAAATCATTTTAAAATATTTTAAAAAATAATTCAAATCCTTTACCACTACATTTTTATATTTTACCGTTTTTGTTTTTACCTTGGTAAATAGTATTTACCCCAAGTTATTTATATTTATTAAAAATATAAGATATCTTATATTACTAAAATTTTATGTTATAGACCTAAATTTAATCTCCATATAATATAATTAATTTTTAAATAATATGAAATTAACTTTTAAATTAAAACATTTAATATATAGGATAACTATTTTATAGAGAAATATTGTTTTCACCATTAAGTGTTCTTAATCTTATTTAGTATTGATTACCAATTTAATGACTGATAATAAATTTATATATAGGTTTAATAGTTATATTATATTCATTTTTTATAATAGATTAATTTATTTTATTAGATAAAAATTACACAATGTTAATTAAACAATTCTTTCAAAAATAACACTTTTACCACTATCATGCACATTAAATTTAATCTTATTAATGTTAATTTTATGAATAAAAATGAAACTAAATTCATTAAATAAAATTAACACGATTATATAAAATATTAAATCTATTTTTTATATTTAATTTATACAATTTATGAAAACTAATTTTGATTAAAAATGGTTTTTAGAGTGAAATATTACTTAAGTTTTCAAAATGTTAAATAAAGGTTTTATAAATTCAACCTACTATTTTTAAATGATTTGTATTAATTTATAAATATATAATATATATAATAATGGTTTCAAAAACATTTAATTCATTATTTTATTATGATAATGTCATAAAACTGATGGTATTAGAAAAATCTGTCTTTTTTTACTATTTGCCTAAAAATCAATTATTTTAGAAAAACCTCAAAATTTTACCCTAAGATAATTTTGAAATTATGAATTAAAACATTAATTTAATTTTAAAAAAATAAAAAAAAATATAAATTTATATTTTAAATAGAAATACAGTATATAGAGAAAAACTACTTTTATTGAAAAAGGTCCCTTTTAAAACATTAAGTGTTCCCAATCCTATTTTGTATAAATTTATAATTGATTACTGTATTTTTATTTACTATAGTTCTTATAAATCATAAATTTTCTTTATAAAATTCACCTAATATGTCGTGACTCCTTTTATTTTTGTGTTTCGTGTAAAATAAGTAATCGTTATGGTGTTTATTTAAAGGAAAGTTATATAGTAAAATATCTAGGTGTTACATTATCCCCCAAAAAAATTGTATCCTCACAATTTTATTGATCCCTTACTAATAATAATATAGAAGAGTTTATAAGATACATACATGACCCAAATATTATTCCAAATGTGATATCTAACTTACAATCTCAAGTAGGACTATGAAAGTATTTATCCAAAATATGCTTCTTTAAGAGTTTATAGAAATATACCTTCCACAACTTCATTTTCATGATCCTATTCCCAAAAAATAATATATCCAAAAAATTTCTAATATTATTCAATAAAATTATAGTAATTTATCTTATGAATATGAAAACTCATTACTAGGATTTCTTTTCCAATGTTACCTTCATTTAAACCGATAATACTTTCATTTCAAATATAAAATAATTGGATAAACCTGTAACTCTTTTAGTTTAACCTAGGTTTTCCATGGTTGTATACCCATTAGGTCCTCTAATATAACTAGTTATATATTACATCCTGAAATTCCATCGAAATCCATCATAAAGGTTTATAAATATAATGTGGTTATCCAAAGTATATCCATTGGGAGTGTCCATCTAGGCGTGCAGTCTTAGCCCCACTCATCATGTAGTAAGTGAAGTCTAATTTAATACTCAACCAACCTTATTTAGTGTGATTACTCCTAGGTGAATCAATTTTATAGTCTTATCACTTTATAGTACCCATACAGGGATGTAATTGATAGGATTATAAAAAAAAATTGAAAAGTTCAATAATGTTTCTTTAATAAGTCAATAAATATTTTTGAAATATATGTTTTTCAAGAAGGAATAAAAATAAGTAATTATGATTTAATTATCCAAGATATATACCTAAAGTAGTTTAGGAAACTTGAGGGAATTTCCATATCAGGTATGGATTCTATAGAAATTAATTCTTGGATTTTGAAGGGTATGTGATACCAAATGTATATTTTAAAAAGTTTTGTAAATATATAGAAGTTTAAAATAAAAGAAATAATTGATTGATCTTGTAGTTTATATTAATGAGATTAAGTAAATATTTACTACATCGAGGATTTTAATTTAAAGTATTTTATCAAGATCAAATAAATCTAAGTAAAATATGTGTATCTTCGACTCATTTCCTTTATGTGATAAGATAATTTGTACGATTACAAAGAGTTTTTTTGAATAAGTATGAGATGATTAATTCTATACACATGGTTTATGATTCATCAAATTATATAACATGTTTTGAGAAGAATATATGGATAAAAAAATTATCCAGGATAAAATGTTTATCCATGTATTTTTAAAATATTTGGGAATGTGTTCCCACCAATAATTAGTGGTATATTTTAATAAAGTATTATTTTAAAATAAAATTTAATACAAACACATAGAATACCATATATAATATATTTTTTCTATTTAATATTCCTGCTGAAATAAAATAAATGTTATTTATTAACAAAATATTGTTTTGTATCTTAGAAAGATATTCTAAAGTGAATATAATGTTTAAGAGGCTAGTGGGAGTATGTTTGGACTTATAGAGGTTTAAATTTAATAAATAAATAATTACAGTGATCTAAGTTTAAAGTGAATTTTTCTTAATAAGAGAGTTATGATGTATTATTAAACAATAATTCAAGTAGTTACATCATTTCAAGGAAAACTTTTGATGTAATAGGGTTCCAAAGCTGGTGATGATGAACTTAGAAAGAGTTATAATTAGAAAACAGAAGTTGACATCAAAACATTTGATATTATGAAATTAAGATGATTTAATGTGTTCAAAAAGTTGAATAATTGGGAATATTATTCTTAATCTCACCATTATTCAAATTGGATTACTTCAAAAAGGTTTATCTCAAAATAGTTTAATGGGAGGGTTTTATCATATGGCCACATAGATATGTGACATGGGCTATATATGATGTAATGTGTTAACAAAACCAAAAAAGTGTGTAAAACAGAAGGTTATTCTAGTTATTTATCATTTTTGATATTATAAATTGGTGCTTATGTCGTTTTTATTAAATATTATTAAAGATTTTAATAACATTAAAATGTTTTATATTAAATGTGACCTCTATTTTATCATTTTTTTCATGTTGTCTACATAAATATATATATATATATATATATACATTTCGTGAAGTAAAATGATAATTGACCTCTCAAAGTATTACTTTGATTTATCCTTAATCAATGTTTTTCATGGAGTATATAGGTTGTGAAAAAATGTTAAGGTTAGCATGATTAGGATTCACTTATAGGGATATATATTATGCTCATGAGGCACAAAACAAAGAATATGATTGTTTGTGTGTGCTGGATGACCTAATAAGTATACCACATGGAGTGTCATGTAGATTTTTTTGGTATACTAGAAGTACATGGATCATATTTGAGTCCCTACTACCTATGTTTAGAGAAATACCAACCATGAGAACCTGCATACTTTGATACCTTACTTATGCAAGTATTCATATTGACTTAGATAATATAGGGTTTGTTGGGTATGTTGATGATCATGTCATCAGTTAGAGCTTAACAACGATGGGATTAAGATAGATTGTGGGAGAATTAAACCGCACCTAGATTTTGTATATCTATCTGAATAAGTTACATATGATGTACTTATCCATAAGGATGAATGACATGTGATGTATTCATCGATTATATCAGCCTGCACTCATATAATCAAGAATAGATAAGTTAGCTATATTTGATTGATATGATCCATTTCCCCCAACCACCCAATATCTTGGAAAAAGGTAAAATAATAGAATGTACATTTTCATAGTATATATACTAGTGTACATAAGTATGGATATACATGTGTTTGATAGTGATCATGGTAGATCACTTTATAGCTTGAGTATAATTGATGCTTTTCTAGACATTGATCTTTTATTATATATATATGGATCTGTAAATTCATATTTTTTTCGATATTATAAAGTCTCATGGGGTCACACTTTATAGTTAACTGAATGGGGATTGAGTATGACTTAGAGAGATACTCTAATAATTTTTTAGAGTTAATCCAAATGTGTTTTTGATGGGTATTCACAAGGTATTATGTATGATGTGATACAAGGTGAAGTAGATGATAGATTTCTAAAAGTGTTTCAGAAAATATCCAAAAAGAGTTTTGGATATGATTTCACAAGTTATTATATGTGATACAATATAAGGTGAAATGGAACAAATTATATTAAACTTTAGTGAAAGTAGTATATTTAAAGAGATATATTACCTAAAGCCTTATATATATGTGTGTGGTATGTGTATGATATATATACATATATATTATGGATTGTATAAAATTTGTAATTTTCATGCATAATGGGATATATGTGCATATATTATACTGCATATGTTAGTAGTATTGGATGGATATCCAATAAGTCCTCCACCATGGCTATAATTAAAAGATATGTTTCATAAGATGAAATGAATAGGAGTTTAATGAATCCATGCATATGATGCATGAATTAGCCAAGGCATTAATATATGCATTACAAACACATGAATTAATGCATACACCACCCAGTAATGTCCTCGAGTTGTATATAAACTCTAGGGACATGTGATAGCATATGTGTATGGATTGATATCCTCACACTTGGCCAAAACATTCCAAGACTCATAGCTCTCTTCATCTTATTTCCTTTCATATTAAAGTACAAACATACCATAGAGATAATTTGGATCCCATCCAAACATCAGATGATTCTATGCAATCTTTAGATACCTATGGAGGTGGTATGTCCTTTATAAGATACTTTGTGATCTTTATCAAACATATTTGAAGGTGTTCAAAGGTAGTGAAGTATATTATTCAGTGTATGGTATGCCTATATGGTATTTCTTTATTTTAAGTATTTTATACAGTTTCATATTATCTTGCATGGAGATCCTTGGACAAGGGTTTTTAATCACTTCTGATAGATCTAATTAATTTCATTAGAATCTAACAAAACCCTTCAATAACATGATTTTAGGGGAGACTAAAATTGCTTGTTCTAGTTAGTGAATTTATCCAATTTTCATATATATAAATGTTTCAAAAACATGATTGAATTTAAAGAAAATTTACTCAATATTATCAAAGTGTTGGGAATATATATGAACTAGGAATATTTTATCCAAGTTCAAAAGTGTTGTATAGACGTTACAACTAGGTAAAATTTCAAACCAGATGAATAAAATTTGGTTTAAATGTCTAGTAATGTTTCTTTCAGAATATAATCAAGGTAATTCAATCCTAGGGTTATCAAAAAGGAAATATAATAATTCAATATGGGATATAACTGAAAGATTTTTTGAAACTCTATGGAATGTACATGTTAGGAATGGATGTTATATAAATCAATTATTTAATTTTTAAAGGTCTATGATACCAAATGTATATTTTAAAAATTATTATAAATTTATAAGAGTTCAAAATAAAAGGAATAATTTATTGATCTTATAGTTTATATTCATGAGATGTAGTAAATAGTTACTATATTGAGGATTTGAATGTGAGGTATTTTATTAAGATCAAATAAGTAAAATATGTGTATCTTCACCTCATTAATATTATATGATAAGAGAAAATGTTCAGTAATAAAGATTTATTATGAAAAATTATGAGATGATTAATTGTAGAAACATGGTTTATGATTCATCAGTTTCTATAAAGTTTTTTGAGAAAAAGATATGAATAAAATTGTTTTATCGTAGATAAGATTTTTATCCAAGTATTTTGTTAAAATATATGAGAATGTATTCACACCACCCATAGGTGGTATATTTTAATAAATCCTCCTTTCCAAATAAAAATATTCTTAACACATAGAATACCATATATGGTATAGTGTATTTGTTAAAAGTTCCTACTAAAAAGGAAATCAATTTTATTTCCTAAAAGAAAATGGTTTGTGTATCTTAGAAAGATATTATGAAGAGAATATATTATCTAAGATGATAGAGGGGGTATGTTTAGACTTAAATAATTTCAAAGTTAATAAATAAATAATTACACTGATCTAAGTTTAAATTTAATTTTACATAATATCCAATGAGATTTAGGATGTATTAGTAAACAATAATGTAAGTAATTGCATTATTTCACGAAAAACATTTGATGGAATAGGGTTCCAAGGATAATAATGATTAAAATAGAAATAGTTCTAAGTAGACAATATAAGTTGAAATTATAACATTTGATTTTGTGAAGATAATATGTTTGAATGTGCTCAAGAAGTTGAAAAATTAGGAATATGATTCTTAAGTATCAAAATTATTCAAAATGGATTAATTTATAGTTTTTTCTTACTTAATATTTTAGTGGGAGATTTTTTTCATATGTTCATATATAGATGTGATGTGGATTTCATGTGATTTAATGTGTTAACAAAATCTAAAATGTGTAGAAAACATAAGTATGATCTGGAATTTTATCATATATGATATGATAAAATGATGCTTATGTTGGTTTTGTTAAATATTCTTAAAGAGTTTAAGGATATTAAAATGTATCATATTAAATGAAACCTCTATTTTATCATTATTTCAAGTTGGCTACATAAATGTATATATAGATATACATTTCTTGAAATGAAAATGATAATTAAACTCACAAATTATGAATTTGAGTTAATCCCTAACTGATGTTTGTTATGAAGTATTATAGGTTATGAAACAATGTTATGTTTATCAAGATTAAGATGATTTTGTAGTGATACATAATATGCTCATAAGGCACAAAACAAAGAATATGATTCTTTCTACCATTGAATGACCTACTAAGTATGCCACATGGAGTTCCATATAGATGTCTTTGGTATACTGGGGATGAATATATCATATTTGATTCTCCACTACCTAAGGTTTTTGATATACCAAGAATGGGAACCTTCATACTTTGATACCCTATATATGCAAGTCTGCATATTGACTTAGTTAATATGAGGGTGTTTGGTTATGTTATTGATCATGTCGTTGGATGAAACTTTACCAATATGGTATTTTTTCTATTGTATGATGATTATGACATATGGTCCCTCAATTAAGATAAATTGTGGGAGTGTGAGGCTGCACCAAGATATTGTATATCTATTCAGAAAAGGGACATGTGATGTGATTATCCATAAGGATGAATGACATGCAATTTAATCATCAATTAGATCAGTCTACACACTGAGAATTGAATAAAGATGAGTTAGCTATATAGGATTAACATAGTTCATGTCCCATGGTCACTCGATGCCTTAGACAAAGGGAAAATATAAGAATTCACATTTTCATATTATTCAAACCGGTGGAAATGGATATAGTAATATGTTTGTTCGATAGAGATCATTCCATATCCCTTTATATATTGAGTAGAATTGACACTTTTCTAGAGGCTTCTATTTTCTTATATATATGGATCCAGATATTTTTATTTATTTTCAATGCTATAAAGTCTCACAGGGATACAATTTTTGGTTGAGTTAATGGGAATTGATTTTTACTTATAGAGCTACTCTATAAGTGTTTTATAGTTAATCCAAAATTATTTTCAATTGATATTCATAATGTATTTCATATAATGTGATATAAGGTGAAGTTAATGATAGCCTTCCAAAAGTAATTTGGAAGATATCAAAAAAATAGTTTTGGATATGGTTTCACAAGTTGTTGTATTATATATAATATATGGTGAAATAGCACAAATACTTTTGGATTTAGTGTAAGTTGGAGATGGAAGGAGATATTAACTAAAGACTTATATATGTCTATGATATATATATATATTTATTTATGTATATTTCATGTGAATTATTATTTTCAATCACATAAGGGTATATTATTTTATGAAATGTTTTATTGAAGGAAAATAGTAATTGTTATCACTTTGTGTTTCCCCCATGTATGTAATCATTCAAGGAACTATTTCATAAGATGAAATGGTGTGGAGGTATATAACTCATATGATGAATAAATTTATTGGTAAAATAATTAACACATGAGTTATGAATGAATGAGTAAATTATATAGCCTAAGGGTTTTACTTGTGGATTTATAAACCATTTTCATATACTGGAAATGGATGTGGGGTAGATTAATATCCTCATGCTTGGATAAAAACTCCCCAATACCTATAGCTCTCTTTATCTTCATTATTTTCATATGATATTTTAGAACATAATTAATGAAAGGATGGATCCATATTATGAAACAATAGATTTAGTTCAACTAGTGGATACACTACAGAGGTGGGAAAAAAATCTACTTTGTTGTCTCTTTCAAACTCATCCAAAGGACATCAAGAATGATGTTGTGGATCTATAGTGTAAGGTATGCCAAATTTAAAGCATATCTTTATTTAATTTTTATCACATGTTTCATATTATATTTCATGGAGATAATCATACAAGGGTTTATATTTCTTTTGATTTATCTTATAATTGTTGTTAAACTCTTACAAAACCCTTTAATAATTTCATTTCATCAATATTTTTGTTATGATTTGTGACAACGAAGTTTTTGATGAGCTTGTTTTGTTAATTTATCAGGAAAAAAAGGTAATACAATTATAATAATTTTAATAATAGTATAAAATTTCTCTAACCATATACCAAACATTATTTTCTTATTAATTCGTAATAACACAAGTAGTTATGATTCCATAGTCATCAAAGATAGAAAATTATTGCATTGTTCAAGTGAGTAGTTAAACTGACCCAAATAAGAACAAACTACAATATATGTGTGAGTATGGTTAATAAAGTGATTATTTTGGAATAATATCTTTATAAAAGAAGATTAATGATATTATTTATATATTTTTAAGGGGGTGAATCAAATTTTAATATATTTTGATAAAGAAGAAAATACTAGATGAAAAAATAAAATGTCACTTTCATGGAGGTGGTAGTCTGTAAGTTCACACGGGTAACATGTTTGTTTAAATAAAATGTAAATGATATAGGAATTGTTTTATATTTTCATAATCTTAATAATTTTTTAAATATGATATTTTCTCACTAAATACCACCTTTAAACTTCCTTGTAATGCATTTATGAAAAATGGATCACATCGCTTATTGAGGCGGTAGTATGCACGCACCATAAGCGAAATTTTTGTTTTTTGAATGGTTGGGAGGAGGGTATAGAATGGATATTACATTAGTTTAATAACATTTAATCATAATATTAATACTTATTTTATCATACTTTCATGTGTAGAATAGGTTTGGGAGGGTATAATAATAGAAGAATTAAAAGATCTCGGTTGAGAACATTTCCCCGTCCTTTGTATTTTCTACCTTATGTAATAACTTAAGGATCCTTAACTTGGTATTTTGGAAAGACCAAGTCTTATAACACATAGGGAGATGTGATAAACCAACCTAGGAAAACAATATAATCCACCTTAACCGGTCCATCACATGATATGGGTAAAATAGGATATCAAAAACTAGTCTTGTATAAAAAAAGACATACAACCAGAGTACGAAGAGGAAACAGACAAGATACCAAAAAAGTCATAAAATAAAAGAAAAAAAGGTTAAAATAGAAATTAATTAAAGTCCCCATGTGACCAAAAATCACCTTCATACCAACCCATACTAAAAGAAATAGCAACAAGAGAGACCATCATACTAAAATATGTTATTCCATTTACCTGAATCATGCAAAATGATATCTACAAAGGCCCAAATACACAAGTAGGGTGTGATCCAAATCTAGGTATGATACCACCATAGTTTCTATAAAATGTTTAATATCAATAATGAAACAATTCTAGATTTTAAAATAAAACAGTTTTATAAATTATTTTTTAAAATCCAAACCATTTATAAATCATTTTTCCTTTTCTTCCTTTGGTTTTCATAAAAGTATTTAATATAATCAATCTATAAATATGAAAAGTATAAGTGATAAAAATAGTAAATTATATCCATGAATAAATAGGTATATAGGTAAACACATATCAATGAAACAACCTATCATGTGAACATATGTGATACAACCTCACATATAAAAACCTATGAGCAAAAATCCATGATAAAAATGATCATGTGATAAATAACCATAAATCAAAAAGAACCTCACATATTAGGCTCTAGCCTATGGGAAACTGTGTAATAGATAATCAAAAGGCTAAACATACATATATTGGATCCAATAGATATCAAGTCTGGACAGTTGATATCATAAAAGGTTACCTCCTAGTGGTGTAACACACACTAACGCTACTCGTGTCTCTTTCTCGACACACCCAAGGTTCACAATATGCAATTTTCTAATAAATTTTCAAAATCTTTCTCACAATTTCATAAAAAGTTTTCAAAAAAATCCAATATACTTCAAAGTTTGAAAACCCATTTCCAAATCAAGTAAATAAATTTTCAAAGAAAACCCCATTTTTGAAAAAAAAATCATTTCCAATAAATCATTTGAAATCATTCAT
This sequence comes from Viscum album, assembly GCA_963277665.1. Lineage (NCBI taxonomy): Eukaryota > Viridiplantae > Streptophyta > Magnoliopsida > Santalales > Viscaceae > Viscum > Viscum album. Next base: position 58,544,496 of record OY728125.1, read on the forward strand.
TGCTTCAAATAAATGAACAAACCTAAGGATTTTTTTTAGAACAACACAAAATTCCTAAAATTTACCCATTATATAGAAACACCTACCTCATCATGGTATAAACCTATTTTTTTAACAATGGTGACCAGAAACCAAGAGAAATACCTTTAAAATATAAGGCACACTAAGAAACTAAAAAGTATTAATAGAAAACACTATCTAATAACAAGTCCAAATCCTCAACAAAAAATAAACAAGAACCAATAGGATTACATACCTAAATAAAATAAATCCAACCTCAATGGTGATAAATCATTGAATGAAGCGATCTGGAAGGAATGGAGTCACACAAAATCACCTAAGAATAGGCTCTAGGTTAAGAGGGATGGGGAATACAATAAATAAAATGAGAAAACACCTGTGAATCACCTTAAAATCCAAATTCATGGATATTAAATAACGTTTGACCCCCTTACATGTCATATATTCTATGAAACCCAGATATTCTGAAAAACTCATCACCTTTTAAAAACAATCTTTAATATTTACACGACATTTAAGCTCAACACGGCGTGTAACCTTTCACATTATGTACCCATTTCACACTAACTTCCAGGTGATTATTACACATTGTGTAACCCCATTAAATGGTGTGTAAATCCTCATAAGGCTGCAAAGACTATAGGTTTTATGCTAAAGATTCCAACAAATCCTTAACTTCACCATTATAGGTAACCTCCCAAATTCCTTTTAGGCATTACTCAACCAATGAAAATGGAAAATTAAAGAAAATATTAAAACATACCCAATAGAATGAAAATAGGGAATTACCATATCCCCACCATAAATTATTTCTACTCCCAAAAATCCATCAAGATCCTAGATCCATAAAAATAGAAGGCAATTAATGCCTCATTAATGACTCCCAATCCCACGTATCATGGATATCATGTCTTCACTTCCACATTACCCAAACCAGGGGATCGTTTTACCATATATTACCTTATCTTGTATATCCATAATCTAAACTAGATACTCAAACAAAGTGGTACCAAAATCAAGATCAACAACCTCCCATCTAATCACATGGGAAGGATCTCGTATATACCTCCTCAACTATGAAACATGAAACAAATCATGGATAGTTTTTAAACTAGATGGAAATTGAAATTGATAGTCCACTCTCCCTAGTCATCCAACGATCTAAAATGGGTTCACAAAACTCAATTCCAACTAGCCCTTATTACCCAATTGTCGATGTCTCAAGTGAGGTGAAACTCTGAGAAAGACCTGATCACCAACCTCAAACTCAAGCGGCCGACACTGATAGTTCACATAGTATTTATGATGACTTTATTCTATGATCAAATACCTCCAGATCAACTGCACCATCTCTATCATCTTCTGAACAAAACATGGCCCAACCAAGAACCGTTCTCCCAACTCTTCCAAGTACGAGGGAGATTTTCATGGCCTCCCATACAAATCCTCGAAGGTTGAAATCTATATAGAATCCTAAAAACTATTGTTATTAGAAAATTAAACAAAAGGAAAAAAAATTCATAAGATACTCCAAAATCAAGAACACAAGCCTAGAGCATATCCTCTAGAACCTGGATATCCCTCTTGATCTATCCATCTATCTGTGGATAATAAGTTATGATTAATTTAATCTAGGAACCCATAAACTTCTAAAAACCATTTCAAAACCTAGATGTGAACCTCAAATCCTTGTAAAAAACAACTAAAAAGGGAACCCAATGAAGTCTCACAATCTCTCGTACATACAGGTCCCCAAGCTTTTCTACTTTCGTCGCCTTCTAGATAGGTAGAAAATGCACTAATTTAATGATTTGATCAATGATCACACAAATTACATCCTTCCCTCTAGGATTTCATGGAAAAACAATGGAAACATCAATGTAAATATCAACCCAATTCAATACAAAAATGGGTAAAGGCTATAATAACCTTGCAGGTCTCTGCTGCTCCACCTTAATTCTATAAAAAGTAATCCACCGCAAACCAAAACATTTTATTAACCATCTCATCCCTTGATACCAATACCGATGCCTCAAGTCATGATACATCTTGGTATCCCCAGGTTTCACAAACCAAAAATAATGGTTTCCACTATCTAAAAACTCTTGTATCAAGGAGAATGGAACAAGAAACCTGCTACAGAAGCACATTGATCAACTGGGATACCAATACCACTCACTCGAGGTTTCCTCACCATAAAATTTCACTAAAGTGTTGACACTCAATTTCAATCACTTTTTCAAGATGAACTTTCTCATCAAAATAAGATTTAGCTTTAATCAAATACAAGAACACCTATCCACCAACCTCTTCCACTTCCAAGATCATCTCATCAAAAAAAACCATCATAGTGTTCAGCTAATAAGTTCCTTATGACTTTCCCATTCCTTATGTTTCGAAAATTACAAACACTTTTTCCTTAAATATTATTTTCTTTCTCTAAAACAATTTATATGATTAAACCTTTATCATGTTTCTATATGTTATGCTTAATGTTATGTATATAATTTTAACAATATTTTATTAAAGACAAAATTCCATGAAGATTAATCAGATCCTTATCTAAATATCGAAACCATATAGTTCTTTAGAATCCAATTCTCCCTGTTTTGAGAATCCAATTCTATCTGTTTTTAGACATCGATTCACTTTAGATTTTCACTCTATTTTTCATAGAAATAAGATTATAATTTCATCGAAATCTAGAATCTGATTTCATTGAAATCTAGACTCTAATTTCATTGAAATATAGACTCTAGTTTTATCAAAATATAGACTCTGGTTTCATAAAAATCTAGACTCTGATTTCAACGAAATCTATATTCCGATTTCATCGAAATCTAGACTCTGATTTCATCAAAATCTAGATTCCAATTTCCACAAAATATATACTCTGATTTCATCAAAATTGAGACTCTAATTTCATCTAAATCTAGATTATGATTTCATCGATTTATAGACTCTGATTACTTAGAATTCTATATTCTGATTCTCTCTATTTTCGGACTCCATTTCTACATATTTTCAGACATGATTTCTACATATTTTCATAATTTTTTTCCTTATTAATTTAGACTTTGATTTATCATTATCCTTATAATTCGATTATTTATATTTTTTAAAGTTACATTTCTTCCTTAACATATTATTCCAATTTTATTATATCCTATTATGATTAAGTTTCTTAAACTTGATAATTTTTTTATTACATATTATTTTTTCTTACACATTATAAGGTTTCCCATGTTTTCTTACATGAAATGATGTTGTAAAATATATTATTAATTAAAAGTTGGCTAAGTGACACCTATCCAGGTCCCTTATATTTTCAAGGAAAAATATGACAATTGGAGGAGGAGCGGAACATTGAGATTTTTTCCTATAAAAACCCAGCCATTTGAAAAAGTTCAGTGGTAGAGTTTTTAATGTGAGATGCAAATCAAGAGTTGATTTCTTGGAGCTCTGTGTTGAAGCTATGAAAGATGTGCTCAATATTATTTTTGTGAATTATGTTAACAACTTTTCCAATCTAATAACATCTTGTTCAGCCTACTTAGTAAAATTATAATTATTTCTGTATAATCGAGGAATTCTGGGGATAAGAAGATATAGGTACTGATCACATTAGAGATTGAGTGCTTGCGGGGATTGCAAGATAGATACCGATCTTTGTATCTAGGTCTTACCCTAAAGTGGTAAATACATACATTATTAAAAGTATAAATCATGGGACCTTTATCCAAGGTTTTTGGATGCCCTTCACTTTGGGTCAAAAGATTTATTACACTTGTCTTATTTTGTTACACATTTTATTTCCTCTAAATTTTGTTAAAGCTAGGAAGTGTAACTTTCTTACACTTTATTATACTTATAAAAACTCTAATATATTAGATTCTATATGATTTAAGGTAGAATATTTCCATAAGTAAACTTTTCTTATATAAACTTATCTTTCCTTGTTAATAACTAAATAGGGTTTGTGAATTCATCTTGTTTAACTTTGTTAAACATAGATTTTCTTAAGGATAAAAATAAAAGTTTTTAAACCCAAAATTCACCCCCCCCCCCATCTTATAATTGACCAATCTAAATTTACATTTCAATCCTATAATTGGTATCAAATTAGGTCTCTCAAATACTTATACTTGAATATAAGTTTTCTTGCTCAACATTTCTTGCTTAAATTTACTTGTTCAAGTTTTTATTAAAGTTTTTATTTGTTTATAAACTTTTTCTTATATTCCTTTTTGTGGAAAAGATTTTTTTTAATTTTCTTATAGAATGGAAGGAATGAACGTTGGATCAATAGATAATACAAATCATACCAGAACCCCAATATTTTATGGAAATTATTATGAATACTGGAGAGATAGGATGAATGCTTTTATTATCAATACTAGTGTTGATAAATTTATTATGTTAACTAGAGATTAAAAGATTACAGACAAGGAAATAAAAAAATTCACTAATCAGGAAAATCAAGAGTATCATATTAACATTATGGTATACAATACTTTATTATGTTCTATGACTAGAAATTTCTATAGCCAAACTTCATCTTATGAATCTACTAATAGCATTTGGAATAAATTAGAAGTTACACATTTTGGCACATACAAGGTCATTGAAACAAGAATAGTTATTCTTAAAGATGAATACCATAGTTTTATGTTTCCTTATGGAGAACCTATATGAAAATTTCAACAACAGTTTACGACTATCATCAATAGCCTTCAGTCTATGGGTGAGAAAGTACTTGATAATGAAATGATTGTGGATAAGATAATATATATTATTCCAAATGAGTGGGACTCCAAAAGAATAGCTATTGATAAGAATAGGAAAGTTTCAAACATCACTCTTGATGAGTTATTTAGGACTCTTCTACAGCATGAAACTAGAATTAAGAGAAATGCATAGATTAATAAGAAAAATAATGGTAATGGCAGTGTTTCTTTCACTACTACATCAAATCATATGAAATCCAAGACTCTTGAAAGAGCTACTAGATCAAAATCCAAGAAAGATATTGTTATACCTGAATCAAGTGATAGTGATAATTCTGAGAATGAACTTGAAAATGTTACTTGAATAATGAACAAGATTATGGGAAAGAAATATTTCCAATATAGATACATGAAGAAAGATATAAAGGATAAGAAATATTTAGAGGTGAATTGTTATGAATTAAAGAAGGTAGGTAATATCTGACCAAATTTTCCTATGCTCAAAAAGAAAGAAAGAAATGATAGGAATTCATAAATAAATAAAAAGAAGTACTTAAATTCTAAGTATAAAAAAGTAATAAAATCTAATTACACTTGGAGTGCTAGTGGTGTTGATTATTCTGATGAATATTTGAATATTTAATCTTATGGAAAGAATAATATTGATCTTATAGCCATAATTCCTATTGAAAATAAATATCTCATAGCTAAGGTAAATACTTCTGAATCTTTAACCCGTATTTTTTTAAATGTAAATTTTCCTAAAAACGAATATTATGAATCTTCGAATGAAGAATATTCCTGATCAGAAGATAATAATTTACCTTATTTTGAAGAATTATATAGTTTTTTCAAGTTACTTGAGAATTAAAATAGTAAGATCGATAAGAAACTTGTTAAGGAAAATTATAGAATATCTATTTTAACAAAAAAATCCAGATCATTCAAAAGATCTTGATCATAAATCCCTTGATTTTGAAAATTTTTCCAAAAATCTTGAGGAAGTTAATTCCAAAAACGATAAACTTTCTAAGGATATTGAAAATTTTATTTCCTATAAAAAAAATTTAGAGACAAACAAAAATTCTAATACTAATGACTATGAGGATAAGAATTTAGTCATCAGACTAAAATCTGAAATATTTTCCTTAAAGAAACTATTATTAAACTTTAATCATGGAAAAGAGTATTTTGATAAAATGTATTCACAACTTCATCCTATAAGTAATAGTTCTTTATTTGGTTATTCTTATTCAAAACCAGTTTTTACTCACAACTATTTTTTACCCCAAAGTGATTCTTTTTGCACTAAGTGTCAATGTGGTGGACATTGGGAGAAAATTTGTTCTTTAAACAAAATCCAATCAATAGGTTTTCATAAAGCTAATTTTTTTAAGAAAATGTGGATACCTAAGATTTTACTTTTTAACATTTATGGATCTAATAAAGTTTGGATTCTAAAAGTCAAACAATTTTATTTTTGGAAAACAAAGGAAGTGCCAACAATGATACATGGTACATGGATAGTGGATGTTCCTGGCACATGACTGGTAATAAAAACTTCTTTAAAAATATTATCAAGATAAAAGGTGGAAAAGTAACTTTCAGACATAATTATCAAGGAGAAATTTTTGGTATAGGTAATATTTCTCTTATTGGAAAAGATTTAATTTTAAATGTTTTATTTGTTAAAGGTATTAAGAATAACCTTATAAGAAAAATCCAATTATGTGATGAAGGTTACCTTCTAAATTTTAGGAATGATAAATATCTAGTACAAAATTCCAAGGAATATTTTATTCTCTCTACCCATAGGCATGAGAATTTCTATACACTTAAATTAGAAGACCTTAGGAGCTAAGACCCACCTTGCCTTAGTGAAATGGAAGATCAATCTTATTTATAGAATAGAAGACTAGGAAATTGTAATCTTAGGAACCTATGAAAACTCTCAAAGAAAATACTTGTTAAGGATCTACTTAAGCTTAGATTTTATTCTACAAAAGTATGTGATCCTTATCCATATGGAAAGAAATATAATTCAAGATTTAAATCAATTAATTAAATCTCAACTTCTAATGCATTAAAGCTAGTGCATATGGATCTTTTCGGTCCAACACAAACTGGAAGTATTGGAAGCAAATACTATGTAATTTTTTAGTTGATGATTACACTAGATTTATATGGATATATTTTCTAGTAAATAAATATGATTCCTTTTTTTATTTTAAATCTTTTTCATCCAAATTTAAAAATGAGAAAAACCTTCCATTGGTAACTATTCGTAGTGATCATGAGGGAGAATTTGAAAATTCAATTTTGAAACTTTTTTTAGTAAGAAAGGAATTACTCATAACTTTTAATCTCCAATAACTCCTCAACAAAATGGTGTTTTTAAAAGAAGAAACCAAATTTGTCAAGAGATAACTAGAACCATGTTGAGTGAATACTCTATTGTTAAACACTTTGGGGATAAATCAGTAAGTACTGCTTGTTATACTATAAATCATGTTTTAATCAAACCTTTTCTTAATAAAACACCTTATGAGTTATGGAATGGTAGAAAACCTAATGTTTCCTAGTTCAAAATATTTGGATGAAAAGTATTCATCTTGAATACTAAAGATAACTTACATAAATTTTCAACCAAATATAATGAAATAATTTTCTTAGGCTACTCTACTACTTCTAAGGCTTATAGAGTTTTTAACAAAAAAAATCTTATACTGTCGAAGAAACAATACATGTTAAATTTGATGAAACTAATCCTTTGGTTTTTAAACAACCTCAACCTATATCTTCAAATGTTTTTTCAATAACTGATTATCAACCTTTGATAGAAGATTATTATAAGGAAAATACTCAAGAAAATGTTTCTAAATTATTTAACCTAGAATATTTTTTACCTTATGTTGATAAATAGGTTTTACAAAACCCAAATCAGTTGTTTCTTAAGAATCATCCTAGTGATAGTATCATTGGTGATGTAAATCAACTTCTAAAGATAAGAAGTTCTCTAATAAATGAAGTAGAGAATCTAGAATTTTTTTCCCAATTAGAACCTAAAAGTACTGATGAAGCTTTAGGTGATGATTATTGGATTAAAGCTATGAAAGATGAACTAAATGAATTCGAGAGGAGAAAATTTTGGACCTTGGTTGAAAGACCCAAAGAAACTTCTATAATTGGTGTAAAGTGGGACTTCAGAAACAAGTGTGATGAAAATGGAATCATTGTAATAAATAAAGAAATATTAGTTGCTAAATTCTATAATCAAAAAGAAGTAATAGACTATGAAGAAACCCACACTCCAGTAGCTATACTTGAATCCATTTGTATTCTACTAGCCTTTCCCACATTTTTTAATTTCAAACTTTTTCAAATGGATGTGAAGTTTGAATTCCTTAATGGATCTGTTCAATAGGAAGTTTTTGTTGAAAAACCTCCTAGTTTTGAAGACACAAAACATCCTAAACATTTTTACAAACTTACCAAAGATTTATATGGACTTAAACAAGCCCCTAGAGCCTGTTATGACAAACTTGCGTGATTTTTTTTACAAAAAAAATTATGTTAAGGGAACTAATGATCCAACCCTTTTATAAATAAAGATAAGAAAAATATTTTGATTGTTCAAATTTATGTTGATGACATTATATTCATATCAGCACAGCAATCCTTAACTGATTCATTTGTGAATCTCATGAAATCTGAGTTTGAAATGAGTATGATGGGTGAGTTAACATTTTTTCTTGGTTTTAAAATTTCTCAAAAACTATAAGGAACTTATATATCTCAATATAAGTATGTTAAATATATTCTTAATAAGTATAGATATGAAAACACTAAAAGTATAAGTACTCCAATCAGTATCTAAAACACTCTTGATCTTAATAATGCAAGTAAACTAGTAGATAAAACATATTTTAGAGGTATGATAATAAGTTTATTATACTTAATATCTAGTCATCCATATTTAATGTTTTCATTATACTTATGTGAAAGGTATCAATATAATCCTAACGAATTCTATTTAAAAGTAGTGAAAAGGATTTTTCACTATTTAAAGGGAACCATGGATTTAGGACTTTTCTATTCTTTTAGAAATGATTTTGTTTTAAAAAAATCAGATATTGCTTTTGGTTGATATAGAATGGATAGAAAAAATATATCTGAAACTTTTCCTTTCTTAGAAGATTCATTAATTTCTTGGTCATGCAAGAAAAAACACTCAGTAGCAGTTTCCACTGCTGAAGCTGAATATATAGCAGCTAGAAGTTGTTATTCTCAAGTGTTGTGAATACAACACACACTCAAAAACTATGGCATAAGTTTTACCAAAACACAGATAATGTGTGATAATACTAGTTTCATTTCTATAAGAAAAAACCCTGCACATCACTCTCATGCAAAGCACATAGATATTAAGAATAAATTTCTTAGGGATCACACACTTAAAGGAGATATCATTCTTCAATTTATCATAATGAAAGATCAAATTGCTGACATATTTACAAAACCTTTACACTATGATATATTTGAATACATTAAACAAAATTTAGGAATGATAATGATAAGGTAATCATTTAAATTAAAAAATTTGTTAAAAACTATCTCCTATCATTAAGATACTTATTTTCATAAGGGGATTACATATATTTATATTTCCTTTTCCAATTGTTTTCAAAACCTAAATTTTTAAAACTTAAAAAAAATCCCTAATGAAAGTTTTTGAAACTTAAAAGTTCTCAGAACCTAAATATTTCCAAAATCTAAATTTTTTCGAAACCAAATTTACTTTATTTTCCTTTAAATCTTATAAAAATAAAGTTTTTCTTAGAGGAACCTAAAAAATTCAGACAAATATTTTTGAGAAATCCAGAAGGTATGTTCCTTACCTATATTATTTTAATTATATATATGTTTATTGGTATTTTAAAATCTGTTTTTAAGAAAACCACATCAGATTCAATTTACTTAAATCTTATTTTTCTTTAAAACCTCAAAAGATTGGATCCCATAAAAACCTTATGTGCCATTCATCTCAACCATCAGATCAGATTATACTAATCTCAACTGCCAGATTGAACTGAGAAACTGAATCGTTGTCACAAAGCCTATATAAAGGCTCCTCATATTCGCGTCCCATATCGGTTATCTTAGTATTTTTTTCACTGAAGCTCTATCCTTCTTCAAGTTTTTCATTCCATTTTTCCCTCTTACTTAACTTCCAAATTTTACTTGATATTTACTCTCAGACTCTAATACAGTCTTAGTCAAGCAAGTAACCAAAGGACTGGATAATGTTTAGGGAAAGGTTTGTAGATCAGAACTTATTTTCCAAGTAAAATTCTTTGATATCAAATATCATCAAGTTAAATTTATGGTAAATTTTATATGTTGCTAAGTAAAAGAATCAATACCTAGTTTATGTTGATCTTGTTATAGAATTTTATGATTCTGTTCAATTATATGAGAAAGGTGGAAAAGAAATGTTCAAGTTCAGAAGTTAGGAAAAGTAATAATCCTTATCTTTCAATAAAGAAGCAAGTATTTTAGACATACCTTATAAAAGGGAGGCAATCCTTTACTCTCACAAATTTTCTGATAAGGCAGGTTCATTTGAGAAAGTTAAGGATATATAGTTTCTTAGCCTTAAAGGAGTGAATAAACCTAAGATATCTCATATTTTGACTAACCATAGATTAGTTTCATTATGGATGCAAGACTTCTTAATTCTGAGAAAGGGATATAATGATTATATTAAAATTTGTGATATCTTTCTGATGGATTTTATTGTGAATGTAAGGAAGATAAATTTAGTTAAGTATATTCTTTTGATAGTTAGAAACATTAATAATGGAAATATAAAATCTCAAATTCTGATGTATCATGCGATCTTGTCTAAGATCATAATCTTATGCTTAGACTCCGTCAAAATCCCCTACACATAAAAGGCCAAGAACTTTAAGATTATGTTGCTCAGTGATGATACATTGAGGAGAAAGAAGATCGATTTTAGTGATAACATTGGTTAATTCTTTGATTTTCTAGATAAGGATGATCAATATAAGAAAGGTGAAGCTAAAGAGACTTCAAAACCAAACCCCAAGAAAATAAAATACAAAGAACCAGAACCTCAGTTACCCAACTGATACCTAAATCTCAATCAGTACCCCCCTAAACTGAATAATAAAAAGAAATTTTCTTATGAAGTAGTAGAAAAATGGAGAGAGTATAAGAATAAGAAGAAATAGGGAGATGTAGTTTTTGGAATTGACCCTACTGAGGCTAAGGCCTTGAAGATAATTCAAGCATAAAATCTCTAGAAATAAGCTAAAGAGAAGAAGTTAAGAGAAAATGAGTTGAAACTTAGGTTTTTCAGTATTTATTGAAATATTTTGAGAAATATTTTTAATATATTTAGGTACTAGAAACCTTCTTGAAGGATGATTCACTTATGAAATAGATTGTTGAAGAAGAAGAAATCTAGCTGTAAGAAGAAGAATAATAAAGTGATGATGTGATAAGAATGGTTGAAGAATATCAAAAGAATGAGATCCCCTCTGAAAAAATTTCTATAATAACATACCAAGCATCATCCACTAAAATATATTTAGAAGAGTAGAAAGGAAATTATAGAGAACAGGAAGATAACAAAATCCATTCCAATGAAGGAAGAAAAGATAATGACGATATTGTTCAGGAAGATGAAGATGAAGTTAATATTGGAGAATAAGAACTTGAGGTGACCAATGTTGTTAAAAAAGTTGATACTGAAGGAAATTTAGTCCTTATTGATACTTCTTATAAATATATAGCTGGAAAATCTAAGTCGAATAATGCTGAATAATCTAAAGATACTTCTCCAAGGAAAGATGCCTCAGACTCTAAGTTTTCGTCGTCCATGAGACATGATTTTATTCAATAATCCTTGAAAAATCTTGTATATTATATTATTTTTTTTCAATCATTGAATCACGGTGCTAGCTGATTCAACAGTCAGTTAATTTGAAAATGGAATCTATAAATATTTTGATGGATAAGCTCATCAATCTAGAAGATTATTTCAAAACTTTCATGATCAATTATGAAGCCCACATGAAGCCTTTAAAGAAGATAACAATCTGGTCAAAGTTAGTTATTGATGATCTAAAAATATCTTATGATTACATAGACTCAGTTAAAGATGGTTTTAATAAATCCTATGAAAATATCAACAATCTCTTAGAGAAGTTGAATCAAGAGAAATCTTCCCAGATCTAAGAGGACATATATCTTAATGGAAAGCTCAATTTTGTTTCTCTTAGCCTAAAGAGAGAAAGTAAAACCAGATAACAGTTGGCAGAGAAAGTTATGTCCCAAGAATATGTGATAAAGACACAAGAAGAGAGGATTTAGACCCTTGAAAAGAAGAACCAGGATCAAGAAGACTTACTCAAGAAGTACCAAGATGATAATATGGAGATAAAGAAGATGAAATCCATTGTCAAGAAAATTCTTTCAGAGAATAAAAAGGATGAATGATTTTATTAAAACTGTTATTTTGTTTGTACCAAAACTTATTTATTCATAGTTAATGAAATTTCCTTAAACCAGTTTGTATCGTATGCATATTTCCAAACCATTCAGGTAAAAAAATATATCCCTCCATTCCTTTTTGAAAATCACAAAGGGGAAGAAAGTATTATTCTAAAAGAATATCATATTAAGGGGGTGATTACACAAAGAATAAATTGCTTATGAAAGGGGAAGTTTAACTTAAAGAATACTTTCTTAAGAAAAGGAAAGTTATTTCAAGAAAACTTCTTAATAAAAAAAATATGATCCTTAATGTGACATAACCTAAGGAGGAGTTAGTCATATTCACCATAATTCAAAAATATAAGGGAGATAAGTTTTTATTTAAATTATTCCAAACTTAATATTATTTTTCAAAAAAAAATTGTGATTTCCACAAATGGGGAGATTTTTAAGTCAATATGTTCCTTATAACTTTTTCATTCCTTATGTTTTGAAAATTACAAACACTTTTTCCTTAAAGATTATTTTCTTTCTGTATAGAAATTTATATGATTAAACCTTTATCATTTCTTTATATGTTATGCTTAATGTTCTTTATCTAAGCTTAAATATATTTTCTTTAAGACCAAATTACCTTATGATTAATTAGATCATTATCTAAATATCAGAACCATGTAGTTCTTTATAATCCAACTCTCCCTATTTTGATAATTTGATTCTCTCTATTTTTAGACTTTGATTCACTCTGGAATTTGACTCCATTTTTCAAAAAAATAAGATTCTTATTTCATAAAAATCAAGACTCCAATTTCATCAAAGTCTAGACTTTTATTTCATCAAAATATAGAATTTGATTTCATTGAAATATAGACTTAGATTTCATAGAAATCTAGACTCTGATTTCATCAAAATCTAGACTCTGAATTTCAAATCTTGACTCTGATTTCATCAAAATCTATATTCTGATTTCCTAAAAATCTAGAATAAGATTTCATCGAAATATAAACTATGATTTCATTGAAATCTAGATTCTAATTTCATTGATTTCTAAAATTTTATTACTCAGAATTCCAAATTCTGATTCTCTCTGTTTTCATACTCCATTTCTACATATTTTCAGACTCTGTTTCTATATATTTTTAGAAATTGTTTCCTTATTAATTTCAACTCTGATTTCTCATTATACTTAGAATTTTATTACTCATATTTTTTAAATTTAAATTTCTTCCTTAAAATATTGTTCCAATTTTATCGGATCCTATTATGCATAAGTTTCTTAAAATTGATAATGTTTTTCTTACTAATTATTGATTCTTACACACGATAATTTTTCCCATGTTTTCTAACATGAAACGATATCATACAATCCGTTATTAACTAACCGTTGGTTGAGTAACACATGTCCAGTTCTCTCTAATTTTTAAGGAAAATATGACCATTATAGGATGAGTTGACTGTTGGGATTTTTTCCTCTAAATACCCAGCCATTTTTACGAGCTCATTGATATAGTTTTTGCTACAAGCTGCAAATCAAGAGTTGATTTTTAGAGCTTTGTGTTGAAGCTATTAAAGTTCTTCTATCACATACATAACTTATTTTAAAGGTAAATTTTATTTAATTTCCATTCATTCTTTTTTTAGGGGTTTCCCAATCATTTCTGGAGGAAAGGGTGAGTTTTCATGATTTGGGCCAAATTGAGAGCCGATTTCCAGATTTAAAAACCGATTTTGATTATTTTATAACTATTTCATTTTTAAATATTTTTCACCCATTCCACTTCCAAAATATCCTCCACTGACCTTTAAACACCGACAATGCAATTTGGACCCCTTAGGAATCCATAACAATGGGGTATTTGGGTTTTTATTTAAGAATTGGGCCAACCCGAAATCCCATTTTCCAGTTTTAAATTGTTTTTTTAATTTTTTTAATATATTATTCATTATAATTAATTTTTCGGTGATTCCACCTCTCTTTTTACCCTAAGAAGACCAGGCGTGCTCCCATTTCCTTTCCCCCCTCCTTGGAGCTCTTTGAAATCGCGAATTAGGGCAGAACTTCATACGGTGTCTCAAATCGGCCAGAATTGAAGAGGTAACTTCATCCATTTTTAACTCTCTCAATTATTACTTTTTTCCCTCTATTACAGTTCTTAAATGACCTCCTAAATATTTTTTGAAAAACCCCTATATTCTGGCTATTTTCAATTTCAGCTACTATTGTTTAGGTGTGATTACTTCAGGATACTTCAAGTAAGTGAGTCCATTTCTTTCCCCTTTCAAATTGATTAGGGTTTCATTTGTTTTTATTAGGATTTATTCCCTATTCCTTGAAGTCCCAAATGACCAGGGGGTAGGGTTTTGAACCTAAGGTTTAACCTTGGGTTTTATTTTCCAATTCTTGTGGTTTTAGGTTTGTTCTAGGTCCTTATTGGTGCGATGGTGGTGCGAATTAATTTTTGCACAGTGATTCAAGGGTTTTCTTTAATTTGGTAGGTGATTCCATATGTATGAAATATATGTGAATTTAATTTCTATTTTTATGACATTTTTTTGTTCATTTAATTTTATGGTTTCTGTAGAAAATAGTTTTAGTGGTTTTTGTAATGCAAATGAATTTTTAATGCCAATTTTAGGAGAAATTGGGGATTTTTCATGAAAGTCTCTTGTTGGTTCTTTTGGGGCTGCCCTATCACTACTTATTTTATTTTATTGGGATGTAATAGGGATTAAAATACTATTTTTAATTTTTATCCATTTTGTTTGTTTCTGTGAAATTTGGTTTTAATGGTGTTGTGGAACTTGTGAACTTTAAGTGTCATGTTTGTTTAAAAATGGAAGTTTTACAAAGATTACATTTCTTGGTTCACATGGGGCTGCCCTGAAATTAATTTGTTGGTTTAATTGAAATTTATAAGGCTAACTTTTCTGTTTTGGTAACTTATAGGTGTGCATATGCTGTGCAAAGTGGGGTTTTGAGGGAGTGTTGGGTGCAAAACAATGCGGGTTTTTGAGAAATTGTTTTATGGAAAATCAAAGTGTTTTATTGTGTGTTTTAAATAGTATAAAGTGTGTATAGATACTGTATTGTTTTTAAGTGACCATTGTTGGTGTTTTTATATGAAAATGGATGCATGTTTCATGCTGAATTTTTTTGAACACAAAGGGGGAAGCCTGGGTACCTAGGTGGGGCAGATGTGTACCAGTACGGCTAGTGGATCGGATGGGTTTTGTCCATGTTTCACCTAGAATTTGGATAAAGAAAACTCTAACTAAACTATGTGGATGATTATTGGGTACCACTAGGTTATGGTTTTGTTCCCTACTAGTGGTTGGTGCACGATAATGGATTTTACTATGGTTACTTTACACCGAGGTATGAGGTACATGGGGTCTAAGACTATCTAGTGCCTAGGGGTGTTCCCGATTTTGTTGCTCATTGTGTTTGTGGTATTTTCCATTGTATTTGGTTGTTTTTGGAATCACATTACAGTATCTAACATTTCTATTGATATGTGTGAAAATTCTGAAAATTTTATCTTGAAAACTGTTTTCAATTGAAAGTTGCATTTCTTGGAATTTATCACTGCCTTTCTTTGCGTACTAAAACTGCTTGATTTTTCACATTATATTGCATCCTCTTTGGAATAATTGGGTGGTATACTATTGGGATTATGCTCACACCCTACTTATACCGCTTGGGTGTAATTATACTTGGTTATGTTTGACTCAGGTAAAGGAAAGGCTAAGGGTGATGGCGGTTCAGGGTGTTAGTCCCCATCCTTGGGGCGGAGTTGTAGAGACGGTTTGTGGGCAATGAAACCTAGTCGTGTGGAGTCCTTGGTGATATCTTTCTGCTATATTTATTTGTATTTTGACCACTTATAGTGTCTTTAAAAATTTTATTCAGATCTATTTTTTTTTAATAATTGTTTAGCATGAAAATTTCATATTCTGATTATTGTTTGATTTTTTATGTTTTATGCTTTCATACTCGGGTAAATCATTCCCAAACCAGATATTTTGATACCTGGGAACTTGTGCCATCCCATGGGGATAGGGAACGCCCTTCGGGCCTTGGCACGGGCCAGGTTTGGTGCTGGTAATAGTGGTGACCAGATTCGGTTCGTGCCAAAATGGTATCAGAGGAGGTTAAAGTTTTTGGGTTATATTGCTATTTTGGGATGAGTCGGGATAGATAGGAGCTAGGACTGTCAAGGATCAGGGCTTTGGTTGTGAGTAGGGTGCCTGGCCCACACCTCTCATGGAATACCTCAAGTTACCATGGGATGTTGGAATTTATGGATTGACTTCACTTCCAGGTGAGACGTGTGGGATGCAGACCACATGTGGACATCAGGCGGATGTGGAGTAGTTGTTTCTTTTATTACTGAAATGTGTTTAGTTTATTTATATTTTATGTCTTTCATGATGGAGTTGGTGACACCGCAGGGAAAGAAGAAGTAGCAGGGTCTCAGGTGCCCGTCGTGTGCGCTTTCTATGTCAGGGGTCGAGATGGAGTGCGACCTCTTGGTCTTAGATATGGACCTTTTTGATGCCATACTCAGGATGGATTGGCTAGTACACTTCTAGTCACACATTGATTGCTATAGACGGAATGTGAGTTTCACAGCACCTGATGGGAGTTGTCAGGTTTTTCAAAGAGAATGGGATCCTCGGTCAGGTCGTGTAGGGCATCCACTCCCAGATTTGGGAAGTGTTATCTTCCAGTTATATTCGCTTATGCTAGAGGATGGTCTTTCCCCTGACGATGCACTACCTCATGTAGTGAATGAGTTTCCGTAGGTATTCCCAGATGATTTTCTAGGTTTTCTCCCAGATCGGGATGTGGAGTTTTCGATTGATCGGGCACTGGGAACACAGCCTATATCTCTTCCCTCTTATCGCATGGCCCCCACCAAGCTGAGGGAATAAAAGATACTGTTGGACGACTTAGAATCCAAAGTATTCATTCGCCCGAGAGTCTCTCCTTGGGCCACTCATATATTGTTCGCAAAAAAGGTTGATGGATCCCTCCGGTTGTGCATTTAATACCAGAAGATGAATAAGGTAACAATTAAGAATAAATACCCTTTTCCCAGAATAGATGATTTGTTCGATCAGTTGAAGGGGGAAAAGTGGTTCTCAAAGATAGACCTACGTTCGGGGTATCATCAACTTTAGGTGAAAGATTCAGATATCCCAAAGACAGTCTTTCAAAGTAAGTACGGCCACTTTGAGTATTTGGTTATGCCCTTCGGATTGACAAATTCTCCAGCGGCCTTTATAGCACTCATGAATAGGGTGTTTCATCAGTATCTCAATTCCTTTTTTTTGGTGTTCATGGATGACATTCTGGTATACTCTATCTCTGAGGAGGAACACGAACATCACTTGAGGATCGTTTTGGGTACATTACGGGATCACCTCCTCTATGCAAAGTTGTCAAAGTTCACTTTCTAGATCAAGGAGTTGAGATTTCTAGGGCATGTGATCTCGGAGCATGGAGTTTCAATGGACCCTGAGAAAATTAGTGTGGTCATGTCGTGGGAGCAACTGAAGAATGTGTTTGAGATCTGGAGTTTTCTTGTCTTGGTTGGTTATTACAGGTGATTCATTCGGTATTTCTCTCAACTTGCTTCATCGATGACCACCCTCACCCAGAAAGGGGTGAAGTTTGTATGGGGTCTAGAATTCCAGGTGTTGTTTGGGGAGCTAAAAATGCAGTTGACTACCGCCCCCGTGCTGATTTTGCCAGAGGCTGGAAAGCAATATGTGGTCTATTGTGATGCTTCAGGTATGGTTCTTGGGTGCGTGCTTATGCAGGATGATCACGTGGTCGCGTATGCCTCTCACCAACTTCAACCACATGAAAATAATTACTCGACCCATGACTTGGAGTTGGCAGCACTGATGCATGATTTGAATACATGGCATCACTACCTCTTTGGGGAGAATTTTGTGGTCTACTCTGATCACAAAATCTTGGCTAATATCTTCCCATAGAAGGACCTCAACTTGAGGCAGCGTCGCTGGATCAAGTACTTGTAGGGGTTTGACTTTGACATTGTCTATACCCCAGGAAAGGGTAATGTAGTGGCCGACGCCTTGAGCAGAATGGTTCTAGTGTAGGCTTTGAGGAATTCCAGTGATGAGAGGACATTTATGGGGCTCTTTTCTCAGATGCATGTGGAGACCAGGGAACACCGTGGAGGGGCATTCTTGGCGAGCGTCTTGTTGACTCCTTCTATGTTGGAGTTGATTCAGCGAGAACAGCCCTGTGATGAGATTTTTCAGTGGTCGAAGCAGTTTCTTCATGGTGGGGAGACATCCTCTGATTGGTCGTCGTCTCCTAAGGGCATATTGTGCTTCAAGGGTCATTCAGTAGTGCCGTTATGTCTGCGAAAGGTGGTGATTCAGGATAGCCATCGGTCTCAATGGGTTGTTCATCCAAGTTCCACTAAGATATATTATGATGTCCGTCGGAAGTTTTCGTGGCCTAGTGTGAGACGGGACATAGCGGACTTTGTTTCGAGATTCTACACATGTCAGCAGGTGAAGGTAGAGCACCAAAGGCCTTCCGGTTTTCTCCAACCACTACCCATTCCTACCTGTAAGTGAGATAAGGTCACCATGGACTTCATTGTTGGCTTACCTTGTACACCTCGGGGTAAGAATTCCATTTGGGTGGTGATTTATCGTCTTACCAAATCAGCCCACTTCATTCTGATAAAAGATACAACTAAAGTGGATGAGTTGGGACATTTGTATCTTCAGGAAGTGGTGAGACTCCATGGTGTACCATCAGTAGTTGTCTCAGATAGAGACCCCCGCTTCACTTCTCAATTTCGGGAAGGCCTTCATAAGGCCTTAGGGTCTCAGATTAAGATGATCACGGCATACCACCCTCAGATGGATGGTCAGACAGAGCGGGCGAATCAGATTTTGGAGGACATGTTTTATGAATGTGTCATGGACTTTGGAGGTTCTTGGGATATCCATTTGGGATTTTTTGAGTTTGATTATAATAACAGTTACCAATCCTAGATTCAAATGGCCCCTTTTGAGGTGCTCTATGGTCGGCCATGTCGGCCCCCCTATGTTGGGCTGAGGTAGGAGAGACTTCATTGTTGGGGTCGAGCCTTGTGAAGGAGACTTATGAGAAGGTCAAGTTGATCAGGTAGCATTTATTGACAGCTCAGAGTCTTCATAAATCATATACTGACTAGAGGCGTCGAGACCTAGAGTTTTCTGTGGGTGATAGGGTATTCTTGAAAGTGGTCCCTCGTCTGGGCCATCGTCGATTAGGGAAGCAAGGGAAGCTGACGCTGCAGTATGTTGGGCCCTTTGAGATCACTGAGAGTATTGGAAAAGTGGCATATAGGTTGGCCTTACCTTCTCATTTGACGTCCATCCATGATGTCTTCCATGTCTCCTAGTTGAAGAAATACAACCCGAATCCGTCCCATGTGCTGAGTTGGGAAGAACTGGAGATAGAGCCTAACTTGTCTATTATAGAGCGGATGGTGAAAATAGTGGACTCCCAAGACAAGGTTCTTCGAGGGAAGTCCATTCCGTTGGTCCGGGTTCATTGGCAGCATGGTAGTGATACTCATGAGACATCGGAGTGGAAGTCATGGGTCGAGGAAGAGTACCCATTCCTGTTTTCAAATCAAGCTTCATGTTGACTTTCTGGGGCGGAAAGTATTTCCTGGTGGGGAGACTTGTCACATACATAACTTATTTTAAAGGTAAATTTCATTTAATTTCCATTCATTTTTTGTTTTAGGGGTTTCCGATTCATTTCTAGAGGAAATGGTGAGTTTTCATGATTTGGGCCAAATCAAGAGCCCATTTACAGATTTAAAAACCGATTTTGATTATTTTATAACTATTTCATTTTTAAATATTTTTCACCCATTCCACTTCCAAAATATCCTACACTAACCTTTTAACACTAAAAATTTAATTTGGACCCCTTAAGAATCCATAACAAAGGGGTATTTGGGTTTTTATTTAAGAATTGGGCCAACCCGAAAGCTCATTTTCCATTTTTAAATTATTTTTTTAATTTTTTTAATATATTATACATTATAATGAATTTTTTGGTGATTACACCTCCCTTTAGACCCTAATAATCTCAGGCGCGCTCCTATTTCCTTTACCCCCTCCTTTGAGCTCTTTGAAATTGTGAATTAGGGCAGAACTTCATACGGTGTCTCAAATCGGCCAGAATTTAAGAGGTAACTTCATCCCTTCTTAAATCTCACAATTGTTACTCTTTTCCCTCCATTCCAGTTCTTAAATGACCTCATAAATCTTTCTCGAACAACCCCTGAATTCTTTATGTTTTCAATTTCATCTACTATTTTTTGGAGTGATTACTTTACAATACTTCAAGTAAGTGAGTCCATTTCTTTCCTCTTTCAAATTGCTTAGGGTTTCATTTGTTTTTATTAGGGTTTATTCTCTATTACTTGAATTCCCAAATGACCAGGGGGTAGGTTTTTAAAACTAAGGTTTAACCTTGGGTTTTATTTTCCAATTCTTGTGGTTTTACGTTTGTTCGAGGTCCTTATTGGTGCGGTGGTGGTGCGAATTTATTTTCCCACGGTGATTCAAGGGTTTTATTTAATTTGGTAGGTGATTCCATATGTATGCAATCTATGTGAATTGACTTGATGTTTTTATGACATTATCATGTTAATTTAATTTTATAGTTTCTTCATAAAATATTTTTAGTGATTTTTGTAATGCAAATGAATTTTTAATGCCAATTTTAGGAGAAATTGGGGGTTTTCTTGAAAGTCTCTTGTTGGTTCTTTTGGGGTTGCCCTATCACTACTTATTTTATTTTATTGAGATGTAATAGAGATTAAAATACTGTTTTGAATGTTTATCCCTTTTTTTGTTGCTACGAAATTTGGTTTTAATGGTGTTGTGAAACTTGTGAACATTAAGTGTCATGTTTGTTTAAAAATGGAAGTTTTACAAAGATTACATTTCTTAGTTCACATGGGGCTGCACTAAAATTGATTTTCTGGTTTAATTGAAATGTATAAGGATGAATTTTATATTTTGGTAACTTATAGGTGTGCATATACTGTGCAAAGTGGGGTTTTCAGGGAGTGTTGGGTGCAAAACAATGCGGGTTTTTGAGAAATTGTTTTATGGAAAATCAAAGTGTTTTGTTGTGTGTTTTAAATGGTATAAAGTGTGTATAGATACTGTATTGTTTTTAAGTGACCATTATTGGTGTTTTTATATGAAAATAGATGAATTTGGCATGCTGAATTTGTTTTATCACAAAGGGGGAAGCCCGGGTACCTAGGTGGGGCGGATGTGTACTAGTACGGCTAGTGGACTGGATGGGTTTTTTCCCTGTTTCACCTAGAATTTGGATAACGACAACTCTAACTAAAATATGTGGATGATTATTGGGGACCAATATATTATGTTTATTTACCCCACTAGTGGCTCGTGCACGAGAATGGATTTTACTGTGGTTACTTTACACCGAGGTATGAGGTACATGGGGCCCGAGACTATCTAGTGCCTAGGGGTGTTACCGATTTTGTTGCTCATTGTGTTTGTGGTATTTTCTATTGTATTTGGGTGTTTTTGGTAGTAATTTACAGTAGATAACATTTCTATTGATATGTGTGAACATTCTGAAAATTTTAGGTTGAAAACTGTTTTCAATTAAAAGTTGCATTTCTTGGAATTTATCACTGCCTTTCTTTACGTACTGAAAATGCTTGCTTTTTCACATTGTATTGAATCCTATTTGGAATCATTGGGTGGTATCCTATTGGGATTAGGATCACACCCTAATTACACCTCTTTTGTGTAAGTAGACTTGGTTATGTTTGACTCGGGTAAAGGAAAGGCTAAGGGTGATGTCGGTTCGGGGTGTTAGTCCTCGTCCTTGGGGCGAAGTTGTAGAGACGGCTTGTGGGCGATGAACCCTAGTCATGTGGAGTCCTTGGTGCTATCTTGATGCTATATTTATTTGTATTTGTACCACTTGTAGTTTCTTTAAGAAAATTTATTCAGATCTATTTTTTTAATAATTGTTTAGCATGAAAATTTCAGATTTTGATTATTTATTGATTTTTTATGTTTTATGCTTTCATACTAGGGTAAATCATTCCAAAACCATATTTTTTGATACCTGGGAACTTGTACCAGCCCATTGGGATAGGGAACGCCCTTCGGGCCTTGGAACGGGCTAGGTTTAGTGCCAGTAATAGTGGCGACCAGATTCAGTTCGTGACATCTTCTCAATCTACTTTTTGCAAATGTCGTGAACAACATTTTCAAGATGAGAACATCTTGTTCAGCCTGCTTAGTGTGATTCTGATTGGTATTTTACAATTGAAGTCTTTTAGGGATATGAAGACATAGGTAATGATCACCTTAGAGATCGAGGGCGTGTAGGGATATCAAGACAGATACTAATATTCTTATTGAGGGATTACCCTAGAGTGGGTAAGACAGATTTTCTTGAAAGTATAAATCCAGGGACCTTTATCTAAGGTTGTTGAATACCCTAAACTTTGGGTCAAAATATTTCTTATACTTGTCTTGTTTTGTTACAAGTTTTATTTTCACTTCATTTTGTTAAATATAGGAAGCATAACTTTATTTCACTTTTTTATACTTGTTCAAACTCGGATATATTAGATTCTATACGGTTTAAGGTAGAATATTTATTTAATTAAACTTTTCCTAAGTTTCTTTATCTGATCTATCTTATTAGATCCTAAGTAATTTAGTTTCCTTGTTAAGAACTAAAGATGGTTTGTGAATTAATCTTGTTTAACTTTGTTAAACATAGATTTTCTTAAGGATAAAAATGAAAGTTTTTAAACCTAAAATTCACCCCCTACCCCTCTTGTAATTGATCAATCTACATATACATTTCGATCTTACATATAGATCACTCCTCAACTGATCCCTTCATGTCTTATTTCGGTAATTTTATTCCTAACAAATCAGAAACGAAATTTCTTTTCCCAAGGTTATAAGCAATATAAAAATCAAAAATCTAAAGATACTCCACCTAGAATTTTCCTAAGGGTATAAGAAATATCAAAATCAAAAATCTGAAGATACTCCACCTATTCTCTCTATAAAAAATTCATATCCTCCTAAGTAAAAATATATTTCATTCTCTTATGTCCATAATACACCATAAACTACTCCCCAAAGAGATAGTGATTCCATGTTTTGAGTGCATGCATAAAAAATTATAAATCAAGATTATGGGAAGGTTAGTTCTTCTCATTATGGCATAATTGGAAAGATCCAAAAGCCACAACCTATTTACCCTACATCAAGACACATCTCAAACCCATACTAGAATCATCATAGAAAACATCATAACTCTACCCTGGTTCTAGAAGAATAAAAATTAGTGTTGAATTCAAACTCACTATCATCTCCTCAAAATATCTATAACACATGTCATTCCATTAAAACTTTACACTCTTATGGGTTAAATCTATCATCGAATAAGTGATCTTGGAGAAGTCCTGAATAAACCATAGTAAATAGACAAACCTAAAAAGCATTAGATCTCAAGAACATTTCTAGGATACTCTTAAGATATTACTGCCTATACCTTTTCAAGATATATTGAGACTCCCCTCTCAGATATAACATTCCCAAAAACTTCATCTCTTTGATCCAAAACTCACACTTGGAAAGCTTACCATATAGAAGATATTCTTTCAAGGTTTGAATAATGATATCAAAATTATCCATTTGATCCTATTATGACTTAAAGTTCACAAAAATATCATCCACAAACATAGCAATAAAATATTCCACGAACCGAATAAATATTCATTTTATCAAATCTATAAACACTATAAGAGCATTAGTGATATTGAATGGCATAACCAAAAACTTAAAATACCCATATCAACTCCTAGATGATTTCTTACCTATATCCTCTTCTCGAACTCTCAATTGGAGATACCCTAAACACAGGAAATCTTATAAAACCAATGATCCCCTCTAAGATGGTCAAAGAGATCATCAATCCTTGGAAAAGAATAGTTGTTCTTAATGATCACCCAGATCAACATTCAATAATCAATATAATGTCTAAGGATCTCATCTTCCTTATTAGAAAAGAGGACAAGAAAATACCATAGTGATATGCTATGATGAATAAATCATTTAGCCTTTAGGTCCTCAAACTATACCTTAAGTTTCACCAACTTAGTAGGTTCCATATGGTAAGATGGTATAGAAATGGGCATCATACCAGGGAGCAGTTCAATAGTAAAATTGACCTCTCTCTATGGCAAAAAACTAGAAAAAACATCCATAAATACATTAGGGTACTCACAAACAACAATATAAATTTGACCACCCAAGAAAGGTTCAACTACATCAAGAAACATTTTTGAAAATTGGCATGAGATTACCCCATAATAGGGAACAATAGGCCTTTCCCTTATCGATCTAGAGTCCCACTCACCCTAGAAAACATGATTGACCCCATCGGTAGATAAGAACTGAACTCGGAGATGATAATAGTATATCTAGTCCTTAACACTTATCATCCAATCCATGCTGATAATCAAGTCGAATATGTCAAGATCAGGCACTAAGAAGTCCCATGCCACCTCAAAGTCAGTTATCATCAACCGACACATGGGACATCTAAAACCTTGTTCAGACATCTTTCCCAAAGTCATGGAAAGATCCAACAAGAATGGAATAAGTTATAAATTAAATCAAAACATGTACACTAACTTTGACAATATAAAAGAATGAGTAGTGGTTATATCAAACAAAGCTAGCACCATAGAAGATGAGACAAACACCATCCCTCTAACAGTAGCTGGTCCTGCTTAAGATTTATCTAGTGCATACTCCACTGCATAAATTTGTCTGGTCTTATCCATGTGAACATCTCCCTTGGCCTAAGTATTAGACCAACCACCCTTGGAAGTATCTACATAAACCTATGATCCATTGGTGATAGTGGATCCTTCCCTACTTCCTTGAGATATCTTTTCACAAAAAGTGATATAGATGTTCATATTGTCAAAAAAGATGACAAGTATTAAGATCCTCTGCATAGTTAATCTTGTTATAACCTCAAATTCCACACTGTTAGAAGACAACTTATTGTTTCCCTGTCATCTCCCTTGGGACTAGTCCTGAGCAAAACTGACCACTTTTTCACTTACTTTTATGGCCAAAAGGTACACTATGGCTAACCACTGAACCAACTGAAGATCCACCCAAACCTATCTTCCCAGCTATGTCTACCTCAACTAAAGATACCTTGTCAAATACCTACACAAAGGTTGGAAGGCACATGAGTATCAACATTTACCGAATATCAGGCCTCATTCCGAACTTAAGCCTCTGAGCCTTTAGGTACTCATTAGTGACAAGATCTAGTTCAAGATGCACTAACTCAAAAAAAATCTATATAATGGAATGATCCCCCTTCTCTGAGGTCATAAACTCTCAAATATTCACTGCACATAGTGTATCAGGATAAAACTAGTGGTTAAATATTTTCTCAAAAGAATCCCAGGTAAGATCCTCATGCAACTTAACATGAATAATAGAATCCCAGTATCTCCTTACCAGGCCCTCAAGAATATACATGGAAAACCCCACCTTATAGTATTTAGGAGTCTTCAATAAGTTGAATATCCTCTCTATACTTTCAATCCACTCATCAGATTCTAGGGGTCCTTTGTTACCATGAAATATGGGTGGATGTTTCTTAGTAAATTTTGAGCCATGATACACTACGCATATTTGGTTCCCAACACCCACTTAACCCAGAGTTTAAATAGTGATGATAATAGATTCTATCAAAGTAGGGTTTATTGGAGTATTCGCCTATGAAACTTGTCTCAAAGCTTCCTCTCTTGGATTTGGATGATCTTTTTTCATAGGAATTTTCCAACAAAAGACAAAAACAAATCAGTCATGATAAAATTCAAATATCATAGGAATAACTTCTATTATTTATAACAAAGCTTTAAAACATTAAGAATTAAAAAGCTACCATAAAACTGTTGAGCAATGTATTGTTTTCAAACAATTCAAAATAATGTTTTTTAAAGGGGAAGATTATTTTAAATAATACTCTGTCTCTTTATGATGATTTTGATGCTCACAAATACCCTTAATTATTTACTAATTATTTTGTTGAGTATTTTGCAGGAATTTATTTTATTTATTTATTTCATACTTCATTTATTCCGAGATCAATTTTAGCGCGTTCTGGAATCACTGTAGCGCGAGATCAATTTTAGCGCGTTCTGGAATCACTGTAGCGCGAGATCAGTTTTAGCGCGTACTGGAATCACTGTTCATACCCTACGTTGATGAACATAACGTATGGATGAAAAGTTTACTTTTTATGTTAAAAGAAACGTATGGTTAAGGAACCTTACGTTATTTTGAAACGTATGGTTAATGAACCTTACGTTGTTGAAAAGTATGGAAGAAGAACATTACGTTTGGAAGGAACCTTACGTTTTTGTTGTTGGACAAGTATGGAAGAGAAACCGTACGTTAGTTTTCAGTGTTGAGTTTGTTTCTCAAAAGTATGGATCATCAACCTTACTTTTATAATCAACCGTACGTTCTTTGGAGAGTTGAAGCAAGACAAAGTATGGATGATCAACCCTACGTTTGAATGCTGAAGAGAAATTATGTACGTTTGTGAACCTTACGTTTGTGAACCCTACGTTTGGAGCCACGTCATCAACCCTACGTTTGGCGTCGGGATATTTTTGACAGACGATATTTCCTTTTTCATTGGTCAAACAGGCGGATTATTAAGCGGATTTCGAGCCGATTCTTAAGTACGACTTTGACTGAATCAAAAACGATTTTCAACGGATTAATGATTGATTTAAACGGAGCTTTTTATGCCGATTCTTCAGGGGAGTTACAACGGCTCTGTTATTTCATTTTTTTTTATATCGCGAATCTAAAGGAGATTTTCATGGATCTATTTATGCGGAAGATTTTCTCAGATTTGAATATATATGTTCTATCTTGGAAACTTCAGATATATATATACACAGGAAAGTGTATGAAATATATAGATTGATCTTTTAACGAGCAAGAAACAGAGACTGTGTGAAGGCGTTCTTTTCTGGTGATCGAGAAGAAGTATAAAACCTTTATTACCGAAGGAAGATCTTGATAGCAGATTCACGTGTTCTACATCGACTATCTATTGTGAATCTACTACTGCTGAAGTTGTGAAGTTTCTTGTAATATCTATTGCAACTGGATCGACTCAGAACTGTTTTGATTACAGATCTTTATTTTCTGAAGACGACGATCTATCTACTATCAATTGCATTCTGTTGCAATTGTGAAGAACAACTGGAGAAGTGTTTTCTTTATCGAAACCCTTTTTATTTTTGAGTGATCAGCTTCTCGTTCTAAGCTGTGTGGGTTCGTGTTTGAACCAGGAAGGCTGTGTTTGCCTGAAACTTGTAAAGGTGTCAACTGCCTGTACTCAGTTGTGAACAGGTCTGTGGAAACGAGGACCAGATAGTGAAAATCGCCAAGCTCGTGGATTTGAGCGTTGGTGGAGTGGACTAGGGGCCTTCTGTTCCCCGAACCACTATACATCCGTGTGTTCATGCTTTTACTTTTTCCGCTGCATATTTAATCGTGCTAAAGCATAGTGGACAGAATTTGTCTAAATTGAAGAGATTGTAATAATTTTGAAAACACGCAATTCACCCCCCCTCTTGTGTGTAATTCGTAGATTCAGATCCAACAATTGGTATCAGAGGAGGAGCTTCTTATTTTTAAAGTCTTATCAAGCTAGAAGTATTTAAAGATTATACATAGTTTATCATGGCTGATACGAGAGAGGGAATGTCAATGGTCAGAGCACCTTACTTTAATGGAGATAATTATGGCTGCTGGAAATCACGTATGATTATTTATCTGAAAAATCTTGGTTACAAAGTCTATTCAAAGATTCTGACTCCCTATGAAATTCCTGAAAATCCCAATACATGGAGTGCTGCTACAGAGGCTGAGTATGACATGAATTCAAAAGCTATGAATGCAATCATCTGTGGTCTAGGACCGGATGAATTTAACAGAGTATCTCAATGCCCGACTGCATATGAAATATGGAAAACAATAGTTGTTGCTTATGAAGGAACAGATAATGTAAGACAGATGAGATATGCAACTGCTAAATTAAAATTCGATACTTTCAGAATGATTGAAGGAGAGAGCATCACTCAGATGAATGGAAGATTGACAGAAATTTTCAATAATATAACAGCTCTAGGAGAACCAATCAAGCAGGCTGATCAATCGTTAAAGGTACTGAGAGTACTTCCTACTCGATGGAATGGAATCTCTGCAGCAATCAGACAATCAACTTCTGTTAAAGATCTAACTATGTGAGAGCTGATTGGTACATTGATGATGTACGAGGCTGAAATGCAAGATGAGGTAAATGAGCATAAAGTCTACATAAAAATGGAAAATACTGCTTTGAAAGTGACTTCTCAACAAAAGGATAGAAATATGAAGAACAGAGAAGTAAGTGCTAAATCAAAAAGCTCTGATTCTTCAAATTCGGATGAAGAACTGGCTCAGCTAGCCAGAAAATTCAGAAAGTTATACAGTAAGAAGAAAGACTTCAAGAAATCCTTCAAGAAGGATAGCAAGGAAGTGAGATGTTATGAATGCAAAAAGATGGGACATATCAGACCGGATTGCCCAAAATTGAAAGATGCAAAGAAGAAGAAATTCTTCAAAATAGATGATTATGAGCAGAAAGACAAGAAAGCTATGAAAGCTACTTGGAGTGTTTCTGAAGACTCAAGTAATTCTTCTGAATCAAGCTCAGAGAAGGAGGAAGCCAATTTAAAATCAAATATGTGTTTCACGGCTGAAACTGATGAGGTACACTCATACTACTCCTCTGACTCAAATAATGAATCAAACTCTGAAACAAGCTTCTCAAATAAAAAACTTGCAGCTTACTGCAATATGCTTGAAGAAAGGTATGACTCATTATTTAAAAAATATAAATCTATAAAGAACTTGCATAAAGCTATTTCAGATGAGAGAAATACTTTGCTAAAACAACATAAGGAATTAATTGACAAATACAACTCTGCTGACTCAAATAAAATTAATTTTGAATCAAAAATAAAAACTCTACAGGATGAAGTAGAATCTTATAAAAAGGCTGCATTAGTTTTTACAAAAGTAGAAAACTCCTTAAATGAGATACTTGGAAAAACTGTAATTAAAAAGGAAAGGTTTGGAATTGGAAGTAAAGGAGAAAAACCTAAGTTATACAAAAATTATTTTGTTCCTAGCACTAAACAGGTTATTTGTAACTTCTGTGGAACAAAAGGTCATATAGCTAAAAACTGTTTTCTAAGACAACCTCAAATATGTGGAATTAAGAAAGCTTATATTTCCAATGATCTATATGATTCAATCAATTTTAAGAAAACAAAGCAAATCTGGATACCCAGGTCACTGCTTGCTAACACTCCTGGACCCAACAAAATATGGGTACCAAAGCAATTTGTTTGAATGTCTTTGCAGGTAGCAGGTCACCAAAGAAAGAAAGAAATATGGTATATGGACAGTGGCTGCTCAAGACACATGAGTGGAACTTCAGCTAATTTCTCTTCTCTTACTCGAAAGGAAGGAGGACTTGTCACCTTTGGTGACAATGCCAAAGGAAAGATTATTGGTATTGGAACAGTTGGAGATCCAGAGACAGTCTCAATCAACAAAGTACTTTATGTACAAGGGTTAAAACACAATCTGATAAGTATCTCTCAACTCTGTGATGATGGATACACTGTTGATTTTACTAACAATAGTTGTACTGTTTCTAAAGATAAACTGTTTAAGTTTAGAGCACCCAGAACTGATAATGTTTATACTTTGGATTTGTATTACTTGTGTAAACAACAAGTAAACTGCTTAACTGCTAATATAAGTGAATCCTGGATCTGGCATAGAAGACTTGGTCATTGCAATATATATTCTTTACATAAATTATCTAAGAAACATCTAGTTTCTGATTTTCCTAGTCTCAAATTTGAAAATGACAGATTCTGTGATGCATGTCAGCTTGGCAAGCAACACAAATCATCATTCAAATCTGTTAATAAAGTTGCTACAACTAAACCTCTAGAACTTATCCATATGGATTTGTTTGGACCTTCAAGAGTAGCAAGTTTAGCTGGTAAATTATATGTTTATGTATTAGTTGATGATTATTCTAGATTTACTTGGATTTTCTTTTTGAAATTTAAAAGTGAAGATTTTAGTTTATTTGAAGGTTTTTGTAAATCTATTCAAAATGAAAAAGGTTTTAATATAATCTCATTGAGAAGTGATCATGGTGGAGAATTTGAGAACCAGGAATTTAATTCCTTTTGCTCAAACATGGGTATTAAACACACCTTCTCTGCTCCAAGAACACCTCAACAGAATGGGATTGTAGAAAGAAGAAATAGAACTATTCAAGAAATGGCTAGAACTATGTTAAATGAATATAGCCTACCTATATATTTCTGGGCAGAAGCTGTTAATACAGCTTGTTATATAATGAATAGAATTTTAATAAGACCTATTTTGAAAAAGACACCCTATGAACTATGGAATAACAGAAAACCTAAAGTAAATTACTTTAAAGTTTTTGGATGCAAGGTTTACATCTTGAATACCAAAGATAATCTTGGTAAATTTGATCCAAAATCTGATAAAGGTATTTTCTTAGGATATTCTGCAACCTCCAAAGCTTATAGAGTCTATAATAAAAAGTCAAGGATTGTTGAAGAATCAGTTCATGTGAAATTTGATGAATCTGATCCTTTTGAGAAAAGGATAGAACAAATAGATGAACCTGATTCTAATGAAAACATGAGACTTGAGAATTTAAAGAATGATTTTGAAAATGATATAAAAGAAATTCAGTCCAGTTCAGAAGAACATGACACTGAAGAACCTTTGAATGTAATGCCTAGACAGTCTAGAACCTTAAAGAATCACCCTTTAGAATCTGTGATAGGTGACTTAGAGACTGGTATTCAAACTAGAAGAAACCTTGGAAACATAGTTGAATTCTCTGCTTTCCTATCCCAACAAGAACCTAAGATCATAGAAGAAGCCTTAGATGATGAGAGCTGGGTAATAGCAATGCAGGATGAATTGAACTAGTTCAAGAGAAATAAGGTTTGGGAGTTAGTTGAAAGACCACATGATTATCCAGTAATAGGAACTAAATGGGTCTTTAGGAATAAACAGGATGATCAAGGGATAATAACTAGAAATAAAGCAAGATTAGTAGCTAAAGGATATAATCAAGAAGAAGGAATAGATTATGATGAGACCTTTGCACCTGTAGCCAGGTTAGAAGCCATTAGAATCCTTTTAACCTATGCATCTTATATGAATTTTAAATTATTTCAGATGGATGATAAATCTGCCTTTTTAAATGGTTATTTAATGGAAGAAGTTTATGTTCAGCAACCTCTTGGTTTTGAAAATTCTCAAAAACCAGATTCTGTTTTCAAACTTACTAAAGCTCTTTATGGCCTTAAACAATCACCTAGAGCTTGGTATGAAAGACTAAGTTCTTTTCTTTTGAAAAATGATTTTACTGTTGGACTGGCAGATCCAACACTCTTTAAGAAAACTGTGAAAAATAATGTTTTGTTGGTTCAAATTTATGTTGATGATGTAATTTTTGGATCAACCAATAAAATTCTTTGTCATGAATTTTCAGAATTAATGCAAAAAGAATTTCAAATGAGTATGATGGGAGAATTAAATTTCTTTTTGGGTCTTCAAATATTTCAAAAAGATTTTGGAAATGTTTTAAATCAATGCAAATACATTACTGATTTACTTAAGAAATTTGGACTTGAAAACAGGTGTTGTGGATGAAAAACACTCTTATGGACTTTGGATTAAATTTCAATAATACACCTATTTTATGTGATAATACTAGTGCAATTAATATTTCAAAAAATCCTATTAGTCATTCTAGAACTAAGCACATTGATATAAGACATCACTTTTTAAGAGATCATGTGTTTAAAAAGGATATATTTTTAGAATTTGTAAATACAGAAAATCAATTAGCAGATATTTTTACTAAACCACTTCCCACGGCAAGGTTTGAATTTATTAAGGGGGAGTTAGGTTTATTTAATTTTAAATAGTTTTTTTTTTAATCTTATTCTGTTTTTGAATTCTGCTTAATTTCTATTTTCCGCTATAAGTAATTTTATTTTGTTTTAAATAAAAGTAATGATTAGTGATTACACGGGAATCAAGGCTATCAGAACCGTTTCACCTTCTAAACTGCTTCACCTTTTTCGGAAACCCTTTCGAAAACCTAAAACCGCACATCTGCTCCAAAACCCTTTTCTGAATCTTCAAACCCTAAACTTACGAACCTTCAGAAATCGTTGTTGGAATGGCAAAGACTAAGCGTCCAGATGAAGCCGAGAGCAGTGCTGCAAAGAAACCTAAGGTAGTTAGTCGGAAAATACTGCAAGGTAAAGTCATAGATTTAGAGTGGCTGTTTGAAACTAATTTACTGTTGAAGCAAGCGTTGTCATTTCAAAGCCTTGAGCAAGCTTTTAATAGTGAAAATTCTGAGTTTCTATATGAGGCAGAAATGATACATTTCTTTAGAACTGTTTAGTTTAGCCTTGGAGATACAGAGGATAGTTTATTGGCTCAAATAGAGGATAAGGACTTTTCAATATCATCTGTAGAGATAAGTCAAATTCTTAGCTGTCCTCATGAAGGAGTTTTTCATTTCGATTTACGGAATATTGGAGATTCTGTACATAAGTCTGAAGACATTATGTCTTTTCTGTTTGGAACCAGAGTGATAAAGAAGATGTTTATTAAGGATTTGGAGCCCGATCAGAAAATTTTGGTAAAATTTGTTCAGACTGGTTTAGCACCAAGAATGGCTGAGATGGAGAAAATCCTATACCCTGACATGTACATAATGTATCTTCTGATGTGTGATATTAAGTTTAATTTTCCTCGGTTTATGATAAGATATCTGAGTTACTGCTGTCAGAGTGAAGCAAGAATGACCTTTTTCCCTTATGGAAGGTTCATTTCTTTGTTTTTTTTTAAAAGAGGAATGATCAGATTGGTAGATGCTGGGGTGAAATGTCACCACAGTAATGTTTTTAATGCTGGAACTTTGAGGAAAGTAGGATATTTCTGGAGCACAATTAAAGGAAAACTCTTACCTGTTGGAGCTGAGGAAAACTCGGAGAGTGCTCAGGCTCAACCGGCTAAGTCCAAGGAGGGACAAGCAGAATCAAGAGTTAGTACAGTGGCAAGGAGAATTCGTTTTGAGATGGAGGAAGTTGAGGAAGAGAGAAGTCAAGAAGGACTTCAATCTAGAAGGAAGAGGTCAATTGATGAAGAAATTATCTCTCCTGCCTTGAAATCCTCTGAACCGTTATTTTCTTATTCATTTGTGAGAGAAGCTGTTGTGGAGCAGACTGCACCGATAGAGGAACCAGCAGCTCAAACAGAAACTCAAAAAGAACCTCAATCTGCTGCTGTGGCTGTTGAAAAAGTAATTCAACAAGAACAACTTATGGAGGCAGTGCCTGGTGAAGAAGTGGTCTGACCTCAATATTTACCTGAAAATATTGTTCTTGACCAATCAGTAGAAGTCAGAGAGACTACTGTTCGTGATGAACATACTTCTGAAGCTAATACAGAGGTACTTCAGGAAGATTTTTCAGTGGAAGAGTTTCAGGCTTCAAAAGATAGTTCAGTGGATCAACCTTGTCAGGACAAGGACAAAGAACAGTCAGATTCAGATTCCTTACCACTTTCCCTGCTTCATCAACCTAATTCTGGACATGAGAATCGAGCACAGGGTGCCCCTGATTCGAGAAAAGAAGAAGTTGTTGAGTTGTACAAGCGTATCTCTCAGTTAGAATCTGAGAATGTTAGTCTCAGAAATTCTCTGAACTTAGAGCAGTTGAAGTTTCAGAAGCTGAAAGAATGTACTGTTTCAAGACAGGAAGTAGATTTGTTTAAGACTGATATGCTGCATGCTGTTGATCAGTTAAAATCGGAGATGGTAAAGAAAGATGATTTGTCTGAGTTGAAGATTTACATGGAGAATAAATTTGAGTCTGTTGCAAACAGTGCTGTGAGTAGATCAGGCTCTTCACCTGATTTGATTCGGAAATTTCAAGCAATCACTGCAGTAATGAGCAATATGAGTGACAGATTACACGATCTTCAGTGTAATAGTGCCCCTTTGTCAGTTTTGCTAGATAATCAGAGATTTTTAGTGGATTAGTTGACATCTGGAGAGCAACCGATTAGGATTCTTTTGAATCAGTTATCAGAAAAACTGGCTCTTTTTGTTGAAAAAGAAGAAAGAATGCATGAGTTTTTCAGAGTTAATTTGATTGAAGATATTCATATGACTCAAGAGAACAGAGATCTTATCATCAAGTTAGGAGATGGGATGATGAAGAGGCTCAGAGAACAGTTTACAGAGATAAAGACCGCGATTCAAAGGAGATAGACACTTTTTTCCCTGTCTTATCTATGAACCTTGATTCCTCTGTATATCACAATCGTTTATATATAACAGCTTGTGAATGAAAATTCTTTTCTTACTTCTTTTTTGTTTTGTTGTTTATTGATTTATGATTGAGTTAGCCAGTATAACAAATTCACTTATTCATACACAGTTAATTATAGCATTTACTTATAGTTCAGTGCAATATTGAATGTGTTCAAATCTGTAATTTTTCATTCTTTTTGATATCACAAAAAGGGGGAGAATTTGGATAAACACAACATTTAAATTCATTTGTTTCCTATGAAGAAATTTGGATATATGGGAGAATTTGGATATATACGACATTTATCTTTTATCTATTTTTAGCTGAAAATTTATTTTTATGGGGGAGAAATTTTATTATAGTTAAATATTGTTTTAATCCTTTCAAAATTCTAAAATTTTATAAAACTAATTTTTCAATAAAGATTGCAATTAAATTAGTTCTATTATTTTATGGGTTTTGTGATCATCAAAAAGGGGGAGATTGTTGAGCAATGTATTGTTTTCAAACAATTCAAAATAATGTTTTTTAAAGGGGGAGATTATTTTAAATAATACTCTGTCTCTTTATGATGATTTTGATGCTCACAAATACCCTTAATTATTTACTAATTATTTCATTGAGTATTTTGCAGGAATTTATTTTATTTATTTATTTCATACTTCATTTATTCTGAGATCAATTTTAGCGCGTTCTGGAATCACTGTAGCGCGAGATCAATTTTAGCGCGTTCTGGAATCACTGTAGCGCGAGATCAGTTTTAGCGCGTACTGGAATCACTGTTCATACCCTACGTTGATGAACATAACGTATGGATGAAAAGTTTACTTTTTATGTTAAAAGAAACGTATGGTTAAGGAACCTTACGTTATTTTGAAACGTATGGTTAATGAACCTTACGTTGTTGAAAAGTATGGAAGAAGAACATTACGTTTGGAAGGAACCTTACGTTTTTGTTGTTGGACAAGTATGGAAGAGAAACCGTACGTTAGTTTTCAGTGTTGAGTTTGTTTCTCAAAAGTATGGATCATCAACCTTACTTTTATAATCAACCGTACGTTCTTTGGAGAGTTGAAGCAAGACAAAGTATGGATGATCAACCCTACGTTTGAATGCTGAAGAGAAATTATGTACGTTTGTGAACCTTACGTTTGTGAACCCTACATTTGGAGCCACATCATCAACCCTACGTTTGGCGTCGGGATATTTTTGACAGACGATATTTCCTTTTGCATTGGTCAAACAGGCGGATTATTAAGCGGATTTCGAGCCGATTCTTAAGTACGACTTTGACTGAATCAAAGACGATTTTCAACGGATTAATGATTGATTTAAACGGAGCTTTTTATGCCGATTCTTCAGGGGAGTTACAACGGCTCTGTTATTTCATTTTTTTTTTATATCGCGAATCTAAAGGAGATTTTCATGGATCTATTTATGCGGAATATTTTCTCAGATTTGAATATATATGTTCTATATTGGAAACTTCGGATATATATATACACAGGAAAGTGTATGAAATATATAGATTGATCTTTTAACGAGCAAGAAACAGAGACTGTGTGAAGGCGTTCTTTTCTGGTGATCGAGAAGAAGTATAAAACCTTTATTACCGAAGGAAGATCTTGATAGCAGATTCACGTGTTCTACATCGACTATCTGTTGTGAATCTACTGCTGCTGAAGTTGTGAAGTTTCTTGTAATATCTATTGCAACTGGATCGACTCAGAACTGTTTTGATTACAGATCTTTATTTTCTGAAGACGACGATCTATCTACTGTCAATTGCATTCTGTTGCAATTGTGAAGAACAACTGGAGAAGTGTTTTCTTTATCGAAACCCTTTTTATTTTTGAGTGATCAGCTTCTCGTTCTAAGCTGTGTGGGTTCGTGTTTGAACCAGGAAGGTTGTGTTTGCCTGAAACTTGTAAAGGTGTCAACTGCCTGTACTCAGTTGTGAATAGGTCTGTGGAAACGAGGACCAGATAGTGAAAATCGCCAAGCTCGTGGATTTGAGCGTTGGTGGAGTGGACTAGGGGCCTTCTGTTCCCCGAACCACTATACATCCGTGTGTTCATGCTTTTACTTTTTCCGCTGCATATTTAATCGTGCTAAAGCATAGTGGACAGAATTTGTCTAAATTGAAGAGATTGTAATAATTTTGAAAAGACACAATTCACCCCCCCTCTTGTGTGTAATCCGTAGATTCAGATCCAACAAAAACTACCAATGAAAACCCTTACTTAAAAAAGGAAAATGTAAATTTAAATAAACTTGTAATATAGTTCATTAAAATGACCTCAAACTCTAAGTCTCAAACCTGGTAAAAATCCTCGACCACCCATGAAAACTTAGTTTCAGACACAGAAGTGAGCTAGATAGATCCCTTTTTCACTCCTACTATCTGAATTCCAATGGTCCTAACTCCTATCTACCCAAAACATAAAACCAAACTCATTAAGTTCTAACACACTTCAGGTTGATCATCCTCTCTGATACTGAATTATAATAAACCAACTCTGGTAAACTAGAAAAGACACTTGAACCAGCCCATTGCATGATATGGGTAAAAAAGGACATCAAAAATCAATTCTAAATATAAGAAAAACAAGATATACAACCAGATCATGAAGCAGAAATAGAAAATATACCTC
Organism: Viscum album; assembly: GCA_963277665.1. Lineage (NCBI taxonomy): Eukaryota > Viridiplantae > Streptophyta > Magnoliopsida > Santalales > Viscaceae > Viscum > Viscum album. The sequence goes on from OY728125.1 coordinate 58,582,062, forward strand.
AAAAGACATATAATCCAAATAGGCTAAATCAGAAAGTAATTCAATTCCCCACATGGACAATAGTCACCTATAGAATAAACCATACTGAAATAAATAGCAACAAGAGAAACCAAAATACTATAAGATTATCTTCCCTTTACCTGGATCCTGTAAAAAATCATCTAAAAATTCTTTAAGGAACAAGTAGGGTGTGTGAAAAATCCCAGTAGGATACCACCACAGTTTCTATATTAGGTCTAATATCAAGAATGAAACAATTTTAGCTTCTAAAACAAAAAAGTTTTAGAGAGCATTTTTATAAATCCAAACCATTTATAAATAATTTTCCCTTTTTCTTCCTTTGGTTTTCATAAAATCCTTTCATATTATTGATCCAAGTATATGAAAAGTAGAAGTGATAAAAATAGGAAAGAAAATAAATACATCAATAGGTACATAGGTAAACACATATCCATGAAACAACCTATCATGTGGAGATATGTGATACAACCTCGTGTATAAAAACCTGTGAGAAAAAATACATTATAAAAAATCATGTGATACATAACCATAAATGAAAAAGTACCTCATATATTTGGCTCTAGCCTATGGGACACTGTGTACTAGACACTCACAACCCTAAACAAACATATGTTGGATCCAACATATATTGAGTCCTTCCGGTCAATATCACAAAAGGTTACCTCCTAGTGGTGAAACTTACACTAAGGCTACCTGTGTCTCTTTATCGATTCACCTAAGGTTCCCAATGTGAAATTGTCTAATACATTTTCAAAACTATGCTCATCATTTCATAAAAAAATCAAATCCAATCCAATCCAATTCAAGTTTAGAAAACCCATTTCCAAATCAAGAAAATCCATTGTCAAAGCAAAACCCCTTTTTGAAAACATTTTCCTTTCCAAGAAATAATTTGAAACCATTTATCACTTCAAATCAATGAACAACCCAAAGGAATTTCTCAAGAATAACAAAAAATTCATCAAATTAACCCATTTTATAGAAACACCTACCTCAACATGGTATAAACCTTTTTTCTTTTGACAATGGTGATGGAATCCAAGAGAACGAACTTCAAAAGATGAGGCACACCAAGAAACTAAAAAGGATCGATAGAAAACACTATCTGGTCACAAATATATAGTCAAACCATAGCTGCAACCAAAACTAAAGAATAACCAAGAGGATTAAATACTCATAGAGATTCAATCCAACTACAATGGTGATCAATCGTTTAATTAAGTAATCCAAACCGGAGGGAGTTGTCCAAAAATTCATTGGAAGAGACTCTAGGTCGAGATAGATGAGGTATACAATGAATGAAATGATAAAACAACTATAAAGAATCCTAAAACCCAAATTTGTGACTATTACAAAAATTGTAACCCGATTACACGTATTTTATTCCAAAAAACCTAGATACGCTTAAAAATCCATCAACTTTTACAAAATGATTTTAATATTTACATGATGTGTAACATTTCATGCTATGTACCCATTTCATGGAATCTTCCAGGTGATGATTACACATCGTGTAACCCCATTACGCGTCATGTAAATACCCAATGTATTGAAAAAATTATAGTTTTTATGCTAAAAAATTTTAAAAAAATACCTGATTTCACCATTACAAGAATCCTCCCAAATTCCTTCTCAGGATTACTTAACCAACGAAAAAGGAAAACCAAAGAAAAGGTTAAAACATACCTAACAAAAAGGTAATGGGGTGTTATATGAGGGGTTTTATTATATACTAGGGAGGAGTATTGATAGAGATTAATATTTTTAATGGTTGGGTAAATGTAGTGTAAATGATACCCTTTTATAAGTGAAGAAAATTACATTTTTGTAAATACCCGCTACTTTTTTAGTGATGGAATGACACTATTCAGAGTGCAATTACTCCAAAAGTGGAAAATAATAGATTTTAGGGTGATATAAGGTATATAAAGCCTCTACTACTCATTTTAATTCATGTTTTAAACATGTTTCAAGTCTTTTACCACTAAATTTTTACATTTTACAATTTTTATTTTTACCTTGGTAACTAGTTTTTACCCAAATAATTTATATTTTATTAAAAATATAAGTTAAACCCTTTAGATAAATTTTTATTTTCTTAAAGTAAATTTAATATTAATATAATATAATTCAATTTATTAATTATGAAAAAATAACTTTTAATTTAAAACATTTAATATATAGAATAACTATTTTGTAGAAAAATGTTGTTTTCACCATTAAGTGTTCTTAATCTTATTTGGTATTGATTAACAGTTTAATTAGTCTTAATGAAATTATATATAGGTTTAAAAATATATTAAATTCATTTTTAAGAATATATTAATTTATTTTATTATATAAAAATTACACAATGTTAATAAAATAATTCTTTGAAAATAACAGTTTCATTATTATCATGGTCATTAACTTTAATCTTAGTAATCATAATTTTATGCCTAAAAATTAAATTTAACTTATTATATAATAAATTCTGATATAAAATATAAAACCCATTTTTTAGTTTTAATTTTCATAAGTGATGAAAACAAATTTTGATTAAAAACAGTTTTTAGAGTAAAATATTTCTTAAGTTTCCAAAATGTTAAACATTGGTTTTATAAATTTGACCTAATATTTTTAAATGATTTATTTTAATTTATAAATATATAATTTTTATAGGAAAAAAAATTAAAAAACTATTAATTCATTATTTTATTTTGATAATTTCATAAAAGTGACGGTATTAGTAAAACGATATTTTTTTACAATTCACCTAAAAATAAATTATTTTAAAAAAATATCAAAATTTCTCCCTAACATAATTTTTTCATGTTGAATTCAAAAATAAAGTTCATTTTAAAAAATTAAAATTTTAAAATTTATAAACTTATCATTTAAATGAAAATACATTATATGGATAAAAACAAAATTTACTGAAAATTTTCATTTTAAAACTTTAAGTGTTTATATTCCTGTTTGTATGAATTTATAATTTATTACAATATTTTTATTTTCCATATGTTTTATTATTATTAAATTTTATTAATAATATTCATCTAATATGTCACGGGTTATTTTAGTTTGGTGTTGTGTATTAAACAATCTATTAGTAGAGTGTTTATTTAAAGAAAAATTATATAGTACAATCTTGGGGTTTTATAGTTACCCTATCCTAGTCAGGCATAGTGGTGAGCATGATGGTCGGTTACAACTCCATCAGTGTCCCTTCTTTTTGTTTGGAGTTATTTATTTGGTTTGGAAATGGTTTTTTTATAGTCATTTTATAGCAGTGGTGGTGATCTTCAGTGAATGGGCACTCCTTTATCAGATTCGGCATGTGAAACTATACTATGGTTTTACATTGTTTTCGGATGTGAGTATGGGCAGTCGTCAGCATTACAGGCAGTGTCTCTTGTGATGGATTCATCTTCATCTTTGTTTTCAGTCGGGATGATCTGTTCAGTGGATTTAGTTTAGTTTCTCTATGATGGTGGTATGGTTTTCCGGTGGTGAAGTTGTTCTCTGACAGATTTGGATGTTTCAACTCGCTAACAAGTGCTGAATATGGAAATTATGTTTACTACAGACGGCGACGGTAGTCTTGTGATGATGATAGCAGGGTTGTGATGATGACTGCGGTGTTCCGATGACGCAGTTGCCTCAACGATGCAAGATTTCCCAGGCGAATGTGTGATTTGCAGGATTTGTCATTGACGTGATGGTCCCAGAGTGATTCTCTATTTTTGAATGTTGTTATTGCGCCTTCATTTTGAATTTTGAATGCAATGTGCGGTTCCCACTCTACCCTCAAAGTTTCTTTATGAAAATAAAAAAAATATTTGGAGGAGGATCTTCAGTGACTGATCTAAGGGTGGTGTTTAGCTTTATTTTTGGCATGGTGTTAACTTCAATGATGAAGATGAGTTTCATAGTGGTGTTGATTTTGTTTCAATTGGTTGATTTGTTTCTTTTTTCCTTAATGATCTGATGGAGGAGGCTCATGATTTTTCAACCCCGACATAAATGATGATGAATCAATGAATATGTTTATTTAGTGGTGTTCGTTATTATTGGTGTTGTGTTTATATGTTTTTGGCTTTCATTTTGGTATGATTGTTTAATGGTTTATGTGTTGTTAGTATAGGGGGCTCTGAATTTGGATGTCAGCTCCAAAGCTCTAGTGTTCGTCTCAACAATCGTTCAATGTGATGTTGGTTTTCTGATGGATTAACATTTTTAGCAGTGATGGTGGATAATCATATTGGAGTTTTCCAGTCAAGGTGAACATAGATCACATTGGAATTGGTCTCAAGGTGTTGTCTTATCTTTAAGCTTCCAACTAATTCCAGTATTTGAATTTTGAAATTTAAACTTTTCTATTTTTGTTCTGATTTTGTGGTTTTCAATGGTGTGGTGGTTCATTGTGGTGTTTGATTTTATAGCTTGTATGATTCCCACTTAAATATATATAAATATATATATATAAAACACACACATAAATATATATATATATATATATATATTATAAATATATGTGTATATGAAAAATTATATAATATGAATATAAATATATAAATTTAAATATAATATAAATATATATGTATATTGTAAATTATTGAATTTGAATTTAAATATATTATAAACAAAAGGATTAACGATTGTGTGTATATATATATAGTATTTATAGAAATATAAATACATGTTTATTATTATATAAATCATATTTAAGAATAAATAAATAGGTATATATAAAATATTTTATATATGGTGCCTTTTATCAGTGCTAAAAAGTACTAATAAAAGCACAACCTTTGTTAGCGATTTTTTTAGCACTGATAAAGATCACCTTTATCAGTGTTTTTTTATAGCACTAATAAAAGTGTCACATTTACCACAGTTTTTGTTTAACACTGATAAATTATAATGCTGAATATAGTGGAATCAATAGTATCACAAAAAACACAACCTAGAAAATATCACCACAAATAGATAAACATGGCTAGCCCAAATTAAAATCAATATTTGATTAAAATTCATTTTAAATCATTTTCAAATTCCGATTTCAACTAAAAAAATCAATGAAATATAATTTTACAATCATAGGGGAAAATATTTTATATATTTCACCATATATCATGAATCTAGTCATCAAAACAGATAAATTTAAGGTCATGCATGTGTATATAACAACAACCCACAAAAAACATCAATCTGCCTGAAATAGAATTTTTAGAATTCTGTGTAATTAATAAAATATGTATAGTATAATAATTTTAATAAATAATTAATCAAAAAAACAATAACTCAGATCCCCCAATACAATATCTTTCTAACATCCCCCTGCATTTGATGAATAGTTTTTGTTTATGTTTTTCAAAAAACTTAGAAAATAAGTTTATGTTTAAATAATTTGAAACTTAAGTCGCAAAGGAATTGGCCACCTCAATGCCTTTTAGATAAATCTGAAAGACGTTGCCTCGGATCGATGACATGGAAAAGGCGTTGATACCCTCAATTCCTTTCACCATTTATTAAGAGAAATGTGTTGCCTCCCCTAACACATTTTTCCTAATAAAATGCAAAAGGCATTACGAGCATCAACACCTTCCACCCCCACCCCTATAAAATCACCCCTCCCCCTCATGAAAAACATCCCTCTCTTTAAACCTCCCCACATTTTGGCTCCCCCTATCTCCAAAAATGTCTCCGTTTTTTTCTCCCTTTCCTGTGACTCTTTTGGTACCCTTAAAGGGGTATAAAATTTTTGAAGCTTCATCTAAATGTGTTTTTATTTAATTTATTTTAATTTTTTATTTATTTAGTATTTTAGTTTTTATTTTATTTTAATTATTTTATTTACTTAGATATTTTGTTAATTATATGTAATTTTTAAATAATAGTTAATATTAGTGAGTAATTAATTATTATTTAATAACTACTATTTAGTAATTATTTAGCAATTAGTCATAGTTAGTATTATAGTAATTATTATGAATTTATTATTATTTAATATCATGTATTAGTTTATAATAAGTAGTAAACAATAATTATTTAATAATAGACAAATAATTAACAAATCATTATTAACTAATAAATAATTAAATAATTAAATAGTAACTAAATATGTAAGTTACTAAAAATTAATTACTAATAATTAACTAAAAGTTAACTAATAATTTACCAAAAAGTAACTAATAATAAAAAACCAATTAACTAATAATTAACTACTTATTAACTATTAAATAACTATTAACTAATATTTTTTGACTGGTGATTAAATATTAATAAACTAAGGATGAACTCGTGATTAACTAATAAAAAAAATAATTAACTAATAATTAAATACTTATGAACTATTAATTAATATTCATTAAATAATGATTATATATTAGTTAATAAATGATTAACTAGTGATTAACTAAGGATTAATTAATTAATAACTAACAATTCACTAATAATTAAGTAATTATTAATTATTAATTATTAATTAATTAACTATTAATTAATGATTGGTTAATGAATGATTAAAAAATAATTACTGAATTATTAAATAATGATTAAATAATAATTAACTAATTATTAGTTAATGATTAACTAATTATTAACTTAGGATTAACTAATAATTAACTAATAGTTAACTAACAATTAACTATTAACTAACTATTAATTATCTAATGATTAAATATTAATTAACTAGTCATTAAATAATGATTAACTAATGAATATATAATCATTAACTAATGATTAACTAATCATTAAATGAATATTAACTAATCGTTAACTAATGATTAACTAATAATTAAATAACAATTAACTAACAATTAACTAATAATTAACTACTTATTAACTATTAATTAATTTTCATTAAATGATTATTAAATATTAGTTAACTAATGATTAACTAATGATTAACTATGGATTGAATTATGATTAACTAATGATTAACTATTATTTAACTATTAATTAACTACTTATTAACTATTAATTAACTACTAATTAATGATTGATTAATGATTGATTAATGAATTTTTAACAATAGATTAAATAATTATTAACTAATGATTAACTAATTATTAACTTTGGATTAACTAATTCTTAACTTAGGATTAACTAGCACTTAACTAATAATTAACTAACATTTAACTATTAACTAACTAATAATTAAATATTAATTAACTATTCATTAACTAATGATAAACTAATGAATACATAATCATTAACTAATCATTAACTAATAATTAACTAGTTGTTACTAATTAGTAACTTATCATTAACTATTAAGTAACTATTAATTAATTAATTACTAACTTAATTAATAATAAATAGCTAACAATTACTAACTTAGTTACTAACAATTAGAAGAATTTATTTACTAACTTCATTACCATGAAATAACTTCACACTTATTCCACTTTCAATCATGCATGATTATTCCTCATAGTGAATATTTTATATCAATTAATTAATAAAGTAAATATCATGTGGTTATCTAAGAAATGATATCCCTGGATAGACACAAACAAGTGGACGTAGGCTCTAATATAGATTCACCTAGGGGTAATAACCCTGAAAGTGACTTATTTAGTATTAACTCAGTCATTACTCTGTGCATGAAAAATAGGACTAACTACACTTCTAGTTTGAAACTCCCATGGGATCTACATTGGATGATTCACATTCTCTTTATAAAAACCAAAATAACACTAATTAATATCTTTATATACCTTTAGGAATATTAAAATTTTGACTACGAAACATTAGTGAAAAAATTAGTGATAAGTCCAAACATAAGAAAAAATTTTAAAAATTGTATAAAGTAAAGTTTGTGTGGTTATCTGAGAAATTACATCACTTTCTGGATACTATAAGTAGATTTAAACTCTATCACAGATTCACCTAGGAATAATATGAAGGTTTCAAGCACAGTGGAAGCGCCAGATGGGGTGTGCCCAACTTAGCTATTTTCTTAATTGATAATTAATCTAGGATGTACATTGATGATAAATGATGTGACCAATGGAATTGAATCAAAGATTAATTAATGAGAGAATGTTGGAACCAAAATATAGGATCATCACATAATTATTTATAATTAATTTAAGTAATTAAAGAATTGCCTTAACATGAATTCTTTCTTTATTAATGAATCTGACAATATAACTACATCATACTATCATTTCATTATAAGAATCAAGTGTATATTCCCTCGAGTGGTGATCCAAACGTGCTCCATGAACCTTTAAATTTCATTATAGGAATATTTAGGTTCTAGCGCGGTAGATCCTAATACTTGCGTTGTTCATCTTTGATCACCCCAACAACCACTTCAGAAAGGATTTTATTTGATCTCTCTAGAATCAAGAGTGGTAATGGAGGAGTATGGCTCTCCATCCTTGAGAGCATTCTTAATGAGGGAGATCTATGGGGCTTTGAGATAATTCTCTAGATGTTGTTGTACACAACCAAAAAAATGGAAACCACTTTATTAGAAATAATATAAATGGGTTTAAATAATGCTAGGGTTAGAAAATAACAATTACACATGGGACCTTATTATTTCCTCAATACCTATGAAACCCCATGTCTATAATAGTAATATTATTATTTCTTGATATTTTTAAAACTAGTAAATTAATTAAATATTATTTATTCGAATAATATTTAATATATATTATTTCTTAGAAGACCATTAAACTCAGTTTGAAATTCCTACACAATATTTATCGGGCCTTAAATAATGACTATTTATTTAATAAATAAATATCACTGCATTATTCACTGATAAATAATTAAATATTATATTCACTAAATAAAAAATAAATATTTATCAAATATTCTACACACAAAATACTCTCTCGAATAAATAGTGACAGAATATATGTGATCAATAAAACATGAATAATTATTAAATCATGTGAGGGAATAATATTTACTCAACATGTTAAATAATAAATGATATTATTATTTAACTGAGATTCTAGATACACTTAGTGTGTGACCCTCTAGGCCTCTTTCTTAGTGAATTAGGCGAAGAATCCCAAAGTCTAGGGTAAGAATTAGTAATATTCCAAATCACACGTAGAGAGAAAAAAATAATGTCACGATGATATAAAACCTCATATGGATGCTTATTGTATAATAAAATCTCTTTATCGTGATATCTCTAATCAAAAAAGTTTTCATGATGGTGTCATAAACCTATGTTCTTAGGGTTTTTTTCTTTTACTTTTCAAAATTGGAATTTTCCACATAACAAAATTTCCATATATTTATTTAGGTTGTATCAATTCCATCATAGGGCTTGAGCAATCAACTTCTATTAAAGAAAAAAGGGAAAAATCCTTTCTCGCATTATTCATTAATGAAATATTTTTGGTGATACACCCAACATATCCTACTTCACTGTGAACATATTTCATCATGGTTTTTATCAATACATCAAATTACATGACTCTTAATATCCATTAATAATAATCTTAAAGTTTAAGGATCAATACACATGTTTATAAATAGTAACATCCAATGACACAAATAAATATGGATTTCCTACTCACTGATCTTGATCTCATAATATCTTACATTAGAAATTAATAGGGGAGTACACTATAAAAAGGTTCCTAAAATTCCTATGAGTCTCCACCCATGATAGATTATATAATTCATGCTCCTAAAATGATTCCATACATCTATAGAACATATTTTTAAGAATAATATCATGACACTTCTAGGTTCTCATCATAATAGGGAATTACTATGACCTTTCAGTGTGATGGATACTCTTAAGATGTTATAATGTACTATGTCACATGTAAGAACAATCATGATGTGATAAGTAGTTTATTAATATCCAAAAATATAAATACAGGTAATCATAAAGTACACAGAAATTGGTTATAGGGAACCAACTCTAATATACTCCCACTTTCACTAGAGTTAACTACTAAAAACCTTTATTCTGCTAGCCCTCACATGATACTCATGCTTTTATTGAGATAATAAATTAGTCAAGTTTTCCACCATGTTTTATTCCATGGAAGATATTCTTACTAAAACTCCACCCCTCTAAGAAAAATTTCATAAGATTTGATACTTCCAGAGTATGTGTTTTTTTCATTGGTGTGACCATGTCTATTTTGTAAGAGACACCACTGCAGTATTATCACAATATAATGTGTTAGGGTATTTACTGTTAGGTGCCACATCAAGGTCCTAGAAAAATTTTAGTATCCAAATAACTTATTTGGATACATTAGAAACTGCCATATACTCTGACTCTACTATAGAATCTATCACGACCCACCTTCACCAAGATGAGGGAAGGGACAACAAATTTCCAGACCCTTCCTTCCTCAATTTGAAGGAGAGATAATGACCCTTGAGACCTACCTTAAATAGGCCCTAGAGTGGCGACTAGAACCAAGGGTATAGAATCACACATAAAAAAATGGAAGGCATTACCCTCTTTATTTAGTAGGATCAAGAGATAAGATAGTAAATCCCAAACAACACGAAAACTGGAAGTAAAAGTAAAGCCAAAAAAATCCATTCCCATATGAATGTTCCAATAATAAGTGCTACAAGTATAAGAAAAACTCCAAAGGGAAGTACCAAATAAAAGAAAAATAGCAACAACAACTGTCCCAATGTCCAAACTAGTATGGTCACGCACGGTCCCCGAAGTCCTCCTGGAAACCTGAAAAAAAAAATTATATACGTAGGGTGAGTATGCAGGTATACTCAGTAGGGAAAACCAAAATTCACAAGTGGGGAGGCATTCTAATGCCCCGTGAGAAAAGAAGATATCCAAAGTACCTAGCAAAGAAATTATCCACCCAAACCTCACCAAGGAACGCTCCCCAAATAATGCAAGTCAAGTAAAGTAATAGTAATAACACATCGATGATTAGGTACCCCGCACCACTTTTCCACCAGTTATTAAAGACATCCTACGCATCAGACCTCCCCTTCCATTCTCACCATAGTCCCACTGTCTCTCCAACAACAACCTTTTGGGCCACCACAACCACAACTACGCCCGCAAACACCTGAGCAACCACAACCACACGTAACCACGCCCTCAAACACCAAGTCCAGAACAACTACCACCACAGCTGAAGACACCTGGGATCAAACAACTACTGTCATGCCTGAAGACACCTGGGACTCATCTCGAAGACACTTTGGGAAACAACATGCCTGCACACACCTGGGCCAACCACCAAAACATACCTTGCTCTAAGAATCTTGGGATATAATGGACCTTAGGACATCAGAGCATGCTCGAAGAGTCTTGGGATACTCAATAAAGGGATCAGAAAAGGAGCTAATAACCATCCACTCGTAGGAGTGTTGGGGAAAACACCCTCCCCTATTAAATGGGGGTGTTCAGCAGAAAATTCTCAACTTGGGTGTGGCGCGAATAAGAAACATAATAACTAAATTATATATATAGGTAAACAAGCACTCATCCCAACCTAGGGGTTCTAAAACTAGCCCATACACACTATTCATTCATAAAAAGCACAACAGCCGCAACCAAGTCACAACTCATTCCTAGAAAACAAATCTACTTTGAACCCATTCTTGTTATCATATTCAAGTAATTTAATTTAAATAATTATTCACTAATGGGAGACTAATAGGCATAGCCACAATCCAAGGAAGGAAAAATATCCAAGTAGTAAATTAAGCATTCACACTCGATTATCTTGTAAATTCACAACAACAAAAAGGATCTGTGAGATCCCTCGAAGTACTGGAACCAAACCAAGCCTCAATATATAGCCCCACATGGCCTCAGATCCACAAACAAACAACTTCACAATAGGGGATCCCATCCTCATCCATGTCACCCCATAAGAATCAAGAAGAACAACCACACATATTACTAAGACAGAGAAAGAGGGTTTTCAGATTCAAACACACCATTCATTAAGTTCCTTCTTTCTATTTAGTTAACTAGGGTGATCACACAAGGATTATTATTCATTTGGAATCCATTTAATCAACTGATTTTATGTGATTAACCGGTTTCCATGTTACATCCATTCAATCATAGAATTATACAGAAAATAGAGGTTCATTAGTGCGCAAGAAAGGACCACCAACGACCATGATTTTAAATGGACATAAGACAATACAATTCACAATATATAAGAAAAGATAAAAGAGTACAGGATCATCATCAAACACACCCCTTAATTTCTTAAAAACCATTTATTATCTTTGTTAAGGTTTGGTTTCATCCATCCCTGAAGGAAACATTATCATACCCACCCCATACGATACACACTAAAGAGAGATGAAGGAAGAACCCTACATGTATGATCAATGATCGAAGTTTTTTCCCTCGCACCAATAATTGGGGATGTACGACTTGTAGGGGAGGAACTCTGGGGACTCCAAGAGTGATCAGGAAAGGCTCCAGCATAGGCACACCACTAGCCTTGGGAAGGGGGAATCTAAACACACCAAGGAAAGAAAAAGAGACCATCCAAGAAGAAGAAGTAATTCATGTGTGATAAAAGGTGAGATCTTGGAGTTACGGGAAATGAATTTTGAATGGCTTTAAAGGTGGATTGTGGTTTCACCATGCGGCTGGAAGGTTACACATGATTGAATTCATTATTATTTAATAATTCTCATTGTAGAGGTGGCTATAACAGTTGTGCGTTACAGGATTTCATTTAAAGAGAGGAAAACAGGTCTGTTGAGGGTAGTCCCACTCTTAGGGGATTTAAAACATTGTTTATGGGGCTAAAACGGCCTTAAACCACTTTAAAAAGGTTAAAAGACTTAAAAGTGTCATTACAAGAAACTGGGGAAAGAAAACTCCAACAACCTCCCCCATGGCACAGATCGGGTGTGGCGTCGATCGATGACTCACCGATCGGGGACACACCGATTGGTGACACACCGATCGGCGACACACCGATTGGTGACACACCGATCGGCGACACACCGATTGGTGACACACTGATTGGAGACACACTGATTGGTGACACACCAATCGGCGACACACCTATTGGTGGTACAATAATTGGTGTCTCACCGATTGGTGTCTCACTGATCGGTGTCACCGATGGGTGACACCATGGGGACATCCTTCCACCGACATCACTACCCTCTAGACTTACTGATGGGGTCCAGGGCTCCCTAAACATCAGAAATTGGAAAAGTAATAGACCAAGAGGATCTGGGCCATTACAAAATCAGTGACAATTAGATTCATTAAACTCTTATAGCTCACAACTCCTCCATTGAGACTAAAGCCATATCATATCTATAACTTCATATATTTATAATCTGTTTAAAAACTATCATCGGTATAATCTATAATGACTATATCCTCATCTCCTTCATACACCAAGGACATATCCTTAGTTCTTATTAGATACTTAAGGATAGCATTAAAAATATACTGGTGTTTTTTACCAAGATCATCTTGATATATGCCTACCATACTCAATGTATAGGAAAAATAAAGTCTAAAAAATAACATGGTATAGATGGTTGATTCTATCGCCAAAGCATATGGGATCTTACTCATTTTCTCATTCTATCATTGTGTTTGAGGACACATTATCTTGGAAATATGTATACCATGTGACACTATATCTAATCCCTTCTTGGATTGTTCTATACTAAATTTATTTAATGTTTTGTTAATATTTTCACCTTGACTTGGTCTAATAAGTGTCCTCTTAGATCTATCATGAATTATATTAATATATAGAATGTATATTAATTCATCTAAGTCCTTAATAGATAAGAATTTGTTTCACAAGTCCTTAACAGACTGTAAGACTGGTATGTTATTTTCAATCAGTAATATGTCATCAATATATACTACTAGGATGATGACCACATTTCCACTAGACTACTAGTAAACACATGGTTCATGTTCTTTATTAGTCAAACCAAATTTTTTATAGCTTTATCAAGACTAATGTACACTTACCTAAATTCTTGATTCATTCCATAAATGAATATATATAACTTACATATCCTTTCGGAATCACCTGGAGTCACAAACCCTTCTGGTTGTGTCATATAAACATCTTTCTGAAAGTTCCCATTAAGGAAATCTATTTTGACATCCATTTTCCAAATTTCATAGTAATGGTAAGTCACTATATCAATTATAATTATGATAGATTTGAATATGGAAATTGGATAAAATGTTTCATCATAGTTAATTACTTGACTTTTTTAAAACCCTTTAGCCACTATCCTTTATTTATAGGTATTTAATTTACCTTCATGTCCATATTTCTCTTGAACACCCATTTTCACCCAACATAAATTACATAAACTAGAGGGTAAACCAAAACCCAAACTTTGTTCTGATACATGGAATCCATTTAAAAATTCATGGCTCCCATCTTTCAAATTCTAAGTTCTATATTTCCTCTTTATAAGAGAGAGGTTCATTATTGTTAACCAATAATAATTCACCATATTTGGTGACTAGAAACCCATATCTATTTATTTCTCTTACCCCTCTAGTGATCCTATATAGTACTTGTGTTTTAGGAACAATTTATTCTATATAGACCTATGGAATATATTCATCTACCAATTCTTCCAAATATTGAGCATTGACTTCATCAAAGTCAATGTTTATCCCACTATCCATCTTGAGAACATGCTCACTCTCAAGAAAGGAAGCTTTTTTTATGACAGTCACTTTATTTTCTAAGGGGTTTTATAGGTAATTTTCCATTATTTCTTTAGTATACCCAATAAAGATACAATTTTTTCCTTGGGGAGTTATTTTATTTCCTAATATGGCATTAACAAATGCCTCGAAACCCCATACACATGCATGTGAAAAAATAGGTTTCTTTCCACTCCCTAACTCAAAGGAGTTCTATTTTCCACTTTAGTTGGTACTCAGTTTAATGTGTATATCATGGTTCATAATTTATATCCCCAAAATGATAATGTAATATTTTCATGACCCATAATCAACCTTACCATGTCTAGAAAGGTATGGTTCCTCCTTTAACTAACACCATTCCATTATGGTGTGTTAGGTTGGGTGAGTTGAGAAAGAATCGCAAACTCCCATATAAATTTGATAAACTCTTGGTTAAGATATTCACCAACTTGATCAGATCGAAGCTTCTTTATCTTATTTCTATGTTGATTCTCTACTTCTTTCTTTAATTATTTAAATTTATCAAAGAAATCATACTTATACCCCATCAAGTATACATAACCATGTCTACTCAGGTCATCATTAAAAGTTATGAAGTAAGAATACCCACCTATAGAATATATTGGAAATATCCCACACACATAAATGTATACCATAACTAGAATTTCTATTTCCTTTAAACCCTATCAAATGGATAATGGTTTGGTCATTTTTTCTTATAAACAAGCATGACATCTTTCAAATGGTTTTAGCTCAAAAGATTCTAAAAAACCATCTTGATATAGATTTATCAGAATCTTCTAGTTAACATGACCAAGATGGTGTTTCTATATCTAGGGGTTATACAAGTCAAGTGAACATTATTTGTTATCAATTTTAAATACTTGGTTTTCATAATTTAATACCTAAAGACCATTATTTAAATTTATCATACCATAACATATGATATATTTATAAAAGAAATAGATTTTATGTCCAAACTTGAAAAAAACCATTTATATCTAGGTATGATGTAGAAATTATATTTTTTTAACAGTCACTATATAATAACATTATTTTGAAACCAAGATCATTATTATTATAAACAAAATGTGATAGTCTATAATGGCTAGAGCAACCATCCTCGTACCATTGGAAGACCACAATTCCACCTCTCTTTTGGAAATCTTTCCAAATATACTTGGTTCCTATATTTGGATACATATGTGAGAACCAAAAGTTGTATCTAATACCCAATGTATAGATATAGAAAATTTACACTCGATAATGAATTCACCTTTAGTTTCTCCTTACTTCTGGGTGTAGTTACTCTTCTAGTGGCATTGATTTCCACATGAAAAGCATACTACTTCCTTTTCCTTTTCATGACTTTGTATATTCCTCTTTTTGGAAGGATGCTGCTCAAGAGTATTAGACTTGTTATGAGTCTTATTCCCCTTTTCCTTTTTCTTGTTTCTTGTTCACCATAAGGACCATGGATTTTCCATGCCCCGTGTCCTTATCAACTTGTTAAATGAGAGTAATAAGTACTAAAACACTCTTCTCATTATTCTTTGTGTTATAATTAATAATAAAATAGATTATGTAGTGAGGAAATGAGGACATCTATGTGTATCTCATCTAAGAATTTAATGCCCAAGATGTATAAGAATTATATGTAGCTAATAATCTTGACCACATGAGGAATAGTTGGAACTAACTCTCGAAGAATGCATGTAAATATTGTATTGTATATCTTGTATCTATCTTGTCTCTCCTTATCTTGATAGAGATAATAAAGGTGATATATCATTCTATACCCATCCATGTCCAAATGTTTCTTTAGAATATCATTGGTCATGGATGAAATCATGAAACAATGGATATTTTTAGCATCATTTAAATGGTTCTCATAGAGAGACAAATCTTCCTCACTAGCCTTTTGGCTAGGTACTTTAGAAATAGAGTTTTCCAGCACATATAATTTCCTTTAATGGTATAGGATAATGTGTAAGTTCCTTTTTTATTCTTTAAAATTTGTACTAGTGAGAAGGTTATCCTTCGTGAGTATGAATCATAATGATATGTTTAAATTCATATTTATTATTTTTCCTTTATCTATTTAGTAGACTCCCCAAACCCGAAATCCTTAAATTGGATTTCCTCAACCTTTTCCTCTTAGTTACACCAATTCCTTCTTAGTCAATCAACCCTTGATGTTAACTAATTTAAGTCAACCCAAAAATTCAAGTTAGAATTCCTCAATAATTGAAATAACCTTGACTTGGGTGGGTCAAGCACTTTAAACTATGGTTTGATTTTAAATTAAGTGGTGTAATGATATACATACTTAATATATATATATATAATTGAGTGGTTTTTATATTTATATTAAAATATCCCATTTTATCTTTATTATATTCTTTTTAATATTAATTGGATTTACTTAAGTGATTAACCATGTCATAGATAAATTTTACATGTAATCTAATTTATTTTAGTTTTGTCTTCCATGCTTGTTAATTCGTTAATTCATGTTATCACAATAAAACATCCATAATGAAATTAACCAAGAAACTTGAAAGAAATAAAATAATGGAGTGGTATGATCATGAGATTATACTAATGGTTAGTTTATCTATATAATGATAAAATAACCATATATCTAAGGGAAAAGACCTTGAACCATGACTTGGTTCATGTTGTAGGTTTCTGTCTGCCCACCCATGTACATATTGGGTTGGTTTTTTCTCAGATATAAACTTGAACCACCTCCATTATCTTGGGATTTCCATCCATTACATAAGATTTTACTCACTTGTAGGTGAGGGGAACCAAAGGATTGTTTAAGGGTTTTACATAAAAGGAAGTCGTGGGAATATAGGCCCTTACATAATGAGATGAGGGGTGACGCATAGGCCATAAATTTAATTTAATAATAAATTAAAATGTAACCAGTCACATACAAAGGTCTAGTATATTCTCATGATCATCCAAATACATGTAATAAATTATGTAGTTAATAAAATAAATCATTCAATTCTAATCCTTCTTATTTAAGATAAATCACGTTCAAATCAATTAATTGTCTTATTTAATTAATCAATTCTTTTATCTCAATTATCATCCAAAATTTCTTATGATTCTCATCCATTATAATTTAAAAAATTAAATAAATTTATTTAAAATTAACTATGTACAAAACATGTAGCTTGGAGCTAACACGGTGAGTACCCATCAGAACTACCCAACATGTATTATATTTGTATATTGTTTAATCATATAAAATGTGAAATAAATGACTTATCATGTAATTTCATGGTGTGTATGAGTCAAATGAATGACACATGGAACACATGTTATTTACTTATAATTTTATGTTTTAATTCACATATAGTAATAATTGTATTATGACTCATACACAATATACAGTTCTGAATATTGTGAAAAAAATAATTATATGTTTAATATATATATATATAACCCATTGCATGGAATGTACATAGTCAAATAAATGACACATGGAACACATACTGATAAGGTTTAAGAAATATAATAAATTAATTTTGAATTCTATTTGAATTGGTAATATACATGGTGTGTACAATACAAATACCTGTCATGTATAGCTCTCACCATCCATCTATGGCACAAACCTAGGGATTCAGTGTGTAATCATTCCATGAAAAGTAATAGAGTACATGGAATATACATGGGATACACATCATTTGGTATCTGAGTTACATGGTTACCAGTCATGTAGGTCATGTAATAAAATAAACAAATCATCTTTGAATAAAGGACTGCATGTTGTGTATGAATGTTACATGCCATGTAGGCCAGCTAACCATGCACCAACCTAGCCTGGTCAACACATGGTGCATTTAAATACACATTTCTTGTAATAAATTTACATGTATTTAACTAATTATAAATTAATTTATTAATTGTCTTAGTTCATTAAACATGGGTACACAATGTGTGCCAACGGGCTACATAGCATGTACTCTCATTCTATCCATCCAGAATCCTCATCACCTCTGGATGAGTTATTTAAATATTCTCCATTCATAAAATTAATCAATTTTGATTATATTTGTGGGAATGAATAGGAAGAAGAGCATATCTCAGGATTCGAATTAAAGAAAATTAAACTGGAATTGAAAACTAATGATAAATGTTTAAATTAATCAATGATATTTGAATAATTATAAATAATTATATTACTGCTATGATGTTACTTAAAGGTTTTGGGTGTAGTGGAAGAACCATATGGGTTATTCCCAAATTGTCTATTTTAGTGATCGATGATTAATCTAAGATGTAAATCGATGATAAATGTCATGACCAATGGAAGTTAATCAAAGATTAATTGATGAGAGAACACTAAAACGAAAACACAGGATCATAACAAGATAATTTATAATTAATTAAAGTAATTAAATAATTACTTTGTATTTAATTATTTCTTCATTGATGAATATAAAAAAAATATATACATCATACCATTTTTGTGTTGTGGTAATAAAGTGTAGATTCTCTACAATAGTGCCACATGTGCTCCATGAACCTCTAAACATCATCATAGGAATCTCTAGGTGCTAGAGTGGTAGATTCTAACGTTTGTGTTGTTTATCTTTGATCACATCAAAAATCGCTTCAAGTAAGATTCTATTTGATCTCTCTATAATCGAGAGTGGTGGAGGAGGAGGATGGATATCCATCCTTGATATTGTTTTTAGAGAGGGATCTCTCTAGGGATTTGAGAGAATTCTCCGGATGTTAATGTTCACAACTAAACAAAATATAAACCACTTTATTTGAAATAATATAATTGGGTTTAAATAGTGTTGGTGTTAGAAAATAATAATTTTACATGTGTCCTAATTATTTCCTTAATCCCTATGAAAACTCATTATTATAATAATATTATTATTGATATTTCTTGACATGCAAAAAACTAGCGAATTAATTAAAATTTATTTATTCCAATAATATTTAATATATATTATTTTTCACCGGATAATTAAACTCATTTTACCATTCCTTCATAATAATTATTGGTCCTTCAATAATGACTATTTATTTATTAAATAAATATCACTTAATTATTCACCAATAAATAAATAAATATTATAATCACTAAATATAAAATATATTTTTTTAATATTCTTCTCACAAAATATTCTCTCAAATAACTAGTGATGGAATATATGTGATTACAGAAACATGAATTATTATTAAACCATATAAGGGAATAATATTTAATTAATAGGTTAAATAATAAATAATATTATTATTTAACTAAGGTTCTGAAAATACTTAGTGTGTGACCCTCTATGCCTATTTCTCAGTGGCATTGGGTGAAGCATCCAAAATTCCAAGGTAAGAGTCTAGAAACATTACAAGGCACCCATAGAGAAATAATTTAATGTAACAATGACATATAACCTCATATGGATGCTTATAATGTAATATTATCCATTCATCATGATATCTCTAATCAAGCAGGTTGTATACTAGTGTTATCAACCTATGTGCTCGATGTATCTTTCTTTGAATTTTCAGAATTGAACTTTACCATAGAACACCATGAAAATGGATTTATTTAGGTTGTATCACTTCCATCAAAGGGCCTATGATATCAATTTCTATTAAATAATAGAAGGGAAAAATATTTTCTCACATTATTCATTAATGAAATATTACTCACGGCACACCCAATGTATCCTACTTCACCACGAACATATGTCATCATAGTTTTCATCAATACATACATGTAAATGACTCGTAATATCCATTAATAATAATCTTAAAATCTAAGGATCAATATACACATCTGTAGATAGGAACATCCAATGATACATATAAATGTGGACTTCCTATTGGCGGGTCTCATTCTCATCATCTCCTACACTGGAAATTATTAAGGGTGTACACCATGAGAAGGTTCCTCAAAGTACTATAGGTCTCCACCCCTGATAGAAAATATCATTTTTTCCTCAAATTATTTCATCTGGATATAGAAAATATTTTTAAGAATACTTTTGTGGAAATTATAACACACTATGTCACAAAAAAAGAACAATAATGATGTTATAATTAGTTTATTAATATTCAAAATTATGAGTATATGTAATTATAAAGTACACATAAGTTGGTTCTAGGTCGCCAACTCCAATATAATAACCTTGAAAGGGGTTTATTAGGTATTAAATCAATCATCACTCAGTTCACAATAAATATTCCTAACTTCACACCTAGTTTGACACTCCCATTGGATTTTATTTTGATGATTCACATTCTCTTTAATCCACCAAAATCATACTAATTAATATCTTTATATACCTTTATTAATATTAAAATTTGGACTATAAAACATTAGGGATTAGTCTAAACATAATAAAACATTCTAAAATTTTAGTAAAGTAAATATTGTGTGGTTTTTTATGTAATTAAATACTTTTATAGATACTATAATTGTATTAAGTCTCTGAAAAATATTCACCTAGGGTTAATAACCCTAAAAGGGGTGTATTGGGTATTAACTCAATCGTCACTCAGTGCATGACAAAGAGTCCTAACTACACACCCGGTATGACACTCCTGGGGGATCTATTTTGAATGATTCACATTATATTTAATCCAAAAAACTCACACTAGTTAATATATTTACATACCTTTTGGGATATTAAAATTTGGACTATGAAAAATTAGTGAAAACATTAGGGATAAGTCTAAACATAATAAAACATTCTAAAATTTCAGTAAAGTAAAGATTATGTGGTTTTCTAAGAAATGAAATTCTTAACTGGATGCTATAAGTGGATGCAAGATTTGTAATATATTCAACTAAGGGTAATAACACTAAAAGAGACGTATTGGGTATTAAATCAGTAGTCACTTGGTGCATGAAAAATAATACTAATTGCACCTGGTTTGACAATCATATAGGATATTCTTAGGATGATTCACATTCTATTTATAAACTTTTTAACTTTTAATTATATCATTGTTCCTTGAAATAACTTTACACAATTATTCCTCAATCAACTCTACATAATTATTCTTTATAGTGAATATTTTTTACACTATTGGAATCAGGATACAACCATTTTTCATGTAAATAATCATGTATACATCTGTGTACTGCTATGAAGAAGTTATTCAAACTGATAAAGGAGATTTATATAGTATAGATCCAACATGAATGGATAGAAGAAAGGAGTGTGTTCCCTAAGAGAACATTAGGAAATAATTCATGGTCGGTTAAACCTCAGACCTGATCAAGATATCCAATTTACTATATATGAACATTTGAAATTATAGGATAGGTTGTGTCATCTAGATTATCCATTGGTTGATCATGATGACTGGTTATAAGAAACAATATTATTTAACCAATGATATGATAATTCTTTGATAGAGTTATACATGAAGGTTTAAACTGTTTAGTAGTATTATATTGTTTTATGATTACATAGGCATAAAAGATTCATTGAAGAAGGTCCATCCCAATAATATACAACTATTCCATATCATGAGGAAGAAGGAAACCAAAATGATAACCCAGATATAATGTAATATAATTTTGAATATGAGGAAGTGTCTAATTATAGAACAAAAGAAGAAAATAGTGATGAGGAGGAGGAAGATATAGAATTTGGAGAATAATTTATTAGAAATATAATATTTGTGTATTTTCATCAATTCATGGTAATTCATATAAAACTATTTTCATTTTGGTTGGAATTTGTGATATATTTTCATGAATTAGAATAGAATATTATCACACCAACAACTAAGTTTCTATTGGATTTGGTTCTCTGGAACCAACTTGTTTAGTACTCGATTACATTTTTTCTTATTAAATAAGTTTTCTTATCACATCATGATTTTTCTTCTGTATATTATTTCTATGAGATAATGACCTTAGAATATATTTCACACTGAATGGTCATTGCAGTTCCTTGCTATAATGAGAACCTAGAGGTTCCATGACATTATTCTTGAACCTTGTTCTATGGACGGATGATATTCTCTAATGGGACACAGAAAATACATTATATTAAGGGTAAGAGGATCATAATACTTTGATACACCTTCTCATGGTGTCTATCCGTAATAATCTTCAAGATAAGAGGTTATGAGAATAGTCCCATTAATAGGAAATCCATATTTTCATGTGTCATTGGATGTTTCTATCTTTACATGTGTGTATTGATATTTAGACTTTAATATTATAATTAATGGATATCATGACTTATGAACTTTGATGTATTTATGAAAATCATGATGACATATGTTCACAGTGAAGTAGGATACATTGGGTGCATCATGAATGATATAGCATTAATGGATAATGCAAGAAATAATTTAACCCTTTTGTATCTTGATGAAAGTTAATATCTCATGACATTTGATGGAATGAAACTGCCTATATAAATCCATGGACATGGTGTTTAGGTGGTGAATTTATTTTTAGAAATTCAAATAAATATACATCGAGCATTTGGGTTGATAGCACTGGCATCCAACCTACTTGATTAGAGATATCATGATAAAGGTATTACATTACACTTTAAGTGTTCATAGGAGGTTAGGTGTCATTGCAATGTTAACTTATTTATCTATGGATGTATTATTGTGTTTCTAGATATTAACTTTGGACTTTATGTGTTTATGCCTAATGCCACTATGAAAGAGGCCTATAGAGTCACACATTAAGTGTATCTGTAATCTTAGTTAAATTCTAGTATTGGATTTAAAAAATTAGAATAAATAAAATTTATTAGATTTTGGTTGATCGCCATTATTTAATCACAAGTAATTCAAAATAATAAGTGACTTAAATAATAATAATAATAAATATTAGTTTGTGAGTTTATAAAATATAATATTTATTATATTTATCATAGAATAATTCAAGTGTATTTATTTAATTAAATATACATTATTTGAGTATTGGTAAATGTCGATGAAGGAAATTGGACCAAGTTTAATGTTCTGAATAGTATAAATGATATTTATTTATATTATTCATGTATATCACATGTCAAAAAATTTATAATAATATTATTATTATTATTATACATGGGGTCATTTAAGAATATTAAAGATGGTTGTAGGCTTGTGTGTGATTTTTCAACCCTAAACCAGATATAATAAATATCTAATTATATCACTTTCCAAATTTGATAATTGATGTAAAAAATGGATAGAGTGAGACTCTCTCAATACCTATAGAGAGATCAAGAGATCTAGAGTGATTTCCTCCCCACCTCTCTCAAGCCAATGAGAGATCATCAAGAGTTTTTCCTCTCTCAAGAATAATTCTATTATGGTCAACCACGAACAATGCAAGAAACCATGATTGTATGTGATAGAACCTAGTGATTCTACAACATCATTTAGATATTATGTTATACATGTGGATCGCTCCTAGAAGGATTTTGTACTTGGATTCAACAGTGAAATGATGGTGTGATGAGATCTATTCCACCGATCATCAAAGAAGAGAGAATTACAAGTTAAGGTAATTATTTATCTACTTATAAATTAATTATAAATTACATGTGAAGATCCTTCTCTTGTGGTTCTATTATTTTAATCTAGTCGAGTAATATACTGTTTTCATTGTACATGACATTTTTATCATGTAAATAAAAAATTTCATGTGATTTAAGACTAAAAGCTAAGTTGGTCATACATTCAAAGGATGCTTCTGCTATGTCTAGAACCTACAAGTGGTATCAGAGTGTTCATAAGTTTAATTTATAATTATATATTATTCATTAATTGATTGCATGTGTTTGAATTTTCTTTTACTGAAAATGATTTTTTTTAATATCTGAACACCTTAGTCTCTTCTTTTCTTCATTCTCGATAACATAAATAGTAATAGGTTAGCTATTAAAAATGAATAATCATCTGTAGAATACCATCTGGAGGTGCCAAAGGTTCTTCCTAGAGAAAAAAAAGTACATGTTGTGTACTTCATGAGTACACATAGTATAGTTTTTCTTCACAAAAACAAATATCATGATAAAATCAGATCAATCTGATCTAATATAACATAATATCCAAAATAATGGATCATTGTGTGGATCCAGATAGGCTAGAAGATAACATGAATAACTACAAGTCATTTAACCACTACAAACGATGTGTAGTACCCCGTGTCTCGCAGTTGAGCACACAGGGTGTCCCAAGTGATCCGTGTATTGGATACATAGCACGGGGACTGCCAAGTTGTTCAACTCTAAGGTTACATATTTTATATTACCAGTACATATCATGTGCCTCAAACACATATAAGTCATGTAACACATCCAGATCAAGGTGTGTGCCTACAAGCATGGGAAGTTGATAAGTACACATCGTGTACTTTTGTACATGACGTGTAATCTTATTTCGGCAGTTTTTTTCAAATTTTCACAAAAGACGAATTAAATGTATAATTAAACCAATTGATTATTTGTTCTATGTGCATTCATTTAGCGGTAAACAACATGTCATAGGATTAACAATTATATATTAAATTAATTTCTATGTTAAAATTTTGACAAAAAGATGGAATTTCCTCTAAGTACACTTGTGTTATAGATTAATTTTAAATGAAATAAATTTTGTTTAAAATTATAAATGATGGTGAGTTAAGCATGGTTAGATAGAATTAATATAAATTTAATTAATTAGATTAATCTATGGTGAATTATCTTAATTAAATAATGAATCTAAGTAATTGATAACTATATTAAAAATTTATGTTCATTACTTGATTTGTGGATGGTCGTGATATTAGACTATCCCTTGTGTATGATTGGTTTATTTTAATTTATTATTATGGTTAAATTTCTAATGATGGTTTGTGTGTCATTCCCTCCTCATTATTATGTAATGGCCTACGTGCTCATGGTTTATTTTATGTAAACCCTATTTTATCCAATCCATTGGATCCCCTCACTAGTTTGTGAATAAGATCTTATATAAGGATGGATCTCCCAAGTGAGTGGAGGCAGTCTAAGTTAAGAAGTCTAGGTGAAACCAACCAAGGCGATACATAGAATAAAAGTGGAATGTGGAAACACAAACCAAGTTAAGGTTGAAGGTGTGTTTTCCTCTAGGGTCAAGGGTTAGTTTATCATTCACTGGAAAAAATAACTGATAAAGAATCCCATGATCATGAAACTTATATTTTATTTCAATCAGTTTCATGGTTAAATATTTATGTTTGTGGATGTTGTGAAATCACCTAATAAATGAATTAACAATAATAAAAGATGGAATAAAGTATAAATGGATTATGCATAAATGTTTTATTATACATGGTTAATCACTTAAGTAAAATCCACATAAAATTAACAAGTCATGTAAAGGGATAAAATGGGATTTTACACCTAAGGACAAAAATCCCTCAAACAAAAATATTATGTCGCCTTAGCCTTCCACTACTTAAGTTATAATTGACCTTGTAGTTCAAAGTATTTGAACAACCCAAGTTAGGGTGCTTTCAATTATTGTGGAAATTTTAGCTTGAAGTTTTGGGTTGACTTAACTTAGTTTACATCAAGGGTTGACTTCCCAACCAAGACTTGTGTAAATATGTTGAAAAGGTTGAGGAAATCTTAAAATAGGTTTTTAGGATTGGTCAATCTACTCAACGGATCAAGTAACTATGATTTAATGTAGTTGGTAAGTTATGCCTACCTAAAACCATTAAAATAGCTTTTCATACCCAAGAATGGGTTATGAGAAGGGTAATATAGATCATTTCCACTAGAATATCTAATCGACAATATATTCCAAAACTGAAAGTGAGGGGTATTAGGTTTCAAAAAATATTGGGAGATTAATAAAGAATTTAATTAAATATAAATTTATTAATAAAATTTTATAATAAAAAGGTACTAATTATATATTATTAATTTTTAGAAATATAAAATCAAATGACATCGACAATATCACCACCATCCATACTAGATAAAGGTGACCTTCTCACCAGCATGAATTTTCAGGAATGATATAGTATCTTGTGTGTTATACTATGTCACAAAAGGAAATTATATATGCTGGAAACCCCACTTCATGAGTTCATATCCAAATAGGATAATGAGGAAGAAGTTTCTCTCTATCTGAAGCATGTGTATGACACTATGGATGTCCAATTATTAATGTTATCCTCCATGTACAATGATCTTTTAAATCAATATGAGGATATGGATGTGTATAGAATTGTTTCACACCTTAAGTATCTTTATTAATAGAATTTGAGATCATAGATACCTGATATCTCTAATTCACTCTTCACATGTAATATCATTGAGTTAACACTTTATAGGACATATGTATCCAATATAATTGGCTACATTGAGTGCCTAAAAATCTTGGGTTTTAAGATCCCTAATGAGCTATGTACAGATCTCATTTTATCCCCATTACCTAAAAACTTCTCCATTTTTATTATGAATTATAATATTATCAATAGTGAGAAGACACTTTTGTAATTTTTTACACTTATTCTCCATGTTGATAAAGACATGGGGTGTGACAAACCCATTTTCCTTATGATGAATAATAAAAGGAATAACAAGGAAAAATATCCAAAGACTCGTTCCAAGTCTAAGGCTCCAGAGCACTATCCTTCCAAGAACAAGAAGATAAAAGGAAAGGGAAATAACATGATGAAGTATATTTTTTGTATGGAAAATAGGGCCACTAGAAGAGTAATTTAACCCAAACAAAGAATCAAGGGGAAGCTTCAGGTGCATTCATTATCAAGTGTAACCTTTCTATATCTACAAGTTGGGTATTAGATACTGCATGTGGTGCTCAAATTTCTATCCAAATATAGAAACCAGGTAGATTTCAAAAGTTTGTAAGAGGCGAGGTGGATCTATAGGTTGGATGCTCTAGATTTTAGAGATTACAATCTAACATTGTGAACAAGATTGATTTTGGTTTTAAAGAACTATTATTATGTGTCTAATGCTACCAAGAATATTATTTCTGTTTCATTCTTAGATATGAATGGATTTATTTTCATATTTTGAAATAAATTTTTCTACTTTTATAAATATATAATATGATCTTGTATGACAAAACTAAATAATGATCTTTATGTATTAAATTACAAAAAACAAATATTGGAAATTGATAACAAAACTAATACACACGAATCATATGACACCTAGTTATAGTATCACCATCTTGGTCATGTAAATGAGAAGCATTTGAAAAAGATCTATCAAGATGGTTATTTATACTCTTTTGAGATAAATCCACTTGAAATATGTCATGATTGTTTATAATAAAAAAATGAACAAACCGCCATTTGATGGTCAAGGTGAAAGGGTCTTATATCTTCTAGAATTAGTACACACCAACATGTTTGGACCTTTTCAAGTAGAATATATAGGTGGATACTCATACTTTATTATTTTTAATAATGACTTGAGAAATTATGGTTATATCTACTTGATAAGTTATAAGTTTTAATTCTTTAAGATGTTCAAAGAGTTCAAGAATGGGGTTGATAATTAGATTAATAAGAAGATAAAAAACATTGATCTGATTGAGGTGGTTAATATATTAACCTAGACTTTATCAAATTTATATGGAAGTATGGTATTTTTCCTCAAATCACTCCACTTTATACACTACAGTGTAATGGTGTTAGTGAAAGGAGAAATTGTACCTTGTTGGATATGGTAAGGTTGATGATGAGTCACATAATTCTTTTATTTTTCTTTTGGGAATATTCATTATAGAAATCATTATACTTACTACACTAAGTACCAAATAAAGTGGAAAGAGGTACTCCCTCTAAGTTATGGAGTGGAAAGAAACTTTTTTTTTCACAAGTTTTTTCATATTGTTGTGAGAGGTTTGTTAAGGCTAGATCAAGAAACAAACTAGAACCCCGAGGCATGAAGTGTGTATTTATGGGGTATCCTAAGGAAACAGGGGGATAATATCTATAAAACCCTTCAAATAAGAAATTAAATATCATAATATAGGATGTTTTCTTAAGAGGGAGCATATCATCAAGGAGGATAGTGGGAGAAAGATTTACTTCGATGAATTTAATGCTTAAGATACAAAAGAGTTGATAGAGGAGATAATTCTATAGGTCCCTATGGAGGAAGGTGTTTCTGAAACATAAGTGTTCTATAGGAGTATAATAGAGTTAGGAGAACCATAGAGATATGTTTTTCTAGTTACTAATGATGGTGACTCGTTATTGGTTGACAATGATGATCCTTTATCCTATAAGGAGGTAGTAGAGAGCTCATAGGATGTAAGATGGAAAGAATCCATGAATTCTTAGATAGATTCCATGTATCAAAACCAATTTTGGGTTATGATTGATCCTCCAGTTGATGTAAATAATGTTGGGTATAAATGGGTATTCAAGAGAAAATTAGACATGGAGGGTAAAGTAAATGCCTATAAAGCATGGCTAGTGGCCAAAGGGTTTATACAATTTCAAGGAATTGACCACGATGAAACATTTTCTCCAATTTCCATGTTTAAATACATCAAAATATTGTTTTCCATAGCAACTTACCATTGCTATGAGATTTGTAAAATGGATTTCAATACTACTTTCCTTAATGGTAACCTTTAAGAGGATGTGTATATGATACAACCATAAGGGTTTGTGACTCCATCCAACGTCAAAAAAGTTTTGAAAGTTGCAGAGATCCATTTATGTATTAAATAAAGCATCCAAGTCATGGAACATTCGATTCGATGATGCCATAAAATAATTTAGTTTCATTAACAATGAATGTGATACATGTGTTTACAAGTGGTTTAGTGGGTGTACAATAGTTTTAAAAGTATTATATGTTAAACATATTTTTCTAGTTGTAAATTATATACCATTCTTACAAGAGGTTAAGGAATAGTTGAGCAAGTTCTTCTCCATGAAGAACTTAGGTAAAACAGCCTACATTCTAGGGATCGGGATCATGCACGATAGGTCCAAGAGGCTTCTTGGACTAAGTCAATGTATATACATTGACATGATATTGAATAGATTTAGTATAGAACAATCCAAGATGGGATTGGTTCCAGTGTCACATGGTATATATCTTTTTAAGAAAATTTATCCTTAGATGCAATAGGAAAGAGATAGAGTGAGTAATATCTTATATTCTTATACGATATGATCAGTAATGTATGTCATGTTATGTACGAGGCTTGATGTTTCCAATGATTTGAGCATGGTAGGTAGATATAAAGCAGAACTAGATGAACAACATTAGATTGTGGTTAATACTATCCTTAAGTATCTGAGGCAAACTAAGGATATATTCCTAGTGTATGTAGGAGAAAATGAGCTAGTCATCAAGGGTTATACAAATACTGGACTTTAGATAGATAATAATGATATAAAGTCATAGTCTGGATATATATTTTGTCTCAGTGTAGGATCTATGAGCTGGAAGAGTTTTAAGTAGCTAGTTGTCACCGATTATATAGTGGTGTTCGAGTATATTGTGGATTCTGATGAATCAAAAGAATTAGTATGAATTCACAGCTTGTACAAAATCTTAATGTGGTACCTGGTAGTAAATAATCAATCAAATTTTACTATGATAATAATATAGTGGTGGCTCTCTACAAATATCCAAGGTCACACCAAAGGATAAAGCACATACTTCATAAGTTTCATCTCTTAAGGGATTTTTCTCAATGAAGTGAAGCTATATTGAGATGAGTATCCACAAATGAAAACATGGTTTACCCCATAAAAAAGGATTTATCTCAGATTAAGCATGATTATTATGTAAAAACTAGTGGACTAAAAGATATTTTCAGTTGGATCTAGTGTAAATGGTGTTTTGTTAGAGTTGGTTCCCTAGAACCAAATTGTTTAGTACTTGATTACAAGTTTTTATTATTAAATAATTTTTTTAATCACATCATTATTGTTCTTCTATATAACATTTGTATGTGATAATGTCCTTATAATATATATTTCACTAAAATTTCATAGTAGTTCCCCACTATGATGGGAACGCATAGGTGCCACGACATTATTCTTGAACCTTATTCTATATCCATATGATATTTTCTGAAGGGAAACAAAAAATATAGTCTATCAGGGGTAGGAGGATCATAATACATTGAGACACCTTCTCATGGTGTTTTTCCTTAGTAATCTCTAAGATAATAGGTTATGAGAATAGACCCATTAATATGAAATCCACATTTCCATGTGTCATCGGATTTTCCTATCTATGGATGTGTGTATTGATCCTTAGACTTTAAGATTATCATTACTGGATATAATGACTCATGTACATTGATGTATTGATAAAAACCATGACAAAATATTTTCTTAGAAAAGTAGGATATGTTGGGTGTGTCATGAATGATATAGAATTAATAGATAATTCGAGAAAGGATTTATCCCTTTTCTCTCTTGATGAAAGTTAATATATAAAGTCCTTTGATGGAATGAAACTACCTGAATAAACCCCTGACCATGGTGTTCAAGTGAGTGAGTTTATTTCCAGAAATCCAAAGAAAAAGACATCAAGTGTTCAGGGTAATGGCCCCTGCATGAAACCTGATTGATTATAGATATCAAGATAAAGGGATTGTGTTGCATGGTAAACTTTTGTAGGAGGTTGGACATCGTTGAGATGTTAATTTATTTCTCTATGGATGCCTTGGAATATTGTTTGACACTAACCTTGGGCTTTAGAATTTTATTCATAATTCCACTGAGAAAGAGGCCTAGAGGTTCACACACTAAGTGTATCCACAATATTAGTTAAATTATACTATTCAATATAATAGATTAGAATAAATAATATTTATTAGAGTTTTATTGATCGCCATAATTTAATCACAAGTCATTTGAAAGAATAAGTGAGTTAAATAATAACAATAAATATTAGCTTTCAGGTTTAGAAAATATAATATTTATTATATTTACCATAGAATAATGTATTAATATTTATTTAATTAAATAGTCATTATTCGAGGATTGGTAAATATTGATGAAGGAAAGAGGACCGAATTTAATTCTTCAAATGGTATAAATGATATTTATTTATATTCTTAATGTATTGCACATGTCAAGAAATTATTATTATTATTATTATTATTGAAAATGGGGTCATTTAAGAATATTAAATATGGTTTGGGGAATGTGTGTGATTTTCCAACCCTAAACTAGATATAATATGTATCTAATTATATCACTTTACTAATTTGAAAATTGATGAGAAAAATGGATAGAGTGAGACTCTCTTAAGATCTAGAGAGATATCAAGAGATCTGGAGTTCTCTCCCACCCTCCTCTCTTGATCCAATAAGATATCATAAATATTTCTTCCTCTCTTAATAAGAATTTTGGTATAGTTAACCATGAACAACGCAAGTGATCAAGATTGATTGTGCTAACACTTGGTGATTCTATGGCATCGTTCAAAGATTGTAGTGTATGTATGGATCACTAAGAGAGGGTTTCTACACTTGGATCCTACAATTCAATGACAGTGTGTTGAGATCTATTCCACAAATCATAAATGAATAGAGAATTACAAGTTAAGGTAATTCTATATCTGCTTATAAATTAACTATAAATTACATGTGAATCTCCTTCACTTATGGTTCTAAAATTTTGATCTAGTCAAGTAATATATTATTTTCATTGGACATGAAGTTTTGATCATGTAAAGAAATTATTATACATGATTTACGACTATAATATGGTCTTCTCATACCTTCAAAGGACACTTCTATTGTACCCAAAATCTACAGTTACCTGGAGCTGTAGAGGATAAATTTTATTTAATTGAAAAAAAAGTATACATTAGAAGAGATTTTACAAGAAAATATGCTTTGAAAAGTATACTGAATTGATTTCATATTGAGAGTAACTATAGATATTTAGTTCATGAATCAAACTAAACAAAATACATCATATGGTGTGACAAATATGGTGATGATTTTAGATTTCTATTAAGGGTGATTCCTACCATTTCCCTTGGAGAGTGGAAGATTTCTAAGATTGAGGTATCTCATACTTGTGTGTATCCTAACTTGACGCAATATCATACATCATTGGATGATGAATTTGTGTCGTATATTATTTTTTAGATGATCAAGACCTACCAAGATATATCTATATCCCCTATGCAATAGATGATATAATAAAATTTTGGTTATAATATTTCTTATAGAAGGGTATATATGGATAAATAGAAGGCAATTATAAAGGTGTATGGTGATTGGGATGACTCTTATCAGGTGTTTTTGAAATTTCTCTCAATACTGATGAAAAAAGACCAAATTTTCTTCCACCTTGATATGAATGAACATGTGTGTCAAGATAACTAACTTGATCCATCTCATGTTAAATTTCATCAATTTCTTGGGGCATTCATTCCATGTATTTCCACATTTCATTTCTGTAGAGAGTTTATATATATTGATGGAATGTTTCTATATGGAAAGTACATTGGCATATTACTAATTAAAAAAATACCAATATGGTAATTGTATGCCTTTTGCACTTTCATTTTTCATGGTGGAGAAGGAAAATTATGAATCTTGGGGTTGGTTTTTTGCATGTATTAGAAAACACTTCACCTGCATTCGAGATGTATTTTTGATATCTGATCATTATCAAGTAATCAATGAGGAAATAAATGTAGATATTTTTATGTGGATATCCCCAAATGTTCATCATTTATACTGCATCAGACACATTTTTGGCAATGTGTGAAAGACTTTTTATGATGAAACTATGAAGAAGGAAACCATGAATCTTGATATAAAATATGTTTCTTATTTTTTCTTACTTTATCAACATAATGATAAAATTAATTTATATGTAATATGATCATTTTCATATATCATATGAGTGTGATAAGTGAATATTTGAGTAGCAATTGGAAATAATTTGTAGGCTAATTAGGGAGTGTATGACTACATGATGCAGATTCTAAGAGAAATAGACATTGACATGTGATGGGGGGAAGAGGTATAGACACATGACCAAAAAATTATAGAGTATATCAATGGTGTCTTTAAGGGGATTCAAAATTTACATATAACCAACCTAGTTTAGGATACATTTTATCATTGTGTAAAGTATTTCATAGAAAGAGGAAGATAGACTATTGATGGGATTCATCAGGGTTTGTGGTACAGATGACATTTTTAGTGATAGATTGATAGGAACATTGATAAAGATTCTGATTTTCAAGTGTGAATGTTCAAACGAGAATAAAGTTGATCTGAAGTTACAGAGTGTTAGGACCCCTTCACAAGTAACAACGGTTGAGTCTTTTTGGTATTAGTGGACGTGGGGCATTGTGACTGTAAAAACTTCTAGGCATTGTGATTTCCATGTGCGCACACCATTGTGGCATGTGCCTCTATGAACATCTCATAAGAACCATATTTTTATCCAGTGTATTGGATTGACACAATTACTAACTGCTATAGTGCATCATGGACTGCTATAGGGGAATTTTGATATCTCTGAATGTCCAAAGATTAGTCCACATTGATACATGACATTAAAAGGTTGCAACCATGAGGAAAACCAAAGTCCAGTAAGATTCGGAATGATATGTACTGACGTTGGGAACAAGGCCATCATCTGAGATATGGCATATTTCATCGGGAAGGTTGAAGTAGAAAGTGATTCCCTAACATTTTTGGAATGAGTTATCATTCTCATCTATGATGATGTATTGTCTTCAAATAATGTAATGTCCTAATACTTTGAAAATTGTATTAGGGTCAAATATTGGGTCATCCTTTTGGGTGGTTTTTTTAAAGTTTCATTGATTGAAAATAAACCCTTTGAAATATATTACATATGAATTTGAAAATCAACCTTATAAAAATTATCAATAAACTCTAATGATTATTCAAGTTTACTAAACATGTTTCTTCCAAATCTTCAAGTGGTTGATCAAAATATTCTAATTCTGATAAAAAAGATTATCTAAGTAAACATGTAAAGTGTTTAAAAGACCCATGAAGAAGACCAATGGAAAATTTTGAAATTGGGTTTTCAAGAATAATGTGGATATAATTATGTACAATAAACTTTGTGATAAATGAAGATCAATCCAAGTTATTAACATAAGAAAGAGCAAAGGGTGTTAACATAATTGTTATATCCTACATTCTACCAATCATAATGTTCTACTAATCATAACATTATATTTACATTTTACACTTACATAATAGTTATTTCATTTTTATGTGTAGAGATAGAGGATATTACTCTATTCACTAAGCAGTATAGACATGTTTCATGTGAGGTGCTAGCAAGCTATGAGGTTTGACATGTTAGGGTGTGTAGGGTACACCATTATCATCACATTCTGCCTCCAAATTTTTTTATACCATACCTATGATGTGTTGACTTTTATGGCATAACTACATCATATTATACATTTATTGATCATCACCTCCTTGCTGCCCTCACTGAGTAATGGAGACTTGTGACTTGCATTCCACTTTCCTAAGGGAGAGATTGCCATCACCCTAAAGGATTTGGTATTTATTATTGGTTTACCTTTCCAAATTGATGCAGTTGTAGGACTCACCTGTAGAGATCAGACTGATTTTTTACAATGATTACTAGGCTCATACATTGTGTGGGATGATACTGCTATAAATGGAAATTCTATGTCCATGTATTGGCTTAGCATGCACTTCGCACATTTACTCACTAACTTTGATGAGTATACGTTCATGTGTCATGCCCATGCATATATTTTGTGGCTCATTGGAGAGATAATGTGTAAGTACCCGACCCCAGTTGCCTGGAGCCGGTGTCTTATTTGATTTCATTGGTATATAAACATGGAATAAGCATCCCAAAGGACCGATCAGTTTAGTAGTCTTGAAGAAACTAGATACATACATGGAACCCATTTTTAATTTTGAAATGAAACAAAATATGATACATAACAAAAGATAAAAAAATTGCATCCTTGAAAACTCAATAAATGATCTCTTCTTCTTAACCTGGGGAAGGAAAAACAAATGAAAGGGGTGAGCTCAAATGCTTAGTAAGTGTAAGCAATACAGCAGAAGATATCATAACATAAACATTAGTTATGTTGAATACATAAAAACATGTGCCTTTAAAAAAACTTGAACACATTATGGAAGGAATAAGAGCTGAGTAAGTAATGCTATAATAAAACAAAATCATGGGAATTCTACTAGTCAAATAACCACATGAACCATAAATTCTATTTTCATAATGAGGGAATACATAATTCAGGAAAACATAACCATATCGTCAAGGTCTCATGACAAGACCATAAATAATAATTTTTTCAAGGTCGTGTGGCAAGACCGTAGATTTTCTCATGAGACCTACCGATGCACCGAGGGGCTATAGCGGGCCCCAACCGACACTTACTATGTCCAATGCATTTCTCATATGAAAGGGGTGAACATAATCAACATATACATTCATATTGAAACTAACATATGAAATGTAAATAACATTCCCCAATCATTGAACAAAAACACTAACCATTAGGAATAATATGGTGAATGATATCAAGATAGAACATCCATTGTCAGAATAACCAGAAACACTTCAACAACATATTGTAGATGATATTGTAAAAGATAAACCTCAATTAAGTACAACATTAAACAAATGATGTTGACATATACGAATATATTTATAAATGAGACCATTGAAAAATTCTTGAGGAAATAATCCTTAAACATTCCAAAGTGTCCCATACCACCTTGAAACATTCAAATCATAATCCCTTAGAATATAATTAGAAAAAGGAGACTCTTGATATGATATACCAAAGGTAAGTGCATACACCACAAGAAATAAATAAGTGGTGAACAAGGCATATATCTCATAAAAGTTAATGAGAGATGAGAAAAATCATTTTTACTTTTGAAAGAAAATTCCTTTTAGAAAATCATTTATATTTGCCATGAAATCATATTTTAAACATGAATATCCCATAAAATAAAATACTAGGACATTGAAATTATATTTTAGGCATAAATGATGCCCCACTGAAGTGAAATCATGTAAAAATATTTCTTAATATTCTTTATAAATAAAACATTTTAGAGCATTTTAAGAAAAGTATTAAAGAGAATTTTAAAGTGGAATGGAACATTTGTTCTCTTAAATCCAGAAATTATCCAAGATTATTTTTCATGATAAAATGATTGTTTTTATAAAACTAATGGTGGATTAAAACATATTTTTTAGTACACTTGAAAATGGGTAAGAATTTGAAAATATCCCTTGAATCGGGTTTGTATTTTGGAAACAATTTTGAAAGTTCCTTTTAAAACATGTAACTATCCATAAAATAAGGAATGATTCTGGTTGGTGAACATATTTATAAAACTCAAAAAAAATTATGAGGAGTACATAATAATACACAATAGTTTCATTGAGGTAATTAGACAATAAAAGTAACCTGAATGAAAATGGAGGTTCGGGTGGAAAAAACCTTACCACTTTGTAATCAATCGATTTGTATGCCTCAAAATTAATAATATTAAAATGATACATTGAATAACATGAAAATAAAGATATTAATGATATGTTAAATTAATTTTAATTATAGATACATCATACACAAGTATTATTAGTGAATATGGGAAACCTCACAAAAATGGAAGTGAGATAAAGAAACCCCTTACCTTAAGTCCGAATGTGTTCCGCTCATGAACTTAAGGTCCTAGAATATGAAATTAGACTTATTAATAACTTATTTCATAATATATTAGACATGTATTTAGTTTATCATAATTCTATTTAGTTCATTTATTCCCTTCTTGATAAGTTATTATATTGAATTTTGTCGTTCCGCAGTGTTCGTTTTCTTTATTTTCATAATCGGTTCGCTTGTTCTTAAGTAATAGATTTCATGTGGAATGGATGTAAATATCTAGAATTGAATTCACATATTATTTATGATCATATATAGGTGTTATTGTTCATTTATATAATTTGGTTACATGGCATGAGGATGAATTATTATATAGAACTTTAATGATAATTGTTTCAGTTAATTTGTGGGTTTTGATTACAACGAACTCATTTTTCTTTATAACTTAATATCATTTGTACTAAGGGATTACAGAACCCTACATAGGATATATTAAATATATAATAATATTTTTCAACCATAACAAGAATGTTTTAATTTCCATAATTGAGAATGATAATAGAAATCGAAAGCCCATCATCCTTGAATGTGCTAAATTGACACATCTCAGATGGTGTTCTTGCTACTAGTATAAAAGACGGTAAAATGAAGTGATGGTGATAACTTATTACACTATAATGACAACATTCCAGTAAAAGTAATGTACTAGATTTATCACAACATTTGGATAAGGAGAGGTAATAATAGAAAAAGAAAACAAATGAACTTGAAAAGAAAGACAAAGAATTGAACAGAGGAATTTACCTCTTGAACGAAACTTCCTTGAGAGCCTCTTTAAGGGAGAGGTTTTGGTATTTTTATGAGACCAAGGCTTGATGGATGTGGGAGAGGAGGTTGGAAGTATATTTGGACAGAATTTGGAGAAGGCACAAGGCTTGCGAGGAGTGAAGAGAAGAGGGAGTGATGGGGGGTTTTATAGTGGAGGGGAGAGGGGATTTCTCAATTTTATATTCATTAATTTATTATTTTTTCACAAGACAAGGAATAGTGAGTCTTCCATGACCAGGAATAGTAATTTTATCATGGAAACCGAATCAATTGGGCTTACTTCAGTAGAACATCATACATGACTATATAATTAGTGTATTTAGCTTATTTTGTAAATTATGGTATTTCACTATTCATTTAAAATTAAAGTAATTCAAAAAAATCCCAAAAATTCACCCCAACCATTTTTTGACGTGTAGAATCCAAAAATGAAGTCCATTTTTCAAAAATAATTTTCTAAATATGATTAATTTAATATTTAATTAAAAACATAATTTATTCTTAAAAACAGTTTTAAAACATTTATTTACTTATTCCAAAACATAGGTATATCATACTCCAACTTGAATATTATTTATATACCATCATATGTAAGGTTATTATTCATTAGGGTATATCACTATTCATAAGGGTATGTTACTATTCATAAGGGTAGGTTACTATTCACTAAAAATTAAGTTTTTCTTATCGGACTCCAAATAACTTACTTATCGTAACAGTGTATGTCAGATTTTCAAAATTCACATCAGAGAAGTGACAAACTTATGTTTACTTGGCTAGGTTATAACAAAGTGGTGTTTGTAGAGACTCAGTGATCCATGCATTCTATAATAAATCTATTTTTAAATTATTGGGGTGTTACATTATCCCCTCCTTACGAAAATATTGTCCTCAAAATTTGAAATTGAACTTCGAAAGTTAATGGTTGATACTTGAAAATTCCCTTATGGAAACCCACATCGGAAATAGGGTTAATAAAATATCCTCCAAAAAAAGGTTAATGAAGATGAGGTGGTCACCCCAAAAAGTATGCTTTCGAATGAGGTGACATTAGTTGGAAGAAAAAAACTGGACATGGAAGAAAAATCTAACTATGAAGTTCTGATGGAACATGATAGAGGACAAGTTCAGATGAATGTTGATCACTACAAAACTATAAACTAAAAAAATTCATCAATATTATCAATGATTATAATAATAGGAAAATATTTTATTTAAGACTATTTTCCTTGAGTCGAGGAATTATTCCACTCTATAAGAGTATAAATATACATTTTTACTTATAAAATCATCCTTTTATTGTAGTTTAACTATCTATACCTCATCACATAGCATGGGTTACGCCGTTTGGTGAAGTAATACATTAACCTCTAAAAGATCATACAATTATCAACTTAAATCATTTCATAAATGGTTAAAAATTCCAAAATATAATGATTCAACACATTATAATGAAGTCCTCTAAATTTCCAAGATGAACTTATCATTAACCCTTAATCAACAAGAAGTAGCTCTAAAATTCACATTCCAAACATGTGAATAACTTCATCATGTATCCTCTTGAAATATCATGATAACTTGAATTATCATAAAAACCATATTGGAAACATGCATTATTCTATATTCCTTAAGTAAGATACATGTTATTGGATATATTCCTTAAATCCAAAAGTGTTGTAAACTTCATTGATGATAGCATAGACCACTTCTCAACAAGTCAATAATCAGTTCCAAGGTAGTCAATACTTATCTGAATCAATCATTTCTTCATAATTATCTCAACATCATATATATATTAAGGGTTTTCTTTCCCTAAATCATGTTTTTTTTAAGTTTAACTTTCCACTAAATCACTTTTCCTTTGTACCATTCATCATATGACCTCAAATCCTTAATGAAAGAGTACTGCAGTATAATCCTTATATATCTCATAATTCATACAACTAGTACATTACTGACAAAATATAAAAAAGGCATGATTCTTAACTAGGCATATTAGTCATTCTACTTCATCTATGGTAGCATCATAACTTGCTCATTATTCGAAATCATCATTTGGGGTATATTTCTTTGACGATTGGGACATTGATTCGCATAGTGTCTCATCTCCTTGAAATTGAAGCATTGTAAATTAGAAAACATTTTCTTACCCTTGCAATCATAAACTTGGTTTCCTTTTTCTCCACACTTGTAGCAAACACTTATTCCCTTCAAGCATTAACCAGGGTGATTCTTTCCACAGTTATCACATGTGGGAAAACACTTCATTCCTTTCTTCCCTTTATCCCAGTATCTCTCTACCATCATCTTATTCTTATTCTTCCCTTAAAATCCATAGGACTCAGAGAAGTCTTTACATACCTTGTTAACACATAATATAATTTCATCATATGATGAGGATACATGGGAGAAAATATTCCTTTGAAAAGATGGCTTAAGACCATTAGAGATATGATCCTTCTTACTCTTCACATCTCATGCATTGGTGAAGTTCTTATTCATTTTGTTGTGCACCTTATCTAATCAATTATATATTATATATTAGCTCATAAAATTATGAACTCTTTATAACTCTAAACATGGTATAACACATAGAATAAATTTATGAATCGTAAATCTAAGAACCATATACTTTGGTTACTTTGGGGACATAAATCCCTCATAATGGTGGGTAAATAAAATGTAGATGATCCTAATCATATCCCTTGGGAGTGTCAAACCAAGAGTACAGCAAGGCCCGTTGTCGTGTACCAGGATACCACGGGTCAAGCCCGAAACTCTTTGTTGAAGTTTTCACTCCTAGGTACATTTGTGCTAGAGCCACCTCTACTTGTTTGTATCCAGATAGGGATGTATTTTCTGGAAAGATCCACATAATATATTACTTACCAAAATTCTATGATGTTCTTGTTTTTTTATCATCAAATGCCATCTTAGGGCTTTGTTCCTTAACCTACATTTTCTAAATCTAGTTCCCAATATTTCTATTAAACTTCCTTTGATACCAACAGTAAGGACTCGACCCCAGTTTCCCAGAGCCGGT
Organism: Viscum album; assembly: GCA_963277665.1. NCBI lineage: Eukaryota > Viridiplantae > Streptophyta > Magnoliopsida > Santalales > Viscaceae > Viscum > Viscum album. The sequence goes on from OY728125.1 coordinate 58,623,238, forward strand.
ACCTTCTTTGATTTCATTGGTATATAAACAAGGAATAATAATCTTGAAGGACTGATCAGTTTAGTAGTCTTGAAGAAACTAGATACATACATGGAACCCATTTTACATTTTGAAATGAAACAAAATATGATACATAAAAAAAGCTAATAAACTGCATCCTTGAAAACTCAATAAATGATCTCTTCTTCTTAACCTGGGGAAGGAAAAAAAAATGAAAGGGTTGAGCTCAAATTCTCAGTAAGTGTAAGAAATACAGCGGAAGATATCATAACATAAACATTAGTCATGTTGAATACATAAAACATGTGCCTTTAACAAAAACTTGAACACATTATGGTAGGAATAAGAGCTGAGTAAGTAATGACATAATAAAACATAATCATGGGTATTCTACTAGTCAAATAACCACATGAACCATAAATTAAATTTTCATAATGAGGGAATGCATAATGCAGGACAACATAACCATATCGTCAAGGCCTCGTACCAAGACCATAAATGATCATTTTGTCAAGGCCTTGTCCCAAGACTGTAGTTTGTCTCATGAGACCTACCGATGCACCGAGGGGCTATAACAGGTCCCACCCAACACTTATTATGTCCAATGCATTACTCATATGAAAGAGGTGAACATAATCAACATATACATTCATATTGAAACTAACATATGAAATGTAAATAACATTCCCCAATCATTGAACATAAATACTAACCATTTGAAATAATATGGTGAATGATATCGAAATAGAACATCCACAGTCAGAATAACCAGAAACCCTTCAAAAACATATTGTAGATGATATCATAATAGATAAACCTCAATTAAGTACAACATTAAACAAAGGATGTGGATATAGATGAATATATTTATAAATGAGACCATTGACAAATTCTTGAGAAAATAATCCTTAAACATTCCAAAGTGTCTCATACTACCTTGAAACATTCAAATCATAATCCCTTATAATATCATGAGAAAAAGGAGAATCTTGATATGATATAAAAAAGGGTAGTCCATACACCACAAAAAATAAATAAGTGGTGAACAAGGCATATATCTCATAAAAGTTAATGAGAGATGAGAAAAATCCTTTTTACTTTTGAAAGAAGATTCCTTTTGGAAAATCATTTCTATTTTCCATGATATCATATTTTAAACATGAATATCCCATAAAATAAAATACTAGGACGTTGAAATTATATTTTAGGCATAAATGATTTCCCACTGAAGTGAAATTATTTAAAAAGAGTTCTTAATATTCTTTATAAATAAAACATTTTAGAGCATTTTAAGGAAAGTATTAAAGAGAATTTTAAAGTGGAAGGGCACATTTGTTATCTTAAATCCAGAAATGATCCAAGATCATATTTCATGATAAAATGAGTGTTTTTATAAAACTAATGGTGTCTTAAAACATATTTTTGAGTACACTTGAAAACGGGTAAGAATTTGAAAACATCCCTTGAATCGGGTTTGTATTTCGGAAACAATTTTGAAAGTTCCTTTTAAAACATGTAACTATACATAAAATAAGGAATGATTCTGGTTAGTGAACATATATATAAAACTCACATAGAATTTATGAGGAGTACATAATAATACACAGTAGTTTCATTGAGGTAATTAGATAATAAAAGTAACCCAAATGAAAATGGAGGTTCGAGTGGAAAAAACTTTGCCACTTTGTAATCAATCGATTCGCATGCCCCAAAACTAATAATATTAAAATGATACATTGAATACCCTGAAAATAAAGATATTCATGATATGTTACATCAATGGGCATTATAGATACACCATATGTAACGTCTCGGGCCTGGGTGCCACTCAACGGGTGCCCCGAACCCGGTTCACCACGTGACCTCAAGCGCATTTCCCCAAATGCCAGAGGCTGCTGACTAGCAGTGAGGGCCCAGGTCTGATAGTGGGGAAACTATGCCCTCATTTGTCAAAGTGTAGCATAGCGGAATATAAATAAAACATACAACAAACAACGGAAGCAGTAAACCATACACAACTGAAATAATCAACAGTATATATATAGTGATGGTACATGTCTCAAGTACTAAGAAAACAGCCAGAACATGTTATACATCGATACATTACAAACAATTACAGGGTATAGAAAAATAAGAAAAACAGATGGCAGCGGCATCGCGAGCCTAGGCTCGGTCCCATGCCCTCCTACTCCTCAGCAACAGTCAAGTACCTATATAGGGACTCTTGCCCCTATCTACACCTGCAGAAACATAATCTGTTTGGGCTGAAAAGCGTGAACCAAATAGGGTGTGAGAAATATATCTCAGTAGGCACCCACCAAAGGCCTGTGCCCAACTATGTGCTAACATGCAACAATAGTGTGCAGTGGTAAAATGCAATAAAGTAAGCAGTACTACAAAGTAACTAACTTAATAGTTAAATTTCCATTTAATTATTCATTTAATCCATTTTATATAAAAAAAATCACCACAGTGCATTTCTGAGTAAACAACTAGTGTCCTCAGACACATAAACTCCTACCCTCTGGTAACGAGTATCCAACACAAGAATCTGCCCTCAGGAATAACAGAGTTTTACCTCAGGCATAGGTAGTGTCGCCCACAGGCATAGAGTCAGCTGCCCATAGGCACAGAAGAAGTTTCCCTCAGGCCGAAATAACTACGGCCCACAGGCTAAATAGTGCAGTGCTCACAGTCTAATCACAACAACACCCTCAGTCTAAAAAGGTAACTGGGCCATTCCCAACAAGTCAAATGCAGTAAACAATAAATTCCTCTCAAGGTAATTCTATGATTACTACTTTAAAGGCATACCCTCGGGTATCCTGGCCAAATGGCTAAATAGTGAAACACACCCCCGGGGTGGTTTCGGATCCAAGAAACGATCCCAACCAACATTTTATTATCACAATTTAATCACCTATGAAATTCTAGGCATTAAATATATCAATGGACTCAGCCACACGACACCCCAACATGGGTTCGTGGCACGAAAACGCATGAAAATGCACGACAGTTGGAAATTTACACCAAGCCACCTACCTTATACGCCAACGAACGTTATACCCGAATGCCGACTCCAGAAACGCCCAAGAACAGCGTAGATATGACAAAGAACAAAACTCATTCAAACGTAAATAACTTCTGTTAGTGGAAGAATTGGTAATAACGGCTTAAGGAGAAGGAAGGGCTAACCCGTGCGGTTCCAACGAGATCGTCCGAATCCAAAACGAATTTCAGACGAACACCCAGCGGATCTTCAAAGGTCAGGTCATCATCCTTGGCTCTAAAACGGATCAAATGCATCCTCTGCCAAATGAGGAGGCTACTGTCTATTTTAAGCCGAAAAAACTAAGTACACGGTGTGTACTTCTGAGTACACGGCATGTACTTCATTTAACTGTTCCTCTGGCGGCACCGCCACACTGTTCATCTGTCGACAAGAGTACACGGCATGTACTTCCGAGTACACTGCGTGTACTGTCGCCCAACTGGCAGCTACTCCACCACCTTATTGTTTAGGCCTGCCGACTGACTACACGGCGTGTAAGGTACCACTACACGGCGTGTAGTCGGTTCCTACACCCCTTGTCGCCGACATGGCTACACGCCCCGTGTACCCATCCCACACGGCCAAAATTACACGGCGTGTGGAAAAGTACACGGCGTGTAGTTCCAAAATTTAGGATTTTTCCCCATTTTCCATATTTTCTCAAAAACACTTAAGGAAAAGGAAAAATAAGAAGCCCGTACCTCAAAAATAAGAACCGGGTTCTTCAAACTTCCCCCCTTATAGTAATTCGTCCCTGAATTGCCCTTCCCAGGGTGGCGAAGATAAAGCTCAGAACAGCTCTTGTCACTGAGCACGTACGTCAGCCTCCCGCTCCCAGGTCTCTTCCTGCACTCTCCCATGCTGCCATAGCACCCGTACGAGAGGAACTGACCGGCCTCGGAGAACCTTCGTGCTCCTGTCAACGATACGAATCGGATGCTCCTCAAAGGACGCATTTGTCTCCAGCTCAACCTCCTCAGGCTGAAAAATGTGAGACGGGTTTGAATTATAGCGGCGCAACTGAGACATGTGGAAGACGTCGTGCATGGATCGGTATCGCTGTGGTAACTGCAACCGATAGGCAACCAGCCCGACTCTCTCCAAAATCTCGAATGGCCCCACATACCTCGGTGAAAGCTTACCCTGTCTCCTGATCCTCTTGTGTCCCAGCCTCGGCGAAACACGTAGAAAAACCTGATCCCCGACCACAAACTCCAAAGGTTGTCTGCAGCGATCAGCATAAGACTTCTGACGAGACTGCACAGTATCCATCCACTTCTGAATCAACTGGACCTGCTCAGAAGTCTCCTGCACGAGGTGTGGTCCTAGTAAAGCTGTCTCACCTGCCTCTAACCAGCACAAGGGTGATCGGCATGGCCTACCATATAAAGCGTCGTATGGTTCCATATCAATAGTTTCCTGAAAACTATTATTATAGGAAAACTCGACTAAGGGTATATGCTTCTCCCAAGAGCCCCCAAAGTCTAGGACGCATGCGCACAACATGTCCTCTAGTACCTGTATCGTACGCTCTGACTGGCCATCTATCTGAGGGTGGTATGCTGTGCTCAGAAGCACCTGTGTACCCAGTGCCCTCTGAAGACTTTTCCAGAAACGAGACGTAAAGAGGGCGTCCCTATATAAAACGATAGAACGAGGGACCCCATGAAGACGTACGATCTCTCTGATATGCAGCCTTCTGAGCTCGTCAACACCAGAGGTCTCCTTGATCGGCAAGAAGTGATCTACCTTCGTGAGTCTGTCCACAACAACCCATATAGCGTCATTGCCACGAGGTGACCTCGGCAATCCAGTCTCGAAATCCATAGCGACATCATCTCATTTACACTCTGGAATGGGTAACTGCTGTAACAGCCCAACTGGTCTCTGGTGCTCCGCCTTCACCTGTTGACGGGTGGAACACCTCGTAACAAAACTAGCTACATCTCCCTTCATACCCGGCCACCAGTACTGACGCCTCAAGTCATGGTACATCTTGGTAACCCCGGGATGAACTTCCCAAGCTGAAGCATGAAACTCCCGCATCAGCTCCTCGTGTATATCCCCTGGAACCCATACTCGTCCATGGAAATGCAGGACCTCGTCGTCGCCTATCGTCCAACCAGGAAGAGGGTCCTCACTTGCCATCGACTCCCGTAGAACTAGGCCTTCAGGATCAGATGGTTGTCTCATCCTCACTCTGTTCAGGAGGGTAGATGTCATAGATAAAGATGAAAGATAAGTCTGCCTCTGACTGTCGTGCACCTCCAGATGCATCTCAGAGAACAAGGCCATGAGCTCCCACTCACCATTGGCCTCCTGCACTGCATGTATCTGAGTCTTCTTACTCAGTGCATTGGCTACTGTATTACCTTTACCAGGTGTGTAGGCAAGCTCAAAATCGAAGGACTGTAGGTAATCAACCCACCTTCTCTGCCTCAGATTCAGGTCACGCTGAGTAAAGATATACTTGATGCTTTTGTGGTCAGTGAAAACCACAAAATGCTCTCCCAAAAGATAATTTCTCCAACAGCGCAATGCATGAACAACTGTAGCCAACTCGAGGTCATGCGTCGGGTAATTCCGCTCATGTGGCCTCAACTGCCGAGACCCGTACGCAACAACTCGGTCGCCCTGCATCAAAACTACTCCCAGCCCAATCCCTGATGCATCATAGTAAACTGTATAGATCTTTCCCTGCTCTGGGAGTATCAGGATCGGTGTTGAAATCAACCTTCCCTTCAGGTCCTGAAAAGCTGCCTCACAAGCTTCTGACCAAATGAACTTCACACCCTTCTTAGTCAGTCCCGTCAACGGTGCTGCTAAGCGGGAGAAGTCCTGTATGAAGCATATGTAGTAACCAGTCAGCCCTAAGAAACTCCGTATCTCAAACATGTTCTTAGGATGCTCCCAGGAAACTACTGCTCTCACCTTCTCTGGGTCTACTGCAACTCCAGCCTCTGAGATGATATGACCCAGGAAGTGAATCTGGTCCATCCAAAAGTGACACTTCGAGAGCTTAGCATATAGTCGATGCTCTCTCAGTGTACTCAATACGATCTCAAGATGGGTGGCATGGTCGTGTCGAGTGTGAGAGTACACCAAGATGTCTTCCACGAATACAACCACAAAAGAATCAAGATACGAATGGAACACACGATTCATCAGAGACATGAAAACTTCTGGCGCGTTCGTGAGTCCGAACGGCATAACCAAATACTCATATAGATCATATCTTCTCCAAAAAGTTGTAAGCGGTATATCCGATGGTCTCACACGCAGCTGATGATATCCTGACCTCAAGTTAATCTTCGAGAACACGTGTGCTCCACGAAGCTGATCAAAAAGATCATCAATCCTTGGCAAAGGATATCGTTTCTTAACCATCAACTGGTTCAGTTTCCGATAATCCACATAGATTCTGAGGGTACCATCCGCATTCTTTGCAAAAAGTACCGGAGAACCCCAAGGAGAAGTATTGGCTCGGATAAATCCCTTTGCCTGCAACTCCTCTAACTGCCTCTTGAGCTCCTGCAGCTCAGGTGTAGCCATCCTATAAGGAGGAATGGACATCGATGCTGCTCCCGGCACAAGCTCGATAGAGAAATCCACCTCTCGCACAGGAGGTATACCTGAAAAGTCATCCGAGAAGACATCCCTAAAACGATCAACAACTGGAGGGAAAACTGTCTGACAAGTCCCCTGGTCATCTAGATACAAGCTCGCAATATGGGTCGTGACTCCACCTCGCCCATGATGCTCTGGTCCAGCTCGACTTTCCTAAACATCCCATTCTCCCTTATATAGAAACTCTCTGCCCTCTGGTGACGTGAAACTCACCCTGCGACGATAGAAATCTACAAAGGCTCGAAAGGGAACCAACCAGTCCATCCCAAGAATGACATCATATCTTGTCATCTCCAAGATAGAGAGGCCCCATAGAAAGTGACACCCTCCAACCTCAAGGGGGCACTCCTTGCACTGACGCACACCAACCATTCTAGTCCCCAACAGAGTGTCTAGCGTCATGATATCGGAAGAAGAAGAAACACTGAGCCCAAGGCTCTCCACAATGGGTACAGATATAAAACTATGCGTAGCACCCGTATCAAAAAGTACCGAAGATAAGACAGAAGCTACTAAAATAGTACCTATGACTGTAGAAGGTCTGGTATCCTGCTCCTGCTGGGTTTGTTGCACTGCATATGTCTGCCCAGTGTCGTGGCCCTGCGACACAACTTGGCTACCCTGAGCTGTCCCGCCCTGCTGCCTCTGAGATCCCGGTGTCTAGCTACCACGGTCACGACCACCATCTCTGCATGCACGCCCTGACGTATTCCAGTTCCCCGACTGGTAAGAAGCCACTGGTCCTGCTCCCGCACGCGGAGTCTGCACAGAACCCCTCTCACTAGCTGCTGGTGGAAACACCCTTCAAAAGTGTTGCAGATGACCCATCTTGCCGCAAGCTCGACACTCCACTGGGTCATGTGGACACTGCGGCCTCTTGTGCCCCTCTCCACCACACCGGTAGCACATAAACTGGCCACCTGAAGCATTCTTATGACTGGTACTGCCGCCTTGAGAGAAGTTCATCTGTCTCTTCCTCTTGCCAACAGAAATAATACCAGTAACTAGTGCTGAACCACCCTGGCCCACACCACTCGATTCCTGCAGGTTCCTCTCAGTAATCAGCGTCTGGTTCACAATAGCGTGTACTGAAGGCAACCTAAAAACATTCACCAGCGCTCGGATGTCATAACGAAGACCATCCTCAAAACGCATGGCTCTCAACGTCTCATCACCCACCAACACGGGTGAAAAACGCTGAAGCTCCGTAAAACGAGCAGAATAGTCCATCACCGACATAGCGCCCTGCTGCAGATTCATGAACTCTCGAGCTCTATCTGCCCTCAGCGTCTCGGGAAAGAAGAAGTCATAGAAGACTGCCTGAAAATCTTACCACGCCATGTCCCTGTGATGCTCTGACTGGGTGGTCACATCACACCACCTCTTGTTGGAATCACGCAGCATATACGTCGCGAACTTGACCCTCCGCCCTAGAGGCGTCTCAAGATGCTCGAAAATATTCTGCATCGACCCCAACCAAGACTCTGCAACCTGTGGTCCGCCATCCCCTGAAAATGTAGGTGGATGCTGCTGCTGGAAGATACGCGTCAGCTCAGCCATAGATGTGGCAGCCTGCGGTGCTCCCTGAAAGGTCTGCATGAACCACATAAATCCTTCACAGAACTGCGCCTCCGTGCCTGTGTCCGGTATAACAGTTAGCGCCGCATCTGGCTCTGCTGGAGGATTCACTGGTAGCCCATGGCCCACCATTTCCGGAGTATAGTCGTCGCCGCTCTCCTGGAAAATAACGCGCGGTCGTCTAGGCGGCATGACACTACAAGGTCAAAAGCACGCCTCAGATTCAAGATTATTAAGACCGAAAAGCGAAGGAACCACGAAGGAAACAAGAGGGAGGCATTTCAAAATTGCAAAACAAGACTACACGGCGTGTACAATGACTACACGGCATGTACTTGACTTCCTTTCCCCTGCCCGGGTCCTTCTACACGGCTAAGCCACACGGCTTCCGTTCAACAAAAACTACACAGCGTGTAAATAATCTACACGGCGTGTATGGTGTTATTTTCCAATTGTTCATGTCGTTTGTGACACGGCCGACTACTCGGCTTAACACCACACAGCGTGTTACACCCGTACACGGCGTGTATAGCACCTCATTTCCCAGCCACACGGCTAACGCCACACGGTCTATCCTCGGACAAGACTACACGGCATGTCCCAAAGGTACACGGCGTGTTCAAGGAGAGGTGACACCGGCCCGTGTTGTTAGTTACACGGCCGAGTCCCCAGGTCACACTACACGGCATGTTCATCATTGACACGGCGTGCTCTGTACAGGAGTTCACCGACCTGTGTTTTTAGTTACACGGTCGGACTCCGGGTCAACACTACACGGCATGTACTCAAGCTACACGGCGTGTTCGCTCCAAGCTCTTCCCTTCCCCGTGTCGCTGCCAACACGGTTTGTGACACGGGAAGAGACTACACGACGTGTAATTAGGGTACACGGCGTGTACTCAAAAAGTTTATTTTTCTTCCAGAACAGAAGAACATACACGGCGTGTATAAAAATACTGCACGGCGTGTATACTGGGTTTCCGGACAGTATGCCTCAGAAACTTCTCTGGAACCTAGAAAATACCGAAAAACAACACCTAAGTGTCAAATTCCGACCCGTGGGGGCCCATACTCCCCACGAATCAAATTTTGACATCTCATATGTGTTATAACCAATAAACAGTCAATGATCCACCAAATTTTGGTCAATGGGGGCCCATACTCCCCAAAAACCAATGTTTGGCATCCATTCTATAAACAAGCTCACATAAAATTACCCTATCAAATAGCAGGTATTTTATCAGAGCAGCTATCACAACAGCATGCTTTTCTAGCACAACAACTATCACAACAACATGCATTTTCTAATGCACCTACATGGCATGGAAACTATGCATGACATGTGATATCTAGCATGTGCTAATATGATGCATGAGACGACATACCCTCATCTCATCGGGTTGCAACTAACTAGAACTCACAGATAAAATATAAACTGCACAATCTCAAAGTGTGTCACCCAACGGTGAAATCAAATCAACTCTAAAATTTGCAAAATCAAAAGAATTGTCAAATACGAGGTAGACTGGCTTTTCCCTGTACACGGGTTAGCTACGCCCGGGCAAAGCTTATTACCAACTATCGTTCATCCTATCCCTGACTACGGATCCAAATAGTAAGTCAAAGAAAAGAACCCCCTTTGATACCACTTTGTAACGTCCCGGGCCCGGGTGCCACTCAACGGGTGCCCCGAACCCGGTTTGCCACGTGACCTCAAACGCATTTCCCCAAACGTCAGAGGTTGCCGACTAGCAGCGAGGGCCCAGGTCTGATAGTGGGGAAACTATGCCCTCATTTGTCAAAGTGTAGCGCAACGGAATATAAATAAAACATACAACAAACATCGGAAGCAGTAAACCATACACAACTGAAATAATCAACAGTATATATATAGTGATGCTACATGTCTCAAGTACTAAGAAAACAGTCAGAACATGTTATACATCGATAGAGTACAAACAAATACAGGGTACAACAAAATAAGCAAAACAGCTGGCAGCGGCATCGCGAGCCTAGGCTCGGTCCCATGCCCTCTTACTCCTCAACAACAGTCAAGTACCTGTATAGGGACTCTTGCCCCTATCTACACCTGCAGAAATATAATCTGTTTGGGCCGAAAAGCGTGACCCAAACAGGGTGTGAGAAATATATCTCAATAGGCACCCACCAAAGGCTCGTACCCAACTGCGTGCTAACATGCAACAATAGTGTGTAGTGGTAAAATGCAATAAAGTAAGCAGTACTACAAAGTAACTAACTTAACAGTTAAATTGCCATTTAATTATTCATTTAATCCATTTTATATAAGAAATCACCACAGTGCATTTCTAAGTAAACAACTAGTGTTCTCAGACACGTAAACTCCTACCCTCGGGTAACGAGTATCCAACACAAGAATCTGCCCTCAGGCATAATAGAGTTTGCCCTCAGGCGTAGGTAGTGTCGCCCACAAGCACAGAGTCAGCTGCCCACAGGCACGGAAGAAGTTTCCCTCACGCCGAAATAACTACGGCCCACAGGCTAAATAGTACGGTGTCCACAGGCTAATCACAACAACGCCCTCAGGCTAAACAGGTAACCGGGTCATGCCCAACATGTCAAATATAGTAAACAAGCAATTCCTCTCAAGACAATTCTATGATTACTACTTTAAAGGCATACCCTCGGGTATCCTGACCAAACGGCTAAACAGTGAAACACACCCCCGGGGTGGTTCCGGATCCAAGCAACGATCTCAACCAGCATTTTATTATCACAATTTAATCACCTATGTAATTCTAGGCATTAAATATTGCAACGGCCTCAGCCACACGACACCCCAACATGGGTTCGTGGCACGAAAACGCACAAAAACGCACGAAAGTTAGAAATTTACACCAAGCCACGTACCTTATACGCCAACGAACGTTATACCCGAACGCCGACTCCAGAAACGCCCAAGAACGGCGTAGATCTGACGAAGAACAAAACCCATTAAAACGTAAATAACTTCCGTTAGGGGAAGAATTGGTAAGAACGGCTTAAGGAGAAGGAAGGGTTTACCCGTGCGGTTCCAACGAGATCGTCCGAAGCCGAAACGGATTCCAGACGAACACCCGGCGGATCTTCAAAGGTTCAGTTGTCCTCCTTGGCTCCAAAACAGCTCAAATGCCTCCCCTGCCAAATGAGGAGGCTACTGCCTATTTTAAGCCGAAAAAACAAAGTACACGCCGTGTACTTCTGAGTACACGGCATGTACTTCTTTCATTTAACTGTTCCTCTGGCGGCACCGCCACACTGTTCATCCGTCGACAAGAGTACACGACATGTACTTCCGAGTACACGGCATGTACTGTCGCCCAGCTGGCGGCTACTCCACCGCTTTACTGTTTAGGCCTGCCGACTGACTACACGGCGTGTAAGGTACCACTACACGGCGTGTAGTCGGTTCCTACACCCCTCATCGCCGACATGGCTACACGCCCCGTGTACCCATCCCACACGGCCAAAAGTACATGGCGTGTGGAAAAGTACATGGCGTGTAGCTCCAAAATTTAGGATTTTTCCTCATTTTCCATATTTTCTCAAAAACACTTAAGGAAAAGGAAAAAGAAGAAGCTCGTACCTCAAAAATAAGAACCGGGTTCTTACATCATACACAAGTATTGGCAGTGAATACGGTAAACCTCACAAAAATGGAAGTGAGATAAAGAAACCCCTTACCTTAAGTCTGAATGTGTTCCGCTCTTGAACTTAAGGTCCTAGAATATGAAATTAGACTTATTAATAATTTATTTCATAACCTATTAGACATGTGTTTAGTTTATCATAATTCTGTTTAGTTCATTTATGCCCTTCTTGATAAGTTATTATATTGAATTTCGTTGTTCCGCATTGTTTGTTTTCTTTATTTTCATAATCGGTTCACTTGTTCTTAAGTAATGAAGTTCATGTGGAATGGATGTAAATCTCCGGAATTGAATTCGCATATTATTTATGATCATCTATAGGTGTTAGTGGTCATTTATATAATTTGGTTACATGGCACGAGGATGAATTATTATATAGAACTTTAATGATAACCGTTTCAGTTAATTTGTGGGTTTTGATTACAACGAACTCATTTTTCTTTATAACTTAATACCATTTGTACAAAGGGATTACAGAACCTTACATAGGCTATATTACATATATAATAATCTAGTCCAACCATAACAAGAATGATTTCATGACCAGAATTGAGAATGATAATAGAAATCGAAAGCCCATTGTCCTTGAATGTGGTAAACTGACACATCTCGAATAATGTTCTCGCTACTAGTATAAAAGAAGGTAAAAGAAAGAGATGATGATAACTTATTCCACTATCATGACAACATTCCAGTACATGTAAGGTACTGGAGACATCACAACATTTGGATAAGGAGAGGTAATAATAGAAAAAGAAAACAAATGAACTTGAAAGGAAAGACAATGAATTGAAAAGAGGAATTTACCTCTTGAACCAAACTTCCTTGAGAGCCTCTTTAAGGGAGGGGTTTTAGTATTTTTATGAGACCAAAGCTTGATGGACGTGAGAGAGGAGGTTGAGAGGATATTTGGATAGAATTTGTAGAAGGCACAAGACTTGAGAGGAGTGAAGAGAATAGGGAGTGATGGGGGGTTTTATATTGGAGGGGAGAAGGAATTTCTCAATTTTATATTCATTAATTTATTATTTCTCCACAAGAAAATGAATAATGAGTCTTACATGACCACGAATAGTAATTTTATCATGTGAATTTGAATCAATTGGGCTCACATCAGCAGAACATCATACATGACTCTATAATTAGTGTATTTAGCTTATTTTATAAATTATGGTATTTTACTATTCATCAAAAATTCAAGTATTTCAAAAAAATCCCAAAAATTCACACCAACCATTTTTCAACGCGTAGAATCCAAAAATGAAGTCCATTTTTCAAAAATAATTTTCTAAATATGATTAATTTAATATTTAATTAAAAACATAATTTATTCTTAAAAAACAGTTTTAAAACATTTATTTACTTATTCCAAAACATATGTATATCGTACTCTAACTTAAATATTATTTATATACTATCATAGGTAAGGTTACTATTCATTAGGGTATATCACTATTCATAAGGGTATGTTGCTATTCATAAGAGTATGTTACTATTCACCAAAAATTAAGTTTTTCTTATCGGACTCCAAATAACTTACTTATCACAACCGTGTATGTCAGATTTTCGAAATTCACATCACAGAACTGACAAACTTATGTTTACTTGACTAGGTTATAACAAAGTGGTGTTTGTAGGGACTCAGTGATCCATGCATTCTATAATAAATCTATTTGTAAATTCTTGGGGTGTTACATTATCCCCTCCTTACAAAAATATCGTTCTCAAAATTTGAAATTGAACTTCGAAAGTTAATGGTTGATACTTGAAAATTCTCTTATGGAAACCCACATCGGAAACATGGTTAATAAAATATCCTCTTAAAAAAAGGTTAATGAAGATGAGGTGGTCACCCCAAATAATTACTATTTAAGTGATAATTATTAATAATAATTAAAAATAATTACTATTTAATTATTTTTAATTCCTGGCAATAAGTTACAAATAATTAGTATTATTTTTTACAATTTAAAATTACTATTAATATATATTACTGGTTTAAATTCAATATTGATTGCCATGAAAATATAATGAATTATTAACATTAGTTATTTTAAAATTATTATTAATATTTTTTCTAAATAATTATTTATCACGGTATATGCATATATATTTAAAACTGAAAAATCAATAATTATTTACTAATATTTATTTATTTACATATAATTAATTCTAAATCGTAATTATTCATTTTTAATTATTATTTCTAAATAATTTATTTATGAAAAACGAATTTAATATTTTTAATTTTGATTGAAAGGGAAGACGTGATGGGGGTATCAACACATTTGTGACTTGGTTTTCAAAATATTTTAAACATAAACTTTTTTTTTTGTTTTTTGTTTTTTTAAAAACTTGGGGAAAAAAAACTCTGACGAGTTGGGGGTTGATATCAAACACGACTCCATACATAATAATAACTTGGTGCGGTATAAGTCGTCGGTGTGATGTTTGGTTGACCTTACCTAGCAGACGGCGCAAAAAAAAAAAAAAGATGATATATATATATTATGATAGACAGGTCACGCCAAAGGTTGTTTGATTATATATAATAAACCGCGTCAGAGTTATCAGGCCACACGTCGTTTGACCCAATCCCTGCCTTATCTTCCTCCGCCTTTTTCTTTTGGGTAGTTGGGGCACCTAATCAATGAAGCCACTATATAGACGCTCCTGCACGGAGTCTGGCGGATCCACGGAGGAAGAAGAAGAGATCTAACCATGTCGCTGAAGAAATCAGGCCCCAAACCCCCGAGGGGCATCTCCCGATTGATCCCCAAGGTGGCCGCCTCCGCCCTCGCCTTCCAGCAAACCCTTCCCTATGCGCGACCCTCAACCGACGCCAAGGGATTCTCCGGCCCCATGGTCTCCTTGATCCCGGTGGAGGCTCGCCGGCAGTCCAAGAAGGGGAGCTTCGACGCCACCCAGGAGCCCAGGTCCCCGAAGGTCTCTTGCATGGGGAGGGTCCACAAGTGCAAGAAGAGCAGGAACGACAAGGCCCCTGCCCCACCGCCGCCGCCGCCGCCGCCGCCGCCGCTCCCAAGGGCTTCTCCGATGAAGAAGCAGGTGTCGCTGATTCGGAGGATGATGTCGCTGGGGATACCGAAGGCGGCGCGGGGGAGGGGATCGAGCGCGTCCCTCGAAGATGCGGCGGTGGGGGAGGGCCCGCCGCCGTCGTCGCTGGGTCAGATGAAGCGGTTTTCCAGCAGCCGCGACGCGCTTGCGAGCTTTGACTGGACGACGGCCCGGGTTGCCCCGGCGGCGCCGGACCACTCCCGGGGCTACTATTCCGACGAAGAGGAGGAAGCACGCAGCAGCGATGGAGAAGGGAGATGCGATTCGGAAGGCGTCCCATTCTCGGCGCCGATTGTGGTCGGCGGCAGAGTGGCGGCGGAGCCGAGGAAAGAGGTTAACTTGTGGAAGAGGAGGACCATGGCTCCTCCGGAGCCACTGCAATTAAGCGCTATCTGATCGACCTTTTTTTTGTTCCTGTCGGCGGCTTTATTTGTAAAAATTCTTAAGCAACACAAAAGCATCAATGAGCATTCATTGGATTCATTTTATTAAATTCTTAAATTTCTATTCATTGAAATAATTCCATATCATTGGAAATAGTAAAGGAAACCATCCGAACATCGTTTTCTGAATTGGAAGTGATTGAACCACAAGGGTCAATTCAAGTTTAGAACAGTGTGATGGGTTTTTTTTTTTTTTTTGAAAAGGAGAATATATTTTACTAAGCAATCAAATCATACATACTAATCCAATCATAAAAATAATACCCAACAATGGTCACCCCTATGGAGAGAAGATTTCAACTAAGGATCACATCTTTATCAGAAAGGCAAAAAGGTGTCCTTCCTCTCCTTAGAAAAGGTGAGGAATTCAGATTTCATCAAAATATTGTTCTAATCTTTTGAACGGGCAAGAAGACCTCTCCAAAACATTGTTCCAATTGTTCCAATATTTTGAACAGGCAAGAAGGGTCCCATAAATACGGACAATGAACCCAACACCCACGAACATACCAGCAGAGACGGGCACATCTGTATTAATTTTGATAAATCTCTCAGGGAGGGGTCCAACAAGATGAATCATGCCAAATGCGAACCACAGAGGACAGACATCGTTCACCTTCCAATAATTCATCCATTTGAGGCCCTCTCAACCCATAAATGATCTTGAGTTGCATTCTTTTAGAAGATCCACTCGTTTTATTATCCAAACCAACCAATCAATTGTGCACATCAACCCCATCACTCTCGATTCCAATGACAAAACCCATTTATTGAAATTATGGGTCAACTCAATGAACGAATCAAAGAACTTTTGAACAGTGTGATCAGTTGAGCAAAAATAATTGCACCGGTTTATTATTTTATTCATTATTATAATATTATTATTTTACATGAACAACATTTGAATTGAAGATTTTTTTAAAAAAATTGATGGTCCAATCCATTTCCAACCACTGCAACCGGTTTCTTACAAGCTCAAAAGTCAAATCAACTTAGTTCCTTGGACCAGGTTGGAAACCCCTCTCATCAAAGTCCAGTCCGGGGTTTAAAATAATGCATCCAAATAATAGACTTGTTTGGTTCACTTATCACTACCCCCCAAAAGCTTATCACTTCGGTGTTTTCCAAATTGGTTATTCAAACGGCCGAAAATCACAATGGATGTATTTTTCACACCAATTATTGCAAAAAACTAACACTGAAAACATTTATGCAATGCCTTTTCAAATCGCTAGTTACAATAAATGGTGTAAAAAAGTTTTTAAATAATTTGTTGAAGTCGATTATTTTAGTAACTAACACCAGAGATTGAAATTTTTTCTAACCCTAACATTGCAGTTCCATCTTTCAAATCACGTTAATTTCCCTTATTTCCATGTCGATTGACATATCATAGACAGGTCTCCCTCAATTGCCTCTCCAATCATAATCTTTGATTTTTACATGTTTTGTGGTAGAATATTCTATTAATTTGTTCTATATTTTTTTATGGTTTATTTGATTAGATTTAAGCTTTTTATTTTTATTGATTTTTGATCACCAATGAAAATAGGTGGTGGTGAAGTTCCACATGATGCTTACAGTCCATCGTCGTAGGCGACATGTGCTTTTGTTGTGACCAAGAAGATGTTTGAGAATATGAAGGCATGTGTTGTGAAAGGGAAGATGTTCCAAAAGAAAAATAGTGGTGGGTCATCTGGAAAGTCAAAGGGAGTTGAGCATGTCAAGAAAGAGTGCCTAATAGTATGACCAGATCAAACGAAGAGGGCTAAGGAGATTGAAATTGTTGAGAAATCACAAGTGAGTATTGAAGCCAAAGGAAAACAAGTGGTGACTAAAGAAAAGGTTGAAGCATTTGAGGAATCAAAACAAGCGGTGACTTAAAAAATCAAAAGAAGATGTGTGAAATATGTGAGTAAGTTGGGAATGGTTCAAAGGATTGTATGACTATCCTACCAGCCTAAGAAGATCATGAAGAGGATGAAGCATGTGCAAGACAATGAGCCTGCCTTAATTTTTGAGGTAAACTGTTGTACACATACAAGCAGTTCAAGAGAAGAAACCAAGTAGACAACCAATCCAGGATGTCAACAAAGAGAAGAATGATGAGATTGGGGGAGCCAAGAAGTTCAGGTTGAGAAGAAATTCTTAGCCCGAGTGTTTCTTCTGAAGGAAAAAAAGAAGGCCCCACCTTATTCCTATTTATTTATAAGCTAACATCTAGGGAATTAAAGGGATGTAATGAGTATCGTACACACTGGACAACAAATATGATGAGTTCTCTCATGAAGCTCTTTTGAAGAAAATTCTCTATGATGAAAAAGAAAGATTTTATCCTTTTAGGGGGAGGAAAACCGAGAAGAAAGTTTCCATTAGGTTATCTCCAGTAAATATAGAATTTTTGGACAACTTTAAAAATATAAAGGTTTAGGTATGGACATCACACTTACAACCCTCGATCATGACTATATTAAATGCATTTATTAAGGGGGAGTGTTGGTTGATAAAAGCATAAGAAAAAGGGAAAGTTACATGGCTTGCACATGAACACTCTAATGTGTTTATTAAAGTGTGCATGATTAAAAGTTTCTTGGTAAATTTGTTTTGTAAAACCTCTACTTGGGAAATGAGGAGGTTTTGAGCATGGTATCACTTGTTGGTAACTTTATAGACAACATGGATAACCATGATTGTATCACTCTTGTTTTCTACATCGGGCTAGCCCACATAGACTTAGAAAAGAATAATCAAATTTTCTTTTCCAAGAGAACCATGTGCTGTTATCCATCTCTTTTATTTGAAAAATGGAGAAGAGGATGTGATTGCCTTGATAGAAAAAAAGAGACGAGAAGACTCTCATATCGACCTTTGTATTTATTGTTAATAAGGGGGAGAAGAAAGAATCCATCCAAGCACACACATTGACATTGATGAATTATGGAATTTACTGCTATTCAAAGGTTGAGATTGTTGTGCCCAAGTGAGTATTTCATATATTGTCAATGATTCAATATGTATTTAGTGTGGTGATGATGATGCTTGGAGGATTGTTATGGATGCATGGAAAATGCATTGGATTTCATGCTTGATATAACGTCCATGTAAGCCCATTAGACGTTTGAGGTGATACCATGATATATGGAAACGAAAACATGAGGCTACAACTTGAAGAATTTGAGTGGAGAAGTTCAAGACATTGTGACCAAGTAATTATGATGATAGTTGTGTTGATCTTCAAAAGAATCAAAGACAAGTATTAATGGATGAAGTAACACTGCATACAAAATTTTTTAGGAGTATTGAAGTGATTAAGAAGACATGAAAGATGGCTAAAGAGAAGTTTAGTTTGTTTGAGTGAAATATGGAATTTAGAAAATTAACATAAGGAAGTTACAACACGTATGCAAATCAATGTAGCCAATTCTGCAGTGTATTCGATTATGTATGTAGGAAAATCTAGCAACGTAGGCAAATAAATATATCTGAATACTACTGCATATGAAAATTCATAACTCACGTAGGTGTTTGGGACAACGTAAAGGAATATTGTGACATAGCCAAATACTATTGCGTAACCAAAGTGAATCATGTAAGGGAATACTGTGACATAACTGAATGATACTGTGTAACGAAAGTTAACCACATAAGGGAATGTTGGTGCGTAGCCAAAGTAAACCATGTAAGTGAATTCAGGCCACATATGGGTTTATGTTGGCATTTGAGAACAACTTTAGGGATTATATCCTTACATAATGGGCGATATTTTTAGAATCTAAAATTCTGAAAAAACGTGAAGGTCCACATGTCAAAGATGCATGAGGCCATGCACATGGAATTCTCAAATGATTTTGAAGAAGTAAGATTTAAGGATAAGAAGATGTGGTAAATCAAATACTATGAGAAGAACAACACATGAGAGCCCGAGTCCTTCATGAATTTAAAAGTAGTGAGATTTGAGGAATTAAAGAGATCATAATATTTAATATCATGGAAAGAATGAAGACCAAGTATTTATGAGGTTTAAAATAAGATTTAGACAAGAATTCAAATGAGGAATAAATCAGGAAATCTATTGACCAATTTAAATGGAAGAAGATCACACATCAAAAAGATTGAGGAGTTTCCAAATATTAATGGAAACCAAATATTCACATAATATCTTTATGTGGTAATAGATATGTATGGGTTGTGAAAGAATAGAATAAAGGGTAAGAGAGAAAGAATTAAGAACTCGCATATATTTTACGAAGAGATTTCTAAGGGCCTAATACATCCAATATTGAGAAGAGAAGAAGTTGAGTTGAGGATAGGAGTCCCTGAAGGAGACATGCCTGAGTATTTGAAGAAGATGAGGATAATCCCGATCATATTAGATTTAGAAGGAGTTTCAAGAATAGAAGATCTATTTAAAGCATCCGTTGAAGATATTGAAGGTGTACACAAGTAAGCTTGATCCTATAGGCTCATGGAGGAGGATCATCTAAAAAATAATAGGATATTTTTATTACTAGATCAATAAGAAGAAGAGGAGATTGTGACTAGGTTGTCCAACAAGATGCTGAAGAGGCTTATGGTCGGGGTATCTAAGAAGTTGGAGGAGAAGAAGGATGGTTGGGGTGTCTAACCAACCGAGGTAGAAGTGTTAGTGGTCGAGGTGTAGAACCAGGGCTAACTAGAGGATCGACTATAGTGGTGCCTAACTAATTTCTACCTAGCTACTATAATTAACAAATAATATTATAGTAGAGAATCCATGTTAGGGTGTTTAACCAACCTGAAAGGGACTAGGATTTTATGCCAAACCTTTCAAATACTCCATGCCAATATCTATCTTTACTATTGCACATGATGTGAAGTTGTGAGATACCATTGAATGGTTTGAGAGCTCTAACAAGTCCAAGAAGTAAAAACCTAGAGGAGAAAAATTCATAAAAAGTGAGTACCTGTAACATCCCTGTTCCGGGTGCCACCCAAAGGTGCCCCGTACCTGGTTGGTCACATGAACTCAAGCACATTTCCCCAAACACCAGATGCTACTGACTAGAAGCGAGGGCCAAAGTCTGATAATGTGGAAACTATGACCTCATTGGCAGAGTATACACAATAGAATAACCAATAGTAAACAATAGTGGAAGCAATAATACCAACAAAAGAAATAAAAAACAGAAGACTAAAAGTAAATCCAAAAGATGCCACAATATATATATATATGATTCATGGAACATGTACCTAATAAAACATCCAAAAAAAGTCACAATGCTGGAAAGCAATACAGAAACCGAAGTACAAAAGAAAAAAAGTAAACTTTAGCAGCATCGCAAGCCTCATCTTGGTCTCATGCTCTCCAACTCCAACAACAATCATTTACCTGATGAAGAAGGGTGATTTCTTTTATCTATACCTATAACCATATAATCTATTTGGGTCCAAAATCATGACCCAAGGGTGTGAGACGACTCCGATTAGGCAACCACAAAAATATTTGTGTCTAACTATTAGTGAATATATATATAGCATGTAATATGCAGAAATGAAGTAATAAACTAGGAATTACTCAAAAGTAAACAATCCTATAGTTTTCAATTACATTCATTTATATTTATTTTCCATCCTTTGAATCATATAATTATGGGATCTAGCCTAAGCTCTATATCCCTCTGTGTAATAATAATAAAACAAATGTCTCAGAAGACCATCTAAACAAACAAGTAAGACCGAGTCCAAGCTTGTGCTTTAGATTGGAAGACTCGTCACAATCAATCAATCATTCATAAACAAACCTCTGGAAAATCTCTCACGGCCTAACCCCTTTGGTTTAACATAGCACCAATCATTTAGAAACAACCACCTGGGCATCTCTCACGATCAATACCCCTGGGTCAACATGGCATCAATATATTAAACGACCTCCAGGGTAGCTCTCACAGTCAATACCCCAAGGTCAACATAGCATAAGGTAATTGTAAACAACATCCTAGGTAGCTCTCATGGTCAGTAACCCCGGGTCAATGTCTACACCAAGGCTCTCATGGTCCTATGTAAATAATATGGAAACCCCCATAGTTTTCTTGGTCCAAGGCTCTCACGGTCCATTGAAAAAACAAC
This sequence comes from Viscum album, assembly GCA_963277665.1. Taxonomy (NCBI): domain Eukaryota; kingdom Viridiplantae; phylum Streptophyta; class Magnoliopsida; order Santalales; family Viscaceae; genus Viscum; species Viscum album. The sequence continues at coordinate 58,644,786 of OY728125.1, forward strand.
GTGCATATCATATCAAAGTATCACATGTAATCTATAAATACTACATGGATAAACATTCAAAAAGAATACCACATGCATTTCATATAAACAATCAACTCCACCCTAATTAACCAAGGCATGGAAAACAAGGTACGCCTAATAGGAATTCTAGACCAAATGGCCATAAACAACCAATCAAGGGAAAACACACCCATGGGGTGTCCTATAACATGGTATCTAACCTTACGCCTATGAAACAACTCTTTATCAATCAATCAAACCATAGTAGGTAATAAACATGGTTAAATTCCAAATCAAGAAATACCCCATTCATAGTTATGAATCACTTTATCATATATAATCCAAAGACGAACAATGAAAGGCACAAACCACCTACCTCAATGTCTCACGATCAATATACTTGAATGCCAGCCCTTGAATCGTCCTAGATCAGCATAGATCTACAAAAAGGGAAAAATTCTCAACCTTAAATAACTCACAAGTGAGGAAGAATCAGGAATAAAGGCTCCAGGGGTTTTGAGAACTCATCGGTGGGATTCCAACGCACCCAGCGACATCTCAATAGGAGCTCGAACAGAGAAACGGGAGGGGTTCAAAGTTCTTCAGACCTTTCATTGCACTCCTATATGAACCACTGCCAGAAGAATAGGTTTTCGAGGATGAGATGAAAACCCGCTCTGATTTATCAATTAAAAAGAAAACTACACGACATTTTCATTAAAGGTACACGCCGTTTAATGGCCTTAAACAGCCCCCGCCTTAAGCGGTCTGCCAGGTCACCTACACAGCCATGTACTCGGCCATTACATGGCCAGTATGTAGTTGTATATAGTACCCGGGTACATGGAATGTACTCATAAGTAAACGACACATACTTAGAAAATTCCTATTTATTCCTTTTTCCTAAAAAACAACCCAAATTCAATATCCATACTTGAAATAAGGATCCAAGTTCTTACAATACCATTGATTCACCCCTCCCCTCTCAATGGTATGTGACTAGTCCTTGGTCCCTACACATACCACTAAAATCATTCCATCACAACACTTGTCATGCCAAAGTCCCATTTTAAAGGATAACCCACTACTTAACCTAACCATCAAATTGGTTTTCATCACTAGAAACCACCCAAGTGCTGAGCGGATCCTTGTCACTCTGTTTATGTTTTGATAATTACTAATTACTCTCACTTTTATTTATATGTTTTACTTACTCCCTATCACTTTGATTTTTATTCTTTAATTATTATTTATTTATTATTTAGAATTATTATTTCATTATCATTTCTATTTTTTATTTATAATTATTTTTCATTATTATTAAGAAATTATTATTATGTGATTTATCATATTTTAAGTTGAATAAATTTTATAAGTATAAGACTCTTTCATATTGATTGGAAGTTATTAATTTGGAATTTAAGTTCAGAAATGTTTTGGATGATGAAAAATAAAGGAATATACAAATTTGGAAGATATCCTAATACATTTCTAGAAGATAAGTTGTGAATATATATTCTGTATTTTCAGAAGAAGAATCCATGGGAATGTGTGGAAAGAGTGTTGAACCAAACCTTAATGAAATCAAAAAGCAGAAGTATATTGAAGAAATTTGGTGAAGTATAGGGAGAATCATACGCGTTGGAAGACTTTGTATATTTGGTAAAGTATTGAAGTTTGGAAAACTTTAAATTTGAAAAAGTAAGTCACCCATATGTATTACAATGGAGATGATAGATCTAGAAATTTCAAAAAGGAAATGAATGATATGTATTATAATGGAGTTAGGGGTTGAACATGAATTTTGGAAAAGTAAAGTACCTATACACATGATGACAGTTGAAAATTTCACAAATGAAATGACCATTACGTATATTGCGAGAAATGAAAATTGAAAATTGGAAAAGGAAATCACCACATATATTACAGGGAAGTTAGAAGTACTCATTGAGAATTTTTAAAACTATTGAAACTTATACATATTATAGTGAAGGATTTCAGAATTTAATGAATTCAAAAGTTAAAGAATTTTAAAGTTAACATGTTTTAGAAGTTATAGAATTTAGAGAGGTGTTTGAAATCATTAAGGAATTAACTTATACACATTACATAGAAGGCATTTCAGAAGTTATGGAATTTGGAAAATTCCCAAGATACACCACAATACGTATCAATTACCTAGTCAGTAAAGGTTGATCTGATTTTATAATAATGCTAAATTCCTAAACATTCACTAATATATATATTATTTGTTTCCTTTAAAATTTTGCATAAAGTGTTGGTGACAAACATGATAAGTATGTCATGTTGTTATGAGATAAAAGTGGACTTCATTGGTTTAGTTAATTCAGATATTCTCATCATGATGATGATTATCATGCCACGATCATGAATACATGGAAGATAAGAAGAGAAGGGTTACACCATAGAAGAATTTTGTCATACTATGATGACTTAGATAGATTCAATGACTGAATAAGTTAGAGAATTTTAATTCAAAAGGAAATGATATTTCTCTTATATAGTAAAATGTAAGTATTTTAGATGTAAAGGAATATAAAAAGTTAATGATTCAAAATTTTAAAGATTCATAAGTTGTGATTTTAAGTATGAATCCATTGGGTGAGCTGTTTATTGTTGTTTATGATAAGATTCTCAACTGTAAGCTAAGAATGATAACCTGGTAAAACTTATTTTTCAAATTCAAATGTATGATTTTATAAAAGAGATATATCATGATATTTCAAAAATTATTCAAAGATTAAAAATAGATTGATTTAAATATTTAAATGAAGATTCACAATACTGAAATTATGGAGTTTATTTCGAAGCTGGAATAGCTGTTATTCAAAGGTATTTATGACTGATATTTCAAAGAAGAAAGTACATAATGACTATATGATATTTTCATTGAGAATATTATAGACCATTCTAACTAGTTTTATTCTAAATTATCAAAGGAGGAATTCTGCAAAAATTATTATTATTTTATGTATTATATATTGGTTTTCTAGACTAATCGAGAAGAGTTGCAACATGAAACACACATCAAAAGTTATAACCATAAAAAATAGCGAGAATTATATATATTCTTTATTTCTACCATTCAAACTAAAAGAAAGAGAAAAAGAAAAGGGATAATGGGAAGGAAGGAGAAGAAAGAAGATAATTGTTGTAGCTGTTGTGTTGTATTGAAGAACATGTCAAAATCCTTTTTCAAATTTTCACTTTGAAGATTTATATATTCTATAGAAGAAGACTCCACTATAAAAATATTTTGTTTAATGCTCCTTACATTACTTTAATTTCCACTACATATTTTAATTAAGAAAGAAGGATAATTCTACTAACTTAAAGAGGGAAGTTTTAAATTGGTGAATTTTTCAAAGGACTCAATTCATCCCCCTCTAGAGTCTTTATGTTCAACCTTTCTAGGAAAACAAGCGGTATCAGAGATTCTAATTTAAAGAGATTATTTTTTTTTGATTTAATAATCTAGTGAGAAAAAGATCCAACAAAGACAAAGACTGATTACAATGGATGATGTAAGAGAAGTCTTGTCTATGATTAGAGCTTTTTATTTCAATGGTGATAATTGTGGTTTCTAGAAATCTAGAATGATTATCTATTTGAAGAATCTTGGATTGAATGTATATGAAGTTGGTTAAATCCTACAAGATTCATGCAAGTAAACCTAGATTATGGAGCACTGATCAAGAAGTTTATTCACTACTACAGATAATGCTTTTCAAAGCACTAGAAAACACTTTTAACTGCACTAAAAAGTGTTGTTAATATCAGTGAAGATAGGAGGTGGGGTCTCATTTAATAGTGCTAAAAAAGCTCTGATAAAGGGTGTACTTTATCTGCGCTAAAAAAAGCACTAATAAAGGCCCCCCTTTATCAGCACTATTTTAGCACAGACAAAGGACACTTTTTATCAGCGCTCAAAATAGCATTGATAAAGTGGGAAATTATTAGTTCTCTAAATAATGCTGATAAAGGGGGCCTTTATCAAAACTTGAAATAGTGCTTATAATGGCCTAAATCCATGTGATGTGCTATTTATATAACAACACACCCACCATAACAAAGTCGCAAACACAACACCTACACACACAACAAATACACACACCACCTGCACATCACACACAAGAACAAAGAAGCGCACACAAGAAAAAATAAGCACACAAAAGGGTTTGGAAAACAATTCTATATACATTTCAAACAATGTTTTATATAATTACATTTACAATTATCCAACAAACAATTAAAAAATTTAATGTTTCATCCTTTGAAAACTGTGATCCCCTCTCAAAAATGTCTGCCCATGGTATTAGTTTCCAAAAAAATCATCCCAACTCAAGAAAAAGGTTCCACCTATACAAGAAAACAAATATTATGTTAGTAATACTATAATTAAATAAATTAAACATTAATCTAAAAGAATACATTAATAAAATGTCAATTTTTAGTAAAAAAGACACATTTGAAGTTATACCGGTCGTACCATGCATCTGATTTAGGTGTGGTTGATTTCTACACATCAAAAATTACTTATGGATCGTTGTCCTAAAATATCAAAACAATCCTAAGGTGTTTTCTTGGTTTTGAGTATGCCCCTTGTTTTTTACTAAAATTAATATCAAATTTAAATGACATATTTGGATTTAAACTGGTCACATCATTCGTTGGATTGAGGTGTGGTTGATTATTATACATAAAAAATGACTCATGTATCATTTTTCTAAAGTATTAAAATAATCCAAATGGTTTTCTCTCAGTTTTGAGTATGAAAGTTGTGTTTTTTTACTAAAATATCATTTCAAACTAGAAACACCCATTTTGAGTCATACTGGTCACATCATGTGTTAGTTTGAGGTGAGACTACTTTATACACATCAAAAAAGGACTTATGAATCACTCTCTTAAATTATGAAGACAATAAGAGGGCATTTTCATTGTTATTAGTGAGTGAAATGTTTTGAGCTAAAATGTCAATTTTAAACTAATAACATACACTTTTAGTCATAATGGTCACACTGTGAATCGGATTGAGGTGCGATTGATTCCTACACATCAAAAATGACTCATGGATCATTGTCTTAAATTATTAAAACAATCTGAATGTGTTTGATCGATTTTCAGTATGTCACTTGTTCTTTTTTACTTAAATTAATGTCAATTTTAAATAAAAACACATTTGAATTTATATCAGTCACATTGTTCATTGGATTGTGGCATGGTTAATTACTACATGTCAAAAATGACTCATGAATCATTGTTTTAAGGTATCAAAACAATCCAAATGTGTTTTCTCAGTTTTCAGTATGTTAGTTGTGTTTTTTACTAAAATATCATTTCAAACTAGAAATATGATTTTTAAGTCATACCGGTCACATAATGCATAGATTTGATGTGAGTCTACTTAATACATGTCATAAACAACTTAAGAATCACTTTCCTAAATTATGAAGACAATCAGAAACCGTTTTCTTGTTTTTTAGTGCGTGACACGTTTTGAGCTAAAATGTAAATTTTAAACTGATAATTGACACTTTTAGTCATACCGGTCACACTGTGCATCAGATTGAGGTTCGGTTGATTCCTATACATTAAAAATGACTTATAGATTGTTGTTCTAAAGTATCAAAATAATCTGAATGCATTTACTCGGTTTTCAATATGTTAGTTGTTCTTTTTACTTAAATCAATGCCAATTTTAAATAAAAAGACACATTTGGATTTATACCAGTCACATCGTACATTGTATTGAGGTGGGGTTGATTCTTACACATCAAAAATGACTCATGGATTTTTTTTCTAAATTATCAAAATAATATGAATGCATTTTCTCAGTTTTCAGTATGCCAATTATGTTTTTTTACTAAAATTAATGTCAATTTTAAATAAAAAGAGACACTTTGAGTCATACCGGTTGCAATGTGCGTTAGATGGAGGTGTGGTTGATTCCTACACATCAAAAATAACTTATAGATAATTTTAATAAAGTATCGAAACAATACAAATGCATTTTCTCAGTTTTTAGTATGCCAGTTGTGTTTTTTTACTAAAATATCGTTTCAAACTATAAACACACATTTTGAGTCATACTGGTCACATAATGCATCAGTTTGACATGAGATTTATTTATACACATCACAAAGAACTTATGAATCATTTTCCTAAATTATTAAGACAATCAGAGTGAGTTTTCTTGGTTTTCAGTGAGTGACACGTTTTGAGATAAATTGCCAATTTTAAAATGATAACATACACTTTTAGTCATACCAGTCACACCGTTCATTGGATTGAGGTGTGGTTTATTCCTACACATCAAAAATAACTGTTGGATAGTTTTCCTAAAGTATCAAAACAATATGAATGTGTTTTCTCAGTTTTCAGTATATCACTTGTTCTTTTTGCTAAATTTATTGTTAATTTAATATAAAAATACACACTTAAATTCATAATAGTCACAACATGCATCAAATTTAGGTGTGGTTAATTCCTACACATCAAAAATAACTTATAGATCATTTTACTAAAGTATCAAATCAATAATAATGCGTTTTCTCAGTTTTCAGTATGTCACTTGTTCTTTTTACTAAAAAAACTGACAAATTTAAATAAAAATAGTCACTTCAAGCCATACCAGTAATATATTCATGCTATTTGTGTACATTATTCCATCAGGTATGCTGCCCATTCATTTCTAAACAAATATATATCATTTTGTGAATAGGATTCTTTTCTAAAATTATGGTAGTACTGAAAAAATATAAATACACAAAGGATTAATAAATATTTTAAAAGAAATAGTAATTATCTTTGAAAATACCTCTTCATGGATGATGATTTGTTCATGGAATACGATCTCTTTCATAAATTTACACACACAATAACTACAATATTTTCTGTTTGTTTGTTTCAGACACTGTATAAATATTGAGAAAAATAAGTAATTTTTTTGATATGTGTGTTTTGTAGTTCCTTGAAACGTGTGTTCTAGTTTTAAGAATCACTGCTTCTGGGCGGTTTCCATTGGATTTATTCATGGAAACAGAAATTTCCAACAGTTATTTATCCAAAAGGGACCTACTTTCCAAAGGCATGCGTTTGTTAAGTTTGAAATTTATGATACTTAGGAACCTGCATTGGTCGAGATGATGGGAGGCCGAACTCATCACACCCTTTTGGGAGGAATTATTTTCTAATTGAGGACTCTATTTATAATTTAAGATATTTTCATGAATCCTTATTAATTCACCAAATATAACATAATTTTCCCTTATAATTTTCAATCACTTAATAACATGTGTAAAATTTAGAATCATTAGTATGTATTAAAGGTTCTTCATTAATAGAGATATCTGTATGTATTCGAGGTTCTCCATAAATGGTATCCTCTTATATACTATTAAGAGATTCTTCTAATCATCATTACGATGATACTGGTTTTCAATCCACTCAGTGGGGCACTCTGGAATTTACTGTCATCCATGGAGATGAAGGTTTGTTTTGATATTGGGATTGTACCCATGAAATGGGTTACCTACGTATACTTGTGAAAGGAATCAGAACCCATGTAGTTCGGTGCCGCTTAATGGGACACATCATGCCTTGTAAGGTCATGTGATAAGGACCTAACCATACAGTTTAATGTCATGTGGTGAGTACATCTAAGCGAAAGGTTCTTAGTCAGAGTTTGATGTGGGACTTATGTCGAAATAGCCCAATGAACTTGGAACGGATATGGGTTTTTAAGTTGTATTAGACCCTTTTGGGAATATGGCCCAAGGAGAACAAGATTGATTTGAGATGTTGGGTTTGAAACTCAAGGAGGCTTCCTATGTATCCCATGCAGATGGGAATCAAAGACTATGTAGTTTGTTAAATCTCATAGGAGAGTATAGTTCATTGAGAGAAATGATTTTGGGCTTAATTCCTGAAAAGGATGCCTTGAAGATTTTGGGGATTTAATTTGGGGCTTATTCCTAAGGAGGATTCATAGATTAAGGGAATTCGGGTTGGATTTCTGGAGAGGATATCCAATGATCTCGGGCCCTGGAAAGGCTTCCTATGTATCCTGGTTTGAACAGGAATTAGAGTTCTCGTAGTTCATTCACTGTGAGTGTTTGTGCACATGTTGTAATCATCACAAATCTCTAATCCCATGTGAGTCATGTTCAATTTGAGAAAAAATAGGATGTGAAAGATTCAACAATGACACGTACACTTTTCCTCCTCTGCTGGTGGAGGAGGGAGAGCCTACGGTGGCCAGGGTGGATGAGGGTGAGGCGATGAGCTTTCACTCTATTCACTTTACATTGGACAAGGGACCAATGAAAGGAAGAAGGGATGAAGGTTAGGGGCTTTCACTAGGATAGATGCCCTAAAATTGATCCTGGCATGGGAGATGGACTTTTCATTCACTTGAATGGAAAATCAAGTGTGAACCTTACCTTCCCTCCTAGAAGACCTGAGGTTCTGGGTCTCTTTGACAAGGGAGAGGTCAGGACCCAAACCATCCTCCAAACTGGGAACTTCCCAACACTGTTCCTAGGAGAAAGTTCCATGTGACTGTGGATATACAAACCCACAGACAGTCCATGAATCCTAACCCCATCGTGAAACAAATGTGGAAAACCTCTGACTGCGGATATACAAACCCAAATAGGAGACATGCTGCTGTTCCTTTCCCAAAGGTTTGATAAGTCAGGAGGTTTTGATAGAGGTATCAACAGAATCCCTTTCAAACAAGGGAGAAAATAAAGAATAATCCTTTCCATGAATGGATTTGAAGAGGGATTTATGGATTTTAGACTGAAGAGAGTAAGTGAATCAAAGAGGGGCACCCAAGTAGAGAAGGGCACACAAGTATGAGCGAACAAGTAGGTTTGGGTGACCTGATATTCACTTAAGAGATGAATAACCTGTATGGAAATACTTGGGTGAGACCTGGATCAAGCCTTAGAAGTATTCACAGGTGATCCTAGAAGTGGGGCGCTCAAGTTCTTGTGAAAGGAGTAGGTGGCGCGCAAGTGTTCCTGATTTTGGGAGGTTGGGCGCTTTAAGCGCGCAAGTGTTATGGATTTCAAACACTAAAAGGACTTAAGTCCTATGAACCTCCTTCAATTCTTCTACTTTATGTGTTAATGAAATACCTTTAAAGTTTTAGAGGACTTGGGTGAATCACTAGAGTGAACAGAGCAGTAATTGGGTTTCAGGGAAATTTTTCCATACAAATGAAGGCCCCAAGGGTCTATTTATAGGAAAAAATAGGACCTTGGGTGAAATGGAATTGGGCACGCAAGTAGACTACGTGACATATGGGGGCACGCAAGTAGGTTTCACAACATATAGGGTCACATAATTATTCTATGCACCGACGCCCTTTTTGCATGACTAGGGCGACCCAAAGATCATGCCTTTACAAAACTTGATTTTCTTCATGTATTTTCCCCACTTCTTTCTATGGTATTTCCCTTTGTCATTTCATTTTTAGAATCTATGAAAAAAATGGAGTGTCAAAAAAAGCACCCCCCCTCAGAATTGGATCTGGAATAAAAAGAGGATCCTATACTAAGGTCAATTAATGAAGGAGAAATAAGAGAGTACTAGGGCGCACATGTTTTATGTGCGTAGAACAACTAGTCGCGCAAGCTGATAGCAAGCAGGATTCTAGCACGTAGGGTGACGTCCATCGCTTATATATAGAAGTTTCACTTCCGAGAAAAGCCTCACGACTTCCATAATTTCATATTTTGATGCGTAAGTCTTCTTTCACTTAGACACTTCTGTTTCTCCGTGCTTCTTCTGTATGTTTTTAGTTGTACGCTATAACTGGTTTGCGACTATTGCTTTCCATTTTTCACTTGAGCTTCAATTTTTATACTTGCGTTCCTTAAAGCCTTTGCCATTTTTTTCAATTATTTTATCAAATATCAAAAATAAACTTACTTAAAAGATTATTTTCTATCCTTTTGCAGGTTCAATGGCTCCCAAAATAATTGGAACTGCTGATGAACTAGCCAGTAAGAGGATTGATGATATGATGAATGTTGTCGATCATGACTACTTCAATGTTTACGGCACCACCCTTCCAAACTTAGCAAAATATTTAAAGAACTATTATTTCAACTTTCCCCAAAGCACCTATCTGACTTTGTATAGCTATGTCCATTTGCAAGATGTTAATATTCCAGACCCAAAGTGTTGTACCTCTCGAACCCCTCAAGGTTTTATTTTCATGATCACAATCACCCTCATATTTATCTAATCCTCTTTCAAGTGTTTTTGGTTGATAGGAATCAAATCAGGTGGCCAAGGAATTGGGCCAAGAAAGAAAGAAGGCAAAGTGGACTGAAATTCAGTCCACCGGCCAACCGGTGGCTTCACCACCGGTCAGCCGGTGGAGCCTGGACAGAAGGCATCCTTCTGTCCAGACCACCGGCCAGCCGGTGGCACACCAGCGGCCAGCCGGTGGCACCTGCATTCAAGAGGAACCCACTGCCTCCCCACCGGCCAGCCGGTGGCCTCAGCACCGGCCAGCCGGTGGCACCCAGCAGAATAGTGCCAGCTACTGCCTCACCACCGGCCAGCCGGTGGCTCTGGCACCGGTCAGCCGGTGGCCCCTGGACAGGAATCCAATGACTTTTTGCAAACACCGGCCAACCGGTGGGACTGTACCGGCCAGCCGGTGGACACAGTCAAACTAGCCGTTGGGCTGTTGACCAGCCTGTCCACTTGGCTCCCAACGGCTCTTTTAGCCTCTCCAACGGCTCCGAAGCCTCCCCAAGGGTTCCATGCCTATAAATAAAGGCCAAGGAAGCCCCGGACACCTACCGGAACTATTGTGAAGCCAACGGACACTTTTTCCATCATTCGGCAATCCTCCGGCGAGCCACTTCAAAGGAACTCCAAGTGCTCCAACCAACTTCCAATCCAAGGAGCACCTCAAGAAGCTTGGGAGAGCACGCTACATCAACTCCATCATACCTTGGCGCCCAAGTCTTCCTCACATACGGGTTTTATTGTTTTACTCTTTTTGAGCTTTAATTTTGGGTTTGTGCCTACAAACCCCAACTACTTTTCTATCCCTCCTTCTTTTGGGTTTCACACCACCACTAAGGTGTGAAAAGGTTTCCAAGCTTTCCTTTAAATAGCTTGAGACATAGGTGAGCTATCCTTCACCTGTAAGAAGGATAGTGGGTTCTTGCTAAACCATTAAAAGCAAGTGGGTTCTTGCTAAACCACAAAAAGCAAGCTGTAATAGGTCCTAGTGCTACCTCAAAGCCTAGTGGGTTTCTTGCTAAAACCATTGAAAAGCAAGCGGTAGGAATCTCTCAACGGTTGAGTTGGGAGCGGAGACGTAGGCCGGGTTTTGGCCGAACTCCGTTATCAATTTCGTGTGTCTTGCCTTCTTTATTTCCGCTGCATTTTTACTTTGATTTTTGATTTATTAATCATTTTTTAAAAAGGCAATTCACCCCCCCTCTTGCCATCATTCCCCGTGTTTTTCCGACCCAACATTTGGTATCAGAGGACGTATTTGAATAATTCCTTAACCGGTTTCAAATTAAAGATCCTATTTTTTTGATGGCTTCTACCGCTTCTTCTTCTCAAACTCTTGAAGGACATTCTTTGGATCGTGCTCCATTCTTTGATGGAGCCGATTATTCTTTTTGGAAAACCCGCATGACCACTTTTCTTAAAAGCATTGGTTATCCTATTTTTAAAATTGTCATGCATGGTTATTCACTTTCTTCTCCCGATGAGTCTAAATGGACCCCCGCCGACATTGCAAATTTCGAGCTTGATGGCAAAGCCCTGAATGCTCTTCATTGCGGGTTAGATAGAAATGTTTTTCATTGTATTTCTTCGTGCACATCTTCTTATGATATTTGGAAATTGTTAGAACTAACCTATGAAGGTACTAGCATGGCTCAAAAGCGAGAACCCGCTCGAAAGCAAGAACCCGAGGCAAAATCCGTACCCGCTTGCCCACTTCACAAGAAAAGGGCCAAGAAGAAGAAGAAGAAGGCTTTAAAGAAAACTTGGAGTGATAGCTCTTCCTTCTCTTCTTTCTCCTCGAGCGACAATGGTAATAATTGCCTAATGGCAAAACATGAGGTATCTTCCTCCTCTTCCTCCTCTTCCTCCTCTTGCTCTTCAAATTCAAATTCTTTCAATCATTTGTCTTATGAAGAACTCCAACATGTTAGGGACCAACTTGAAAATGGTTTTCATGAACTTTCTTCAAAATTTGTTTCTTTGAAAAAGAATTTCAAAAAACTCTCCTCCGAAAAAGAACAACTTCTCAAAGAGAAGGAGGAGATGTCCCTCAAAATCCAAAATTTCCCAAATGTTGATTATTTGGAATCAACCATCAAGGACCTTAGAGAATCCCTAGCCAAATTCACCCAAGGAGAACAAAATCTTTCAAATTTGCTTGGTTCCCAACGAATTTCTAGAACCACCAATGGACTTGGCTACACCAACCAAGCCTCCTCCTCCCATGCACCCACTATTTTTGTAAGGGGGAGCTCCGAATTTAAATTTTGTAACTATTGCAAAAAACCCGGGCACATGATATATGAATGCGATTGCAAAAACGCCCGGTACGGTCAAACCAAATCTTTTTTCTTTTCGGATGAATTTTATAGGAGAAGACCCGCCATGAGACAAGTTTGGATTGAAAAATCCCTTCTTGCGAGTCTCTCCGGGCCTAAAATCATCTCTTTTCAAAATCCCTCTCCCCGGTGACCTTTTGTTTTTATTTAGGGGGAGTTAGGATCTTTTAAGTTTTTTTTGTAATTTCAAAATTTTCGATTCCAACTTTCAATTTCAACACTTGGTATCAAAATTTTCATTTCAAAATATTCAATTCGAATTTTTCATTCAAATCTCTCAATTCTTTTTTGATTCAAAACTCTCAATTTCAAAAATTTCATTTGGTTTCAAATTTCAAATTTCAATTGGTTTTTGATTCAAAACTTTCAATTCAAACTGTTATTCAAATTTTCATTTCAATTTTCATTTCAAAATTTTCAGCAATTGGTATTATTTTCAATTGGTTTAAAATCTTGATTTTCAATTTTTCCCTCAATCAAGTTTTATGCCCCACGCTATTTTGATAATCACAAAGGGGGAGAAATTTCTTGATTGATTGGGGGAGAATCCTTTTTCATCATGCTTTGCATTGCCTTTAATCTCAGTATTTTACATTGTTTGTTTCGGTGATTGTGATCATCAAAATAGGGGGAGATTGTTGTACCTCTCGAACCCCTCAAGGTTTTATTTTCATGATCACAATCACCCTCATATTTATCTAATCCTCTTTCAAGTGTTTTTGGTTGATAGGAATCAAATCAGGTGGCCAAGGAATTGGGCCAAGAAAGAAAGAAGGCAAAGTGGACTGAAATTCAGTCCACCGGCCAACCGGTGGCTTCACCACCGGTCAGCCGGTGGAGCCTGGACAGAAGACATCCTTCTGTCCAGACCACCGGCCAGCCGGTGGCACACCAGCGGCCAGCCGGTGGCACCTGCATTCAAGAGGAACCCACTGCCTCCCCACCGGCCAGCCGGTGGCCTCAGCACCGGCCAGCCGGTGGCACCCAGCAGAATAGTGCCAGCTACTGCCTCACCACCGGCCAGCCGGTGGCTCTGGCACCGGTCAGCCGGTGGCCCCTGGACAGGAATCCAATGACTTTTTGCAAACACCGGCCAACCGGTGGGACTGTACCGGCCAGCCGGTGGACACAGTCAAACTAGCCATTGGGCTGTTGACCAGCCTGTCCACTTGGCTCCCAACGGCTCTTTTAGCCTCTCCAACGGCTCCGAAGCCTCCCCAAGGGTTCCATGCCTATAAATAAAGGCCAAGGAAGCCCCGGACACCTACCGGAACTATTGTGAAGCCAACGGACACTTTTTCCATCATTCGGCAATCCTCCGGCGAGCCACATCAAAGGAACTCCAAGTGCTCCAACCAACTTCCAATCCAAGGAGCACCTCAAGAAGCTTGGGAGAGCACGCTACATCAACTCCATCATACCTTGGAGCCCAAGTCTTCCTCACATACGGGTTTTATTGTTTTACTCTTTTTGAGCTTTAATTTTGGGTTTGTGCCTACAAACCCCAACTACTTTTCTATCCCTCCTTCTTTTGGGTTTCACACCACCACTAAGGTGTGAAAAGGTTGCCAAGCTTTCCTTTAAATAGCTTGAGACATAGGTGAGCTATCCTTCACCTGTAAGAAGGATAGTGGGTTCTTGCTAAACCATTAAAAGCAAGTGGGTTCTTGCTAAACCACAAAAAGCAAGCTGTAATAGGTCCTAGTGCTACCTCAAAGCCTAGTGGGTTTCTTGCTAAAACCATTGAAAAGCAAGCGGTAGGAATCTCTCAACGGTTGAGTTGGGAGCGGAGACGTAGGCCGGGTTTTGGACGAACTCCGTTATCAATTTCGTGTGTCTTGCCTTCTTTATTTCCGCTGCATTTTTACTTTGATTTTTGATTTATTAATCATTTTTTAAAAAGGCAATTCACCCCCCCTCTTGCCATCATTCCCCGTGTTTTTCCGACCCAACACAAAGAACTATGTCCCACATTCTTGGTTTCAAGATTATACCAAATTCTTATCTACCAATGTTTCTGTTGGGGGCTCATTTAATAATTCTAGGACAGTAGAGAGAGCTCATATCATGCATCACAACCCATGTGCTTCAGATTTGAAAGCACACACACCCGAGCTGCAGCCACATTGTTATCAATCCATCTTTCAGGATTCTCATACGGATTGGTCCAAGGGTTGGAAGAAAAGTTTGGATTTCTTACCGGGAGGAGGTGTAAAACCTGCATGGATGTGGTTATACTGGTTTCGCAAGACCTGTGTAAAATTTATAGAAGACTTGAAAGGTGTTGGGATATATTAGGCTGTCTGGGTTGGGTAAACTTATGTGTACAGGAATGATGATTTCGTGCCGAAATTATTAAGATGATGGAGCCCAGAGACTAACTCCTTCCATTTAACACATGGAGAGGTAGGAATCACCTTTTGGGATACAAGATTTCCAAAGCTCCAATCCTTGGAGACATGTATGATGAGTTTATTCCTCCCAAGGTGACATGGAATGACTCAAAGAAGACACCATCTTTGGTTTGTGAGTTGATGAAAATATTTAACAAACTCAAGAAAACGACCACCATGAAGTCTCGTACCAGGAGGGATATTCATCCAGAGGAATGGATGCAAATATTTTTGATAAAGAAGAAGGAAAAGGGCCCCACATGCACCCGTCCGACTAGCTGTCCAAGGGTAGAGAAGAGAGGTACCCCTGACACCTTTTGGATAACATTAGATAAAGGAGAATTTAACAAATGGGGATATAAAGTCAACCCAAAAATTCCCACAAAGACACATATGGCAGGTTTCTTGGCCATGTGGATCAGCGTGTATTTGTTACCAGTCCGAAACTCTAAAGGAGGCGTGAGGCTAGGAGCCTTTGTTATTGCGTCCAAGTTGGCTGAGAAAGGATGGTAGGGTTGGCCACTCCTGTTTTGGCCAAAATTCATAGGAGCTTGTTGCACATTTACAGAGGGAAGTCTACTTTTAGAATAGAAGGACCAATACAAGTGTTATGGAAATGGATCGTTACTCACTTTAGAACTTATGCTATACCAAGTGGGGTGCATGTTTTTGGAAGTCCTTTCTAACCATTTGTTTAGGATTTTTCTGGTATTTCACCTTTATCTCTAAAAATTTATGACATCAAGTCCAGATTGAGCATGAATAAGGAGTTTCATCTCTTTCCTTATGGGAACCTACCTACGGGGTGATTTATTGATGATGGGATGGCCAGTTTAGAGTTAAGGTAATATATTCTAGCTTGAAAATATGGTGTACTGGCCACCATGATTGATGGTGAAATCATATGCGAGGCCTATGCTCCTTATAGATTTGTGTTTCAATTAAAATTTCTACAAAAAAATAATGTATCCCCTCCTATTCATGTCATATTAGAGAAACATCCGATGGTTTCCCGACAACTATGGTTGTTGACATCTGTAGAGAAGACCAGGGAAATATTTAATTTACCTATCGTTGATGCAGTAAGCAGATTGACTATCTGGTATGCCGCAAATTGGGTCGAATCTTACCCTGAAGGGGTATTAAATCACGTTGTCCCTTGAGTGGGGGTAAAGAGAAGTAGCATAAGGGAACCCCTTCATTTGGAAGGAAACTCATCATCATCAGGGGCTGACTCATGAGAGTCAGAGGGTGGAGGTGAAGATGCTTCAAATTCACTAAAGAGACCTCGTTCCAGATATAACCCCCCTTCCAGAGTTAAGAGAGCCACCCCATCGATCCCTACCGAAGCTGTATTGAGGCGATCTGGTCACCATCATTCTGAAGAGTGAAAAGTTCTATTTTCTAATCCCCCACTTGTGACTGCGAGGGTTGGAAAAAACTCAAATCTAAGGTTGCATGATCCTCTTCACAACCCTCTGACATACATTCTGAATATATACGACCAGAGGCTATTCAAATTTGGCAAAGTTTATACTGTGATGCTAAAACCATGTGGATGGATCTGTGTGAAGGGATGCATATTCTAGGAGTAGGGGATTTACGAGCTTCTTCTGACATTATTTTTAAGGACAATCCCAATGAGGTGAGTACCTACATTCAAGATATGAAAATGATCATATATGAAACCAATGAATCAATTTCCACCAAGAATCGGGTGAAGGAAATGATAGATCATGGTACCACTAAAGGGATTAATCCTTCATTAGATTAAGAATGGTGTGAATTTGTGGATCCTGAGTATGTAAGTTTATTTTTTTCCCACATTCTCTTATGCTTTGCAATTTGAATTTTAGTCAAAGCATTGTTACTCTGGGGAAATATCATTTTAACTTGAAAATGGTTAAAGGAAGAACAAATGAAGTTCCCTCTCCAAAATATAGCCCTGGAGGCACTGCTCTTGGAGCTATCGGATCAAACCGTGAATCGGGAGAAATATCTATGGTCCAACAGGCCATAGAGTATGAAATAGAGAGGGTATTTCAATCTCCAATACCTGTCTTTGGATATGATGATGCAAGCCCTGCTAAGAATTTGAAGAATCAAAAGCATTGAAGAAAGATATCCATGGTTAAGAGCTTTCTTAGTAGTGGTAAGTCTTCCTGATAATCATGAATTTTAGCCTTTATTCTTGAAAAAGTGTTCAAAATTCATAAATTACAGGGGATTCTTCTATTTCTTCTTTTAAAGAAAATACTGATAAGCTTCAAAGAACCATGGAGGGTGCTACTGAATAGAAACAAATTCCTGAAAATTTAGTGGTTCCTGAAGAGGAATTGAGGCCAAAGGAACCAATGTCTTCTCCCAACACTACTCTCGTTCCTGCTATCAGAGGATAGGAGGCTTCTAGTAAATCAAAAAATGCTCTATAGGACATCAAATGTAACAATAGTTGAATTCCATCCTTTGGTACTTTAGGTTCATCACATGAACCAGAACATCCAACAACGACTGATTCTGATCCCATAACTGTTGCTGAGAAATCTATTCGGGGTCAAAAGTTGTTGGAGGAAGGTTGCGAAGCAAACACGCCGAGTTCTCCCATGGGTGAGACTAACCTGGGATCTGGTATATCATTAGATGAAATGATGAACCTTAGCATGTCTTTTAAATAAATATTAGAACATGTTAATATACCAAATGCTTTAGAAGTTTTTGGAGTTCCTTGTATATAATCAACTGGATGTGAGTTTTCATTATTCATCCTGTTAATCTTCTTATGATTAAATTTCAAACCATGGTTGGTTGAAATATGCAGTTCCATCTAAAGAAACTGCTACCACAATGATACTTGAAAGAAGTATTGATATTAATGTCATTCCCATCATTATAGAGACATTGGCTCGGGTGAATCTTGAGACAGAAAATCTTCCTGAGATTCATTATGAAGATCTTGATCCAATTAAAGACAGCACTCCCCACCTAGAAACATCAAACAGAAATGTTGAAACTGAGAATATTGGGGAGGAGTCTTCTCAAGATGCTGACCTACTATTAGGTAAGCGATACTAATATTGTGATTGTACTCACTTTTGTTATCCCTTGAAGATAATCAGAAAAATAATTTTTGATTTACCATATAGGGATACCAACTTTAATGGTTAGGTTCGGAGGTGAAGCCTATGCATCAGCCCAAACAGTACTAGAAGGTGAAGCAACCATTGTTCAGGAAGGAGTAGGATAGGGCACTTATTTAAGTGCATTAATCCCATAATAAATCCCTCCTTATGATAGTGGTTCTGAATCAGACCCATAACTACAAAAGGATCTTCGTCTTGTATGTCGCAAAGCAAGGAAAAATATATGGAAGATAATATTTGAGATTCCCTTGAGTAATTGAATTCAATAATTCCACGTCTCTCATCTTTATTTATCACACTAGGATTTGGTGGTTTTGAATATCATGAAATTCATACTGTAGTGAAAGAGATTATTCGAAGGAGGGAGTAAGAGAAAAGGCATTTGTAAGACTTGATAAAAGCTAAACTGTTGATCAACACCAAATAATTCCAAGCAGCGCTGTCCCGAGATGAGGCTAATCATATGGAAAAGTTGAAGGAACTGAACCAGAAGATCAAATAAAAGACCGTTCAACAGCTGTGACTTCAAAAAGAATTATATATCATTATAGGGGAGCTTGACCAGCTTCATATCTCATTAGGAGACGTCCATAAGGATGGTGAAAAATCCATTGCAAATGCTAGAAAATCACTTCATCATGATAAAGAGAGTGGAACTAGTCAAATAAACGAGCTTCAATGGGTAGCTGATGGGGCTCAAGAGGCTGTTAACCAAATAAGAAGCTATGTAGAAAACCTTTTGTGATTTTTAATAAGAGAGAGACTCCAATTTGTGGATGATCCTATGTGAAAAGTTTGTTATAAATGAAATGAATTTTGTATTTAATCATATGCGTTTTCATTCTATCTAGATGCTTTTGTTTTACCTAAGCCATTGGGCCTAGTAAGCACAATTTTATTTTTTCTAGGGTTATATAGACAACCCCACAAACTTTGTATATTTTGAATTTTTATTGATCAATATTACCTAAATCATACAAAATGTACGTTTAGTGATTTGAGACTCGAATTTTGTTTAGAGTTCCCTTTGTGGGTTGTCAATCTAGTGAGTACCATGTCTCTTGTTGTTTTCAGTTTAGAGTCATGCATGTTGGACTACAAAGGGATATTGTTTAAGGTCGAATAGCTTTGACCATAAATTTGAAATTAGATCCCAAACAAGACTCAATGACTAATAATTTATTTTAATATTCTTTTAAATACTTCTAAGAGGAATCTTGAGCCATGATTTCTATGGTCACCAAATTTAAAACTTGTATCAATATAAGGGATGTCTCTTCCAAGAATGAAGTTACCGTTATTTGAAAAACCTATTATGGGGATTGTGTTATGTAGGTCCAGTTAGGGCATATGCTAGATATCCAAATAGTGTCATCTTTTAACTGTCAAGAATATTATGTAGGAAACTTATACAAGGCCACCTAAGGGAACATACTACATAGTCAAGCAAAATATCTCTTAGAAATTTAAAATCTTACTACTGATAGATATGGGAAAATAAGATTTGGGTGACTCAAGACCACAGTGGGTGGTTTTGCCAAGGAAAGGAATTTTGAGAATCAAAAGGGCTGTTTTTAGGCCGATATATATCATGAATAGTAAAACCATTTCTATACAAATTTGGTGTATGAGGAATGATTAAAATTTGTCAGAAAGAAGAATTTCTAATATCATATTTTTCAGTTTTAAGTCATGCAGTGAGGATATTGTACTATGCAGTTTTAATTCATGCAGTGAGGACATTGTTTGGCTTTAATTTAAGGTCTTTAGCTTTGACCAAAGGTACGAGACTCTCTCAATTTATAGATAATTGTTTGGAAACATACTATCATATTCAAGTATGGAAGGGACATTTGTAAACCATGATTTGGGAATTTTTAAATCTGAATAATGATATGGAAAAAAGGGCTAAAGGCGTTAGAGGAAGTCTTTTTCAAGAAAGAAGTTACCATTATTTGAAAAAACTGTTATGGGGGTTGTGTTATGAAGGGCCAACTAGGGAATATGCTAAATAGCCAAATAGTGTCATCTTTTGACTGATAGGCCTGTTATGTAGGTAAATTATGCAAGGCCACCCAAGGGAATGCGCTACATAGTCAGACAAAAGAGCTCTCAGAAGTCTGACATTCTATTTCTAAAATACAAAGAAAGTTTATGGAGATTCATATTTTCCAAAGCATAGATTTTAGTTTATGGAGAAAGGCACCTGAATATGGAGAGGTAATTTCCAACCAATATTTCCAAAGAATCATATGAATAATACTTCTACGAAGGTCTGACCCAAACGTAGGAAGTATGGTGTTTGTAGTTTTAGGTCATACAACTAAGACTAGAAATGGAAACAATATATGATATGTGGTCAAGTGATTCAAGGTTATTTCATATTTCTTTGAACACATGGAGAGAGGGATGTGTAAATCATGGTCTTGAAGAATTTCAAATCGAAATAAATATAATGGGACAAATATACATGAATGACTGTTTTAAAATACATATTCTTGTATATTGTCATCAAAGTTTGAAGGGGAAAAAGACACTATAACCAATAATGAAATTACCATCATTTGAAAAACCCATTATGGGGGATGTATTATACAGGAAAAAATGAGGCATATGATGCATATCCAAATAGTGGCATCTTTTGACTAACATGTCCGTTATGTAGTCAACTTATGAAAGGTCACCTAAGGACACATACTACACAGTTAGGCAAAATATTTCTCAGATATTAGAAACTCTGTCACTAGAAACTGTAAGAAAGATTATAAATATCTGAAAATATTCAAGATTAAGAGTGTGAAATATGTAATGGGGTAATGATCAAATCACATGATAAATATTCGAACCAATATTGGCCATGAGTTTGAAGTCCTTTACATAGATCTGACTCATATGTAAAATGGAGACTTTCTTTGTTTCCTTTGAATTAATATTGTGATGTGTAGTTTAAAGTCATGTAGTGAGGACATTAATAATCCCAAAAGGAATCGAGACACCTTATTTATATAGAGAAGTATTTTACCCAATTCCTAATCTCATGTGATCTATGCTCAGTGTGAGAAACAAGGAGTAGTAAAAGTTTTCTTTTGTAACACAAAATGAAACATACATGAGGAAAAAGAGTACTATAATTAAGTGATGGCTGATCCAAGTCATAGGATATGGGATCAATACGTATCTTGTTGGATCAAGAATCAAGCCAAATGTAGTTATTAGATTTCCATCCAGTTTAACATCATACGGTAAGGATGAAGATAAACTGATGTGAAAAGAAAGACATATCATAGCTGTACTAAGGGATAAAACCCAAGTGTCACTATGTGTCTTTCCAGGGGCAAGAATTAAGCCATGCGTAGTTATGTAAACATTCTCTATACAGGTTTGATTCTTATATATAAGGAATAAATGGTTTTTTTATATTGTGGCTAGGACCAAGATTGGAGATCTAAAAATCTCTACGTATCTCATATAGATGAGAATCAAGCCATATGTAGTTCTTAAAACAATCATTTCCCACACCAATCGAGTTTTATATAGGAGTGTTTCCCTCTAGAATCAGGGATGACCTCATTGATTGAAGGTTCAAACATTCCAATCGGTTTCTAATGGGTTTGTTCGTAGAACCGAAAACATCCAATGATTCCATATCCATTTGGACCTACTTTCCAAAGGTAGTTGCTCATTAGTTGTGGAACGATGAGGCTTAGGAATTTGCATTGGTCGAGAGGATGGGAGGTCGGACTCATCACACCTTTTTAGGGGAATTATTGTCTACTCCGGGACTCTCTTTATAGATTTAAGTTATGTTCGTGAATCCTTATTATATTACCAAGTATAAAATGAGCTTTCCTTTAGATCTGACAATCAATGATTGATATGTAGGAAATTTAGAGAATCTTTTATATTTATTCGAGGTTATTCATCGATGAAGAATCATCTGTATTTGTTAGAGATTCTTAGTTGATGGTATTCTTAAAATACATAAAAGTCTCTTGGTCATTATGATGACCATACTGGTTTTAAAGGCACTCAGTGGGGCACTTGAAGTTTATTGTCATTCAGGAGGACATGGATTATTTCAGAATTGGGATCATACCCGTTGATGGGCTACCTATGTATCCTTTGTTTTGGAAAAGGAATCAAAACACACGTAGTTTGAATAAGGGAGTATGATGTTTATGATTGATGGCTCAAATAAAGATGTCATAATTACTTTTACACTCTAAGCTTACGTGAGTCATGCTCGGTGTGAGAAACAAGAGGTATTGGTAAAACCAGACAATTGTTCCATGAAAGATGCAATCATAAGAAATGATGTGGGGATTATGTATGTATGACTGCCCAAAATAGACGAGGATTAAGATTTACTTTAGGGAAGAAATCCAGGAATAGGGTCTATAAAGGTATATGTACTTTATGGAGATTTGGATACTCTAATCTTGGGACTTACTCCTAAGGAAGATGCCCAAGTTAGGAGGGGACTTATGATTGGGTTTTATTCCTGAGAAGGAATCCAAGATCAAAAGGAAATTAAGACTGGGGATTACTCCTGAAAAGGAGGCTCATGTTAAAGGGATTTGAAAATTAAAGGGACTTGGGGCTTACTCCTAAGGAGGAGGCCCATATTTGAGACTTTAAGACTGGGGCTTACTCCTAAGGAGGATTCCCAGATTAGGGGACTTGTGACTTACTCCTAAAGAAGATGCCCATATTTGAGACTGGGGCTTACTTCTGAAAAGGAGGCCCATATTTGAGAATTATGACTGGGGATTATTCCTAAAAAGGAGGCCCATATTAGGGGATCTGGGTCTTACTTCTGAAAAGGAAGCCCATATTTGAGAGTGAGGATTACTTCTGAAAAGGAGGCCCATATTTGTGACTGGGACTTACTCCTGAAAAGGAGGCCCATATTTGAGACTGGGGCTTACTCCTGAAAAGGAGGACCATATTTGAGACTGGGGCTTACTTCTGAAAAGGAGGCCCAGGTTAAAGGAATTAAGGTTTGGGGATTACTCCTGAGGAGGATGCCCATAATTTGGGGAATTATGACTGGGGATTACTCCTGAAAAGGAGGCCCATATTAAGTATTCTCTCATTTTAAAGGATGAGTTTGAATGAATGAAATCTCAATCTTTAGTGACATAAAGATGTGTAAATCACTAGATTTTTAGAGATGTTCCATGGAGTTCCTTTTATATAAGGAATTCAAATCAATAAATCATGCCATAAATGGCTTTGAAGAGTGTCTTGAAGACTGAATCTTGAATAGGAGAGGTGGAATGGAATAAGAGGGGTGAAATGAGCAGGAAAGGCACCCAAAAAAGTAGGGGCGTGCAAGTCCTGACAGGCGCGCAAGTACTGTGTGGGCGCGCAAGTCCTTGTCGTGAAGGTATACCTGCGTGGCACATGGGTACTTGCGCGATTTTCATCCCTTAGATCCATATTTGGGCGATCCTTGATCAAAGCCTTTAGAATCATCCCTAGAGGCTTTCCAGAAGATGGCTTGGAAGTTCTGATGAAGAAGTAGGATGACGCGCAAGTGTGTCCATTTATCTTAATGGTAAAACCACTTAGGCATGCAAGTGTTAGTGAATTCTAACACTTAGACCTCAGTCCTCTTGTTTAGACCTTCCATTCTAGGTAAAGAATTACCTTATAAAAGTTCGGAAGACCTGAAGAAGAGACTTGGGCGTTCAGAGCTCTGTCTGTGAATTCTGGAAAAATTCCTCCCATGGGGGGCCCACCGGGGGGTATTTATAGGCTGGAGAAGACCCTGGGTAGTTTTCAAAGAGGGCGCGCAAGTCACTTGCGTGACCATTAGGTGGCGCGCAAGTATACTTGCGCGACAGTGAGGGAACTTGCGCGACCCAAAGTTATTTGACTCCTTTTTCATTCCTTTTTCAATTTTTGATGTTTTCTTCAAAGGATGAATTAATTTTGTGCTAAGGCATTTCCCTTTTCATTCATTTAGACTCTGTGACAGAAAGGAGCGTCAAAAAAAGTCCCCCCTCAGAGTTGAATCTGAAAGAAATGAGGATGTGACTCTGAGGAAAAGAAGAATTGACTCAATTTTTTGACAATTTATCTAAAAATATATTACCATATTAAAGTATGATGGAAAATATGTTAACTACGACTTAAGAAAATTTGAATATGAGGAATGATATGAAAAAGAGCTAAAAAGGCGTTATAAGAAGTAGTTCCCAAGAATGAAGTTACCATTTTTTAACAAACCCGTTAGGGGGTTGAATTATGCAGGGCCACCTAAGGGCATTGGCTGCATAGTCAAATAAATAGCATCTTTTGGCTGACAGGTCCGTTATGTAGAATACTTATGCAAGGCTGCCTAAGGGAACGTGCTGCATATTCAGGCAAAAGAACTCTCAGAAATTTACTTTCCTAGTGCTAAAAAGCTCGTGAAAGTTTATGGAGATTCAAATTTTCCAAAGTATAGAGTTTGCTGTATAGAAAGAGGTACTTGAATATGGAGAAGATATTTCCAAACAAGATTATCAAAGAACTAGATGGATATCACTCCTACGAAGGTCTGACCCAAACGTAGGGAAGGAGAATATAAACCATAGACTTGAATACTTTCAGATCATGAAAAAGGATATGGGACAAATATTTTAAGGATGACGATTTTTTTGGATCCCTACATACTGTCATTTAAGAACAATAAGGAAAAAAGAGGCTTTTTTCCTAAGAATGAAGTTACCAGTATCCAACAAACCCATTAGGGGGTTGAATTATGTAGGGCCACCTAATGGCATTGGCCGCATAGTCATATAATAGTATCTTTTGGCTGACAAATCTGTTATGGAGATTGTTTATGTAAGGCCGCCTAAGGGCACGTACTGCATAGTCAGGTAAAAGAACTCTCAGAAATTTGACATTTTTGTGACTAAAAGTCAAGAAAAGGGTTATAAAGATCTGAAAATATTTAAGGTTAGGATTATGACACATAAAGATGGGTATTGTCTAATGTATACAGAGATACACAGATCAATGCTAACCATAATCATGTTGTGGCTGGGTCCTGAATGGAAATGTTGGACTTCACTACGTATCCCATAAGGATGGGAATCAAACCATACGTAGTTCTTGAACTACATTTTAACATCGTGTGGGAAAAAAGGATTAGAGATCTTAGTTTAGGGTCATAGAGCTTGGACCATTATAAGAAATACACAGTGTGTGTTTTCATGGGGACTTTTTAGCTAGGGGACTGAAAGTGGAATTTGGGGTTAGGCCCAAAAGACTTAGGGCTGGATTCTAGGGACACTCGAACATTCCTACGTATCCCATAAGGATGGGAATCAAGCCCACATAGTTCTAGAAATACCCTCTGTACAAATTTGTTTCGTACATGTGAAGGGTGAAAAGGGACTTTAGTACAATGATGGTTTAACCCAAGATAAAAGGTTCGGGCATTTCCATGTATGCACGCAGTTTTTGGAATGAAACATGATTTAAAATCAATGTAAATAATGATTTCCTCTCAGGTGAGGGTATAAAAGAATGTTATAGTTTATTGCCATACTGGAAAAAAGTGTTGTATAGTTTGACGTCGTATAGCAAGGACGAAAGTGAACCAATGTAAATATATTGATTCTAGGGGCGGTTTCACGAATTAACATCATATGAGATGGAGGTGAACCGATGTGAAGAGATTGGTTTTGGGCATGAACCTTGGGAGGTTGCCTACGTACCCATCCTAGAAGGCAGGGATCAAAGTCTGCATAGTTCAATTAAAGAATGAATTAATGATCAAGTTGTTCTTGGGGACAATGACCTAAAAAATGATGTTGGGACTTATGCGTGGTTAGTAGCCCAGAGAGAGTGTTATGGTTGAAATTTTCTCTAATCTCACGTGATTCATACTTGGTGTGAGAAACAAGAGGTAACAACAACCTTAACGATGCACAATTTAATGTCATGTAGGACATATAAAGGGACTATGCAGTTTAAAGTCTTGCAGTTAGGACCATTGGTGCTGCACAGTTTAGTGTCATGTAGCAGGGACAAAGTATAGTTCAATGTCATGTAGGACGTATCAAAGGACTTTTTGTACAGTTTAGCGTCATGTTGTTAGGACGATGGGGACTACACAGTTTATTGTCATGTTGGACAAAAATAGGACTGTGCAGTTTAATGTCATGCAGTAAGGACAAAAGAGTACACCATTTAACGTCATGTTGGTCGTATTAGGAACTTTTTCATAGTTTAATGTCATGTTGGATGAAAGTGCGAATAGTTTAAGGTCATATGCATGGACTGTGGATGGTTCAGTTTAACATCATGTCGGACGGAAGGGGGACTGTGCAGTTTAATGTCATGCAGTGAGGACAAAGTAGGGATTTGTTTTTCATTTTAACATCATGTGGGACGAAAGTAATACAAATAGTTTAAGGTTATATGCATGGACTGTGGATTATGTAGTTTAACGTCTTGCTGGATGGTGGTGCAGTTTAAGGTCATACCGGACCATTGATGATATATTTTGTGTTTATACAAAATACTTCTTCAAAAATATGGCATTGGTTGGAGTAGTGATGAGTTCTCCATCCATTGAGATTAAATAATAAGCTCTATTGGAGTAGACCCTATGTATTGAGTAAGGTCCTTCCCATTTTGGCTCAAGCTTGGGAGGTTTCTTTCCTGGTATCATTGGAGTTCTGATAACTAATACCAATTCTCCCTGAGTGAATGAATGAAGACGAACTTTTTTGTTAAAATCTCATGTTATTCGATTCTGATAGAATTCCAAGTGGTGAAAAGTGCATAATCTTTTCTCATATAATCGTTCCAATTAATTCAATCGCTTTTGAGATTGTTCATCTGTAGATGATTGATCACAAATGGAAACTCTGAGCGAGGGTAGTTGAACTTCAATTGGCAAGACTGCTTCCGTTCCATATACCAATGAATATGGAGTTGACTGCGTTGCAGTGCGGGTGGTAGTCCGATAAGCCCATAAAGCATGAAAGTGTTTATCAAGCCATGATTTCTTATCTTTATCCACCATCTTTTTCTGTATATTTGATAGAGTCTTGTTGAAAGCTTCTATCTAGCCATTGGCCGCTGCATGATACTGAGATGAATGGTTGGATTTGATGTTTTATTCTTGATACAATTTCTTCACCTCAGATGAACAGAATTTGGTGCCATTTTCCATCAATATGGTATGAGGGACACCAAATATGGTAATGATGTTAGACTTGATGAATCTAAAAATGCATTTACAAATGAATTCCTTGATAGGTATTTCCTATTCCCATTTGGAAAATAAATCAGTAGTAGTAAGAATATACTTAAACTGCTTGGCCATAGCTGAAGGGTAAGGTCCCACCACATCCATTCTCCATGTGGCAAATGACCACGAGTATTTAGCTGTATAAAGAAACTCTGGAGGTTGAAGAATGAAGTTGGCATGTACTTGGAATGAATGAAACTTCTTTGTGAAATCAACACAATATTGTATCATTGAAGGCCAAAAGTATCCAAGACTTTGAATCTGATCAAACAGTCTATGTCCAGACTGGTGGGCACCACAGACTCTTGCATGCACTTCTTTCATGAAAGCCATTGTCTCTTCACCATCAATGCATCTGAAGAGAACTCCATCAAAACCACGCTTGTAAAGAATTTGATCTAGGTGATCTGAGCTATCATAAAGAGTAAAATTGACCACACGTCGCCGAATTTGTTATTTTCCGGCTCTATCAGGTGGAAGTGTTCCATTTTGAAGGTATCCCTTGATAGGTGACATCTATCCTGTAGTATGACCATACGGTTCATGAATGGGACTAATTTCATTAATCTCCTCTGTTCTGATTCGAACATAAGGTGAAATTGCACGACGGTGGGCAATACTGATGGTTGTCTCGTCCCGATTTGGATCTTCCAGAGCTGTAGCTATATTAGCCAGTGCATCATCTTGAGAATTTTGTGATCGCAGGATATAAGAAAATGTCGGTTTCAAAGGGAATTCCGCCATTAACTCTCTGAAGTAATCATACAAAGGGATTAATTCTTCTTTTCTGATGGCATAATCCCCATTGACTTGTTTTATTACCAGGTCTTAATCACCTTTCACCTTTAAGTGATTCACTTGTGCTTGAAGCGCCAATTCCAAGATTGCGATGAGAGCTTGGTATTCTGCTTCATTATTGGTTCCACCTTCCCACAATAAGAAGGAATAATGTAAAACTTCCTTTTCTGGAGAAATGAGAAAAATTCCTAAGCCAACTTTGTTGAATTTAGGATTTTACATTTTCCTCCCTGTTGGACTTCTGGAAGCACCATCAAAATACATTTCCCATGCCTGAGGACTTTCTTGAATAGAGAATATTTCCTCATCAGGGAGTTAAATATCTGAAGATGTGTCTTCCACTGAAGGGTGTTCATCTAGGAAATCAGCCAGATCTTAGACCTTTATTGCCTTTTGAGACACATACTGAATATCGAATTGCTGCAAAATAACTGCCCACCTTGCCCGACGTCCTGTAAGCATTGGACGACTAAGGATAAATTTGAGCGGGTTATTGCAAGATACCAATTGGACCTTGTGATGTTGCAGGTAGTGTCTCAACTTCTGAACTGAAAAGATTAATGCTAGGAAGCACTTCTCAATACTTGAATACCGGGTTTATTCTTCAAGCATAGTCTGACTAAGGTAGTAGAGGCTTTTTTCATTCCCAACATCATTCTTCTGAGCAATAAAGGCACCCAATGATCTCTCTAAAGCTGTCACGTAGAGGATAAGTGGTCTTCCTTCAATAGGTGGCATGAGTACCAGCGGACTCAAGAGGTATTTCTTGATAATATCGAATGATCCTTGACATTCTTCAGTCCAGTGGTAAGTGACTCCCTTCTTCATCAATTTGGTGAAGGGTAAACTTTTTCCTGCCAAATTGGCGATGAAACGCCGAATATAGGCTAAGTGTCCTTGAAGTCCTCTTAATTATTTCAAATTTTGAGGAGGTGACATACCAAGGATTGACTTTTTCTTCTCAGGATCGACTTTAATACCACGATGGCGTACAATAAAGTCGATAAAGTTTCTCGAGGTTACCCCAAAAGCACATTTTAAGGGGTTCATCTTCAAATTATGTTGTCGAAGCTTGCGGAATATGACTTCCAAATCATACAATTGATTAGAATGTTGTTTGGATTTGACCACTAAATCATCCACATATCATTCAACAAACTTCCCTAGAAAGAGTTTGAAGATACGATTCATGGCACGCTGATATGTTGCACCTGCATTCTTTAAGCCAAAGGGCATTACCTGGTAGCAAAACACACCCTAAGGGGCTCTGAAGGCTATGGACTCCTCGTTTTCTGGGTCCATTTGGATTTTATTATATCCGGAATATCCATCCATGAAGAAAAGTGCTTCATAGCCAGTTGTTTTATCAATTAAAAGTTCTGTAATCGGAACTGGGAAATCATCCTTAGGACAATGCCGATTAAGATCTCTAAAATCGATGTAAACTCTAATTTGTCCATTCTTCTTCTTTACAGGGACAATATTAGCCAACCACTTGGGATATTGAACTTCTCTGACGAAGTTAGATTTGATAAGCTTATCCACTTCAGCTTCAATTTTGGAAGCACAAGTTGGGTGTGTTCTTCTTGCGGCTTGCTTAAATCCTCGATGTTCTTCTAGTAAACCCAAATGATGAGTAGCAACATCAAGATCAAGCCCAGGCATCTCTGTATAGTTCCACGAAAATATTTCTAAATTTTGCTTTAAAAAGGAAATATACATTTCTTATTCTTAAAGAGTCATGGTCGCACTGATTAAAGTGGTGCGTGGATCTTCTTTTGTACCCAGATTTATTTCTCTGAGTTCATCCACGGTGGTAGAGATACCCTCTTCAAATGCTGGAGGAGCATCTATGAGATCTTCCTCTTCTTCTTCATTATGTGTTATTTCTTTCGTTTCTACTTGTATAGTAGATGATAAAGTAGAATTTTTATGATCAGAAGATATGTCAAAATTTGCACATCTTGAAGAAGAAGCTTCCATTTCTGACCTGATTGATGATGAAGGGTCTTCCTTGGGAAATAAAGAGGAGATGATGGATTGGGAATCAACATCATTGTTCACCTCTGATGTTTCTATAACTTCTTCTAGCCTAATTGGAAAAGTATATACTTGTTGGATTTCAGCAGATGAAATGAAGAAGTCACCATTTTGGCTTTCATCACTGCTTGGAGAATCACCAATTTCTCCCATGTTGTCTGGATTGATTGCTGTAATTGACATTATGGATCTTTCCATAAGAGTATTTTGATTTGGGTCTATCCTGTCAATTTGAATAATAGGAAACACATAATCTGTACTCACATGTGCAAATGGATTTACTGGAATCTTCTCCAAACCATATGGAGCATTAACTTTGGTAATCTTTTTTGTTGTTGATTTATCCTTTTCTTTCATGTGATAGAATTCCGCCTCAATGTATTGAGACTCACATGTCTTTAACGGGGCCTTATCACCATATAATGTCCCAACTTGACCATCGAAACAATATTTGAGACATTTATGGTATGATGAAGGGATAGCCGCATGTTGATGTAGCCAGGGTCTTCCAAGCAGGATGTTGAAAGCTGAGTCTTGATCAACAACCATGAAATCTGAATTAGATACAAGATATCCAAATTTAGTTCTGAGTGTAACTTCGCCCAGTGGTTCTTGTTCATTTTTACCATATCCTTGTAACATCATGTTAGAAGGAGATAAATTAGATTCCATGAGGCCCAATCGACGAAGTGTACGAATGGGCATTATGTTGACTCCTAAACCATTGTCAATGAAAGCTCTTAGGACATCTACGCCATTGACCTTGCCAGATAAGTACTAAGGTCTAATATTCCCATGCACAACATCATCTTCATCTTCATCAGTAAAAGATATTATTTCATGGAATTTTGCAGGATTATTCTCTATGTGATAGACTTCAGCTGCAGCAATTTCAGTTTCAAACTCCTGAGGACTTGACAAAGCCTTGATGAGTGCTTCCCGAAGATCTTTTGACAGATTCAAAGAATCCAGAATTGATAACTTGGATGGTACTTGGGCCAAGTGTTTCAATACATCATAATTTTGATCCATAGGTCTGCATTTCCCAACAGGAACATGTGTTTTAGCAAGTTCCTTGGAAGAAGATGCTTTGGAAGTTGATGCATCTTGTATTGGGATAAGATTTGGCAATATTTCTGGTTTTGGAAGATTAGACTGATTAGATCTATTTACTTGTTGATAGGATGAAGGTGGAATCCCCAACTGATCCTCCAAAATAACTGTGCTAGGACTGAATTTGTTATTAGTAGAAGAACTTGCTTGTTCTTACTGAGCTCGCTGAAGGGCTCTACCGTGAGTTTCTGCTGCGTACACAGTTCTAGTAGGGGTAGAATTGGAATAGTGGCTTCTGAAAGATCCATGTCTTCCCCTGTATCCTGAGCCTATGGAACTTCCTTTGATTCCTCTGTTTGATACATGGAATTCAGGCTCATCGAAATCGAAACTGCGACTCACATATAGATCTGTTAATTGAATCATATTAACAGAACCAAAGATTAACTCTTCATCCGATGAAGAATCTGCCTGACTAGCCAATTTAGGATATACCGTTTGGTGGGGTGGTGCCCGTTGATTTGAAGTAGATGGCATGAAGTCTGCCAAGGTCAAAGACAACTTAGGCTTTGAAACATACCCATCTTCTTCTGATTCTTTTTCTTTCTTTGAATCATGCCGTTTCTTTGAGGATTTTCCCTCTAATGAAGAGGGTTTTGCTGCGGAATTCATGGAAGAAGGTACAATTAGTTTCTTCAATTGCGTTTGCAAAATAACATGAGTTCGGTTGATTGTCTTTCTGACCATCCAATCATCATATTTTTGTGCATTTTTGTTCTTAACTTCTTGCCACTCGCCTTCCTCCTCTGGAACTGTAGCAGTAACACATGCTACCTGAGTTGAAGAAACTTTTAATTTGACTTGTCCTGAGTCGACCATCTTTTTCAGGAGGTCTTTGAAGACAAAACACTCCTGGATGGTATGCCTTAACATTTTATGAAAGAGGCAATAATTTGGATGGTCTTCATCTCCTTCCTTGTTTATCCTTTTGGGCCTTGGCAACTGAACCAAATTATTTTCTAGATCCGAAATGAAGTAACCAAGAACTTGTTCATTTCAGAAAGAGTATGTTTTGATCTTCAAATCCTCAAATTGTTTTCGTCTTTGATCTCTTTGATCATCTTGATGAAACGACCTTTATTGTTGGTGCTCAGGAGGTGGAGCCCTTCGAAAAGATGAAGGTTTTGAGGTATAAGCAGGTACAGGTGCTTGTTTAAGCATAACTATAGCAGTTTATTCTTTACCCATTCTCCTTCTTGGAACTGATGGAATTACACGAGTTTTAGCCTTAGTCTGTATAAGAGAATCTTTAATCTATTGAGTGATTGAGGTAAGGTCTCGAAACGCTCCTGTGTATTTCACAGGGATCAGTGGTGTGCGTAATTCGTCACATAGATTTTCCACACAGATTGGCAACAGTTCCTCTTGAGGGAGTGCTAAGCTCAGGGAATATGTTAATCCCTTCCAGCGAGCAATGAAATCAGAGACTCTTTCATTCTCCCTTTGCTTACAGTTTTTAAGATCGAAAACTGTTGTCTTTGGCAAAGTTGAGCTGAATTGAAGAAGAAATCGTTGACGGAGATCTTCCCATCCTGTAATTGACCGGGATTTCAAGCTTGTATACCAGACAAAAGATGGTCCTTGCAAGGTTCACACAAAGCATTTGAGTTTCAATGCTTCTTTCTGCTCTGGAGTTCCCATCATAGGATCGCAACAAGACACATAATGCGTCAAATGTTGTTCAGGGTCACCTGATCCATTGAAAATAGGGAATACATGGTTCCCAAAATTTGATGGGGGAGAGATTGAATCTACCCATTCAGGGTAAGCTTTCTTTTCCGGTTGAACCTGCGCACGCTTACCTTCCATAGTCTCTAACCGAGCTGTTAATGACTCAATAGTAGTTATTAACTTTTGAGAAACATCCGGTTGAACTTGGACTTGGGTAGGTACAATGACTGGAGTTTGAACAGGTATGGAAGCTGGTACTGCAACTAATGGCAGCACTGCCAATTGTTGTTGCACTTGACCCGTAGGATTAGAACTGTGAGGGTGTACTGATAAAGGAGGATATTCTTGATCCATCTAAGTAGCTGCAACAAACTCCCTTGGCTGACTGACTCCAGCACACTTAGGAGGAAGCCTACCCTGAAGTAGTTCTGCATTCATCCTCCTCAATTCCTTCATTTCTTCCTCCTGTTGCGCAAATCTTTGCTCTAGTGAGAGCGATTGGCCTTCTCCAGAGGAAGGATATGTAACCTGATTCTTTTTCTTCCCCTTGTTTGATCCCTTTCGGAGAGGGGGAAATGGGTTATTTGAAGGAACACCCAGATTCTGGGTAAACCTTTTATTTCATGTACGCACACCTTCTTTATCTGTGCCTACGCGTACAACTTCTTGAGCAGGAACCTCTTCATCTGAGTCCCCTGAGTGAGCCTCATTTGGTGGATCAACAACAATGGTATTGATGACATTGATTGATGTATAACACATCACATCCCTTCTATCAGCATTTCTGTGATATTGTCTTCATCCATTTCTTTGATGAGACATTGCCTTTTGTTGATTCAATCCCTCAGGAACTTCTTGAAGAACCGTAATTTAGAGATAATCTCCTGATAATTTGGCTCTTTGTTCCTCTTGAGGCTTCTTCCCTAATCTAGAAAAGACCAAATTTCTCTGAGGAGGGGATTAATGATTTGAAAAAGTCCCCAGTCTGGTGGACTGGGGCTGTTCCTGCTGTCTTTGCTCAACTTCTCGAATCCTATTTGTTGATTCCGAGGGTTGGTTTAAAAGAGTCCCCAGTCTGGCAAGTTGGGGTGGCTCTTGACATGATATGTTTGAGACTTTCTTAAAAGCTCTCCTGATCTTGTGAACCTTAGTCCAGAAATTAGCTGGATGCATCAACCTATATCCAGTTTTATCACCCGGCTTGAAAGACCATTGGATGATTTCCGACACTTCTGTCACTTGATGATGTGCTTACTCCATACGATAGGCCTGTTCAATATTCTCATTTTCTTGATGCAGGAGTAATTCAACAAATTGTTCTCTATATTCTTGATTTTGAGAAGAACTAGTTGAGGCCGGTTCTTGGGCAAGCTTTTGATTACAAACAAAACCCATTGACTGTGCCAGTCACAGGCAATAAAATTGCATGAGACCATTTTCGACGGGCTTTACTGACTAGAGAGCACAGTGAAATGTAGTGCTCCATGAACAACCCATCCTTTGACATGAATACCATATGGGGAATTGGCAATTAACTGGTGCAATCTTCTTAGTGTTCCAAGGAATGAACGCTGAAGGGATCTCTGCTGCTTTTCAACCTTCAGATATCGAGATACTGATAGAGATGCCAAGTCAATTTGATGTTGTAACCCTTCTATTATCTTAACATGATTTTCATATTCATCATAAGATAATACTTTATTTTTCAACTGACAAAGAGTTTTCTATATATTGAGACGAATATCATGAATCCCATCTTCCGTCAACATCTCTGGAATGTCATACTGAGAGTTAGCCAGAGGCCAAAACATGACTGGCACTTCACCCTTCTCCAGTTGTTTTCTCATGTTCAGCATTTCCTATTTATCATTCAATGAAGATTCTTCTACCTGATTTGACCAGAGCTGGTGCTTCCTTATTGATTCATCGGATTCAACAAGATTGGTAGAGAAACCACTGATCAAACTAGAAGATTCATGACTTACGGGTGGTTCGGATAATGACCTACACCCTGGACTATCTTCTGATTGATAAAGTATTTCACATGCTAGCGATGAAGCATCATACATGACTGGTTTCACATTTGCAAGTGCCTCAAGATAAGAGGGATTTCTCTGCACTACATTGTCCACTGAAGCATTTTTCGGGCAATGTGTATCACTACTGCAGAGAGGACTTTCGCAGCAAAATTCATCATCATGGGGAGGACCACCATGGTGGGTTATAGAAAAAGATGAGATCTCTTGCTCCTTGGTCTTCTGGCCACAGAGAGGGTTATTGTAGCTCTCATCTGAAGATGAAACTTCGAGATTGACTGAATTTTCATGAAGCAAGCCTTCATGAGGAAGTGTCTGTTGAAGACCTTTGGAATTAGTGTTCCCACTATTGGGAAATGAGGGAGTAGAATCTTGAATTCCAACAGATAACTGTCTGAGGGCTTCAAGAACTCTAGCATCGAGCAAGGCCTTGTTATAGATTGGCTCTTGATCTCTTGACTGTGCTGGGTGGGTCTTCCTTTTAGACGCTTTCTTACTCGCCTTGGAAACCAATTGTTACCAAAAGTGGCTGCTCTGAGCAGGTGTATGTGCCTGATCAGGAGAGATGTCCAGGTTAGGCTGACGATCTCTACTCAAATCAGGTGTATGTGCCCAACTTGGTTGTCCGTATGATATGGGGGAGTATGCCCCACAATCCTCTTGGACTAGAACAGATGTGTGTGTTTGTTCTGGAGTAAACTGTTGATGTGTCGACCCACTGATAGGGATATATTTATGTGTCTTTCCCTGAGATGATTCTGAATCTGTTATAATATCTTGGCAGGCATCCGGAATATGAGCAGGTATTTGCTTCTGTTCTTTTACCATTGATAGAATATACTTGGTGACTTCAGTTTCCAGAATGGGGATATACGTCCATTCCATGATTGGAGTAGGTGTATGTGCCTGCTTCTGTCCTCCTTTTCCTGTCAGTGAATCCTGACAGTACTCAAGTGTGGGGGAAGAAAGTTGAGTTTGACTCCTGTTTGTCACCGGAGCTTTCCGACCGACTTCTTCAAGTGCTACCAAGCGAGACTATTGGTAGGCTTGATCAATACTAGTAGGTGTATGTGCCTGATAATTGTACTTCACCGAACATGGTTGACGAGATCCATTATATGTAGTCAAACGAGCCTGCTGAATAGCTGATGACTTATAAACAGGTGTATGTTTCTGCCTATAGTACTCCGCCAGAATTTCCTGGTGGGATTGGCGTGATGCTGCCAGATGAGTCTGCTGGACAGTGGAATTAAAACGGGCAGGTGTGTGTGCCCGATCATTTCTTTCCACCAAGTTAGGTTGGTGGACTTCTCCAGAAATGACAGAGATGAGAACCTGCTCACTGTTAACCGGATTTCACCTCTGGT
Organism: Viscum album; assembly: GCA_963277665.1. NCBI lineage: Eukaryota > Viridiplantae > Streptophyta > Magnoliopsida > Santalales > Viscaceae > Viscum > Viscum album. Next base: position 58,681,235 of record OY728125.1, read on the forward strand.
GATTCGTCTTGCCTGCTCGGGTTCGAGGAACCTGAGCCGAACGCCTGGAGTCGGTACCCTCATCATGTTGAGGGCATATTGCCGCATGAGTCTGGCAGCAATTATTGATAGGATCCCTCAGGAAGGACCCCTGCTTCTTTGAATTAAGTCCCTGAGGGACCTGCTGATTCACCTCCCTAGAATATGGGAGTGAATGGTGATTGTGTTCTGGGGATAACGACCCAAAACGGTTGGAGACTGTAGTTAGCACCACTATCTTCTTGATCACTGGTCGTCATTGTCCGGACGACCAGGGTGAATTGTTCACTTGGAGGGCTTGTCGAGCAGCCTCCAGAGTTGGAATGGTACCGTGTTGATGGTACTCCTTAACCAGCGCATTTGATACCCAGCGTTGAAGACGCTGAGTAGGTGATGTCTTCCTCAGAGCGGACGATGATCCATCAGAAGTATCAGCAGTAGTATTTGCAGTAGAGGTTTTCATAGCAGATGTATTCACAGATGTGAACTTAAGAGAAGCCATTCTGGAAATGCAGAAGATCTTGGAAAAGAGTGCCTGTTTGATATAACAGACATAATCAAGATAAATTCAGCCACTACATCTTTTAGATGAGCACATATGTCAATGATTATTTTTGTTGGCCCTCTCATTGAGTTTTAAATAGGGGCCTAAAAAATAAGAAAAAATCATTTTAACTTGGTTAAGGATTCACTTTGGGTTCACCATTTTTTATTTCCCTCTGGAATCGGGGATGACCTCATTGATTGAAGGTTCAAACATTCCAATCGGTTTCTAACGGGTTTGTTCGTAGAACCAGAAACATCCAATGATTCCGTATCCATTTGGACCTACTTTCCAATGTTAGCCTCTCATTAGTTGTGGACTGATGAGGCTTAGGAATTTTCATTGGTCGAGAGGATGGGAGGTCGGACTCATCACACCTTTTTGAGGGGAATTATTTTCTACTCCGGGACTCTCTTTATAGATTTAAGTTATGTTCGTGAATCCTTATTATATTACCAAGTATAAAATGAGCTTTCCTTTAGATCTGACAATCAATGATTGATATGTAGGAAATTTAGAGAATCTTTTATCTGTATTCAAGGTTCTTCATCGATGAAGAATCATCTGTATTTGTTAGAGATTCTTAGTTTATGGTATCATTAAAATACATAAAAGTCTCTTGGTCATTATGATGAACATACTGGTTTTAAAGCCACTCAGTGGGACACTTGAAGTTTATTGTCATTCAGGAGGACATGGATTATTTCAGAATTGGGATCGTACCCATTGATGGGCTACCTATGTATCCTTTGTTTTGGAAAAAGAATCAGAACCCACGTAGTTCGAATAAGGGAGTATGATGTTTATGATTGATGGATCAAAGAAAGATGTCATAATTACTTTTACACTCTAAGCTCACGTGAGTCAAGCTCGGTGTGAGAAAAAAGAGGTATTGGTAAAACCAGACAATTGTGCCATGAAAGATGCAATCATAAGAAATGATGTGGGGCTTATGTATGTATGACTGCCCAAAATAGATGAGGATTAAGATTTACTTCAGGGAAGAAATCCAGGAACAGGGTCCATAAAGGTATATGCACTTTATGGAGATTTGGATACTCTAATCTTGGGACTTACTCCTAAGGAAGATGCCCAAGTTAGGAGGGGACTTATGATTGGGTTTTATTCCTTAGAAGGAAGCCCAGATCAAACAGAAATTAAGACTGGAGCTTACTCCTGAAAAGGAGGCCCAGGTTAAAGGGATTGAAAATTAAAGGGACTTGGGGCTTACTCCTAAGGAGGAGGCCCATATTTGAGACTTTAAGACTGGGGATTACTCTTAAGGAGGATGCCCAGATTAGGGGACTTGGTACTTACTCCTAAAGAAGATGACCATATTTGAGACTGGGGCTTACTCCTGAAAAGGAGGCCCATATTTGAGAATTATGACTGGGGCTTATTCCTAAAAAGGAGGCCCATATTAGGGGATCTGGGGCTTACTCCTGAAAAGGAATCCCATATTTGAGACTGGGGCTTACTCCTGAAAAGGAAGCCCATATTTGAGACTGGGGATTACTCCTGAAAAGGAGGCCCATATTTGAGACTGCGGCTTACTCCTGAAAAGGAGGCCCATATTTGAGACTGGGGCTTACTCCTGAAAAGGAGGCCCAGGTTAAAGGAATTGAGGTTTGGGGCTTACTCTTGAGGAGTATGCCTATAATTTGGGGAATTATGACTGGGGTTTACTCCTGAAAAGGAGGCCCATATTAAGGATTCTCTCATTTTAAAGGATGAGGTTGAATGAATGAAATCTCAATCTTTAGTGACATAAAGATGTGTAAATCACTAGATTTTGAGAGATGTTCCACAGAGTTCCTTTCAGATAAGGAAGCCAAATCAATAAATCATACCATAAATGGCTTTGAAGAGTGTCTTGAAGATTGAATCTTGAATAGGAGAGGTGGAATGGCATAATAGGGGTGAAATGGGCCGGAAAGGCACTCAAAAAGGTAGGGGCGCGCAAGTCTTGGCAGGCGCGCAGGTACTGTGTGGGCGTGCAAGTCCTTGTCGCGTAGGTATACCTACGCGGAACATGGGTACTTGCTTGATTTTCAGCCCTTAGAGTCATATTTGGGAAATCCTTGATCAAAGCATTTATAATCATCCCTACAGGCTTTCCAGAAGATGGCGTGCAAGTTCTGATGAAGAAGTAGGACGACGCACAAGTGTGTCCATTTCCCTTAAGGGTAAAACCACTTAGGCACGCAAGTGTTAGTGAATTCTAACACTCATACCTTACTCCTCTTGTTTAGAACTTCCATTCTAGGTAAATAATTACCTTAGAAGAGTTCAGAAGACCTGAAGAAGAGACTTGGGCGTTCGGAGCTCTGTCTGTGAATTCTGGAAAAATTCCTCCCATGGGGGGCCCACCGGGGGTATTTATAGGTTGGAGAAGACCCTGGGCGGTTTTCAAAGAGGGCGCGCAAGTCACTTGCGTGACCATTAGGTGGAGCACAAGTATACTTGCGCGATAGTGAGGGAAATTGCACGACCCAAAGGTATTTGACTCCTTTTTCATTCCTTTGTCAATTTTTGATGTTTTCTTCAAAGGATGAATCAATTTTGTGCTAAGGCATTTCCCTATATAGATTTGATTAAAAAATAGGTAAGGGAGATACTCATGTGCCACTATGGAGTACCAATGATGTCAATGATGCTTTCTTATGGAATCTCCTAATGTCAAGTAGAGAAGATGTTAGTCGTACAGTTTAATGTCGTGTAACGAGGACAAATGGCATCATGCAATTTAACGTCGTGTGAAAAGGAAAAAGATGCTACATATTTTAACATCATGCAACTTGGACATTTATGGTTGTTACATAGTTTAACATCTTGCAACTAGGACATTGTACTGTACAGTTTTAAGTCCTGCAGTAAGGACGTGGGGGCTGTGCAGTTTTCAGTCTTGCAGCGAGGACGATTTGTGAAACTATACAAAGTATTTATTCAAGAATCTCGCATTAGTTGGAGTTTTAATAATCTATCCATCCATTGAGATTAATTCATAATCTCCATTCGAGTAGACCTTATATATGGAATAAGGCCCTTTCCACTTTGGATCAGGATTTGGAGGTTTCTTTCTGGGTATCATTGGAGTCCGAAGGACCAATACCAATTCTCCTTGAAAAAATGAACGAAGGTGAACTTTATTGTTAAAGGATCGTGCTATTCTATTCTGATAAACTTCCAAATGATGCAAATTATGAAATCTTTTCTTTTTTAATCATTCCAACTCATTAAACCATTTCTGAGACCTCTCATCTGTTGAAAACTGATCACAGATTGCAATCTGAGTGAAGGCGATTGCATTTTAATTGAAAAAACTACTTCTGTTCTGTATACCAACGAATAAGGATTTTCTTTGGTTGTAGTATAGGTAGTAGTCCGATAATCCATAAATCATGCAAAAGTTTATCAGGCCAAGATTTATTATCTTTGTCCACCATCTTCTAGAGTATATTTTATAGGGTCTTATTGAAAGCCTCTATATGTCTATTGGCTGCTACATGATAGCAAGATGAATGGTTGGATTTGATATTGTGCTCCTGATATAACTTATTTACCTCAACAGAATATAAATTGGTGCCATTGTCTATTAATATATTATGAGGGACACCAAATCTAGTGATGATGTTAGTTTTGGAAAAACTAACAATGTTTTTGGCTCCAACTTCTTTGAGAGGAATTACCTTATCCAATTTAGAAAAGAAGTCAGCATCAGTAAGAATATACTTGAATTGCTTAGCCATAGCTGGAGGATAAGGTCCTACTACATCCATTCCCCATGTAGAAAATGGCCAGGAGTATATAGCTGTATGTAGATACTCTGGGGTTTGATGAATGAAGTTGGTATGCACATGGCAGGGATGACATTTCTTAGTGAAATCTGTACAATCCTACGTCATTGAAGGCGAAAAATATCCAAGCCTTCAGATTTGATCAGAAATCCTATGCCCTAATTGGTGAGCACCGCAAGCTCCTAAATATACTTCTTTCATGACACCTATGGTTTCTTATCCATCAATACATCTTAAGAGGTTTCCATCAAAGCCTCATTTGTAGAGGATTTTCTGGTGATCTAGACTATCATAAAGAGTATAATTGGATGCTCGTCATTAGATTTGTTCTTTTTCAGCCCTATCTGGTGGATGTAATCCATTTTGAAGGTATTATATGATGGGTGTTCTCCATTCCATGGTATGACCATATGAATTATAAATAGGGCTAATTTCATTAATTTCCTCCATTCTGGTTTAAACAAAAGGTGAGACCACACGAAGATAATCTATGCTGATGACTGTATCATCCCAATTTGGATCTGCCAAGGTTGTAACTGCATTATCCAATGCATCATCTTGGGCATTTTGAGATCGCAGGACATAAGATAATGTCGGATCTGAGGGAAATTCATCCATTAAACCTCTGATGTAATCACACAAAGGAATTAACTCTTCTTTTCTGATAGAATATTCCTCATTGATCTGTTTGATTACCAATTCCGAATCACCTTTCACTTTCAAGTGATTAACTTGCACTTAAATTTCCAATTCCAAGCCTGCAATGAGAGCTTGATATTTTGATTCATTGTTGGTACCGACTTCTGATAATAGGAAGGAATAAGGAAATATTACATTTTATGGGGAGATAAATGGAATTTATAACCCAACTTTTTTTAGTTTAGGGTTTTCCATTCTCTTTCCTGTTATACTTCTGGAGGCACCATCAAAGTACATCTCCCATGTTTGGGGATTATCTTGAATAGAGAATACATATTCATTAGGAATTTTAGTATTCAATGATATTTCTTCCTCAAATGGATGTTTATCAAAGAAGTCGGCCAGATCTTGACCTTTTATTGCCTTCTAAGACACAAACTGGATATCAAACTATTGCAAAATAAACATCCACCGTTCCAGACGTCCTGTAAGTATAGGACGACTGAGGATAAATTTGAGTGGGTTACTACGAGATATCAATTGGACCTCATGATGCTGCAGGTAGTGCCTCAACTTCTGAACCACAAAGATTAATGCTAGGCAACATTTTCCAATACTTTAATACCAAGTTTCTGCATCAAGTATAGTTCGACTGAGATATTAAAGGCTATTTTTATTCCCAACATCATTCTTTTGGGAAAGGAAGGCACCCAGTGATCACTCTAAAGCTATCACATAGAGAATAAGTGGTATTACTTTAATAGGTGGAATTAATACTGGTGGACTCAAGAGATATTTCTTGAGGGTATCAAATGCTTCTTGGTAGTCTTCAGTCCATTGATAGGTAACTCCCTTCTTTATTAATTTGGTGAATGGAAAACACTTGCCTACCAAATTGGTGATAAAGCACTTAATATAGGCTAAGTGTCCTTGGATTCCTCTTATTTTTTTCAAATTTCAAGGATATGACATGCCAAGGATTGATTTTGTTTTCTTAGGATCAAATTTGATTCCACTATGGTGTAAAATGAAGCCAAGGAACTTTTCTGAGGTTACCCTGAAAGCACATTTCAAGGGGTTCATCTTCAAACTGTGTTACCGAAGTTTATTGAATATGGTCTCCAGATCAGCCAAGTGATTGGAACATTGTTTGTATTTGACCACCAAATCATCCACATAATATTCAACAAATTTTACTAAGAATGTTTTGAAGATATGGTGCATGTCACGTTGATACATTGCACATGCATTCTTGAAGCCAATGGGCATTACCCGATAGAAAAACACACCTCGAGGGGCTCTAAAGGATATAAAATCTTCATCCTATGGGGACATACTGATTTTACTATACCCAGAGTATCCATCCATGAAGGAAATGGCTTCATAGATAGTTTTTGCATCAATTAAAAGATCTGTGATTGGAACTAGAAAGTCATCTTTAGGACAATGTCGGTTAAGATCTCTGAAATAAATGCAAACTCTGATTTGTACATTATTATTTTTCACTAGGACAATGTTGGCCATCCATTTTGGATATTTAACTTCTCTGAAAAAGTTATCATTTATAAGCTTATCAACTTCAACCTCAATTTGAGAATCATGAGTTGGGTGTGTTCTTCTTACCACCTTCTTGAATCCGTGATGTTCTTATAGAAATCCCAAATGATGAGTAGATACATTAGGATTAAGAAATGGAATTTCTGTATAATTCCAAGAAAATATATCTCAATTTTTCTTTAAAAATTAATTATACACCCATTTCTCTTCATAAGTCATGGCCTAACTAATTAGAGTGGGGCATGGATCTTCTTCTGTACCCAGATTTATTTCTCTGAGCTCATCCATAGTGGTAGAGACACCTTCCTCAAATTCCATAGAAGCATCCCTAAGATCTTCCTTTTCTTCTTCATCTTCGTTATGTGTCACTTATTCTATTTCCACTTGCACAGTAGATGATGAAGAAAAAATTCCAGAGTTGGGAGAGGAGTCGATATTTTAACATTTTGAAGAAAATGCCACCATTTCTGACCCCATTGATGATGAATGGTTTTCTTGGGGTAATAAAGAGGATATGATTGATTGGGAATCAACATATTTGTCTTCCTATATAATGTATACAACTTTTTCTATTATGATTGAAAAAGTAAAGTCTTGATGAAGATCCGTAGATGAAATGAAGACATCCCCATTTAAGCTTCCATCACTGCTTGGTGAATCAACAATTTCTCCCATTCTGTTAGGCTCGATTTCCGTAATTGACAGTATAGAAGTTACTGGATGAATGCTTGGATTTGGGTTTAACTTTTTAATTTGGTTGATAGGTAACACATAATCAGTACTCAAATGTATTAATGGGTTTGCTGGGATCTTTTCCAAACCATTCAGAGCATTAATTATGGTTACCTCCTTTGTCATGGACCTCATTCCTTTTGTGTGATAAAAATCTACCTCAATGTACTGATATCCAAACATTTTGAATAGAGCCTTGTTACTATATAATTTCCCAATTTTACCATTGAAACAGTACTTAAGACATTGGTGGTATGATGAAGGTATGGCCACATGTTGGTGTAGCTAAGGCCTTCCAAGCAGAAAGTTGAAGGCTGTGTCCTGATGAACAACTATGAAATCTAAATTAGACACAAGATCTCCAAATTGAGTTCTGAGTGTAATCTCACCTAGAGTTTCTTTCTCATTCTTGTCATATCCTTGCAACATTAAAGTGGAATGAGATAAGTCAGATTCAGTCAGGCTCAATTGTCAAAGTGTATGAACAGGAATGAGGTTGACTCTAGAGCCATTATCAATGAAGGCTCATCGAATGTCTATATCATTGACCTTTCCATATAGATACAAGGGTTTAATATGTCTATCTACTACATCATCTTAATCTTCATCCGTAAAAGATATGACTGCATGACATTCTGCAGAACCATTCTCTATACGGTAAACCTCAGCAGCAATAACTTCGGTTTCAAACTCTTGAGTACTTAAAAAAGCCTCAACAAGTGCTTCTCGAAGATCTTTTGACAGAATTAAGGCATAAAAAATAGAAAAATTGGCTGGTAATTGGGATATTTATTTCAAAACATAATAATTTTTGTCTAGAGGTCTACGTTTCCCAACATAAAAATGCAGTTTTACAGGTACCTTGGAAGTTGACGCTCCTGATGCAGATGTACCCGATGTCGGAGCAGAAGCTGGAAATACTCCTGGTTTGGTAGATTTGACTGACTAGGTCTATTTACTTGTTGAGAGGAAGATTATGTGACTTATAATCAGTCCTCTAAAATAATCATATCATGGCCGAACCTATATTACATGGAAGAATCTCCTTGTTCTTGTTGAGCCTGCTGAAGGGCTCTTCCATGAGTTTCTGCTGCATATACGGTTTGAGCAGGGGTAGAGTTAAAATAGTGGCTTCTAGAATTCCCACGTCTTCCCCTATATCCTCAACCTTAGCCTCTTCCTCTAGTTATCTAGTTAGGTACAAGGAACTCCGACTCATTATAATCAGAATCACCATTGGCATAGGGATCTATTAATTGAATAACATTGACAGAACCAAAGATCAATTCTTTATCCAATGAATATTCTTCTTCATAGGTTAGTTCTAGTTGTTCTATTTGGCAGGGCGGTACCCATGATTTTGAAGCATATGACATGAAATCTTATAGGGTCAAGGACAACTTTATCCTTAACACGATCTCATCTTCTTCTGACTGCTCTCTATCCTTCTGATCACTTCGCTTATTTGAGGATTGACCTTTTGATGAAGGTGGTTTTTCTATGGAAAAAGTGGCGGAAGACACAATCAGTTGTTTCAAATGTGTTTGTTGAATGGAATGAGTTCGGTTGACCATTTTCCTGATCATCCAATCATCATATTTCTGCACATTTTTTACTTTTGAATTCCTACCATTTTCCTTCTTCCTCTGGATCAGTAGCAGTAACACATGCTACTTGAGCTGATGAACTTTTCAGTTTCACTTGTCTAGAGTCTACCATTTTTTGAAGTAGGTCCTTAAAAAAACACTCTTGAATGGGATTCCCCAACATCTGGTGAAAGGGACAATAATTTAGAAGATCTTCATCTCCTTCTTTGTTTGATTTCTTCATCCTTGACAACTGAACCAAATTATTTTCCAGAGTTTAGATGAAGTAACTGAGAACTTGTTCATTCTAGAAGGAATAAACTTTGCTCTTTAATTCCTTAAACTGTTTCCACCTTAGATATCTTTGATCTTCTTGACTAGGAATTTGTTTCTATTAACGCTCTGGAGGCGAATCCCTTCAATACGATGAAGGTTTTGAAGTGGCATCAGGTATAAGTGCTTGCTTGAGTGTAATGGTAGCAACCTCTACTTTCCCTATTATCCTTCCTAGAGCTAATAGAATTATATGAGTTTTAGATTTTGTTTATATAATATAATATTCTATCTTTTGAGAAATTGAAGTAAGGTCTCAAAACCCTCATGTGTATTTTACAGGTATCAGTGGTGTGTGTAACTCACCGCACAGATTTGCCACAAAAATTGGAAGAAACTCTTCTCGAGGGAATGTCAGACTTAAGGAATACGTTAATCCTTTCCATCGAGCAATGAAATGTGAAACTCTTTCATTATCCCTTTGTTTGAAAATTTTAAGGTCAAAAGCTATTATCTTCGGTAATGTTGAGATGAATTGTAGAAGAAATTTCTAACATAGATCTTTCCATCCAGTAATTGATTGAGATTGAAAACTTGTATACCACACAAAAGCTGGTCCTTATAATGATTTCATAAAACCTAAGCTTTACTGCTTCTTGTTGTTGAGGATTTACAATCATGGGATCACAATGAGAAATGGAATGAGTTAAGTGTTATTATGGATCTCCCAAACCATTAAATATTGGTAATTTGGTATTCATAAAATTTGGTGGGGGGAGGAATCAGGTCCACCCACTCAGGGTAGGCTTTATTTTCCGGATGAACTGGTGCACGTCGTTCCTCCATGGCTTCCAATCAAGTTTTTAATGCCTCAATTGTGTTTATAATCACTTGGGGAATATCCAAATGAGTTGGAACTTGTACAGGTACAACAGCTGGAGCTTGAGCTGGTGCAACGACCGACAAAACCACTGGTGGTGGTGATAGTATTTGTCTTGGATAACCCATAGAAACAGGCCTATAAGGATGTGTCTAATCCTGCCCTGGCTGTGTACCCATTATAGGGAATTAATTATCTTTATCTGTAGTTACCAAAAATACTCTTTGCTAAGGAGCTCCTACCAGATGTGCAAGTTGAGGATCTACCTGGGGAGTACATCTAGCAGAAATGATGCTTCGAAGTAACTCTATATTGAGTCTTTTCAATTATTTCATCTCCTCTTTTTTCTATGCAAATATCTCTTCAAGAGAAATAGATTGACCTTCTCTAGTCGAAAAGTGAGATGCAATCTGACTTTTACTTTTCGCATTGTTAGATATCTTTAGGAGGGGTAGGAGTTGGTTATTTGAAGGAACACCTATATTCTTGGTAATCCTCTAATTTCGGATACGTACACCTTATTCATTTATTTCAGTGTGTACCATATTATGGATAAGAACTTCATATTATGATTCCCCTGAATTAGAGTCATTTTCTGGAGGATATTCTATAATGGTGTTAATGAAATTGACTGATGCATAATGCATTGATGGCATTCTGTCAGTATCTTTGTAAGATCATATCCCTTTGTATTTTCCATGAGAATCTTATCTCTTATATGATGGATTCTCAGGAGCTGTTTGATGGACATTAACCCAAAGGGAATCCTTAGATAGTTCAGTTGTGTGCTCTCTTTGTGGCTTCTTCACTAATCGGGAGAAAACTGACTTTCGTTGAGGAGGGGATTATAGATGTGAAAAAGCCCCCATCCCTGTAGGATGGGGCTATTCTAATTCTTCTTCTTCTTCAAACCTTTGAGCTTAGTTTAATTAATTTTAAGGTTTAATTAAATGAACCTCCATCCCTGCAAGATGGGGTGGCTCTTGAACTATTATGGCTGAGATTCACATAACTGCTCTTCTGATTTTGTGAATTTTGGTTTGGACATTAGCTGTATGCATTATTCGATAACCACTCAAATCACCTATTTCGGAATATCATTGTGCTATTTCAGACATTTGATTTATCTGATGGGTGACATCCTCTAAGTGGGAAGCTTGCTCAAGATTCTCAGATGATTGATGTAAAAGTAACTCAACAACTTGTTTTATTTGGGTCTGACTCTGATGAGAGTTATTTGAGGCCTGTTCTTGAGAATACATTTGATTACATACAAAATCTGTTGATTGTAGCTGGACGTGGGAAATAACATTGCATGAGACCACTTTTAGAAAGCTTTTCTAATTCTGGAGTGTAGTGAAATGAAATACTCCATGTGCACCCCATCCTCTGATACGAACACTAGATGGGGAATCAAAAATTAATTGGCGTAGCCTCTTTAGAACATTGAGGCATGAATACTGAAGGGTTCTCTACTTATTTTCAACCTTTGGATGTTGGGAAATTGAGAGAGATGCCAAGTCAATTTGGTGTTGCAACCCCTCTATTACCTTTACATGATTTTGATATTCATCATATGGTAATACTTTGGTTTTCAAATGACAAAGAGTCTTCTATAAGTTAAGTTGGATATCATGAATGAAATCTTCTGCCATCAATTCTAGAATGTTATATTGAGAATTTTCCAAAGACCAGAACATGAATGATATTTCTCCTTTAGCCAATTGTTTTCTCATGTTTAAAATAAATTCATTATATTTCACTAGAGGTTTCTCTACTTGGTCTGACCAAAATGGACGCTCTATACTAGAAGATAAATCACCCAAGGGAGGTTCAGAGAATGACTATTTCCCTAAGATGTCTTCTAGCAGAGAAAGTGTTTCACCCATCAATGAAAAGGCATCAGACATGACTGGCCTTATGTTTGTAAGTTCCACGAGATAGGAGGGATTTCTCATCACTACATTATCAATTATAGAATTATCTTGAAAATGTGAAATACTACTGCAAAGAGGAATTTCATAGTGAATTCCAGCACGGGGAGGACCACCATGGTGGATTACAGCAAGGGATAAATCCTCTTGCTCCTTGGTCTTCTGGCCACACATAGGGTTGTTGTGGCTCTCATCTGGAGATAGACTCTCTGGATTGACTGAATTTTCACGAAGAAATACTTCATGATGAAGTGTCCAATGGGGAACTTCATAATTACTACTACTAATCCCATAATTTGGTAATGAGAGGGTAGGATCTTGAGATGCAACATATAAGTGTCTGAGGGATTCAAGAACTCCAGCATTAAGAGAATCCAAATTTCATCTTGACTCTTAATTTTACAACCTTTTTTGGTGAGAATTATTCTTGGATGTTCTCTTACACTTAATTGGGGACACTTTCTGGGAGAAGTGGTTATCATGGGGAAGTGTATGTGCCTGCCTTAGAGTGGTCACCAGAACGGACCGATTACCTCCAATTGGAAAGGTTTTATGTTCCTGATCTTATTATCCATATGATATGGGGGAGTATGCCCCATGAACCTCCTGGACTAGAAAAGAGGTGTGTATTTACTCCAGGATGGCATGCAGATGTGTCATCCCAGGTGTGGGGACAAATTTATGTGTCTATTTCCATGGTACTGCTGAAGTAGTTGTTATAATATTCTGGCATGATTCTAGAACATGGGTGAGAATTTGTGTCTTCCATTTCACCATTGATAAGATTTTTTTGGTGACTTCAACAGCTAGAAAAAGAATATACATCCATTCCATATCTAGAGTAGGTGTATGTTCCTACTCTTGTCCTCCTTTTCCTGTCAATGGGTATTGACAGTACTCATGTATGGGGGTAGAGAGTTGGGTCTTCCCCAGATTTTTCATCAGAGCTTTCTGACTGACTTCTCCAGGTGCTGCCAAACGAGACTGTTGGCAGGCTTGATGAACACTAGAAGGTGTATGTGCTTGTTGGCTATTTCCCATCAAGTATGGTTGATGGACTTCCTTCAATACTGGAAAATGAGACTGCTAGCAGAATTGGTGATTGTAAGCAGGTGTATGTTCCCATTTACTAGTTGCCGCCACATTCGATTGGCGGGATTCTTTAAATGCAGTCAGACGAGCATGTTGACTGGCTGATAACTTTTAAGCAGGTGTATGTGCCTGTTCATGGTACTACATCTGATTTATTTGGTGGGTTGCTGCAAGACGAGTCTGCTGGAAAACAAAATTAGGATGGACGAGTGTATATGTATGCTCGATGTTTTCCATCAAGTTATATTTATGGACTTCTCTAGAGGGGGAAGAGGTAAGAACATGCTTCCTATTGACTAGAATTTTTCCCTAGTGGTTCGTCTTGTGTGCTCGGGTCTGAGAGACCTAGTCTAAACATCTAGAGGCAACACCCCCATCATGTTGGGGGTTTGCTACCACACGATTCTGTTGGTGGTGATTGTTGGTGGGAGTCCTCAGGAAGGACCCCTGCATCTTTGAATTGAGGCCCTGAGTGACCTCTTGATCTACTTCCTTATAGTATGGGAGGGACTGGTTATTTCATTCTGGGGATAAGGACCCAAAACGGTTGAAGAAGGTGGTTGGCACTGTCTACTTCTTGATCATCGGTCATTGTTGTCCGGATGATCAAAGATTGTTATTGCCCTGGAGGGCCTGTCAGGTAGCCTCCAAAGTTGGAATTATACCATGCTGATAGTATTCCTTTACCATCACATTGGAGACCCAGTGTTGAAGATGCTGGTTGGGTGATAACATCCTTCCTGTGGATGAGGATCCAGCCTAAGCAGCGGTCAGGAAGTTCATAGATTTCATCTTGAAGAAATCCATTTTGGACTGAAGAGAGTTCTGCAAAAAAACTTGAAAACAACAATAATAAAATCCATTAAAGAAAAATCTATTTATATGGATACATGTGTGATTGATTCCTTTTTCTAGACTTCCTTTATCAATTGATAGGGGAATGACAGGTGGGTAACATTATTAACTTGGTTAAGGTTTCACATCGGGTTCACCATTTTTATTTTGTAGTTCCTTGAAACATGTGTTCGAGTTTTAAGAATCACTGCTTCCAGGTGGTTTCCATTGGATTTATTCATGGAACTAGAAAATTACAATAATTATTTATCCAAAAGGGACCTACTTTACAAAAGAAGGCGTTCATCAAGTTTGAACTTTATGATACTTAGGAACGAGCATTGGTCTAGAAGATGGGAGGTTGGACTCATCACACCCTTTTTGGGGAAATTATTGTCTACTCCAGGAATATCTTTATAATTTAAGATATTTTCATGAATCATTATTAATTCACCAAGTATAACATAAGTTTCCCTTGGAATTTTCAATCACTTATTAACATGTGTAAAATTTAGAATCATCAGTATGTATTCAAGGTTCTTCGTTAATAGAGATATCCATATGTATTCTAGGTTCTCCATCAATGGTATCCTCTTATATACTATTTAGAGATTCTTTTAATCATCGTTATGATGATACTGGTTTTTAATCCACTCAGTGGGGCACTCTGAAATTTATTGTCATCCAGGGAGACGAAGGTTTGTTTTGATATTGGGATCATACCCATGAAATAGGTTACCTACGTATCCTTGTGAAAGGAATCAGAACCCTCATAGTTTGGTGCCACTTAATGGTACACATCATACCTTTTAAGGTCATGTGATAAGGACCTAACCATACAGTTTAATGTCATGTGGTAAGGACATTTAAGAAAAATGTGCTTAGTTAGAGTTTGGTGTGGGACTTATGCTGAAACAACCCAATAAACTTGGAAAGGATATGAGTTTCCAAGTTAGATTAGACCCTGTTGGGAATATGGACCAAGGAGAACAAGATTGATTTGAGATGTTGGGTTTGAAACTCAAGGAGGCTTCCTACGTATCCCATGTATATGGGAATAAAATCCCACGTAGTTCATTAAATCTCATAAGAGAGTATAGTCCTTTGATAGAAATGAGTTTGGGCTTACTTTCTAAAAAGGATGCCTTGAAGATTTTGGGCATTTAATTTGGGGATTATTCTTAATGAGGATACCCATATTAATTTAATTCTGGTTGGATTCTTGGAGAGGATATCCAATGAGCTTAGGCCCTATAAAGGCTTCCTACATATCCTGGTTTGAACAGGAATCATAGTTTTCGTAGTTCATTCACCATGAGTGTTTGTGCACATGTTATAATCATCACAAATCTCTAAGACCACATGAGTCATGCTCGGTGTGAGAAACAAGGGGATGTTAAAGATTCAACAATTACACATACACTTTTCCTCATCTTCTTGTGGAGGAGGGAGAGCCTACGGTGGCCAGGGTGGATGAAGGTGAGGTGACGAGCCTTCCCTCTATTCAATTTATATTGGAAAAGGGTCCAATGAAAGGAAAAAAGGGATGAAGGTTAGTGGATTACACCAGGATGAATACCCTAAAATTGATCCTGGTATGGTATGGGGACTTTTAATTCACTTGAATGAAAAAACAAGTATGAACCTTACCTTCCCTACCAAAAGACCTAAGGTTATGGGTCTCTTTGAGAAGGGAGAGGTCATGACCCAAACCCTCCTCTAAACCAGGAACTTCCCAACACTGTTCCTAGGAGAAAGGTCCATGTGACTGCATATATACAAACCCATATACACTATACGATTCCTAACCCCATCGTGAAAAAAATTTGGGAAACCTCTGACTGCAGATATACAAACCCAAATAAAAGACACGATGATGCACCTTTCCCAAAGTTTTGACAAGTCAGGAGGTTTTGGTGGAGGTATCAACAAAATCCCTTTCAAACAAGGGAGACAATTAAGAATAATCCTTTCCATGAATGTATTTGAATAGGTCTTGATGGATTTTAGACTGAAGAGAGTAAGTGAATCAAAGAGGGGTGCCCAAGTAGATAAGGGCGCGCAAGTAGGCTTGAGTGACCTGATATTCACTTAAGCAATGAATAACCTATATGGTAATACTTGGGCGATACCTGGTTCAAGCCTTAAGGAGTATTCACAGGTGATCCCAGAAGTGGAGTGCTCAAGTTCCCGTGAAAGGAATAGGTGGCACGCAAGTGTTTCTGATTTTGGGAGGTTGGGCGCTTTAGACACACAAGTGTTATGGATTTCAAACACTAAAAGGACTTAAGTCCTATGACCCTCCTTCAATTCCTCTACTTTAGGTGTTAAAACACTTCCTTGAATGTTTCTGAGGACTTGGGTGAAGCATTAGGGTGACCATAGTAGCAATTGGGTTTCAGGGAAATTCCTCCATACAAATGAAGACCCCACGGGTCAATTTATAGGAAAAAATAGGACCTTGAGCAAAATGAAATTGGGTGCGCAAGTAGGCTACATGACATATGGGGGTGCACAAGTAGGTTGCATGACATATGGGGGCGTGCAAGTAAGCTGTGCGCCAACACCCTTTTTTCCTAACTAGGGCAACCCAAAGATCATGCCTTGGCAAATCTTGATTTTCTTCATGTATTTTCCCCTCTTATTTCTAAGGTATTTCCATTTATCATTTCATTTTTAGACTCTGTGATGAAAAATGGAGTGTTAACAATGTGTTTGGATAGTGAAATATTATTATATATACCCTAATACTTATCTAGTCGTAGTACTTGTGATGTTCCTTATCCTTTTCCTCTGGCCTCATTCCATGATTTAGATGATATTCACGCACCATCCTATCATAAAAAAATCCTCATTAAAAGATAATATAAATTATATAACTAGATGTTTAGTTCGAAATAGTTGGATGCAGTGTATTAAAAATTGAAAAATTCCATCATTTGTGGTTGTTTTGTTGGATATCCATGCATTGAATCCAAGAAATAAGTCTTTGGACTATCCAAATTGATCGCAATGAGAATCCAATACTACCTAAAAACAAAAAATGGAATAAGTAATGAAAGAAATTAAAATATATTTGATATGATTAAATTGTATAGTTTTACCCCTGCATCGTTGGTATTAAAAAGAGTCCTTCATCCATATTTTTGTTGTTAAATGATTTGAGTAGGTCTTCCACTATTTCACCCTCTTTCTCAGATTCTATTTTTTTGTTCTGTAGAGGTGACGTGAGGACTAACAAGTCTAAATTTTTATTCATGGGGAAATACTTTCAATTGTTTTTAATATATACACCTGCAAAAAAATATGAAATTTATTTAGTCATAATTATCATAGTATATCAGATTTTGGAAAATAAAATCTTGAAAACATACCTCATGTATACATTTATAACTGATCCACTTAGCTAATCATACTTCAGGATTTCACTTACATTGTCAACACTAATGAAATATGGATCTTACCCTTCATACATATTTTCATCAAAAAAAATTGTGTGAGTACCACCATATTTTAACTTTTTATCCACATGATCCTGAAATGATAATAAATGTGGATATCGAATGGGCAGGTTTAAGGTGCTTTCGGTAGATCATTTTGATCGGTTGGTTGATCCTTGTGATGGTTTTAAGCAATTCTTTATTTTCACCACCTTCCCTGTGTCCATCTATAATAACATTCATCAGTTCAAACATTTTTTCATTAAATGTTATAGGTTTATCTTGAAAAATAAATTGGAAATGAATACATCCTTATTGACATGTTTCTTACAAGCTATGATGGACATGCGATGAATGTTCCAAGAGCTTGTTTGAACTTATGAATATCATCATCATCAATTAGAACAGGTAGCTCAGTGCTCGGCTCATGGGCTATGTTAATCAACACTTTAACATGACCTGTTGGAAGTGGTCTATTATGTAGCATGACATTCTGGATATTGAACACCATTTCCCTCACTACAAGGTGATGGGTGGGTATTGATAAGATATAAATCACTGTCATTTTCACCTTGTACAATATCAATATAGGAAAGGTATTAGTGTCTATTTGATTCAAAATTCACAGAAACAATTATTGGAAAATTTATTACCTCAGCTAAGACAGGTTTTTTAGGGGAATGGATTGCCTTAAATATAGTGGGGGGGATCTTCACATGCTGGTTGTTCTTGAGTTGTTTCTTCTCCCCCCCATCATCAAATTTTCCATAAACTCTCTCTACAAATGAATATGTTATTTAAGGAGAGCTATTATTTCTCTCATAATTTTTATTTCTTCACTTTGATCCTCCTATTGTTTTTTTCTCAAAAAATGTTCAGGGTGTCACCTCAAATCCCACACCTCTGACATGACCACACTTTTTTTCCTACTTCAAGGACACCGAAAGTATTTCTGCATGTGGTTTGGATGTTTTTGATTACTGTGACTATGTCAGATATAAAATATAAGAAAATAAGTAATAATTGTTATGTAATATTGATTTAAAGCAAAACAAATTTTTATTATGTCATACTTACACATGTTTCCTACAATTTTTGTGTGTTTTCATCTATTAGTATCCCATATTTATTTAAATGCACCTCCTTCCATAGAACATGGTGTGAGATGGAAGTGACTTTGGATTTCGATTCATCAATCTATATATAAACAAAGGAATATAGTTATGGTGTTTTTTTATGTCACATAAAAGTATTATAGTAGATTTAAAATATGTAGCATTTTTTTTCAAGTGAAGTATACCCCATTCTTGCTTTACGGTAGGGGTAATCTAGTTTTTCTGCTCGTTCCTTATTTTCAGCACTCATTTTCTATTTCATAAATAAAAAACTCTCAATCAAAGTGATGAATAAACATATCATCAAAAAATGTATTACCAAACACAATGTACCTGAAAAGACTACTCCACACATCGACTAGTAAACACATCCCACGCTCCTTGGGTTATCAGGTGTGTATAAATAGGAGGTGGGTGCGGGTTTATTTTCAATTCATTATCTTTAAGATAACATCTCATTAAATTTTTTCCAAAGCCTCTATGAATCCTTCCAGCAACCCTTAATACATGTCCTTGTGCGAGTCATCCACTATAAATGCACTCTATAAGGGATGATGAAGAGTAAGTCAATGTTTCATTATTTTATTTTTTATTAAATTAAATAAATGGTATCATAATGTTACTATAATATCTCCCCACATCAGTGTCTTAATCTCGGTGACAACATGGTTCCATGATTGTACATCAATCGACACGTGTTACTGAGTGACGATTACAATGTAACTATTGAATGTGGCCTTATTGGGGTTAACATCTTGGCCCTTCTTATTCCATATGACCTTGTATTTGATGCACTTTTCTTTTTCCTTAAGTATTTTCGCTAACATCTCCAAACTACAATGCTCTTGTTTTTTATGCGCCACTAATGTTTAGTTGCCTACCATTTCATCAGTTTCAACATCATCAATATGTTCCTCTGAAGCGCTAACATTGAAATGTAAAGATGGTGGTTATACCTATGCATTGGGAGCAGCAGTAAAAACAGGTTCCAAAACCTGTTGGTCCTCTACACTACGAGCAGCAACAGGTTGAGATACATGTTGTTCCTCTTCACTGTGAGCAGTAGCAGGTTGAGAGACCCGTTATGCCTTGGGGCTAGGAGCATCATCACATTCAAAAGTCACTATCCTAAAAAGTTGTTAAAAATTTAATTTATATTACATAAAATAATCAGTAAACATATAATAACATAAGGAAACACAATGTATATTACAAAAAAAATATAACCTGATTATTGAACTCTCTTTTTTTAAAGGATTAAGGAACTTGACCCCTCTATCGACTATTCATATCCCTTCATTATAGTATCCTATGACATAAAAAATGTTGTCAACATTGGGACTGCTGTGAAATGATTGCGACGTCCTAATGAAAGGGTCATCCTCCATTGAATTTTCATTTGACCTTTCAGTGGTTTTGGTCGATAACAAAACAATTGACCACTTTTGGTTTGTGGGATTTGTAATATAAAATACTTGTACTACCTATGATTCCATTATAAATGGTTCATCTTTGTACCCTTCCTTACTAAAATCAACTTTTAGGAATCCCAAATCATCTATTTTAATAGCACCCCTATTATCAACCCATTTACATTGAAAAATCAGCACTTGGATGTTCATATAATCCAACTCCCATATTTGTTTGATGATGCCAAAGTATGACATATTAGCATAAATTGGATTTCTATCCTTAGCACTATAAACATGCATCACTTCAACCACAAGTGTAAATCCACTATTATTCATGGTAATATCTTCATCATGTTCATTATTATAGAATATATAACCATTAATTACATAATCATTATAAGATAATACATACAAACTTCTTACTCCATCTATCCATCAAAGTTGTTCTGAAATTGAGTCTGGATTTTCATATGAATCCTTAAATATATGGTCCCAAAACCATCCTATAAACCTTATATTATGTGTATTTTATATCCATTTTCATCCCTTTATGGATTCAAATACCTAATAATTTATTTTTGGGTTTTGATATATGGGTCAACCTCTAAAATGTTATGAAAAACGTAAAGGTGGGCCTACTCTTGATCTGTAATATTGATTGTGAAAACCTCTCTTCTATAAATTCCTTCACCCACAAGCCACCCAGTGTGATGAGATTTTAGTAGACCAATGCTTTTTACACCAGATTGGTATTCGATACAGAATTCAAAGACTTCCTCAATAATATATCACTCTGCAATACAACCCTCTGGACGACTTCAATTTTTGATATAGCCTTTCAAAATCTTCATATACCATTCAATGGGGTACATCCATCTATAGTGTACAGAACCACATAGTCAAATCCCTCTCACCAAGTGAACCGTCAAATAAACCATCATATCAAATAATGTTGGTGGGAAGAACATTTCCAATTCACATAATATGATGGAAATTTCTCTTTCCATACTCAGAAAATTCGTTGGGTCTATAACTTTCTGCATATAGCTTTGAAGAAGAAACCTAGCTTCATTAATGTATAATGGTCATTATTGGAAAAAAATTCAATGTAATGCTATAGGAATTAGATCTTTCATCAAAACATGGCAGTCATGTGATTTCACACCCTTTAACTTTAAATCAATCATTGAAATAATTCTCTTGATATTCTATGAATACCCTTATGGAACCTTTACGTCATTCAAGAAGTTGCAAAATTGGTATCTCTTCTTCCTAGAAAGAGTGTAAGTAGCTGGAGGAAGAAAATTTCATTTTTCACCCTTCACTAGCACTAACTCTTCTCATATTCCCATGTCAACCATGTCCAACCTAGCCTTAATTCCATCCTTTGTTTTTCTGGGTGCATTTAGCAACATGTCTATGAAACTATCACATACATTTTTTTCAATAAGAATAACATCAAGAAAGTGTCTGACGTATAGACAATTCTAGTATGGTAATTCAAAAAAAAAACTGATCTCTTCTTCCAACTGGTTTTTGTAATGTTTTTTGAAAATGATTTACCAAAAGTAGTGTCCACATATTTTACTTTCTCAAATAGTTGATCACCTATTAGTGGAGATAGTGTTGTATGTTCTTCTAAAATTCCTTTGAATGATGTCGTCCAAGATTAGTACTTATGTCATCAGGGTAGAAATCTGCAATGTCATAGAAACACGGGTTTTAATGAATGTTTCTACCTAATTGACTATGTACCTTGTTCAAAGACGGGACACCCATGACTTCCTCTAATGCTATATCCTGAAAACTTTCTATAACAAAGAAGATAATTTATCATCCCATACAACATGTATCTCAATGTTAAATATTCATTTCTATAATCATCATACAATGTAACACCTGGATCCCATAATAATTTCAAATCCTTGATCAATGGATCCAAATAAACATCAATATCATTAACCAGTTGTTTTGGTCCTGATATAAGCCTAGATAGCATGACGTGTTTTAGTTTCATGTATAACCACAATGACAAGTTATAATTACCAATATAATCATCCATGTACTGTGAATGCTTATTTGAAAACCCAAATAATTCACTCCATCCATAGATAACTCAAGATGAAGGTTTCTCATCTCATTTCTAAAATCATGATACTCATGATTAATTCTCTTCCACTAAGGATAGTCTACCAGGTGACGTAGTTTCCCATCTTTATTTATTCTATCTACATGCCATGTCAATTTCCGTGTGGTATCCTAACTTCTATATAGGCTCATAAACCTTGGAATGATTGGATAGTACCATACAACTTTCATAAGACCGAATTCATCTTTCTTTTATTGAGAGGCAACACACTTTGGGAATTCTCTAATTGATTTTTGGTCCTTGAGAAATAATATATAGTCATTCAGGTAGACATGTATTCATTCAGAGATCATACCCATCGAACGTAGCATTCATTTGAAATTGTATGTTCGGATCAAGATCTCATTATCTTCTGGGAGCATGTCATTCAAGAGATAAAGTAACTCTATAAAACTAGCGTCACTCCATACATTGTCTGATTTCAAATTATACAGCTTTAGTATGGCTAACAATGTTGTATATTTAGTGCAACCACCATAAAAGTGCATCTTTGAACAACTCTTTAACTACTCAAACAATTTTGGGAAATCAAAAAGTTCATCTTCAAATGTCCTTATCATTTCCTCAATACGATCTTCATCATCATTCGCATCTGTAATCACGTCATCAATACGGTCTTCTTCATTGTCCATACTTGTAATCATATCAGATGATCCAAAAAACACAATATTATCCCAACCACAAGCTACATTCTCTTTTCCCCCATGTTTATTCCAACATTTATAACTTCAATCTATTCTATGACAGATCAAGTGTTCTTCCAACTCCTCTATACTAAATTTTATTTAATAACAACAGTGTAAATATGAACAAAGTATTTGAGAAGGGTCATATGCATGATCTTTTGCAAACTTGATGAACTCTTTCACTCCATCTTCATATTATCTTGTCAAACAATTGGCATCCATCCATTATTTATTCATATCTATTCTATTTGATTTGGTGATATTAGTATTTAACAAAATAAATAAAAAAAATATTAATATAATGTAATGGTTTTCCTAATTCTATAAAAATATAAACTTAAAATATTATGAAAAACTATAGTTTAAATTTCCTTTGAAAACTATTTAAAAATCACACTTGAAATACCATTAAAAAAACCAACCACTTACAAAAATTCCTCTTTAAAATCACACACCCTTTTTAAAATAAATCAATCAGTTTCAAATACTCTTTCACAAAACCCCAATTCCTTTTTTATAAAACATTCAAGGAAGCTTCATGGACCAACAATTTTAATCATTTAAAATGAGTGAAAAACCTCTAAGAAACATTTCAAAGCACTTAAATCATTTTAAAAGAGTCACTTAGGCATTTTCACAAATACATAGATACCGAGAGAGACAATTTATAAAAGATATCAAGAAAACACCTTGATTCATCACAAATCAATAAGTGTTGTAGGATTCCATCACATTATTCCAAAGGTTGGTGTAATAATAATAAATTCCATAATCATTTGGTATTGTGATCCCCACCATTGGATATCCCTTATAAATTCTTCCATTGTTGAGTTATATCAATTATCCTTCGCCACAATACCAGAGTCCCAACGGATATGTTCTATAGTCAGTGACCACACTCGTAACCATGAAGCACTCGTGTTCCGGTTTACTACAAACACTGCATTATCCCAATGATCATTGGATCACACTAAAGCAATTGGTTTTACACCCCAAGAACAATGTATATGTCTCTCACATGAAGTACTATTGGTTCCTTCCTTTATAAATACATCTAAGAAAATCTATAATAATGAACACATTACATATTCAAAAATTTCTCAAGTGTCATTCATTTCACACAAATAATTTCCCTATGCTACTCATCACTAGAAGAAGTGGATTGTTCTTGTTTCGCAATCGAAGCCTCCTATTGTAGACTGGTCAGTTCACCCTTCCTAGGGGTGAAATTAATACACCTTATGGGTTTTAATTGTACGTGTTTTTTCACCTCCTACACCCAAATATGACCCCATGTTCCCATTTCAAATTATAGATCTCCCTCCTAGTCTCTAAAGCTCTCCTATCCATCTCCCCTTGATCCATAAATCTTTGACCGATCTAGCGGTGTTTGAGCGGTATGTTCTTCTTATATCCATTCCATTTCTCTCTTCTTCTTTATTAAATGAGTATAGATATATATTGGATCTATGTTTTCCTTAATTATCTGATTATTAATTACTCCTTTCTTTATAGATCAATGTAGAATATATCATGTTTTAACAATTTCTTGATAAAATAGGGATCTACCATTAACAAAAATAATTCAATGGGTAAGTGTTATTGAACCATCTTACTAGAACTTTTATCATTGGAGGATCGATGATATAACCTTAATCCATTGGTGGAGAGGTGCACATGAGGTCTTATGGATCTTCAGATCGAAACCAATGGTTTGAGTTGAGGTGTTACTTAATCCTTAATATCCAACCAAATCAAGAAAAATCACGCAACTTCCACAATTTGAAAAAAATAAATAAAATTGTCTAAACCCCTAACTCAATAGAAGATTTTATCAACCATTGTAAAAGTATAAGAAAATAGATAATCACTAATCCAAGATCATGTTAGATAATCCTCAAAAAACTAGAACCCAAAAATTTCTATTAACCACTCATCCCAATATTCCTTAAACCAACCAATGTCATTGCCTCTTCCTTCTCCAGATGATGAACATAGAGGAAACCAAGGAGAAAAGAAGGAAAAAATTTCATGGATCACCATCGATTGATATCTTGATTCCAATAGATAAATCGAACAAATAGGGGATGAAGGGTCTCTGAAGATGAAACACATATCACCAAAGGATTGGGGGGAATTAAGGAATAATGAAGGATTCATATTGGATTTTGAGTTAATACTTGAACTTGAATTTAAAGGTGTCATAGTGTGATAAGTCGGGGTCATTTCACAAGGAAGCTATCTCCAGCATATTTATGATATCCACATAATGTTATCCTATATCTCTCCCGATTTAAATCTCATTAAATATTATAATCTAATATAAACCAAGAGGGGTTATAGAGTAATAGGTGTCTCTCACCAGGCGCATCTAATGTGTCACGATAGATAGAAAGATCATTCTATAATAAAATAGGTTTACGACCATAATGGTTTCACATTTCATGACCTCTAACAACATTTAATTAATTTTTCATGGTAATAAAAGTTTCATCAATGGATTCAATATGATTATGGCATCCTACAACAACTAGAGAAGATAATGAATAAATCATGGTAAAAGAATTGTTACATGTAAAAAAATTTACCGAGAAAGCGTTCTATAACCATACAAGATATGCTTGGAAGTCAATGATGAAACCTGCCAATAGAGTATATCAGGAAAACCATTTAAAATGGAAAATTATAGATGGATTTATTTGAATGAGTCATTATTCATATCAATGGGAACATTTCCAACTAGAATATCAACTTTCTATCATTCAAGGGAAGAATAAAACTATTGAATATTTTACTTACATCAACTCCAATGAAAATCCTCTTAGTAATCTAAGAACCTAAGGGAAGCATGAATGATATTTAAAAAAATTATAAAGAAATTCATCTAGGATGCTAACTGGGGGGGGGATTATACTATGATTATTTGAAGATAATGATGAATGTGATACAAGAAGGTGTATTAATTTAAGGAGTGTTTTTGAAGACATGAATAGAATGCATTTGAGGCTAGAATGGGACATTAGAAAAGTGAAATATTTATATGTGAGATTTATAAATAATAGATATAGATATGAATGGAGTGTCTAGGTTGGTCAAAAAAAGATGATGTTTATCATTTCACGTATCCTAACCGAGAAGATGAATTTTCTGAAGGTGAAGGTGCATTGTGTGTCGGGTTGAGATGATATCAATTACTAGAATGATAAATAGGCTGGTGATGACCTCTCATTTTTATGGTTCCAAGTTAATAATATCTCCTTCATAGAATCCGTCATGCATCCCGGATTCATAAACAAAAAACTTAGGTAAAATGATAAGATCCTTCATTGGAACATCAACAAAGTGGATGTGCTTGACACCTATTTTTTTGAGTCATTCCCCAAACACTTCAGTGTGAAGGATTACTAGTTGATGATTCATTATAACCATGAATCTGATGAGTGGATGAGAAATATATAATGAAAATAGATACATAAGAAGAATAACTTCTTAGATTGGTGGTTGAGGAACACGGTGATACCAATCAGATGATAATGTTTAGAAGAAGGGTATTTTCAGGTGTTACATTGTATGTGTTCTTACTTCCTTGGACATCAATAATCTTGGAATATCCATATTAAAGGATAATGGGAGAGTACCATTCTGGGAATTTTTGGTTAGAGCATAAAGAGTATATTAAATGGGGACCCACCTTAAGAGTTTATCATGACCTTGTTTTTGGGGGCTGGGCAGCATGGTACTAAGAAAAAAAAATGATACAAGGTTTATGTTATGGTGTGTTTGGTTCTTTGGGAGGAAGGGAACAATGTGAGATAATGTAGGCCTAGCTCTCAAACACATATTCAGGTTTTTCTAAAATCAATTATGGAGAACCATGGTGCTGTCACCCTAGGAAGGGTTTCATAAACCTCATTTAAGAGGATGCTCTTGGGGATTGAACATAACCCTTAGAGAGGAGGTAATCCTAACCAAGGGTGATGGGTTAGATATAGGACACCTGGTATAGGTCTGAAACTGAATGTGTAAGGATCTTTTATGCTTTGAATGATGGTGGTATTTGTGTAGGATTAAAGGGCCTAGGTGATCTTTGGATTACAATCTTACAATGGACAAGGAATCTCTATTAGGCCATAGAAAAAGGTGATGTTTAGTTCTGTCATGTTTTTTAGGATTTAAAATATTGAGAATTTTATAGTGGAGTCTAAATCCACTGTTCTGGTTGGCTTCCATCGAGGGAATTCTAGCACCCGATGTGATCTTTCATAATACATAAATAAGTGTAGGATAATCATTGATTAATGCATCATGGTTTGTCACACTAGGAGGGAGGGGAATTTCATGATATACATATTAACAAGAAAACGGAGGTCGAGTGAAATTATCATTATTTACCAAGGTACTAGTTCATTTCCATATGATTGTTACTTCATCATAAGTGGTGATTCCCTAGGTCTCCACCACATCCACCCCCTAAAATACAAGGTTTTTGAATAAAAATATAATATTGACTGAGTGAATTAATATATATAAATAGAAATTATGATTAGTTTAACCATATTCATAATGGTAAATGTTAAATATTTGTTGAATTTAGTTTCATTGAAAAGTGAGGATTTAAAGAGAAATATTTTATAAAATATAAGAAAATTGATTATCTCACTGATAATTGTTTTATATTATATATAATGAAATTTTAATAATTGTATGATGGTTGTTCCTTTTTGAATGAGTTGAGATTTTGCGCTTCGGTACAAGCAATGTTCTAAACTTGGGGGGATTTAATAACTATAATGCATGCATTAATTTTTTTATATTTAATTCATTGATCATATTATTCAATAATTTTGTCTTGCCTAATTTCTAATGTTTTTGTGTATTTCATTCAAAGGGACACTTTGTATGAATTCAGAGAAAAATAGATGAAAATATAAAGGAGGAATCTATATAAGTCAAAATTTTGTAAATGGGAAATTCATTCATTTACTAAAAAAATGTTCCAACCCTCATAATAGAATAATATAAGATAAAAACTTCATGATGTATCTAGATGCTCAACTGCATCACCAACGAGGGTTCTAAGGGAAGAATAGTGCACTGATATCACAATAAGGGTTAGAAATACTCAGTGGGAGAGATTAAACATAGACTAGGGTGTTGTGGGCAAATACTGGGAAATATGACTGATATGGGTGGGCACTAGTGTTTATCATTAGCTGAGTGCATGGAATATCTTGCGTAATAAATTAAATGCCACAAACAAATCGATTTGGGGTCAAGGATATGTGTAACATTAACTTTTTAAAGGAAACCCATGTGTTAACCTTATATGATGTCACTCAAATTATTGTTCACATGGGACTTCTAGGGATTGTTTTCACCTCTATCATAGCCCACTTAACTACCCAAAGGACTTCCATGTACATTGGTGTATCTTGAGATAACTCATCAACATAAAGGAATCCAACTTCACTATAAACTAGAATAGTTTTCCATATCACCTACATCATATCCCAACACATGGAATATGGTAACCAAAGTAGAATTGATACCATTTTTTCATGCACCATAATTGGTTTACCTAACCTATAACCCAACCTAGCATGAGATAAAACCTTTAGAAATAAGGGAAACCACCATGCAATTCATTTAGTGTGAAAACAAGAACCAACAACGACCACCATTTTCAGTAGGGAATTTAACCCATACAGTTCACAACATCACCATCAATATAAAACTGTAATAGCATGTGAAATGGATGAGAAAGAGGTGTGGTTAAGTGCACGGTGGAGGTGCATTCGTGGTGGAGGAGAGGCGTGCGGTAGAGGAGTCCTCCAAAGGAGGAGAGGCACGTGATAGAGGAGTCAGTGGAAGATGAGAGTCGCACAATGGAGGAGAGGTGCATGGTGGAGGGAATCACAACAACAGAGGAGAGGTGTGCGGTGGATGGAATTGTGGTAGAGGATAAGAGGTGCACAACGGAGGAGAGGCGCACAAGGAAGGCGTGTTCGCGGTGGTGGAGTCAGTGGGAGAGGAGGAGGAAGAGGAGGAGGAGGAGGCAACATTAGCGATGATCGACTTCTATGAGAGCTTGAGGGGTGTGAGGAAGGAGGATAAAGTTAGGGTTTTTTTATAAAACATGGTGAACCTTTTACCAGCGCTAGCTAAAAAGTGATGATAAAGGTATGTTTTATCAGCGCTAAAATAGAAATCATTAATAAAAACATCCTTTATCAATGCTAACAATATAGCACTGATAAAGAAACATTTTATCAGCACTTTTTTAACGCTGATAAAGATAGGCCTTTATTAGTGCAAAAAATGTGCTGATAAAGATATAATGGTAATAGTTTATTTATATTATTATATATATATTTATAAAATTATATACATGATAAATATATATTTATATTTATAAAATTATAATTTAAATAATTATAAACTTATAATAAATATACTTATTATATTTATAATCTTAGAAATATATATAATAAATATATTAATTATATATATTTATATAATTATAGATGTATATAACTATATTTCTTCTAATTTTATAATTATTTATATGAATATATATATATATATATTTATAATTATAATTATAAATAAATAAATATTTATTTATTTAAATAATTATAAAATTATAACAAATTGATATTTATAATATTTATAATTTTAATAATATTTATATTTAATATATTTATTATAATTTTATAATTATTTAAATATATATGTATTTATTTATAATTATATATATAAATATTTGAATTTATTTCTCAATATTCTTGTATATTTATTTAATTATATATAACATTATATATGAAAATAATAAATATATTTTTTATGAATTAATAATTATTTAAATAAATAAATAATTATTTATATTTATAACTAATCAATAAATATATATTTTTTTAACTAAAAATTATAATAAATAAATTAGTTATAGTTGTAATGATAAATGTATATATATAAATAATTATAAAATTATAACAAATATATTTATAATTTTATAAATAAATATAATAAATATATTTATTATAATTCTTTAATTATTTAAATATATCTACATTTATTTAGAATTATATTTATAACTATTTGTATTTATTTATAGATATTTGTGTATAAATATATATAATTAATATATTTATTATAATTTTTAATTATTTAAATATATCTATATTTATTTAATAATTATAATTACAAATATTTGTATTTATTTATAAATATTTGTACATATTTATAAATATATTTATTTAATTATATATTTATAACTTTATAAGTAGTATAATAAATATATTTATAATAATTTTATAATTTTTTACACACATATAAATATATTTATTTATAGTTGTAATTATAACTATAAATAAATCTATAATAACTTTTTGTATATATTTATAAATGTATTTATATATATATATTCATAAAATTATAATATATGTATTTATTATAATTTTATAATTATTTAAATATATATAATTATAATTATAATTACAAATAAATATATTTAAAAAGTATTTATATATACTTAAAATTTAATAAATATAAATATAATAAATATATTTATTCTTTAAATATATTTAATGGAATTTTATAAGTGTTGAGAACATAATATAGTATATATATGGGTAACATGAATTAATCATATACACCTAGTAAAATATACATAATAAAAAACAATCCATCAATGGACAACATGAATAACAAGAAGAGTGTAATGTATAAATGAACATTCATGATGATACATAACATATATGCACTCATGATCAATATATTAATTGACGAAATTCATTAGAAACACATATATATTTAATTATAATCTTATACTTTTTTTAAAAACATTATATATATAAATTTGAATTATTAAAAAATATATATTAATTATAAACATGCATTAGTTATTTAATATATACAAATAAATATTATTTTTGAATATAAATATAATAATTATATATAAATTATTATTAATTTTTTTTTTCACCACTAAGACTAGAGCTAATAAATCTACCATTTATTTGCGTTAAAAAAGCACTGATAAAGGGTACACATTTATCAACACTTTTTTAGCACTAATAAAGGGTAGATTTATCAACGCTTTTAGTTAGCTCTATTAAATGCCCCCCTTTATCAGTGCTTTCTGATTAGTTCTGATAAAATGATATGCTTCCCTTGCCCCGTTTTGTGGTAGTGATTATGATATAAATTCAAAATCTATGATTGTTATCATTTTTAGATTACGACCATATGAATTCAATCAAGTTTCTCAATGTGATACTTCTCATGATATGTGGGAAGCTATCATTATTACTTACAAAGGAACTGATAATTTAAGATAATTAAGGTACAATACCACAAAGTTAAACTTAGATAGTTTTAGGGTGATTGATAGATAAAGTATTACTCAAATGAATGGAAGACTCACTGAGATAGTGAATAATGTGGCTACTTTGGGAACTGCTGTACCAGAACCAGATCAAGATTTAAAAGTTCTTAGAGTTCTAACTATTTTATGGAGTTTAATCACTGCTTCTATTAAACAATCTAAATATGTTAAATAAATTAAAAATGAATAATTTAACCGAAACAATCATGATGTATGAAGTTGAGAAATAAGAAAAAACCAATGATAAAAATTTAGTCAACAAGTTAAATGATGTCCTTAAGGTTACCACTTTAAAGGATGAGTAAAAGGATAAAGAAATATACTCGGACTCATTATATGAAGAAGTTAGCAGTTAGAATTCTAGGGATGAACCTATATAGATTGCTAGGAGATTTAATAAGTTATAAAAAGGACAAAGGAATTATTCAATAAGGATGATGAAAACACAAAATATGTCAGATGATATGGATATAATAAACATGGGCATGTCATACCTGTCTTCCCTTAACTCAAATTTAAAAATAAGTTTCACATACAATCATATTATAAGAAGAAATATAAAATAGCTATGAAGGTTTCTTGGAGTGCCTCTTGGGATTCAAGTTATAAATAAAACTATAACTCTGAATCTAATATTTCAAATAAAAAAAATATATATGTTTTATGGCTTTGATAGAAGTGGTATTATCATTATTCTCTCTTACTTTGATATTTGAGAATTATTCATTAGATTAGTTTAACGAGTATTTTTTTATTAAATATAAATATGAAACTTTAATGAAAAAACATAAGACTCTAAATAAATTTTAGGTTTATGTTCTTATTGAAAATGATTCTTTTTCTAAATATTTTTTATAATTAAAGTCAAAACCTAATAAATCTGAATTTTATTATGCCTTGAATGATAGTAGAAATAATGATTTATTAGACAAATTTAATTATTTGAAATAGAATCCAAGTATTTTTACTAAATAGGAGTATTAACTTAACAAAATCATTGTTAAAAACAAAGGAAATAAATTTAAATATCGAATTGGAAGAAATGATGAAAATTTAAATCTTTATAAGAATTATTTTTTGCCCGATTCAAATAAAAAAATGTCTATTTTTTTCACTGTGGTATTTCTGGACATAATGATAATGATTTCTATTTTATAATTCCTAAAATTTTTAGAGTTAAGCATACCTTTATTTTCAAAAATTTATCTAACTTTAAGGTTGGAATTTTTACTTGAAGTAAAAAAGTTTTGGTTACCTAAATATCTTATCACTAACACCACTAGACCTAAAAGCATATGAGTACCAAATAATGTACTTGTTTGATATTTATGACTGAGGGAAAAATATGTAATGTTAAATGTTTTATCGATAGTGGATGCTAAAATTATATTAATGGAAACTTTTTAAACATCTAATCATTATTAGATTGATGAATGTAATGAAGATAACACCATATAAAGGATCACTGAAATTATATATGTTGGAAATTCAGAATCTCTCGTGTTTAATAAACTACTTTGTGAAGAAGTTTTATAGACCCTAGTTCTTGATTGATTCATCCAGGGGGATTTTTATAGAAAAATTCTTATATATATACATGGATTATTTATTTAACTTATATTACTGTTATAATAATTTCTTAATGTTCTCTAACTATTTCAGTAAGGGGATATCACTTATAATGAATTTTGTCTATAATGTCTTATTTTCTATTAATTATTTTTATCTTGATACTTATTTCATAAGATTTACTGATTTATATAGAGGTCATTGTTCTTTAATTGTCTTACCATTTATTCTTGAGATCTCTACACTGGTCTGTTGAAACTTGAATATTGGTTGTGCTATTTCTTAATACTAACACTTGATATCAAAGCATTACCACTAACTTTCTTAATACAAAAAAGTATCAACTTATTTTTAATATATTATATATATGTTGATGGACTTGTAAATTCAAAGATTTTATTTTAATATCCATCCATTTTAACTTTCTTCTAGATTATTTCACGTGTTGGAATGATAATTTGATGTATTTAATCATATTTTGGTCTTGTATTGTGCATTATTGTCTATATTTTGTATACAATATATATAATGAATTGTTTATATTTAATTATTATAATATTTTTAACTTTTTTGTGTCTCCTTGTAGTTATTTATTTTTATACAGGAGGAGTTCACTTTGATAAGCTTTCACCGTCATTTTTTTTAAAGAGGAGGAAGCTTCTTTAACTATCCTATATTTTCAAGAAATAAATCTTGGATTAAGGGGGATATT
The DNA here is from genome assembly GCA_963277665.1 of Viscum album. Classification (NCBI taxonomy): domain Eukaryota; kingdom Viridiplantae; phylum Streptophyta; class Magnoliopsida; order Santalales; family Viscaceae; genus Viscum; species Viscum album. Next base: position 58,714,590 of record OY728125.1, read on the forward strand.
TTACTATTTTTACTATTTGATTATTTATTTAATAGTTTTATTATATTTTATTTTTCATGAGTTGAGGGGGGGGGGGTTATTATTTTAAACTGATGGTATTTTTATTAACCTTGTTATGTATTCTATTTTAATTATTTATCACTACTTAAACATGACTTTTTATTATCTTATTTATTATTGTTTATTTAATTTATTTTTTAAAATATTGGGATATGATTTTTAATTATATATATTTCCAAAATTTCTTTCTTATTTTTGTTATTCAATTTTATTAGTTTTTTACATGATTTGTTCTATTTTTTCTTATCTTTTTCATCTTATAAAAAGGGGAGTGTGTTTTTGGGTTTTATAATTATAAAAAAGGGGGAGAATGTTTAGTAGAACCTTGCCACTTTTTTTATGTTTTGATAATTACTAATCCCTCTCACTTTGATTTATATTTTTTACTTTTTCCCTCTCAATTTTATTTATATTCTTTGATTATTATTTATTTATTATTTATAATTATTATTTCATTCTCATTATTTTTATTATTATTTATACTTATTATTAATTATTATTCTAATATTTTTTATTTTTGGATTTCTCATATTTTATCTTTAATAAATTTCCTATGTATATGACTATTTTGAATTTATTTGAAGTTATTCATTCATAAATTAAGTTCAAAAATGTTTCAAAATATAATAGATGAAAGAAGATTCACATTCAGAAGATAAGCTCATATATTTCTAGAAGAAAATTTGAAAATATAAACTATGTGAATCTAGGAGAAGAAGCCCTGAGAATGCATGAAAAGAGTGATGAACTGAACCTTGAATAAGTACAAAAGTATAAGTATATTGGGTAAATTAATAAAAGTATGGGATGTCTCATACATGCTATAAAACTTTGGATATTTGGAAATGTATTAAAGTTTGGTAGACTATAAATTTGAATAAGAAAATAACCCATACATATTATAGTAGAGATGATAGAGTAAGAAATTACATAAAGGAAATAAACTATACATATTACAGTGGAGTCAAGAACCAAGAAATAATTTTGGCAAAGTACCTATATGCATGATAACAGTGAAAAATTTCACAAAGTAAATGACCATTACATATACTATGAGAAGTGAATATTGAAATTAGAGAAAGAAAATAACCTATAAATATTATAGGTAAGTTGTAAGTAATCATTGAGAATTTTAAAAATTATTGGAACATATATGTATTATAATGAAGGTTTTTATAAGATAAGGAATTTGGAAGTTATAGAATTTAAAATTTAAGGCGTTTTAAAAGTTATAAAATTTGGAAAAACATTTGATGAATTTATGAAATTAACTTATACGCATTACAGAGAAGGTGTTTAAGAAGTTACAAAATTTTGAAAAATCCCAAGAGACACCATTATAAGTATGAGTTACCCAATAAGTAAATTTTGATCTAATATCAGAAAAATGGGAAAGTCATAAATTCTCACTGAAATGCATATAGTTTGTTTCCTTTATTATTTTAATTAAATTATTAGTAACAACCATGAGAAGTTTTTTGTTTTTTATGATACAAAAGTATAATTTAGTGGTTCTATTAATTTAGATACGTTCATGTCATGAAGATGATTATCATTCCATGTTCATGCATACCAAGAAGATATGAAGAGAGTGGTTACACCATGGAAGAATTTTATCACATCATGATGACCTATATAGATTCAATGATTTAATAAGTGGGAGAAGTTTTGTTTAGAAGTAAAGGATATTACTCTTATGTATCATAGTGAAGTATTTTAAATTTCAAGGTGTTTTATAAATTAATTATTCAAAATATAATATTTTAATTATGAAGCCATTGTGTGAATTATTTATCACTATTTATGACAATATTATCAATCACAATCTTTGAATAATAATCTAGTAACACTAATTATTCAAAATAAAATTTTTGAGTTTTCAAAATAGTTTTTCCATGATAATTCATGGATTATTCAAAGATTAAAATCTGATCAAATTAAATGTTTAAAATAATATTCTCAATGTTGAAATAATGAAGTTTATTTTGAAGCTGTAATGGAAGTTATCAAAATTCATTTATGATTGATATTACAATGGTGAAAGTCTATAAAGGATACATTCTATTTTCATGGAGAATATTATAGATGACTTTTACTTGATTTTTGAAGAGAAATATTGAAATGGTTCTTATTATTTTCATTATTATATATATATATTTTTGATAGATCAAGAAGAGTTGAAACATGTAACCCATGTGGAAATCTATAACTTGAAAGGTATAGTGAAATTTTTATATAATATTTACTACTATCACTTGACTGAAAGAAATTGAAGAAGAAAAGAGATAAATAAAAGAAGGAGAAAAAGGAAGCTTGGTGTTTTGTTATCCTTGAAGATCCTATCGAAGCCCTTTTTTAGGGATTCCCTTTGAAGATTTATTTATTATCTATAAAAATACTCATCTGCTAGTTACTAGAGTTTTGAACCATAATATGAAGATATATTACTTTTTTTCATTTCATTTCTCTTGTAAGTGTCAGCTACTTATACTAAGCTTTGGGAGATCAAGAGTCAGTTACTTATACTCACCTATGAAGTAAAGTGTCAAGATCTTGTACTAAGTTGTTAGATACCCAGTAAAAGGATATAAAATCTTGATAAAATCCTTATACTAAGTTTCAGTCCCTTGTACTTAGTTGTGAGATCCCTAGGAAAAGGATTTGAATTCAAATCATCAAGATTACATTGGGTGTTGGTGGGATTGACTAGGGTAAGTTATTATATCCCAAAACCACTATAAAAATATCATGTATCCTACATTTTACTTTACTTTAATTTTCACTATATGTTCTAATTAAAGTATAAGGATTATTCTACTAACATAATGTTAGAGGTTTTAAATTAGTGATTTTTAAAGGATCAATTTATCCTCTCTCGAGACTTTTTCTTCAACCATACCAGGACAACACAAAATATGACTCACAAGGATTACTACCAAAGTTAGAGGCAAGATAATCCCTAAGTGTCCCATTCCTTAAGTATCTCATCACTTTCCACAAAAGACATGGAAACCGGTGACCAAAAGCTCAATATAACCAATATAAGGGACCTATAATGATATAGATAGACCAAGATCATCACTTAAGAAGAAAAGGAGTCACATTTTGTTCCTCCTAGGGTTATTATCATATTTCCTCTTAGATATTCCTATCATACAACTAAACCAAAAACACCCATGTGATCACCCTTAGTCATCAACCACATTAAGCCTCAAATATTCCAAATGATACCTATTTATATCAAAAAAGCCTTACCCCATAATGGATACCAACTTCGGGTTCTAATTTCCTCTTTTCCAAGACTCACACATAGGATATAAAGTCATCAATGACTAAATCATAAATATAAAACCCTACAGGTCTTGGTAAGGGTTTAAAATGATCCACTAGTCTTGAATCATAAACAGGAAACCACTTGTGGTCCCAAATCATCTCACTCAATCCTAATAAAAAAACTTATCATATAAAAAATATAGGATCAATCATATAAATATGAAATATTAAGCACCACCCACCTCAAAAATAGGGGTTTCCCCTCAATTAAAGTATCTATATATGCATTCGAGAAATTTCCAAACACCACCATCATCTATGATCCCCTAACTCATCCAAGAGGCTTTATAATCAACTATAAAAAATTTATAATTATTTAAACAATTAATCTAAGAAGGAATAATCACCAATAACCCACTAACTAACACCACTTCATAAAAAATTCAACTAATTACACATGGAAAGTATATGGTGAACCCATGAAACCTCTATGTTAAAAATACCCATCAATTAACACTAGAGAAACAAAAGACATAATCCTTGTAAATTTAATTACAAAATAAATTTTCTAGACAACATACCTCGGCTGAAATAGAAAAATACAACAAGTACTCATTATACCAGGATTCCCTCTATCCATCACATGAAAATGTCTCAATGTTTGGGGAGATTCCACATACTCCAGTGGAATTGAAACTCAAATACTAGCATAAAGACACCAAAATCAATATAAAAAAAGTATAATAATAACTTAGATATAAGGAGGTAATCATACCTAATAAATTTTGTATAAATGACTCATAAAACAATGCCTATTAATGGGGATCCAAAGGAGAAGGAGGAGGGGAGGAGTTGACCTAATATCCCTCCCCAATCCTCCTTTCTCTTCTAAATCATGAGAGGGTCCAATATAAAAAATGAATCTTCCCATGTTTTTAAAAATTAGGAAAAATACCCATTATATTCTGAACTAAGGGGGTCACGACTCAAAGCTCTAAATCTAGTGTTACACTATAGTGTGACCTATTAGGTCATGGTGTAATTATTTCCCCTATCTATATACTATGGAATAACCTCATGATACATGTAATGAACAACCACATAAAGTATCTTGATACTACTACCTCCTGAGAACCTTCCATAGTAAATCCCACCAACTACGGTGGGAGTCTTCCCCCTTGAGCAGCCCTTATGGTGTAACCAATCAAGTTGTGGATTGTTCTTCCCACATGGTCACCCCTCATAGTGAAATAACCCTCATCATAGAGTTATATCCTTGGATTGTAGAAACTTAATCACTCACAAATGTTTTTTTACATTGTCCCCTCTTATCATTCCATAACCCTCTCCCTTCCTTTAAAAATTAATCTTATTTGACAATCACAATGCCATAACACCCCTCCAATTATAACATTATCTATCTCCTACTATAGAAAAATATAGTAGAGCCATCCTAAACTTTCTATGATACTCACCCAAACACTAGAGACATCTCATAGTCCTTGAAACACATAAAAAACCCCTCCTAGAGATATTTCAACCATCTAAATCCCAATTCGAGTCCCAATTCTCAAAATATCCCATGCTTCAGAACTTTAAATTCAAATTTCACCCAATTTCTCCAATACATAATGATATAGTTCATTAGAAACTCTTACCATAACAGTTATTATCCTCGAGAATAATTCTTGTGAATTACCCATAGCCCGCACTAGTCACTGAGTCCCTATGAATAGTCTAATTTCCAATCTCTTACTTTTTAGGGTCGTGATACATCTAAACTGGTGGAATTGACCAAATACCAGGAACCTATTTCTATAGAGGATCATATCATTGTTCATCCCTCAAATAATGCATGCTGATCCTCTTCTACAACATCACACTCAATATGATGTGAAATACACTATCTGGAAACCCACTACACTGACTTCCATTGAAAAACTGAACAAATTGCACACCATGGAACTGAATTGCTCCATTGTAAAGGCCTAAATTTACCAGACCATTAATTTGTGTATTTTAGATATAGGAGGTAAAAATAGGATATTATAATAAGGAATATAGAGTTGGATTTTAAATTTCACATAGGAGTATGTTTCATCATGGGGAGTTAGTGAGATTGATTTTCTATAGTCTATTGTACCACACCTTGAAGCATTGGGTTGTGGTGTGGTTCATGTGTTTTGATACAGATTTTGATTCATGAGTGTTTGTTGTTGTGTTTTTTTAAGGAGGAATTCTGATTATAGCATGAGAATGTTTTATTGCAGCATGGAGGTCTATAGGATATTCTTATATGGGTAAATTTATTTGGTTAATCTTTTACAAGGATGGTTTCATCATGGATATTTGGTTTGTGACATGGTAGTCTTCAAGTACTTCAAAATTATCTTACATAGGTTGGATATTGTGTGGAGTATTTGCGATTAATCTTACATGATATCTTGATTAATATCACATGAGTGGGATTGTATCCTGATTGTATCCATTACTGTGTGAAGTTCAGGGTGTTCAATTTCCTTATTTTTGTATACCAAAGGTTTATTCAATCATAGTGCATTTTAATACACCATGGTGTGGTTCAATGTTTGTTGGGTATGAGGTGAGTAGGCTAGTATTTGTTCCATGTTTCTCAGAGGGTCTAGTGTTATAGTGTGTCCCCATTGGTTGCAACATGAACTTTATTGAATGTGTGTAGTTAAAATGGTTTTTAACCATGAGATTTAGGGAGAAATAAGGGGAGATCACAACTTTAATTTCATAGGTGTAGTCGATTTAGCCTCATTATAGTGTGATGACACCCTATCACACTGTGATTTTTTATTTTTTTGGAGTAATTATAAATTTTGGCCTTGTGTTAAATTTCCTATTATTCCATTAACTTCACCTAAACCCTTGATGACCATAGGCCTATATTTATAGATTTTTATCCATCATGGGATTTGTTTTTTCTATTGAATCGAGGAGATCAATCCCTTAATATCCAAGGTGAATTCCTTTTTCCCTCTTCATGATTATCCCTTTTTCTTTATTTTTTAAGAAAGCTGTGATAATAGTGTTAATTTGGTTTGGTTTGTTTTGAATTATAGTTTTTATGGAGGTGAGGTTGAATATAGGCCTCACAATTGATCCTTTTCTTTTGGGTGGTGTTTGATTGGAGTTTTATTTTAGTCACATGAATCCATTATTGAATTTTTAATTAAAGAAAGGGATTGAAAAAATTTCCTTCTTTATTTATGTGAAAATTGTGGAATTATCATGCTATTGTTTTCTTTGGGTAGATAGTACAGAAAAACCTAATTCAGATAATATGCCAGACTAAAGGTAATAATGGTAAGGGGGGATTCACATGTTTTTTATATAATTCCATGATTTTTCTTATGATTTATGGATTGTTTAATATTTTTGTTTTGAGGTTATATTTGATGCTATGATATATATATTATTTTGTGTTATTGAATTATTGGAATAAAATTTAAAAAATGGGTTAATTAATTAAAGATGAAGATAAATTGGTTGTGTGAAAATCTGTAATTAAAGTGTTGGTGTTTGAATAAAAAATTATGTTCAGTATGGAAGAATTTATAAAGGGAAGTCCTTAAATGTGAATTGCTGATATGGATTCCCTTACTTTTCTTTTGTATATAGAGTATACCTTATTGTTATTAAAGGTGTTTTGGTTGGTTTTTATGCCTATTTTGGAGTTTATAGTATGATTTGGTTATATTATTGATGGATATGTTATTTTGTATAGTGGTATGGCTGGTTACATGGAAAATAAGTAGGTTTTCATCTATTGTGGTGGCTTTTGGAATAGTATGTGGGGTGTTTTATGTGATAATGAATTTTTTTGTTATTTGGAAAATGTTTTTGTTTCCATATATAATGGAATACAGTTGAAATAAATGAAACCAATAATGAGTAAAAGGGTGGAATTGGTAAATATGGTCTATATAATGGTTAATGGAAATGACTGAGGTAGTTGTGTTAATAAATACTGGGTTGATAAGGGTAAGTGATAATGAATGGATTTAATAATTGAAGTAGCAGATAAATGTATAGTGGTAAGTGGGATAGTAATTTAAAATGGAAGTGTACAATGAAGTGATACTGGATGGGGAAAATGTTTCTTATGAATAATGAATGCATTGAAATTAAATATGAATTAATAAATGACATGAAAAATGTATTTTGGATGATAAATAGTAATTATGAGAAATTTTTATGATGATATGATGTAATAGGAAGATAATTATTATGATTGTGGCTATCTTGTGTGAATATATGTGGCTGATTTGTGGAATAGTGATGGAAATAGTTGTTAGTGTGCAGTATTAGTGTTGCAAAAATAGTTATGGGTAATGAAATTGTTGGTTTGGTGTAAACCCTTAGGTTGAGAATGTGTGTGAAAAATATATTCATTGTATTTTTTTTATTTCTTACACACCACCACTCAAGTTAGATAACTTTATTGGTACCCATATGGATTTAATTATCTCGGTATTTTCCTTAACATATAGGTTGGTAAGGGAACATATGGATAACTACTTCCTCTTACCCACTCTCTCTTTCAGTCATAGTATATGCTATAATGGCCTGATTTCATTATCCATAGGCTATAATATCTTGATTTTAAGGTTCCCCTAATGTGATGATGATGGTATGATGATGTGATAGAGGATGTGATACATGGTGGCAGTCAAGTATAGTAGGAGGAGGGAATGTAATTGATTTCCTTTATGTTCATGATACCATACTATGATTAGTATATATTATGTGAGTCCGATATGGATATGGTGTGTGGTACATAGTTATGAATATGTGGTTATGGATGTGATGTGGTATGTGGTTATATGGATATGTGGATATATAAGCAATAAGAGCACTGATATGTTTTCTATTGTGACATAAAAGAAAAAAAATAGTAGGTAAGTGATTGTGGGGTATCTTCTTGACATATACTATTTCAATATTATGATACTACACTTGGATTTGATATTGGGTGAGTAAAAATTGGCAAGGTTGGGTTATAGTTGACTTGATGTAAGAAGGAGTTAGTTATTATATTTATTCATTAAAAAATTGGTATCCGTTTTTTACATTTTCATGAATTTTTTTTGGGAGGATCCTACTAAGTATACTTATATTATCACCCACATATATATAAATAAATTTTATAGTTTTCCTTGAGTGAGTTGGTGAATGAGTTGGACATTAGTAGCTCATGGAGATTATGGTTGGACTCACCGTCGCTACCTTAAGAGTATATTTTGGTATCTTATCTTTTAGAACTTAGTTATTTATGATATTTTCATGCATTATGGAATGATTTTATTTTATATTTTATGGAGTTGATTGGTGGTTTATTTTTTGTTCTTAGGAAAATGAGGGTAATGCCTCACATTTATTTGTGATTATACCCTCGGTGCTAGTCACCAACCTATGGCCCATTAGTGATTGGATTTGGGGCCATACTCATCTTTATTACTGGACTAAGATTGGTTCCTAATGGGGATGGGTCATGAAATAGTGATATTAGAGCTACAAATGAGAGTTGGGATGGAGACTGGAGTAAATAATTGGTGTGAAATTCATGGGTTTGGTATGGTGATAATATCTATTTACCTTTGTGTGTAACATAGGAAGGTATAGTGACTAGGACACAAGGGACCACGACCCCCTATTATCTATTGTAAGTACATTATTATTTTTGAATATCCCAGGTGAGGTGGCACTAACTATTAATTAGAAACCTAGGATAGGTACATGCATCATGTTTTTTTGGAACTTGTGGTTGAATTTGGATGATTATAGGAAATTAAAATGAATCTAATTAAATTATATTAAATGAATTACATGTTCCCGAGATTAAGAATTTACTTTATTCACTTGTAAATGTGTTTTTTGTTCATCATCTGTGTGTAGTTAAAATTGGTGAGGTAAAATAGGAAGATCTGGTTGACTGTAAGAGGGTTTTTCCAACTAAGGAGGATGAGTCTTGGAGGAGGACACTATGTGAGTTCTAATGTTAGAGTTTGGATAAGTATGGGGGGAGATTTTTTGATAAATATATATAACACTCATTAAAGTAGATGAATATTGACTTCAATTTGATTCATGCTTTGAAGGATTATTGGGTTCCATTTGTTTTCATTTAGTTAAGATGAGTGAGACACTAATAGTGGTTTTTATTTCTAGAGAGCATAGGTATTTGAAAATTTCATGGGATAATTTATATAATTATTTCTGGGAAGATTTTTTTTCATCGATGATAAGGTAGATATATAAAAGATGTTCAATTCTCTTTAGTAGGGGATATTTAGTTTGTGGGAGCTCGGGATTTGAGTGAAGGGTCTTATTTTGTTTTCAATAAATATTTTCCTAGACTAGGAGGCTAGAGTGGAGTGTTTTGATAAGGTGATGTGTCCGATCATTCAACATCATGTTACACCATTTTCATTGTCTATTTATTTTCAGGTTCTATCTTAGGTAAAAACAATGAAAAGGATGCTTTCACATTCAGGATCATCTCGATAGGGGAGTCATCAGAACTTCTCCAGGAGTATATTGTATATATTGGATCTTGAATGTCGAGGTGGTTGAGGTTTCAACTAGCTATGAGTCATATTCAGTGGTTTTATTCATGTTTCTATGGAGTTGATAGTTCTCATGTATCCATCAGAATCTCTGTTATAGTGTTTTTTCTAGTTTATATAGTGTTTATCATCAATTCTAGTTCCCTGTCATTCTAGATGTCCAATGCAATGTAGGCAACCGACTTTCGGTTCACCCTCCACAATAGATGCCTTAGAGACCATATCAACAGTAGGGTAAATTGGATTTGGACTAGTCAAGAGGATATAAAGAAAGTATAGGATAACCCAATGACATACCTAATCCTCATAGACATAGGTTTGAGCATGGTTGTAGATGTAGATGTTAGTAGGGTCTGCAAGGAAGAGGAGTAGGATGTGGAAGACTTTATGCCATATAGATGCCAACATTAGGTGGTCCATAGATTATTTGAGGTACCATATACTTATCATTTTATTTGTCATTATTGTTTTTTGATTCTATAGATTCATATTCATTTATTTCACCAACCTTAGTCTGTTCCTTATGACTCAAGGTGTAGAGGTTTCCATTTCCCATATATATTTTTTGTTAATGAATGAGACCATCAGATGAGTCACATGCATTCAGAGTCTCTTTTGTATTAACTAATGGAGCCGTCATTTGGTTTGATGGAGGTGTAGGTGGTGGTGTTTCCAAAGGATTTTGAGAACTTTTTGGATAATTTTCCCAAGGTGAGTGTGATTATACCCTTTGATTTATATTTAGTTTGGGACAGAGTTACAAATTAGGGTATCCCAATCTCAATGGTGCCTTATCAGTCAGAACCTTCAAAGTTACGGTAGCTGAGAATTCAGATTGAAATTTTTTTGCAGAAGGGTTTGATCCATCCTAGTGTATCAACATGTGGTTCTCAGGGGTTATTCTCTAAGATGACATATGGTAGTATGATATTATTCATAGAGTACCAATAGTTGAATTATGTGACAGTCAAGAACCAATATCCTATTCTGAGGATAAATGATTTGTTGAACCACTTGAAGTGATCTAGTTACTTTTCTAAGATAGATCTATGTTATAGATTTCAATATATGATGTTAAATATGGAATATATATTAAATAATTATTTTAGGTGATGTTATGGGAACTTTTCAATACCCTGTGTTTTTTGAATTTATTTTTCTAAATTAATACTATGTTCGATAGCTTTCTCCACACAAAACACCGAACTAAAACGAGCCACACCATATTAGATGAATATTATTAATAAAAATTAATAATAATAAAACCTATATTAAATAAAAATATTTCAATAAATTATAAATTCATACAAAATAATATTAAGAACACCTAAAAGTTTTAAAAGGGAATTTTTCAGTAAAGCAACTTTTTATATATTGTATTTTCATTTAAAAGTTAAATCTATAGATTTTATTATTTTATTATTTTAAAATTAATTACATTTTTGAATTATTTATATCAAAATTAGGTTAATATAAATTGTTGAGTTTTTTTATGAAATAATTGACTTTTAAGTGAATTGTGAAAATAAAGTTTTTACCAAAATTGTATATTTTATGTATTTATTAATTTATGAGAAAGACCTATAAGTTTATAAAACCTTTTAATTAATTATATATTTATTTAGGGATTAAAAAAATTATTTTAAAATATCATTTTGAACATATAAAACCTATGTTCAATATTTTATATCTTACGTAGCAATTCATTCTAATTTAAAAACTGTTTTTAGTATTTTATTTTAATTAAAAACTTTAATGGTAATATTCAGTTTTGGATTTATTTTAAATACACATAATTCTTATTTGTTTTATAATAAAACAATTTGTACCATTAAATTCAATTACATTGATAAATTTATACCCCACATAAATTTTAAGCTTCAAAATACATTTTTTTCTAAAAATGATTTTTATTTATTATGTGTAGTGATATTAAAATTAACCTTTAAACATTTATAAATTTTATTTTATAAATTTATTTTCATCTTTTAGATCAGAATATTTATATTATTTAATAATTTAAATTTAAATTTTGGTCATAAAATCATGATTACTAAGATTAATATTAATGATCATGATAATGGTAAAACTTTTATTCTCAAAGAATTGTTTTATTAATATTGTGTAATTTTATCTAACAAAATAAATTAATATCTTATAAAAAATGAATTTAATATAAATTTTAAACTCATATATAAATACATTAACACTCATTAAATTAGTAATCAATACTAAATAAGATTAAGAATACTTAAAGGTAAAAACAACATTTTTATACCAAATAATTTTTCTATATATTAAATATTTTAATTTAAAGTTTAATTTTATATTATCTAGATATTTAATTATATGAAATTTAGGTTCATAAAACCTAAATTTAGAAAGAGTTTTTCCTTATATTTTTTAATAAAATATAAATTACTTGGTTAAAAACTTGTTACCAAGGTAAAAATGAAAATTCTAAAATGTAAAAATATGTTGGTAAATGAATTTAATAATGTTTAAATCATGTGTGAAAATTTATGGTGGAGTATTTATAGACATTATATTTCAATAAAATCCACTATTTCACACTTTTTTAACTATTAAACCTTGAATAATGTCATCCCATTATGGAAAAATAATGAGTGTTCACGAAAGTGCCCTTTTCTTCACTTATCAAAGGGGACACTTACACCCCTTCAGTACACACCCATTATTTGGAATTTATTTCTAAAACTCTTCCATTATTATGATAATAGAAACTTATCTCATGTTAATAAGTCTCTAGTCTCAATTAGTTAGGCTAATCCCTTCAATTATTAGGATACTTTCAAGAGAAAGTTCAAGGTCCCAAAGTGAGTATTACTTAACTCTTGCATTTTATTCTTATAATTTCCCTTCCATAAATATAAAATTTATAGTGATATAATGATCTAAGAATAATTATTATACTGAATTTTCATTATAAAAATTTAAAAAACAATATTTATTCCTTTCTATATACTTACAAAAACAAAAGAAAGTCTATCGTGCATTTGTACAAACTACCATCTCCATGAAATGATGTCTTATGTTTTTCACCACCAGCTATATTTTATAGTTACAAGGATGTAATTGAATAATAAATATGAAATATATAATATAATTATTTTTATTAAGATAAAAAATCATAATCCAATTTCATTCCCTATCATTAGTTGGGAAATGAAAACATTAACCATGTGTTGTGTGTACTACCACATCCGCAATGTAATGTTTTTTATTGTTCATATTGATTTTAATTATTTATAAAAACCTCATAAAAACTGATTCATAAAATTAAAATAATATAAATAATTATATTCTTCTTATATTATAAATATATCATGTCAAAATAAATAATTTCTTAACCATAATCACCCATCAAATTATGGTATGTTCATTTTTTAGTCGGTCTACCACTTACTTGAACAATGATAAAAAAATATATCATGGATGAATATGTTAACTTAAATACTAATATTATTATAAGTTAAAAATCAAATAAATATATTTATGGTTTTTTACAGTTTACATTATGTGTTTAACTTATTATTAAAACACCATATTTGATCGTTAAAATTACCGAAATAAGTAGACACTGATTCCATTTTCACACAACAAAACTAAAGAACAAATATATTGGGATAATAGATTTATAAATAAGTATAATTTATATATTTCAATACCTTAAATGATATTTTAATGATGAACCTTAGGAAAATAATAAGTAACAACTCTACTATTATGAAACTAGTTCAAAACGATCAAGATTACTCACACCCGATATTGAAAATAGATAATAAATAACTAATATACATGTAGAGAATAAATATAAATGAAGTTTATAAGAGGTTATAAATATGAATACAGTTTTTAAATATAATATTAATATACCTATGTTTGTTATATATGATCTTAGAGTTCATTATCTAAGCATAAATCCAAGGTAAGGGTTTCTCTATCTCATTTTCAACTCTATGGGACATGTTTTATATGGTGTATCACTACCCAATTTCTTGAAAATATGAAATTATGTTCCATTTAATGATATTATAATTTATATTTCATGATATTCCTCTCAAGATCCTTTGATTCGTATGTTACAAATACCATAAGGTTTTCATTAGCTTAATTTTTGATTCATTGGGTCATATTATTTTTTACTTCAATATAATTTTCAAGATTTATTAAATACTACCATTACAATATTTTAAAAGGTATTTAAACTTATTCTATGTTTAAATTAAATCTAATAATCAATAACCACATCTTTTATAAAACATTTTCCAAAATAAAAGTATAACGTTTGTAAGAATAACCCCCATTATTTCTAATGAATATTATTTTCCATGTCCATGATTTTACTATTGAAAGTTTTTTATTTAATTAAATATAAATTTTTTATTTCTTTTATATTATTCATATTTTCCTTTACATATTTAATGAAATTAAATTATTTCAATGTTTCTACAATTTTTTTTAAAATGTCCTAAAAAACATAATAAAGGCATTTCTCTTCATTATTTACCACTACATATTTATTACCACAATTTTTTTCATTTATTTTCAATGATTATTTATTTATAATTATTTATAATATTTATTTTAAAATTATTATCTTTCCCTTCTCAATTTTTTTTGAAAGTAATTTTCAATTTATATATTATAATAATTTTTAAAAGTTTTAGTGAAAACATTTGTATTTTGACTTCTATTTTTAATCTAATTTATTTATCTCGTTATTTGATGTTTTGATCAACCTATATATTTTATTATGATATGATTAATTTTTGAAAATGATATTTTTATTATCCTATTATTTCTTAAGTTCATGTTATGTGATTTTTTTGAAAAGTTTAAGAAACCAATTCTTTTTTCGATGGGTTCTTTAAGATATGGTGATGAATAATTTTAAGTGGAACACATATGTATGAATGATGATAGGTGGGGTCATATATCACCCTAAAATTAATTGGTTTATGTTTATATATCATGATATATTAGAGTATGGATATAATAAATTTTTTCACATAGGTGAAAGTATAATGAGTTTTCTCACATTTTTAAGTGTGGACATAATGAGTTTATTCACATTGGTGTGGGTATAATGAGTTTTCTCACAATGGTTTTCCTATACTTATGGTTATGTCATATTTTAAAGTTTTTTAGCATGTTACACCGCATTTCTAATATGTATTTCATCTTCATGATATTCCATGTTTTCATGTTATTCCATATTTTTAAAGTATTTCATACTCTTGTGTTGTGCTCACATGTTTTATAATTTTTGAGATGTATTTTGAGCCATGTAATAACCTTTATGCTTCATTAATAATATTTTTATGATATTATATTTTATATCATGTTTTATAATTATCATATATGGTCTCATGATCTTTTAATAAGATATTTATCCCTTTACTGATGTTCTCCTTCATGTTTATGATCCGATACATTATGATATTTTTTCCCATTACCGAGTGTCTAATATCACCCCTTTCTTATGTTTCCATTCCCTAAGTTATAAATATTATTATATCATGTGAGATTTCTATAAAAGGGTCTATAGGAGAATTAATATAGAGAAATTTCCATAAGAGTTATAGAGTAATATGTTTATGTAGCTAATCTCTAAGTCACTAAACTATTAGGTCCTTGGGTTGTGTGATTGTTTGTGATATGTATTACACAAATAATAAAATTAATGTATTTTTTAAGTTATGTTTAGATTGGATCAATTTAAAATTTGAGTTAGTATTTTTTTCATTCGGTGTCATGAATTCCCCAATTATTTTCATGGGACTAATGAACTCTGTGTTTTGTGAGTCCCTAGATCAATTCATGGTAGTTTTCATTAATGAAATTCTTATATAATCGAATTAAAAGGTTGATCATGCTAATAATACGAGGACTATCTTGAAAGTCCGTCAGCACTACTAGCTTTATGGGAATATGTCTAAGTAAAATTTTTGGATGCATGAGGTGTGTTTTCTGAGGATTGTGGCATCATATAATAGAGTAGTAGTTGATCCTTTGAATATTGAATTTTTTTTCTTTGTCATCCCCTAATAATGTTATAGAGTTTCATAGTTTCTTTTGATTCATAGGATATTATAATAGGTTTTATTCAATTTCTCTATGACTACACCCCCTTGAACAAAATTTAATTATTAGGATAAGTATTTTGCGTGGATTGATCGGTGTTAGGTGAATTTTTACTACCTATTATATAAGTTCATTATTAATCTAATTATTTGGGTCCTAAAATGGTTATATTCAAGGTTTTATATGATTCTTCTCATCTTAGTTTGGGTTGATCCTTGATGAATCATAGAGTGGTGATCTTATATGGGTCTAGGCAGTTATGACTTTATGAGTGTGATTATGTCACCCATGATCCTGAGTTGATAATAGTATTATTTCCATTGAATTTATAGAAAGATTACCACATCAGTGAATAATTTATGTATTCACAAATTGGAAAATTAGGAGGTATGTATTATCTTAATATGATCAAATTTTTCATTAGAAAAGTTGGATCAAGTTCTTATTTTGTTATGACTTCAAGATCTCCTACACCCTAGGGAAAGGGAATGTAGTTTCCAATGCGATGACTAGGAAGTCACATGTAGATAATTTTTGGGAGTTTGGAGATACATAGAGAGAGATGGAGGAGATCATAATGATGCATATTTATTTGGATAAGTCTGGTGGTATAGGTTTCTTGTATCAAATGACTGTGCAGTCAGCCTTGTTACTATTGGTGTATGAGTCTCTATGGGGATAATCAGAGGTAGAGGTGTTGTGAGATCATTTTTTCATAGTGGTTCTCCTAATGGATGGTTATAGGATGATCAATATCAATTGTTGTTTCAAGGGAAGTCGTGCATCCCTTTGATAATGCGATATATGGCTCTTAATGAGTTTCATAGCTCACCCTTGGGTGTATATATGGGTTTAACCAATATGTATCATGCCTTGAGGAATCAGTTCTGGTGGTGAGGGATGAAGCATTCAGTAGTGAAGTTCATACCATGATGCTTGATTTGTTAGCAGGTGAAAGTAGAGTATCATGTCCTGGATGGTTTATTGCAATCATTAGATGTCCTTAAGTGGAAGTTTTAGGATATTTTTATGAATTTAATCATTGTTTTTCCTTGAGACCAAGGGGGATGTGATATTATTTGGGTTATCACGGAATAGTTGATAAAGTTGGCTCATTTCTTGGTGATGAAGTAGTTAACTTCTATGGTTGTTTTTGTGAGATGATATATGGATGAGGTTATGAAGCTTCAAGGGGTTCTGAGTACCATAATCTCTGAACAAGATCCATATTTTACCTCACAAGTCAAGAGATGACTACATCATGATTTTAGTTCTTAGTTATTATTTAACACCACATTTTATCCACAAATGCATGGTCATACAAATCATCCTATTTAGATGTTGGAGGACATTTTGAGCACATGTGTTCTATATTTTGGTGGATTGTGGGTGAATCACCCACCTTTAATTAAGTTTACCTATAAAAATAAATATCTATATTCCATTATATTGTATCCATTTTAGTTTTTTATGAGAGTTGTTCTAGATATCCCTTATATTGGATCAAGTTTAGAAAACATGTGGTCCTTGAACTAGATGTGCTGAAGAGAACAATCAGGATAGTGAAAATAATTTAAGAGTGGATGAAGATAATGCGTGAACTCTAGGAGTCTTATATAGATCAGATGAGAAGACATCTAGAGTTTGATTCCAATGACCATTTATTCTTGAAGTATTATCCTTATCATGAATATAAGAGGTTTTACCGAGTTATTAAGCTTTCCCCTTGGTTTAACCAACCTTTCTAGGTGTTGGAGTATATCACTAAGGTATCATATCAATTATTCCTTCCTCTTCAGTTGGATAAAATCCATGAAATTTTCAATGTGTCGTATCTTCATTGCTATATTTATATTGACTCCCACATCACCGACTAGGGTAATTTTGATGTAGAGGATTATGTGATATTCATGTAGAAGAAGGTTTAGATTCAATATCATCAAGATAGGGTGTTGCGTGGAAACATCTTTTCATCGGTTCATGTCTTATGGATTCATGGTTCCTTATAGGAATGTATATAGAAACATGGTTTATAAATGTGTACTCATTATCCTAAGATATTTTAAATTTTTTCTTGATAGTATATTTATATTTTTAGTTTTATGATTATTTGATTGGGATTTTTTATGTATTTTATTATGTTTTAGTGATGGAAGCATTTCAGTTTGAGAGGTACCTCCCAATGATGATTGGGCTTAGTGACCATTATTTTCAATTTGAGTTTGGTTTTAATTCTTGAGGATGAGAATCATTTATAGGAATATAATGTAATAAACAAAGATTTATCATACTCTTACTTTGTATCATTAGGGCGTTGAAGTTGTTTAGAAAATATTAGAATAAGGAAGAGGGAGTTAGATATGAAATTTCAGCTATAAGGAGTAAATTTAACCATAGAGAGTTGGCTGTAGGAGATAGATTTTATATATTCTACTATGTTTCACCATAAATTATTTGGTTATACTATGGTTCTTATATTGTTTCATGGGGTGTGAGTTATAAGATTTTAGTGAAATTATTCTTTGAGGAGGAAGTGTGGTTGTGGTGTGAGGAGGTTCGATTGTAGTGTGGGGGTCCCCAGTTCATTCTTATATGGGGAGAGTCCATTGATTAATATTTTGTAAGGATGGTAGTGATGTGGCTGATCATGTTACACCATAATGATCTTTAGGTGCTTTAAAATTATTTTACATGAGTTAGATGTTATATGGGGTCTTTGGGATTAATCTTATATGAGATTTTAATTAATATCACATGAGTTAGATTGTAGTGTGGTTTTATTAATTATGGTCTAAAGTCCTTGGTGTTCAATTTCCACGGTTATTTTTATCTAAGGTCTATTGTTCCATAGTTCCTTCCAATGTTTCAAGGTGTGGTTTGGGGTTATATAGGTATTTGGTGTTTAGGTTGTGGTTTGGTCCATTCTTCTCAGAGGGTTTACTATTGCAACATGTTCCACTTGTTTGCATCATGACCTTCATTGAAAGTATGGATTTTTGGTAGTTTTAACCATGATATTTGAGGATAGATAAGAGGAAATTGTGAAATGATTTTTATAGGTGTACTCAATTTAGCCTCATTACAGTGTGATGAAACCTGTCACACCATAATTCTTTTGTTTCCCAGATTTATACTAAATTCAGGCCTTGTCTAAAATTATCTCTTATTCCTTAGAATTACCCAAAACTTATAAGACCAAAGGTACATATTTTTATCTCATTAGTTATTCACTAATTGGATTTATCCCTCAACATCAAGAGATAAATCCACTGAGATCTAAGGTGAATTCCTCTTTCCTTATTCTTGATTATCTCTATTTTATTTATTTCTTGTGAAGGATTTGACAATAGTACTAATTAGGTTTGGGTGTTATTATGTTTTTTGTTTCTATTAGGTATGTTTGATCATATGGATCTTGGTCGATCCTTGTCTATTTTTTGGTGTTTAAATAAAGTTTCCTTATCATATCATACAACGATTATTGAAACTTTGGTTGAGGTAAAGGATTTGAAACTTTACCTTCTTTATTTATGTGTAAATTATGAAATTATCATTCTATTGGTTTCTTTGGGTGGATGGTGTGGATTAAAATAATTATGATAATGTAACAAATTAAAGTAAATTTATTGGAATGAGTAATTTTTATGTATTTTATATGATACCTTGATATTTATTATGATCAATGGATTGTTTAATGTTTCTGCTGAGAGGATTTGTTTACTTATATGATATATGTATTGTTTTATACTATTAAATTTCTATAATAATCTTTCATAATTATTTAATCACTTAAATCTAGTAATTAATTGGCTTTTTGGAAACTTGGAATTAACGTGTTGATGTTTGGATATAAAATTATACTAAATATGAATGCATGTTTAAAGATAAGTCCTTAAATGTGAATTTCTCTTTTGATTTTCATTTCTGGTTTTTCTTATATGGTGTATTACTTGATATAATTATAGGTGTTTTTGTTTATTTTTTTGGATGGTTGGAAGTATGTATGTGATTTGGTTGTAGTAGTGATGGATGTGTTGTTGTGTGAGGTGGTATGGATGGCTACATAGAAAGGAAGTAGTTTTATGGTTTTTATAGTTGATTTTGGAATAGGATATGTGGTGGTTTATATGGTGATTTTTTTTTGTTTTTTGAGGGGTTATAGTGTAGTTTCCCATTATCGTGGAATATAGTTGAAATAAATGAAAGTAGTAATGAGAAATGATATAGAATTGTTAATAATGGGTTATAGAGAGGTTAATGAAAATGTTTGATATTGTTGTAGTTAATAAACGATGGGATGATAAAGGTAAATGATTATCAATGGAATTAATAATTGAAGTAATGCATAAATAAATAGTTTTAATTGGGATGGTAATTTAAAATGGAAGTATGTAATAAAGTAGTAATAGTTGGGGTAAAGGTGGATAATGATTAATGAATGGATTAACACTAAATATAGACTAATGAAAGACATAATGGTTGTAATGTGGCTCCTAAATAGAAATTATAAGAAATTGTAATGATGATATTATTTAATGGGAATATAATTATGATTTTTATAGTAGTCTTGTGTGAATAAATGATGATCATTTGTAGTATAGTGGTGAAAATAATTGTTAGTGTATGGTAGTAATGATGAAAAATATTCTATGGGTGATATAAGTGTTAGTTTGGTGTAAAACATTAGTTTGGGGATGTGTGTGACTAATATATTCATTGATTTTTCTTATTATTTATTTCATACCACTAACCATGTCAGATAACCATACTGAATCCCATATGGTTTTAGGTTCTGGGTGTTTTCGCCAACATATAGGTTTTCCATGAAATGAATAGATGACCATTCACTCATCCCTTATCTCTCTTCGAAGCATAGAATATGTTGTAATGGATATATGTTGTAGAGACCCTAAGCTTTACGTACATATACATTGCATTACTTTTGCGGAATACTTAGTACATAACAAAAACACACACACAAGGACCGTAATAGTTTAGTGTCTTTGGAAACTTGGAACGTAATCTTCTAATCGTGGTGAATGATCTTCAACATATCCCATAAAGATCTTCCTTTTTTCTATACCTAAAACCTTTCTTTATATCTTGGGGAAAAGAAAACATAAAAGGGTGAGCTCAAATGCTCAGTAAGGGTAAACAAAATAAATATCAATCACATCATATTCATAAGAACATAACATTTTGGAAATCTTAACCTGCAAAAGAGATCATAATATCATAACATGGGATAAATCATAGTAGTTAAATGTAATCCCAATGATCATAACTTAAAACATGAAACTTTGTGTCATACACACATAATCATAGAGAATCATTTCTTATTAGTCAAGACTCATTTTCAAGACTATCTTAGTGGACAAAGTCCCCTTCTGAACCGAGTTCACTCCTCGTTTCAGTCATGTTTCACTGAACCGGTATAACCTACCGTTCCATCCATGTCTATCTCATGAGATATAAAATCTTTACCCAATGCATTGGATGGACATATAGGTCCCACACATCTCATAATTATACCATTCTTATGTGTGCCACAAAATCATAAATCATACATCATTGCATAACCCATGTAATAAAAATGGGAATCTTAAACATCGTGACATCATCAAACAATTCATATAAGATAAAGGAATTCATAAAAATAATTCCATCACAACATAATCAAATCAATGTAATAATAGGGATAAAAAAATAACCCTATAATATCTTATATGGAAAATAATTTTGATAAAACACTTGAACTCCATTCTTGAGGAAAATATCCTTTCTACTTCAAAAACATTTTTCTTTCTTAATATGTCATAAAATTTTAAACTAAAAGAAGTTGATTAAAAATAAACTTGAAAACTTATTAAAGAATCTTCTTGGAAATAATGTTTTAAAAATCCATTCATTCCGTATAAGTTAAAAAAACATTCTTCTCGTACTTTTGTTGGAAAAGTCAAAAAGTACCTCGTACAAAAAACGACAAAAGATTCTTTTCATATCTTTTACTAAAAACACACCGAAGGGTAAAATTTTATTTAAAAAATTGTAGGTGGATGGAAATAATATTACATATTGAGGAAACATGTATTTGGATGATAAAATACACCCCAGTAAATACTAAAGTATAAACAATCTCGGATAAAACTGAGATTGTGATATTTCCCTTACCTTATGTCCGATATGCTTTGTATGTATCCGAACCTCCTGTATAATGATTTAAATAATGTCATCAACTTATTAAAGAATCATATTCATTGTTATTATATCATATATGGTTCACTTATGACTTTATATTGCCCGTTATTTTGTAAATTCCATGTTAAAGAAGCGTTTTGGGTAAAATCGTTTCATTTATCGTAGGTGTTTGGACTTGTTGTTCTTGACATTATTATTACTTATATCATGATTTACTTACTTCCAGAATATAAAATATGATTTATATATCATATATATTCAGTATATATATATATAATAGATAGATAAATGAAATGAAACACACCGTTCATGGAGACGGTAGTCCGTACGTACGCATGAACGCTGTTTTCCTTTCCTTATTGTCTTGAATGGAAGTAAGTAGATGACATATATATATACATAAATCCAGTAGATTTATAATGTCATATATTTCTTTATTATTGCTTATATATACTTTATAATCATTCTTAAATGGTTAACATGGAGAATGAATCTCATCGCGTCGTGGAGACGGTAGTCCGTACATACGCACGAGCGATGATATCGTTCTCATGATCGTGAAATTATGTTGAAGTGTATGTATACTATTTCAGTATCAATATCACTTTATAATAATCATATATAGTTACTAATTACACCATTATACCCATCCAATTAAGGTGGTGGTGGAAAATAGATTACACCACGGCGTGGAGACGGTATTCCGTACGTACGCACGCGCGGTGATTTCCTTTTTCCGTAGGATGGATAGAAGGTTAATTAGAGTCGTTTCATATTTATAATAATATATCAGTATATAAGAAATACTGACGTTATTACTTTATCATGAAACAACTAAATAAGAAGAAGTTTAAGAAGAAAGAAATTGAAAAAGATCGGTAATGGATATTACCTCTTTTTGACACGCCTTTTCTTAACCTCCACTTAAAGAACTAAGGATGGTCTTTGAAGAAGACCAGGACATCTAGGATGATACTAGTGAAGTGTAGAAGAAATTTTTTCAGGGTTTGGCCGAGCTTGAATGCTCAAATTTGTGTGAGGAGGAGAGGGAGGAGGTGCCCTTTTATAAGGGAGGAGAGGGGCACCTTTGGGAAAACTAAAAATATTATTTTATTATAAAGTCAAGTTCGGTTTTAAATAGCTCCAAATTGATATATTTCGAAGCTAAGGTGGGGATGGGTCGAAATAATCTCATCCAATAGAATTTAGACAAGTTTAGGTATCAATTTTAACCTTATCAATTAGATTTAACTCTAAGTTAAATAATTTAACTTTTACCGTGTCTTTTTGTTTTCTTACACTATATGATTAATAAACTTACCATAAAAAGCCAAAATAACCCCAAGTTGTTTATTATTAATATATATATCCTTATATAAGTCATTTGGCCGAGCCTTAGATTTTTAGGAATTAAATAACAATTAATAATATAATATTTGTTTTAAAAACTAATTTATGTCAATTTTGACACTATTTGGTACATGATTTTTATGAAATTCATAACAGAATGATAAGTTAGAACCAAGTTACTTATATCAACAATAACATGTCATATTAACCTAGAAAATTAATGTAATTCATAAAAAGTCTCAAATTACATTTATTTGGTCATTTATAAAATAAATTATGTCAATATTTCATTAATAAGACAATTACTGCATCATCTTTGTGTCATAATAAATGATAATTATTTAATCCATAAAAATTCTAAATAAATTCCTATGATGTAGATAATTGTATTATATTTCTGTAGACTATTCATGTTAGAAGTTTCATGAAGTTTATCACTAAATTAAAATTATTATACTTATAAGATTTAAGAAAGTGACATGTTGTCACATTCTTTGGTTTTAATAATAACTAAATTATTTTCATGGAAAAAAGTCCATAAAATGAATCTAATACGACCCTTAGGTTATATGGGTCTACGTTTAGCCATCCAATAGTATTTTTTCTAAGTGTTAGGATAATTTTATAATCTTATATTTACCCTTAATTACCCGATTTACCTTTAACTATAGTAAATAAAATTTACCGTAGTTACCATTCACAATGCCCAAAAATAAAAAGTAGCTTATTAACATAATTTGGACCCACTGATTCCAAATATGGAATCCATTTTTTCAAATTCAATACACAAAAGATGCAGAAATTAAATTAAAATTAATCCCGTTGTCGAAAGAAAACGAGTTTTTCTTTAAAACATTGCAAAAGATTGAATTGATTTAACCTACGAATTCAAGGTAAAATCAATGCTAATGAAATACATTATATTAAATGGTAAAAATATATTCTATTTATACTTTAAAATCATTCAATATTATAATTTAACCACATAAGATATTACGATGAAAAAAGTTGTTTTTAATTAAAATATAGCGTGTTTTTACTATTCATCAAAATATGAAAGTTACCAGAATAATATGAAAATTTTATCCAAAGTAAATTTTTATTTTATTATTCCAAAGAAGAATTTTATTTTGTCAAATTGAACTTATAAACACGTCAAAAACTAGATTTAAAGTGGGTGCGCCATCAAAAGGCGGCAAAACTGCATTTTTTGAAAAATACTTATTTTACCCGAAAAATTTATTTTGTTCTTATACCATGTTTTAGAAAATGTGTAAGACGAATAATAATGTTATAAGATTCAAAATTTAGTTAATAATATTCATAACGACTAGTTCATAATAATATTATAATAATATATCGTTGTTTAGTAAACCCGGTATTGCGTACAACACACGCTATAGAGGAAGGTCGTGATTGCGTGTAATGTAAGCCAAGTCAGGGTTGCGTGCTGTGCAAGAATCCTTTGTTGTTTCTTATAACATAGTCCAACCATATTTCATTTATACATTGAATATATATATATATATACTCAATGTTGCGTAGAATAACTATTATCAAAATTGTGTGTAACACGATCCAAGAATAGTGTTGCGCATACTGTAAGATAATACAGTGTTACATATAGCGCAATGTAATCTTGGTGTAGCATACAACACAAGACATTAATGAAATTAAAATAATATTTTTCATAAAATCTCGGGGTGTTACATATTTCATGATGCATAGGATATAATTTCTTCTAGTTAGAACTTCCCTAATGTGATGATGATATGATGATGATGGAACAATGATTTTATTGGGGATTCTATACATTATGGGGATCATGCACGATAAGTGGAGGGTATGTGGTTGATTTATTTCATATTCATGACACCCTAATATGATGAGGATGTGTATACAGTTGTGATACGGTTGTGGTGTGTGGTATGTGGTGATGGATATGCAGTTATGGTTGTGATGTGGTATGTTATAAGTGGATATGTGGATTTGTAAGGGATGAGAGAAATGGGATATTTACTGTTGGTATGTGGGAGTGAAAAACTAGTGGGGAAGTGGTTGAGAATTACCTTATTGGAATATAATCATTTGATACTATGATATTATACTTGGATATGATATTGGGTGAGTGATACTTGGTGAGGTTGAGAGATAGCTGACATGTTGTAGGTTTGAGTTGGTTCTGCTATTTTTTCACTAAGGCATTAGTATTTTTTTTTCAAATTTTTATGAGAGGCTTTAGGGAGGATTATACTGAGTATACTTTTCTACTAAACCCTATATATATAAAACTATTTTAAATTTTTTTAGAAGGTAGTTGGTGAATGATTTGGACATTACTTAAAGTGACCCAAGCTAAACATACATTAATATTACATTGATTCCATGGTTAAAGTAATATATCTCATAAATAGATATGAAACCTAATAACTTATATGTTTAATGTCTTGGAGACTAGGAACTTAAACACCTTATTTTACAAAACTAGTTGAAAATTTTCCATAACTTTTCTACTCTAAACTGCTTTCTCCTAGACACCTCATATGATATAATCATCTCTAAAACTTAGGGAATGAAAACATAATAAATGGGTCTACTCAAATTCTCAATGAGGGTAAACATAAAATATACAAATGAAATATCATGAGTGAAAATAATATGAGAATTTGGGTATAATTAATACACTTAATAAAACTATACCTAACAAAGCATATAATATAAATCATGAGTTATGAAATAATTCTTGGCATAATATAATTTGTGAATCAAAAGAGTATGGAAAAATTAGTCAATAAACATGATCCATGATAGAATAACATTTGAATGATAATATTCATAATATTGTGGTGTAAAAATAAGCATAGAAATAATATGTCAAAGCTAATCGGCAAGATATTCATCACATAGTAGGTTTGGGATAATAAATCATGTACCATCTTTAGATTGGGATAATCCTCCGGTATACCCATGGTCTTAGGATAAAACCTTTCACATACCCTTTTGGATTAGGAAAAATCCCCCCATGTACCATTGGTATTGGTATAAAATCTCCCATGTACCTCTTTGTCTTAGAATAAATCCTCCCATGTACCCTTTGGCTTGGGATAAATCCTTCTGCGTACCCCTTTAGCTTGGGATAAATCCTTCTCTATACCCTTTGGCTTGGGATAAATCCTCTTGTTCACCTGTTGATCTCATGAGACATAAACATAAACCAATTAATTTGAGATACAAATAGACCCATACCCATCATCATCTATACATATGTGTTCCATATAAAATAAATCATTATCATTTTATAAAGTACATAAAGAAATAAAAAGGGGGTTCACAACATTTTTAGATGGTGTCACCAAAATTGACCTAAAGCATGTAAATGGTTGATACCCAAAATTCAATCACCCTAATATAGTATTTAAAAGAACATTTATAAGGTGATTCATAAAAAATAAATTCCAAAGAAACAAATCATTTATACATAGAGGAAAATGGTGGTGAAATCATAAAATAGTATTTTTAAAAAAATTATTTTCAGCGTAAAAGAAGAAGTTATAGTTACTTTGAAATGTAATTTTTTAAAAGGTGAAGTGAACACTTTTAAAAAATCATTACTCTTTAAAAAGGAAATTCCAATAGTGGATCCTTGAAAAATATATAAATGTTTTGAAATAGGTTAAGTGAAAACAATTTGAAAATATTTACTTTTAAAAATAATCTTCAGTAATAGAGCTTTGAAAAGACATAGAGGTTACCAAGAAGGACTATGGGGTGGAAGATAAAACCTTTAATTTTTAAATGAATATTTTTTTGAACATTTTAAAATAACCTTTTTGAAAACCCACATCATAAAAAGAGTAAGAAAAAAATCCTTTTGAAAAGTGGAGAAGGTAAATATGAATGTCACATGAGACAACCCATAATTAGGTTTCTAATTATAGAGAACATCTATAGAAATAAAAATTATGGAAAATAGAGTAAACTATCTTTAAAAGGTATGATAATTATTCTAAACGTAGTTGAATTTTCAAGAAATAAGATAACCCATAAATAAGGAAGATTTGAATCAAGATTGATCTCCCCAGATAGATATAGAATATACCATATGAAATATAAGGAGAATCTCAAGGATAAACACTATAACTCAATAATAAAATTGAGTTATTAAAGACATTACATTTTATGAAAGATATAAATCATAGAAAAAATCAAGTAAGATCATGAATGGAAGTTATTTTTCCAATTTTAACAATAATTTATGACATTATAAGTCAAGGGGTAATAGTTACCCCATATTGTATGAGTTGGTGTCCTAGAACCAACTGGTTTTACTTTAATTACATGGATATTTAAAGTATTTAAATATTAAACATATTATTACATATTGTTCATTGTTCTTCATGACTATGATGTAATAATGTCATAGATTATTTGTTTCATTGATAAGGTCCTGGAAATTCCCTGCTATGATGAGAACCTTGAAATGATATAAAAATATTCTTAAATATAGTTCTATGGTTGGATGACATACTATGATTGGAGACATAGCATGCAGACTGTCAGGTGCAAGTACTCGTAAGTAGATGAGACTTCCTCTCATGAAGTTTGCACTTGGTAATCGCTAAGATAGAAGATTATGAGAAAAAACCCGCTAGTAATAATTCCACATGTTTTGGTGTAATCAGATATTTCTATCTGCGAGTGTGTGTAATGATCCTTAGACTTTAAGATTATCATTAATATGTGTCATGACTCACGCATTTTTATTTACAAATGAAAACCATCACGCAGACAGTTGGCGGGAAGTATGGTTTGTTAGATACGTCATGAGAGGCATGTTATTAATGGATAAGCCGAGGAAGGATTTGTCCCTTTCATTTATGGAAGTTGATATCTCGGCCCTTTGATTGAAATAGAACCATCACACAAAATTCCATGGACATGGTGTAATGATGAGTTTATTTCAGGTAGTCACAGAACGACGTATCAAGCACAAAGGTTGATAACACTATCATGGAACCTACTTGATGAGATATTACGACAAAGGGATTATATTACACAGTGATCATTCGTATGTGGATTTCATTGTTGTGACTTTAAGTTCTTTCTCTTGGGTTCCTTGACTCGTTTCTAGATAGTACTCTTAGACTTTAGGCAAGCCCACCTAATGCCAACGAGAAAGAATCCTAGAGGGTCACACACTAAGTGTTTCTGGTGGTCTCAGTTAAATTCTATTTGAATTTAA
Source organism: Viscum album (assembly GCA_963277665.1). Classification (NCBI taxonomy): domain Eukaryota; kingdom Viridiplantae; phylum Streptophyta; class Magnoliopsida; order Santalales; family Viscaceae; genus Viscum; species Viscum album. The sequence continues at coordinate 58,743,417 of OY728125.1, forward strand.
TTAATAAATATTATTCTCAAGATAGTGGAATAATTTTATTTGAGTTAAAATGATTTCATAAATTAAATAAATATTTATTCACTAGATTTTGGGTAAAATATATTTATTTATTTTATTGAAAATTTAATAAATATTTATTTACTAGTTTGTAAATAAATTATTTATTTAAGTTAATAAATTATTTATTTATTTATTAGGGTGTTCAATAAATTGAAGTGGATTTCGAGCAGACCAAGACTGGTTCAGTAGTAAAATAATTATTTTCAAGATGGTAAATAATTATTTAACTAGTTGGCACAAATTAAAATAACAATACTATTACTTTGTGGTGCGGAATTTTAGTTATAATTCCATTTTGCGCAAGTTGGTGCACCATAAATAATAACGCAAGATTATTATTAATAGCATGAGTTTTATTTAAGGTTATGAATGTATTTAATTTCTGTTACACAATTAAATATTGTAACTGATTCCCCATGTCTATAAATAGAGACGTATGTCTATTGTTCCATGAACCGAACTACACCCCCAGTGAATTGAGAATTGATAAGATAAACAATTTCTCTCTATAATCCTCTTCACACCCCTCTCAAGAACGAGAGATGTTCTTCAAGGACGAAGAACAAGCGATTAAGAATGATCGTCACAAGACACTCGCTTCACTGTGCTAGCACCTGGAGAATGAGCTGTGTCGATCAGAGGCCATCGGAGTACGTGTGGATCAACACTAGAGGGATTATAGTTTGTATCCTTACAAGTGCAATAAGATAATCTAGAAGGGTCATTCCGGATGATCAACATCACCAATGATGAAAATACCAAAGATCCAGGTATTATTTTCTTTATGAAATTAATTAAATTAATTATAAACATGATGTGAAAGATCTTATCTAAAGGTGTCAGGCCTCTTACTTATTTATCCAAAGTTTTTATTATATTCCATGGAGATTGTCCTTCATCGTCGTATTGATCCCGGAATAATCATTGATCAAGGTAAAAATCTTAGTTGGGTGCTGGCCCAACCACGCTTCCACTGCACATGGAACCTTCAAGTGGTATTAGAGGGGTTATATCATAGTTTATAATTATTTAAATATTTCATTGATGATTTATGAATTTAATAATTTATTTGATTCAATTCAAGTTAATCGTTCTGAAAATATAAATCTTGAGATCAGTTCATCCTATTTTGTTTCTCATTCCCCTTATAGAAACGATCTTTTCTTTTAATTTTTATTGAAATAAAATAGAGAAACTCATCTAGAGGTGCCAAAGGTTCCTAGCTGTACAACACCAGAACACACGACATGTATTCGGCAGTACACGCTGTGTAGTCAAGGTTCAATGCACTGGGTCTGGTCCGCCAAACCAAGCCATTTCATTAGATTTTGTCTAAGTCTTAATGACTCTGTGTGTTGACTAGGAAAAAGTGGCACACAGTTTCTGGATTACACGCCATGTGGCCCACTGGACATGATGTGTAGTCCCTTTGGGTTAGGGTTGGACCATGTAACCTGTACACGGCTTGCCCGGCTGGAGACCGTGTAATAAGGAACTACACAGCATGTGGCCCACTGGACATGCTGTGTACTTCGAATATTTATTAATCACACTCACACACCATTAGCCCAGGAATGTACTTCAGATGGATGGTGAAAAATAGTACACATCATGTAGTTGGAACTACACACTGTGTACTCATCCAAATTATGCAGATTTATTAAAATTTATTATTATATTATACGAACCCTTGAGAAATGCACCATCGTGCAGGCGTAAAGTTGAGGCTCAACATGTGATAGGTGTTTTATATACATGTGTTTAATTTAACATCTACATAATTTTCATTTCTACTCATTAGGTAGTTATGAATATGAATTCACCGGGTTACCTCCAATGTACAAGTTACGTACAAAGATAATTTTAAATGAATTTATTTTTTTAAAATTATGATTAATGATAGTCTCAAGGAAATTCAGAAAATGGTTTAAGATAAAAGGATTTATTAATTTAAGATTATAATTAATTGATTTGAGCGTGATTTATCTTAAACAAGAACGATTAATGAATTTAATTATAGTTTTATTTATGTGTAAATATCATTGCATGTATGTATGATCATGAGCTAGACCAAGACCTTTGTGTGTGGTTGGTTTATTTTAATTAATTAATTTAAATTATTTTTTTGGCATGTGAGCCTTCTTCTCATTAATATGCAGAGCCTATGTGCCCAAGGTTTCTTTTATATAAAACCACTTTTTACCCCTCACCTACGTGTGAGTTTAAAATCATATGTAATGGATGGAACTCCCAAGCTAGAGGAGGTGATTCAAGCTGGAGCTGAGACGAAACCAATCCCAAGAGATATAGAGGTGGATAGGTGGAAAGTTGTAAACATGAACCCAAAAGGTTCAAGGTGTTTCTCCCCTAGACCAGGGTTAGTTTATCAACTGCTAGATAAACTAACCATTATAAAAGATCATGATAATGCCCTTTTATTTATTTTATTTCTGTCAGTTACATGGTTTATCATTATGGATGTGTTGTCGCGATCACATAATTAATGAATTAAACAAGCATGCAAGATGGAACTAAAATAAACCAGGCTTATGCGTAAATATTATAAAAACATGGTTAATAACTTAAGTAAGTTCCACTTAATATTAACAAGCATGTGATAATGATAATAAGTAATTCACGCATAATAGATAAAATCCCTCAAATAAAATATTAAGTCAGACCAAGCCTTCCGTTACTTTATTAAGGGAAAAACTCAATAAAACTATGTGTTTGAACAACCCTTGTTGGGACACTTACTTTTATATAAAAAGCCCTTATGAAAGGTTTCGGGTTGAATTAACCATATTACATCAAGAGGAGTATTCCCTACTAGACTTGGTGTAATATTGGAGGAAAGAGTTGAGGAAATCCATAGTTAAGATTTCAGGATTGGGGAGTCAACTCAACAGATCAAGGAGCTGCAAGCCTACAGTTGGCAAATACATGCCTACCTAAATACCTTCAAATAGCTTGAACAACCCTTTTTGGGGGTATGAAAAGGGGAATATGGATCCTTTCCACTAGAATGTCATGGAAAATGGACATTCCATGTTCAATGGTGAGGGTCATTGGGACTTGATAAAATAGTGGGAGAATTAATAAAATTAATTTATTATTTCTCATAAATGTAATCAAGAAAGTACTAATGATCTACTATTTTAATTATAGAATAAAAATGACAAGCTCTTAAACCACACTATCCCTGTGATCAATTCTGGATAAAGACAACATCCTCACCAGTAGTAACTTTCAGGAATGGTTTAGACGCCTTCGGGTTATCCTACACCATGAATGGAAGTCTTACGTGATAGAGTCAACATTATCTGATCTGCCTACCAAAGAGGTGAGTGATGAGGATTTTCTGGTCTATGGGAAACATATGAATGATGCAATAAATGTTCAATATTTGATTCTATAATCAATGTCTAGTGAGCTCATGAATTATCATGAAAACATGGATACTTATAGAATGGTTGATCACCTCCGTGGTCTTTACCAGGAGAGAGAAAGATAGGAAAGGTTTGAGATCTCTAAGACACTCTTTCAGATTAATATTTGAGAAGGTTCCTTAGGTGGGCCTCATGTAGTCAAGCTCATTGGATACATTGATCACCTGGAGGTTCTAGGGTTTAAACTCCCTGAAGAACTGGGCACCGATCTCATTCTTGCATCACTCCCTCAGATCTTCTCTAACTTTTTTGTCAATTTCAATATGAACAATATTGAGAAGTCTCTATATGATCTTCTTATCCTCATTCACCAAGTGGACAAAGACATGAAGTGCGAAAAGTCTTTTGTCCTTATGGTGAATAAGAGGAAAGGGAATGTGAAGAGCTTTAATCCCAAAGCTTCTTCACGACCTTCTAAGAAAAGGAAGATCAAAGGGGAGGCAAGGGAACAAGAGGCTATTTGTTTCGCATGTGGCAAGAAGGTCCACTGGAAGAAGAACCGTACCCAGCCTAATAAGCAAGGGGAAGATTTAGGTGAGTTTGTTATTGAATGAAATCTATATGTTTCGACAAATTGGGTATTAGATACAACTTTTAGTGCTCACATATGTATCCAAATACAGGAACCAAGTAGATTCTGGAAGATTGACTAAGGAGAGGTAGATCTATGAGCAGCCAATGGAGCCAGACTTGCTGCTGTAGCTGTTAGGGACTACCACCTCATGTTGCCAACTTGGATGATCTTGGTGTTAAAGGGTTGTTATTATGTTCCATCTATTACTAAAAACATTATTTCTATATTCAGATTAGATACAAATGGATTTTTTTCAATTTCGGAAATGAATGTTTCTTCTTTTACAAAGATAGCATTTATTTTTGTAGGGAACATTTATACAATGGTCTTTACGTGTTAGATTACATAAACCAAGTAATGGAAATTGATAACAAAGATACTTCACACAACTCATACCACACCCAACTTTGGCATCACCAGCTAGGTCATGTAAATGAGAAATGCTTGACAAAGTTACATCAAGATTAATATTTAGATTATTTAAAACTAAAACCACTTGGTGTATGACATGCATGTTTATAAGTAAAAATGACCAAATAACTATTTAGTGGGAAAGGTGAAAGAATTAAAGAACTTCTTGAATTGATTCATATCGATGTTTGTGGACCATTTCCAGTTGAAGCAAGGGTAGGGTACTCATACTTCATAAATTCTACTGATGATTTTAGTAGATATGGATATATCTACTTAATGAGGTATAAGTCGGATTCTTTTGGTAAGTTCAAAGAATACAATAATGAAGTTGAGAACCATCTTGGTAAAAAGATTAAGAAACTCTGCTCAGACTGAGGTAGAGAATATCTTAATCAACACTTCATTGATTACTTACAAGAGTTTCGAATCCTATCCTAACTCACCCCTCCATACATGCCCCAGTGGAATAGTGTGAGCAAAAGGAGGAACCACACCCTATTGGACATGGTGATATCAATGATGAGTCATGAGAGTCTTCTATTATCCTTTTGGGGATATGCATTACAAAAAGCGGTGCACAGACTGAACCAAGTTCCAACTAAATCGATAAATGGTATTCCATATGAGTTATGGAGTGGAAAGAAATCCATAATATTGAATTTACATGTGTGGGGAAGTGATGCGTTTATTAAGGCCTCTTCAATTAACAAACTTGCATCTCAAGGAAAAAAGTGTACCTTTATAGGATACCCTAAGAAAACAAGGGGATATTACTTATACAACCCCTCAGACAAAAATGTTATAGTGGTAAGACACACCATATTCCTTGAGAGGGAACACATCTTCAAAAGGGATAATGGGAGTGAGATAGACTTTGATGAATTTGAGGCTCAAGGTACACAAGAGTTTGTACATGAATAGATTCCACAAAGCCCCGTGGAAGAAAGAACTATTCCAGAGACACGAGATTTACGTAGGAGTACAAGAGAGGTTAGAGAACTGAAACGGTACAATTTTTTAGTTATTGAGGATGGTGACTCTTTATTAGTTGATAATAATGATCCTCTAACCTATAAAAAAGCAGTAAGTGGCATAGATGTTGCCAAGTGGAAAGAATCCATGAATTCTAAAATGGATTCCATGTACCCAAACTAAGTCTGGATTTTGGTAGATCCTCTAGTTAATGTAAATCCTATTGGTTGAAAATGGGAATTCAAGAAGAAAATGGAAATGGAAGGACAAGTCAGTACCTATAAAGCATGACTAGTTGTAAAATGGTTCAAACAGTGTTAAGGATTGACTATGAAGAAACCTTTTCACCAGTTGCAATGCTGAAATCCATCAGAATTATTTTTCCCATTACCGCTTACCATGACTATGATATTTGGAAAATAGAAGTCAAAATAGCATTTCTTAATGGGAACCTTCAGGAAGATGTCTACATGACACAAATTGAAGGGTTTATGACTCCAAAGGATGCCAATAAGGTATGCAAGTTACATAAATCCATTTATGGATTAAGCAAGCATCCAGGTCATGGAATATTCATTTTGATGAATCTATAACAAAATTTGGTTTTATCAAGAACAAATGTGAGCCATGTGTCTACAAATAGTTTAGTGGGAGTGAAATAATTTTCCTAATAGTATATGCTGATGACATATTACTTATTAGAAATGAGATACTGGTCTTACAGTCTATTATGGAATGGTTGAATCAATGCTTATCCATGGAGGACTTGGGAGAGGCAACATATATTCTTTGGATCAAGAACCATCATGATATATCCAAGATATTGTTGGGCCTAAGTAAAATTACATACATTGATAAGATATTGAATAGATTTAGTATGGAACAATCCAAGAGGAGATTGTTTCCAACATCACATGGCATTCATCTTTCCAAGAAAATGTGTCCTCAAACACATGAGGAAAGAAAGATAATGGAAAGGACTCCATATGAATCAATAATTGGGTAAGTCATGTATTTAATTATGTGTACTAGGTTGGATGTTTCCTACACATTGAGTGCAGTAGGTAGATATCAAGCTGACCCAAGTGACTGCCATTGAATGGCAATCAAGACTATCCTGAAGTATTTGAGGCATACTAAGGATATGTTCCTAATTTATGGAGGAGATGTGGAACTAGTCATAAGAGGATATGCAGATTCTAGTTTCCAGACTAATCAAGATGACATGAAGTTACAAACGGGATACATCTTCACTTTGAATGGAGGTGCAGTGAGATGGAAGAGCTCAAAACAGAGTGTGGTCAGAGGTTCTAGAGCAGATTCTGAGTATATCACAGCTTATGAGGCATCTAAAGAAGCAGTTTGGTTGCGAAGCTTCATCCAGGAGCTAGATGTGATATATAGTAGTAAATATCTCATCACACTATACTGTGATAATACTGCAGTGGTGGCTCTCGCAAAAGAGCCAAGGTCACATCAGAAGAAAAAACACATAATTCAGAAGTATCATCTCTTGAGGGATTTTTATCAGAGAGGTGAAGTTTTAGTGAGTAGTATTTACATGGAAGACAATGTAGAGGACACCTTGAATAAATATTTGACTCTGCAGAAACATGATCATTGTGTGAGGTCTAGCAGACTGAAAGTCGTAGGCAATTGGCTCTAGTCAAAGTGAGAGTTTGTAAGAGTTGGTGTCCTAGAACCAACTAGTTTTACTTTGATTACATGGATATTTAATGTGTTTAAAAATTAAAAATATTATTACATATTTTTCATTTTTCTGCATGACTATGATGTAATAATGTCCTAGAGTACTTGTTCCATTGATAAGGTCGTGGCAGTTCCCTACTATGATGAGAAACTTGAAATGCTATAACAATATTCTTAAATATAGTTCTGTGGTTGGATTACATACTATGATGTGACACATAGCATGCATAACATTAGGTGGGAGTACTTGTAAGTAGATGAGGCTTCCTCTCATGAATTTCTCACTTGGTAATCTCTAAGATAGGAGATTATGAGAACAGACCCGCTAGTAGAAATTCTGCATGTTTTGGTGTCATCAGATATTTATATCTACGAGAATGTGTAATGATCCTTAGACTTTAATATTATCATTAATATGTGTCATGACTCGTGTATTTTTATTTACTGACAAAAACCGTCAGGCAGACAGTTGACGGGAAATAGGGTACGTTGGGTGCGTCACGAGTGGCATGTTATTAATGGATAAGTCAAGGAATAATTTTACCCTTCCATTTATGGAAGTTGATATCTTAGACCTTTGATTGAAATATAACCATCGCATAAAATTTCATGGCCATGGTGTAACGACGATTTTATTTTAGGTATCCAAAGAACGATGTATCAAGCACAAAGGTTGATGACACTATCATGAAACCTGCTTGATAAGATATTACGACAAAGGGATTATATTACACAGTAAGAATTCATATGTGGATGTCATTGTTGTGACTTTAAGTTCTTTCAATTGGGTTCCTTGACCCATTACTGGACATTACTCTTGGACTCTAGGAAAGATCGCCTAATGCCAATGAGAAAGAATCCTAGAGGGTCACACACTAAGTGTTTCTGGTGGTCTCGGTTTAATTATATTTGAATTTAATTTATAAATATTATTCTCAAGACAGTGGAATAATTTTATTCGAGTTAAAATGATTGCATAGATTAAATAAATATTTATTCACTGAATTGTAGGTAAAATATATTTATTTATTTTATTGAACATTTAATAAACAGTTATTTACTAGTTTTTAAATAAAATATTTATTTAAGATAATAATTTATTTATTTATTTATTCTGATTTTCAATAAATGGAAGTGGAGTTCGAATGGACCAAGACCAGTTTGGTAGTAAAATAATTATTTCCAAGATGGTAAATAATTATTTAACTTGTTGACACAAATTAAAATAACACTTCTATTATTTTGTGATGCAGAATTTTAGTTATAATTCCATTTTGTGCAAGTTGGAACACCATAAATAATATCATGGAATTATTAATTAACAGCATGGGTTTTCTCTAAGGTTATGAATGTATTTAATTACTATTACAAAATTAAATATTGTAACTGATGCCCCGTGTCTATAAATAGAGAAGTATGTCTATTCTGTCCTGAACCAAACCGCACACCCAGTGAATTGAGAATTGTTGAGCTAACTAATTTCTCTCTCGAATCCTCTTCCCACCCCTCTCAAGAATGAGATACGTTCTTCAAGGCCTAAGAATAAGTGATCAAGAATTACTGACACAAGACACTTGATTTTACACGTTAGCACCTAGAGAAGGATCGGTGTTGATCGAAGGCCATCAGAGCACATGTGGATCACCACTAGAGGGATTCTAGTTTGGATCCTTACAAGCGCAACAAGATAATCCAAAAGGGTAATTTTAGATGATCAACATCATCAACTAAGAAAATACCAAATATCTAGGTATTATTTTCTTTATTAAATTAATTAAATTAATTATAAACATGATGTGCAAGATCCTCTCTAAAGGTTTCAGACCTCTTCCTTATTTCTCTAAATCTTTGATTATATTCCGTGGAGATTGGCGTTTATCATCATATTGCTCTCGAAATAATCATTGATCAAGGTAAAAAATATTAGTTGGGTATCGGCCCAACCATGCTTCCACTGTACCCGGAACCTTCACATACAAATAAAGCTTAGTGCATTATATCAATGCATGCCTCATTAAGGGTGATTGAGACATGATCCCTTACCTTGTTTCCCTACTTAGTCAAATTCATGATAAAAACCCGTATAATAAAAATAAATATCTTAATAACCTATTCTAGAACCTTTTTTTAAATCCATAACCTTTTATAAATTTCATTTATATAGATACCCTTGAAGGATATAATAGTCGGGTATTCACAACATGAAGATGTAAATTCAAGGAATGATTTCGGCAGATTGATGGACATACAAAAGGATTATAGAATTGGTTTAATGAGAAAAAAATATAGCCTCTAATTTATATTAAATCACTTAGATTGTAAATTATTGATTATAAAAATTTGGAATTATAATCACATGGAAATCAAAAGGCTTGTAATAAAGGAATTTCTTGAATTGAAAATAGGATGGAGAAAATCAAGGAGTGATTTTCGGTAGCATGATGGCTATAAAAAGGGATTATGAAATGGGTATAATGAGAGTGAAGGGTAATATTTAATTATTATTTCATCATTTATATGGTAAAATATTGATTATTAACACATTTAAGAATAATCATTTGGAAATTAAAAGGTCTTATCACAAAAGAAGTATTTGAATCCAAAGGATGAGGTAGAGAACCCTTACCTTTCTAAGTATATTCTTAAATCCTGGGAGGACTAATTAGAACATCAAGAACTAATGAGGAGGGTTTTAAAGAGGAAAAGTTAGGGGAGCTTCATGATCTTTGACTTTTTGGAGGGTAGGGTTGAGATAATGGGTGAGATTGAGCTCCTTTTATAGGTGAAAAAGGGGATTTTTCATGGAAACTAAAGTTAGGTAAGGGGTAAGAATGGAATCACATCAGTTTTAAGCGTGTTAGGTGAGTGAGCTGAATTAGGGGAAGAAATGATAGGCGATACTTGTTGTTTTGACTTAAATACCTAAAAATGGTTTTTATAAGGTTTAAGTGACCTTTTAATTATTAAAAATTTGAGATACTTTATTTACCCATTTCTACTATTATTAATTTTGATAAAAAATGAACATGGTAATTATTTTATTACTAAAAATATAATTTAAACCTTACTAAAAAATTTCAACAAGAAAAATTAGAATTTTGTCTCTATTTAACTTAGTTCAATTTATAATCATGATAAAATTTAATTTTAAATTGAAAAATATAATGTGTAGAAAAACTAGTTTTGTAGAAAATGACTGTTGACACTCCATTTTTTCACATGGATGAAAAGGTTATAAAGGAAAATACTTTAAGGAGAAGAAAAGAAGAGAAGATAAGAATTATAGGGGTCACACCCTTCGCCTAAGACACTTTTCATGGGTCCCCTAAAGTAGTGTCAACACATATCATACGTGCACATCCAGTGGCGCTGCGCAGGCCTAGACACCTGTGTCACCCAGCGACACCACTCATGGAACCTTCACATTGGCCAGCATGGCAGACCTACACAAGATAACACCTCCACCTAAGGTCCCATATTTTTCTGTAAATAGGACACTGAGGCTCTTCATTTAGAATGATGTAAAATCCCAAAGAACTCCTAAAGCTCTTCTCACCCTAGTACTTCCTCTAGGGCACCAAAAACCTTCCAGGTAGCTCTCCAAAACTGAAAAGAAGAGGGAATTAAGGGGGGAAATAGAACCAAAGTCCTCCCAATGTTTGAAATACATAACACCTATGTGAGGAATCCTATCCCCCATGTTTTATGAACACTGGAACTAGGTCCCCTTTCTTAACTAGGGACTTGTGCGAGGTACTTTTGGGAACACCTGAGAAATCCCTTGAAACCTTGAGAAAAGCCTTACCCAAGTGTTATTTCCTAGGGGGTCCATCTTCCTAAATACCTTAAAATCATATAGGCCTACCTACGAAAATCCCTTTTAGTCCACACAGGATGACCCTATGTGAGACCACATTGGCTTACCTAGTCTCTACCCTATGCGAGCCACATATCAGGCCCTCTTACAAGTCAATAAAGGCAGGTCCCATATTCCTTTGGCTCCCTAGTCTAAGAGGGAAAAAAATTAAAACCTCCACCAAATACTCTGTACTTCCAAAAGCATGGAAAGAGTTACACCAGCATGTCTCCCATTTGGATATGAATTCCATTGTTCAGAGGTGTCCTTCACTTATCCTACATGATAGGTAGGGTACTTGGGGTGCATGTGAGTATTGATTACATAGGTCACGAGGACCCCAACCTTGGGGGTGGTGTCAGGGAACCCCCAATATCAGGTATGGGGTTTATGGACATGTACTTAACTCATCATCTATAATACTCAGGGCCTACAGTTCTAGGTGGGGAGACATGGAATGAGATCCTCCTCTCTTCCCCTAGAACCAATTTAAGGCATACCTCCTAGATTAAGCACCAAGACTTTCTTACATGACCTCTCCGACGTCATTCCTTCCTCATTCTCCATGTGAGGGTATAATGATCAGAGGGAAGGGACACATCACAATCCCCTTATTCTTCTCCCATCTCCCCACCCTCTTCCACCAGTGGGAGAAGGATGGTATAGTTTGTTGGATATCATGCTTCCTCTTGTCTCCCACACTAAGCATGAGTCACATGGGCTTAAAGGTTGGTGGTAATCATGATATCCTCATGATCCCATTATTAGGGCATCCTCCTCAAGAATAATCCCTAGAATCCAACCTATGGGCCTCATTCCAAGTGTATGCTCCAATCAAAATATGGGCCTCCTACTTGGTATAATCCCCATCCATGTCACCTTATAACCCCAAAGAGGGTATACTCCTTAGGAATAATCCCCAAATATGTCACCATACTCATTCAAAGGGAATCCTCTTTAAGAATAATCCCCAACCAAACCTCCAAAATCACGAAGGACCCTCCTCAGTAATAAGCCCCAACTCAATCCTCTCAAAGGGCCATACTCCCCTGTGAGACAAACCTGAGGGCCTCCATAGGTGTGGGTACTCACAACAGAACTACATGGGATTTGATTCCTATCTAAATGGGATATGTAGGAAGCCTCCATAAAGTCCAAACCCAAAAACCCAAATTAACCCAAATTATCTCAAGTTCACATTCCCAGTAGAGTCTTATTCAACCTGGGAATCCATATCCCTTACAAGTTTCCCAAGCCAATTTAGCATAAGTCCCACACCAAACATTGACTAGGAACCTTTATCTTATAATTCCTTACTGCATGATTCTAAACTACATGATTTTATCCTTATAATATGACCTTAAAAGGTATGATGTGCCTCGTTAAGTGGCACCAAACTACGTGGGTTTTGATTCCTTTCACAAGGATATGTAGAAATCCCATATCATGGGTCTAATCCCAACATAAAAAATCCCATCTACATGGATGAAGATACAATCCAGAGCTCCACACTATATGGCTCAAAGCCAAAATCATAATAATAAAAAAAGAATCTCTAATCAGTATATAAGAGGGTGATATCGATAGAGAACCTTAGATACATACAGATATCTCAATTGATGAAGAAACTCAGTTACATACATATGATTCTAAGTTCTATACATGATAATAATTGATTATTAATTTCAAGGGATACCTACATCATACTTGGGAATTAATTAAGGATTCACGAATATATCTTAAATCTATAAGGGATTCCTAGAGTAAGCAATAATCCCCCCAAAAGGGTGTGATGAGCCCGAACTCCTATCCTCTCGACCAATGTGAGTTCTTAAGTATTATTGGCCAAACCTCCCAAAGAATGCCTACCTTTAGAAAGAAGGTCCCTGAGTTAGCATGAATATAGAATCATTGGATATTTATAGTTCCATGAACAAAAACCCATCTGAAACCATTCAGAAATAGTGAAACTAACGTGAATGATTGCACAAAATTAAACCCCCTAAAATCAGTCATCAGGTGACTGATTTTTCATCAAAAATAAAAATGTTGAACCTAACATGAATCCTTAACCAAGATTATGGTGTCACTCACCTATTGGAACCTTTTCTCTCTAAAAATTAAAGAGGTACAAACCACAAAATTAATCATGCATGTGTTCATTTAAATTAGACGATGCTTTGATGGGGTTTTCTTGTTTGTGTTTTCACCCACCTTTTAGGAACTTTCAATAGGATCTCCCTTCAATCAAAATGGTATCATATCAACTCTCAAAAATTCATGCCCCGACTACCATTCATGCTGGGTCCTTGTCCAAGCAAAAGAAACTATCACCAACCCATCATATTCAGCACTAGGACTCAAACACATTGGTTCAGGAGTATTGTTAGAATGGTACCATCCCTACCTTGGAGGCCACCTGATAGGCCCTTCTACTCACAAATCCCCATAGATCATCCAATCATCGATGACCAGTGGTCTATAATTAGATGACACCTATTTCCATATTCAACTATTTTAGGAGCTTATCTTTGAAGCACAACAACCAGTCCCTCCCTTATCTTAGGAAGGTGGATCAAGAGGCCACAAACGACCTAATCCTAAAGACACAGGGGTTCTTACAAGAGGATCCTTTCTTAATTCTCTACTACCAACAATGCGTGATTGTGAACCATAAACATGATGAGGGTTCTATCCTTTGAAGTCTGGACTAGTCCATCTAGACCTAGGTGCTCAAGATGGCCTGTCAGGGTAAACAACTAACCATTAGGGAATAGGGATACATCTCTATCCTCTCTAAAGAATTCCACCAATCAAATTTAGTGAAAATTGTGAGTGGGAACATACATTTTCTCACACTAATTTAGTTGGCCAACAGACTCACCTGATAGCATCCTAAGAATCCCATTGTTCAAATTCAGTGACTAGCCTTGAGTGAGCACATACACCCACCCAAATCAATCAAGTCTACCAACAGCCTCACATGATGGTGTAAAAATAAGTCCTCTAGTCAAATTTGGTGGAAAACCATGATCAGGAGAACACACCTACCCACACCTATCATTTCTACTAGTAGCCTCTTCTATAAGTAGTTAGAGAAGTCAGTTGTGAAGTCCCGATGATGGATAGGGGACAGACCCAACTCTCTACCCCCATACCCGAGTATTATCAATATCCACTGGAAAAAAATGGGGGAGAGGAGCATGCACATGCCCCTACTCCATATGAAAAATGGAAATATATCCCTATTATAGTCACTAATTTAACCAAACATATCCTAAGAATAGTGAAAGGGAAAACCAAATCTCTACCCATATTATATAGACCTACCATGAAATCATAATGGTGAAAAAAGTAGTGATAGAGGGACAAACACATAGTTACATCCCCATAAATAGCGTGGATTATCATCATGTCACCACGGAACAGACACACACCTTCTACCATCTAGGAGGGTCATGGGAAAAAATCTGTCATGATGTTCAAAAAACTAGATCAGGAACATACACCCATTCCAACAGGAGGTAATTGGTAAATTCTAATGGCCAATCCAAGGTAGGCACAAATGCATGAAAAAATTCTAGAAGCCTGTTGGAAAATTCCATCTGTGACACGTGAGATAATCAAACAACATTCTATAATTGAAAACCTCTTCCCCCCAAAAAGTGCACCAAGTTTCTCCCTAGAAAAAATCTAAAAAGAATCATCACCATAGACAAATATAGAATGAAGTAATGATTTATGAACCCACACTACTCAATGTTGGAGTTCTTGAATCCCTAAGATGCTTATATATGAAGTCTCATTATCCTAATCTCCCATTACCAAATTATAGGAGAAGTAATAGTAATTATGAAGATACTATATGGATGCTTCACTATAAAGGATTGATTCATGTTCATAATCCGATCAATCTCGAGAGCCTATCTCTTAATAAGAGTCCCAACAACCCTTTTCATGGCTAGGAGATCAAGGTTTAAGAGGGTATTCCATTTAATATAATCCATCATGGTTTTCCTCCCCATGATGCAATAGACTATGAAATTTCTCTCCATAATAGTGTTTCACTTTGTTAGAAGGGTCTTCCCCTTATCGATATAATGAAAAGAAATCCCTACTACTATGAGGAACTAGGAAAAACAAGGCCAGTCATGGATGGTGCTATGTCATTGATAAGTTAAATCCTTTCTTAGTCGGAAGACAACCCAAGGCAACAATCATTCTTTAAACCACCCTTGGATCATCTGCCTTCCATTATGAAAGAGGAATCCCCAATCAGTCTTATTGTTTATAATAATGCATCAGGGAAGCATATATTTTTGTCAGATAAAATTAAAGAACCTTTGAAAAAATATGAAGAAGGCATTCTAAACACAAGGAAATAACTGGATAAAGATGATATACCAGTTATGTTCTGGCCTTTATCCACCCCTCAATACAGTATTCCAGAAGCATTGTCAGAAGATTGTGTGCATGAAATCCACCTCAATATATGGAAAAATATTCATCAATTGAGAGAAAAATCATTACCCTATAATGAGTATCAAAGTCACTTCAAGGTAATAGAAGGGATGAAATACTAAATTGACTTGTCGGATCTCCCAATTGCACGATATCCAAAGTTTTGGAAACATCAAGGGGACCTTCAATGTATATGCCACAACATGTTAAAAGAACTATGTCAACTGATTGTAGTTACCTCATTTAGTGTTCATATTAGAGGATGGGGTGAACACTAAGCATTAAATTTCACAGCCCTCCCCAACCATAAAATCCTACTAAAGTTGGTATCATGCAATGTCATAGCTTTAGGCCGACTTCAACAAATGGAATTTGTTCACAACTGATGATATTCTAAAATAATATCCCCCAACTGACTCTCACTAATGTCGGGCCAGAATAGAGGAGGCTATTGAAAGATTTTTGTATTGGGAATATGAAAATATTGAGTATGCCTCCCACTTAAGGGAAGTTAGTCATCAAATAGACCAAATGTCACAAATAACACAATCATATTCAAAAGAGGGTGATTTAGATGCATAATAAATGATGCACCCAACCCATTTTTGAACAAAAATATATAAAATCATAAGGTTAGTTGTGGTAGTAGCAGCCACGACAATCCAGAAGAAACCCTAGCCCACAGATCTAAGGGAGTTTTCAATAGAAATATCGAGGTCATCAAAACAAGACCAAAGAGTATTGAAAGTGGACTTGGAATAGACCCATCCCTCAAGGATGGAGGCTTTTCACCCCAAGAACCTCCTCCTTAGCTGAAGTTAGTCTTATCTTGATTAGGGGGAATTCCACATAATGAATCCTCCTAGTTTGTCCTATCCCTTGATTTGGTATCCTCATTGGGTACATAAATGGTTGAACTGTCTATAGATTACCTTCGGATTAACATCTACCAAAAAACTCCTAGAGAACCAGAAAAGGAGAAGACAAGGCCTCATGGAGGACATTGGAAAAGGAAATATTTCAAAAACACTGATGAAAGGCCTAAAATATAGTATGTATTAGTGAATTTCATCAACACCACCTTTACAGATCCTATAGAACTTGAGTTCAATACAATGGAATAAGTTGATGAAGTCTTAGTTTATAATATGGTACAAACCGAAACAATTTAAGGAGGTGTGCATACTTGAAACCAGAGGCTTGCCCTAAATTTGTGAATCCCATCAAATAATCCAACATTACCTACTCAAAGAGAACCCAATAAGAAAAAGGGAAAACATAATATTTCACCTCACCCACCTCCTAAAGGGGTTGATCCCCTTACACTCGAGGAAATATTTTCTTAACAAGAATAAGAGATGAAATAATTGTAAAGACTCAATAAAGAACTACTACGAGGAATCCTTCATGTTGGATATGTTTTATAAGAATATCCCCAACTCACACTCCCAATTGTCACACCTCATCAAAGAGGGTTTTCTAGAGCAATTGAAACAAATCCAGAACATTCGCTCAATGTAGGATACTAATAATCAATATATATGGACTCTACATTAGCATATCAAGAGTTCCCCCCACTGGGTATACAACCAGAATAGGTCTAGGCGCATCCTTACAGAACTTACCCTATAGGCTACCCATGAAAGATACCACATGTGCCGCCACAGAGGGTCCTACCGACCGTTTCCCCTGTTCCATATCTTACTCAGTGAGATATTCTTCAAGAGATCAAGAATACTATTTATTCACTAATGGATCTATTAGAATCCATGGAAGAGTGGAATGCACTGGTACAACCAAAGAAAAAGCCTTACCATGAATAGTTTGATCCAACTATTCCACCTCCAGACTTCAAGAATCCCACATTCCCAATTTTCAATAGATTTGGGCTCCTAGAGCAGCACTTGACATGTTTCATGTCCCGGTGTGATACCATGATGGGAAACCCTAAATAATAAGTGGTAGTGAAACTCAGGTTCTTTGTGAAATCACTGTAGGGACCAGCCTTTGTATGGTACACTAGCTTTCCAGCTTAGTCAATTACGGGGTGGGGGGATCTCCATTGAAATCTTCTATTCCAATTCCGCTCAATATTATAGAAGAAAATAGTCCCCGACATCTCAAACTAAAAATAGTGGTAAAATGAGAGAGTCTTAGATTTCATTTCTTAGTGGAAAGGGTTGACATACTCTTTAAACCTAGAGGTTCCTCAAGAATACTTGTTGCCCATTTGTATAACGAATATTATTAATGAGTTGCGCAAACCACTCATCACTGTGAAATAAAAAGGATGGTTTTAGGACCTCTCCAAGATTTATCAAAGAGTGGAAGACTCCATCGCAAAAACTAAGGCTAATTATTGATTGATTTCATCAGCTTAGGGAAAGAGAATGGGGAAAGTAGAAGCTATCACTGTTACACTTAAGTAGGCACCTATACTTTCTGCCACTCCAAATCCCACACCATATCATGAGGCTCCACCGCACAAGCATCAGAAACAACACACACCTTATTAGGATGATAAAAGAGAGAAGATGAAAAATAACTTTTAGTAGATAAATAACAAGTTATATTATTTTAAAAGTGACCAAGTATTTGGATACTTCATCTTGACATTGGAGAATAACTTGATCAAGTTTCTAAAACCCAAGAATCCTATCAAATATGGTGATGAATATCTCCAAAATTATTTCCCCTTCCATCGTGCATTGGGGAATAAAATCTAGGAGTGTTTTGTTTTCAAATACATCCTACAAAATATAGTGGACTCTGGGCAAGTAAAGCCGGGAAGAACACCTGCTCAAGTAGCATGTATTTTTTCTACTAACCCTGAGGAAAAGAATGAATGGTATGAGGTTAATATAAAGGGTACGAAAAATTACAATGACTGTATGTTCATAAATCTAACTAACTAGACTCATTTTATCCTTTCATTATAGTTGAAGTAGCTGACTATTCCCCCAAACACTTCTGCTATATCACAACTGACTTACTTAGAAACTCGATCCTCAAAGAGCTAGTCTTCTAAGAAACAAAATGGATAGAATAGAAAGAAGAAAATATAGGAAGATGCGACTATTCCAGGACATAATTTTTATTTAACTTTAGTGTAATTCATGACTACATTCCAAGAAGTATGGGCACCACCCCTCCAAATGGTACAAGGTTTAACCCGCTATATGGAATCTTCATCAATCAAGGAGATGAACTTAGGCTCCATTAATGTTATTCACTTAATGGAACCCTTATCAAATAATAAGTGAAACTATAAACCTAAATTCCCTACATTTTGTTGGGGAACTAGGGGAAGAGTCCACTAGAGTTGAGGATACAGGGGAAGATGCAGTTGTGTGAGGAGTCACTACTCTAATCACGTACCAATTCAAACTATCATTGCAGCTAAAACTGATGGGAGATCTCTCCAATGATCTAAAAAAGAGAAAGAAAGTTCCCACACACATGTCAGAGTTTTCCATAACATGATCATCCTAGAAGATGGGATATAGGATACATAATCACCTAATCAACCTTGGAGTACAGACAGACCTAGTCAACCTAACCCACTGAGAGCAGAAGCACCTCCAGTTGTCGTTCCAAGGGATGTTACATCCACATCAAGTACTTTAGTTCCTAAAGAACCTATGAAAGAGAATCCCCATGATGTAAAGTGCAGACCGTTGGACCAAAATAATGATATTTTGAAGCAATTATCCATGGTATCAACCAAGTTGTTAATCTTGGATGCTCTGAGTCTATCAAAAGACCTCCAGGAAGCACTCATAGTGGCATTGTCAATCCCTCAAGAATTTGAAATTGAAGTTATTGTTACTAAAGTATATTGTGAAGATAATGATCCTATGGAATGCCACAAGGTTATCTATTTCAAATACCAAGATGAAGATTACATCATACATGGACATGTCAGACCCTTGTATATATCTAGTAAGATAAATGACATTGATATCTGATAAGCCTACATTGAAAATGACTCATGATTAAACCTCATTATAGTCCAAAAACTTCATCAATTGGTTTTAAAAACATATCATTTGTCCCCATAAACTCTAAGGTTACTGTGTTATGATAAGAATGATCAAAATACTCTTGGAGAAATAAAACTCATAACTTAGTTTAGGGATATTGGGTCTGACTCCGAATTCATGGTTGTTTGGTAGGATACGACCTTAAATGTTCTTGTAGGAAGACATTGTCTATATTAGTATGTAGATATCCCTTCATCATACCACCAATGGCTCAAATATTTTATCAGTTTTCAAATTGGGATTTTGTACGGTGAAAAGGCCCCATTTAAATCCTATAAATCACATTATATTGATGCAAGATTCTACCGAAGGGAATGGAAACAATCCATAAATGATGATGTTGCTTGAATCAATGACTTTAATGGTTTATAGATGATTCTAGATAATCCTTTAAATCATATTAGTGTAGAGTACGTGCCTCCCATCAATCAAATCGAAGAGGTGGGGATAAATTCGATCACACATTTATCGACTCCTATGATGTTAGTCATGACATATGAGTCTGGTAGTGCTGGAGAAGTTATAAAATCTCTAAGAAGTAATGAAATATTGAATGAAAATGTCTTCATTACATCCCCATATCTTCAAAAAATCCATATCCCATCATTTAAGATAGAAGAAGTATTCTTTTTAATGGGGGAAATCGTTCCTTTGCCTTCTAGACATCTAGATATCGACTCCTACCTTAACTATGAGAAAATTTCTCCATCGACTACTTCCCAGGTAGAGGCATAAGAGGTAAATCATGAGGAATATAAAGAGGAGAAAAAATTTAGAGATTCCCCTCTATTATTTGAGGAAGGTATCTCCACCACTTTCGATGAACTCAGAGAAATAAATATGGGTACAAAGGAAGATCTACGAATCACTATGATTAGTGCCTCCATGACATATGAAGAATAATAGGTATATACCTCCAACCTGAAGAAACATCGTGACATGTTCAACTATAATTACATTATATTATAGGTATTGATCCCAAGGTGGCCTCCCACCACTTGGTATTTCCATAAGACCATTGGGGATACAAACATGTAATCATAAGGACACACCCGAATCATGCCTCCAAAATTGAGGCTGAAGTGGACAAAATAATCAAGGATGAATTAATCTAGGAAGTTAATTATCCAAAATGGATATTCAATATCATCCTAGTAAAGAAGAAAAAATGGGAAAATCAGGTTATTCATTGGATATAGATATCTCAATTGAAACTGTTCGAAAGATGACTTCCGAATTCCAATCACATAATTGCTGATTGATGCGATGGATGGTTATCAAGCCCCATGTTTCATGGATGGATATTCAGGGTACAATCAAATTAGGACCACCCTATAAAGTTAAAAATACACCACCTTTAGGTCTTTCCAGGGAGTATTATTTTATCAAGTAACTCCCTTTGGCTTGAAGAATGATGGTTTCACATAACAACGTTCCATGCATCGTATCTTCAAACCCTTCTAGGAGAATTTTGTAAAATTCTATGTTGAAGATGTAGTAGTTAATTCCCAATAGTTTTCTAACAATATGTATGATATTGAGACCATATTCCATAATCCATGACAACATAGCCTAAAGATGAACCCATTAAAATGCGCTTTTGGGGTAACCTCAGAAAAGTTTATCAGCTTCGTCATATGCTATCATGACATCGAAGTAGACCCTGAGAAGATAAAGGTTATCCTTAGCATATATCCTCCCTAAAATATTAAATATTTGAGAGGAATTCAAGGAAACTTGTTCTATATGTATTGATTCATATCCAAACTTACAGGAAAGTGTTTTCCCTTCACCAAACCGATGAAGAAGGGGTTCACATATTAGTGGATTAGTGACTGTCATGAATAATTTTAAAACATTAATAAATACCTATGGATCCCACCAGTATTAATTCCATGCGTTGAGGGAAATCCACCCATTTTATATGTGACATCCCTGGAATGATCACTAAGCACCTTCCTTATGAAAAATAACGATGCCAACAACAAAAAAACCTTTATTATCTAAGTTGAACTTTTCTCGATGCTGAGGCTCATTATTTAGTTATCGAGAACAACTGCATGGTATTCTGGTTGATGTTTAGAAACCAAGGCACTACCTACTGCACCATGAGGTCTATTGGGTATCTCACAATAACCCGGTTAACTACATCCTCAATTGTCCTATGTTAGAATGATTTTTAGCATGGTGGGTGGTTATCTTGTAACAATTTGATATACAGTTCGTGCCTCAAAAAGTAGTAGAAGGACATGCTTTGGTAGATTTTCATGTGGAACAACCACCTATAAAAAAAACATTGTTGAATAATAAATTAATATATGAAGATATATTTCTATTAAAGATGGACCCCAAACAAGGAAAATGTATTTTTAAGGTACCTATAGGATCCCAATAGGGAGGATAATGGAATACCCTAAGCTTAAAAAAGTTGGGTTAGAGATCATTCTCATATATCTATAAAAAATAGTCTTTCCTTACTCCTTCATGTTATTAGAATGCTATACTAATAACGAGGTAGAGTATGAGGCCCTTATTGTAGGCCTAGAAATGACACTCCAAATACCAGTGGAACATCTAGAGGTGAAAGGAGACTTGGTGGGTGATTTCCATCATGTACTACCTACAGAATAAAGTACTCCCATAAAATAGACATTGGAATGAGAAAATATGATGGTGAGAAACCGACCTCACTCTTTATGATGGCCCATATCAGTAGTAGATCCTCTATAAATGAGGATTTAATGGAGTCCTTCTTAGATTTATTTATGGAGAACAGACCACTGATATCATGAAAGAAGTACACCCATGAGCATGTGGTTCCCACTAGTTAAGGTTCAAGATTTATCATAAAATCTGAAGGCTTGGATAATAATAGAATACTATAACACAAGATTGCATATAATTCATAAAGAAATTTCATTCCTTCCAAGTGCATTCCAACTTCATCCATCAACACCCAAAGTTTGTACATACATCCAAATACTCCTACCCATTTTCCATATGGGTTATGAATTTGGTGGCGCTATACATCTAGCTATGTCCAAGTAGTTCAAATATATCCTAACTACTATAGATTTCTTCTCCAAATGGGATGAGGAAATTCCCCTTAAATAATTAAGAGATAAAAGCATCTTTTACTTCATGTAGGCCAAAATCATTACCAGATTTAGTGTCCCTCATACAATAATGATGGAAAAAAACACCAATTTTTGTTCTTTTGAGGTGAAATATCTATATTAGTAGTGTAATATCAAATCCAACCATTAATCTAGCTATCATGTAGTTGATGATGGACAAATAGAGGCCTTCAATAAGACCCTATCAAACATAATTCATAATATGGTTGATAAAGATAAAAAATCTTGTCCTGACAAGAAATTTCATACCTTATGGTCTTACTAGAATAAAACTCATACTACCACATGAGATACCACGTATTCACTCATATAAATAATGGAGGTAGTCCTACCCATCAGGGTCCTATTTACACAACTTAATGTTTTCATATATGATAAGAAATCCATATATGAGCAATAAAAAAAGACTGGATGAATTAGAATAGATTCATGAGAAAAGATTTCATACCTTACATCACTTGGAGGTCTATCAAAATCAGATAATGTAATTTTTAACAAGAAGGTCCATCTCTGTTCATTCCTCCAAGGAGAACAGGTATTGGTACACAAGATTCCAATGATACCAAGAAATAATCCACCAAATCATGAACTAAAGTGGGAGGGAACTTACTCTATATAGAGGGTCCACTCCAATGAAGATTATTCATTGATCTCAATGGATGGAGAGCTCATTATGAGCCCAACCAATGAAAGGTTCTTGAAGAAATATTTCATGTAATCTCATGATAATTATCCTAGAAGAAATATATTAAACTAAATAGAACTATTAAGTCCAATATATAAGACTATAAACTAAGTAGCATATCGTTATGATCATATGATATTAAATTTCATGGTTCACATACATATTGCATGATGTAAAGCCGCACAATATTTTGATCTGTGTTTGAGTGGATCATAATATTTAGTGATGGTACCCTAACACACCTTTATTTAAGAAATTTATGTAGATTGATTCACATTCCAATGAGATACATAGTGACACCTAGAACTCATGCCTTGGGCCCAACCATCAATCTGAAAAACATCAAGGTCTCCTTTCCCCATGTAAAAACCCAATTGATGTGAGGAACTATTTTCAAGACCTACGCATGACTTGATTCCTGCCATCATAGGATATGTAGTGATGCCCAAACCTATAATCTCAGGACCAAACACAATTATATTTTCTTTTTTTACATCAGGTGACCCATGTACTTATCTAAAGATGTTAAACTACACATCTAGCATCCTCATTGCATGGAAAAAAACTGCACTACCTTTCACAGAATACACATGTATTGATTCTCATTCCAATGAGATACATAGTGAGTCCTAAATCTCTAATCCCAGTTCCATCTATAAAAAAAATTCCCCATTCCCTATGTACGAGTCAGACCTTCATAGGTAACCTTTTAAGAACCATGTTTGTCTTGATTCCTTCTATTGTAGGATACATAGTGATGCCCATATTTTCATTCTCAGGCCCTGCCACAACATTTACACTCTTTCAAATAAATTCATCTTAATCCTCACCACATGAAATTAAACTAAATGGGATTCTAGAACTACATTTCTTTATTCTCATTCTAATAAGATATATAGAGACACCTAAATCTCATATTCGGGTCTAGTCACAAAAAAATCTAAAATCCCCTACCCTTTATTTGTGTTGCCTTTGCGTGGAGGAAAAAGCCTTTACCACCCTTTGTTTCTCATGAAGAGCATAGATTATGTGGGATTAGGAGTTTTAGTAAAAGAGTTACCTACATAAGTAAGGCATATCAATTTTCGTTGTGGTTATCATGGTCCTAGCTACAAGACCTCAAAAGGCACACTAGATGTCCACATCGCATTATAATAAACTACATGATTTCCTCAAGAACTTTGTGTGGATTGATTATAATTCCAATTAGATATGAAGTTAAATATATATCTTCAATAATATGACTAACTACAACACAATATGGGAAATTTACCTACTCTCCTATGTATGAGTCAGATCTATATAAGAGGGTTCAATATGGTGTCTCACCCTATGCATGAGAGCGTATTAAAAAAAACATTTTCTCTACACATGAATTAAATCAGTATGGGGAATCTATTTTAGAAATATATGTAGATTAATTCTTAATATAACAAGATATAAAGTAATTAACGAGTCATATATCCTGGTCAAATGACAATATCCCCTTTTCATGTCGAGTCACATTTTTCCTAACAACATGACATTTAATAGCATGGATAATGTCTTGTCTGCATGAATTTAAATTGCATGGTACCTCAAGAACTATGCATGGATTGATTCTCATTTTAGTGATATACATAGTGAAACCTAGGCCTCACATACTAGTCCCACCCATGGGGTAAAGAAAAATGCCTCATCTCTTATGCACAAAAAATATCTATATAGGATTTCTTCATTTGGCTTCCCTCATTTAGGGCCCACCAAAAAAATAGAGATATCCCCTATTATATATGAGTCAGATCTATTAAAGGTACTCTAAAATTAATGGAAAATATCATTCCAAACACTTCCTTTGTGATCAAATATATACCTTCCACACATCATACTCCTAATCTTGGATACTTTCAAATCATTATAATCTTTCTCTAGCTACCAGTGATAGAATGTCTAATACTTGAGGAAACCTTTGCCTAACTATGTAGCAACATTCCCCAGTTGGATTTGTATAAGTAACCCATATAATGGACCTATTAGCTGAAGGATACCATTGTTTGACTATGTAGTAACATGCCTCATTTGGATTTCCATAAAGTCTCCCAAAAATGGGGTTTTCAACCAGTGATAACTTTTCCCTCAGGAGAAGCCTCTTCTGTCCTCGAAAGATTTAACAACATTATATTGGAACCTACGATTCAAATTCAGTCCATGGTCATCCATCAAATATTTTTCCCATATCTTATCTCCCAATCTGAGAAACCCCAATTCCATGGTTTACAATTTCCACCCTCATGTACGAAGTATTCTAGAACATCCTTGGTCTGTTAGTCCACATATCACCTATCATTTCCATAATTCTATGGTCCTAGTTGTTTGACCTAAAACTATAGGTATCATATTTACTGTGTTTGGGTTAGACCTATGTAGGAAACTTATTACCCCAATTCTTGGGAAATTTTGAATTGAAATGTTCCTTCCATATTCATGCAATTTTTTCCACCAAACCAAACTCTATATCTAGGGAAATATGAATCTCCATAAACTTCCTTCGACCAATGATAATAGAATATAATAATTAATGAGAAATACTTTTCTTAACTATATAGTAACGCAGCCTAGTTTTATTTTCATATGTCTCCCACATAAAAATATTACTGGCTAGAGGATTCCACTATTTGACTATGCTGTAACATGCCCGAGTTGGCTTTGCATAAAGTCACACACAAAATGGGTTTTTCAACTATCAGTAAGTTTTTTTACTTAGAAGAGACCTAACCTATCTCCATAATCCCTTCCCCCATATCACTCTTTGGATATGGATACCTATATATTATATATTACACCTTTATCCATTCAAGCCTGAATATGATAGCACATTTCCAGATAAATTAACAAGAATGAGAGAATTATCAATTTTTTGATCAAATATAAAGACCTTAAAATATATCCCTGAATGTCTTTATTTTATGACATTAAACTGCATAAAATAAAATCCTAGTCACAATAAATTAAACTTTAAAAAAATATCACTATCATAAGACATTAAACTACATAGTCTATATCTTGTCCATATGACATTAAACTACATGATGCTTCAACCCTTTTCAGAAAGGGGTCTTCCCTTATGACATCGGTCACTTGAAAATATGTACCATCCTTTACACAATCCAAATTCATATAGGATAGTTTTACCATTCATGGCCAATTCCAACACAAATGATCTTTTCATTATCAAAAATCTTTCATTGGAAAACCACCCATCACGGTCTTGATAAATTAGAATCTTCACAAACTCCCCAACCATGGGTAGTAGAATGTGATAATTCTCGAGGATACCTTTGTCTGACTATATAGTAACACTCCCTAGTTGTATTTTCATAAACTGACCACATAAAGGGGTTTTTAACTAGGGGATTCCATAGTTTGACTATGCAGTAACATGCCCCGGTTGGCATTGAATAATACCACCCACAAAAAGGGTTTTCAACTAGCAGAATATTCATCCTTATGAGAGACCTCCTCTATTCCCACATACCTAAAAAATATTTTTCTAGAAAATTATTTTTGAACGTGGTTTGTGTCCATTCCTCACATACATGTCTTGCGTCGTGTTTTGGATTTTGAAAATCACAAAATTATAACTCAAAATTCCCCTTTGAGAATCTAAAGAATTTCATAACATTCTTGGCTAACAATACTTGTTTGGTTCATCATACCAAAACTCATTATCAAAGTTATTCAACTTAAAAATCAATATTTTTAGTCTAGATTTCAAGAATTTAAACTTCCAAAAACAAGGGACACAATAATCACCAGGTTGAAAACTCGCAAAGAGCACCCTGGGTAAAAGTCAAATCTTATCTCACTAGACCTATGCTCTATATGGTTTAGGAAAGAATCGAGCAATGAAAAAATGATCAAAACTTATTAGACTGAAAACCCACCAAGGGAATCCTAAAAAAATCCAAGTCTTGAATACTAAGTCTTTTTTTGTATTGGGATTCAGAAAAAATTAGGGTGATGACATAAAAGACAAAAAGTTTGTAGGGTTGTCCATATAACCCTAGAAATAATTGAATTATGCTCTCTAAGCCCCATGGATTAGGAAAAAATTAGATTATATCCCCCATCCCTACCACTGTGGCTATGAATTATAGACAAAAGGCATTTTTCAATGAAAACCAGCTTTGATGATATGTTATGATCATAAAAGGAAAACAAGGATAAATACATAAAATATCAAAAAAATCCATTTCATTTGTGAGGAAAAAATTTTGGAGGATCATCCATAATATGGAGTCTCTCTAAAAAACTTTATAAAATACCATCAACATAACACTTCATTTGTTGAATAACCTCCTAAGAACCATTAGTAGCCTATCAAATCTTATAAAAATAAGAAGCCTCAGTCTCCTTGGCCCAGTGAAGTTTCTCCACCATGGTTGCAGTGGTAGTTTACCATTTAGTTTGGGATCTTTCTAGTGAATGGTGAATTTGTACAATCTCTCTCTAAGAGACATCCAGTTCTTTCATAAGGTGCTATATTTGAATAGTTTTCTCATTAATCCATTGCATACAACCCACCGATTTATTAGCACGGTCAGCCTCCACCTAGAATAATGTAGCCCGGAGATCATCATTGTTCAGAAGAAACTTTTCCTTTATGAGATGATATTATAGCTCGTGTTATCCCTCCAATTTTCAAATAATATCCTTCATGGTGGCATGAATCATATGGTAATCAAGTCCTCCATATCCTAGCATGTAGAACAGGAATAGAAGTCGATAAAATAATGATGGTAGGTATTAAAAAAGTATCTCAAAGATTTTATTATAGATGTCCTAATAGGAATCACAACTTTTGATATAGAGGACATTTTGTGTCTCTAAATTTGACTCCGAGCTACTATTAGAGGGAGAAATATATTTTGAGACTAGTGAACTCAGTGAGGAACCTTTCCCTACTCCATATGAAATATTAACAACTCTAATCTCTGGTATTAGTTGGATTGGAACAAAATATCATCCCTCAGACCTAGTTGTATAAGTTGATGGAATTGGATAGTAGATAAGACTCATTATTATCCTAAAAAGGATACTAAATGAAAGAGGTAGGGGATAATAAAAGCTGTTGGTGGAACTTACCCATTTATGGGTCAGTGGATTGGGTGGATTCATCCCTAAAATTCATGACCTTAGTGGTTTGAGCTAGAATCTCTTGACAATGATCATTATATTGATTATTCCTAGGGATTTCCAAGGGAGGCTCATGGAGACTCCCAATTTTGGGACCCCCTTGAGTTAGTGCTCTATCAGCATTGGGATCAGGATGGACTTTGACACATTTCTCACACATCACCATTTCAATATTCTCTTTGAATGAAGAAGGATGATTCAACTAGTCATGATCAAAACATCAAGCATGAAAATTGGAGCTAAAAAATAAAGACTCACATCTATTCAATTCTATATTAAATTCTTCAAACTTGTCCAATGAGGTGGGAAGATTAATATGTTCTAGAACTTCTTCAAATTTCATGTCATGATTTCTCATGGCATGTATTAATGCCCCAAGCCCCATGATAGTCTCACCCATGGGGATGTTTGAAGCATTGGGATCAAGGTCTAGCACAACACCCTCATCCTATGACTTGATACCCCAAAAAACTTCCTTAGACATAGCCTCATGGTCAACATCAATTGTCACAGGGTCCTACAGTTCATGAAATGAACCTAAAATATCATAGGGAATAAAAGTAACTAGTCCATGTATGACATATTATGATGAAAATTTTACATTACCAAAATCCTCCTCCCTATCTACAGTAGTAGGATCAGTGACATGATTCTATAATATATTCTCAACTCTCGACACTTCTTCTATCAAGGGAGCCAACATGCTAGTAGGAATCTGTTTTTGGTCTGGAGAATCCTCCATAGTTCTTGGAGGCTCATTTCCAAGCCCCTTGAGAGAGGATAACGAAAGAGATTTTGCAACCATGGATAGGGTTAAATGTTTACTCTAGAAAAAATAGAGATAAGTGATACCACGAAGACTTACCATCACCAATGAGTTTCATATCCAAAGAATTCATTCTCCATTGCTCATTATTTTTTGATGGAGGGAATAAATCACTACCCTCATCAAAGATAGGTATCATTGGGGGTAGTATAGATTCTCCCCCATCTCATCCTCCATTGCGTGTTGTCCCGGGGATATCTCTCTCGGTTTGGGTGATGATTCATCGGTTCTGAGTGGGGTTCCAGTTAGACCATATTTCAGTGATGGAATCTTGGATGATTTCCCCTTGACCTGCTACAAATCAAGACGGACTTACCCTAAAAAACATCACTTTATATGAGATAAAATAAAAGGAAAAAATAGGAAACAAGAAAATAATAACATATATCCTTGGGATCAACATAGCCATTCCACTCCTCATAGGATGGGTGGTTAACCCCTTAACCAGCCCCCCTTTTCAACATTTCTTCCACCCACCTCATGGTAGTAATTAAATTTTAATTTTCATAAATAAACACCTCTAAATCCTTGATATATATTCCCATCTCCACAGGTTCATTCTCAAAGAGAAGATTCACTAGAGTTTGAATGTCTCTACTTTTTGGAATTTTCAGCCTAGCATGAAGAAATAACCACACATCCTCAGCATTGGAATGTATGATCTGCTGAAATTGGTCCACCTTTGGGCGTATATATTTTGAGGCTATCCTGGATGGTTTTGAAATTTTTATAACGATCTTTGGTTTCATAGGTTTCCCAACCTACTCAATCACAGTCATAGGATAGGAAAATGGAATCCAATTCTCTTCTTGATGGTGATAATTGGAACACCTAGGCTCATCCTTAGTTGGCATGTCCTTTTGATCCTGACCAATAGACTATAACATGAATGGGGTCATTTGGGAGAGGTTGGCACCTCTTCATCTGCATCTTCTATAGGAGATAAAGAACCTTCTAGAGGAGGTGGATCCTTTCTACCTCACCCCCCATGTCTGACAGTTGTTATAGAACCAACTTGAGGGAAACATTATCTCAACACTCCATATAGATATGAAAAAATCTTAGCCTTAGCATACCAGGAGGTCATCCCATTTGAGGCACCCGTTGGAGGTAGGTTGATTATCATTCGAGTCATCTCCACCACTATAAGCATCCACAACTGTTAGGATACCATTGAGTGCCTCTCCAATATAATTTTCACTTGAAAAGATGTAGTTATTTGTTGTAGGTATTAGAAATGTCATGAAAATTAGTATGAAGCATATGATTTACATATAACCTCACCATCAATTCGGGTTATTAGCACATCATCTCTGAAGCCAATCATGTATGATATCCATTTTCTACCTTTTCCATCATCAGAGAATGTACTGATAGGTGTATCTATATATGGAAAGAATTTTAACTCCTTGAATTGGTTCATCCCATTCATGGTATCATTAGGCTTCAGGTTCAAGGGATGAATACTAGAAATGGCCTGAATAAATGTCCAAAATTGGATCCCAAAAATGTTAAATCCACTTATCACACAATAGGAGATGAAGTGGGATACGAACCATCCCCATAACACCTATAATGACCCTATAATTCTAAATGGGGCCTTTCCCATGTGGATATGTATTAAGAATTAGTTAATCTTTACAAAAATAAGGGTTTCCAACCCTATGTGCTTCCTCTTCTCTAGATTTTCTACAATAAAAAATGTCTCCAGCCTCACACCACCATTGGAGTCATAGAAAAGAAGCAATTAAACACTTAACCTCATGGATAAGAAGCCTTAAAGATGTGTCTTGGAAGGTACATTATACTTGGGCCTGTACCCCCATTGGTCATACTCCCCTTTTCCAATGTGGTCTGCAATTTACTAGAAATTCCATGTTTCTCCATCTTGGGACACCCTATAAGAAATTTTCAGGTGGGGCCATTTCCCTATGGCTTTAGAAAAGAACTCATCCATACTTTTGGATGGATATCAACCATAGTTGGGGGGTATTATTGCTTAATTTCCTGAGTTATCTTCAATATCCTGTGAGCTAAAATTGTCATCCTTTCAGCATTGTCCCACATTGATTTTGGTAGGATGAATTCATGATAAATCTCTCCAAGGATCGAAGCCCTGGAGATCTTCTGGACATCCCATAGGCTGATGTTGACTTCTCCATGCATCATATGGAAGGATTTTGTTTGTGGTATCCATCATCTTAAAAATTCAGGTATGAAGTTAGAGTTATTGTATACGTATATCTGGGCTACCCATATGGATTCATAAATTCCCAAACTTTCATATCGGTATCAAAGTCAGAAAAATTTTGGTTCACCTAATATTCCCACATCTATTACGGTATAATAACCCATATTAGGAGGAGTTCCTAATATTATCTCTAGCCCTTTGACTAGTCTATCTTGGAATCACATAAGACAGATGAGTAAAAGTGAAACTTTAATTTAGGTCTGTGTGGTTTCAAATATGGGAAAAAATAGATATGATGCACGAAACATTCCCTAGATGATGTCCCTGCAATAATATATGCACCCATTCCTGATATGTTAGTAGTAGTGAGGTTTATGTATTCTTGAAATCAGGAAAGAGGTGTATAATACTTCAGCTTCGACATAAAGAACTCCTTTAGATGCTCATGTCCATAGATTGGAAGGTGTTTTCTATCAAGGTGCTTATTATGATAATTATTTATATGTATTTACAATTTTGGTAAAGTAGTATTGAGTACATCATAATAGTTTGGCCTAATAGTTTTTACCGTCTCCTCAATGTGATTTCTAGCTTTTTTATCAGAAACTATAGTCTTATGAGTGGCCATTGAACTTAAAAAGGAGCACCAATATTTTTATTCAAAACAAGTATTCATTTAAAAAACTTGCAGAAATGATGAAATTTGGAAAATTCACGAGCTTGCATCGGGTATCCTTGCAAGTGACCTTGGATTGGTCCCGCACCTAAGAGGCCTTACACAAGTCACTCACCTAGACATACGTATCGCATAGGTAGGTGCATGAATTATTTGTGTGAATGATAATTTGGAAAAGGAAGCTTAACTGGAAGGCCTACTTGGAATACTAGCATGGAAAGACTAGAGGTATGTAAGTGTGATGATCATCCACTGAGACCAATATCTCTATTTATAGATGTAAGAGCCCCTGTACACTACCCACATGCGCACCCCAGCTACGCGACCAACCCATGCAAATGACCACCATGATCCAACAACCATTTTCATACCTTTACCTTAGGATTAGAACCTCTTCTTTAAATTAGATCCAATCTTGGGGGGGGGGGGGGGTATTTTGTTGACACTCCATTCTATCACATGGATGAAAAGGTGTTAAAAGAAAATACCTTAAGGAGAAGAAAAAAAGATAGGATAATAATTAAAAGGGACACACCCTTCCCCTAAGACACTTCATATAGGTCCCCCTAAAGTAGTGTCAATTCTCAGAGTACCTTCACATCTAGTGGTGCTTCATAGGCTTAGATAGTCAGGTTACCTAGTGGCACCACACAAGGCACCTATACGTTGGCCTATGTGACAGACCTGCATGAGACAAAACCTTCACCTAGGGTCCCATATTTGACTTTAAATGGAACTTGTAGATCTTCATTTAGAATGATGGAAAATACAGAAGGTCTCTTGAATCCCTAATCACCCCATTCCTTCTCCTAGGCCCTCATAAAACTTTTAGGTAGCTCTCTAAAACCATATAGAAGTGGGAATTAAGGGGGTAGTGGAACTAGAGTCCTATCTAGGGTCTAAAATATATAACACCTATGTGAGGAAACCTTCCCCCTTGGTTGATAAACACTATCATGAGGTCTTCTTACTTAACTGGGGAGATGTGTGAGATACTTCCCAGAACACATGAGTAAACCCTTGAATCCTGGAGAAAAGTCGCACCCAAGTGTTGTTTTCTAAGTGGTATGTTCCCCAAAACACCTTCAACTCACATAGGCCTTCCTACAAGAATCCATTCCAGTCCATGCAGGCCTTCCTTGCATGAGACCCCCTTGGATTTACCATTCTATACCTTATGTGAGCCACCTCTTGGGCCCTCTTCCAAGCCACCAATGGTAGGGTCCCTCTCCCTTTGGATCTCTCATGAAATAGGGACCAAATTGAAACCTCCACCAAATTCTACAGACTTGAAAAACTATGTAAAGAGGCACACCAATGTTTCTACCATTTGGATATGCATTACTTTAGTCAAAGGTGTCCCTCACTTATCCTACTTGGTAGGCAGGGTCCTCAGGGTGTATGTGAGTATGCATTCCTTCAATCACAAGGAACCCAACTCTGGGGGCGGTGTTAGGGACCCATTGGTATTGGGTATTATGGTTAAGGATATGTACTAAAATCTTCATATCTAAGACCCGAGGCCTTTGGTTCCATGTAGGGAGAATGGAATGAGATCCTCTTCCCTTTCCTCAGAACCAATTTTAGGGAATCCCTCATGGAGTAATCCCCCAGACTTTCTTATAGTACCTCTCCTGGTTTATTCCTTATTTGTTGTCCATGTTAGGGTACAATGATAAGAGAGAAGAGACACATCACAATTCCCTTATTATTCTCCCATTTCCCCACCTTCTTCTACCAGTGGAAAAATGATGGCGTAGTTTTTTATATTTTCTAATTCCTCTTGTTTATCACACTTATCATGAATCATGTGGCCTTAGAGGTGGGTGTTAATCATGATATCTTCATGATCCCTACACCCAGATATCCTCCTTAGTAATAAGCCTCAAAATCCAACTGATGGGAATCAATCCAAGTGTAATCCCCAATCACCATATGGGACTCATACTTAGTATAATCCCCAATCATGTCACCTTACAACCACTAAAAGGTAATCCTCTTTAGGAATAATCCCCAACTATGTCACCGTACTCATTCAAAGGTAATCCTCCTTAAGAATAAGCCCCAACCAAACCTCCCAAATCACCAAGTAATCCTCCTCAAGAATAATCCCCATCTCAATCCTTTTAAAGGGATATACTCCCCTATGAGACAAACCCGAGGGCCTCCATAGAAGTGGTTCCTCATAACCAAACTATGTGGGATTTGATTCCCATCCAAATGGGATACATAGGAAGCCTCTCTAAGGTCCAAACCCAACACCCAAATCAACATTAATTCTATCTTGGTCACATTTCAAATAGATTCTTATTCAACCTAGGAATCCATATCCCTTGTGGGTTCCCTGGGCCTCTTTGGCATAAGTACAACACCAAACTTTGACTAGGAACCTTTCTCCTAGAATTTCTTGCCACATGATGCTACACTTCATGATTTGGTCCATATAAAGGGACCTTAAAAGGTTTGATGTTCCCCGTTAAGTGGAACTGGACTATGTGATTCCTTTTTCAAGGATACATATTAAGACCATCTCATGGGTTTGATCCCAACATTAAAACAAACCATGTCTCCCTATATGATGATACACTTTAGAGATCCCCACTGCGTGGCTCAAAACTAGCATAATAATAATAACGAAAATAGAATTTATAATCAATACATAAGAGGGTACCATTGATAAAGAACCTTATATACATATAGATATCTCTATTGATGAAGAACCTCAGATACATGCTAATGATTCTAAGTTCCATACATGCCAATAATCTATTTTTAATTTCAATGGATACCCATGTCATACTTGGTAATTGATGAAGTATTCGTGAAAATATATTAAATCTAAAATATAATCATGGATTAAGAAAAAATTACTCCCCAAAAGGGTGTGATGAGACTAACCTCCCATATGTTGGAACCAAAGATGTTCTTTACTGGAAACCGAGTCTGGTTTTTTTTGTCAATCCACACAGGGTTTATTAAGGATTTTTTAAGGCAAGTGATCTTATATAACTAGATGACTACAATGTTGAAGGCGACATCATTTTTTAGTGGTTTCTAAATTTTTAGGCTAAAAATTAGGAGGATGAGGAAATAATCATGAAAGGTAGTTTTATGGGATTCAATATTTATAAATATGGTAAAGGCATGGGTTTTGAAAAGACTAGGTTTCACAAAGGATTAGATTTTTGAATATGAGGAACATTGCGAACAAGGATCTCAAACAGCGTGATGGGTTGACAGTAATCTCTACGACTAAGAGAAGTGGAGCATCATGAATTCATGAAGTGTTGATGGTAATATCCCATACTACGAGAATATTTTAGAGTGGGTTAAATTTAATTGGATCTTCATGAGTGAAGGAGCTTCATGAATGGGATTTTGGAGTTTCACAAAAAATTCATTGGAGGCATGGGAGAATCGAAAAAGTTTGATCCTATAAATGTGAGGCTACCCTTACTTCATTTCACACATGAAAATAATTAGATAAAAGGATGAATCACTCTAAAATTTTTAAGGATAATAGCTTCACGAATCAAGTATTAATTGAGAACATGATCATCATGAAAATAATTTCTTAGTCTTGACTAATTCTTAGGTATTTTAGAAAAATGAGTTTTGCGATGATAGGGTATTCTGTGATGGATTGGTGAGATTTGCGAAGGAATTTTATTCTACAAATGATGTTTTCTTAATGAAGGTAGTCAGCTTCATGAATGCGATTTGTGAATAAAATTATTGAACATCTGGTTTAAGTTAATAGTGATTTCAAGTGCATCAACTTAGGGATATAATGAAAATAGAGTCTCATGATAGTTAGGGACAAAGAATTAAATTCTAATATATTGAATCTACCTTGAAGTCGTTAAACCGAGTAATAATTCACCCAAAGAAGTGAGATAGGGGGAGTCTATGGATTTTTTTAGGGAAATAATGTATTATCCTTAAAATCTTGTATAGAAAGTGTTCCTGGCATAGATTGGATGTGTATGAACTACTGTATTCCACAACTAGTAAAGATTAGTGGATTTAGGTACGACTGACACACTATCAGCAAATGCTCCTTGGATTATCCCTTAGTGGCGAACCAAGTCAAATTGCTGTATTGTCTCTCTACGTGTGAATGTTTGATTACAAAATGATTCTATAAGATAAGTTTAACGAGTTCCTACCAACATGGGAATGATATCCTCTATGTTAAAAGAATAAGTTGACACCTTAATTCATCCCTCCCCTCTCAGGGTGTTTCGGGGTACTAAAAGTGCTATTAGAGAAAAAAAGTTATTGGGGTTAAATATGATCTCTTTTGTTGTCATGGAGAATTAAATAAATGTAAGGGGAGTCCCCCTATTGGATGGAATAAAATTCTAGATTTGGAAGAAAATTATGATATATCATCTAGTATCTCTTGGAATGGAATTACTTTTTTCCATTGTATAGGTGATTTGGGTTGCTGATTCAACAGGACAGTCCATGACTAAAATAGATAGGAAGATGATTGGTGTAGATTTCAAAGCACATAATTCCCTTACTACATCTCTATCAGATAAAATGTATCTGAAGGTGATTAGTTTCACTTCATCCAAGTCTATTCATGAAAAACTGGAAAATATATATGAGTCAACAACAAAGTTAAGGAGGAAAAAATACATGTTTCTCACAATAGGTTCAATGATTTGAAAATGCATGCTAATGAAAATGTAGATACCTTTTTTTATTAGATTACTAAAGTTGTTGGAGAAATATGAGGACTTGGTAAAGAAATAAAATACATTGAAATTTTGAATAAAATCTTGACAAGGATTATGCCTCTTTATAATCCAAAATTGTCATCCCATGAGGAAAGGGATATGTTTAAACTTTCTTTGGATGATCTGTTGAGCAGTTTGGTGGCATATGAAATGAGATTCAAACTAGAAGATTCAAAAAGTAGATTAAGTAAGGAAATAGAATTCAAATCCATGAAAAACATGATATTTATAATGACAATGTTGATGAA
This sequence comes from Viscum album, assembly GCA_963277665.1. Classification (NCBI taxonomy): domain Eukaryota; kingdom Viridiplantae; phylum Streptophyta; class Magnoliopsida; order Santalales; family Viscaceae; genus Viscum; species Viscum album. Next base: position 58,780,642 of record OY728125.1, read on the forward strand.
TATAATGAAAAATATGAAATTATTTCTCTTTTTGCTAAGAAATTCAAGAGATAAAAAGGGAGATTCTAAGGAAATTTTACTCTAGTTTTTTTCTATGTGGTAGATTTAGGATCATTGCTGATTACTTCTCAAGAATGTTTGATGATGAATAAAGTGAAGTTGCAAACATGAATAAGCCTCAGAAAAGGTTACCCCAAAAGGGTTAATTCAAATCAAGAATAAAATTACAGAGAGAGTTTCTTCTATAAATAAGAAAAACATGACAATGAATTTTTTAATGAAAATAAACCATATTTTAAAAATAGAACCCAAGCATCCATGATGGTTATAGTTGGAAAGTTATAACCTTCAAAAGATAAATATAAATATAAAGATATTTAGTTGATTGGTGTTGTTGATCCCAAGTTGGAACTTGAGTATGCTCTTGATAAGATTGAAAATAAAATAAATTGAAATAGAAATATGAGAGCCATTATGGAAGAGTAATTAGAGTATATTTATTGTCTTGAAGTAGGAATTGATTAGCTAGACGGAGTAAAATAACATTCAACAAATCTTGAGAGCTAGGAAGATGTTGTCTAATTTAAGATTAGGATTGAAGAGTAGGAAAAGGTCATCAATGAACTTACATATAGACTAGAGAAGAAATATAATATAGTTGAGGGGCTTAAATTATAAGTTTTTACTCTAAGGATTTAACTAAAAATTTAATCAAATTCAAGGGAAACAAAGAAGAAAATATAGTTCGGAAGATTCTCAGATGCAGAGCTATTAGAGAGAGATATGCGTAGTTCCAAAGAAGTAGAGAAGGATTTGAATGATCAAAGATCCACATGTATGGGAAAAATTAGAATTGGTTGTGATGATGAAACATAAATGGATAGAAATAAAATGGTCCAAAATAAAGGGAAGAAGAAAGTTGTATATATCGTAAAGGAAACTGATTTCCTATCAAAGAAAGCTTCTAATCAAATAAAAAAATGTTCTAAAAATTATCCTCGAGTACAAAAAAATGATCACCATTAAAATAATTTTTCAAAATAAGAGGACATGATGTGGAATGGAAGTGATAAGAAATTTTATCTTATAAAATTCCAATTATGTGGTTATCTGGTCTACACCATGTCATACTGTGAAGAGGCAAGGAGCTATTTGAATGGGGAAGTGCTGGAAGGTCAAAAATGAAGAATAAGACCATATCCTTCATCTTATAGAATAAATAGTTTCTCTCTCTCTCTCTCTCTCTATATATATATATATATTTTCATTTTCCTAAATATGTACATAAAGCTATTCATTACAGGTAGAGAAAAGGCGAGAACAATACCTACAAAACTTAGAGACAAGTCAATACCTGCAAACCAAGCAGAGTTGCTCTTGAAAATAGGTATTCTCTTCTAGAATAAAAATATGAGTATCATGAACCCATTCATATGGAAAAGTGATCATAAAGTATATCTTTATCCTCTACTCAATCAAGTATCTCAAGGAAGGAAAAGAAGAAAATTTAGAAATCCAACCTTGTAGAAATAGCTCTCGAAGCTACAAAGAATGGTAGCACCTGGATTATTGACAATGGTTGCTCATCCCATATAATGGGAAATGTAGATTTATTGAAGAATGTTAAGAAAAGTGTTGATGGAACCATGATGTTATAAAATGATAGTTCTTTAAATATCAAAGGTAGTGGAAGTACAGAACAAGAAAACGTCGAGCTTAAGAAAACTGAAGTCCTCTATGTGGATGATTTACATCATAATATCATGAGTGTGAGTAAACTACGTGACTCAATACTGATAGTGATGCTTAATTGAAATGGATTCACAATAAAAGGAAATTAAATTAACTCAATCTTGAAAGGATTCATAATAGATGACAATTTATACCAGGTTGATAACAAAGAGTACATTTGTTACTTAATAGTTGAAGAAGAAAACAATATATGGAATTAGAGGTTGGGTCAGATAAATCAACAATGCATGGAAAAGATATCTAAGATGAATATAGTCATTGGTATCCCCAATCTTAAGTTTGAATAATAAAATACATGTGATTATTACATGTAAGGAAAGACGTTCTACAATTCATATTGTCCAAATAAGAAAATGGAATCAAATCTTCTTGATCTCATCCACACAGATGTATGTGGTCTAATAAATGTGGTTGGAACATATGGAAAGAGGTACTTAATTCTTTTTATTGATGATTATAGTATAATGGATTGTGTAATAATTATACATAGTAAACAATAGGTGCTTGATTTAATGAATAGTTATCATCAAATAGTTGAGAATGATACTAGATGTACAACCAAAGTTCCACGATTTGAAAATGGAGGAGAATACACATCTATTGAATTTCAAAATTAATTAGAAAAACATATAATAAAGAATTAGGTGGTGTAGTGATAACACCACCAAAAAATGGAGTTGTTGAATGTAGAAATAGACAGGTAAACAATAATGCTAGAACTATGATGATTGAGAGTTGTATCTCTCTTTATTACTAGAAAGAGGTTATTCAGGTAGCAATATACACTCAAAATCGAACAAGGGATTTATATGGGAGAAACCAAGACACCATATGATTTGTGGCATGTAAAGAAGGTATCTATGAAGTATTTTCATGTTTTATGAAGTAAATTTTTCATCCAAAACAAATAATGAAATCAAGGAATGTATGGTGATGCTACAAATGAGGGAATATTCCTTGGATATCCAATGAAGAGTAAAGCCTACAAGTGTTTAAAAAATTGTATTAGAAGAATTATGGAAAGAATTTATGTTAATATCATTGAAGATAAAATAAAAAAATCCTCAAGGAGCTCATATACTGATATAATGGATGATGAAGAAGAAAGTGGACTTGGAATAGATTCAAATACAGAAGTAGAGGAAGGTATGAAAAATATTCAGGGGTCACAAAATGATGATGATTCAGAAGAAGAATTAGAAGTGGAAACCATGGCTGAAGAAAATTCATCTGAACCTCATAGGATAAATACAAGAGAATAAATTGATCAGTCCAACATCATTAGGGATTGGACTTCAACCACACAGATAATGAGAATGAGGAATGATGCACATTCTTCCATCCTATCAATTGTGGAACCAACCTCATTTGAAGAAGTGGAAAAAGATGAATCATGGGTTAAATCCATGAATGAAGAACTAGAGCATATTGACAAGAACTAAACATGGGATCTTATTAAGAGACTTGAAAATCACAATGTTATTGGAACAAAGTGGATCTTTAAAAGAAATTATATGAGCAAGGAAATGTGATGAGAAATATGGCATGCTTAGTGTATAAAGGCTATAAAAATATTTAAGGAATTGATTTTGTAGAAACATTTTCTCTAGTAGTGAGACTAGAGTTAATTAATCTTTTACTTTCTATGGAAATTCAAATAGGATAAAAATTTTATCATATGGATGTCAAAAAATAATTCTTAAATGGAGTTCTTGAAGAATAAGTCTACACTGAACAACTAGTGAGATTTATGATTGGAAATGATGAAGCAAAATTTTTTAGATTAAATAAGGCCCTCTATAGTATAAATTAATCACTACATGTATGGTATTATCATTTTGATTCTTATCTGAAGAAGATTAAATTCAAAAGAGGAGGTGTCGATCATAATCTCTATGTTTAGAATTCAAAAGAAGATCAATTTATGGTATTTTGTATGTGGATGATATTATATTTGGTGGATGTAGGTATGGATTAGTGGAAGAATTTTAAAATCATATGAAATCAAAATTTGAAATGTCTATGATTGGTGAACCCACATACTTTTTGGGGATGCTAGTGATTTAGAATAAGTATTGCACTTTCATTTCTCAGAAAAAATATGCAAGAGAGCCGCTAAAGAAATTAAATATGCATGAATCCAAACCAGTGCCAACTATGATTGCGGTTGTGAAAAAACTTGGAAAGCATGAGGATGGGGTGCAGATCACACACTACACAAAATAATCATAGGAAGCTTGTTATACTTGACTGAAAATTTACTGTATATAATCGTTGTAACATTCTTAGTGTCCTTATTTCAAAGTAATCTGAAAGAAGATCATTTTAAAGTAGTTAAAAGGATCATGATATATATTCAAGGTACTCTCAATTTTGGATTATACTTTTCTGTAGTAAGATATAATGAATTAAAAACATTATCTAATGATAACTAGGCTGGATACATGGTGCATAGAAAGTTCACAAGTTGTGGAGGATTTCTTCATTAGAAATAATTGTGTGGGATGGTTGAGAAAGAAACAAGAAACCACTTTTGTTAATACAACTGAAGTAGATTATATCTCTACAAAAAAGGATTACACTTAGCTATTGTGGATGAAGCAAAAACTCACTGGTATTGGTGATGAGGTGAAAAAACCAATGGTGATTCATTATGACAACAAGACTATGATTGATATTATGAGGAATTCAGTTCAGCATTCTCATACAAAACATATTGAGATCAGATATCACTTCATCATGAAAAAAGTAGAACAAGTTGTGATTGGAATGGATCATGTTGAAACTAATGAAAAAGTGTATAATATTATGACTAATCCATCAGAAGCACATGTGTTCGATAAACATCAGTTGAAACTCAGTGTTCAACCACCTACCAACACATGAGGAGGTTACATATATTACCCTATCCCCAATTGTGTTAACTGTTTTAATATATTTTTTGAAGTGATGTAGGTTTATTGGGGATATATGATCTAGGGAGCGTGTGTTTTGTACTCTAAAAGTACAAATATGGGTTCTTTAGGTTCATTTAGAAAGGGGGATAATGGATAAATTCAATGTTTTAAATGTTTTCTAGTTGTATTTTTTTAACCATGTAATGAATATGAGACACAATGATAATTTCATGTTATGAGAAAATAGTCCGAGATTTTATTAGATATATTTAAGTATTACAAAACATGATAATCCAATTCATACTTCCCCTCTTTTTTTCTGCATCAATCTTTTCTTAGATAGACTTAGAGTGTAGTATGAGTTATCTCTCATGTATCAAGTTTTGATAAGCGGTTGGTGCTTTATTGAATTTTTATAAAGATTTCCAACAAACCCAATGGGGGATATTTTTGGAACCAAGGTTGTTATTTTCTAGAAATAGAGTCTGGTATGTGTTTGTTGTCGATCCACACTGGGTTGATCAGGGAGTTTGCAAGGAAAGTGATCTTACAGTACAAGCTGACTAAAATGTGGAAGGTGGTTTTATTTCCTAGTGTTTTCCAAATTTTTGAGTTAAAAATCAAGAGAAAGAGGAAAGAATCTCAAAAGGTAGTTTTCTGGGATTTAATATTCATAAATATGGTAAAGGCATGGGTTTCTCAAGTACTGGGTTTCACAATGGCTGAGATTCATAAAGATGAGGAATATCATGAATAAGAATTGTGAATGGCACTATGGGTGGGCGATAATCTCTGCAATTACAAGAAGTGGAGCATCGTGAATGCATGAAGTGTTCATATTAATATCCACAACTATGAGAAGATTCACGAGTGGGTTAAATTTTAATAGAGCTTTACAAGTGAAGGAGCTTCATGAACATGATTTTGGAGTTTCATGAAAAATATGTTGGAGGTGTGGGATCATCACAAATGGATGAGCCTATAAATATGAGGCTACTGCGACTTTATTTTCACACATGAAAAGAATTGTAGAAAAGGTTGAATCGCTCTAAATTTTTGAAGGATAAGAGCTCTGTGAATCAAGTATTTATTGAGAGATCAAGCATTGTGAAAAGACTTTATTAGTGTTGACCATGATTAGGTATCTGGGAAAAGGATTTTTGTGATGATGGGGTATTCTGTAATGTCTTAGTGAGCTTTATGAAGTTAGTTTGTTTTTCAAAGGCAGTTTTCTTCATGAAGGTAGTGAGGTTCATGAAGGAGATTCACAAACAGAAGTATTGAACATATGGTTTAAGTTAATAGTGATTTATAGTGCATCAAATAAGGGCTATAATGAAAGAAGAGTCTCATGTTAGTCAAGGAAAAATACTTAAATGCCAATCTACTGAATTAACCTTCAATTCATTAAACTAAGTAAGACTTCATCCAAAATAGTGATCTTGGGGGAGTCGATGGAAGTGTTTTGAGGGAACCAATGTGCTATCCCTAAAATCTTGTAAAGATAGTGTGCATGGTATAGAGTGATTGTGACTGAACTTATGTATTCCAAAACTAGATAAGATTATTGGATTTTGGTATGAAAGATTCACTATTGGAGTATGCTCCTAGGACCAGTCTTTAGTGGTGAACTAAGTAAAATTTCCGTGTTTTCTCTCTGCATGTGAATGTTTGATTATTGAATAATTCTAGAAGACATGTTTAACAAGTTCCTACCAACATGAGAAAAAAATCCACCATGTTAAAAGAAAAAGTTTACACCCTAATTCACCCCTCCCCTGTCAGGGTGTTCTGGGGTCCTACACCATCCTCTCGACCAATGTGAGTTCTTAAGTACTACTGTTCAAACCTCCCAATGAGTGCGTGCCTTTGGAAACTAAGTACCTGAGTTATAATAGATATTGAACCATTGGGTGTTTTCAGTTCCATGAAAAAAAATATTGGAAACCATTCAGAAATAGTGATCCCAAAGTGAATGATTTCACATAATTTAACCCCCTGCAATCAATCATCGGGTGACTGTTTTTTTTTTGTCGGAAACAATGAAATTTTAATTATTAAGTGTTATTAATATTTTATATCATTAATTATCTCTTAAATGATTGAAAATTTATTTTTATGTATGTATAAAATTCATATTAGAGTCTTAGTTTAAAATATATCCATTTAATACTCAATATTTAGGAAGGGATCATTCTCTGAAAAATAATCGTTTTAACACAGTAACTAGTTTTTACCTATGGTAACTTAATCTTTATGTATAATAATAAAGTATTTATTATTATTTAATTTTTACCCCTAATTCTAAATTTGAAATCAATTTATTTTTATTTACATTATAAAAGTGTTAGAGTTTAATTTTAATATAATAAATGTATAATGTATTAAAATAATTTTTAAGAAAAACAACACATGAGTTCTAAAATATCAAATATTAGCTTGTAAACTATAATGAATATATTAAAATTTATAATAAAAATTATGAAATTAATATTTTTTCAAAAATATTTCATAAATATATAATTCATTATTATATACTAACAATGACATAAAATTCACAGTATTAGTAAAAACTGTATATTGCACTATTCACTTAAAAATCAATTTTTTAGAAAAATCTCAAAAATTATTGATAAGATAATTTTGACATTATAAATCCAAAAATGAGGTTAGTTTTTTCTAATTGAGATTCTAAAATTTATAAATTTATTTTTTAATTGAAATTTTGAAATAAAAAGAAAAACCAATTTTATTAAAAAATGATGTTTTTAAACATGAAGTGTTCTTAATATTATTTCATATCAATTTAAAATTTAAAAAATTATACTTTATTAGTTTATATTTATTATTTTAAAAGTGATAAATTTTATCTATTAGGTTAAAATATACAATACTTAAAAAATGATTCTTTGAAAAAAAGAAATATTACTTTCATACTAAATACACTTTAACAAATACCATTAAAATTAATTATTTATATTCTATAATTTAATTATACTAATCCATTGATATTAAAATATTTATTTGAAATTTATATATACATCAGATCAATTTTAATAATAATGATATTAATATTTTTATGTTAGATATATATATATATAATATTTTAATATAATAATTTTATTTCATTATGAGTTATATTATTTTAAATTTACTACTTTAAAAAACATGACTTTATTATACCTTTTGAATATATGACCAACAAACATATTTGTAATGACTGTATTTTCAATGACCATATTTCAATGACTATATTCACAACGTCCAGATTTCATTGCTGTATATAGAGTTACTAAATCATTTGTTCATTCCACTCTCACTTCACAAGGCACAATTCTTATTTCATTTTACAAATTTTTCATAATTCTTTCTCTGTTCATGGTGTTTTTCCTCATTATAGGTTTTTTGGATATTGGTGATCCTCAAGGTTGATTATGATCCAAGCCATTTTCCAATCATGAATATTTTATTTTTGTTTTATATCTAGTATCCCCTATTGATTTTTTTCACTTTTAATGGATGCAATTCATCTATAGAGAGTAGTAATCCATGATGTGTAGTACTTAGTTTTATGTGATTTTATTGAAAATTCCTATTTATTAATGAATGATGTGACTATAGTTTGATTCATATCTTACAAGACACATTTTCTAATCATGTTTCAATCATTTTGAAAGAATAGAGAAACAATTTTTTAAAATTATAGACATAAATAATAATTATAATGGCTCCTAAAACTTAGGGTGTTACATTATCCCCCTTAAATAAATTTATTCCTAATAATTTTAATTATCATATAAAAATTAAAATAGCTTAGGGAAAATAAATTATAGTGATGTCTCAGGATATAATTTATAGAGAGATATCAATATTAAAAACATGGGAAACATATCTCTTTCCTCAGAATAGGCTTGTCCCCAAATACTGAGTTTTCTCTAAATATTTAAGAAAAATATATACCATTATTTTGTATCAAGTCCCACATTGTAATTTTTTTTCTAGTGGGTGTTTGTTATTATCATTTCATAGAATATAATGGGTTAGTATGAAATGTGTTTTTCTCACTCTAGATAACTTTTTATTTAATTAGAGGGAACTAATCCATCACTAAAATCGTGTTAAATTTATCTAAAGGAAGGATAATAAGATTTCTATAAGGCACATTCATATAATATTCAACTTGTAATAAAATAATCATACCACTAGAATCTTTATTTGATAATAAAATCATCAAGGTGGGGATTTAATGATCCTATAAATTTTTTAGATACACTAGAGTTCCTAAAATCAAATTCATAAAAGAAATCTTCTACTCTATATTATAGGGTATGTGTACCATAAATATCAGGATCCCCTTAGTGAGTAGTGCTTGAATAGGTATTCCATTATCATCTTGATCTTGGAGGTAGGCGATGCTCGTTGCCTTGGTTAGTCATTGTATTATGACATTGAATTAGATAATTTCCAAGTTCCCCAAACATAGTGCATTTAATTATTTATGTTACCTTATGATAAACTCTATTTATTTCAATCAAGTTAACCAAACTCTTCATTTTTTTGGATGTTTTATGCTTGATGACTCCATATTCCACAATTAAATTATCTTCCAATCCCCTTAAGATGACACCCTTGGGGTTCTTTTCACATTTTTGACATATAGAAAATTAAACATTATTTTCTTCATTATCTTAATCACTTGATATTTCATGAGACACCATAATTATATTATTTGGTGTGTTTGGGACTTTTACTAAGTTTATATTGTTAATCATATTTTACAATAGCTGGTTTGAAATAATCACAATGTTTCTCATTCCAACTCCCATTCTGATGAGTTGTACATTGAGCTAATCTATGTATTATCTATCATACCCATGGTTCATTTTAGTTATATCCATTACTAAAACCAAAAGGGTTGACACGAGTGGTGAAACATTAATAATATGGGGGAAATATCATAATCATAAAATGAAATCAACATTAAAATGTCTTATCCTTTAACAATATCATGTTAGTATATAATTTTTTTAGGTTAACCTATATCATTATTTTTTAAAATTTAGGCTGGGTTTTCTCATATTCAAAACCTAATATCTTAAAGTAAATAGGAAATCAATAATTTAAAATGGATCATAAAGAGTATAAGATCAACATAATCATATACACTAGGAATGTCTATCCAGGTGTGGGGTTAGGCTTCTTTTTCGTGCACTAGGCTATGGTTGAGTTAGCACCCAACACAACCTCTTTGAGGTTATTACCCCTAGGTATAACTATGTTAAAGCCTGCATCTATATTCTAGTATCTATAAATATTTTTTTTTCAGAAAACCACATACTAAAAACTTTAACAACATTTTTTGTTATCATTTTATACTTAGAATCATGCTTAGGGGTTTCCAATAAGGTTCTCTAACCTTAATTCTCAAAATAGATTCTCTAATTTCTAGAAATAACTAAAGATTTCATCTGATACCAACTATATAAACTTAATATAAACATACATAAATATTACATTGATTACATGGTTAAATTAATATATATAAAAAATATTTGCACTCCCCGAGGAATGATGGTTTAGTGTCTTAGAGACAATCTACTTAAACATTTTCTTTTACAAAACTTGTTGAAATTTATCCAAAACCTTTATCCTCTTAACCACCCTCTCTTATAAATATCATATTATATAATCATATCCATAACCTAGGGAATCAAAACATGATAAAAGGGTGAACTCAGATGCTCTGTTTGGGTAAAAATAAGATATACCAATCAAATATCATGAGTGAGTATAATACGATAATATAGATTAAATCAATATACATAAGAAAATTATACCCAAAAAATCATAGAACATAAATCATGAGTTATGTAATAAGGCTTGACCTGATACATGATATGATTCAAAAGAGCATAGAAATATTAGTCAACAAACAAGATCCATGAGAGAATAACATTATCATGAGAATATTCATAAGATTGTGGCATAAAGATAATTATAGATTTCATATATCAAGGCCTCCACCCAAGACATTTATCACATAATACGCTTGGGATAAGCACCCATGTATCTTCTTGGGCTTGGGATAATCTTCCCATGCGGCCTTAGTCTTGGGATAAAACCACCCATGTACCCCCTTTGGATTAGGATATATCCTCTAGTGTACCCTTTTTCTTAGCATAAAACCTATCATGTAACCCTTTATCTTGGGATAAATCCTCCCATATACCCTTTTGCTTGGGATAAATTCTCCTATATACCCCTTTGTCTTTGGATAAATCCTCTTATGTACCCTTTGTCTTGAGATAAATCCTCTCATGCACCCTTTTGAGCTCACGAGACATAAAAATAAACCAATTCATTGGATGGTGATATAGAACCCCACCCATCATCATCCATAAACATGTGTGAAAAAAAAATCATTATCCTTTCATAAAAAACCCAAGGAAATAAAAATTGGTTTCACAACTTTTCTAGATGGTCTCACCAAAATTGACCTAAAAATTTTTAATGTTTGAAGCCCAAAATTCAATCACCATAATATATTATCTCATAAGAACATTTATAAGGTGATTCCTAAAAAATAATATCTAAATAAATAAAGATTTTATAGATAAATATGAAAATGGTGGTGAAATTATAAAAGAGTTTTTATAAAATGATTTTGTTTTTTTCCATAAAAGAAGAATTAATAGTTACTTTAAAAAGTAATTTTTTAAAAGGTTAAGTGAATTTTTTTGAAAGAGATTTAATTTTTAAGAATAAAAAATAAATAGTGGATCATTGAAAAATACATGATGGTTTAAAAAATGAGAAGTGAAAATAATTTGAAAAAGTTTAATTAATTTTTTTTCAATAATAGAGCTTTGAGAAGAAATAGAGGCTAAAAAAAAGAAATATTTAGAAGATGATAAAACCTTTGATTTTGAAAAGATGTAAAAACTTTTGAGAATTTTTAAATAAGCATATTGAAAAACCAAATTGTAAAAAGAGTAACCAAAACATATTTTGAAAAGTAGATAATGGAAATATTAAGGTCACATGAGAGAACCCATAATTAGGTTTCCTATTATAAAGGAGAACAATAATGGGAAGGATTATTATGTAAAAAGAGTGGAAATCATCATTAAAGGGGATGTGAATTACTCTTAACATAGTTTAATTTTAAAGATTGAAGAGAAACCATAAATAAGGGGTATTTTAAACAAGATTGATCTCATAATATATAAATAGGGTATACCATATGAAATTATTGGTGAATCTTAAAGGAGAAATATTATAAGTCAAGAATTATATTAAGTTATGAAAATAATTACATTTTAGGGAAGATTTCAATCATAGAAAAAAATAAGGAAGAGAATGAATGGAATTGAAGTTTTAATGTTCAATAATAATTTATGATATTATAAGTAAAGTGGTATAAGCTACACCATACAAATGAATATTGGTTTATAATATCAATGCATGCCTCAATAAAGTGTGATTGAGACATAAACCCTTACATTGTTTCCCTGCTTAGTAAAATTCACTCTAAGATCTTATAAATAAAAAATAAATATCTTAATATATTATTTCATTACCTTTTAAATATCCATAAAATTTTATAAAGTTCATTTATATGGATACCATTAAAGGATATAAGAGTTGGGTATTCACAACATGAAGATGGAAAAATTAAGGAATTATTTCAGTAGCATGATGAGTATATAAAAGGTTTGTGAAATGGGTTTAATGAGAGAGAAAGTAATTATCTAATTTATAATAAATTACTGATTATAAAAATATGGAAGCATAATAACATGAAAATAAAAATTCTTGTAACAAATAAGGTGCTTGAATTGAAAAGATGAGGGAGAGAATCATGGATTGATTTCAACAACACGATGGATATACAAAAGGGATTATGAAATGAATCTAATGAGAGTGAAGGGTAATATCCAAAAAATAGAACATCATTTAAATATTAAAGTATTTATTATGAACACATGGAAGCATAATCATATGGAAATTAAAATGGATTATAACAAAAGAAGTACTTGAATCAAAAGAAGGAGGTGGAGAAACCTTACTTTTCTAAGTAGCTTCTTAAAGCTTGGGAGGAATACTTCGAACCTTATAAACTCCTTAGAATGGATTTAGAGTGGTTTAGGTAAGGTAAATTCATGATAAACGCATTTTTGGTGGACATGTATGAGAGAATGGGTGGGAGTGAGCTCCTTTTATAGGTGAAAATGTGGGTCCTTTTCATGGAAACTAAAGTTTGGTTAGGGTTAAGAATGGAATCACATGGGTGTTAGGTGGGTTTGTAGAGTTAGGTGTATTAGGTTAAGAACTAGCAGGTGATACATATTGGAATGACTTTAATACCTAAAAAGTATTTATTAAAGGTGTAAGTGACCTTTTAGTTATTAAAAATTTAATGTACTTTATTTATCTATTTTTTCCTTATTAATCATGATTAAATTCCATGGTAATTATTTTATTAATTAAAATATAATATAACCCTTCATACCAAATTTTAGAATTATGAATCTTAATTTTGGATCTATTTAAACTAATTCAATTTATATGTATGAGAAAATTATCTTAAATTAAAACATATAATGTGTAGAAAATCTATTTGTGTAGAAAATGATATTTTAATTATTAAGAATTATTAATATTATTTATCATTAATTATCTATTAAATGAGTGTTAATTTATTTTTATATTTCTATAAACATCATATTAGAGTCATAATTTAAAATATATCCATTTAATACATAATATTTATGAAAGCCGTATTCTTTGAAAAATAATTATTTTACCATGATAACTAGTTTTTACCTAAGATAACTTAAAATATATGCATAAAAATAAACCAATCCTTATTATATAATTTATACCCACTTATTTTAAATTTTAAATCCATTTCTTATGATTTAATTTCAAATTTTTTTAAAAAAATCAATTTTAATACTATAAATGTATAATGTATTATAACAAATTTTGAGAAAAATATTACTTGAGTTCTAAAATATCTAATATAGGTTTTTAACCTATAATAAATACCTTAAAATGTATAATGAAAATTAAAAAACAAATATTTTTCAAAATTATTTCTTAAATTTCTATGTCATACTTATATACTAATAATGACATAAAAGTCACAATATTAGTAAAAAGGGTATATCACATTATTCACCAAAAAATATTTTTTTAGAAAAATATTAACAATTAGAGATAAGATAATTTTGAAATTATAAATCCAAAAATGAAGTTAGTTTTATCTAATTTAATTTCTAAAATTTATAAATTTAGTTTTTATATGAAAAAAATAAAAATAGAAACTTATTTTATTAAAGATTGATTTTTTAAAATAGTTCTTAATATTATTTCACATCAATTTATAATTTTAAGAATTATAATATATTATTTAATATAAAATATTTTAAAAGTTTTCAATTTAATCTATGAGAATAAAATATAAAATAATTAATAAATGGTTCTTTTAAAAAAAGAAATATTACATGGATACTAAATACGCTTTAACAAATACTATTAAAATTAATTATTTATATTATAAAATTTAATTTTAATTATCCTTTGATAATAAAATATTTATTTGAATTTCATATATACATCATATCAATTTTAATAATAATGATATTAATATTTATACTCAATGTATATATATTTATATAATATTTTGATATAATATTTTTATTTCATTATGAGTTATATTATTTGAAATTTACTACTTAAAAATGCATAACTTTAGCATACCTATTGGATATATGATCAACGAACATATTTATAATGATCATGTTTTCAAAGGATATATTTAGAATGGCCATATTTATAATAACCATATTTCATTCCAATATATAGGCTTACAATATCATTCACTCATTCCACTCTCACTTTTCAAGGCGCACTTCTTTTTTCATATTATATATTTTTCATAATGATTTCTCCTTTCATGGTTATCTTCCTAATTATAGGTTTCCTTTGACTATTGGTGATACTTATGGTCAAAGATGATCTAGTAAATTTCATAGTCCTAAATATTTTATTCCTTTTCAATGTATTACCCCCTATTGATTTATGTGCTTTTAATGGATATAATTTATCCATGGTGAGAAATAATCGATGGTGTGTAGTACTTAGTTTTATATGTTTTTATTGTAATTACTCACTTATGAATGAATGATGTATCTTTATTTTGGTTCATATATTATAGGGTACATTTTCTAATCATGTTTCAATCCTTTTGAAAGAATAGAGAAACATTCTTTAAAATTATAGAAATAAATAATAATAATAATAAAAACAACAACAAAAACAACAATAATAATAATGGATCCTAAAACTAGTGGAGTTGCATTACTAGCTGGTGTATATCATGGTTGGAGTTTCTATTACTGCCTTAGGAGTGCATTTTGGTATTTTATCTTACCAACATTGGTTATGTATGACATTTTCATGCATTGTGGAATGGGTTTATTTTATATTTTATGGAGTTGATTGATGGTTTATTTTATGTCTGAAAGAATATGTGGTTAATGAATCTCATTTTTGTGTTATTATACCCATGGTACTTGTTTCCAACCTATGACCTATTTGAGGTAGATTTTGGGGGCTACACTCATCTTCACTATCCCAAGAGGGATTTCTAGTGGGGTGAGGAGTGATATTTACCAACTCAACGATGATTCCCCATTACTAGTATCATTTATGAATTTCCAATTCATTAAGTCCATACACCAATGATTGGCATCACTAGTCCAAACTAGACCATTACCCACTCAGTGCTACACCCAAGCGCCTCCCAACTACTATCATTAGAAATTAAAGTCTCATATCTTAGATTATACTCATAACATGGAACTTCTCTCCTATATATAATTCATTATTCTTTTCATGAGTACTCACATCTATCCCATTTCTAAAACACATATACTATCTATCCACTAGATCGTGACTCAAAACTCATGGTCTTAAGATACTGAACATACCAACTCAAATTGATCCTCATTGATCAATACCCACATATGGGTATTTTTTATTCACCTTACATAATCTGTATTCTTCTATCCAAGCACTAACGCAAAACTACACCAACCTATGGGTTGTTTCTACAAACATGTGACTCCTAATTCTTACCAAAAAACTTTCAAACTAAGAACCACACACTAAGAACACATATCATGTGCTCCCCACCATAAGGCTTTCCTGAACACCGATCCACAAGAATAATCCAACCCAAAACCCGTTGTTACCTAAACAATAACATTCTTGATCCTTACTAATTACATTCTAGTGTACCCATCCCATGAGACTTACTCAAGGGTTTATGACATCATAGTCCCCCTTATATCTACTTTCTCCAATCGTTCATGATATATTGCTGCACTCGATCTCAATGAATATATCCCATTAACAATGAATGAACATGCTATCACATGACTTTCATATTTACACACACTATAGACTATCAACTCCCCATTTGTGTTTTCACCATTTTATTGGTGACTTACCCTCCAATATTGTGACATGTTTTGTGTCCCAAATGATCACATTGAGTCCCTCATTCTTCAACATTCTATAAAGAATTGTGTTTCTTAAGACACCATACCTAAAATTCACTAATACATCACCTATAAAATCACATTAGATGACCATATCATCTACCCACACTATTTGTGATCCCTTGGTCATCACCAGTTAATTAACTCTTGACCAGTTCTAGAGAATCACTTTCTCTCACCCGTAAATGACATCGTGTTAGAATGAAAAACTCCCTCATCCATTTATGGATCATAAAATAGTGTCTCACACCATTCCAAATGTATACTCATACCTTATCACCTCCCAAGAGTGATCACATACCAAGAAATTGACATCCCACTACTTAACACCAAGAAGTAAGGGAAAACTAAGGATACCTAGACCTCATAATGACATACAAGAAGCTCTCAAGGCCCTATTACCATATGGGTTACAAGGGAAATAAAATTCATAATTTATAGACCTAACCCACATTCTCATAAGGATATAAATTCAATCACTTTTCATTTACAATTTCACCATGACATAATCCCCAAGAGTCATGTGACCTTCACCACCGAATTTCCCAATCTTAAATATTTTACAAAATCCACCAATTAGAATATACCACAATCCACCTGTGATGATCAAATCTAACCACCAATAAGATAATTGATCCTTGAAAGAGTATAGGTTACTACAACCCACATACCATTTATTTCTGGTACAATATCACTCACTTTTTACTAGGGAAAGAGAGTATTTAATGAACATGACTAATCCCATTATAAAAAAAGTCATATCCAAGTAGGATTAAATCATAGTGATACCTTGGAATACCAATAAAATCATTCCATATCAAGTCACATCCCATTATTCCCATGATCACATGCCTAATGAAATAGTTTTCTATGTTTACGATGCATTTTAGACACATTTCTCACATGTAGAACCATTCATTCCATTATTACAGATAAATAACTAAGGCACCCCTCAAATTCCTATACTATATAATCAATTATACCTAATGTGAATCAATCCTATAACATGAAGTATATACCCATGTTTTTACTATCTAACTAATCTAGATGCTTTGGTTAACCTATACTCTCTAGGGATACCTCTTCATATCAAATCTCATTCAATAATAATAGGATAAACACCTTGTTATTCTTCTAACATACCACAACTCAAAAAAAGTATGATTTTCATCTCATCACCTCTAGGATATCCCACATATTCTATGGACTATACTCTTCTTCGTTTCATGTCATGAAACACCCCAAATGATTCTATATCTAAATATTGAGGTAACTCTTATTCAATCACCCATCCTAGGGATCTCATCAATATAGAGTATTCCCAAAACCATACTACCCACTCTAGGGTCATCATCTAACTAAAATTATCACATAACAAATAGAAATGGAAGTATTAGGAAATAAACCTTGATACTTCACACACAATATAGAATATAAGGGTTTAACATTTACTAGGCATGACCCTAGCCCAAACTACCCCATCTTAGGCCCAGACATTAAATACATATACATATATATAACTAGTAACTATAGAAATACCATGAACTAGAATCCATGATTCAATTGATTATAATTCCATAAAGAAGTTATATAAGAACACACCATATATGTTTTTTCTAACACATTAAACAACTAAGCCCTTATCATAATCAGATTTTCAATCACATGAAAGCATAAAAATTTCATGTGAATTCTATGAACTAAATATAATGTATGAATGCGCATATCTTGACACCCCAATCTAATATAAAAAATAATAAACCAATAAATCAAACATTATAATTCAAAATAATAAAATCAACTGTAACATCAAAAATAAAAAACAAAAATCCTAACTCCATGGTAACTTGGACTTCAGCTCATGTAAGTACAGTCTAGAAATAATATATAGAATCCATATAGAGTTCTAACTAGTCCCGTATATTTTATACCATATCCCAATTCGAAATTAAAAGAAAAAGAGAAATGATACCACATTTTAACATCATAAACTGGCTCACTCAATTAGTTAGAAAACCAGTGGTGTCATATTACCTCAAGCATGCCTCTCCATATGCCAAAGGTTTTCGATTAGATTTGAGGGTCTAATAATACCTTATGGGGAGAATATACCATCTATTATTATTGAATTAATGATAGATAAGTAGTGGAAATTTTTATAAAATATATAACATAAAGGAATAAAAATGAAACATAATGGATAAATAACAATAGAAAATAACATCACCATGTTATAACAAAATGAGCACATCTAGGAAGGCAGTCATGTGATAATACAAGGATGAAAAATGATTTTATAATATATAGTAAAAAAATAAAAACTAAAATAAAATAAAATTATACCGAACTGTGATCCTCCACCTCACATTGGACTTGTCTCTGCATACCCATTGAGCTCCTTAAGTCCATCTAACTGCACCAGGGTCATTTCCCAAAACTACATGACAAACATCAGGGATACATACACATCAGGGTGCCCATACAGGTGGTGATAATCTAAATTAGTAGTCCACCAATAGTGTCCATAATAAAACCATTATATATACACACACATTCATATATTGAATGAAAATTAGGATTAAAACACCACATTCATGCACTAATCACACCGTGGGAACTCAAGAAGCCACCTCGAAGGTTTACTCATACCTACTTCATCCAGTGTTATAGAGTATCTATATATCTATGGGACTACATAAATCAATGATATAACCCACTCAAAGTATCACATTATATCTATTAAGAGTTATCATGCCTGACCTAGAAATAAATACACACTCAGGGGAAGTATTTTCCAACTATCATACCCAAGCATCCTAGTAAAATACCACATAAAATTAGCATCAAAACCTGTCTTAGGGGGTATTAATAACCTCTTGTTATATCCATCAGTTGAAATGGAAATATATCCCACCTCACATACATAATTCATCACAGGGTGCATGACCTCCCACCTCACATCCTCACCAGTCATAGGGGGAATAATGTCCCGCCTCGCATCCATAATCCATCTTAGGGGGGAACAACATCCAAACTCACATCATTACCATTTTTAGGGGAAAATAATTCCACCTCACATCCATAATAAATTTTAGGGTGCATGACGTCCAACCTTACATCATCACTAGTCATAGGGGGAATAACATCCCACCTCACATCTATAACTGATCTTAAGGGTAAGTATGTCCCTTTTATCAATATATTCCAAGGGTAGGGTTTCCCACTAATAAAATTACTTAGGGGTAGAACTTCCCACATAATATAACCAACACACAAAAAATTATTAGGGTAGTACATCCCTTTCCAACACATCTGGTCTCAGGGTAGCACATTCCCCAACACACATGCAGTCATAAGGGAAATACTTCCCACTTGGATAGAGTCAAAACCGAATACTTGTGACATCACATCCAAGAAAATATGTCTAAAATTTCCATTACCTAATTATAGGGTTGATTAGTATATCTCCTATAACTATGATATAACAATGGTGGATAGATTCACACCTGATCCCATAACCTCTAAAAACATAATTGTGCCCTTGGACACCAATCTATCTTATTGATAATTGGTTTATATAAACTAACAAGATCAATAGGATACCTATGAACACATATTAGCATACCTAATACCCACACAGTAAGTTAGTGCTACCATAACCCATATTTAGATCCCATATAATATTCCCATACTTTTAAAATCATTCCATCACATTACTCATCATGATAAAGTTCCATTCGAAGGGATAACCCATCACTTAGCCCAATAATCAAGTTAGTTTCACTCATATTGAACCACCTAGGGGATAATAACATGGAATACTACCAAAATTAGGGATAAGGGTATCCCTCAGGGTATTATTCCTGAAGTATCTCAACAATTTCCATAGATGAGATGGCCATCAATGTCCATAAGCTCAACATAACTATTATAAGTGACCTACCACAATCTTGATAGCCAAATCCCATTATTAAAGAATAAAAGAAACCACATGTGGTTATACCTAGGGTTATCCTCACATGCTCACTCAAACCCAACTATAGCATGGATAACTCAATAGCACCCATGGGATCACACCTATACATTACCCTAAGTGATCCTACCATAATCCAGACAGGACATATGTAACACCCAAATGTTTTTTTATGAAAAAAAATCTTTAAATAATTTTTATTCTTCAGTAGCTTGCGTTGTACAAAATCGTGAGTTTAAATGAACTAAAAGGTACCCTTAGTATAAAATTACCATTATATCCTAGTCATTAGGTTAGCAGGAATAATTATAACTAACTCATGAAAATAGATTGTGAATTCTTTAGCTATCGATTATTTATGAAAAATATAAATTAGATATTCATATTTTTGAGTGAATTAATTTTGGTGATGAAATTAATGAGAAATATATGTGTTATATACATAATAATTTTTTTTTAATATTCATCCAATTTTTATTTTAGTCATAGGCTATGAATAAAACCCTTCTTGGTGTATAAAAACCTAATTTTTTAAAAGTTTAATTTTAGAACATTGAATGGAGAACCCATTTTAAATTAATATTTTAACAAATTAAAAAAAATTATATGAAAAAATAAACATTTTATTTTTAACTGGATATAAAAATTTACTTTGTATGAATTTGTGATATTTTTCTGATAATTTTCATGTTTTAATGAATAGTAAAAATACGCTAAATTTTAATTGAAAATAACTTTTTTAATTGAATTAATTTATATGGTTAAATTATATTACTGATTTTTTTCAAAGTATAAATAGAATATATTTTTACCATTTAATATAATGGAGGTCATTGTAATTAATTTTACATTAAATTCATATGTAAAAGCATTTCAATCTTTTGCAATGTTTTAACTTAAAAAAACCCATTCTCCCATTCTGACAACGAGATTGATTTTAAATTAATTACTGAAATTTATGAGTTTTTAATTTTTAAAAATGGACTCCATATTTTAAATAATTAGGTCTAAATTATGATAACAGGTTAATCTTATTTTTGGGAATTATGAATAATAACTTTGGTAATTATTTTTATTACCATTGTTAAAGGTAAATCGGGTTATTACAGGTAAAACTAATATTATAAAATTACCTTAACACCTGTAAAAATCCTATTAGATTACCAAATTAGACCCTTATCATCTATTTTTTAAAATTTAATCACTTTATGGCCACTTACCTATGAATATGACTTGAATGTAATAAAAACTAATAAATGTGACAAAATGTCACAATTTCATTATATATAAGTATATTAATTTTAATATATGGATAACTAGAAGATAATATTGACTATAGATAGTATCTGGAAATATAAAAAATTTACCTACATCATAGAAATTTATTTATAATTTTTATAGATTAAATAATTACCATTAATGATGATACAACAGTGATGTAAAAATTATTTTATTAATAAAATATCAAATAAATGGTTTTAAAAATATTAAAAGAAATATCATATGAACTAATTAATGTGATCCACAAATTTTATAGGTGAATATGAAATGTTAGGAGTGTATTGAATATTTTTTTTAGAATTTATCTTATGTGTGTATTTTCTTTGAAGTCAAATAAATAAATAGTTTCAAAATTGACACTATTGATATTTTCTAAAAATAACATTTTATTAAATTATTTAAAAATAATAAAAATCATTAAAAATTAAAAATTTATAATTATAAGATCTAAAATTTCATAAAATATTCATTTATGGTCAATTAACACCATATAAGTAAATATTTATAACCATTAAATTTTTAGAATGTTTTTACTAGAATTAAAATTAAATAGAATAAATAAGTGTCAATTACAAGGATATGGTTTAAAATTAAAAGAATAAATTATCCAAAATTTATTTGTTTAAGATATTACAACCCTATATAATCTCATATTCTAAATTGGGACATTTTAGAGGTTTTTTGGGTAGGGTTTTATTTTATGATAAATTATTATTTTTGGAGTTTCCAAAAGTGCCCCTCGCCTCAATTATAAAAGGACACATCCTCCCTCAAATATTTACTTAATTTTGAGCCTTTAGGCTCATACATACCCTACCATTTTTCCTTCTAAAATTCTCTATTTTCTTTCTAGAGGTTCTGTTCATCTTCAAAGACCAACTCTAGTGCTCTAAGAAGAGATTTAGAGGAAGCACATCAAGGAAGATGTAATCTCTTTTACCGATTCCTTCAAATTTATTTCTTCTTATACTTCATATTCATTAGTTGTTTCATTATAAATTAATAAAATAAGTTTCACTCATATATCTATATGTTATTATATATATTAAATAACCAAATTTTACCTTCTATACATCCTACGAAAAACAAAATCACTACGTGTGCATACGTACGGCTTGTCGTCTCCACACCGTGGTGTAATATGGTTTTCACCACTACCTTACTTGGATGGGTATAATGATTTAAATAATAAATATATATGATTATTATAACATGATACTAATTCTGGATTATCATACACCATCCACTTCAATACCATTCAATAATTTTGGGAATGATATCATCGCTCATGCGTACATACAACCTATCGTCTCCACTATGCAATGCGATTCATTCTACATGATCTTAATTAAACCATGATTATATAAATAAATTGAATTAATAAATATGATATATATTATACTAATACCATGATTCAAATTATATAATAATAACTTAAAAATAGGAATAATAACTTATTCGACAAAACATGCATAAGAACATAAAGTAGTTAATACCCGAATAACGAGTAACAATGAAATGTTACTAACAAACGAATGAAAATATGATCATAAATGTAATCATAAAAATTATTATGATTCTTTAATAAATAATTAACATTATTTAAATATTTATATAGGAGGTTCAGATACATACAATTCATATTAGACCTAAGGCAAGGGATAACTTTCCAAATCTCTTTTTTATCTGAGATTGTTTATTCGTAAGTATTTACTGGGGTATATTTATCATACACTTCCATGTTTCCTAAATATGTATTTAAAAATATTCTCTATAACCTTTTATAAATTTTTATAATAAATTTTACCCATTGGTGAATTTTTATGAAATGGTAAGAATGGAATCTTATTTCATTCTCAGTACGAGGTACTTTTTGACTTTTCCAGCAAAAGTATGAGAAGAATGTTTTTTTAACTTGTACAACATCAACGGATTTTTATGATTTCATAATACCTTATTTACTTGAATATTACCCTATAATATTACAAGGCTATTTTCACATAAAATGATTTCTTCTAAAATTATGTTTCTTTTTGGGGAAAGAAAACATTTTTGAAGAAGAAAGGATATTTTCTACAAGAATTAAGCTCAAGTGTTTTATCAAAATAATTTTCCATCTAAGATGACATAGGTTTATGTTTCTATCCCTATTATAAATTTTATTTGATTTTTTTTATGATGGAATTATTTTTATTAAATCCATTTATTATATATGTATTATGTTATGATGGAATAATGTTAAGAAACCCATTTTATTTCATGAGTTATGGTATAGTGAACGTTTTTATGTTTTTTTTGGTACATGTAAGAATAGTTTCATTATGAGATGGGTGGGACCTATATCTCCTTCTAATTAATTGGGTAAAGAATTATATCTCTTGAGATATACATGACTGGAATGACAAGTAAATATGGTTCAGTAATATAGGGCTGGAACGAGGAGTGAAATCGGTTCAGTAATGGACTTTGTTTGCTATGATGGTCTCAACAAATTATCCATGACTAATATGAAATGACTTTATATGCTTATGTGTGTACGGCCTGAAATTTCATGTCTTATGTTATGACTATTGATATTACATTTCACTTTTATAATTTATCCCATGACATGATTTTATGATCTTTTATATGCCGAATAATATTTTCAAATGCTATGTTCTTATGACTATGATATGATTGATATTTCCCTTTTTTACCCTTAATGAGCATTTGAGATAACCCTTTCATATGTTTCTTTTCCCAAGGTCATGAAAAAGGGTATTAAGTAATATATTTCAAAAAAGAGTATAGTTATGAAGAAATAAGTGGGAGACAATGTGGATGTTTTATGAACCAGTTGTTTATGTTTCCTAGTTTCTAAAAGCACTAAACTTATGTGGTCCTGGTGTGGTCTTTGTTATGTTATGTAATAAATATTCTTCAATATTGAAGTATTATCTATATGTAAAATATGGGCCGTTATTACATCTCTTGGTCAACTGAGCCTTATCCAATGACAGAAACCCAATTTGGGTAATAATTTCCTCTTTTATAAGCCTATCACATAGGCTATATAATCCTCGATTGCTGAGTCATAAATAAACCACCCTATAGGACTTTATAAGGGTCTAATATTTCCCACTGGTCTTTCGTCACAATTATAAAAAAACTCTCGTTCCCAAATAGAGTCACTCAATCCCATTAAACCATACTTATCATCCAAAAGATATAGTCATATTAAATAGAAAATATTAGGAACCACCTATTTCAATCACAAAGTTACCCCATCAAGCAAGCTAACTCCATCCTCAGGCTAGCAATTTCCAAGCAGCATCAACATCCATAATCCCCTAACTCATCCGAGATGATCCATAGTTAATTATAAAAAATCTATATGTTTTTAAAAAATGAATACATTGATAAATTATCTCTAATAACTCAACAAGAAACACCAAAATCACAACCAACTACACATATAATGACCATGTCACACCCATGATACCTCTATAGACAAAATCCCCATCAACCGACACATATAAAATCACAAACATAATCCATTTAAATTTAATTTACCAAATAAATTCACTAAGAAATATAAATTGACCTAAATAGTGAAATAATGAATTCATTAATCATTTTAATACATCCTATATCCACTACACATAAAAACCCCAACATTCAGGATGATTGTAGCATGATCTAGTTGTATAATAACTAAAAAATCTAGCTTGAAGTCATGAAAATTAGTGGAAAAAAGGAGAAAAACTGATGGATAAGTAGGAAATCATACCTCCATAATTCCATGGAAACACTATGAGAACCAACCCCTATAAAGTAGAATATAAAGGAAGAAGGAGGAGGGGATGAGCTAGTTGAATGGACCTATACGAGAACAAATTCTCTTCTAAATTGTAAGTGGGGATGACCTGGAAATAATGGGTCTACCACTATTTTTAAAAATTAGAAAAATATACCCATTGTGGCTTGACCCATGGGGGATACAATACAATATCCCACATCCAATGTTATACTATGGCTTAACCAACTGGGTCATGACACAATGATTACTCTTGACTATTTGATGTGATGCATCCCCAAGATCTATAGTGTGACAAACCACTTAAAGAAACCTAATACCAATACCTCTTGAGAATCCTCCATGGTGGAACTCACCCATTGTGGTGCAATCCTTCCCCCCTCAGAAAACCATCATGGTGCAAGCACTTAGTCTACGACATGATATTTTCCCTATTAGAACCACTCAAGGAGTGACCGCATGAAAATCTATAAAATTATTATTACATATAGGTTTCATTACTTAAAACCCATACTTAATGGTGTGAACCTATCCCTTACTCATAAAATTAATCTTATAGAACACACACTACACTTAAACATCCCCTAGTTGCGACATGATCTACCATATATAACTAAAAACTATGGTGGAGGCAACCTAAACTTACTCCAATTCTCATCCAAAGAACCAATACCCCTCTAAGTCCTCTAAATATCCAAAATAACTCATAGAGATGTTCTAAATATCATAATACCAATAAAAGTCTAAATTCTTAAAACGTCCCCAGATCCAGGACTTGAAATTCAAATTTTCCTTTATTTCACCAACTTATAACAATATAGGACATGACTGGATTGATCTAACTATTCAATTTAAAGAATAATAAGTTGTAATAATATTTTTTTATTATTTTTTAAATTTTAATTTAAATTTTAATGTAAATCAAAATTGGGTTTCTATGAGAAGTGAGAAGTGTGGAGTGTTGCATGAAATAGTAAATTGTAACATAGAAGGAAGAAAGAGTAGAAACTACAAAAATAAAATAAGTTTATAGGATCTTTATCCATTAAATTATTAATGTTGAAAAACTTGTAATTTGAATATTGATGTTATTATTCAAGAAAAAGTGTACTACTATGGTATGTTAAATGATTCTATAAGAATAATCTTATTGATCAAAGTTTGATTTTTTTCCAGTAAGACAAATCAGCGAAGTGATGATGATGTTGGGTGGTCAATGATTGTGTTCACTAAATATTTGATGAAAAATTTAGTATGTGGATAAGATAAGTATATGTACTATAAATTTGAGTCGCATTTAAATATTAAAGATACATATATATATATTAAATATTATCATTTTTTTTGTGTGGGAGAATATTAAACCATTTGGGAGTCATTTATTTGGAACATGATTTCAATGATAATATCTACTCATTTTTATCCTTAAGGATTAGTGGATCAAGTGATATCAAATATTTTGGACCATGATAATGATCTAGCTATTTGTTTTGAATCCCGAACCTTGTAAATATATTGTACTCATTGTGATTGTAACTACCCTAACTCTAGTAACATAGTGTTGATGGTTACTTTATTATAATGTTATAGAATATATATATCACAACACACAAGATCCAATATTTTATTTGTCTTTGTATAAATATATATACATGATTAATATATTACATTGGAAATTCAAAGTACATTAAAATAATACATTAAACTTTACTAATTATTCTTTCTTATTTATACATCACACATAATAATCTCCATGGTTACCCAGCAAAATAAAGAAATAAAGTAAAGGAATGTGTTCAGAAAATTAGTATGGGGCAGCATATGGTGGAATCTATCATGAAATAAATAGGACATAGATAATATAAAAGGAACAAATAATAAAATAATGCTATATAGCTTATGACATGAGCATATTATATCTATAAATAAAGTAAAAACAAAAATAAATAACCACATGACACTTCGGTTATAATGACCCATAATTTAAATACATTGTTATTACTTCAGAATCGAAGCATAATTATTACATCATATCACAAAATCATGATAGGATCGTATAGGTATAGTGTCCTTAGAAACTGGGAAACATAAACAACTGGTTTATAAATCATCTACATTGTGTCCCATTTATTTCATCATATCTAGATTCCCTTTTGGCATATCTTACTTAATACCCTTATTCTTGACTTGGGGAAAATAAAACATACAAAAGGGTGAGCTCAAATTATAAGCAAGGGTAAACAAAGTAAATATCAATCATATCATATTCATAAGATCATAACATTTGAAAATCTTATCCTGCAAAAGAGATCATAATATCATGACATGAGATTAATCATAGTAGTGAAATGTAATCCCAATAATCATAACTTAAAACATTAAACTTTGTGGAATACACACATAATCATATAAAATCGTTTCATATTAGTCAAGAATCATTACCAAGACCATCATAGCGGACAAAGTCCATTACTGAACCGAGTTCACTCCTCGTTCCAGTCCTGTATCACTGAACCAGATTAACTTTCCATTCCAGCCATGTCCATCTCATGAGATATAAATCTTTACCCAATACATTGGAGGGAGATATAGGTCCCACCCTTCTCATAATGAAACCATTCTTATGTGTGGCACAAAATCATAAATCATACATCATAGCATAACCTATGTAATAAAAATGGTATTCTTAAACATCATGCCATCATAACATAATCCATATAAGATAAAGGGACTTCATAAAAATAATCTCATCATAAAATAATCAAATCAATGTAATAATAGGGATAGAAACATATCCCTATATCATCTTATATGGAAAATGATTTTGATAAAACACTTGAACTCAGTTCTTGAGGAAAATATCCTTTCTTCTTCAAAAATCATTTTATTTTCTCAAAATGAAATGAAATTTTAAAATAATGGAATTTTTTTGAAAATAATAATGTAATATTTCAAAGGAATCTTCATGGAAATAAAGAGTTATGAAACCATAAAAATCTGTTCATGTCATATAAGTTAAAATAATATTTTTCTCATACTTTTTCCAGAAAAGTCAAAAAGTACCTCATATGGTAAACAAAAGAAAGATTCCTCCCATACCATGTGGTAAAAGTAAACAAAGGGTAAAAATGAATTTAAACATACATGGAAGAATAGTAAACATTTTATGAAAAAAAATTTAGAATACATGGACATGGATGATAAACATAACCCTAGTAAATACTTACGAATAAACAATCCCGGATAAGAAAGAGATTGGAATAATTATCCCTTACCTTAGGTCCGATATTCTTCGTATGTATCCGAACCTCCTGTATAATGATTTAAATAATGTAATTGAATTATTTCATAATCATATTCATTGTTATGATATCATATATGGTCATATTCTTATCTTCTTATTTGTAATATTTCATTGTTACTCGTTATTCGGGTGTTCACAGCTTTATGTTCTTATGCGTGTTTTGTTGAATAAATTATTATTATTCTTTTTAGGTTATCACTATATCATTTACATAATGGTTTTAGTATAATATATATCATATTTATTCATTTAATTCATTTATATAATCATTATTCAATGAAGATCACGTCGAACGAGTCACATCACATCGTGGAGACGGTAGACCGTACGCACGCACGAGCGATGATATCGTTCCCATAATTATTGAATGGTATTGGAGTGGATGATAGAATATATAATAATTGGTATCATGTTATTATAATGATATATAGTTTTTATCTACACCATTATACCCATCCAAGTAAGGTGGTGGTGTAAAACAGATTACACCACGGCGTGAAGACGGTATTCCTTACATACGCACGCGTGGTGATTTAGTTTTCCGTAGGATGGATAGAAGGTGAAATGGGTTTGTTTCATATTTATAATAACATATAATTATATGAGTGATACTGATGATATTACTTTATAATGAAACAAATAAATAATAGGAAGTATAAGAAGAAATAAATTTGAAAGAATCGGTATAGGATATTACCTCTTCTTCGACACGCCTCTTCTAAACCACCTCTTAGGGAACTAAAGTGGGTCTTTGAAGAATAACAGGACCTCTAGTATGTTACTAGGTAAGTGAAGAATAAAAATGTATAGGTTTTGGCCGAGCATGATGTCTCAAAATGTTGTGAAGATGAGAGGGAGTAGGTGCCCTTTTATAAGAGAGGAGAGGGGCACCTTTGGAAACCTCAAAAATATAAATTTATAATAAACTAAAACCCAAATTAAATACTTTCAAAATGACTCAAATTAAAATATTAGATGATTTAGGGTTGTAATATCATCAACAAATAAAATTTATACATGTTTGGATTTTGTTTTAAACCTTATAAACGTGATTTATCCTTATTTAATCTATTTAATTTTATTTTTGGTAATAATATTCTAAATTTTAAATTGTTATAAATAATTACTTATGTGTTGTGAATTTTCCATAATTGGATAATTTATGAAATTTTAGACCATATAAATTTAAATTTATAATTTATAAATATTTTTGTGATTTTTAAACAATTTTATAATATGTTATTTTTATAAAATAACAATAGTGTCGATTTTGACACTATTCATTTATTTGAATTTAAATAAAATCCAAACAGAACATATGTTCAAAATAAAAGATTTAATAGATATATAACATGTCATATTTATCTAGAAAATCCTTTTATCACATTAAATAGTTCATATAATATTTATTTTAATATTTTTAAAACCATTTATTTGATATTTCAATCAAAAAAATAATTTCAACATCACTATTGTTTCATCATTAATGATGATTATTTAATCTCTAAAAATTCTAAATAAATTCACATGATGTATATAATGTTATTAGATTTCTGGAGACTATTCATGTTCTAAGTTTTATGAAGTTTATGACTAAATTAAAATTATTACACTTATAAGATATAAGAGAGTGACATGTTGTCACTTTCTTTGGTTTTAATAATAATTATATAATTTTCATGGTCAAAATACATGAAATGAATCTATTACTACCCTTAGGATATATGGGTCTACTTTTATTCATCCAATAGAATTTTGGCAGGTGTAAGGGTAATTTTATAATCTTATTTTTACCCTTAATTACCTGATTTACCTTTTACTGTAGTAAATAAAAATTAGCGTAGTTACTATTCATAACATCAAAGAAAAAATAAAAGTAACCTATTAACATAATTTGGACCTACTGAATCCAAATATGGAATCCATTTTTCAAAATTCAAAACACATAAGTTGCAGTAATTAATTTAAAATTAATCTTGTTGTTAAGAAAACATGTTTTAAAGGTTAAAACATTGCCAAAGATTGAAATGTTTTTACCTATGAATTCAATGTAAAATTAATGGTAATGACATAAATTATATTAAATGGTAAAAATATATTCTATTTATACTTTAAAACCATTAAATTTTATAATTTAACCATATAAATTATCTTGACGAAAAAAGTTGTTTTTAAGAAAAATTTAGTGTATTTTTACTATTCATCAAAATATTAAAGTTATCAAAAAAGTATCAAAAAATTATCCAATGTAATTTTTTATATCCTGATTCAAAAGAAGAATTTTATTTTGTCAAATTAAACTCGTAAATTTTTTAAAAATTAGATTCAAAATGGGTGCGCCATCAAAAGGTGGAAAAACTGCATTTTTGAAAAACATAATTCTTTTATCTGAAAAATTGATTTTTTTCTCATATCATATGTAATAGGAATTATAATGTTATATAAAATTAAGAATGTGGTTAATACTATTTATAACGTCTAGTTTATATAATATTTTAATAACATATCGTTGTTTAGTGAAACTCGGTATTGCGTACAACACAGGCCATCGAGGAAGGTTGCTCTTGCGTGTAACACAAGCCAAGCCAATGTTGTGTGTTATGAAATATTCCTTTGGTGTTGCGTATAAAAAAAAAGAAATAAAAAATATTTCTCATAAATTCTCAGGGTGTTACATTCTACCCCCCTTAAAATGAATTTCTCCCTCAAAATTCGTCACTTCGTAACAAACAGATGAGGATACCTCTCCCTCATTATAACCTCAAGTTCCCATGTAACTTCTTCTAATTGGTGGTTACTCCATAAAACTTTAACCAAGAGAGTGGTCTTGTTTTGTAGAACTGTTTCGCTACGATCCAGAATCTCTATCAGCTATTATTCATAAGAAATATCTTGCTCTAGCGGTACAACTTCTGAGCTTAGTACATGTGAAGGATTGGGTATGTACTTTCTCAGGAGAGATACATGGAACACATCATGAACTTGAGATAGATTAGGTGGAAGTTCTAATCAGTAATCTACTTTCCCAACATGATCCAGTATTTCAAAAGAACCGATATACCTAGGGTTCAGCTTGCCCTTCTTCCCAAATCTTATTACTCTCTTCCAAGGAGATATTCTCAAGAACACTTTATCACCCACTTAAAACTATAGGTCTTTTCTTCAGTTTTCGGCATAAATTTTATGTCGACTCTGAGCTTCTCTTATGTGTTGTTGAATAAATATGACCTTTTATTCCATCTCATCAACAAGATCAGGTCCTAATAGCTTTCTTTACCCAACTTCATCCCAGCAAGTTGGAGTTCTGTATTTCTTTCCATAGAGAGCTTCATAGCGAGCCATCTAAATACTGGAGTGAAAGCTATTGTTATAAGAAAATTTCACCAAAGGTAGGTGTTTATCCCAACCACCTTTTAAATCCATAGAGAAAGCTCTCAACATGTCTTCTAGAGTTTGAATTGTCCTCTGAGACTGAACATCTGTCTGAGGATGATAAGCAGTGCTGAAACTCAACTCTGTATATAGAGCATGTTGAAGACTTCGCCAGAACTTTGAGGTAAACCTCGGATCCTGATCAGATATAATAGAAAGTGGTACTCCATGAAATCTTACCACTTCCTTTACATATATCCTGGCAAGCTGGTCAAGAGATAAATCTTCTCTAATAGCAATGAAGTGTGCCGACTTCGTAAGATGATCAACTATAACCCATGTAGCATTATTGCCTTTGGATGTTTTTGGAAGTCCGATGACAAAGTCCATAGTGATGTTTTCTCATTTCCATTCTAGTATGGGTAACGATTGTAACATCCCCTTAGACTTCTATCTCTCAGCTTTAACTTGCTGACAAACCAAGCATCAAGAGACATATTCGGCGATATCTCTTTTTGATTCCATCCCACCAAAAGTACTCTTTCAGTTCCCTGTACATCTTTGTACTTCCAGGATGAATAGAGAATGAAGAACTATGAGCCTCATCCAATAGATCCTTCTTTAATTCCTGTATTGGAGGAATACAGACACAGTTCTTGAACCTTATTATCCCATCACAATCAAGGTTGAATTCAGGAACATTTCTCACCTTCTTTTGTAGCCCAACATCCTCCTTCTGTGCCTCTTTAATCTTCACTTGTATAGATGGTTGAACATTCATTTGGCAAAGATAATATATATCCCATTTTATTAAAATTCCAAGATCCATCCTTTGTAAATACATAAATATTCAATATTTTTTTATCCTAATTATAGATAATCTAGCATGGTCTTGTCGACTTAATGCGTCTGCCACCTTGTTTTCTTTCCCAGGGTGGTAATGAATTGAGCAGTTATAATCCTTAATCATCTCCAACCATCTTCTTTGGCGCATATTCATCTCCTTTTGTGTGAAAGTATACTTTAAACTTTTATGATCAGTAAAAATATCACACCTTTAACCATAAAGATAATGCCTCCAAATCTTTAATGCAAAGATTGCCGTAGCTAACTCCAAATCACGAGTTGGGTAATTTTGCTCCTGAATTTTCAAATTTCATGAGACATAAGCTATAACCATATCATTTGGCATGAGAACACACCCCAACTGTTTCTTGGATGCATCACTGTAGATCACAAACCTTTCTCCACTACAAGGCAGTGTGAGCACAAGTGCGCTGGATAACCATCTTTTTAGCTCTTTAAAATTCTCTTCAAATTCCTCCGTCCAAACAAACATAACTTTTTTCTGAGTCAATTTCGTGAGTGGGTTAGATAATCTTGAAAAATCTTTCACAAAACTTTGATAATACCCAAATAAACCAAGAAAACTTCAAATTTTAGTTACTGTTGTTGGTCTCGACCATCTTTCAATAACCTCCATTTTTGCGGGATCCACAGATATCCTTTCTTTTGAGATTATGTGACCCAAAAATGAAACTTTTTGAAGCCAAAATTCACACTTGGTAAATTAGGCATAAAGATTCTCCTTTCTCAGGGTCTTCAATACAATTCTTAAGTGATCTTCATGTTCTTCCTTTCTCTTTGAATAGACAAGAATATCATTTATAAAGACTACCACAAACTGATAAAGATAGTCTCTAAAGACTCTATTCATTAGATCCATGAAGATAGCAAGAGAATTAGTAAGACCAAAAGGAATCACTATAAATTCACAGTGTCCATACCTTGTACGGAATGTTGTCTTTGGTATATACTACTTTTTGACCCTTATTTGATGGTATCCTGAATGAAGATAAATCTTGGAAAAGTATTGAGCTTCGTGTAGTTGGTCAAATAAGTCATCAATGTGTGGGAGAGGATATTTGTTCTTGATAGTGATATTGTTAGGTTATCGATAATCAATGCAAATTCTCATTGATCCATCTTTCTTCTTAACAAACAGAACAAGTGCTCCCCAAGGTGACACACTAGGGAATATGAATCCTTTATCAAGATTCTCTTGGAGTAACTTCTTCAATTCTTTCAACTCAATTGGGGCCATTCTATATGGTGTCTTTGAAATAGGCATAGAACCTGGTATGAGTTCTATTGAAAACTCAACTTCCTGATTTGGTGGAAGACCTGACAATTCCTCCGGAAAGACATCATCAAACTTTTATACAATGGGTGTATTCTTAATAGTGAGTTTTTCCCCAACCATTTGAGATAAATAACCTTCATTTATTGGAATCAAGATCCATAAGGTGGAAGAAATTTCTAATGGAAGTTTATATTCATCCTTATATCGATAGATGATCATAGATTGATATGGAATATGGAATGTGACTTCCCTTATTTGGAAATTGATATGAGTTCCATATAAAGAAAGCCAATCTATTCCAAGAATCACATCAAATTCCACTATAGGAAGGATCACAAGATTTGTAGGAAGTACTTTCCCACAAACTTTAATCAGAGAGGAATTGTAAAATTTTGATGCGACTGTTGTGCCATTAGGAGTTGTCACAAATAACTCAATATCTAATTTATGAGGTAATATGGCGATACCATTAGAAAATTATTCATAAATAAAAGAGTGGGTGGATCCAGAATCAAATAAAACATTTGCTACTTTAGAGTGGATGGTAAGTGTACCTTTCACCACTTCATTATCATACTCCATATCGCCGATAGTAATTGCATGTGACTTTCCTTTGTCTTTGGCCTTAAGAGTTTGTTGACGTCGATCATCATCCATAACCCTTGGATTAGGGTATTGATTAGAATACTTCCCCATTTCCTTTCACTTGTAACATTGAAGCATAGGAGGTGCATTTTGTGTATCCCTTTCTTTTTTCACATCATTAGACATCTTCTTCCCATTACTTCGACATTCAATTTACCGATGACCTTCTTTTCCACACTTAAAACATTTACGTGTTCCTTTAAGACAATTCCCTCCATGTTTCTTTCCACACTTTGAGCATAAAGGAAAACTCATCTTCTTTTCAGTGTGGTCTTTATATTTTTCTTTGAATTCCATTTTCCTCTTCTTATCAAACCCATACAACTGATGGGTTACTCTAATATCTATCTCAACCTTGAGAGCACATCGAACAATTTCCTCACTGCTATTGAAGTCCATTATGGCTAATACCCTTCAGAGACTTGGTTTTAAGCCACTAAAGAATCAATCGATCTTACTCTCAGGTTGGATAATAATCCCAGAAGTGTACCTTGCAAGTCTTGTAAAATTTGCTTCGTAGGTACCAACAGATTCATCATCCTTTTTCTTCAGTTCAAGAAACTCATTCTCCATCTTTGTTCGAAGAATATGAGGGAAGTACTTATTGAAAGATAATTTCTTGAACTCGTCCCATTCCATGGACTCAATTTCATCCCTTTGCCTCATATTTTTGACAAGATTCCACCATTAATCAGCTTCACCTTCCAAAAGATATACTGTTAAGATGACTTTATCATGTTTATAAGATTGCAGGACTAAAAATATTTTTTTAGTGGTACTGATCCATTGTTCAGCCACTAATGGATTAGAAGAACCGCTGAATGAAGGTGGATGCTGCCTCATGAAGGATTCAATAGAATGTTTCTCCTTCCTTTGCTCGTTTGGAAGTCCTATATGATTCATAGCTTGAGAAAGTTGTGTGAGCATGGCTACAAGATTTTTCATTCCAGCTCCCATAACGTTTGGTTTCTCAGGGGGACAATCATTTCATTTCCTGTCGCATTCAATATTGACACACTTTTTTCAGGTTCTAGCCATTGACTAAAACCAAGAAGCATAGTGTGAGAAACACTAATCATAACCGGAAAACCACATAATCAAGAATAAAATTTCACACTTTAGGTATTATCATAGGTTATTCATGGCCATTTCTAAAACACTATGATTGTGTCCTATTCTTAGACATATCTGTAGGGTTCTTACTAAGTATTTCACATCCTAGTTTCTAAATGTTGACTATACATTTACTCTGATACCAAATATAATGGCCCATACTTTACATACATTGTTATTACTTCATTATCGAATCATATTTATTACAACATATAACAAAACCATGATAGGATCATATAGGTATAATATCTTTAGAAACTGGGAAACATAAACAAATGGTTCATAAATCATCTACATTGTGTCCCGTTTATTTCATCATATCTAGAGTCCCTTTTGGCATATCCTACTTAATACCCTTCTTCCTGATATGGGGAAAAGAAAAAATACAAAAGGGTGAGCTCAAATGCTCAGGAAGGGTAAAAAAATATCAATCATATCATATTCATAAGAACATAACATTTCAAAAATCTTATCCTGCAAAAGAGATCATAATATCATGACATGGGACAAATCATAGTAGTGAAATGTAATCCAAAAAATCATAAATTAAAACATGAAACTTTGTGGCATACACACATAATCATAGAAAATCATTTCATATTAGTCAAGACTCATTGCCAAGACCATCATAGCGGACAAAGTCCATTACTGAACTGAGTTCACTCCTCGTTCCAGTCCTGTATCACTGAACCAGATTAACTTGTCGTTCCAGCCATGTTTGTCTCATGAGATATAAA
Source organism: Viscum album (assembly GCA_963277665.1). NCBI lineage: Eukaryota > Viridiplantae > Streptophyta > Magnoliopsida > Santalales > Viscaceae > Viscum > Viscum album. The sequence continues at coordinate 58,817,225 of OY728125.1, forward strand.
TCTTTACCCAATTAATTGGAGGGAGGTATAGGTTACACCCATCTAATAATGAAACCATTCTTATGTGTGCCACAAAATCATAAATCATACATCAGAGCATAACCCATGTAATAAAAATGGAATTCTTAAACATCCTGCCATCATAACATAATCCATATAAGATAAAAGGACTTCATAAAACTAATTCCATCATAACATAATCAAATAAATGTAATAATAGGGATAGAAACATATCCCTATATCATATTATATGGAAAATGATTTTGATAAAACACTTGAACTCAGTTCTTGAGGAAAATATCCTTTCTTCTTCAAAAATCATTTTCTTTTCTCAAAATGAAATGAAATTTTAAAAGAATGGAATTTTGTTGAAAATAATCATTAAATATTGTAGAGGAATATTCATGGAAATAAATAGTTATGAAACCGTAAAAACTCGTTCTTTCCGTATAATTTAAAAAAACATTCTTCTTGTAGTTTTGCCGGAAAAGTCAAAAAGCACCTTGTATGGTAAACAAAAGAAAGATTACTTCCATACCATGTGGTAAAAGTAAACAAAGGGTAAAAATAAATTTAAACATACATGGAAGAATAGTAAACATTTTATGAAAACATGGACATGGTGTTGGAACCACTTTGTGTATAAGGTTGTATTTGTTGTCAATAGTTGTCAATGAAGATCAAAATGAAGGAGATCAAGAAGTACTCCAATGAAATGGAGGAATGAAAATTCAGATGATTGTTTTACTGATCATAAGATCAAAGAACATGTGTTAAAGGTTATAAATTGTTTACAACACTGAAGAATGGTGATATATAATCCATCTGAGGATTATTAGAGGGGAATGGGGATTAGATGAAGACCATTCAATTCTTCATGATTGCATGAGAACCAATCAAGAGACTTGTTGAAGAATAGAATCATATAATTTGCATGAAGTAGACAATGATGGTTGAGGAAGAAAGAAAAGTGCAAGGGATTGGAATTATGATATGGCCATGCACTTCACATTGTCTCCAAATATGATGATGCTAAATTTGATCAATCAAAGGATATATATCGCGATAGTGGAGTTTGTGTTGAAAGAAGAAGAGTTGCTGAAGGAGGCAAAATCACAGAAAGGAAGTGTTTTTGAGCTGATTGTGCTTATTGACAAAGCAAAAAATGACATAAAAATTTGTTGACAAAGGAGATTCCATGGTGGAATATCGAGTTCAAGGACTGTGGTTAATGATCCATGTTTTATTCAAGAACATCGACAAAGTAATGGATGATCTGGAGGCGGTACAAAAAGAGCAGATACAAGGTGGCGCCGTTTCCCAGTGTTTGCCAAATTTTTGGTCCTGAAAATTGAAAAATGAAGAAAAGTGATTCTGGAAAAGAGACTTGCACACCGTGTACATGAAGGAGAGGAAACTTGCGCACCATATGTTTTTCAAGATCAAAACATGGGAAAATGGAAAAGGAAAGAGGGTCGTGCAAGTATTGGGTTGGTCGCGCAAGTGACCTGCGCGTCGTGAAGAGACTTGCACGCCGATGCCTATGAGGATTTAAAAATTGCGCCCCTATTGTTTTTCAAGATCAGAACTTCAAAATATGTCAAAGTAAATAAGGTCTCACAAGTATTGGTGTGGTCGCGCAAGTGATTAGCGCGACAGAGACTTGGGCAGATGGACCTGCGTGCCGAAACCTGCGCACCCAGGAAAGACTTGAGCGCCACCGCGCAGGGGGTCTAGTATTCCTATAAACAGAATAGAATCGCTCCTCATTCGACATAGAGTTCAAGATTTAGAGATTGTCCAAGCTCTCTTCACACAGTTGGTTGAGCCGCGCAAGTGTTATTTGGGTCGCGCAAGTAGAGGTTGTACGCCGGTTGTTGGCTGCGCACCCAAGGCGGTTTGGGAGAGAAAGGAAGTGGGCCACACAAGTTTGTAGTTGGGGAAGGAAGCGTCGCGCAAGTGCTTTGGTGACACTTGCGCACTAGTTTGGACTTGTGCGCCAAAGACTTGCACGCCATATTGGGACTTGCACGCCTGGCTTGGAGAAGGGCGTCGGGTGCTGTTGGAGTACACCCATCTTTTTGGAGCTACACGAAAGCTGAAAGATTGCTCGATAACTTCACTACAACAGATGATGTATTCGTTTGAGAAGACGTAAGAACATTGAACAATCTGGTTTTATGAAGTGAAGTGGAACCACACACACATGACTTGTGTTTAATATCCTCGTTGTGCTTTACGAAGAGAAGAACAACAGTTCGTATAACTAAAGTCAGATCTGCACAGAAAGAGGAGAATATATCAATACACTCAGGTGTTAGTATTGGGAATCAAAGGAAGATAAGGAGAAGATATAGGTGCATTCGGTTATTGCACTAAAGAAGAAGATTGAATTCAAAAGAGAATCAACTCAGTACTCTGATGTAAGCATTGTCTCATGATGAACAAGAGACAAAGACTTCAATGAAAATCTATTGAAGAGACCTTCACGTCTATAAACTGAGCGAGACCTCACCAAAGGCAGTGAGCCAGGGGGAGTCAACGGGAGTGACCCGAGGGACGTATGAGCTATCCCTGAACTTTTGTAAAGGTAGTGAGCCTGGGACAGAGTGACTATTCCCGAACCATTGTAATCCACAACTAGTGAAGATTAGTGGAATTTGGTATGACTGACAACTTGTCGGTGTATTCTCCTTGGACGTATCCCTTAGTGGTGAACCAAGTAAAAATTCCCATGTCATCTATTTGCATGTGAATGTTTCATTGTTGATCATATCCATCATACAGGTTTAACTAATTCCTACCAACATGGGAACAAGATTCATAACTTTAAAAAGAAAATGTTGACACCCTGATTCACCCCTCCCCTCTCAGGGTGTCCCGGGGTCCTACAGGTGGTATCAGAGGGAAAGGTTCACGTATTTTGGATACTATACAGTAATCCTATTCAAAAGAGGATTTTATTTTCTTTCCTAAAGTCAACAATGAAGAGTAGTCTTGATAATGACTCAGTCATTTCTGAGCAGAATCATACATCCAGTAAGACCATGACAAATAGTAAAAAGAAATAGAAGAAGCAGTTGAAGATGTCCCTCGTATCCAAAGAAGGTGCAGTGTCTATTTCTCCATGCCCTTCCAATAATGAAGAAATATCAGGCTTGGAAAGTATCGAACAGGTGGCTCGTGATTTTACCATAGGAATGGAAGAAACTTCGATCACAAGTGATCAGAAGAAATTAATAAGCTATCTGCATGATATTACTGAAGGAAGATTTGTTGATATTTTTAGAATATTTCAAGACATGTAGGTTGAGATCAACTGTTTGGAAAGTGAGGCTGATAATTTGGAAAAGGGCTTGGAAGGAAAAATTCTCGAATGCTTAAAGCTCGCCAAACATATTAAAGCCTTTGAAGAAAAAGAGGAAGTCAATATGACTTTAAAAGAAAATATCCATGTACTTGAAGCTGAGCAAAATAAGAGCACTGAAGTCAAGAGTTTTGGTTTGGAAGAAACTTCCAAGAGATTCAGAGAGCTTGACTCTTTGTTACAGAACAAAGTTAAGATGCATGAAGATGTGGTTGAAAGATTGAAGAAGACTTGTGAAGAGAATATGATCATGATTGAAGATCAGAAGATCATTCTCAATATTGATAGTCAAAAATTGGAAGCCCAATTGACAAATATTGAGAAGACACACATTGAGACTTCACAAAAGAATGAAATAGGTGACGCTTGTAATCAATGTTTAATGGAGGATTATAAAGCTAAAATACCACCAACATGTGACAAAAAGATTATGACAACCCTTGATTATCCATCTCAAGAATCAGTTGCTGCTGGTACTCAATGCTCACTGGAGTATTATACTGTCAAAAGACCTCCAAGATGTGATAAGAATATCATGACTTCATTCACTAATCTATCACAAGAAGCTATGAAAGTGAAGGTACCGTCCACACAAACCTGTACTATTGTTTCTAAATATGTTCCCTCAAAAAGTGTAGGTTGGAAGAAAAATTCTAAGCAAGTATGGATGATGAAATGTGAGGATAATAAACCTACCATTGTGGCTAGGTTGTATGGGAAGAAAAATGATGAAGATGGTTCCTCAAATAGAGCACAAAAAATTAATACGGAGACCCAACAACCTCATAATGAAGATATAAAGAAGAAAAGATTTGTGGGTCAATGTGGGTGCTGCAGCAGATTTGGGCATTGTGCACTGGATTGTTGGTACAATCCATTTAATGAAAAATCACAAAGAAAGATTGTATCAAAGGAGAGAAATCCAGAGAAGAAGAAGCAACATCTGCAGGTCCAGAATCATCTGTTTACTGGAAATAGATTTGGAATGCTTGACAACATTTGCAATGTAAGGAATGAGAGTGGTCACAAGAATGGTGCATGCCTTCGCCAACAGATATCCATAGCTGATAAGAACAGAAGACCACATATGTCGGCTAAGTATGAATCAAGTAACTTTCTAAGAAAAAAAAAGAATATTGTGAACACACATTTCCCCAAGAAGATCTCAAGTAGGGAAGCTGAGAAGAACTAGGATTTTAGATCCATAAAATTGAAGGGTCATTCATCCACAAGGGAAACTAAGAAAGATGAAACTCCGATGAACCGATGTGGAAGATTTAAACCTGCTACAACAGTTCCAAATGACATGTTGGTCATCTGGCCAGAATATTTGGAAAGAATGAGGAAACATAAAAATGAATAATCCAGGTCTAGTGTTAAAGGGAATGAAAAACTTTCACGTGATGAAGACAGAGTGCATGAGAGATTCCAAACCAAGAGAAACACATGTGTCAAAGTCGTTATGTGTGAGAGATGCATGAAATCTGGTCACATTGAAAAAGGCTGTATAACCTTAATACTAGAGAAAGAAGTATTCCTCAAAAGGAGTAATAATGCATCATTCAAAAGGGTTATTTAGCAAAACAATTCTCCACACAAAGAAGAAGAGAATGTGAAGAGAACCATGCCACATCAACACATATCAGAACATATGTTCAAATGTGTAGGCATGGAGACTGGAGTAAACAAAGGAACTTGGTTGAGAAAAGAACATCAACCATTCATCTAATGTTGATTAAGAAAGGAGGAACCACCTTATTCCCTTAATCATTTGTGTATTGCATTTGTGCTTGATAATGCAGGGAATTTTAGGTGAAGCATGCTCTCAGGGGGAGAACCTGAGAAGTAGTGAATGCTGTCAACTCTTGACAACTAAGCTAATGAAGTTTCCATCCTTGGAAGATTCTTCAATTGATATTCAATGATTAAGATTATAAAGAATCACTCTTGATGAAGATGACGAGGAGTGTTCCCCTTGAGGGGGAGAAAAATGAAGAAGGTTCCAAAATCATTGTTTCAATCAGTATCAACTCTAGATGGTATTAAAATGCAGTTACTATAAAAATTTCTTGAAGATCATTTCATTAGATAAGGTATGTCATTTATTAATCTCTCAAACTTGGTTACTCATAACAAATATCTTTCTATAGAGGGGAAGTAACTGAATTGATCAGTGACATAAGAAGAATGGAAGTGCCCCAAGGCCACTTATCTTGCCGATTGCACTTGAATATTTTTGATCTGTTTGCTGATGTGAGTGCAGGAGTTTCAGGTTGATTATTCCCTATCACATTTGATCTATTTAGACTTAAATGAATGTGGTAAATCCTTAAAGACAAAATAAATTAGTTATCATCTCATATGGTATCATGATCTGTGAAAAATGGAGAGCCTTGTTGTCTAAATCAAATCCTCCTGTTTTCTACGTCGAGCATTGCTCAAGTAGACTTAGAGTGAAATGATTAATGACACATTGCTTAATTATGGATTGATACCCTCCCTACCATGAGCTTTGTATTTATTGTCAATAAGAGGGAGATAAAGTCAAATGAACGTTTGAAAAGAAAAGTTGATTGAAGAGAAGATTCTCATTTTGACATTGACGAATTCACTTCAGAAGATGTATAATGTATTGACAAAAAAATAAAAAGGGGGAGATTATTGGAACCACTTTGTGTATAAGGTTGTATTTGTTGTCAATAGTTGTCAATGAAGATCCAAATGAAGGAGATCAATAAGTACTCCAATGAAATGGAGGAATGAAAATTCAGATGATTATTTTACTAATCATAAGATCAAAGAACATGTGTTAAAGGTTACACATTGTTTACAACAATGAAGAATGGTGAGGTATAATCCATCTGAGGATGATTAGAGGAGAATGGGGATTAGATGAAGACCTTGCAATTCTTCATGATTTCATGAGAACTATACAATAGACTTGTTGAAGAATAGAATCGTATAATTTTCATGAAGTAGACAATGACGGTTGAGGAAGAAAGAAAAGTGCAAGGGATTTGAATTCTGAGATGTCTATGCACTTCACATTGTCTCCAAATATGATGATGCTAAAGATGATCAATCAAAGGATATATATCGCGGTAGTGGAGTTTGTGTTGAAATAAGAAGAGTTGCTGAAGGAGGAAAAATCACATAAAGGAAGTGTTGTTGAGCTGATTGTGCTTGTTGACAATGAAAACAATGACATACAAATTTGTTGAAAAAGGAGATTCCATGGTGGCATGTCAATTTCAAGGACTCTGGTTAATGATCCATGTTTTATTCAAGAACATCGACAAAGGAATGGATGATCTAGAGGCGGTACAAAAAGAGCAGATACAAGGTAGCACCGTTTCCCAGTGTTTGCCAAATTTTTGGGCCTGAAAATCGACAAATGAAGAAAAGTGATTCTGGAAAAGAGACTTGCGTGCCGTGTACATGAAGGAGAGGAAAATTGCACGCCATATGTTTTTCAAGATCAGAACGTGGAAAAATGGAAAAGGATAGAGGGTCACGCAAGTATTGGGTTAGCGCGCAAGTGACCTACGTGCCATGAAGAGACTTGCACGACAATGCCTAGGAGGATTTGAAACTTGCGCACCTATTGTTTTTCAAGATTATAACTTCAAAATATGAAAAAGGAAAGAAGGTCGCGCAAGTATTGGTGTGGTCGCGCAAGTGAGTAGCGCTTCAGAGACTTGGGTGGATGGACCTGTGTGCTGAGGAAAGACTTGCGCGCCACCACGTAGGGGGTCCAGTTTGCCTATAAATAGAGGAGTAGCCCTCCTCATTTGACACAGAGTTCAAGATTTGGAGACTGTTCGAGATCTTGTCGCGCAGGTGGTTGAGCTGCGCAAGTGGTAGTTGGGTCGCTCAAGTAGAGGTTGCGCGCCCAAGGTGGTTTAGGAGAGAAATGAAGTGGGTCACGCAAGTTTGCAGTTGGGGAAGGAAGCGTCACACAAGTTCTTTGGTGACACTTGCGCGCCAGTTTGGACTTGCGCGCCGAAGACTTGCACGCCGTATTGGGACTTTCACGCCTGGCTTGGAGAAGGGCGCGAGGTGCTGTTGGAGTACACCCGTCTTTTTGGAGCTGCACGAAATCTGAAAGATTGATGGATAACTTCAGTGAAACAGATGATGTATATGTTTGCGAAGATGAAAGAATATTGAACAATTTGGTTTTATGAAGTGAAGTGGCACCTCACACACATGACTGGTGTTTAACATCCTCGTTGTGCTTTGCTAAGAGAAGAAGAATAGTTCATGCAACTAAACTCAGATCTGCATAGAAAGAGGAGAATATATCAATACACTCAGGTGTTAGTATTGGGAATCAAAGGAAGAGAAGAAGAAGATATGGTGCATTCAGTTATTTCACTAAATAAGAAGATTGAATTCAAAAGAGCATCAACTCAATAATATGATGCAAGCATTGTCTCATGCTGAATAAGGGACAAAGACTTAAATGAAAATCTATTGAAGAGACCTTCACTTCTATAAACTGAGCGAGATTTCACCAAAGGTAGTGAGCCAGGGGGAGTCAATGGGAGTGACCTGAGGGATATAGTGAGCTATCCCTAAACTTTTGTAAAGGTAGTGATCCTGGGACAGAGTGACTGATCCCGAACCATTGTAATCCACAACTAGTGAAGATTAGTGGAATTTGGTACGACCAAAAACTTGTCGGTGTATACTCCTTGGACGTAGCCCTTAGTGGTGAACCAAGTAAAAATTCTTGTGTCACCTCTTTGCATGTGAATGTTTCATTTTTGATCATATCCATCATACAGGTTTAACTAGTTCCTACCAATGTGGGAACAAGATCCATAATTTTAAAAAGAAAAATTTGACACCCTGATTCACCCCTCCCCTCTCAGGGTGTCCCGGGGTCCTACAAGTAGTATCAGAGGGAAAGGTTCACGTATTTTGGATACTATACAGTAATCCTATTCAAAAGATGATTTGAGTTTATTTCCTAAAGTCAAGAATGAAAAGCAGTCTTGATAATGACTCAGTAATTTCTGAGCAGAAGCCTACATCCAGTAAGACTATGACAAATAGGAAAAAGAAAGAGAAGAAGCGGTTGAAAAATTCCCTCGTATCCAAAGAAGATGCAGTGTCTGTTTCTCCATACCCTTCTAGTAATGAAGAAATATCAGGCTTGGAAAGTATCGAACAGGTGGCTCGTGATTCTACCATAGGAATGGAAGCCACTTCGATCACAAGTGATCAGGATAAATTAATAAGCTATCTGCATGATATTCCTGAAGGAAGAGTTGCTGCTATTTTTAGAATATTTCAATGCATGCAAGTTGAGATCAACCATTTGTAAAGTGAAGCTGATAATTTGGAAAAGGGATTGGAAGAAAAAATTCTTGAATTATTAAAGCTCACCAAATATATTAAATCCTTTGAAGAAAAAGAGGAAGTCACTAAGACTTTAAAAGAAAAGATCCATGCACTTGAAGCTGAGTAAAAGAAGAGCACTAAAGTTGAGAGTTTTGTTTTGGAATAAACTTCCAAGCGATTCAGAGAGCTTGACTCTTTGTTACAGAACAAAGTTAAGATGCATGAAGATGATTTTGAAAGATTGAATATGACTTGTGAAGAGAAGATGATCATGATTGAATATCAGAAGATCATTCTCAATATTGATAGTAAAAAATTGGAGGCCCAATTGACAAATCTTTAGAAGACACACATTGAGTCTTCACAAAAGATTGAAATAGGTGACGCTTGTACTCAATTTTCAATGGAGGATTCTAATGCTGAAATACCTCCAACATGTGACAAAAAGATTATGACAACCCTTGATTATCCATCTCAAGAATCAGTTGCTACTGGAACTCAATGCTCACTGGAGGATTATACTATCAAAAGACCTCCAACATGTGATAAGAAGATCATGACTTCATTCATTGATCTATCACAAGAAGCTATGAAAGTGAAGGTACCGTCCATACAAACATGTACTCTTGTTTATAAATATGTTCCCTCAAAAAGTGAAGGTTGGAAGAAAAATTCTAACCAAGTATGGATGAGGAAAGGTGAGGATAATAAACCTACCACTGTGGCTAGGTTGGATGGGGAGAAAAATTATGAAGATGGTTCCTCAGATAGAGCACAAAAAATTAAGAAGGAGACCCAGAAACCTAATAATGAAGATATAAAGAAGAAAAGATTTGTTGGTCGATGTTGGTGCTGCAACAGATTTGGGCATTGTGCACTGGATTGTTGGTGCAATCCCTTTAATGAAAAATCACAAAGAAAGACTGTATCAAAGGAGAGAAATCTGGAGAAGAAGAATCAACATCTGCAGGTCCATAAGCATATGTTTACTGCAAACATATTTTGAATGCTTGACAACATTTGCAATGTAAGCAATGAGAGTGGTCACAAGAATGGTGCATGCCTTCGCCAATAGATATCCAGAGCTGATAAGAACAGAAGACCACATATGTCGGCTAAGTATGAAGCAAGTACCTTGGGAAGAAAACAAAAGAATATTGTGAACACACATTTCCCCAAGAAGATCTCAAGTAGGGAAGCTTAGAAGAACCATGATTTTAGATCCATAAAATTGAAGGGTCATTCATCCACAAGGGAAACTAAGAAAGATGAAACTCTGATGAACCGATGTGGAAGATCTAAACCTGCTGCAACATTTCCAAATGACATGTTGGTCATCTAGCTAGAAGATTTGGAAAGAATGAGGAAACATGAAAATGAAAAATCCAGGGCTAGTGTTAAAGGAAATGAAAAACTTTCACATGATGAAGACAGAGTGCATGAGAGATTCCAAACCAAGAGAAACACATGTGTCAAAGACGTTATGTGTGAGAGATGCATGAAATCTGGTCACATTGCAAAAGGTTGTATAACCTTAATACCAGAGCAAGAAGTAGTCCTAAAAAGGAGTAAGAATGCATCATTCAAGAGGGTTATTAAGGAGAACAATTCTCCACACAAAGAAGAAGAGAATTTGAAGAGAACCATACCACATCAACACATATCAGAACATATGTTCAAATGTGTAGGCATGAAGACTGGAGTAAACAAAAGAAATTGGTTGAGAAAAGAACATCAACCATGAAGCTCATGTTGATGAAGAAAGGAGGAACCACCTTATTCCCTAAATCATTTGTGTATTGTATTTGTGCTTGATAATGCAGGGAATTTAAGGTGAAGCATGCTCTCAGGGGGAGAACCTGAGAAGTAGTGAATGCTGTCAACTCTTGACAACTAAGCTAATGAAGTTTCCATCCTTGGAAAATTATTCAATTGATATTCAATGATTAAGATGATAAATAATCACTCTTGATGAAGATGATGAGGAGTGTTCCCCTTGAGGGGGAGAAAAATGAAGAAGATTCCAAAATCATTATTTCAATCAGTATCAACTCCAGCTGGTATTAAAATGAAGTTACTCTATAAATTTCTTGAATATCATGTCATTAGAGAAGGTATGTCATTTATTAATCTCTCAACCTTGGTTACTCATAACAGATATCTTTCTACAGAGGGGGAGTAACTGAATTGATCAGTGATATAAGAAGAATAGAAGTACCCCAATGCCACTTATCTTACCGATTGCACTTGAATATTTTTGATCTGTTTGCTGATGTGAGTGCAAAAGTTTCAGGTTGATTATTCCCTATCACATTTGATATCTTTATCCTGAAATGAATGTGGTAAACCCTTGAAGAAAAAATACATTAGTTCTCATCTCATATGGTATTATGATCTGTGAAAAATAGAGATCCTTGTTGTCTAAATCAAATCCTCTTGTTTTCTACGTTGAGCATTGCTCAAGTAGACTTAGAGTGAAATGATTAATGACACATTGCTTAAGTATGGATTGATACCCTACCTACCATGAGCTTTATATTTCTTGTCAATAAGGGGGAGAGAAAGTGAAATGAACATTTGAAAAGAAAAGTTGATTGAAGAGAAGATTCTCATTTTAACATTGACGAATTCATTTCAGAAGATGTATAAGGTATTGACAACAAAATACAAAGGGGTAGATTGTTGGAACCACTTTGTGTATAAGGTTGTATTTTTTTTCAATAGTTGTCAATGAAGATCAAAATAAAGGAGATCAAGAAGTACTCCAATGAAATGGAGGAATGAAAATTCAGATGATTGTTTTACTGATCATAAGATCAAAGAACATGTGTTAAAGGTTACACATTGTTTACAACAATGAAGAATGGTGAGGTATAATCCATCTGACGATGATTAGAGGAGAATGGGGATTAGATGAAGACCATGAAATTCTTCATGATTGCATGAGAACCATGCAAGAGAATTGTTGAAGAATAGAATCGTATAATTTTCATGAAGTAAACAATGGTGGTTGAGGAAGAAAGCAAAGTGAAAGGGATTGAAATTCTGAGATGGCCATGCACTTCACATTGTCTCCAAATATGATGATGCTAAAGCTGATCAATGAAAGGATATATATCGCGATAGTGGAGTTTGTGTTGAAAGAAGAAGAGTTGCTAAAGGAGGAAAAATCACAGAAAGGAAGTGTTGTTGAGCTGATTGTGCTTGTTGACAAAGTAAACAATGAAATACAAATTTGTTGACAAAGGAGATTCCATGGTGGCATGTTGAGTTCAAGGATTGTGGTTAATGATGCATGTTTTATTCAAGAACATCGACAAAGTAATGGATGATCTAGAGGCCGTACAGAAAGAGCAGATACAAGGTAGCACTGTTTCCCAGTGTTTGCCAAATTTTTGGGCCTGAAAATCGAAAAATGAAGAAAATTGATTCTGGAAAAGAGACTTGCGAGCTTGTATATGAAGGAGAGAAAACTTGCGTGCCATATTTTTTTCAAGATCAGAACATGGAAAAATGGAAAAGGAAAGAGGGTCGCGCAAGTATTGGTTTGGTCGTGCAAGTGACCTGCGCGCTGTGAAGAGACTTGCACGCCGATGCCTTGGAGGATTTGAAACTTGCGCACCTATTGTTTTTAAAGATCAGTACTTCAAAATATGAAAAAGGAAATAAGGTCGCGCAAGTATTGGTGTGGTCGCGCAAGTGAGTAGCGCAATAGAGAATTGGGCAGATAGACCTGCGCGCCGAAACCTGCGCGCCGAGGAAAGACTTGTGCACCACCACGCAGGGGGTCCAGTTTGCCTATAAATAGAGGAGAAACCCTCCTCATTCGACACAGATTTCAAGATTTGGAGACTGTTCGAGCTCTCATCGCGTAGGTGGTTGAGCCACGGAAGTGGTAGTTGGGCCGCGCAAGTAGAGGCTGCGCGCCGGTTGATGGCTGCGTGCCCAAGGCGGTTTGGGAGAGAAAGGAAGTGGGTCACACAAGTTTTCAGTTGGGGAAGGAAGTGTCGTGCAAGTGTTTTGGTGACACTTGCACGACAGTTTGTCCTTGCGCACTGAATACTTGCGCGCCGTATTAGGACTTGCGCGCCTATCTTGGAGAAGGGCGCCATGTGCTGTTGGAGTACACCCGTCTTTTTGGAGCTGCATGAAAGATGAAAGATTGCTCGATGACTTTAGTGAAACAGATGATGTATTCGTTTGCGAAGACAGAAGAACATTGAACAATCTGGTTTTATGAAGTGAAGTGGTACCACAGACACATGACTGGTGTTTAACATCCTCGTTGTGCTTTGTGAAGAGAAGAAGAACAGTTCGTGCAACTAAACTCAGATCTGCACAGAAAGAGAAGAATATATCAATACACTCAGGTGTTAGTATTGGGAATCAAAGGAAGATAATAAGAAGATATAGTGCATTCAGTTATTGCACTAAAGAAGAAGATTGAATTCAAAAGAGCATCAACACAGTACTCTAATGCAAGCATTGTATCATGATGAATAGGAGACAAAGACTTAAATGAAAATCTATTGAAAATACCTTCACGTCTATAAACTGAGCGAGACTTCACCAAAGGCAGTGATCCAGGGGGAGTCAACGGGAGTAACCCGAGGGACGTAGTGAGCTATCCCTGAACTTTTATAAAGGCAGTGACCCTGGGACATAGTGACTGTTCCCGAACCATTGTAATCCACAACTACTGTAGATTAGTGTAATTTGGTATGACTGAAAACTTGTCAGCATATGATCCTTGGACGTATCCCTTAATGGTGAACCAAGTAGAAATTCTCATGTCATCTCTTTGCATGTGAATGTTTCATTGTTGATCATATCCATCATACAGGTTTAACTAGTTCCTACCAACGTGGGAACAAGATCCATAACTTTAAAAAGAAAAAGTCGACACCCTGATTCACCCCTCCCCTCTCAGGGTGTCCTGGGGTCCTACACATGGATGATAAACTTAACCCTAGTAAATACTTACGAATAAACAATTCTGGATAAGAATGAGATTGGAATAATTATCCCTTACCTTAGGTCCAATATGCTTCATATATATCTGAAACTCCTGTATAATGATTTAAATAATGTCATTGACTTATTCCATAATCATAGTCATTGTTATGATATCATATATGGTCATATTATTATCTTATTATTAGTAATATTTCATTGTTACTCGTTATTTGGGTGTTCACTGCTTTATGTTCTTATGCGTGTTTTGTCAAATAAATTCTTAATATTATTTTTAGGTTATAGATATATCATTTACATAATGGTTTTAGTATAATATATATCATATTTATTAATTCAATTCATTTATATAATCATTATTCAATGAAGATCATGTCGAACGAGTCGCATCACATCGTGGAGACGGTAGGTCGTACGTACGCACGAACGATGATATCATTCCCATAATTATTGAATGGTATTGGAGTGGATGATAGAATATCTCAGAATTAGTATCATGTTATTTTAATCTTATAAATTTATTCTTTACACCATTATACCCATCCAAGTAAGGTGGTGGTGGAAAACAGATTACACCACGACGTGAAGACGATATTCCGTACGTACGCACACGCGGTGATTTCATTTTTCATTGGATGGATAGAAGGTGAAATAGGGTTATTTAATATTTATAATAACATATCAGTATATTATTGATACTTATTTTATTACTTTATAATTAAACAGATAAAGAAGAGGAAGTAGAAGAAGAAATAAATTTTAAAGAATCGGTAAAGGATATTACCTCTTCTTCGACGTGCCTCTTCTAAACCTCCTCTTAGGGCACTAAAGTGGGTATTTGAAGAAAACCAGGACCTATATAATGTTTCTAGGGAAGTGTAGAAGAGAAATGGACATGGTTTGGCCAAGAATGAAGGATAAAAATGTTGTGAAGAGGATAGGGAGGAGATTCCCTTTTATAAGAGAGGAGAGGGGCACCTTTGGAAACCTCAAGAATATTAATTTATAATAAACTCAAAGCCCACTTAAATACTTCCTAAATGACTCAAATTCAAATATTAGATGATATAGAGTTGTAAAATTATCAACAAATAAAATTTAGACAAGTTGGGAATTTATTATAAACCTTATCAACCTAATTTATTCTTATTTAATCTATTTAATTTTATTTGTGGTAATAATATTCTAAATTTTAAATTGTTATAAATAATTACTTATGTGTTTTTAATTGTCCATAATTGGATAATTTATGAAATTTTAGACCATATAAATTTAAATTTATAATTTTAATATATTTTTGTGATTTTTAAACAATTTTATAATATGTTATTTTTATAAAATAACAATAGTGTCGATTTTGACACTATTCATTTATTTGAATTTAAATAAACTCTACACAGAAGATATGTTCGAAATAAAATCTTTAATAGATTCATAACATGTCATATATATCTAGAAAATTCATGGAGTACATTAAATAGTTCATATAATATTTATTTTAAAATTTTTAAAACCATTTATTTGATATTTCAATCAATAAAATAATTTCAACATTACTATTGTGTCATCATTAATGATAATTATTTAATCCATAAAAATTATAAATAAATTCACATGATGTATATAATTTTAATAGATTTATTGAGACTATTCATGTTTGAATTTTTATGAACCTTATCACTAAATTAAAATTATTACACTTATAAGATATAAGAGAGTGACATGTTGTCACTTTCTTTGGTTTTAATAATAATTATATAATTTTCAGGGTCAAAAGTCCATAAAATGAATCTATTCATACCCTTAGGTGATATGGGTCTAATTTTATTCATCCAATATAATTTTGGAAGGTGTTAGGGTAGTTTTATAATCTTATTTTTACCCTTAATTACCCGATTTACCTTTAACTATAGTAAATAAAAATTTCCATAGTTACTATTCATAATATCAATAAAAAATAAAAGTTACCTATTAACATAATTTAGACCCAATGAATAAAAATATGGAATAAATTTTTCAAAATTCAAAACACAGAAGTTTCAGTAATTAATTTAAAATTAATTTCGTTGTTAAGAAAACTGGTTTTAAAAGTTAAAACATTGCCAAAGATTGAAATGTTTTTACCTATGAATTCAATGTAAAATTAAGGGTAATGACATAAATTTTTTAAGTGGTAAAAATATATTCTATATATACTTTAAACCCATTAAATTTTATAATTTATCCATATAAATTATCTTGATGAAAAAAGTTGTTTTTAAGAAAAATTTAGCGTATTTTTATTATTCATCAAAATATGAAAGTTGTCAAAAAAGTATAAAAAATTTATCCAATGTAAATTTTTATATCCTGATTCGAAATAAGAAGTTTATTTTGTAAAATTGAACTCATAAACTTTTTAAAAATTATATTTAAAATGGGTGCGCTATCAAAAGGCGGAAAACTGTATTTTTGAAAAACATAATTCTTTTATCCGAAAAAATGATTTTTTTTCTCATATCATATGTAAGAGGAATTATAATGTTATATAAAATTTAAAATGTGGTTAATACTATTTATAACATCTAGTTTATATAATATTTTAATAACATATCATTGTTTAGTGAAACTCGGTATTGCGTACAACGCAAGTTATCGAGGGAGGTTGCTCTTGCGTGTAACGCAAGCCAAGCCAGTGTTGTATATAGTGAAAGATTCCTTTGGTGTTGCGTATAACATAAGACATAAAAAAATATTTCTCATAAAATCTCAGGGTGTAACATCGGTGTTGGCATGGTGGTTAAGGAGAGTGGTACAACAATGCCGTTCTTTGGGAGGTTCAAGGTTCGAATCCTGGGAGTCTGCTTTCGGGGTGAGCCTCTCCCCTAGGATCCACCCATCTTGCCAGGTCGTTCGGTCTCAACTGGGTGGAAAAAATGAGGTGCAGCCCAATGTGCTGATGGATTGCTTTGACAAACCATCATCGATCGGGCTGTCACCCTTCGTGATGCTCTACAATCTTGGCTGGCAATGATTCCTTCCCCGGCTGGGGCTCTACCTCAGGGCAGTGACCTCTTCATGGGGCAGGGGGGTTACCATGTGTGGAGGGTTAGAAAAGTCCACACATGGGAATTCCCTTTTCAATAAAAGATATAAAAATGAATAACCACATGGATAACAATAACTATTATCATAATAATGGAATATATAATGTCAGCCATAATAACCATACTACCAAGGCCAAAAGCAAGATATCATGCATATATGAGCATCCATACACCAATTATCCAAGATATTTTATCTCATGAGACTTACTGATGCAATGAGGGCTATATAATTTTACGTTCCACCTATCAAAAAATAAGTCCAATGGATCCATAATATGAATGGAGTGGTTAATTAATACAATACAAAATATTCTATGAGGAACCTTATACATAATCATGGCTAAGTAACCATTTTTTATCCATATATAAATAATAGATATAAGAGTTTTAAATATTTCCCCAGTAAATGGAATAAGAAGGATATTTATGTTAGTATCCATCAATAAAATAAGAAACTATAGTATATTAATAATAAAATAGAAAGTATCCTTATCAACAAGATGATATTGAAGTAGTAATGTTGGATACTTTTATCTTATGCAGGCATTTATTATTTTTAATTATTTATTATATCATTACCATATTATGTTATTTATTTTAATGAAAACTTATATATTACACATAACCGTATCATTATTATTACAATATATATATTACTATTTAAACTATTTGATTCCCAATGGTTAGATTCAAACAGTCATATTTTTCTTTTTATAAATTCACTTCATTCTTACATAAAAAATCATTCACCTCATTCTATTAGGTTTCAGAATTTCATTGATCATTCTTATTATTTTATAATGATATTTATTTAACTTTTATTCCTATTTTTATTTTTAGAGTATGATCCTCTAGGGTTTAATATTATTGTGCTACCCTATATTATTATGTGTTTCATGGAACTGGTTCTAGTAGTTGTAGTGAATGTAATTTTTTAGTTTTTATGTTGCAAATATTAAAATAAAATAACATGTATTATCCAATGGAATATTATAATGAAGTTTTTATTTATAATAGTATAATTTGGGGTATTACATTCTACCTCCCTTAAATAATTTCATCCTCAAAATTTTGGGTATATATTAATCCATGAACAAATATGGGTAATTATTCATCATTTCATCCTTAGGATTCTATATTGCTTCCTCTAACTTCTAATTCCAGCAAAGTACTTTCATAAATTGAGTTTTCCAATTCCAAAACACTTTCTATATAGTATCAAGAATCTATAAAATATCTTCATTATAGGACTAGATATTCTCTAGCTCAATTTCATCAATGGTGAGTAGATACATTGGGTGTAACCTATAATTTATTTTAAAAGATAAGGAAAACATCTTGACCTTTATAGATATTGGGTGGTATAACCAAATGATAATGCATAACTCAAATTCTATAAAAAATATCAAAATATGTAGTACACCTTATATTTATCTTTCTCTTTTTAACAGACCTTATAACTCCCTTCCATAGAGAAATATTCATGAAGAAATGACCCTACTTTAAATTCCACATCTTTCATTCAATTATTGGAGAAATTATTCTATCTTATTTGATCCATCTTGATATGACTCTGGATAGCTCACACTTTCTCATTTTTCTCCTTAATAAGTTTTCAACTAACTATACACTTTTCCCTAACTCTATCCTAGTAGGTTAGAGTATTAAATTTTTACTATAAAAATAATCATATAGTTCCATTTTTATACTTGAATAAAAGCTATCATTGTAAGAAAATTCCATTAGTGGTAGGCACTTGTACCATTTTCCTTGTAAGTCAAAATGGCATGACCTAAACATATCCTATAATGTTTAGATAGTCCTTTTAGACTACCTATAAGTTTGAGGATGATAAGTTGTTCTCAAATATATTTTAGTCTTCATAGCCCTATGATGACTCTTTGAGAATATATTTGTGAAATGAGGGTCATGATTGGATATAATTGATATAATTTCACTATGGACCCTTATAAATTCATTATATAAATACATTTGAGATGGTAAAGGGGTATATCACCATTTATTTCTAGAAAATGTATAGTATTTTTAAGTAAATCTACAATAACTAATATTGTATCATTCCTATTATATGTATTAGGAATCTTTTTTTTATGGTTTCCATTGGGGCCGCACACTGTGTGATCTTGTTGCCCTGCATTCCTATTTTACAAAGGTGGGTGACATACATCACTTTAGTCTATGATGTATGCTTCTTGATCAAAATAGGATGATGGGATATCAGTTCCTCATTCCATGTATTCCTTCTTGGATCTCATCGCCTTGTTCAGAACTCCCTTATAGATTTAAGACATGTTCATGAAACTCATTCCAAGATACATCTCAAGGTGGAAACCAGTTAATTGTGCTGCTTCAATCTTGATAGGTCAACAAAGTTTAGTTATAAGAGGTAGTAATTTTTGTCATTTATAATCATTTCTAGACGTTGTGTTTGTTGGTAATCTATAAAGTATTCTTCATTTTATGTCATAGGCATCTCATATGAGACATATTAATCACAAAACCTAAGGCATATTGTGTTGTTTGCGAGGTATTTGACACCATTTGAGTAAGTCTTTCAAGTATTTTTATGCAAGTAATTCCATGTTTATTATATGAGGTAAGTATTTTGGATCAGGTCACAAGTTTAGGATCTTATAGAGATGTTTTGGTGGTTAAGTGTGTCATCAGGCGGGAAGATTTCCCACTTGGAGGTTTGGTGGAGTTGGTGGAGTGTGTCCCCCCAAGGGGGAAGATTTCACACTTAGGATTTGGGGGACTATTTCCCTAAGGGGTATGATTTCACACATGGATTTTGGTTAAGTGTTTCCCTAGGGTGGAATATTTCACACTTCGGGTTTGGTGAAGTGTGTCCCCAAGGGGGAATATTTCACAATCATATTTGGTAGAGTGTGTCCCCAAGTGGGAAGATCTCACACTCAGGGTTTGGTTAAGTGTGTCCCTAAGGGGTAAGATTTCATTCTTGGTTTTGGTGGAGTGAGTCCCCCTAAGGGGTAATATTTCATAGTTGGAGTTTTTTGGGATTGAACTTCATGGAGGCACCCTACGTACCCTATGGGTAAACAAGAATCAAAATCGAAATAGTTCTATGTTGTTGTTTAAGGTCATATAAAAGGACTGGTTCATGTAGTTTAACATCATGTAGTAAGGATTCTCATGTCGTGGAAGGAGCGTAGATGAGGGTGTAAGAACCAGGCTTGTAGAGGAATCCCCAAAAGTGGGATTTGAAAATTTTCACCGATGTTCGACATGAACTTTTTGACGTCGGCGAATCGCTGTCCGATTTAAGCTAAGGATCTCACATGAAGAGTTTTAAGAACAAAATTAAAACTGAGAAATACATGGCTTAAATCTAAATCCACACAAGATGTCTGCTCATCATTGGTGATCAATGCTTGAAGAATACAAAACATCGCTCTTCTTTCGATTCCTGAGAGAGAGATCGACCTGAGCTCCTTGAATCCAAAGCCTCTTTCTCTAGAACATGGGATAGAGATTAGGAGAGATAAATTCCATGAATAGTACCTGGTGGGAGGCTCTCCTTTTCCATATGTAGTGTGTAATTAAAATACTCAGTATTGCATCTTCGGCCCCCAAATAATTAAGATACTATAAACGACATGTTATGACTACTAATCTAATTCATAAATATTATTATCACTTTCCTATAATATATTATGTATATTAAGTGATAATAAATGAGTCAATAACTTGACTCGTCATTCCCACAAATATTAATTGAACCTTGAATATTTTAATATTCTTTCAAATAATATTTTTCATGTATTTACTTAAAAACTTGTAAATACATTAAATAAATAAATTCTAGGCTCATTATTATTGACTTCAATAATATGAATTTATCAATTTCATTGGTGACTGTATCTCTGTGGACAAATCCCAAACCCCAGTGGTGGGGCCCACCATGTCCCAAAATCTTATCTAACTAAATAGGGAAGATTCTTGGATACACTATTATGTGTGACCCTCTAAGCCCTTATCTAGATAGTAGTGAATAATATTCATTGACCAAGAGTAGGATCTAGAAACCCATCATGACCCCTAAAGAGATAAGTATTGTCATAGAAACGACAACAAACCTACGAACACATACTATGTAATATAATCTATTTGTCTTTAAATATCTCATAAAGTAGGATGCACACCTATGTCATCATCCTTTTATTTCTTTATTGTTTTTTGATCCAACTGGATGGATTTACCCTCGATTGTCATGGCCATGGTCTTATAAAGGTACTACCATCCTTATCAACATGGCCCAAGATATATAACTTCCTTCATCTGGAAGTGACAAATCCTTTCTTGACCATTCAACCAATGTCATTCCACTAATGAAGCACCTAACACAAACTATCTCACCAAGATTTAAATATCATGGTTTTCATCTTGTATCAAAGTATAAAATCAAATGGAATTCATTGGTAATGATCTCAAGTCAGGATACCATTACTCATGATCATAGATATGAACATCCAATGACACCTGAAACATGTGGTGTTCCTATTGGTGGGTATGTCCTCATGATCTCATTACTAGAGATTATCAAGTGCTAACTTCATGAGAATAATTCTTAATGATTATGAGCCCCCAGCACCTAACAGTCAAACATCTACTGTGTCCAATTAGTAAGATGTACCTAGACCATAATACATTTGTTTAATATTAATGTCATAATATCTCAAGGTTCTCATTATATCCTGGGATATGCTATAACCTTTTGATACGACAATTAATCTATAGACATTACCATTTGAATAGTTTCCACCAAATAGTCTACACTATAATGGTAAGCAAACATCATGTATTGCTAACTGTGTACATGATATGGTAATCAAAATCACTGCATAGTTGGGTCTAGGGCACCCACTATTTCAACACTCCCATTTGGACTAGATCCAACTTGCTAACCAAACTTGTTATCTACTCACATGATAAAGATCATGCTTATGCTGAGTAACAGTTTTAGCTGCTGGGCCTGCCACATTTCCACCACATGGCAATTCTGCTATTTTTGACCTCATATCCTTGAGTAAAACTTTCCAATAGAGGGAATCCCTAATTATATCCCTTTTGTACACTATCATAACTTAACATCTTGGCTAGTAAAAATATCATAATTTACATTATGATAATCCTACTCTTACTAGGTGTGATTCCAAGAACTGGAACATATCATTGCATTCACCTACTTTTTAGTTGTCTCAGAACCAATAATGTACTTGGTATTCGTAGGTATAGATACCACTGGATTAAATGATATTTTCTCACTCATAATCTTTATCCTAACTACGATACTGTATCTCATTGATCTAAGTAAGACTAGTTTGTGTCCCCTAAAAACTAGCATCCTTTCTTCTCCACTTTCCAGGTACTTATCTTTTGTACTTACTGAAGTGAAATCAGATATTTATGATTGCTTCACTTACAGTGCTCCTAGATTTAATTGATATATTCCTACTATAAAGAATATCCTAGAAACAATTCATCTCTTGAATTGTTCCAACTTTTATTTTTCAATACTATGTCACTATATGTATGATTGACTAGGTCCAAGCAACCTTTAGATCTACCTCAGTAGATATTATTCTCTAAAACATAGGTTGATACTTCAAGTCAATCACTGGCGAATAATTTAATCCTGGTCTTAACCAACTTGAATACCAATATTTTTTCCATGTGTTGTAGAACATATTTTACTTGGAAAACCTTGGTTCTCCCACTAACCTCTGGTGGACACATGACCAACAATTATTGCAAATTTATACCCTATGATCCTAATTCTTACTTCAATCCTAAGCTGTATTTCAGTAACTTGCAACCTATATTAGCATTACGTGTCTTGACCACCACTTTCTGGTTATGTCATGTAGACACCTTCCATGATTGATGGTCATGAAATCCAATGCCTAATAATAAGATTATAGAAATTAGATCTGAGAAGTAAAATTCTAATGAATTTAGGTATACAGACTTGGTATAACCAACTAAACCTTATTGGTACTACACTTGTACCATCCATGTATCATCTCACTTGAATACCCACCATAATATTCAATTTATAAGCCCCTTTGTAATTTGATACATGGAATCCATCATTGAATTTTAATTAGTCTTGTCAATCTTAGCTCATAGCCATATACTGCTTACTTTTAGGAAATATTATTCGCAATGAATAATTGATTACTGACCATGGTGATTATACAAATCATCACCATGATTTTATTCTTCCTATATAGTATGTGTCTCTAGAAGGTACTATGTTCCACATGCGCTTGTGGAACTAGTTTCTATTCCAACTTCATGATCATCTTGAGCATTGACTAAACTCAAGTAAATCTTTCTCCCACTATCTCTAATATATATGTTCACCCTTTTATAGAACCTTAGTCTATCACTTGACTACAAATTTTCTATCTTTAGGATTTATGTAATAACCTAAACAACTATTAGGATAATTACAATAGATTCACAATGTGTTTGTTCCTGATGAAAGTTTATTTATGTACTAACAAACTATTTGAATCCAAACACATGTCCTGATGACATAATGTATTTCCATCATACAATGTGTCATATGATATCCATTTTTCATTATAGTTGGTATATGGTTATGGGATATCGTTGTTATTTCTAAATAATTCCATGAAATATAATGGAAGTTACTGTAGGTTGTAGCATTGATACTCCTTACATCATAACTATGGTGTATGAAATGTGCGTTTAGGAATTTCTCCATGCTACATTCTATTGATCAATGTTAACATCTAATAATTCATCATCGATACTCCTCATTAACATCATTGTCATGATGTAGATAAGGTAATGTGCATTTAGGAATTACTCCATGCTACATTATCATGATTGATGATTACATTGTCAAGATATTATTCGACATGCCGGCTCGAAGAAAATCATATCTTATGACCATGAAATTATTTCTATTTACAATTCCTCAATTACTTAAAGGAATCATATGAAGTAAATATATACCTCTAGATTATTCTTGGAATAGTTCACGCTCTCATGTTGAACTAATTCCAAAATCTTTCTGGAATACCTTTATTTCTAAAGGTTTCTTTGTCCAAACTAAAGACGTCAATAATACCATAGGTGTTTAACTGTATCGAGCCTAAATACCATACAAGGTATAAACTTGGCATCCACCTTTTAGTTTTTCTTGACAAAGAATTATCTTTCCACAAATGGGTAAAAATATTACATTTTATATTCATCAGGTATTTCCAATGATTCATGTATCACTGAACTATTGTCTGAGTATTAGATACCAAAATTTACATTCATTAAAAAACCTAGAGTAATGTCTTCTTGTGTCCAAAGGGCATGTGAGATAAATGTTTTTGGTTATACTCAATAATAGTTCTACATGAATCTTTCACTTGGAAATATAGAAGTTATATACTTCTCACCCCTGGCCTAGGTATCACCCTTTCTAATCCACTTGAAGAATGCACTTGACTTCCTGAAATATTTATATATTTACTTGGTTACTATATATCAACACACATATGTGATCATCATATTGTAATGAATATCCAAAAAGTAAAACAGAAACATTACAATGATGAATAGACCTGAATAAGAAGTGGTAACTTTATTCTTTAATTCAGTTAATTGCATTTAAACTTCCACTATTTTATTGTATAATATGCAATGCAAATAACCTTATGTTAATACCACTCTCATTGAAGGAAGTTGTGAATGTGCTAATGAAATTACTTTCTATAGGACTTTTTCCTTTTCCTTTCAATTTTCCACCATAAGAATTAAATATTAATTAGTATTTTATATTCTTATTTACTTGGAGATCCTTACCTAAGTAGGTAATGAAGCGTTTACTCAATACTTTTTTATTTTGCAACTTAAAAAAACTTGAGTAACAGGATGAAGATGATATTAGAATAGGATGTATTGAAAGATCATAACTCGCCTTTCAATTTACATAGATCAAGTGTAACCATTAACTATTCATATCATTGCTTATCTTTCTTTGTGTAGACTTATTAGAGATGAGACTTCTTGTTATTTCATTCATGTACTAATGTAGTGTCTGTAACTAACATCAGACATTGATGAAAGAATAACGACATAACCATCATATGCTTTGTACAACAGTCTCATGTTAGAAATTTCACCCTCACTTCCTGAGGTAGTTTAATAGGAATAAGGACACTAACACCCTAAGTTTCTAATAGTATTGTGCATAAGCACCTATATTTTCTTGGATACTTGTGTTAGTGAGGACATTCAATTTGTCCATTATTTATCACAGTTTATTTATTGTGATATAACTTTTTATTTTTCTACAAAAGTAAATTTTAGTAGATTAGTACTTTTTATCTAGTTTACCAATTTATACATTTGATGAATTAATTAAATCATTTAATTTATCCCACTATTTTATTAGATTCTAAGAACCCTCTATGATATAATTGGAATACTCTATTTCTTGAGTATTCTAGTGGCAAAGATCCTTGAACCACCCCTCACAGTCTACAAGCTTTGGCTACGCTACTACTTAGAGGGTTCAAGGTAGGATTTTGGCTAGCCAACCGCATGAACTCACAGTTTCTTGATCTCTTGAGTGAAGTCTCAGCTTCTAGAATCGTTACTTGATATACTCAACACTTGTATCTAAAATTTCCAAAAGCTAGATGTAGTTATTTCTTTGCTATAATTTTAGTTAAGTCAACCCACCACTCTCATAAGAATGCCCCAGTAGTAAGAGGCACCCTCATCTTTGGCATGACCGACACCCCAAACAACCAGTTTTTTTCCAAATTCTAATGATGGAAGGTTGTTTATACTTAATATTTCTTTGAGGGTTTTATTATTTTTAATGTGATGAAAGAAATAATTTTCTATTTTTTAGCACATGCTATGTGATCGCACTCAAAATTGACCATGCATGAAATAGAAAAATTTATCGCGTCACAGGTTCATTTTATCGGTGCATTCTTGTTTATTATTACTCTTTGTGTTCATGCATTAACTCGTATACACAAAAATATTAAACCATGAAAAAAATAAAATGATGACCTGATCATGAGTGGTACTAATGGTTGATCCGTTGAGGGAATACCAGACCAACCTAGACCGTAGGAGTAATACCTTGAGTCATGACGCTTGTGACTCAAATTGAAGCACCTGTTCATCCAATGCATAATCTCTTGTCTGCTGCATCTCCATAACTAAGTGCGAAGTGTGTCACTTGTTATCTCATCATTATACAAAAATATTCAGATGCAGGCGAGGGGAACTGGGAGTATAAAATACAATTCTGAGAATGGTCACACATGACCATATACATATAACGACTTTGTGATGACATACATATCACCTTTTATTTAACTAATTATTACAAACAAGCATGCAATAATTAATTAAATAAATTAAATAAATAAACATGCACTAGACATGAAATGGTCGGTCCACGACTCATAACTAGTCAATACACATTAACTCGCATATTTTAATAAATAAAAAAATAAAATTAAACTTTCATTAAATATTTATTGAGGGAATTATAATTGAATTAAAAATTCACTCACATTTTTAATTCAATATTTACGTCGTTCGGTCCTGATTAATTAATTTAATTTTAAAACAAAAAATTAAGTTAATTAATTAATATAATTAAACACCAAATTAAATTAATTTAAGAAAAAATAATAATTTAACCAAAAAATAATATTTAATTAATTTAATTATCAACTTAAAATATATTAATTATTTTAATTAATTTTTTATTAAATTAAAACTATCTGGGCCGCAAAAAACCCCGGACATGGCCTGTGTGGGTCGGTCCAAATCCGTGCAAGCCCATTTAGTGCTGTACATAATCCGTGTAGGGGAAAACTGAGCTGGGAAGGTTCACCTAAGCCCATTCCTGGTTGGGTCGACCCGTCCAGTCTCATTTTTCTGGCCTGATTAGATTCAATTGGACCCGAACCAAAAGTTACCGGATGGCCGCGATGGTTTTAATCCAGACAGGGGATGTCCGACTACTGGATCTGACGGAGGTGGCCATCTCAGCTACTAGCAGCAGTGAATCGAGTGTCATGGTAGGGAAGTCAGCTTGCAGTTGGAGGAAACAGCAGGACGAGTCGGGCAGACGACCGACTGAAATAGCGGAGCCGCTCAATCCTGATGGTGAGGCACTGCAGGACGTAGGTGGGCTGCGGTTGTCCAACCTCACTGGATCTGGCCTCGGGAGCTCTGTCCAGCTAGAGGGCAGCGCCGAAGGGTAGTCTAGGTAGAAGGGGCTGTCATGATCGGGTTCGCCTGGTGGAAGAGGGCGTCACGTGAGCTGACAAGGAGATCTGACGAGTCGCTCAAGGAGGAGAAGGGTGGACCCATATAGGTCAACTAGTTTCAGTCCGGTAAGGCACTGGTCTCACACTAGTCAGGTTAAGGGAGACGCACCGACCGACTCAGCATGGGGTGTTGCGGGTCTTAGTGGCACTGACCAAAGCAGGGAGGTAGAAGGCACTAGCTAGGAGGAGGGGTGCCAATATCTACATGGTGAGGAGGGTGCGGCCAGGGCGGGCTACCACAGAGGAGGATCCGGCTAGCTGGGGCCTGCGTGTGGGAGAAGACAGGAGGGGAGGGGCCCTCCTCTTGGGAAACACCTTCTTTTGGACCAGAACCACCGCCCCTTTACTTTTTTTCCGCACGTTTTTTTGTTTGCTCACTAATTCCACACTCAAATTTCCATGTTTGTTTAATATGGTAGTTTTCAAAAATCCTAATCAATCAAGCTATTATATTATTAATTAATTAATAAAAATCCACCAAATAATTTCAAGTTTAATAACCATAGTACAAATGAATCCGATTTCAAAACTTTGGATGGCTGCAGAATGACCATCCGATGTCCGATTTTGATTTTGCCTACAGTGTTGGAACCATAACAATGCCCTTTATGATATTTAATTAAAATTTAATTTTTATTTGGCTTAGAATTTTTCACGTGTCACTTTGATACTACTCATTGGAACTAGGCACGCAACAGAAGCCCCAAAAATGAGATTTTAAAATTTTTCACTGTCATTCGACATGAACTTGTCGATGTCGATGAATGATAGTCCAATTTAGGCTGAGGATCCCACATGAAGAGTTTTAAACACAAAATTAAAATCGATAAATACCCGAATTAAATCTGAATCCATGCACAACGTCTGCTCATCATTGTCGATCACTACTCAAAGAATCCGAAGATGAATTTCTATAGGCCATCCACTTGTGATTCAAAAATCCATGAGAGCACAGATTGTCGAAATACAGGTGCTAGTGCGGAGTTACAACGATGCCTTCGACACTTTGAAGATCACCACATCGCTCTACTTGTGTTTCCTGAGAGATAGATCGACCCGAGCTTTTTATATCTAGAGCCTCTCTCTCTAGAACACGAGAGAGAGGAGAGGGGAGGGAAATCCCATGAATAGTCTCTGGTGGGAGGCTCTCCTTTTCTATATATAATGTGTAATTAAAATACCCAATATTGCCTCTCCAGCCCCTGAATACTTAATGCACTATAAATGACATGTTATGACTACTAATCTGAGTCATAAATATTATTATCAATTTCCTAAAATATATTAAATATATTACATGATAATAAATGAGTCTTTAACTCAACTCGTCATTCCCACATATATTAATTGAACCTTGAATATTTTAATATTCATTCAAATAATATTTCTCATGTATTTAATTAAAAACTTTTAAATACGTTTAATAAATAAATTCGATGCTCATTATTTGTAACTTTAATAATATGAATTTATTTATTTTATTGGTGACCATATCTCTTTAGAAAAATACCGGATGCTAGTGGTGGGTCCTACCATGTCCAAAACTCCTATTCAATTGAATATTGTAGATTATTGAA
This sequence comes from Viscum album, assembly GCA_963277665.1. NCBI lineage: Eukaryota > Viridiplantae > Streptophyta > Magnoliopsida > Santalales > Viscaceae > Viscum > Viscum album. The sequence continues at coordinate 58,845,951 of OY728125.1, forward strand.
TACACTATTGTGTGTGACCCTTATCTCAATAGAAGTTAATAGTATTCAAAGACCAAGAGTGAGATCTAGCAACCCATCATGATCCCTAAAGAGATAAGGATTGTCACAACAATGACAACCAACCTATGAACACATATTGTGTAATATGATATCTTTGTATTTAAATATCTTATAAAGTAGGACACACACCTATGTCATTGTACTTTTCTTGCTTTATTGTTTGTTGATCCCATTGGATGGATTTACCCTCGATTGCCATGGACATGGTATTATGAAGGTACTAACATCCTTATCACCATGGATGGAGATATATAACTTCCTTCACTTGGAAGTGACAAATACTTTCTTAACCATTCAACCAACATCATGTCACCAATGATGCATCCAACACAAACTAACTCTCCATGATTTCAATATCATGGTTTCCATCTTGCATCAAAGTACACAATCAAATGGAATACATTGGTAATGATCTCAAGTCAGGAGACCATTACACATGATGTAGATAGGAACATCCAATGACACCCGAAACATGTGGGTTTCTATTGGCAGGTATGTACTCATGATCTCACTACTAGATATCATCAAGTGTGAACTTTATGAGAATAAGTCTCAATGCTTATGAGACCCCAACACCTGACAATCAAACATCTACTATTTCCGGTTAGTAATATATATCTAGACCATATGGAATTTGTTTAAGATTAATATCATAGTGTCTTGAGGTTTTCATTATAGAATGAGATCTTCTATAGCCTTTTGATATGAAAATTAATCTATGGACATTACCATTTAAATAATGGGTGAAGAATAGTCTTCACTATAATAGTAAGCAAACATCATTTATAGCTAACTGTATACATGATATGGTAATCAAAAGTACTGAATAGTTGGGTCTAGGGAACTCACTATTCCAACAAAGGAATGGTGTGGGGATTACATGTAGAATTTACCTAGGGTAGGAGGTTAATCCCACAATGAGGGAGGGTTGTGTGGGGATCAAAAAATGGAAGCTATCTAGCGTTGGAATTTTTATACCGTGGTGGGGGAGGAGATGGATTCCCATTTTGATCATACATGGTGTATCCTATGTTCATCACATAGGATAAATCTATAGTTTAACATCATGTGTTGAGGATATTGTCATGTAATTTAATGTTATATGATTAGTACTTGGAGCTAGTTAGTTTTACATCTTGTAGCTCAGACTTGGATGGGGCTTACACCCTAAGGGGGATCATGTTAAGGTGAGAGGAAGATTTGGAAAAAGGGACTCTCTACCGAGATATGTAATCCATTTCCATTGGTGATTCCACTCTTAAGGATTACGTGTCTAATACTCATGTTCCTCTAGGTGGGGGATGGTGTAAAAACTTAAATAGAGGAGTAAAAATAAGGGGGTCCGACGTTAGGGTGACTATACTTAGTAGAAAAAGGAATTAGGTATCTATGATTAGGAGATATTGGTTGGGTAATGGAACAATACTCACTTAAATCCAAGTGGGTAGACATAAGGGTAAGTGGTACCAGTCACATGGGGACTTGGGGTGTGGTTGAACCGGTCTTGGATTAGTATGTGGGCCCTGGGATCTCAACTTTCATGAAAGTATATTGGATGAAAGGAGGAACCATAAGGAGGCATAGAGGATGGGTTTAGAGAAAGTTAGGGTTTTAAAAAAGTTTGGTTCTTCATGAAGGTCGATGGTATGGTAGAGTTTATGAGTCTCGTGAAAGAATATGTTTCGTGAAATAAGGTGACCCTACCTTAGAGTGGAGTCTTGATTTCCATGGGGTTGGTTTCATGAAGGATAATTATCTCACGAAACCCTAAGTTCCATAAAGGTATTTCTTTTTATATGAAGGCCGTAGAACTTAAAAAAAGGTATTTCCACTATGGGTTCAGGTTCTCAAAAACCCATGGGAGGTATTTTAATGAAAGATGGATACCTTTAGAATTCCATCTCCTCTTTCACTCAAGAAGCTTCCGAGTTTCATGAATTCAGATCTTTTCTCAGAAGGCGAATGGTCACGCCCCCCTAAATGTATGACGTAGGGGTATTTATAGGGATAGGGGATTCAATGGAATTGGTTTTGTGAAAGATAGGGGATTTTGTGAAAGATTATGAGCTTTAAGAACTAAAGAGTTTCTACGAACCAAGGCTATGCTGAACAGGTTACTACCTCAGCTCCATGTGGATGAGGAATTCTGTGAAATAGAGATATGTGAATCAGACTTATGTTGCATGGAGTTTACCATCAATTTTTCATGTGACTGATGACTTCTATGATCTATATCCATTCGGTAAGGCTTATACCTTTATGAATCCAACCCCTTAAGTGGATCTTTGAGATGTTTTGTCCCGAATTCTCTTCAATCCATGCGTTTCTTCCTCAAAATCTCCCATGAATTCATATTTTAGTGTCAACAAATGCTCTCCCTTATAATCGAATCCAATGAGGGAGAGGAGGTTAGATTCTGAAAGAAAACTGCGAAAACATTTCACTTATAAATCCTTATTCACAAAACTCAGTCTGACTATAGGCTTATAAATAGGGGTGGGGCTTACTTTGGGGACCATGATCTATTCATGAAAGATAGGCTAGTGATATATTTTCATGAAACTCAAGGCCTTCATGAGATTTTTGTGATTTTGATCCTCACCTCTTGAAAAAATCATCTCTTCTACGAACAATGGTTATGTGAACATACTTTCATAAATAGATTTCTACAAACCAAATACCGAAAACTCAACCTTTGTGAGCAAACCTTTACGAAATGACCTTAGTGAATTAGATTCTAAAAACATTTAATGTCTTGAAAAATGGATGTTGAGGGTTCTCAATCTTTTTCTAAATGATGAAGTGGGATGGATGGAAACCTCATAATCAGGGATAGATTCCAAGATGATTCAAACTATGATACACTCGCTACACTACTAATGGAGGATCAATAGGAATACATTATATTTAAGAGGCTACCGCTATATAGTTTTGGGTTCAGGGAAGATGTGTTCATTCCTAGTGCCGAACGGGATGAGACTTACAACTAGTTTAGAAGCACGCCTGAATAGCACCAGTGGCACATGGATATTGGGGGACACATCATGAGGGACCATGCATCTCTTACTATGAAAACCTCATGGAACCATGTGAACAACGTTAACACTGAGGAATTGGAGTCTAAGGTGTATCCCTCTTAGAATGATTCTCAAGGTGAGTTTGACTAACCATATCAAATACTAGATCAAGGAATGGGACCTACACCAAGGTGACAACTTCATGGAAAAATGACCCCAGGCATACTGGGTATGTCGGCCCTATTATGAATTTGAAGCAGATAGGAAGTAGGTTGGAATTTATGAGGCAACATGTTCCTCATATCCCCAACTATACCATTACTTGGAAATTATTATAGACCTCTTGAGAAGGTGGTCACTAGGGACCAATAGATTCCATCTACACCATGGGGAGGTTAGCATCATCTTGTGGGATCTCAAATATATTACTGAGATCCCAATTTGAGGGGCCATGTATGATGAATTACTCCCCACAGATAATGTTTGGGAGGACTAGGAGAAGATTCTATCCATAGAAAGGGTCTTACCATGATTGGAGTAGGGGAAAAGTGAACACAAACCAGTGATGGAGGACATCACTTTCAAGTAATGGTTTGAGTATTTTCTTAACGAACCAGCGAACATGCTACCAGGGAGGCCACACCAATGCCCTATGTTTTTCCAGTGAGGTAAGGAGCACTCATACTAGAGGATCCTAGAATAAAGTGAATGATAGTTGTGGGGATACAATGTAAATCTATAGGCTCTTATGGTTAGGATAATAGGGTTTATCACCATGTCGATCTATGAGTGGATTCTATCAGTGTGGTATGCACACATGGGGGTGCATTCAAGAACCGTCATCATGGATTTGATTCCAGAGATGGGGAAACACATCAAAATAGTAGTCTGTATATTATAAAATATGTATAAAGTGCTCTACTATATCTGATAGGGGAAGACACCCTTCTGTGTATGTAAGCCCTTCCACTTACAATATGGTAAGGTTTCTACACATATGGGGGGATATGAATATACAAACCCAATATACCCACCTAGAATATACTTCCCTCCATCGATCTTGAAAATTTTTGGGAGTATCCCCCTCAACTTGGGATTTGTGGATGTACTGGATAGGGCTGAGCTTGTGGAAAACTTCATCTTCTACCTATTTACTATCATTATAGGAATGGTGGTTGACAGTGGTATAAGGAGAATAAAACAACAATCGCACCTTCTTGACTTTTGAGGCAGGGTACTGATGGAGAGGGTGGAATTAAAGGTGATATGGGAGCCATACAACCAACATTGCTTCATGAATAAGTTCCAATGCCTCCAGCGGCTCACCCACTGGGTATACACAAGGGTGAATAGTGAAAATCAACTCTCGGTCCTCAGGAAGATATGGAACATCTTTGAATATTCCCTAATATGGGATAGGTCATATCCTAGGGACATGCTCAGGTGGATAACCAATCAATACAATAAGAAATAAGGGATTACACGACCATGGGGTTGAGGGAAAGTAGGGTACACCGTGGAGGAAGGGTCGATCCTGTGGGTGGAGCAGTAACTCTAGAGCCGACAATTCCCGGTCTTACAAAGGCGGAATTCATGGAGAGGGGAGAAACAAAAGGCTCAATGCTAATGGGTAAGTATCTTCAGGAGGAAGGTGAAACCTCTAGGGTATTCCTGAGGGCACACATCCAAGGCATAGGGAAGCGACTACACTACCCAAATATTCCCAATGATGATGTTTTTCCTGATGCTTAGGAGATTTGAGGAATCCATAGACAAATCACCACTCTCCATGGGATATAGAAGTGCCTCAATATATATGAGATACTCTTCAATGGGTTAGATTATGAAAGGGTAGGATTCCATGTCCTTCAAGCTGAGGTGGTTTAATACATGATGAAGTTGGAGGACTTGGTCAACTCCCAGGGAACTACATGTCCCCTAACCAGCCATGTGAAGGTGTTTCTGAGCTTGAACTCATCTCCAGATCTCTCAAAAAGTGATCTAGCTATGATAAATACTATGTAAAAGGGGTCCAATGAGGATTAATGGGGAATAGATTCCTATTGTTAATCTCCCAAGGATGGAGGTCCTTCTGTCGATTATGTAAATCCTATGATTTTGTGTTCCTTGAATGTAACCCATCCTTTAGAATAACTACCTAAATCCATTTTAACTTGTATGGAAATAGATGAGCATGATGGAGGGGGTGGTTTATGATAAACCTTTGACATATTTTGATGGAGCCCCAAACCTTGAGGGGGTGAGCATGAGGTCTCTCTCATATGTTATAGACACAGATGGCTAACCTCTGGTTGAAGTGGTTTATAAAACTGAGGATATGACTACTGGTGGATCACTATTTCTATGGTTATTTCCCATGAACATTTCTAAGCTTATCATTAGTACATATCGATCTTTTAAGTATTTTCCCCTAATCACCTTTTCCATAATGTTTTTCCATTCATAAGTCACACTTGGCTAACCTTATGCAGTTCCAACTATGTTTAGGTCTTATCCAGTTGTAGTGATGATCGATCATGGAGTAGTAGTAGTGGATGAGGATAAACATTCTCTAAAGGTGGTTTAAGATGTGTAGTGGTTGATCCTTATATAGAAGTTCCATAGGAGGTGTATGTTGGATCCAAAGCCTCAATGGATGAGGCAAAAATCGTGTCAGTAACCGAGATGGTTAGGGAGGACATAATAACTACACCTATCCTAAAAGGATTGTTGGTCGAATTTTCTAAAGATGAGGACTCAATGAAGGTGTTCAATATCATGAAACCGATAGAGGTGGTCTAGGAGGCTATGGTGGTTTATCCCACCTTGTAGATTCTATAGGAGGTATCTAGGGTTCCTACTATAGGCAAGGGGTTTGGTAAGGACATATTTTCCTTGGACCTGTGGTTCATCCCACTCAAGGAACTTCCTATATATTACTCAGACACTGAAGAGTTAGAGGTCTTCCCCCAGTATGACCCTTCACCTCCTAAGGAATTAAAGGATTTTGTATCAGATGTTTCCAAAGAGAATTGAGTCATCCAACATAAGGAGTGTGTATAATTTCATCACTCTCACTATAATGGATGATCTAATAAACCAATTCGGGTATCTCCTCCATTGGTTAGTTAGAATGTTGATAAGTGGGGTATATTCTAAAGGCCTCTATACACTATCTCTGGACTTTCTCATTGAGTAGGAGGATTTCTAGTGGAAGGAGTTTGATGTCTCCAGGAAAAATAAGAATGCTATAGGAACTCATGCTCTATAGGGAGATAATGAGGATATCACTCACCTAGAAGGGAAGGCAGAGAGAATGTGTCCATCTTCACTACTCAAGTAGAGATCATCATCCAATTGAGGGATCAATTGGTGGAGGTTGAGGATAAGGTAGCAAAGGAATATTTTTTTGGTGTCTGAGTGCCAGGATGAGAATGATCCGGTGTGAATAAGTTCCAAATAAGTTTACCCTATCACTGAGGAGGAGGTATCTGACCTGCATTCTAGAAGTAGAATCTAGAGGCTACTCAATAGAGGCTGGATGAGTTCGATCACTCGGGTCGATCCTTAGGTAAATTTATCTTATCCTGAAATAAAGGAGAGGCTCCAACATGTGTATAAACCTCCTAAAATTTGGATGACTTATTTTAAATTCCTTATGGGATTTAAGAATATTTATTTTTTACTACATCTCTAATAATATTAACAAGGAACCCAATAATTAATCCCCAGTCCCACGTAAGTCATGATCGGTGAAGGAAATAAAGGAAAAATAGACTATTTCTCATTTATATGAGAGTAATATACAATGTTATAACACTTGGGGATTGAAAATGTTTATTGACCACCAAGAGTGTCCTGATTGAGAATGCTTTAGTAGTAGAGTGGGACTCTATACACAATTTACATGCTTTCTTAATACACATAGTTTACAAATGAGATAATTCTAGGGGAATTGAATTATACCCGAACAAAGGGGGGGATGAAGAGTGTGAATAGAGACACCAAATATCTAGAACACAAAGGGGTTGGTGTGATGATGTAGGATAACTGCTGAGCATGTTCCAAATGCATATTACATTGTTTTTTTATGACGATGGGAACAAACAAATGAGGGTTGACCACTAACCATGTTGAAAACATGATACATATATAAAAATGTTGGTATAAGTCTTTCTGGGTGTGTACCTAGGATAGTAGGTGAGCCAATATATCTGGGAACCATTTCCGTTAGGGGTGTCCATTCAGACTTAGAGCATGATGTGAGCCAAATCAAGGAGGGCACCGAGTGTGGGGATGAACTGATGGAAAGTTAAAATGGATTTTAACACTCTTATAAATACTCCATCATGGATTTTAACACATTGGTTAGGCATATCGATCCAAAAATAGGTTTGAATCATATTCCAAGGGAAGCATCGTCTTGGGTGCTGAGCGACTGTCAAGGAATATGAACAATGTATTAAGTGACTAGCACCGAATGGGGAAATAGGATTCTTAGGTGAGAGCCTGAAATGCTTCATAGTTTTATATCATGCTATGAAGATAATGGATGAGTAGTTTAATGTCATATGGTGAGGATGATTTACGCACAGTTTAACATCATACAGTGAGGATGATGTATTAGACTGTTTAATGTCATGTGATTGGGAAGTTCATAACATAGTTTATCTTCTTGTGCATAAGGCCCCAACCTTAAACATTACTTACTCTTGAGTAAGTCAATAATTTGACTTTATTTCACATCGAAGTTATTTTTAAGTTAAGAGATTTAGAGAATTATTTCATAACTTATAAATAACATCTTGAATATTACAAGTAGACACTTCTACTCACTATCCATGTTTTTCATAAAAAAACTCTTTAAAAAGAAACATGGAATCGTTTCATTTTTTAATAGCATAACATTTTCTTGATCCCATCCTTGACTCGATTATTCATTATGTCCTTTGAAAAACATTTCAAAACCTAGGATGAGCATAAAAATCTCAGTAAGGGATACATAATGAAAGAAAACTGTTATTCTTGGGATAACATGAAAACCAAGAATACTTTATCATAAGTAATAATTTTCACCTTTAAGAAGTAGTAAATATACTTCACTAAATATAAGCTCATTTCATACCCTTTTTGTAACCAAAAGATTACCATAAATCCCATATAAAGCAACATATACCATATAAAGGTAACTTGGGACATAAACATACTTAAATGGAATAACCATACAGTCGGCTTCCACACATATCACTAAATAGAATAGCCACACGACCAAATTCCATAACCAATGCATTGGAGGTTATAACGTAACCATCCATCCTTGGTTTATCAAAGAACCACCCTTCATTTGGTTTATCACGTAACCACCCGCCATTGGTTTATCACGTAACCACCCGTCAAATGTACAAGTGTCATTATATAATCATAACACATAAAATATTGTAAATATCAACATTTCACTAATAAAATTTCATTTTCAATCACAAGAAATCATTTCAAGATATTTAAATATTCAACTCATATCTAAAACCATTCAAAACATTTATTAAAGGGAATTTTGAATCAAAGTGTCCCATACCAATTTGAAAATTTTAAAATAAATTATCATTTTAAAATATTAAAGTCCACATAAATAAATTCTTAAAAACCATTTTGAAAAAATAGATAAGAAATAAAAGTTTTTAGATGAATAAATCTTTAAAACATTTAAAACGATATTCTAGTTAAAGAGACCCTTACCACTTGAGAAACACTTGAATAAAAATAATTAATGAATAAAATTAAATAGTACTTCAAATATAATTAGAATATACTAATTAATGATATAAATATTCAAAATGGTTTTATATACACATTATAGGATAAAAAATGTGCATGAAAATAAGATACACCCCAATGAAAGGAGATTGAGATGAAATCCCTTACCTAGCGTCCGACTCGTCACGTATGTTCCTTATTATTCCTAAATAATAAAATTAAGTTGATTTATACTTGGTTCTGAACCTTTATAAAGTTTAGTATTCCTTTTATATCACTTATTACCATGTTATAAAAATTACATAATTATTTAAGTTAATATCGGTCATTTTGTCGATATTCGGTATTTGAGTCGAAAATGAAATTGTTATAATTACAAATTGTCTATGTGGTCAAAATTCCATTTTCTACAAAATAGTATTCATGATTTAAATATCATATATATCTAGTATATATTTATTTATAATGGTCCATAACATTTATGGATAATAAATGAAATGCACTGTTTATGGAGACGGTAAGACGTACGTACACATGAACGCTACTTTCATTTATTTGTCATATTAAAGAAATGAAAACTAAATGATACATAGGTATATTATAATTATATTATAATATAATATGATATATATGTTACATAATTTCATTAAATCCATACTTTATACATTCCATGTATTGAATGATCGAGTCATATCACTTTGAGGGGGCGGTAGTCCGCACTTCCTCAAATGAAATTATCATATTTACACATCATAAAAATCATAAAGGTATGTTTGTAAATAAAAATTACAGTATAATAGAGACAATATAATTATAATATATATCATATATAAATACATTTCTATCATAATGATCACCATGAGAGGTGGTAGGAGAATATCGAAGAATCATCATTTCGTGAGGCAACAGTTCGTCGTACACAGAAACAATATGTTCGTATCCATTAGATGGAGGTGTGTGTAAGTGTAGTTAGAATACTTCTCATAAAAAATAATAGTATATTTGGGACACTGATGTTGTTTTATAATCAAATAATAATAATATAATAAAGAGTTAAGAAGAAAAATAATGGAAATGAACTTCAGAGAAGACGCTACCTCTAAAACGTGTAACTCCCTTTGATTTGAGTCAAAAGACTTTTTTGAATTGCCTTCTACATAAGGTAAGGATTCTATGAGGAAGGGAGGGATTTTGGGGGATTATTTGGGCAGAATTTGGATGATAAAAGGGTCTTTAGAGGTGTAATTAAATGGGTAGAGTTGATTCCCTTTTATAAGAGGGAGGAGGGGCACTTTAGGAAGGTATTGAAATATTATTTTATTATAAAATGGTTTTCAGTTTCAAATGGTCCCAAAGTCATTTATTTAAAATATATGATGTTTTTGGGTATAAAACCACTCAACCAATAGGTTTTAGACAAGTCTAGGTCACAAATATAACCTTATCTTTTTTCTTTAACCCTTAGTTAACTAATTTAACTCTTACCATGTCTTTTTGTATATTCATACTATATGGTTAATATAATTACAATAAAATGGAAATAGAACCTCAAGTGGTTCATTAATGACATGTTAAATATTATTTAAGTCATTTGTCTGAATCATATATTTTTAGTACTATTATATCATTTAATATAATAGTATTGGTTTTAAAAACTTATTTATGTCATTTTTTATACTATTCATATCATGACTTTTTAAAAATCCATAAAAACTTGATTATTTTGAAAAAACTTCGTTAATTAAAATATGACAATTCATAATCATACATAAAATTCTTGTATGGCATATAAAATTTTAAAATTAATTTATTTTAATATTTATAATATCATTTATTTAAATCATTCATTAATAAGGTAATCACTATATCATCATTGTCTCATAAATATATTTATTTAGTTGATGTATATAAATTATAAATAAAATACCACGATGTATGAAATATTTTTTATCTTTATAATAACTATTTATATTCAAATATATCACTTATATAACCCTATATAAAAATTTTTTTAGTAAAAGATACATGTTTATGTTATATTTTTCTTTACTTTAAATTAATTAATATAACATGTCATTATCAATCCCAATTGGATCCATGGGGTCCCAAAATCGACCCAAGGATTCCAATGGCCGTAAATATCTCATAAAATTGGATTAGTATACATATTAGGGTAGTTTAATATTATTAAAATATTATTTTTTACCCTTTACCAGATTTATCCTTTAACCATGGTAAATAAAATAATCACTGAAGTTACTATTCATAATGTCTAAAATTAAAAGGTTCCTATTTACATAATTTGTAACTCCTTATTCTAAATATGGAATCCATTTTTCCAAATTCAAAACACATAATGGTAAAAAATCAATTTAAAATTAATTCTCATTGTCAAAACCAAAAAGATGGTTTTTAAAAAGTAATAACTATCAAACAATTGACCTGTATTTATATACAATTTAAAAGTGAAATTACTTAAAATGACCATAATTGAATTAAATGATAAAAAATTAATCCAATTATACTTTAAAACCAATTAAAATAATAATATAACCATATAAATAAATTAGATTAGAAGACAATTTTGAATTAAAATGCAGTATTTTTCACTATTCATAAAAATATGAATTTTATCATAAAATACCAAAATTTCATCCAAAGTAAATTTTGATGTTCCACTTATAAATAAGAAATTTACTTTGTCAAATTTAACATATAAAAGTGACAAAAACTATATTTAAAAATGCTTTGCTATCAAAATGCGGTAAACTGACCTTTTTAAAACTATTAGAGTATTTCATGCTTAAAATTGGATTCATTCTCATTTTAAGCCTCTAAAATTTATTGGATAATTGTAAAACATTTAAAAAAATTCTATGATCATATTTTAGTTAGTTCTATTCAATACCACCAATATAATGACTTGGTGTTAACGACCATTTAAAATAATAATAATATTATTGTATTATTTTTCAGTATAACTCAATGTTGTGTGCAACATAAGATTTCAAAGAAACCCATTATTGCATGTTGAATAAATTATCAAAAAAGTGTTCTTTTAACATAAAATTAATATTTTATTCATAAATATTAATAGATATGAAAATTTATTATTCTATAAATACCTAGGTCATTACATTGTGACTAGGACATGTGGACCAATGAAAATAAAACCCGCACAACCAATGTAGTGTGGTGAATAAGAGGGAAACTCAATAGAGGTACTCCCTAAAGGGGATTTTGAGGAAAAGGGGGCTTAAAATTTGGATCTAACTCTTTCCTAAAATAATGGTTCTATCAAGAACAACTAGGTTTTTTCTGGGGTCCATAGTGGGTCCCTATTGTCCTTGAACCTATTTATTTTTATCCCATTATTTTTCCCAAGTCACATGAGTGAAATGGTAAGGAGATTATGACTCTTTCTCAGGTTTCCCCAATGATTTTTCAACCTGACATACATTTGTACCTATTTCTTTTGGTAGTTTAAGGTCATACCAGTCTGACCAATAAGTTGAAAATATTTTACGTTCATAATTCCCAAACCAAAAGGTTGAAAATAGTTTAAGGTAATAATGATCATACCATGAATCCTAGTTTAATTTCATAGATATTAGACCATGGTGCTGCAATTAGTTTAAGGTCTTAATTCTTGGACCTAAGGGACTCCCCCTAGAAAGGTTTTTATGATTCGGAGGGTTCAAAACTAATGGAAATGGTGTGCCTTAGAGGCCATTAGCCAAGAAAAAGAATATGAGGTGAGTCACACATAGTTTAAGGCTGTGATTCTTGAACCACAGGGTTGTGTGTCCCAAAGGGATGTGTGTGGCATAGGGGATATGTAACCCAATTTGAATGAGGATCTTAAGAGTCCCTTACACACAAAACATCTTGGAGAAATATTTCTCATAGTTTAAGGTCATGATGCTCAGAAATGGGATCCTAATTTAAGTTCATAGAGTTTGGAATACAAGGTTAATGCCCTAAAAGAACACGTGTATCCCAATAGAATGGAAAACCAATGTAAATTGGGGGAAAAGGAGGTCCTAAACCACATGACACATTCCTAGGGTGACTTACACACAATTTAAAGTCAAGATTATTAGACTTGGTATCCTAGTTTAAGGTCGTAGAGTTTGGAAGAAGAGGTCTCAAATAGTTTAGAGGTCATAATGCTTGGACTATAGGGGATAACATCTTAAATTAGTGTAAATGGAATGAAAGGGAGGTGAACTGACATTAATTGAGGGATGAGATGGCCTAATGCCAAATGACACATTCCCAAGAGGAATTTCACCTAGTTTAACGTCATGATTTTTAGACTTGTGATCTTAGTTTGAGGTCATAGAGTTCATACTAAAAGGTACCCATGTGTCTGAACCTTTCTTGAGGAAAAATACCTTCCTAAATCCTAAGCCTGTATGAGACATGCTCGATGAAAGAAATAAGGATCAGTATGGAGTCCCTGTTGTTTGTAGGGAAGAACTCAACAAGGGGAAAAAGTGAATGACTTAAGGAAACCTCATAAATGTAGACCGTGACTTTAAAGACCTACATAGTGAACAGGGGATGGCCTATGGATAGGTAATAATTATTTACCATGTTCCAAACATAGGTTTTACATCTGTTTCAATTTTGGATGGGGTGAAAAAATACGGGATCGAACATTGAAATTTTTTGAAATATGGGAGGTGACATATATTACCAAGCATACTTCTAGCATGATCACTGGACAATAGGTGATCTAATGTGGCCATGAATCATTATTGTTAGGGAAACTGTTTATATCGGGATGATGATGGTTATCCAAATTGAAGAAAACATGAACCTTGAAAGTGGAAGTGGGAATGTCCTAGAGGAAATTATGAGTGTCCTAGGAGCAATTATGCCATGCCCTTGAACACACTGGATGATCATGACTGTAGATAAGTATCAATCCTAGACTAAAAGTGGGGAAACCCTAAAATGGGTTGATGGTAGGGTTGGATCTAGAATTTGATATCCAAGTGACAATATGTATCCCATGAGAATGGGAATCACGCCATACATAGTTCTGGAAAGTGGTGTGCTGGGATAACAACACCAGAGGGGTGAATTTATCTCTACTGAATATATTGAATCATACCATATTTCTCATATGAATCCTCCTATGTTTGTTACATAGGTAAAGACTAAAATTTTAAATCATGCACCAATGATAATGGTTCGATTATCCCATACTTGTCATATGAGGCATCCCAGTTTTATATGGGGTAAGGCTATAGTTTATAATCATGTGCTAGGAAGTTGTTTTTTGATCATCCCATAATTTTAGTATGAGTCACCCCAGTTTTATATGGGGTAAGTCTATGGTTTAATGTTGTGTACTAAATATTTTCAGATTTTTAGTTTAAATTCACATGACTCAAACTATGGTTGCTGCTAGTTTAAGGTTATAGAGCTTAGAACATTAGGGTAAATACTAATTTAAGGTAATAGAGCTTGGAACAATGGGTGTGTGTTTCCTAAGGAGTCCTGTGTGGAATGAAAGAGTGATAACCTATATTGAAATGAGTGACAAAGATACCCTATTTTACACAAAACTTGAAAAACCGTACCCAATTCATCATCATGATGTTGGGGGAGAAAAGACCCCTTAATGAGTCGATGAAGGGGGATAGACCCATGATATGATATCTGGGTATCACTACATATATCATGGGAATGAGAATCAATCCACATGTAGTTATATATTGTGGCATGTTAGAAGATTGACATTGGATGGACAATCCTCTCAAGCGAGAATGTGATGAAAAAGATAAGGGGAATTGGCTTGTTGAAACACCAAGGGTGAAGAAAACTATTTAAATATGGGACCACAAAGAGTCCAGATTCACATAGTTTAGGGTCATAATACTTGGAATATGAGTAGGTACTTTGGGTGATGCATGGAAGTAAAAACTCAAGGATAAGAAGGATCCAAGGAGGCATTACACCACACAAAACAATCCTTAAACTAGTTTTACACAATTTAAGGTCATAAGGTTTAGACCATAGGGGATGCCCTAAAATAGGTTGGTATTGAGGTTGTTCCTAAATACTGGTGGTCTAGGTATCAATATGTATCCCATGGGGAATGATAATAAAGCTACACATAGTTCTAGGAAATGACGTGATAGAATTCTAACACCGGGGGGGGGGGATGTCCTCTCTAGTGATTAAACTGGGTCATATCCTATTTATGATATGAGACACCCCTAATTTTTATAGGAAAAGGCTACAGTTTAACTTCTTATACTGAAGATGTTGGTTTGGTCATCCCATACTTGTCGTATGAGGAATCCTAGTTTTATATGAGGTAATGATATAGTTTAACATCATCTACTAAGGATGTTTGTTTGGTTCATCTCATCATTATCATATGAGGCATCCCAGTTTTAAATGTGATGAGACTATATTTTAACATCATTTTATGAGGATTCATGTGGGGATTATGTATTGATATGTCCATTATCCTTCCTCATGTTGGGACATAAGGTCATCTCGACCTGCTAATGGGTCAAGGAATATGATTAGGGATTATAACTAAAAGGGATTCCCAATGGAATTTGGGAGTGATAGTGCTACATGTAATGGACAGTTTTGTGATGAATCCATGGCAAGGATCAAGGATATAAGGTTTAGGAATCACTATATATCCCATGAGAATGGGAATCAAGCCACATATAGTTATAGAGATGCGGTATGGTAAAAGACCAAGACCAAGAATTGGATCAGGATTTCCTCTCTGATGAGGATGAGACATATGTTCTATAGTTTAAACATTATATAAAGGGATGATGGCTATGTAGACTAAGTTCATGCAATTAGGACCAATGGTAATTTGGAAGACAATTAAAATTCATTATGCTTAGACTATTTTAGTTTTTATTTCAAGGATGTTTTCATGTAACAAAAGAGGTAAAACATGACATGAATTGAGGGTGATGAAATCCCATGTTTCACATGAATATCCTGAAAAAAACTACACATAGTTTATGTTCATAATTATTGGACCATTAGTGAGGATATATGGAAAAATATTGGTGAAATTAACTTTCCTTCCCTTAGAGGTAGGGTTTATGATGAACTGGAATTTGGGCCCAAAGACAGGGGGTTTAGGCATAACTATGTATCCCATATAAATTAGAACCAAGACACATGTAGTTATACAAAATGACACGGTAAGAGGATGGTGTCAGAAGTGGGGGGATATCCTCTCCGATGAGGGAATTTAGGCATCACATGGTTTCCATGGGGATTCCCACATTTATTTCTTGGGTTAAGGCTACAATTTATCATTGTGTTCTAAGGATGTTGGTTGTAATCCCACACTTAGTATGTAACACATCCTATTTTTATGGAACATGGAGAGACTGTTGTTTAAAATCTTTCTATGAGGATGTTGGGATTTTTAGTTTAAATCTATAAAAATCATACTATGGATGCTAATAGTTTAATTTCACGGATCTCAGACCAAAGGGCCTGAAAATATTTTATGGTCATAATTTTTGGATTGAATGGGATTATGTTTGTTTAAGGTCATATAGATCAAACCCTGGTTTCTATAGTTTAAGATCTCATATATTTAACCCTGACTACTAGTTTTAGGTCATATAGTTTGGACCAATGGAAAATAATTTAATGTCATAATTCCTAGAGCATGGGTTTCACATGAAGTACTGCTTGATAAACTTCGTGTTGGTGGGAGGAGTGATACAATATCCATCCATAATGATTAAATAGTATGCTCCATTAGAATAAAAATTATGAATAATGTAAGGTCCTTCCCATTTGGGATCCAAATTTGATGGATTTTTCTTGGTATCATTGGTGTTCTAAGAGCTATTACCATGTCACCTTGGTGGAATGAGGAGAGGCGGACTTTGTTGTTGAATGCTCTCGCTATCTTGTTCTGGAGCCTATCTAAGTTATGAAAGGCCTAAAGATTGTTTTACTTAAGGGATTATAACTTATCTAGATGGACTTATTCAATTCTTTCTATCATATTTTGGCCATAAAAATATATTTTAAGGGATGAAAACTAAACCGAAATGGGTAAGATTGGCTCTGTTCAATAGACTAGAGATTTTGGGGTCACTTAGGTAGAATTTTGAGTTTTCATCCAATAGTCTGAAAGGGAATTAGAGTTCTTTTTTGGCCAAATATTTTTATTTTGGACCATAATTTTCTTCAAGATGTTAGATAGGGTTTTTTTTTGAATGCCTCAATCTACCCATTTTTCTATGTATGGTAGTGAGAAGTATGGTAGGACCATATTTTGTACTTCGCATACATTGTTTTAGCTTGGAAACCCTGAAGTTGGTACCATTTTCTATGTGAATAGTGTGAGGAAAAATAAATTTATTAATAATGTGGGTGATCATGAACTCAATCATGGACTAGGTTTTGACCTCCTTGAGGAGAACTGGTTCTTCTCATTTGGAAAAGAAGTCTGTTGTGATCAAAATCGACCTGTACTGTCGAGTTGTTATTGGTGGGTAGGGCCCCACACCATCAATTACCCATATTGAAAAGGTCCAATAGTACTTTATAGTGTGGAGAAGTTCTATAAGTTGATATAAAAAGTTATCATTAATCTGAAATGCATGAAACCTCTTCGAAAACTCAATGTAGTTTTAAACCATAGTGGGACAAAAGTATCCCAACCTCTGATTATGGTGGGATAGATTCCATCATTCTTGATGGGTGTCACCATATCTGTAATGGACCTCTTGAATAACCTAAGGCATCTCATATCCTTGGATTTAATATAGGATAATTCCATCAAACCCATGCTTGTAGAGGGTTTCTCAAGGTTAGACCCACTCTGGAGGGTAAAATACATTTCACGTTGGCAATTTCTTTCACACTTGGCTTAGTATGATGAGAGAATACCACATAAAAGATACTATATATGAAAATTTCCCAATTGGATGTTTTATTGCGTGCAAGGGGATCTTAGGTCCTTGGAATATATGTGCCAACAACCATTTGATATACCTATTGGTTTCGATCATTTGGGATAGCGAGGGAGATGACCCTCTGGTGCACCACATGAATGATTAGGTTATCTTGATTGGGTTTTCAAGATATGTGTCTGGACTTACTAAATAATAATCCCAACCATTATAGAACCAAGGTATTTGGGTCACCTTTGGCTAAGAAGGGAACTTGACCATGAGAGGAGGGGTATGTTCAAAAAAGCGCACTAGTTCTTGATTTTTGACAATATAGTCACCCTTTATCTGTTTGATGACTAGATCAAAGCATCGCTTCACATGTAAATAGGGGGAATCAATATCAAAGGATAACTAGAGATCAGTAATGAGAGAATAATACCCTGCCTCATTGTTGGTGCATAATTCTAAAAATAG
The DNA here is from genome assembly GCA_963277665.1 of Viscum album. Lineage (NCBI taxonomy): Eukaryota > Viridiplantae > Streptophyta > Magnoliopsida > Santalales > Viscaceae > Viscum > Viscum album. The sequence goes on from OY728125.1 coordinate 58,864,174, forward strand.
GAAAGAGTATGACTAGTGGGCCTGTGCCTTAGTGATAAAGAAGATCCCTAGGCCTACCCCATTAATCGTGGTGTCATTTAGAATTATACTGGTCAAACTTTGGGGGGAACCATTGAAATTAATCTACCAATATGGTACAACCTAATCCACTAAGATAATAGATTCTTCCATAAAATCAACATTCGTGGAAAATTCTTCCGGGGTTGGATTCACGGTCAGGAAGTCTACCAATACCTAGAATTTGACAACCTTTTATGGTATAAACCTGATCTCAGACTACTAGAGGATTATTTCCAAGTGTTATAATCATCCCTTTAGCATGGGGTGATTGATAATATACATTTTAAGGTCTACTCAGGACATGATATGTACCTCATGGTGTTGCAAATAATGTCACAACTTCTACATTGTAAAGTCCAATGTGAGACAACTCTTCTTTATTGGGGATATGTAGTCTCTACATCGAGGATCATATGAATGAGATAGTATAATATGTTTTAATACCCTCATTATTTTTATTGTCTATAAGGGCACTGATGGACCATTCTGGAGTGGTCATGTAGAGGAACAAAGGCTTTCCTATGAAAAGTGTCATCAGAACCGAATACTATTTCTAGTACTGCTTGATACCCTAAAAGGTAGTCTGAAACTCTTCATCCCACTAGTAAATGATGCCTTTTTCATGATCCTTGAGAATGGATTACACTTTCCCACCATATTTTCAATAAATTTATGTATATAGGCTAAGTAGCATTGGAGGCCCCACAACTCCTAAAGATTACTCAAGGGAAGAATTTTAATGATAACCTTTATTTTTTTCAAGTTCAATCTCGATGCTTCAGTATCTTATGATAAAGCTAAGAACTTTTCTAGAGGTAACTCCAAATGCACACTTTAGGGGGTTTATCTTATAGTGTCAGGATTAGAGGAAGCCTAACACTTTCTCAAGGTCCTTGAGATGGTCCTAAAATTAGTGGGATTTGAACACCAGATCATCCACATAACAGTCCACTAATTTCTTGAGAATTGACTTAAAGATGTAGTGCATAGACCATTGGTAAGTGGCTCTAGAATTATTCAAACCAGAAGGAATCACATGATAGTAGAAAGTACCTTATGGAACCCTAAAGGCAGTGTAATCATCATCTCTAGGGGCCATCCCGATCTGATTATACCTGGAGTATCATTACATGAAGTAGATATATTGGAAACCAAATGTAGCATCAATCAAAAACTTTTTGATTGGAAGGGGAAAATCTTCCTTTGGAAAATGTTGATTGAGGTCCTATATGTTGAAATATACTATGATCATTCAGTTATTCTTCTTGACTAGGATAATGTTGGCTAGCCACCTAAGGTACTCTGATCTTTCTATTATTCTTCCTCAGTACCAAGGTTCAACTAGGTTAACACATCAACAGTGGTGGATACACCCTCTTCAAATATAGGAGGGGAATCTTCCAAATACACTTTTTCATATTAGAAAGGGGAATCAAAGGGAGGAGGTGTCTCTTCTAGGATAGTCAGACCAGAGTGAACACTAGAATCTTCTTTGGCGGATACATAATCCTCACCGAGGGGTTCCTGCAATGATGAGATTATATAAGTAGAATTTTTTGAGCCAATTATGTTTGGTTTATAGCTGCAAGGTCCACTCTTTATATTGAATAAATCAAATAAATTCTACCTTTGTTGAGTCATCCCTACTTTGTATAACATGTGAGAATTCTGCATATGAGTTACATAGGGGGAATTTCTTGGTACTTCACAGGATTAGGGTCTTTCTTTATCAGGTGGACCTACCTGTTTTAGGAGCTTGAGGTAATATGAGAGCAATCCTTTTTCTTAGAGATGACAAAAAATATCCCCAAGGCTAGAATTGTGGTATATAACTAATGAATTGGGAGCATAAATCTATCTTTCAAGTCTTCCCATGGATCAGCTGTAGTGGCCATTAGATCATTAGGGGCATTAATGTGCTCAATCCTATTAGTTTGAACCAGATTTCCCTCCCTTTTACAGTGACCAAAATACAGGTAGAGGGCCTCACAAGAGTAAAAGGGGGACACATCACCCTAAAGTAACCCTACTTGACTGTTAATGGAGTATTTATGTAACTTGTTGTATGAAGAGGGGACTTCTGCATGAAAATCAAGCTAGGGTATTCCCTACAGTGCATTGTTGGTAGTATCATGTGTGACTACCATAAATTCAGTGATTGATATTAGACAACTGAACTGAGTCTTCAGTAGAATATTTCCATGTTTCTTATTCTCACTCTTATTATACCTTGTATTTTTTGGTTAGAGGAAGTTAGATCTTCTTTTGTAATTCCCAGCTTATGGAGCATCAACATAGGGATGAAGATCATCTTGGAGAATGTATCAACTAGAAAATGGAATATTTACATTCCATTAAACTGAAATGTGATATACAGTGAGTGTATGTTCCTCTGAATGATGACAAAATTATCTTTCCTAGAAAACAAGATAATGTCTTGGAATTCCTCTTACTCAGTATCCTTTTCATAGTAGGCCCCAACTATAGTTACCTAATCCTCAAACTAAAGAGTAATTTTTGAGGTTTTATCAAGGGACTCTTATATTTCAATTGACAGGTGGAGTTCCTCAAGAATTTAAATCCTTATGGGTATTCCGATGAGGTGCTTTATCATGCCATACTTCCATTCTAGGGGAATATTTTTTCCTTTGGAGGGTCATTCTTTAGCAGGTAGAATAGAGAATGTCATTGGATGAACCGATAGTTCCTGGATAGTATTAAAAATATTCTACTTCTAGCTAGATGGTATGATCTAAACAATTGACATATGGATTCCAGTCAGCTGAGGTTGGGCCTTGACTAAACACATCTAATCGTGGCTTTATCATGGCTGGTCCATGTGGTAAAAATAAATATTCATCCATGGGGGTGTACCTGATGGATAAAACTGGGAGGAATGGAATTATTATGATCTACAAAAATCTTTCTTCCTAGATTTAGTAGCATGAATAACCTTCTTTTATGTACTGACATGAGCATTATATATACTAGAGTACACTCTATCTCTCCTTCTATGACCACAGTCAGAGGTTCCTATGGGGTTCTCATGACATTACTTGATATCAGGGATTTTCATGTGTTCTATTAGTTCAAAAAAATTCACAGACTTTCTACTCATGCTCCTCATTAGTGGAATAGTTTTGGGTGGGGAATACCCTAGGCGAATATCCTAATTCATGAGGCATGAAGCCCTCAAGCATGCGAGCTGGCTTTAAAACCAATAAAGGACTCTAATTTCCCTCGCATCACTGACACCTATTCTTCTAAGACATGGGAGGATATGATAAAGATGTGTAGATAATGTCCAGAGAATGTGTGATAACCATATGAGGTTTTGGCTTACTCACACAAGCACAGATGATATCATGAGCATGGGTGACTATCTTACAAGACAACCAGTCATATTACTTCTGTGTTTCATTCCTGGTAATCTATTTCCACTTGCTGAAGTCTTCACTATCACTATTAAGGTCAACAAATACATGCATCACCTATGACGGAACATATCCCATCTTGAATAATCCATGATATACTTGATCCCAGATCCAATATTTGAATAAAAATAATTCATTAAATGAGTGTTTGAGGATCATGTTATATAACAAGTGGTCAGCACATATAGTGAGTCTACCCTCCTAGGGTTTATTTCACTCTGAAAACTTTAGGGTTCCCTTTTCTAGGGAATAGATTAAATATCCATGGACCTGTGATTCCCTAAAAGAAAAATTTCACGTTCATTATTTCTGTGAAAGTAACCTTAGGGTACTGGCCTTGATGGGGGGCTAGGGACATATTCTCCCATCGAGGATTTTTCTCTTAGAGAGGCTATGCCTATAGTGGCTTTGAAGTTAGAGGTTTCACTTAGTGAGGCTCATCCAATAAAGGGGATAAAAGGTGTACCATCTCAAGAAAATCAACATGTAGAGTGGAATCTATCTATGCTTTTATGGGCCTTATCATGGGAGATGAAATGGGAAATGGGTGTGACTTTTGTTTAGTCCAATACAAGACTTCTTCTAGATGCTGATCATTTTCAAAGAACTCTTGAAATTTTCCTAGGAAGTTCAAGGAGATGAGTCTAGGGACCAACTAATTTATGACATTCTCCATGCACATCATAAGTAGCTGTTCTTGGGATAGTGGCATGTCGAGTTATTATATGAGTCCCTTACATCGAGAAAAAAATTCAGTGAATCATTCATCGGGCTTCTACTTTCATTTGAATAGGCTGGAGATTCTTTTTCTATAAGAGGTAGAACTAAAATGATATATGAACTATCTATGGAGATCCTACTAACTGGAAATAGACCCTGTGGGTAGAACCAGACAAACGCGGGTCCTTACTAAGTCTGAAAAAAATCAATAGAGATTGATGGATTCCTAATATTTTAGAGTCCCCTACATTGAACCACACCTTGAGGAAATGTTGTGAAGATGCTGTAACAGGTCACACATACCATTAAATGAGGGAATATGGGATTACTAAACTCTTTGGGCACTCAAAAATGGTCCTCCCATACTGGGTACAACTTTACTTCAGAAGGAATTGCCACCTATTGTGTTTCTAGAGCCTCAAGACGAGCAACGAGGGCAGATATTACATTATCTTGGTTAGGGTTTATGGACACCAATGGGTTGAAGGGATCATATTCTCAGGGATAATCATGTACTTGATTCAAAAGTGGATAATCATTCTTCTCAGGTGGGGTAAGAGACTCATATCTTGGTCATTTACTGTAGCCCTCGGATTCTGGCCTGTCTGGGAGCACGGGGCCACCAAGTTCAAATGATAGAATTTAAATGAGGAGGAATGAGTGCCCCACTAGAAGAGATGAGGGACCCCTTATGTCATTTTTAGGGTTTGGGCACTACTTGACAATAAGCTTTACAGTGATCCTTTGGCATTTCTCAAGCTCATGAAGCAAGAAAACCATCTTGGGGTTCAACTCAACTTTGGGAACAACCTCAGATGGGTTAGTGGGCTCAACTTATCCCTTTCTTTTATCAACATAACTATGGTAAAATATAAATGATTCATTGGGGGTACTTTTTAGGTCTAGTTACGATTTCTACTGACAAGTACGAGTTCCTGATGAGGGTCTAGAAGGAGTTGAGGGTGAAGGTTCCCTCATTTTTTTATCAATCATTTTAGAGTTTAAGAGGTTGATGATGAAATGATGCTTCCTAGGGTCCCACCTATGATAGTTAAAGAATTATCTATGTATGAACTATTGATATTCTATTGGGTTTCCCACATGTGGAATGTGGCTTGCATTGTGGGCATGACCCCCATGATGGGTGTTTGCCTTTTTGATCTAGGATGATTCCTAAAAGAAGGTAATGTCTTTTTAGTTGGTAGGAACTTCAGGCCGGTTAGTGTTAGTAAAAATATGAAATACACATTGATTGTTGGTGGTTTATGGAGGACCTTCTCTTCAATTGTTGGTGGTGTAGTGAGGACCTCTACAATGGTTGTTGGTGGTGTTGGGAGGATCTTTGCATTGATTGATAGCAGTGTGAGGAGGACCTCCATATTGGTTGATGATGGTGTGGGGAGGACCTCCACATTATAATTACTAGTCATGACATGGATCATAATGGCTATCAGTGGCACCTATAACTAAGAGAGTCAACGAGACCTCCCTAAGAGGAAGTTGGGGTCTCGATCTCAGACGAGTGAAGAAAGATCCCACTTGAGCAGTCATGGGGATATGATTGGATATACTAGTGATTTAAGGGGACACTGGAGTTATCGAATATTCATCTTATTGTGAAATGTTCTATGGTTTCCCCTAGGATTTACGTCATATGTTCTAGACTGGGACTAACAAAGTAGGGATGAAGTCAACCCACTTGTATGCCTATGGGACCAGTCAGTGTTGGTGTCAAAATGGCTTAGTGGGAGCCCTCCTGAGAATCTCCTAAGTGGTGGTCATTATAGGCTCGGCTCAAACATCCACTACCTCCTCAACATAGTGGAGTGAGATATCAGATATCTTAAGGGAGAGGTACTCAAAGTGGTTCACTATTGGAATAGGGAGTGGTTTCCCCTACATGACCCTTGGGGGTGTTGGTGAGGTGCTGGTAGATCGATATCTTGGAGGTCTATATCCCTAGTGGGAATAACCCCTTCCTACTCGTATAAGAAAACAGGTTCACCAATCACCCTCCTTTGGATGAGCTCAGAGGGTGAAACGGGGTGTGGGCACTGAGTAGATGAAGGCACGACAGTTGTCATGGTAAGTGTATAGTCCTGCTGGATTACTGCACCAATGCTTCCCCTACATCTATGCCTATTGGAATTAGATCACTGGTTTCCTATAGATTGAGTACTGTAAGGTATGTGGATCTATCCATTAGTATATATATAGTGAAACAAATGCCCAATTCCCCAACTTCATCCATTCATCATGATATGGAGGGATCCACGCTGATGGTGTCATAGATTGAGGATGGACAATGTTATCTACACCATGTAAAATGAGAGTTTCATTCTAGTCCCACTAATTTCTTTGAGGGACCTAGCATCAAATATATGGATCTAGTGGCATGAAAATATAATGGTTTCAAAATTATACTAGTCCCTATAGTTAAAAGAGATGACTTTTATGTCGAATTCACCATTTTTATGCTTTCCAACAAGGCCACACACTATGAATTATTTTCCCCCTCATTCCTACTTTCCAAAGGATGATGGATTCCATCACTTTAATTAGTGATACTAGTTCCTTGATCGAAATAATATTATGGGATGTTGGTTCCTACTTACATGGATTCCTCCTTGGAGATCATCGCCTAGTCCATGCCTCCCTTATAGATTTAAGTCATGTTTGTGAAACTCATTCCTAATGCTATCTTGAGGTGGAAACTGGTAATTATTCTTCTTCCATCTCGACTAGGTAGAAATCTTCAGTTAGAGGAAGTGTTAATGTTTTTCATGTCTAGGCATTTCTACACATTGGGTTTGTTGGGAACCTATAAAGTATTCTTTATTTTAAGTCAGAGGTATCTCATATGAGGAATTTTAGGCCTATAACCTAAGGTATCTTGCATTAGTCATGAGGTAGTTAACTCCAGGGGTGTAATGCTTCTGAGTATTTTTACCTTAGGCATCCCATATTTATTGTATGGGGTATGGATTATATATCTGGTCACAAGTTTAACATATTTTGGATATAATTGTGTGGTCAAGTGTGTTAATAGGTGAGGAATATTACACACTCAGAGGTTTGTTAGAGTTGGTGGAGTGTGTCCCCAAGGGGGAATATTTCACACTTGGATTTTAGTTAAGTGTGTACCCATGGGGGATGATTTCACACTTGACGTTTGGTGGAGTGTGTCCTAAAGGGGGAATATTTCACACTCGGATGTGGTGGAGTGTGTCCCTAAGGGGAAATATTTCACACTTGGGGTTTGGTTAAGTTTGTCCCTAGGGGGAAGATTTCACACTTAGATTTCATAGAGTGTATCCCCCCAAGGGGGAAGATTTCACATTTGTGGGTTGTTAGTATTGAACATCGTGGAGGCATTATACATACCCTGTTAGTAAACAAGGATTAAAACCCATATAGTTTGATGCTTTAGTTTAAGGAAATGTGATAGGACTATTCCATACCATTTAATTACATGCGGTAAGGACACTTGGGTCAAAGAAGGAGCGTCAATGAGGGGTAGTGTGGTGATTATGCATAAAAGATTCCTAGGGTAGGAGGATCATCCCATGGTGGGGGATGATGGTGTGGTGTTTATGAATGGAAGCTTCCTTATGTAGGTATTTCATCCCATGGTGGGTGAGGAGGTCGAATCCCAAGATGATATTACATGGGGAATCCTACGTTCTACACACATGGTAAGGTTACAGTTTAATATCATGTGCTAAGGATGCTTTTGTGAAGTTTAATGCCATATAGCTAGGATGTAGAGCTAGGAAGTTTCACTTCTTACAACTCAGACATGGATGGGGGTTACACCTTGATGGGGATCATGTCAAAGAGAGAGGAATATTTACAAAAGAGACTCTCTATCGATAAAGGCAAGTCATTTCCCTTGGTGATGACACCCTTAGGGCTTATGTGTCCACTACTTATGTGCCTCTAGGTGGGGCTTGGTGTAAAGACTATTGTGAAGGAGAGGAAATCAAGAGCCCCAAAGTTAAGGTGCCTATGATTATGAAACAAATTCATTAGGGTACCTATTCTCAGGAGCAACAGGCAGGGTAATATCCCAGACCACACATGAAGCAATGTGGTAAGACACAAGGTTAGGCAGTACTGGTTTCACATGGACTCAGAGTGTGTTTGAACTGGTCCTGGTTTAGTATGGGGGACCTAGGATCTTGACTTTCACAAAAGGGTATTAGCAGAAAGGATCCACCATTTGGAGTCTTGGAGGACGAGTTTAATGAAATTTGGGGTTTCATGAAATTTTGGTGCTTTGTGAAGGCCAAGGGTCCACAAAGGTTAGGGTTCTCACGAAAGAATATGCTTTATGAAACAGGGTGACCCTACTTGGAGATAATTCTTGGTTCCCATGGGGTTGGTTTCATAAAGGATAATTATCTCGTGAAACCCCAAGATCCACAGAGGGATTTCATCTTATGAAAAGGCTATGGTCCTTCACTAAATGCATCTCTACCATGGGTTAAGGTTATTGAAAACCCATGGGAGTTATTTTCATTAATGATCGATACCTTTGGAAGTCTATCTCCTATTTTACTCCCTAGGATTCTAAGTTTCATGAGTTTAGATCTTTTATCATAAGAAAAAAGGTTGCATACCCCTAAATTTTGGACATAGGGGTTATTTATAGTCCCAATGGAGGTGAGGTCATTGGTTTTAAGAAAGATGGAGGATTTTATGAAAATTATGAGCTTCAAAAAATGATGGGTTTCCATGAACTAGGGTTATGCTGTATAAAGTTTATTTCCTCATCTATGCATGGCCAGAGACTTTATATAAAATGGAGCTCTGTGAATCAGATTTACGCTACATAAAGGTTACCATCAAATATTCATATGGTCAGGTATTTCCATGGGCTAAAATTTTCCATGAAGTTTTAGAACTTCAAAAATCCATCCCTTTAAGTGTATTTTGATCCATTTTCCTGAATTATCTTTAAAATGATCGTGCCATCCCCAACCTCTCTTGCGCCATGCGTATTTTAACATCAACATAATCCTAGTAACAAAATCCATTATTATGTTGTCCAATTTCCATATTAGTATAAAAATACGTCGTATGAAACAGTTTGGAAGTTGTATCTCAGTCTTTATTTGCTTGAACACCAAGAATATGGAAACATAGTCAGAAATTTCTTACTTCAAATTTTCCCACAAAAAATTTCTCCATAAATACCTATACACTTTAGTGCAATGAAGGTGTATAGAGAAATTTGAGCTGTGTTATTTTTTAAGTAGTTCCCTCTTTAACTAAGTTAATGATGGTACACATATCCTCTTTTTAATTAACATGACCTGACCCACCAACACCCCACCTATGTTAGTAGTATGATAAGTGTGGAACCCCAATCCTTCCTCTAATAAACTAGGGGCTGGTGACTAGCACCTAGTATTCAATCACATGTCTCCACATAGGATATAATAATATGATCTAAAAAATCATTGACTTTAATATATGAAATTCATGTGACACATACTAATAATCCATAGAGTAATACATAGGTAAATGAGATGATGTAAAGGGGATAAAAAAAGGCATATTATCCCAAAGGTACAACCAAGCTAACATAATTGGAAGATAGATATGAATCCCTAATGCAAAACTCCTAAACAAAAACTCCACCAATGTCTGTCACCTTTGGGAATCATTAAGCTTCCACTCCACTGATACCATGTCTACCAATATCACCATGAAACCATCTTTCATTTTAATAATAAATTTCATGTGGAGTAAAAATCCCCATACATAGGTGAGTATATACATACCTAGTAGGATACCCTAAAAACCAAGAAAGATAAAGTGTAAGAATAGTCAGATAAAAACCACAAATACAATGGTGTTTTGGATCTCGGTGGGCTCTAGTGGTTCTCGGAATCAGCTTCTGGTCGCTCGATATCGGATTGGTATCAGTGTAGGGAGATTTCTAGCTTTGGGGTTCTGCTTTTCTTCGGCGCGCATCGAGTGGCTTGGCACTGGCTTCTGTCCTCGGGTCCTATATCAGATGACTGTCAGCTTTGGGTTCATTCTGGATAGGCTCGGGGTCTACTCTGAATTGACTCAGAGGAGGGGGGGGGGGGGTTCATTTTGTCTGGTTTATTTGTTCTGTGGTATGACTTAGGTGTTCTTGCGACGGTGTCATCACTGGAGGGGCCTCTGCCTCCCCGCTGGTTCCTTCTTCTCCTGCGGTTATTCTGATTCAAAATCCAGGGTGGGTTCTTCTGTGGCTTAGACCTGATCGTTTCCAGCCCAGAGCGGCATTGAAAACTCTGTCCTACCCGGCTCCCCTCAATGGAGACGCTCCATAGATATGCTGTTGGATCTTACAGTGCTAGGTGACTAAGATTTTGCCTCATACTCCTTGGTTTTTCCGCCTTTTTGGGGTACTGTAGATGTTTGATGGGTGCCTTGTGGTTGCGAAAGGGTTCTTCTAGTCTTGATTCCCATAGTGTTTTGGCTCTATTGCAGTTGAATTTGTCAATATTGGAATGGTTGAATTCTAGTTCCCATCCTTTGTATGTGTTCTGATTCTTGGAAGATGGTGTGTTTCAGATTTTTGATGTGTTCATTAGAAGTTGTTTTGTTTGTTTAGTTTGATCCTGGAGGTGGGAAGTTTGTGCAGCTGAACATGATTACTTGGAACAAGACCAGGAGGTTTCAGATCTGGTGATCCACCCTTGTAATGCTTTTAGGATTCCGTTATTTGAGAGGTTATGGAGTCAACCATCGGATCGGGCCTGTTCTTTGACACAGGACACTTGCTTGCCGATTTTCATTACAACGTTGGAGTGCTTCAACTTGATTTTATGTTGGGGAGGGGATGATCTGTTTTTCATCTTGGTTTTCACTCTTTTTGTCCTTCGAGTGTGATTTTCTTAATTCCATAAAGTCCTTTGGGTTCCCCCATTCTTTCCTTAAAAGGGGGTTTATCAGTAATAATAAAAATATTTGAAGGCCTTCGGGCCGTTGGAGTTAGAGAACCTGAGATATAGAATAAATTCCCACTATACACAACCAAACTACAAGATAAAAATCCATGATAGGAAAACTAATAATTTGAATTAACCATATTTAAAACACATTTAACCTTCTAGAAACTATAGGGGGGAATCAATCCTCATCACCGAGTAAGTGTACATCAAGGGAAAAAAACCTAGTGGAGAACCTATTCCTCATAAAGTATAGCCTCTCGAGCGAGGGAGTACAAGAATCCATTTACACTGGACTCACATCCCATGAGTGAGGGAGTTCCAAACACTATCAGTTGTATAGGTGACCCACATATTATAGGACCAAAGGGAATACCAAACCCACACATGAATGTGTATAATCCACACTTCAAGTATGTGGGGGAGTTCCGAAATCCATAAATAATTTGGTAGGCATATGCCCTGTCGTCAATATATTGATAGGTTAGTACCAAGCCTTGTGTTCACTCTGATCATCAGGCATGAATCCCATAATCAGTGCTAGGAAACTAAAATATAAACCATCCCTAAACACCCTTATAACATCCTCAAATTTTTTAATGGATCACAACATCATAATCTATATAAAATAACACTCAAAAGTATATGTTTATTTTTCCATTTTTGATATGAAAACCATAAGGCATGAAAATTCCCCTGGAGGGATCGTATCAAGATAATACCCCTCTAGGGGTTCAACCCAATTGTCACAAAATGCATACTATATTTCTACAACACTCAACCTATCAACCTCATGCTACAACGAAGAATGACATGTTTTAGTCACTACCTCCCCTCTATATCCATCCATGCTATAGTCATCTTCCCCATGCCACAATCAACACCCTCACATCATAACCCAATCTCACATCATATACATCATCCACTAAGGACAATTTTTTTATCCTTAATGGTGTGATCCTTAAACTAAACATATATGTCATCAATATGTATTAGTCATGAAATAACCTAATATGTTATGGAATAAACTTTCCTATAAAAAAATAATAAAAATTCACAAGAATATATGTTGTGATGTGGCATGAATTTTTTTAACACAATCGACTCTATGATATAGTTAATATGTTATCTTTATCATAGTCCAATACTTCCATTTCTATGACTTGCCTTTTATACCATTCATCATTACCTCTATCCTCCAACATTAGTCTTATGACTTTTTTTGATCAAAATATAATATAAAAATTGGATAATAAAAGGAAAGGTTTGAAAACAAGGTTTATTATGCAATTAAATAATGATATACAAGGGTTCAATTTCCAAAAATAAATATTTATATAGAATTAATTAGAAATCTAGAGTGATTAAATAATAAGGAATAAAATGAATTGATAGTAAACAAGATTCCAAAAAATATCAGAATATATCATGAAATAAAAGACCATAAGATAAAAAAATAATCCTATATTGGAATCTTCCCATCCCGTTTCCTAAATATTCATTATGAATACACCTTGAGATCACCCCATGATCATCGATGGTTGAAGAGTCATCTAAGCCACCTAGGAATCAAAAATCACACCATTAAGTAGGCGGAGTTCATGTAAATAAAAAAACAAAGTAGAGAAGGTTTAAATGATATTTATACTAAATATCTAGTCTTCCATGATAATGGTTTAACATAATCTATTATGCCATAATGCCTTGGATTCAGACCAAAATCACATCGAAATAAGAAATATTACTCCTCAATGATCCTTGATTATTCAAGATCTAAAAATTGTAACAATATCAAAGCCCCTCATAAAACTCTATTAAATGCAATAAAATCTCATTAATTTCACATGTATTGACTATATTGATGTATATTTAAAGATTCATGGTAAAATCCTTCAACCTATGGTGATCACAATGTGACCCTCACACATCCTTGATCAAACCCCGATAATGACCATAGTGAAGTTCCTACTATCTCGACACAATGCCTCAGGTATAAGATAGACCAAAAACATGATGAATCCTTATGCCGCAACCTATAAAATCATAATATAGAGTTATAAATCATAGTTTACACTAACTAACAATATTACAAAGAGACTTTTCAACTTGATTTTTTTTTATAAAATTCAAATTAAAAAATATAGGTCATAACATCCTCTCCACCTTCAAGGATTTTTGTCCTTGAAAATCACAAGTCACTCAAATAGGTGATGATACCGATATCTCATACAAATCTTTAATTCCCATGATCTCTTTCTAAGGTTTACATGCTATCAAAGAACATGGAACAATAGTATAACCCAACCTAAAAGGGTCCTATACTACCAATCCTCAATCTCCATCAAACACTCTTAGAAGGAAACATCATCTTCAACATACATATTTTACTATTTGATGATATGGGACATGTCATACATATATCACATAAATTATAACATGTGACAAGTGTTGATCAGTCATTCCAACTATAAGAGAAATTCTAGGAAATAAGAAAACTCACCCTCCCTATGTGAGGTCTGAAATGACCTAATCAACACAGGGGATAACTTTCTTCCCAAAAAGTATCAAAAAAATTCATCATGGTGAAAACTTTAGGAACACATGTTTTCTCTCCTTGAATATAAAATTCATCCATCATCATTTAGTGTATGATTTATTATAGCTTTTAGGTGTCCTTTTCTACTGTTTGATAACTTGGAATTTCTCCATTGTCAAACGCATGAGCTCTAACCCCATTAGAGACATCTCTCAAACTTCCATCCAATATAGGGGTGACATGCAAGGTCACCTATATAGAGACTTAAAGGGTTCCATTCAATAGTGAAGTGATAACTCTTATTGTATGTGAACTCCACTGAAGGAAATTGACCTTCCCAGCTTTAACTGAAATCTGTCATGAAAGCCCATAATATATTATCATGATCCTCAATAGTGTACTTATTCTAGCCATCTTCTAGAGGGTGGAATGATATATTCAACTACAACTGGGTCTTGAATGTCTCCTATAAGCTCCTCTAAAACTAGAATGCGATTCAAGTTTCTAGGTTATAAACTATCACCAATGTTATCCTTTGAAAACAAATGATTTCATCCATGTACAGGCATCCCAATCTCTCCACAAAATAGTTCTTCTGATAGGAAGTAAGTGGGATGACTTGATTAGTTGGTAGATGATCACCCAAATAGAATCAGGAACTCTCATTAATAGTAGAATCCCCATAATGAAATCCATTGAAATTTCATCCCACTTACACTATGAAACATCAAGGGGATGGGCCAAACCTACCAGGACCCAGTTTTTTGCCTTTACTAATTGTCAGGAAAGGCAATTAGGTAGTTTTAATCTTGAGGTATTAATTTTCTAAACTCATAAACAATCACCAACTACATCTACAGTATTATCTTTAAGTATTTAACAAAAATAATTTTACTTCTAGATCCAAATCATGGTTATGTAGTTATAATCACGAGGTCTCAATTTTCTCGACTCATAAACAATCACCAACTATATCCACACCAATACATAACCAATCCTACCTTTAGAGGAATAACAAAATACAATGCAATCAACTCCTCCCTACATCATCCTTAGTATAGGATCACTCATCAATCTCCACATCATCTCCTTGAAAGGTCTTTGGCATCAATCAATCCATATGAAGGGTTGATCTATTTGTGTAAGAAAAGTCATTGGAGTTGAAATACAAGAGAATTCCATTGAAAATCCATGGTAGTATCCTACCAATCAAATGAAGCTTCTCACTTTAAACATACTATTGGGTGTCTCCTAATAAATATTTTCCTCGATCTTTGTTTAATGAAGATATGACTTGAATACTTTACACATTAGATGTGTTTTGGTCTATATCATAAAGTATGATATAAACATGTTGTATAGTATGATGT
Organism: Viscum album; assembly: GCA_963277665.1. Taxonomy (NCBI): domain Eukaryota; kingdom Viridiplantae; phylum Streptophyta; class Magnoliopsida; order Santalales; family Viscaceae; genus Viscum; species Viscum album. The sequence goes on from OY728125.1 coordinate 58,879,244, forward strand.
GAATATTCTCAGTATATACGATATACCTTGGTTTGGTATATCAGTTTTTTGTGATATAGACATATCATATAGTTTCCATACAATTGTTTTTTTATGACAGAGAAGAAAATCATAAAGAATTATTCCATTTTGTACTTCAAGTGTAATTTAATATTTATTTAGTATCATAATATAGATGCATGGAATGTCATATTATATTACTATCTTATACCATAGAGTATTGTATATGATATGATTCTTTTATCTTTGACTAAAATGGAAATCAAACATTAAGAGTTAAAATTTAATAGATATTCCACATTATCTATCATTAAAAATGAAATCATTCAATAAATTAGATTTAGAGTAAAATGATTCATTAATTCATGAATGAGTTTGATGCAATATTAAAACATGAATTATAACTTATGGATTAATTCATACTATTGAAGAGCATCCTCAAGGGTCTATAAATCTTGCTTCCATGTGATAATAATAGAATTGTCGATTCATTCCTTCTAGTACAAGACACCCCACCTCCGAAGGATTTTTTCTTCCATTACCTTTAAATAATGATATTATAACACATCATGGATAGATGAACGTTTCACCGATATGAAGATGGGTCTTATCAACCGGTGGGTACACCATAGATAAGGGATTATTTTCACTCTACTATGATCATCCTCAACAATAGATTAAGATAGTTTATACTATGATCATTGTTGTAAGGTAATATCCACTGTACTTCATTTTTAGTTTTTCATGATTTTATATTTTATAACATGATGATCTCATGTTTTAGATTTTAGCCACATTCACTTTTTATAATAAGTTTTATTAGATCTATACAAATCTCAATAGTTAAATCAGATCCCACCATGTGATTAGATATTTGAAATCATGTGAGAAATAAAGATAATTGAAATCATATTTCATATCACTTTATAGTCATAAAATGTTATACAAATTCTTTTCTACAAGTTTTTTTATCACAAAATATGATATAGGATATCATAATACATGATTTTGTTTAATACCATGGATTTTCATTGGTCGTAGTGTATGACTCCCAACTATTGTAAAATGGGATATCCACATAGTCTATTTGAAAAACAGTGTTTCATATTGAAAATATTATGTCTCTATATATCATAAAAATATGAAATGGAATATTTTATAAGATAATTGATATCTTAGTTGTAAAATAGGTTTGTTAGCACAAATCATTGGCCGATCAATCATAGCAGATGGTTTTATGTGCATCATTAAATAAAACAATCATACCTAATGATTCACATTATATTTTAAATTATGATTGATTTGGAAAATTTATTTTTCTTTTAAATTCAATTATGAAGTGGGTTTTATTATATATAAATTGTCTATCAATAATGATAAAAAGTTATTTTGGGGATATTTTTTAATTTTTAAAGTGTTTATAAATAAATCAATTATAAAGAGTTTATAATTAATTAATAAATATCAATAAAACATTTACTATTAAATATTACTCAATATTAGATGTAAATATTTTAAAATACCTTTTACCAAATGATATGACATGCCTTATGAATTGGAAATAAAGTTCTTATTTACTAATCATAAGAACCAAAAAAGTGTATTACTCGACCAATGTTGGACCTAAAAGTTATTAAATAAAAGATGAAAGAGGTTCAAGAAATACAAGGGAGTTTACAAATATGAAAGTGAGTCACTCCCTGCATATCAACTTTCAACAATTGGTTACAAAAATCAAGGGCTGTGAAAGTCCCCATGTTACTCATACTTGTGACCTCCTTCCTTTATAAGGAATCTTCAACCTGGTTGGCTTCTCTGTATACTTGTGAAACAATCAGGTTGAGATGTCTCACCTAGTTCATGCAATGAATCCAATGAGGCAGGATGTAATGCCCCAACCCCAATTACCTATAGTTGGTGCATTATTACATAACATTGGCATGATCACAAGAAATATCAAGTCTCAAAAGACTGATTAGTTTAGTAGCCTTGGAATAACTAGATACATTCATAAAGTTTACATTACATCATAAAATGAAAACTACAAAAATATAGTCTCCATATTCCACACTCTTATCCCCTCATACTATCCCTGTTGGTCATTCATAAAATACTTATTCACATCCTGGGAAAAATAAAACATAGAAAGGGGTGAGCTCAAATGCCCAGTAAGGATAACAATATAGTAGAAACATTCATAAATAAGCATAAACATTTAAGACAATATATAACTAAAACAAAAGCCTTTTAAAACTTGAACTTCCGCATAATATTGCAGAAATAAAATGAAATAATTCCATATACATATTCAAATGGATATTCTTCTAGTCGAATAATCACATGCAATATCAATAACTACTTTCATAATGATGGAATGCATAATGCCAGACTATCATAACCACATAGCCAAGGCCTCGTGCAAAGACTACAAATAAGATTTTGTCAAGGCCTTATACCAAGACACTAGTTTGTCTCATGATACCTACCGATGCATCGAGGAGCTATATCGGGCTCCACCCATCACTTATTAAGTCCAATTCATTCCTCATATGAACAGGTTTAAACATAACATAAACATTCATATTAAAACTAGCATATGAAATGTCAATACTTTTTCCATAAACCTTGAATGGTATAAAAATAACACATCCACAATCAAACATATCACAAAACCTTCAATACAATATGGAAGATTTGTATCATAATAAATAAACTTCAAATAAGCTTAAAATCCATCAAAGGATGTTGACATAGATGAAATCAAAACTATTTGAGAGAAATATCTCTTTTTTTGAAATCATTTAAAAGTCACATAATTATAAAATAAAATTTTTACTTTGAAAATTTTCTTATAAGCTTTTAAGGGAAGCTTCAAAGATTTTATAACGGTGGAAAATAACCACACCCTCCGTATAAGTTAAAAAAACATTCTTACCTTAATTCTTTCGAAAAGGTTAAAAACGGACCTTGTTTGGAAAACGACAGAAAGATTCCATTATAAAACTCTTATAAAAATTCAAACAAGGGTATAAATGACTTTAACCCATATTCTAGTAAATAGTAAAAATGTTTTGAAATACATTTTTAAGAAACATGGATGTGGATGATAAAGAAGTCCCAGTAGATTATTACGTATACACAACCTTGGATAATGAAGAGATTGCGAAATAAACCCTTACCTTGTAATTTTCCTTGGTTTGGGGTAGGTTAACCTCATGTATAATGGTTAAATAATTGTTATTAAATTATACAAGAATCATATAAATTAATATGATATCATATATGATCTCTTAACATTGATTTGTTAATAATATCTTAGTATTATCATTGTTTCGGGTGTTAACTTACTCGTCTTCTTTTATATGTTTTGTTACGTAAGCCGTGTTTGTTATGGATAGGTTGTATCTTATTAATATCCATAATTATATCAAGTACTTAAACATTATTTTTAATAATTAAATTAGAATTATTCTTGAATGGATACGATGGAGAATGAATCTCATCGCGTTCGTGGAGACGGTAGTCCGTACGTACGCACGAGCGACAATATCATTATTTTGATATTAAAATAACATTTGATTGGATGGTATATCATATATAAAGAATCATTATCATGTTATATTTATTATTTACATGAATTAAACATCATTATTATACCCATCCAAATAATAATATATTGAATAACAATTACACCACGACGTGGAGACGGTAAGCCGTACGTACGCACGTATGGTGACACGTCATTCAAAGGATGGATAGAATACTGAATATAGTTTTACCATATTTATAATAACATCAAAGTATATATAATATACTAGAGTTATTATTTTAGAATGGGAATAACAAATAAAGAAGAAGTTGAAGAAGAAATGAACTTGAAAAAGGGTGGTGAAAACATTACCTCTTCTTCAGGTTCTTCCTTTTGATTTGATCAAAAGGGCTCCTTAGATTGGCTTTATGACTAAAGGAAGGCCTCTAGGATGAATTTAGGGAAGTTGAGAGAGTATTTGGGTAGGTTTTTGCCGAACCAAAAGGCTTTTAAGGTGTTAATTAATGAGAAGGGGGAGTTGCCTTTTATAAGAGGGGTGAGGGGCACCTTTGGAAAAGCTAGAAATATTATTTTATAATAAATTCATATTCAGTTTCTAATGGCTCCAAAGTGGATTATTTAATGTTTAATGTGGGTATGGGTCTAAAAAAACTCAACCAATAGTATTTAGACAGGTTTGGGTCACTATATTAACCTTATCTTGAAGTATTAACTCTTAGTTAATTAGTTTCACTTTTACAATGTCTCTTTGTATTTTTATATTATATAGTTAATAAACTTACTATATACATCCAAGAGACCCCCAAGTGGTCCATTAATGATACAACTATCATTATTTAAGTCTATTGGATGAATCATAGATTTTTAAGAATTTAATATCAATTAATAATATAATATTTCTTTTAAAAACTCTTTTATGTCAATTTTGACACTATTCAATAATTTATTTTTGTAAAAATCATAACAGAATGATTACTTCAAACAAATTTAATTAAATCATTCCTAACATGTCATATAAACCTATAAAATTACTTTAATTCATAACAAGTCTCAAATTATATTTATTTGGGTGTTTATAATATCAATTATTTTAATTTTTCACTATTATGGTAATTACTGCATCATCATTATGTCATAAATAAATTAAATTATTTAATGTGTAAAAATTATAAATAAAATACCAATATGTAGGAAATAGTTTTATATTTCTAATTAATATTTATAGTAGAAAATGAAACATATATAACCCTATATAAAAATTGTTTTTCTAGAAGATATATGCTTATGTCATTTTAGTATTTATTATAACTTAATTAAAATAAAGTGTCCCTATCACCTACAAGTGGCTCCATGGGGTCCCAAAATCGACCCAAAGATGACCATGGTCGGATATGTATCCACCAATAAGGTTAGGACACATTTTAGGGTAATTTAGTATTATTATAATATTATTTTGTAACCCTTATTTACCGGATTTACCCTTTAACCATGGTAATTAAAATATTTACCAAAGTAATTATTAAAAATGTCTAAAATAAAAGTTACCTATTTAAACAATTTGAAAATCCTGATTCCAAATATGGAATCCATTTTTCCAAATTTAAAACATATAAGTGACATAAATTAATTTAAAATTAATTCCAGCTGTCAAAACAAAAAGCGTGTTTTTAAGATATAATAACTATCAAAAGATTGATACTTGTTTATGTCTGGTTTAATTGTGAAATTATGTCCAATGACCAAAATTGTATTAAATGGTAAAAATATATTATAAATATACTTTAAAACCACTCAAATTCATAATTTATCACTATTAATTATTTCAATTAAAAAAGTTGTTTTTAATTAAAATTTAGTAATTTTCACTATTCATCAAAATATATATGTTATCTGAAAAGTTCCAAAATTTTACCTTAGGCTAAATTCGATACTCAGAATCCAAAAATGAAGTCCATTTTGAGAGATAAAATTTATAAAATTTCAAAAAGTAGGTATTACTATTCACAACAGCTAGTTTGATTGGTTGTGGTGTGTGTTAGAACTCGAAGTCATGTACAACACACGCTACTGTATTATTCAAAGGGAAGCATACCATGGAAGATTGGGGTGTTACACAGGATCTTCAAAGGGAAATACCTAGTTCTAAAATTTAAATCCCTCACTGAAATTTCAGAATTAGATTCCAACCATATATAATTCCAGTTGTGCTAGAAATCATAATTAATATCATAAATGATGGCCCATAACTCAAATTCATAATAAAAACCAATCCAAATAAAACAACAAAATAATCATTTGATAAACCAAAAGTGGGTGAAGAAGACACCTCCACAACTTGAAGGTCCTGTCACACCTGATGTAACACCATCAATATTGATTTTGATCCATAGGTTATTAGGGGGAATTTGAGGAAAATATTTGATCATAAGGGGTTGTTTGGGTCTTCCCATAATTCCCATCAATCTCATAATTTTCAGGTCATTAAAAGTGTTATGCATATCCCCATTTTGAAGCATCGATGCAATAAAAATGTCCCTATTAATGAAATTAAAGTCATTTGATATTAAAGGTGAAATACTATTAAAAGACCTTGCTTTTTGGGCCTACCAAATATCAGCAAATAGAGCAACCACTACAGTAAGAAGTTGGTTGGAAACCTGCTGACTCAGGCGGAGAGATCCAACATTCATCAGGTGTTGCTCCAAAATGGATAATTTATAAATTATTAATAAATTATAAAATAAGGATAAAATATAAAAATATCATATTTAAAGAATATGAATCATTCTTAATACTTAATTTGAATAGTCCAAATTAAGGGGCCATATTTGGGATATTATTTAAACCACATAAAAATATTTTTTATGACTTATTTTTCTAGGTTCAAGTAATGTTAGGTATATGATATTTATAATATGTAAAATGTTTATATAATAATACTTATATTATAAAATTTTTATAATTCATAAAATATCATATATTGAAGAGGAAAATTCCATATATTGTATAATATGAAGAAGTTTATATTATGAAATGAATATAAAGTGTTTATATTTAAAATTATGGAATGTTCATAATGAATAATTTAAAATTATAATGTGTTTTTAATTAGCTATATTTTTGTAATTTATTTTATAAATGATCATCTCATGTTTAAATATGTGAAATGTACATTTATTTATTTTTTATTACTTTGTTTATTATTCATTGATATAATTTTTTAATACATTTTGAATAAGTGTATACTTTAATTGAAATTGTTAAAATGATTCTTATAAAAACTTTCAAGACTTTCATTACTTTCTATGTATGATTACAAAGGAAGTAGTTTTCATTTAACTTAACATTTATTTGTAATTATATTTATTAACTTGAATTTAATTATTGAACATAGTTTACAAATATTAGGTTTTGAAGTTATGATTAATTAGATTCTCTCTTGAAAAAATTATCCCCAAATAGAGGGACTTTGGTTCAGACTTACCAAGTGTCTAGAGGCCCATGCCTTTTTCTAGAATAGTGGGGGTTGGCTATCTATGGATCTGATCTTACTTATATATATATTGACAATCTCATATAATTCTGAACATTTTTTATGAAAAGTTTGTCTATGATATACATGAGATACATTTAGATATGTGTAAATATGTTTGGACTATATTTTTAGGAAAGTAACATAAATTGTGTATTTTTAAAGAGTTAGTCATTAGTATGTTTTAAACATACTGCTTTGGTGGATGGAATATGATTCCAAAACTAAATAATTAGAATAATTCATATATAATGAAAATAACATAAGATAATATGTTTAGAATTAAAAACCCTTTAAAATAATAAATGCTAGATTCTTTATAAAGAAAACACATATCAAGAAATCAACCATTCAACCGGGTATTTTCATGCTAAATATGGGAATACATTGATTATATTGTGTAAGGCATAGTAAAAATCATCATTTATAAAGGTTAGGTAACCAAATCTTGCAACGAGATTTTGTGTAACGTTTACCTAGGAAACCCTAAAAGTTAGGACACTAGAAGAATAAGTTTTAGTTTATATCCATATGATAGATTTGGTAAAAGGGGTGTCCACTCAATTATTCAAGATTCATATATAATATGATTGGCATGATGGCATACCTAAATAGATAAATGGTGAGATGAACACTAAATTAGGCTCATTTCAAAGTGAAATATGGATCTTGGACCACTAACAAGGAAGGCGTAGAACTAAGCATGTTTGATTCCTTAAATTTATTAAAAAAATAAAAGGTAAAAGTAAAACAAAGTAAAATACATATAGATCATATCCAAAAAATTGACTATGTATAAAAAGGATCAAATTCATTAGCGTGGCCAAAATCAAAGACTGTACCAGCATCAGCTGACTCCCATTCATATTGTGAGTTGTATTAGTTGAGAATTTTAATGTAACTCTCCCTAAGACTCAACTACTCTAATATAAGATTCTATATGATAGATTACTTGATGGAATTCCGCCATTTGTGATCATCATCCATCCACCTTAAAGCCTTATAGGAGGACCTGGTAGACACAATCTTTGGAATGTTGGAGTAATCCTTATTTGACATTATTTTTGGTGGAGTAATGGTGACTCCTGCACAATCATTTCCCTTCAACCCTTTCTTGTTGATAATGTCACTGTAGGATACTTTGTCACAATTTATAATAGAGCATCTATCATTCTCTTTATCATCATCAAGGACATTCCCCCAACTCATAGGGGAATCCAATAGCCATATTGTTTTGGGAACTCCTCTTGAATATTAATACCCTGCATCTCTTTTCCATATTCTCCCATCACTTGGGGTTGGATATTTTTGTCCACCAAGGTAAAAAATTGATAATTCCACTATTGTCTTCACAACCTATTTCATTAACATCATTTTCATTGGGTTGATTAGTAGCACCCATTTGCATACCCACATCAAGGCCCAATTGAGACATTTCAACATGGTTTTTTCATGAGTAAAATTCCCACTACATAATTAAACTATTTTTGTGTGACTTGATACTCATGACTCAACTCATCAGATTATAAACATTCAAATAGATTGTAAGTTGGGATATTAACTTGTGCATGCATCAAATTTATATCATTCACTTTCCCAACCAGTCCTTAAACATTGTGTTTTCCCTCCACCAAAACCCCCAGTTTTGGGTTTGGGGCGATAGACGGAGCCTCCTCTTGACATGTACCAGCAATATATTTGTCCATGAGTCCATATCCAAAATCCATAGAACCTTTCCCATTGCTTATTGTATCATCATTTTGGAACTTCATGACACATTTCAATCGGGTAAAGATAGAATTCCCCTTTGGAATTAAGTGCAATGGGGTTGAATCCCTCTGAAGAAATATTTCCCCTGATTCATCTCCCATCATCCCCAAGACACTTGGATGATCAACCCAGAAATCCTCCAAGTTGATACTTTGAAGGACTACCTCAACTGAAGATGTCACATACTTCAACCCTAGAGAAAGATCTGCCACCCACTACTTCAACTAATCACAATCCTTACTCCTGACTCCATGCCTACAATTCACCAGTTCATGTCCCAACTTCTTACAAGAATCATAGAAACTTACCCACAACTCATAGATGACCGACTGCTTGTATCATAATTATTCACCGATAGAGATCCATATAAAATCAACCAGTCTACATGATATATCAACTTCAACACACACACTGGGGGTGACTGGATGGCACACTGATCTAGTTTTAATATCCGAGTAGAGAAATATTCCTACTATGTTACCTAACATGCATATAATGTAGGGGTTTTGGAAGGGTGATAGGAAGTTAAAAAAATATTACCCAGATGGCTGTTGCGGGAGAATCCTATTTCATCTGAAATTCATAGTTCCATCGAAGAAGAAAGAACATGAGTCTGTTGGAATTAAAAGGCGCTGAAGACCGGGCTTAAATCATATCCTATTTTGTGGAAAAGAAGACCATGAAGTGACTACCATCTTGGATCCCCACCATCACTCAATCCAGAAGCCCCACCACTATCTAGGTTTTCATAGGGAGTCTTCATAGAGACAATTCTGATGGTATCATATCTTGGACCACTAATGGATATGATAAGTTTTTAAAGGGGTCATTATTTTAGTGGGATCCCATTTAATAAAATTACTTATTAAATGGTAGTAAAAAATGATACTCATATGATAAAAGTGTATATTATAGATAAGTAACATCATCATTATCAAACTTAACATTGATATTAATCCTTGTAAGAGGAATTTTAATGTAAGATGCTCCTTATAATGGTAACTTATGAAAATTTATTATGTAAAGAAAAATTATAGGTGTTCGAACAATACCTTCTTGAGTAACTCAGTGTTGAATTTGTTCAAATGGTGAATCATGATGATTATGAGAATCATAAAATGAATCATTTTTAGGTTTTAAAAGAATTAGATAAAAAATTAACCAAGTAATTTTAGTCTCATATAATCAATATGATTGAGAATATCAATTATACTCTATAAGATTAAGTATACTAATGTCTTAGTGAGAATAAAGGTTTCTTTAAGGTTTATTCTGGTTTAGGAATTCAAACTATTATTATCTATTAAAATGTTCTAAAATTTTGAATGAGTTCAATAAATTATTACCCTATTATTATAAAGTGTTGAAGATATGTGAACTAGGTCTATGATGTCTATGTTTTGGTGTTTTATAGATAATAAATGTGTGAAAAAGTTCAAACTAGAAGAATAAAAGTTTTTTAGAGATTCCAACTATAAATCTTCAAGTAACCTATCAAACCTAAAAATTTTATTAGGAAGGAGGAGTAATGACTCCATTATATGGAATTGTTTGGAATACTTTAATAATTTTGAGAAAACCCATGAAATGTAGATGTCATGTATTGGTGTTATAGGAATCAATACTTTGATTTTGAATGATGCATGATACCAAGTGTATATTTTACAAGTGGTTGAAATATAAATGAGTTAAAAATCATTTTAATAATTGATATATCTTATATATTTTATTTGAGTGATTAAGTAAAGAGTTTATACATAAAATATTTTAAAATAATGGAATAAATCAAGATTGGATGGATCTAAACAAAGGATGTGTATCTTCCTCTTAATTCTCTCATATGATAAGGTAAATTATTTGTTAACAAAGAGTTTTTGTGAGAAAAATGAGATGATCAATTTTATACACATGGTTTATGATACATCACTTTCTATAACATATTTTGAAAAGAATACAACGTTAAAAATGTTTTATTCTGAATAAAATGTTTAACAAAGTATTTATTAAAATATAAGGTAAGGTGTTCCAGCCACCCATTGGTGGTATATTTTAAGAAATAAAGTCATATTTTAAGAAAAAAAATGATCAAAATACATGGAATTCCATATATGATATATAAACAATAGTTTATTTGTTAAATATTCCTACTATAAGAAAATGAGTATTTATTTCTAACACAAAGGATTTTGTGTTTATTATCATGATATTCTAGAGATAATATAGTGTCTAAGAGATTAGTGGGAGTATGTTTGAACTTAGTGAAGTTCAAAGTTAAACTTAGTGAAGTTCAAATTTAAAAAATAAAAATATAACAATCTAAAATTGAAGTGATTCCAACTTTATATCCTAAATAGTTTAAAATATGTAATGGGAAGGAAAAAATATAAGGATTTACATTTAGTTATTGTGAAAATTGAATATCACTATTTACTAAAATATTATCCTATAAAAAATAAAAATTGAATTAAATTTAATATTAGAAAATAGTTTTAGGATATGGAAGTAATGAAAAATGTAAAATTTTCATTAATTTTTCATGAAAAATTGAATTTCACCTTATACTAAAAGAGTTTATGATGATATGGTAAGTAATAATGAGAATAGTCACATTTATTACTATAAGATCTTAAGGGATTTTTTTTGTAGAAAGGTTTCTAAGGATAATGATGTTATACTTAGAAAAGTTCTATGAATATTACATAAGTTGATATCATAACATTTTATGTTATGGAATTAAGAAGTTTGAACATGTTCAAGGATTTAAATATTATGAATTTTTTTTGGAGTTGGTTTCCTAGGAAAAACATATATTTACATTATGATTACTTGTATTCATAGTCTTTTGAATATTAATTAAGTTCTTATCGCTCCATGATTATTATTTTGTGTGACATTGTATGTGATAATGTCTTAAGAGAACCTACCATACTAAAAGGTTATGGTAGTTCCATACTATGATGAGAACCTAGAAGTTTAATTCTAGTATTATTATATATATGTTCTATATTTGGATGATATAATTTATTGACACACAAGTGATACAGGCTATCAGGGGTAGGGGGATTATAAGACATTGATATTTCTTCTTATGAAGTTCATCCTTGGTAATCTTCAAGAGAAAAATGTTATGAGAACATGAACAACCAGTAGGAAATTCATATTTATATGTGTTATTGGATGTTCCTATATATATACTTGTATAATGGTATTTATAATTAAAGTTATTATTAATGCGTATCATGAATTATGTGCTTTATGTATTGTCATAATACCATGGTGATATATGTTCATGGAAAATTTGGGCATATTGGGTGTGTCATGACTAATATGTCATTAATGAGTAATGAAAGAAAGGATTCATCCATCATTTTATTTAATTAAAGTTGATATATTAGGCTCTTTGATGGAAATGGAACCGCATTATCAAGTACATGGACTGGGAGTTCTATTAGTAAGTTCTATTTTGGGAAGTCAAAGAAAGAGGAATTCAGAACATAGGTTGATGTCATCAGTATAAAATATTATTGATCAGATATATCAAGAAAAAAAGGATTACGTGACACATTTTACGTTCATATGTGGTAATTGTCATTTTGACATTTAACTTAATTCTCTATAGGTGTCTTTTAATGTTTCAAGATGCTAAAATTGGAATTTTATAAGTTTTGCGTAATACTACCGATAAATAGGCATAGAGGGCCACAAAATAAGTTTATTTATAATCATAGTTAAATTCTACATGATTTTAACTTATTGAATAGATTTATTCCTGTATTTGGATTAATAATTATCCATGTTGAGTTGATTTCAAATATTCAGTCACATGTTATCTGAGAGAAAATATGTGAGTCTTATATCTAATAAATATTTATTCGATATTTTATTGAATATAATATTTATTTATTTATCGATGAATAATATAGTGATATTTATTTATTAAAATAAATATTCGTTCTTCAAGGTTTGATAAATATTAAGGAGGATTGGAAGGCCAAGTTTTTTGGTCTGTTGTAAAATGATATATTAAATATTATTTGAATAAATGTTAATTTATTTATTCAAGAAATAGTATTTATTTATCTTATAGTTTAGTGTATTTAAATTAAGTAATAATAAAAATATTATTATTTATACATGGGGTTCGTCTAGAATTAAGATAATAATAAGGGCCCATATACAAATATTATTCTATAAATATGGCTCTATATAAACCTGGTTATATCATTTTCAACCCTAATGGTCGTTGTGCATAATAAAATCTTAGAGGGAATTGTCACAAGACCAAGATAACTATTCTCCTAGAATACTCTCAAGAATATATATCAATCCTCCACTTACACACCTTGAGTCTAGAGAGAACATAAGAATCTTTCTACCTTGAAGAGATTCTAGGGATGATCAACAATGAATGATACATGCTCTAGAGACTTTCTTGCTAGCACCAAAATATTTCAATTGTGATGTTTAGAGGTTCATAAACCACATATGGATCCCCAAAAGAGATATTATTCCCTTTAATCCTCTCATTGAAATGATGGTACACCAAGAAGAGATAGACCAAATCTTTAATGAATAAATAATTCCAACGTGAGGTAATTCATAATCTATAAAAATTAATTATAAATTATATGTGATGATCACATCTTCTTGGTTTTTAAATATATTTATATTAATTAGCGAGTTGATATTTTGGTCATGAATAAACAATTCATGTAAAATTAGGATTATTCATCAATTAAAATAAAAATCAGAGTTAGAGGTTTACCAATTAATGCTTCCACTGTGTCTGGAAGTTTCAAGTGGTATCCGAGCAGTCACATATCAATTTATAATTATTTTTTGATTGTTGATTTATTTATGACTTTACCATCAGTTTTCATTTCTTATTTAATCATTATATAAATAAAAATTTCATCATATTCTCTTCTACTTATTCGTTATCACTAATATAATAACAAATGTATCAATTATATATGAATAGAATCCAAAGAACCCATTCTGAGGTGCTGAAGATTCTATCTGGATAACATGAGAGTACACAACATGTATCCTAGAGGTACATGTCGTGTACTTGTGTACATTACACCAAGATAAACCATGAGAGATCCAGGTTATTGTGTATTAAATGTAAGATATATTTATTAATACAAAACAAACATTTAACAGTCCATCTTGGAACATGGTTTAAGGGACTACACATCACATAAGTCATTAAATATTGTGTTTTCCATGTATTTTCATGGTGAAAAGTGTATTGTCGAAGATATGTCATGCATTTATTACATGATGTGTGTGAATGATATTCATGCAACTCAGAGGTCACATGGAATGTAAATTTCATACATTCTATACACCTCATAAATATCCATGGACAACATTCATGCCCAATTTGCATGCACGTGTCATAAAAAATGGTGAATGATTATACAAAATATGTAGTTGGCCTATATATATTGTGTTCCATACCTATTTATGTGGAATGTAAAATTAATTAATTGTTTCATTTAAACCAAATCAACTTGTTGTTTTGTGTAATTTATTGGCAGTTCACTCCATGTGATATGTTATATATATATTAAATGTTTAATTAATTTCTACATAACAATATACCATTTATAGTCGGAATAATATAACTACCCCACATGAATTAAAACATTAAATGATATTTAAATTACACGTGTCTATGTCATTTATTGATTCTACATTATATATAATTATTTGAAATATTTTTTGTGTCGTATTTCATATGAGTAGACAATATACCACTATAATATATGATCAGCAGTTCGGTCAGGAACCTGTCGTTTTTCCTCCAAGAATATTCTTTATACTTAGTTAATTTTAAATAAAAAAATTATTTAATTTATTTAAAATTATAAGGGATGAGAATTTCATGGGAAATTTGGATGGAAATTAAAATTAATTAATTGACTAATTAATAAATATAATTAATTGATTCGATCACATTTTATCTTATTTAAGAATGATTGAAATGAATACTAATTTTTTAAATGTGTATTTGTTTCATGTGTGTGGATGATTAAGAGATTAAAATGTCCTATATATGTGATTTATTTCTTTTAATTTATTATTATTAAATTAAAATGAAGGCCTATTTTGCATCACCTCCTCCTTGTTATACAAGGGCCAGATTGTCCACATTTTTCTTTTATATAGACCAACATTAACAAATTATTTTGTTCCCATCAACTTCATGTGGGTAAAATCATATGTAAAGGATGGATGTACTAGGTGATATAAGGTTTTATAATCTCATAGCTGAGGTGGAATCTACCCAGGACATACATGGTGCATTGGTGGAATGCTACAACTCGAACCAGGGCATTGTTCCAGGAGTTTTTACCCTAGGGTTATGGTTGTTTTATCATGATCTACATAAAAAAACATTAGAAAAATATCATGATAAGACCACTTTATTATTATATTTTTTTAGTGTCATAGTTAATTATTTATGGATGATTTATTCATATCACTTAATAAATGAATTAACAAGCATGCAAGATGGAATTAATATAAATTGGGCTATGTATAAATTTTATCTAAGGCATGGTTAATTGATAGAATTGATATTTTCAAAAAAAAATCTTGAATTTTTAAATGATTAAATCCCCACTATTTTTTCATTTTGGAAGGATTGAAATGTTTTTTTTGATTTTAGGATATTTTTTATTTAATTTTGAAAATGAAAAAATTCAATTTTTTTAAGTTTTTTTAATTATATTTGGAATAATTTGATCATACCTTTATTTTATTTTTGAATCTTGAAAAATTATATTTTGGAACATCGAATGAATAATTTTTAGCTAATTCTTGAATTTTCGTATGACTTTCACTAACTTCCTAAGGATTTAATTGATTTATTATAAATTCTTTCCTATTTTCGTTTGATTCTTCCCAAATCGTATGACTATATTTATGAATTATATGAATTTAAAATACTTTCATATAAATTTGTCTTAACTGTATGGATTTATTTGCAAAACCAAATGAATTTTCCATTTTTATATGACTTCCAAGTCCTATTAAATGGAAATTCCTATAGAAACTCTTAAGTATCATGATTTCTATACATTGTAAAATTTAAGGTAATCTAGGAATCATAAAATACTTCTAGGACATCAATTTTTCTGATCCAAGTGACTTCATTTAACATGCTGATGAAGAGCCAGAGTTCATGGATGATTCAAAAGAAGATTAAATGCATGTCATGTAGATGGGAATCAACTCCCGGTAATTCATACATGAAAGTGAATAATATCCATTACCTCTACCGCCTCGAGCCCAACAAGATGATTGATTCATGTGTGTGGAGATTTATTAGGAGAAACTTGAAGGATGAAAACGGTTCGAAATTATTTTCCTGCCATTTTCTTAGAATAATAAGAAGAAAAAAATATGATGCAGAAGAGGTAAGTTTATAAAATATATATAGGATATGTAATAGGTTGGTAATTTGTGGTGGTGGTGGTGGTTTATGTTGGATATTTTATAAATAAGTAGGAAAATGGGAGTTTATTTACCCATGCTTGGAAAAACTCCATGGGTAGCCGTGGTCAGTTTTTGAGTATTTTTACTTTTCTAAAAATGTTATTTTTGTTTCTATGGAATCTATACTTTCTAATTAAGAATGGTATAATTCATTTTAAATTAATTTATTCTTTTTTTGAATGGTTTCTCAAATCTATTAAAGTAAAGTGATCATTATAATTGTTTAAATTTCTTTAGAATTGTCTCATGTTTGAGCACAATGAATTCAAATTGGTTTAATCAATTGGATATATTTGGGTGGTTTAATAACATTCATAAGAGGATCATCAATTATAACAAGTTATTGGAAAAATATTTAAGAAAAATTAGGTGTTAAACTAGAGTTATTTGGGATCACATCAAGTAATTAAATTAATATTATCCATTTAGTTAGGGAATAAGTGTTTTCCCGAAGGGCCAACACTAGTCTACAACTACTATCTTTAAAATATGATTTTAACTCTTGTTTTTGATATGATTTAACTCTCAATATTTTCATCTTTGAAATATAAATTCAATTTTGTTTTAGTTTTCGTTTGTTTCAAACAATAAAATACCCCCTAATTTAGTTATATTTTCTTTGAAAATTTTCAAAAACAAACCGATAGCTTGAGGCTTATGTCTAAAAACCTCATTGTGTTACAACCTGGGGGATGGATATAATATTAGAGTTGGTTCCCTAAAACCCAATGTTATTTGAATTATGATTAATTTTATCCATTATATTAAATATTAATAAACTTATTATCAAATCATTATTATTCTTATGTCTGACATAATATGTGATAATGTACTAAGAGTAACTGTCACACTGAAAGGTCATAGTATTTCCTTGCTCAGTTGAGAACATAGAAGTTCCATAAAGATATTCATAAATATATGATCAATAGTTGGATTGTATTTTTTATGGGAATAAAATGATAAATAATATCTAGGGCGGAGACTCATTAGACTTTGAGGCACTTTCTCATGGTCTACTCCCTTGGTAATTTCCAGTGCCGGAAATTATGAGAACATGTCCCGCTAGTAGGAAATCCACATTTATACGTGTCATTAGATGTTCTAATCTAAAAATTTATGTATTGATTCTTATAATTTAGGATTATTATTAATAAATTTCATTAGACACATACTATAATGTATTGATGAAAAATGTGATGATGTATGTTCACAGTGAAGTAGGATGTATTGGGTGCATCATGATTTATATTGCATTAATGAACAATGAGATAAATGTTTTTTCCCTTATTTTATTTAAAAAAATTTAAAATACAAATCCATTTTATGGGAAAAGAACATCCTAAATAAATCCATGAATATATTTTTCTTTGGGAAGGATCAATTCTGAAAAATTAAATAAAGATCCATCAAACTCATAGGTTGATGACACAAGCATATAACCATCTTGATTAGAGATATCATGATAAATAAATAATATTATATAAAAATAATTCATGTGAGTATGTATATCATTGTGACATTAACTTTTTTATATATGGGTTCCTTGACATAATTCTAGATTCCAACCTTTGAATTTAACCAATTCTACCTTATGCCACAGAGAAAGCGGCCTAGAGGGCCACACAATAAGTGTATATGAAATTTAAGTTAAATTTTATTTTAATTTAACAAGTTTGAATAAATATTATTCCTTATTGGTGGATTAATAATTATTTATGATTGGTTGATATTCAATATTAAATCACAATTATTTCGTAAAAATAAATATGTGAGTTAAATAATAATAAATATTTATTCAGAATATTTTAGTGATTATAATATTTATTATATTTATTGACGAATAATGAAATAATATTTATTTATTAAATAAATAGTCATTATTTAAGGCCTGATAAATATGGAGTTGGGTTGTAGGGTGAGTTTAATTTTCCTACTAGAAATTATATATTAAATATCATTTAAATAAATATGAATTATTTTATTTAATAAATGATATTTAGTTATTCACATGTGTTGCGCATATCATTATAATAATAATAATATTTATATTATTATTATACATGAGGTTTTATAAGGAATAAGAAATTGGTTAAGGTCCTATGTGCAATTATCAACCCTATACTAGCTCTATAAATACCCAAGTATGTCACATTCTAGGGCTAGCTACTTGTTATGAACAACAAGACATGAGTGAATTCTATGAATCCCAAGAGAGAATCCTCTTAAGAACAGACTCGTGAACAAGATCACCAATCCTCCTCCAACCTCTCCAACATTGGAGGTATCATCATTAATCATTTATTCATGAATAGATTCTTCCTATGATCAATGAAGAATGATTAAAGTGATCAGAATTTTCCATGCTAACACCTGATGATTCTATGTTGACTTTCTGAGATTTTAGTGCACTTGTGAATCATTGCTAGATGGATATTTCCCTTAGATCCTATGATGTAATGACATTATTATGAGTGAATTCAACTAAATTATCATTGAATAAATAATTACAAGACACATTTATTATATATTTATCTATAAATTAATTATAAATTATAAGTCATGAACCCCCTTCTAGTTCTGGTGTTAATAAGTTAATTAATCATTGATTTAATTCTATTTTACAAGAAATTATTCATCACATACATCTTAGATTATTCAACTATTATGAAAGAATCTGAGTTAGAAATCCCCAATAGGTGATTATTCTATTCCCATAAGCTTTAATTGGTATCAAAGGGTTTACATAATTAATTTATATTTATTTATTAATCATTGATTGATCATATGCATTTATTGTTAATTTTATTTATAGATAATTCGTTCTTTAATTAAAAATAAGAATTTATTATACTTCCTTCTTTATTCTCACTCATATAACCAAGTAATGGTTAAATTAAAATAAAGTACATCCAAAGAATCCATTAGTAGATGCTAAGGGTTATGACCATATAATACAAGAGTATACATCATGCAGCCCAAAGTTACATGTTGTGTACCCATGTTCAATGCATCAGGATATCTCACATTAAAAGTAGGTATTAATGCATTAACTATACACATAATAAATTTAATGCACACCTTATATTTACTAGGCTAGGTAAGTATGTGGTTTAACCATACTACATGTCGTATAACTCTCTTACACCCCATATAGTCCACATATTTTGATAGTGAAAAACATGGGGGTCCAAGTGGTGTCATAATTACTACATGATACAGGGACTATAAATCCATGAAAATTTGGGGCCAAAAATGCATAGTTTGTGTACACATTATATAACTTATAAATATTTAAAAACAAACCTAGTCCCTAGGAGGGTGTCATAGAAATGGGAAAAAGAGGTTATATGACGTGTAGCTCTAGTACACACCATGTAACATGTTGTACCTTGTTTAATTAATTTAATGTGGAGAGAAAAATTAATGATATAATAAAACCTATTGACATTTTTTCTATGTTTCATTTATTTTATTGTACATTCCAAGAGATAATATTACTAATTATATAAAAAAAATTATTTTTGTGTTAAATTCTGAACTACAACCTATATATGGTCTTTACATGTGATGTACCCATGTGAGATAATTGCCTCACGTATCACATAATTTCAATATGATAATACATAATTTATTGAAAAATTCACCCCTTATAATTATGATC
This sequence comes from Viscum album, assembly GCA_963277665.1. Classification (NCBI taxonomy): domain Eukaryota; kingdom Viridiplantae; phylum Streptophyta; class Magnoliopsida; order Santalales; family Viscaceae; genus Viscum; species Viscum album. Next base: position 58,899,266 of record OY728125.1, read on the forward strand.
CATGGAAGGTATGTTTGATGCCATGTGAATATATAATACAAGGACTATTCTTTGTAGTTTGGATTGGTACATGTCATTACTTCCAAGTACAATTGTGTGCTTTGTTAATTTTAAATAAAATTAGTTTATTTAATTTGTTTAAATTTATAGATGATGGAATTATCAGGAAGGTTTGTATGGAAATAATATATATTGGATTAATTAATTAACCAGACATTTAATTGGATTAATTAATTAATTATATGATTAAATAGATTAATTTTAAGCATTTAACTTAATTAAAAAACTAATTAATACAATTTATAGCTATATTGGAAATGTATATTCGTTTCTTGTGTGTGTAATAATGATATTAGAAAAAAACTATGTATGTGATTGTTTAATTTTAATTTATTATTATTATTAAATTAAATTGATGGTATGTGTGTCATCCTATCCTCTCTTATGTATGAGCTTGCATTCCCACCATTTCTTTTATGAAAAACCTACAAACCAACTCTTTCAATCCTCCCACCTGTGAGTGAGTAAAGATTATGTAATGGATGGATCCCATTGGCAATAATATGTGGTTCAAGTTTGGAGCCAAGGTGAAACTAATCAAGCAGTTTTAGAAGATCATAGGTGGAATTTTTCAACTTAAACCAGTGCAGGATCAATGATATATTCCCCTCGAGAGAGAGTTGTTTTATCATCCTATAGATATAAAAAATATTATACAAAGCTCATGATCATACCACTTTATTTATTTATTTATATTATTTTCATGGTTGGTTATTTATTTCAATGGATGGTGTTCACATGAATAAATTAACAAAACATTCAAAACAAAATTAATTAATTGGATTACGCATAATATTATCAAGACATGGTTAATCTCATAAGTAAATCTACATCATATTAACAAGTATGTAATAAAGATAAAATGGGTAATTTATACATAGAGATAAAATCCCTTAAAATTAAATATTAATTTGGTATAGCCTTCCACTACTGAAGTTAAAATCAAACCAATATTTTAAAGTGCTTGACTAGTCCAAGTATGGGTGCTTTCAATTATTGGGAAATTATATCTTGGTTTTTGGGTTGACTTAAACTTAGTTTACATCAAGGGATGATATCACAATTAGGAATTTGTGTAACTTATAGGAAATATTTGAGGAAATACTTTTCCTAGATTTTAGGATTGTGGAATCCACTCAATAGAGTAAGAAGATGTGGGTTAATGTAGTTGGAAAGTTGCACCCACTTAAAACCCTTAAAATAACTTTCCAAGCCCCAGTTTAGGTTATGAGAAGGGTAATATAGATCCTTTACACTATAATATCTATCTAATAAGATAATCCAAAACTAGTGGTGAGATCTATTAGGTTTATAAACATACTAAGATACTAATAGATTTAAAATTTATTTTTAAAATTTATCTAATCCAGATAGTGTACTAAAATTATAATCTCAATTATTGTAGAACTGGGAAGCCACATGAATTCAACTATATCACTATGATCCATACTAGAAAAGGATAAAATTATCACTAGCTCAAATTTTTAGGAATGTTATAGGTTTCTTGCATGTTATATTATTCCATGAATGGAAATTATACATGTTGGAAACCCCACTTCATGAGTATCTTTCTAAAGAGGATAGTGAGGAAGAAGTATCTCTCTACATGAAACATTTGTATGATGCTATGAATGTCCAGTGTTTTATATTATCATCCATTCCTGATGATATTCTTTAGCAACATGTGGATATGGGTGCATATAACATCACATCTCATCTTTGTAATCGTAATTAATAGTATAAAAGACAAGAGATGTATGATATCTCTAATATACTATTCACACACAATCTTAAAGAGTTAGTACCAGTTGGGCATCATGTAGCCAATAAGATTAGATACATAGATAACTTAGAAATATTGGGATTTAAGATCCCCATTTATCTACACAAATATATCATCCTATCCTAACTACATAGAGGATTATCTAATTTCATTGTAAATTATAACACGAGCAATAGGAAGAAAACTCTTTTATAACTTCTTTCCACAATCCGCCAAGTTGACATGGACATGAGGCTTGAAAAACTAATGGTACTTAATGTGAATAGTAAATTAAAGGGAAATAAAAATGTCCCCAAGAGTCATTCCAAGTATAGGACTCTTGAGAACCATCCTTTATATAAGAAGAAGATATAATGACAAGAAAAGGAAGAAAACACATTATTTTTTTCACGTGGAAAGATATTCCACTGGAAGAATAACTTCAACTAGTTAAATAATTAGAGGTAATCTTATTATGCATTTATTATGGAGTGAAATATTTTTATATATAAACATTGGGTATTAGATACAACTCATGGTGCTCACATCTGTATCCAAATATAGGAACAAAGAATCTTCCAGAATATTTCTAGAATATTTCCAAAGGAGACATTAATCTTCAAACACCCAATAGAGAGAATATTTATAATTAGTATATAGGGAAATACAACATTATATTTCAAATTGAAATGGTTTTGGTTTTAAAGAACTGTTATTTTGTTCAAAGTGTTACTAAAAAGATCTTGTCTATTTCTTCCCATGACATGGAATGTTTTATTTTGAAATTTTAAATAAATAATATCCATTTTTTACAATAATAGAATATGTTATAGTATGGTATAACTGAATAATGATAATTACTTATTAAATTATGAAAACTAAATATTGGAAATTAATAAAAAATCAAATTTTTATAACTAATTTAATACCTAGTTATGAAATTACCATCTTGGTCACATAAATTAGAAGCATCTAAAAAAGATTTATCAATATGTTTATTTAGAGTTTTTTGAGATGAAACCATTTGAAATTTTCCATGCGTGTTTGTAAGGTAATATTACTAAACCACCATTTAATCTACATGGTGAAAGAGAAAAAACTATTCTAGAATTTGTAAACACAAATGTGTGTGGACCTTTTCTTGTAAAAGCTATAGGTGGGAATTCTTAATTCATAAATTTTTTATAACTACTTGAGTAGATATGGTTACATTTACTTGATGAGGTATATGTCTATGTCCTTTAAGAAATTCCAATAATTTAGGATTGAATTAGGTAATCAACTTATAAAAATATAAAGAATATTTGATCTAATTTTGGTGGTGAATATATTAACCAAGAGTTTATCAACTTTCTATAGGAGTATGATATTCTATCTCAACTCACTCCACCTTATACAACATAAGGGAATGGTGTTAGTGAAAGGAGAAACCATACCATGCTTGACATGGTGAGGTCAATGACGAGTCACATAGATCTTACATTGTACTTTTGGGGACATGAATTACATATTATAGCATTCATACTAAATAAATTACCAATAAAAATATAAAAAAACTACCTTTGAGTTATAGAGTGGAAGGAAACCAATTTTTTCACATATTCATCCATGGGGATGTAAGGAATTTATTATGTTCCACTCATGAAACAAACTAGAACCCGAAGGAATGAAGTATATCTTTATAGGTTATCTCAAGTGAAAAATATGATATTATCTATTCAACTCCTTGTAAAAGAAGGTGAACATCACAAGATAAACCATTTTTCTTGATAGGGAGTGCATCCTCAATAAGGATGGTGGAAAAAAGAATAAATTTAATGAAGTTGATTCTCAAGATACACAAGAGTTGGTATGGGAACAAATTTCATAGGTCCCTAGGGGATATGTTTTCCTTGAAATAGAACCATTGTGTAGGAGCACTAGAGATGTTAGAGAAATATAGAGATATGGTATTCTAGTCATTGATGATGTTGAATCATTGTTGATTTAAAATAATGATCCTATTTAATATAAGGAGGTATTAGAGATATTATAGGCTACAAGATGATACGAATCCATGTATTTTGAGATATAATCCATGTATCCAATCCATGTTTGGGTTCTGGTTAATCCTCCAGTTGATATAAATATTATTGGGTGAATATTTCCATGACTATGAGATTTTTTAGATGGATGTCAAAATAGACTTCCTTAATGGGAACATTTAAGAAGATGTTTATATGGAGAAACCTAAAGAGTTTGTGAATTCTTATAATTATAAAAGAGTGTGAAAGTTGTAGAGATCCATTTGTGGTTTAAAGAAAGAATACAGGTCATGGACCATTCAATTTGATGAATCTATAAAATAATTTGGTTTCATTAAAAGTAATTTGAGCCATCTATTTACAAGAAATTCAATATTAGTGTAATTTATATCCTAATAGTATATTTCAATGACATATTACTTATTTTAAATGACATCCCAGTATTTTTATTAGTTAAGGACTAGTTGAAAAATTTCTTATCCATGAAAGACTTAGGTGAAGAATCCTACATCCTTGGTATGAAGATAATTAACGATAGAACCAAGAGGCTGCTTGGACTATATCAAAGTACACACATTGACCAAATACAAATGATATTTATTATAGAACATTCTAAGAGGGGATTGGTTCTAATGTCACGTGGTATACATATTTCCAAGAAAATATTTTTTCATACACAATAGTAAAGAGATAGAATTAGTAATATCACATAAACTTATATGATAAAATCAATCATGTAAGCTATGTTATGTATTAGTATTGATGTTTTCTATGCCTTGATCATGGTAGGAATATATCAAGAAGATCTAGATGAACAACATTGGTTTTTTTTAAGGAAATCCTTAAATATTAAAGGTGAACTAAGGATATATTCCTAGTATATGGAAAAAGAATATAATCATATAGGTCAATACATATTCTATATTTTAGATAGATTGTAATTATATGAAGTCACATTCAAGATATGTCCTCAGTCTCAATGAAGAAGATGTGAGTTGGAAGTGTTCAAAGAAATTAGTTGTAATTTATTCTATAGTAGAGTGTTAGTATATAGTAGTTTATGATGTATCCAAATAAAAACATGACTACAAAATTTTGTCCAAGATATTTATGTGGTGCGTAGAAGTAAAAAAACCTCTCACATTATATTTTGATAATAATGTAATGTTGGATCTCAAAAAGGACCCATGGTCAAACCAATGGAAATAGAACATACTATAGAAGTATCAAATTTTTATGTATTTTCCTCAAATGGGTAAATCTATGCACCCATTTACTAAATAATTATCTAAAGAGAATCATGATTATAATGTGAGAGGTAGAAAATTAAAGGTTGTTAGTATTTGGTTCTAGTGTAAGTAGAAGTCTGTTTTTTGGTTCCCTAGAACCAACTTGTATATACTTTATAGTTTCCTATATTCACTATCTTTAATATCAATAATAATTTTATCACATCATGATTTTTATTCCTCATAACATAGTATGTGATAATGTCCTAAGAGTAACTTTCACACTAAAAGGTCATAACAATTCCTCAATATGATGAGAAACTAGAAGTTCCATGATAGTATTCTAAATTATATGTTATATAGCCTGATGATATCATTTTATATAATGAAAATGATATATGATATAAGAGGCAGAGACTTAATTGAATTTGTATCACTTTCAGATGGTGTATACCCTTGGTAATTTATAGTGTAGGAGATTATGAGAATATGAAAAGCAAGTAGGAAATCCACATTTATATGTTTATTTGGATTTTCATATCAATAGATGTGTTTACTAATACTTATACATCAATATTATAATTAATTTATATCATTAGTCATGTTTTTTATGAATTTATGAAAACCATTATGACATATGTTCATGAAAAATTCTGATATGTTGGGTGCATCATGAATTATATTGCATTAATGGATAATGTGGGAATGGGTTTTCCCATTCTGTTATTTTACAAAAGTTCATATCTTAGTACCTTTGATAGGAATGGAACAACCTAAATAAATCCATGACCATGGTTTTCTATGTGCATGTTTAATTCTATAAAGTCAAATAAAGAGACATCAGACACATAGGTTGATGACACCATTATGCCACCTTCTTAATTAGAGAGATAACAATAAAGGAATTATATTACATAGATAATTCATATGAGGTTGTATTTCATTTTGAAATTAACTTCTTTCTTTATTGGTTCCATGGTGTGTTGTTAGATTATAACCTTGGACTTTAAGTGGTTCCATGTAATTCTATTAAGAAAGGGGTCTCAAGGGTCACATATCAAGTGTATCTAAAATATGAGTTAATTTATATTTAAATTTAACAAGTTATAATAAATACTATTATTGATTTTTGGTTGAATAATTATTCAATATTGGTTGATCACCAAGATTTAATCCCGAGTTATTTGAAAAAATAAATATCTTAATTAAATAATAATAAATTTTTATTCACAATATTTAGTGAATAAATTATTTATTATATTTATCGATGAAATAAGTAGTAATATTTATTTATTAAATAAAAATTCATTATTCATGTCTTGATAAATATTTTTAGGTTTTTCATACCAAAATAATAGTTTAGTTGGAAATGATATATTAAATACCATTTAAATAAATATTTTTTAACAACTGATATTTATTTATCCACATGTGTTGCACATGTCAATAAAATGAAAATATTATTTATATTATAATTATAAATGGAGTTTTTTAAGGAATAGATAATTTTATAAGATCCTATGTATAATCACTAACCCTATCATAGCTCTATAAATACCTGGTTATATCATATTCCTAGATTATCCACTTGTTGTGTATAACAAACCTTGTGAGAATTATATCAATACCTAGAGAGAATACTCTCAAGAACATGCTGAAGTAAATGAGTTCCAATCATCCTTGATCCACTCAAGACATCGAGAGATCCTCAATAATCATTCATCTATAAATATTTCCTTCCTATGATCAATGGCGAATGGTGAAAGAGACTATAATTGACTGTGTTAGTACCCGATGATTCTAAGATGATGTTTTGATATTTTGGATCATGTTTCTATCATCACTAGAGGGGTTATTATCTTGGATCATATGATTAAACAATGTTAAAATTAGTGTAGTCTACCAAATCATCAAAAAAGAAAGAATTAAAAGACAAGGTAATTCTAAATATATCTATAAATTATTTTTTAATTACATTTGATGATCCTACCTTCTAGTTCCAACATGAGAAATTCAATTAATATTTGATTTAATTCCATTGGTCATATTTGACTTCATTATTAACATCTCATATTATTCATCAATTAAAAAAAATGATTTTTCCATGCCCAATAGGTGATTATACTATACTCAAAACCTTCAAGTTATACTGTATTCTTAAGGGGATTTAATTTTTAAAGGGGTAAGGTGACTGAACCCATATATTTTAACTCGCGTTGATGTTATGGAGGTTGCTTAATTTTATTTAGTTTTTTCTTTTTGTGGGTCAAAAATTCCAACCTAAATTGTTACCTTTGGATCCTAAAACTGATATAACTTACCACTCTTGTGATATAGCTCTTATAAATTTCCCTATACCTATTTGTGAGCCTACCATTAACACACCAAGATGAAATGTTATTAAACCTAAAGTTACTGTGGATAATAAAATAAAACTAAAGTTATTTTCTACATATTATTAAAAAAATCATCAAAAACCTTTTGAATATTCTGATACACCTACTGTCTTGCAAATAAAATTTGGTTTTATTCACTAGCTTCCAAAAATTAACAGCCTTCCTAATGAGGATCTACGTAAAAATATTCAATATCTTAGTTACCTTTATATCAACATTTCACTTCAAATTAACATTTTATTAAATATAAGGGGTAAATAAATAAAAATCATGGGGGTATGAAATGGTGAAACTCGAGGGAATCACCTCTCATAATGAAAAGACATCCAAGTAGAAGAGACCTGAAACTAGAGAAATAAATAAATGAACTATGTGAACCAACTCGTGAAGAAATATTATCCTTTATATTTACATGAAACCCCAATGAATTGATGGAAATAAAATGAAATTGATATATTTTTATTTTTCTTTAGATGGAGTTTCAAAATACTGGGTTTTCTATTCACATTATACTTTGATTTTAGATTGGAATGAATTAAAAAATATTTTTCTTATAAATACATTTCATGTTTCAAAAACTAATTTCATCAAAAAAGAGATCTATTTAATTAGGAAAACATAGTGAGAAACCTTTTATAAGTAATGGGGAAGATTTCTGATACATTGTTTTAGTTATCCCCATTATTAAATATGTGAACAACACTTGATTAAATTTTTTATGAAGGGTTGTATCTCACTAATAGCAGTATGATTGATGCTACTATTGGCGATGCTTTAATTTCTAAACCCCTACTTCCATAAGAAATTTAATTTCATATATGACCCAAAATTCCCAATAGTTTATAACAAGAGGCCTTCTTCATATGAAATCTTCTCAAGAAGTTCCCACTCCCACTACTGAAAACCGCATGTGTTTGATTCAAATTACTAATAATACCACTATGTTTAGATAAAATATGTTTTCCAATAATCCAAAACCCAAACCCAAACCCAAAACAACTTTTAAAAGGGGTGTTTACTATCTAATTTTTTCTTGAATTGAACATTTAGTAACCAATGTACTCAGAAGAAAGAGCCTTTAAAAAATTACATTGTTGTTTTACCTGGAAGAACCTTTCAATTAAACCAAAAAAGAACCTTTTTAACCTAAATAAAATTATAACGAAGGCCGAAATAAACAATAAAATGGAATATTTAGAGATTATGAGCAAATAAATATATTTTTACAGGGTCAATAAATTAATTATCAATCTATACACTTCAATGAGAAATCTGGTGCTTATTTCAAAATAAATTTCTTGTCTACTCATCTTATCAAAAATTTTGAAAATAGTTTTGAAGAATTTTTAAAAAAAATAACAAATCATGATGAATAATTTAGATCATATTAAGGACAACCAAATTTCTATGAAACCTTATGAAAATTAAGGTTATTTTTTTCATGAAAAATCATTTTCACATGAATAATTTTTTCTTGATAAAATTGATATATAATAGATAATGATGATAATACTTATGTTTAACAAAAAAATGCTCAAAACGGTTAATAAGGGTACAAAACACATCTTTCTTATCCTAGGAGTGACCCACTATTAAAGATTCATACTGAAATTGAAATGTATAAATAAGTTTTATAGAATTTTAGGAAATATTAAGTTAATATTACCCTGTTAAATGTTTTCAAAAAAAAATCAAAAATATGCAGTTGTTTTGAAAGAAATGAGTTCACATAATAGGAAATTTAATGGACGAATTTATTGAGGAATGCTTCCTCCATGTTCCAAAATTATTTTACCATCAAATATATAAATATAGATACTTTAACCATTCCCCAATCCATTTGGTAATGTGAGTTCAAATTTTTCATGATTTACTTAATATATTCCATCTATTCTAAGCTAGAATATATTTATTCATCTTTATGGGTTAGATAATTTAAACCAATAAGAACGTTTTTCTATATTTCCAACTGATGTACCACTAAAATTGTTAGAGTTATTGAGGTTGTTGTTATAAATCCGAAAGTATTGATGTTTTATTTGTTGAGAATAAGGTTTTTATATATTTTTAACAATAAGAAAGATCAAGGATGATGACCAAGATGGATGTTGGAATCCTAAAAAAGTAAGTTGGGTTTATTTAAAATAACATTGTTTATAATTTTTTTTGAAGATGACCAAAGTGTTGAAGTAATTCTTGTGAGATTTTTAGTTCCTAAATAACATGGACAAGATGTGTTTTTAACATCAATATTTATGGAAATAGATGTTTTAAGTGTTGAAAAAGTGGCGATTGGTCAAGCAAAAAATGTACAGAGGCATGTCTGAAGTGATTTTTCAGGAGCATGGCACATAAGATTTTAAAATAGGAAACATATATAAGGACACTCCATAGTGGTTTTCATAGTGGATATGGAGAAGAAATCGAGAAGATACTACACCCATTACCTTGGGAATGTTGTGAAAGGAATTTCCTATAATAGGAAAATCATAAGGGAACACTGCTTAGTGGTCCTCATGGTGTCCAATGTTCTTATAAAAAAATTAAAGGCTTCTGGACCACTTCCATAGTAAGAAATTCCTTGGTTGTCATCGAAGGGAGTTGGCCAAAAAAATGGTGCATGATATGTTTGTTGTTTTGGAGGTAATTGATCAAAATTATTGTGCCATACCATACTAAAAAATACATGGTGAAGCAGTTAAACTGTGTTTAAGACATGCAGTTTAAATGGGGATGAAACATGATGTCCCATGGACATTGTGGAAGTTTTCATGGTCGATAGTTGGATTTTCATGTCAAAAAAATAGGTCTAGAAGACCACACCTGTGGTGGATGTCATTTTGGAGGCAAAAGGACAAGGATGTTTCACCAGTTGATGATGTAGGGTATGTTAGGTTGTGATGTGTGAATATTGAGAGAAACGTAAGATAATTCATTTAGGTGATGTATGATCTGGATGTTAAATGTTTCACATATCATTTGTCTCATTTTTAGACCATGATCCAAGTATGGTCGAAAATGATTGAAACATTAAAGATAGTGGATTAATTGGATAATTAAATTCATGATGCAATAAGACAAAGAACATTTATTTCCTAGTGGTTATGGGGAAAATTGTGGAGGATGTTTATGAGGATATTAATGGGTGGTTTAAATGTCCCATTAAGGTTCTAAAAGGTGCTCGATTGATGGATTAATAATCTCTCTATTTTAAGAAGGGGAGATTTGATAGATGAACAAAATGATCATTGTGAACTCATTTACATATCCCAATATGATATGAGTAATATATTTGATCTAGATAGGGAATGGAAGTATTGAAAAGTAGGTAACCATTGAATATTGTTTCAAAAGGGAGAAGTTGATTGTTGTTCCTATAACAAGGAGAAGATTGGTTCCAAATTGGTTTTGTAAAGTGAAGGAGTATACTTCCAAGGTATTTTCATAGATTATGATGATACAAAAAGTTTATCTTTATCAAAGCATCTTACCATTGTCGAATATAAATTATTTTATGCTGATGAAGGGATATACATGTTTATAAACTATGTGTGGATAATTTTTGGAGAAGTGAGAAAAGGAGGAAGAATTGGAAGTGATCTGACATTGAGCCTTGGGCGATAATGTTTTAACCCTAAACTTTACAAGGCCATGATCCTAGGTGATGAGAGACCAATCTTGAACCTATTGTAATCAGAGTTACCCCTTGTGATGAGCAGTGAGATCCATAGTGATTTTTCTGTGCCTGAAACAACACTGATACATGCTCCTTGGATGTGGCCTAGTGAGGGTGAACCAAGTAAATACTCATTTCAATATTTACTTTATGCATGCACATGAAAGTAGATCAATACACCTTAATAATATATAGTTAAATATAATTATAAAGATAGGTTAATATCCATTTATGGTAGTGGTATAAAAGTTTCAAGTTGTTTTAATTGGTTAAGCCATGTGCACACCCTAATTCAACCCCATAAGGGTGATCTCACTCTTATCCCCATTATGGGACTCTATAATTTATATAAAAGGGATATTTTCATTTTGGATTTTTTTATTTCTCAATATTTATTTGAAGTTGTGATAAAGTTTTCATGCATAGTGATGGTTTATTTATTTGATGGAAATAATTTTAAATCATTGAAAAATGAGTTCATTTGGTTCATGTAAGATTATATTTTAGTTCAGTGAGAAGTGGTTAAAGATGTAATTGTTCTATTAACCCATAACATAGTCATATTTTAAACAGATAAAAAAAATTCAATTAATTTTTTGGTCAAATTGTTATTAAAGGAGGATCTTGAGGAAGAATTTCACAAAAATATGAATCATTAAAAGTTAACTAAGTCATGTGGATGATGTTAGAATATGTTTTTGGAAAATAAGAAAGGGAAAGTTATATGTTCCTTATAAAAAAATGAAATAAGTAAAATAATAGGAAATATTTATCTCAGATGTTGTGTTCTCTAGTTGAGGTAAAATCTAAACCTAATGTTTTTATGATTCTATCCCTTACATGGAGAAAGGATATGAAATATCAAACTTGATATTGGAGATAAAAAGGATATGCAATTCTATTGATAAATTGATAAAAACATGATTTTGTTATTCCAAGGGTTGCTTATAAAATGTAAATGAGGATTGGTGGAGTAATATACCTCGACTTTACTTTTCAATGATTAATGATTTATCCTTGGAAAACAAGAGGTTAAAGGATGGTGAAGTGGACTTGAATTTCGTCTTGTAAAAATTGGGAATGAAGATGAAATAATAAACAGATATGCATGGGGATATTTCCAAATAGATCATAAAACAAATGTCCATAGAGAAGGAATTGCTATTACAAAACTCGATTTATCCATCACTAGGGCTTTAACAATGCTAGCTAAAAATGCTGTTAAATACTGCTTTCTTAGCACTAAAAAAAGCACTATTAAAGGTGGTCTTTAAGAGTGCTAAAAAACCACTGATAACAGGGGGGTTATCAGCACTTTTTTAGAAGCACTGATAAAAGAACCCCCTTTATCAGTGCGTTTTTCAAGTTCTAATAATAGTATACTTTAAAAAAATTATATTTCATTAAAAATAAATTGTTAATTATAAATACATTCATATTGATATAAATATAATATATATTTTTTAAAATACATTTTAGATAAGGTAAATTGGAATTTACACTTAATATGTAAGATATTTAGTGGAAATAAATTATAAAATGATTAGAAAAATATTTTTAATTAATAATTTTTTAATTATTATCGAGTAATAATTATATAATAACAATTTGAAGACACAAAAAATCAAAAAATCAATAAAATATCTAAAATAAGTTAAAAATGTAACTCAAGCTTCAAATAACCATAAATTTTGATCTGAGTGTCCATTTGATCTCTACCACATATAAAATTAAATCCTACAATTATATCTAAGTTGTCGGTGATAGAGGTAAACCTCTCTCACATTTTTTAAGGCCAAAAAATTCCAAGAAGGCCTCTAAAACCTAGTTTTTATTCGGCGTACCCCAATTTTTAATATTTGAATGATTTTCAAGCTTATTTATGGGGGTATTATTGCATTTTTTTATGGGGACTGAATTTATTCACAGATCTTATATTCATATTGATATTTTGGCTTTGAAATTTTATCATTTTTCACAATGTACTGTGATTTATAATCAAATGTATAAAAATATCTACATATTTTTTTATATATTCACACAAAAAAAAATTAATTTTATAAATAAATAATTAAACATATTTACTTATAAAATATATTTATTAATATATAATATGAATATATGGATAAAAAATGTAATTAAATATATATAAATATATAGATATATCATAAAGTGTTAATCAAAATAGTGGGGGGTGGAAAAGGATTTTATGTATATGTTATAGGTATAGGGATCAAAACTCACTGGAGTAAGGGGCACAGACAGGAGGGTGAGATTATATAAAGTTCTAATAAAGTGGTTGGGGAAGTGCTGATAAAGGGGTGGAGGTGGGAATCATTGATGAAGGGGGGTGGGTGGGGTGTGTAAATTTTTGATATACCCTTTATCAGTGCTAAAAAACACTGATAAAAGGGACCTTCAATGGTTCTAAAAAAATCACTGTTAAAGGACCTGTTTAACAATGATTTTTAGCACTATTAAAGTGGTCCTTTATCAGTTCTTTTTTAGCCCCAATAAAAGCTTATTGCCTTTAACAGAGTTGAATTTATTACCACTTTTTTAGCATTGATAAAGGCATATTCTATCACTATTAAAGCCCATTTTTTTAATAGTGAATTAAAATAAAGTTTTATTTTTCTAAGAATAAAATATAATGAAAGGAAATGAACTTTGAGAGATACCGACTCAGAGTTGAAGAATTTAATTGAAAAATTGGAAGAAAAAGATGAAGATAAGAGAACACGAGGAGATTGTGAATACCCCAATAGTGAATATGAATAACCCTCCAATAACTACCTCAACTCGTTCTTAAACAAAGAGAAATATAGATATGAAATTTGTAAGTATAGAGTTGTTCCATGAAAAATTGGAGGTATTATTCCAGGGAAAAAGGTTGCACTAAAGTGTTTTATTGTGGAAAATTTGGACACATCATGAATATATGTTTCAAAGCCAACACACCCAAATATGTTAGTAGAACTCCATTAATACCTACATATCATTTAGGGATAGACCAAATGAGGTATTATTATTTTGGTAAATTATTTATTTGTTCTTACCTTGGTCACATGGAAAGGCATTAAAATTATAGGAATGTATGGAAGGGTAAAGAATCCATATGAAGACACTCTAATCCTATGACTTTTAAAGAGATTTTTCTCTTGTAAAAGTCATATTAATCTTGGTAATAGTTTCAATGTTTTGGATGATGATAAAGAAACTAAATGAAGGGTGTTTTAAGAATCAAGATATGGGAACCGATAAAAAATCTCTTTGAGGAAAAGAAGAAATATCTAGAATTAAAAGAAATAGGTAATTATATCTATGAAGAACGTGGAAGAAAATCCATTAATAAAGAAGTTGTATTCCAAGATTTTACTTTTGACTATAAAGGAAGAGGTTTTCCAAAGTTCTATTATAAAAACCACTAAGAGGAAAATAATAAATATGCAATGGAGAAGAAATCCCAAGGTGAAGTCCACTTATGTTCGTACATAAGAAGTTACTTATTCAAGTGTGATTTATTATACAATTTTGGAAAATCCCAAGCCAAGGAAGGATGAAAATATTCATATCTATGAAAAGAAGTGTGTAAGTGGTGTCATGAAAGGTAGATCCTATAGAACAAGGTAGATTTATCTAACTATAAGTGAAAATAAATAACTTTAAGATTTAATTGCATTCCTTTCCCAAAAATCTTAAAAATGGAAAAGGAATAGTGGAAGGTTATAGGATGGATCTTATTGATCACCTATATTTCCCAACATGAGGATCTTTGAGGTAACCCTCTCCCCAAATGTTTTATTGTTTCTATCTATTGTTGAATCAGTTCACAACTAAGGGGGAGATATAATCAATGGGTTTGATTGTTATTGGGATGCACAAGTGGATAGAGTTGAATAAAAATATCAATTTTTTTGAATCCTGTGAAGAATTGAAATGAATGGAGTTTAAGTGGTATCATTTTTCTAATTGAATAACCCTTTCTCCAAGTGGTGTCAATTTTTTTGACAAGTGATATAAATTAATTTATAATGTGGTATGATCCTAACAACTAAGTATACTAATATTTTATGCTAAATTTTTGTTGTGAAGTGTGTCTGAGATTGAATGTTATGTTTTGAGAAGTGGAAAAATCAAAAATTTATATTATCTTTAACTAAATTTCATGACTGACATGGAAATCCTTATGGTCATTTCAAAAGACTATTGTTTCCTACACTAATCACCAACTCAGTAGGCTTAGTAGATCTGTTTACATCTCAAGTTCCAAGTGGTAAGTTCACTCAATGATTATCTTCATAAAATACAATAGGTATAGTGTATGGATAAAAACATGTCTTTAAAAGGTAGAGTTAGAATGATGTGAGGAAATACTCCCTATCATCATAGGGGAAGTTTAATACTATGAGGAAGAATTCATAGAAATTGAAAATGAAGGGGGATTTGATAATTCTTGGAGTTTCTTTCCATACATTAAGGGTTAGAAAGTTTTCAAAATGAATGGGATACAAGATATAAATATGTTGATGTTCTCTACCTTGAGGAGGAAAGGTTGAAAAGTGTATCCCTTCATTTGAATAAGGAATATTATAAAGTCCCTTTGCATTGAGAATACCCTTTGTATTTCATTTAGAATTAGGGGGAGAAAATATCATATGGAGGAGAAGATATCATTAATGGGGATAAGATACTTCTAGGGGTGCATTGTATATGGGGGATAAAAATCATATTGTGTATTTATAA
The DNA here is from genome assembly GCA_963277665.1 of Viscum album. Classification (NCBI taxonomy): domain Eukaryota; kingdom Viridiplantae; phylum Streptophyta; class Magnoliopsida; order Santalales; family Viscaceae; genus Viscum; species Viscum album. The sequence goes on from OY728125.1 coordinate 58,915,159, forward strand.
TAAAATCCAAAGGGGGAAATTTTTAATAATCCTAAATAATTGATGTTGGAATTTCTAAAAATAAAGTTTGTCAAGATTTTTGACATTAAGGATGGTCAAGGTTGATAGAAAAAATGTGTGTTGGAATCTCAATTAAGCAAGTTGGATTTATTGACAACAGAATTATTGAAAGAACATGTTGAATATGTCTAATGAGTTGAAGTAATTATTAGGATATTGGTAGTTCCTAAATAACGTCATTGTGGTGTGTTATTGACTTTAATATTTATAGATATACTTGTTGGAAGTGTGGAAAAAGTGATGATTAGTCAAGTGTAAAATATCCATAGGAATAAAAGAAGTGAAGTTGAAGGAAGGTGGTGCATAAGAGTGAATAAAGGAAAACATAGGCAACGACACACCCTAGTGGTGGCCGTGCTGGTTATAGAGAAGAAGGTCACAAGGGACCAAACACATTTCCTTGGGCATGTTGTGAAGGGAATTTTACAAAATTAGTAAAGCATAAGGGAACACACCCTGGTGGTCCTTTTGGTGGTTTTATAGTGTTCCTGGATGAAATGGACAAGGATATTGGACCTATCCCCCAAAAAGACAAGCCATGGTAGAAAAAAAGGGTGCTTGACAAAACAAACAGCCTTCCTATGGTGTATTTGTTCTTGTTTAGATTTTTAGAGGAATGAAGAAAAAAATTTATTCCATGCCATAGTGGAAAAGCCTTAGTGATGTGGTTACACTACATTGAATACATGAAGTGAAAAAGAGGATGAAATGGGATGGACCGTAACCATAGTTAAAATTTTCCATGTTTACTGGTGGATTTGAATTAAAAAATGGTATGGTCTAAAAGATCTCACCCATGGTGGATGGACATTTTGACACAAAATGGCCAAGGATGTTGGAACAGGCTATAGTGTAAGGTCTATCATACCGTGATGCATGAATATCAAGAGAAACTTGAGATAATTCTTTCATGAAATACATGATTTGGATTTTTAATGCTTCAAATATCATGTGTCTTGATATTAAACCATGATCCAATCATGGTTGATGGTTATTGTAGCATTAGAGGAGGTGGATTAATTGTGGAATTAAATTTATATTCCAAGGATACCAAGATAAGTTATTTCCTACTCATTATTGGAAAAACTATAGAGGAGTTTTTTGAGGATGTTAATGGGTGTTTTAAATGTCCCATTAACATTATTCTAGGCATCCAATTGATGGGAACATAGAATTTCTATTCTATAAAGGGGAGATTGGCTATTAGAACAAGCCAAACACCGTGAAAACATTTCCATATCCAAATTAATGAGGATAAATAGATTTGATATATTGAGGGGATGGAATTATTGATGAATTGAAAACTATTTAATATTATTCCAATAAGATTAAGGTGATTTCTATGCCTATAAGAAGAAGAAGAGTTGTTCTAGAATAGTTTTGTAAATTAAAGGAGTGTTATGACAAGGTGTTTTCATATATTGTTAAGATGGATCATGTTTGAATTCAAAATAGAATCATACCATTAATAAAGATTAATTCTATAATGCTTATTAATGGACCTACATATCTGTAAAATGTGTGTGGATCCATATTGTACTGGTGATAAAATGATTAAGAATAATTGGTAGTGATTTGGTAGTGAGCCTTGGGTGAAAGTGATTTGAACCTAAACTTTATAAGGTAGTGAACCTAGTTGAGGAGTGACCAAGACCAACCCAATTGTAATAGGAGTTCCCATTATGAAGATAAGTGAGATCTATAGTGGATTTTTTCATGGAATAATGCTAATGCATTCTCCATAGATGTAGCCAATTGAGGGTGAACCAAGTAAATAACCATGTTCATATTTACTTTATTCATGTACACTAAAATAGATCAATCAACCTTAATCATATATAGTTAATTATAATAACAAAGTGAACCTCAAGGTTGAGAGGCCAATATCCTTTAAGGGTAGTGAGATTAAAGTTTTAAGTTTTTATATCTGGTTAAGTCATATACACACCCTGATTCACACCCTCTCATGATAACCTCACTATTATCCCCTTTATGAGACCCTCAGATGTACTGGTTTAGTTTAGAGAAATAATCTTATTAGTTGATTTTTTTACCTTAGATATAGGATATGACCAATTTGGTACACATGAACCTCTCATTCTTTAAAGAATTTTCTTAAAACCTTCTAAAGCCATCATTAGTTATCACAAAGAAACAATGTCAATAAAATTTAGAAGATAGGTAGTGAACTTCAATATTTTTCTATCCATGAAACACTCAAATGGGAATCATTCATGTTCTCATGTTAACATTATTGATTGGTTTATTAATAAAACTTATGTTCGTTAACCTTATAATTTTTAAAATACTGAAATTGTTTTCAATAATTTTTTTATAATCTAGAAGATGATTTAATTTTTTACCAATCTAGAAAATGAGGGATATGATTTCTATTTAAAATAAGCTAAGAATTTTAATTGTCAAATCACTGCTGAACATGCTAAAACTGATAAATCTATTCTTGATGAACATGTTGGAATTTTAAAACCATATAAAATTTCTTGTTTTTTATTGAAATAAATTAATAATTTAACTTTTCAAAACACTATTTAGGATGTTAAAACTAATAATATTTGTGTTGAAGAATCACATGTTATATATTACTTCAAATATCCCATATGACTTTCTTGGTGTGAATGGATTATCTCTAATTTAACTAGAACCAGTCCTCTAATTTGAATGTAAATAATTTTATTTAAGGATAATGTCAAACCTTTTATAAAATTTCAAATAAGATTTAACCAACACTATTTTAGGTTTTCCAAAGAAAATAACCACTTTTTTTCTATTGGAATTATTTTCTCTATGTATGATAGTCAATGGATGAGACCTATCTAATTGGTTCTCAAAAAGTGTAACTTTATAATCTCAAAGAATGATTTTTTTTGGGATTATCCCTGTTAGGACTTCGTATAAATGGATGATGTTTAATGATTATAGGAAACTCAATTTAGTGATAAAAAAGTAGCATGTTCCTCTTCATTTTCTTAACCATGAGCATGAAAGTCTATATGGACATACTAATTATTATTTTCTTGATGAATTTTATAGGCATTTGAAAATTTTAATTACACTTGATGATAAAGAGAAAACCAATTTGACATGTACTTTTGGAACCTTTTCTTACTGAACAATTCCCTTTGGTTTTTATAATGTCCTAGTAAACTTTCAAAGTTGTATGATGAGTATTTTTTTTGAATTCTTATAAAACGAAATGAAAGTTTTCATAATGAATTCATGTTTTTTGGATGATATTTTGATAAATATTTGAATATTTTAACTGCAATATTTGAAACTTTCATTGATAAAAACCGTATTCTTAATTATGAAAAATTCCATTTCATGGTAGATAAAGGAATATTTCTTGGTCATGTTGTTTCTAAAGGAAGAATTTAAGTTGAACAATATAAAGTTAAGGTAATATATTCACTAACTATCCAGAAACTATTGTAAATGTGAGATCATTCCATGGTCACGATGGATTTTATAGGATATTTATTAGAGAATTTATAAATAATATTTTTCTATTGTCTAGGTTTCTCTAAAAAGAAGTTCATTTTTTAATGTGAAATTTAAACATGATTTTATAGAGTTTAAATAAAAAATGATATACCCAACCATTATAAAACCATCAAAATGGAGTCTTCCCTTTCAAATAATGATTTATTTCTTTGATTTTTCACTTGTAAATTGTTTATGTAAAAACCTAGAAAATAAATCTCATATCAGTGCTTATGCTTCTAGGAAACTACATCAAGCCCAATAAAACTACACAACAACTGAGAAAGAACTTTTGGTTATTGTATTTGATTTAGATATGTTTAGATGTTGTTTTTTTGGACTCTAAACTATTTATTTTAAAATAAAATTCTATAATATGATTCTTGATGAAGAAATATGATGTATAAACAAGGATTTTGAGATGGAGTTTATTATTACAAGAATTCAATGTTCTAATTAAGGATAATAAAGGAATTAAAAATCCTTTAATGAACATTTAAGTTGAATACCTATTGAATCAAATATTAATAAAATAAATACAATGAAATTATATAATAATTTAGTAGTAATTAATAATAGAAAATTAATTACAGTTCTAAGAGACTTTGACAATCAAACATTTACTTCAAACAACCATAACTTTGGATCCAGATGTCCATTTGAGCTCTATGAGATGTCAAATCAAATACTAAGATGATATATAGATCCTTTAAACTAAATAGTTCTCTATTACATATCATTTATTGTTCAAAAAGTCCCAAAAGGCCTCCAAAATAAAGTTTTTAGTTGAGACACCCTCATTTTTTAACATTTGATGAAATTTCTACATCATTTAAGAGGGCCTTCTTATTCTTGTTGGGACATCTATGATTTTATTCCATGGTTTTACATTCCTACCAATATGATGGTTTTTAAATTTGAGTGGTCTTCCATATTTTACTGATTTGTTATTTATTATATATATATGTGTGTGTGTGTATTTCTATATATTTATGTACATATTTTATAATATATATATATATTTATCTATATTCATTTATAATTATATATAATTGTATATATATATATATATTATTTCTATATATGATTTCTATATTAATATATATTTATATGTATTTGGGATTATATATATTTATATATACCATGTGGGTATATATATAAATAGATATTTATATGTATTTATATTTATATATATTTATACATATTTATTTATAGTTATATTTATTTATATTTACATGCCTTTATATATATATATAATTATATTTAATCATTTATATGTGCATTTTTATACATATTTATGTAAATTTAGTCATATGTATATATATATATATTGTTATATATATATATCTATGTGTTTGTATTTATATACATTTATACCAAGATGATGTGACCCATGGGTTATAGACCATGGTCCTACAATTTATTAAAAATAAAAAAATAGTATTAGGGAAGAAGGAAAGTGGAAAACTGTGAAAAAACACCACCACAAACCCAAAAGAATACAACTGCTGAGGGAAGATGAAATTATTCATATACTTGAGTGAGATCAGCCACCGTACCTATCTCTCGCATGATGGCCCCTCCTCCAGGTTTTGGGTTTTTTCCATTCACCTTGAGAATAAAAGCTATCATACGGTGGGGTGGGATCCTCAAGTGGCCAAGGATCCTATTCTTCTACCAGATATAAACCTTTAGGAAATATATTCTAACTAGGATTGCTCTTTTCATTGGCAGTCTCAGTGATTTAGAATATTTGTTTAGTTCCATGAGCATTTCCAAATTTCTCAAGAAACACCTCCTTGTTATTAGATCTATTTAAGATGTTGTGCAGGTTAAAGACACTATTTTTATGGGAGATTAGTGCTCCCTTACATTATTTTGAACCTGGTTTGAGAGATAATTATTGGTAGAAATTTCATATCCCTTCATAGTTGAGGCATTAAGCTTCCCCATAACTACAACATTGTCACTTAAAGTAATCACTACATATTGTTTATATTTTCCAAGGAGTCCATCTGATTAATGAAACCAGAAATAGTTCCACCAACCTATTTTGATGCTTGAAAATTTACCAATTCAAACCAAGTGTCCAGTTGCTGGGCCACAACACCTCCTAGAGACAAACTTGGAATGAAATATTGGTCATGGTCCAGCTCATTACTATGTGATGTAATTTCATCATCCCTTAAAACACCTCTCAGGTCCAATGTAGTGATCATGTGAGTAGGGAAAATAGGGACCTCAAAATTTTTGTAAGTACCATCATTATTTTTGTAGGATGAAGAACCAACCACCCCAGGTTTCCTCTGGACTATGGATCCTATCTTATTCTCTAGGTGAATAAGATCCAGTCCTTTAATAGGATTATTTCCCTTTCTATTTCTAGACTTCATGAAAAGTACATTAATCATGTACACTAAATCAAGAACATCCTCATCCTTAAAGGACCACTGGTCATCTTTCCACAACTCCTGTGTAGCATGGGAATGCAAAATATTGGGAGAAAAGGCCTAGTGAGACTCCTCTTTACCATGTTGTTACTTTCCCCTACCACTTCCTTCTGTATGATCAGGTTCCTTGGTCAGTCCAATTATGAGGGTCCTTCCTCTAATAAATGAATTGAATCCCTCATTGACAGTTCCAGTAGACGGAATCTTGAATTTTTAATGCTCAATCGCATCTCTATTTTTTTGTTAGCACAATACACACCTTTATGGAATTTATCAAGAGAATGCCTAATGTTATAGGATTTATGGTATAAGTTAGGAAAATTTTCGACTTTAATATGAAACTCAAATCAATATTCATCAACCACAAGCACTACAATGTTATTGAGAGTCAAAATCAAATCAATCCCAACAAAAATTCAAACAAAATTCCAACACCGTACAAATTCCATTTTTTTGTCGAATTTATTTGGGATCCCAATAGAATAAGTTATGTCCCACAATATTTGAGGATTTTAGGGATACCAGATGAGTCTAAAGACCCGAATCAAACCTTTAGTGATCAAGTTTCCAATAGTTTATAGGTTAATGTGAGGTTCCCAATCTTTAATTCTTATAATTATAGTTTTTAGAGGGATAAAAACCATTCCCCGAGAATTTACCTTCAGATCAGATGAAAGAAAGATAATAGGGAAAAATCCCTTACTGATTGACACAATATTCCATCCACCAATTCTCCAAAATTGGATAGGCATATTTGTAGGTCCCAAGTCTTCCACAAATTGGTCCCTTGCTATATCACCAGCCATGAAATGTTCGAGTGTTTTCAATCATCAATATGTTGGGAGTTAAGAGAATGGTTTTCTTCGATAAAGGCAAGTGAACCATTTTTCATAATCCCCCAAGATTCAAAATACCCAAATCGATCATCATCAAAAAACATGGATAGGGAGCTATGACCTTGATTTAGTTCTAAGGTTGTCCCACCCTTCACAAAAATCTTCTTATCAATGGGGACATCCTTCACACAGGATCCACTACTAGTGCTATTCAGGATCCTCTTTCTAGAATCATCCCAATTAGAGGGAGAATAGACCATAACATCCTTGAACAAGGGACCTAAAATGCCATCCATCATTAAGGGATTAACGTAAAAATCTTTATTATCAAGATTTGAGGCCATCATGTCAAGACATCCCTATTATTTATTTTCATCTAGATAAAAGAGCTCCCCATATTCCATCTTCCACAATTTATATACATTTAAATACATTTATTTATATTTTTATATTTTATAAGATATTTATATATATAACATTATTTAACTAAATTAATATGTAATTTTATTTATTTATCTAATATTATTGATTTATTTAATTAATTAATGGTTTAGCCTTTATTTATTATTAATTTATCACTCATTTATTTTTTGTTGATTCATTATTATTTATTTATTATCTATTATTTAGGTATTTATTTATTATTTATTATTTAATATTTAATATTTAGTATTTAGTATTTAATATTGAGTATTTTGAATTTATTATTTATTATTCATTTATCATTTATTATTAATTTATTATTAATTTATTATCTATTCATCATTTTTAATTTATTATTATATATTATATATTATATATTATTTAGTACTTATTTATTATTTTTTATGTATTTATTATATATTAATTATATTTCATTTATTTATTTATAATTTATTTATAATTTAAAAATTAAAATTTATTAAAATTTATAAATTATAATTTATTTATGTGTTTAAAATTTGTAATTTATAAAATTTTGATTTATAATTCATTATTTATTTATTTATTATTTATTATTTATTTATCATTTATTAAGTATTTACATATATTTATTTGTATATATATAATTATATTGAAGTTTATTTAATTACTTCATAATGAGTTTCCTGGATTGGTAAATCCTTTGTGGAATAACCAAGATTTAAGAGATTCAAATCTCACCTTACACATATATATGCTCAAATACTTATTGGTATGGTAAATAAATAAAATAAATAAAATAATTAAATAAATAATAAATAAATAAATAATAAACAATTTACAATTAATAATTAAAAATAAAAAATAAAAAATAAATTATAAAAAATAAAAAATAAATATATCTGGTAGTTGAGGGTATAATTATCATGAAACACACACACACACACACCTTACACCCATATAGCTAGACAGGCAGGTCAAGAACCCCCATGGGGTAACCCAATGGTGTTAACTAATATGAACTAGTTTTAAAAGCACCAAAAAATATTTCACAACACCGCCATACATGGTGGTTTCCCCAAACCACCAGAAATCATTAAGCGAGCAATTTAAACATCCATTAAATGGAAAAAGGTTCCATAAAATGGATATTTTTTCATAGTGTGAAAGAGTATGGTTCACTATCCTTTTGTATTATACAGTTTTTTGTGAAATACAACATGGTTTTTCTAAAAAAAATATTTTTAAACTCATGAGTGATTCAAAGTTCTACATTTGGTATGACCCTTACTTGTGTCTTGTTAGTAGTGACCAAATGATTAGTAGATGAATCCCAAATTCTGATATCCAATCAGTTCTGAATTTCTATCACTATTTAAGTTGTGGAGGACACTTTTTTCCATCGAAGGACCACTCATAGGGTTATTGATTCTAGTTTTTATTTTTCCACCATTTATATAGTTGCATTTGAATTCTGCAAAACATGTAAGATATACTAGTTTCATGGTAATATTTCCCAAAAAATTAAATTCCAAAGAAACCCCTTTTGTTTTGAAATTTCTTTGATGTTTGGGGTATGAAATCTATGCGACAATTTACAACCTCTTTTTTATACCTATAAATATTTATTACTGTTGAATATCTGTCATAGTGGGTAGAATCTATTCCCACTGAAGCTGATAATGGAAAGTTTATGGCTAAATTTTTAAAATTAAATCTATTTTATAGATTTAGTTTACCCAAGTTTCGAATCAAAAATCAATGAATCCACTATTTTAGTAAAAATTTAAAAGTTATGTTGAAGAAATATGAAGTCAACCATGGGGTTTATATTCACTATCATGCTCAGACTAATGGAATGATTGAACTATCAAATAGGGAAATCATTTTTTTGGAAAAAACTATGAATCCAAACAAAAAATATTAGAGTTTAAGGCTAAATAATGCACTTTAGGCCTATAGAAATACTTTTAAAACACCAATTAGGATGTCATATTTTATACTTGTGCATTAAAAATATTATTTCCTATCGACTGAGTTAGAACAAAATGTTTTTTTTATTTAAAAACATCTAACATAAATCTATTTTCTAATGGAAATGAAAAACTTCAACTTGTAAGAGTTGGAAGAAATAAGAAAAAATGATTATTAGAGTTCTAGGATATAAAATGTTAAACCCAAATATTTCCATGATTGAATGATCCTCAAAAAAAGCTTCGAGCAGGGAGATAAAGTGAGGCTGTTCAAGTCTAAAATGAAGATTTTTCTAGTTAAATTTCATTCCAAATGGTCAAGAACTTTTATTATAAATCATAATTTTCCATTTGTTACTATCCATATTAAAGAACTAGGGAAAGATAAATAATTAATATTTAGTAAAAACCAATTTAAATTGTTTAGAGAGAGTTTTTAATAGCCTCTAGGGGAGAAAATTAACCTTTTAGAAGCTGAATAAAATTGAACATCAGGTTTTTTCCTTGCCATTTTCTTTTTCCTTGTCTAAAATCTTTGATTTTAAATTTTTTATATAATATACTATAAAATGAGGAAATTTCATAAAATAAATATATATATGAGTGTGTGTGTGTTTGTGGTGTGGGGGGGGGGGGGGGGTTCCATATTTAGTTAATTAATTATTTTATGTAGTTTTTTGAAATTATATTTATTATTTACAATTCTATTTTTCTGTTGGTTTTCTTTCTTTTTTGACTATTTTCATTTCATTTTTTGTGTGTTTTTACAGACTTCTAATATCAACTTTAACACAACTATAATATTCAAAACCCAAAAAAATAAGTGAAATTATTTTTAAAATGAACTAAAATTAAATAAATGGTAAAATTACTATGTTATAGATTAAAAACATTGGGAATGTCATGGAAAGACCACTAGAATTTCAAATAACATGTCTCAAAACACTGTCTAGATTCAAAATTCACTTACCTATGAGGACTTTTAACCACTTTTACATCTCATTCACATTCAACATTAGTCTTGAGAGAGCCAAGAAATTCTTTTTTAACAATAATTTTCTTTACATATTTCAAAACTATAGAGTTTTATGAACTAATGTTTAAAATAATTAATGTAATTATTTTTTGATTTAAAATCCCCCTTTCAAAATAACTTTTTCATATTTGTGTACAAGTAAATTTTTATCCTAGTAAACCCCTTAGAATACATTAACACCTTGTTAGTTAATAAACTTACATTCCATTTTCCCTATCCACCCTGATATGGAAATCTAATTACATGATCTAGTTGAATTCAAGTGTCAGGGGGATGTATTGTTTTTGGGTACCTCATTTTGGGATTCATTTTGAGGAAAATAAAAATATAAAGAATGTATTTTTTTTGATTAAAATTAAATTATACTAGAACTATATGTGTAGATTTTTAGAAACTAAAAAAAATTCTTCTGTGATAGGGCTGCTGAAAAATAAAAGAAAACTATTTTTTTGTGATGTTAAAAAGAATTATTTTTATTTTTGGAGTATGGTTGTATGTTTACACCACATGTTGGGTCTTGATAAAGAAAATATTTACACTACTTTTCATATATTATTTGAGGATTTAAACCCCCCCAAAGTTCCATTTTATATGAAATTGAATAGTTTTTTTGGAATTTAAGGTTGTTTTGAGCTTAAAATAAAAATTAAAAAATTATGGACTTTTAACTTCTTTCAAATAGTTTATTTATTTCATGGTTTAGGTAAAAGAAACTTCACATCATGAGAGAAACAAAGCAGAACGACACCAGATTTTTTCAGATGTTGTGGAACTGAAAAAATGGAGTATAACTGTTACACAACGTGTAACACAATTACATGTCTTGACTTCATAAAAAATAATTATCTTCCATGAAACATCATGAAACTACTACACATTGTGAAATCCTATTTCATGTTGTGATTCCCAACTACATGTCGTCAATGGAGTCAAAGTCTACAAACAGGATTCACTCAATATTAAAGCAGATTCAAAAGACACAGAGTAAAATTTGGAGGGATTGCATGATGTGAAACCACAGTTCACATCATGACAGCTACAGAACTCTAAAAACTAAATATGATGATATGATGTTTTTTTTTGAAAAATTCCTATAAAAGGATCACCTCAACCACTAATTTTGAGTACTCTAGGTTTATAGGGATCAGTTCCACACTTAAGTACGTCCTCCAAATAGTAGAGTAATGATTCAAAGGCTTGTTTTTCCATGGTGGAGGTCGAGATCATTAGGAAGATTTCATACCTTGATGCTCTAACATAAAAGGTGGAGGCTTCCCAAGTGATGCGTGGCTAAGCAGTAAGTGGTTGTGGATGAAAATTCCCCAAAAATACTATCTTCTGAGTTGCATTCTAATCATGTACTATTTTTCATAATTTCTTTTGAAATTATATATTTGAATGAATGTGGTTGTTTTATTTATTAAAATATACGTTCAATGATTTTTTTGTATTGTTGTTCCATTTATGAAGTAAATTAATTGAATTCACTATTTAAATTTCTTTAGTGAGCTCTTTCTATTGCGCATAGTGGTGTCAATTAGGTTTTATTTCTTAGAGGTATTAAAATACTTGAATCACTTCTTTAGGAGAAACAATAATCATTTTGAGGTTTTGATATGATGTCTATTCAAATTTGAGTGTTCACCTGGGGGTCCTTGGGGGTGCATTTAGAAATTCAATTAAGAAATAATTTTAAACAAGGAAGAGGGGAGTTTCTGAGAGGTTGAATCTTTTCCTTAACTACTGTTTTAATCCTGATTTAAAACTAATTTTATTTACTTCCAATTTTCTTTCTTGTTCTTTAGATTTCTTACAATTTAGTTTTTATATATATTCTATATCTCAACTTTTAATCAAATCCCTCCTTTCCCGTCTTGTAAAAACAAACCAAACCAAAGTGACTGTTTTACAAATCAAATTGAAACCCCCTCGAGAGACAATCCAGTGACTTATATATTGCATTTCTCTAGGGGAATAATTTAGGATTGAGGTTTTCATGACAGAAACCATCACATCAACTAGCTCTGTTTATAGGGAGGTTTCTTGAGATGATTGTTTTAGATATTTTTTTTGCATGGCCCTAAATTTTGAAGCAAACCTGTTACCTTTGGATTCATAAATTAATATAACATTTCACTATATGGTTATAGCTACCAAAAATCCCCCTATCCCAAGTTGTAAATCTTACACTAGAACACCTAGAAGGAACTTGTTCAAAAATGAAATTCCAATGACTAAAAAATACAACCCTTAAATAATTGACTTCATATTATGATGAAAACCAATAAAATCCTGTGGAATATCCAAAAACACTTGTTGGATTTGAAATCAAATCTAGTTTCATCTGCAACTTCCAAAATTAAATGGGTTTATAGGTGAGGATCTGCATAAAAACTTGCAAGAATTTAGTTATCTATGTTTCAATATGAAACCTAGATGAGTTGATGAAAATAAATTAAAATTGAGGTTGTTTAATTTCTATTTAGAAGGAGTTTCCAAAACTATGGTTCTTCTATTCACATTTAACTTTGATTATAGATTGGAATGGATTAAAGAAAAGTTTACTATAATTTTTTTCCTTTCTTAAATAATTGATTCAATCTGAAAAGAGATTTGAGGAATTAGTTAAACTCAAGGTGAAACATTCCGTGAGTACTGGGAACATTTCAAAAGACTCAATGATGTTGTCTAACAACTCAAAAACACCACCCAAACCTAAATAAAATTTTCAAATGTGAGTCAATTGTGGAATTTTTTATTGTGATGAACATTTTAGAGATCAATGCCCATAAATGAAAGAGCTTTCTAACAACTACAATGCAGTTTTTTCTAGAAAGATGTAGGGTCCCAAAAATTCAAAAAATGGAAAGTAAATAATCCCACATATCTAGCAAAGAAAATTAGATTGAATATTTGAGAAGAAATTTAAAGAACTAAAAATTTTCAACGGAATCCTGCTTGGCTGCATACCATCACCGAGAAAGGTTAGAAAAATGTGTAAATCGAATACCGCTGGTACGCAGATGGCTTGTGACGCACTGGCCCGCGAGGCGTTGGCTAGCGAACGAAGAAGTTCACGGTGAATTGCCACCCATGAAATGAAGCTTCCACGAACTTTTTTCACAGGTGATAATCCAAATAAAGTACATTCCACACACCATCCTTGTGAACCGATGTGGTTCAATGATGAGGAGAAGTCGATGACATAGCGCACCTCGACAAACTCTAGTTGACCGAGTCTTTCGCGGGTAAAGATATCTCTCTATTGGATTCCGAAGAAGGTGTCACGTGTACCACAGGTACAAATTCCCTAACATTCTTTAAAAGGACCTCCAGGGAACTGAGGAGGTGGAAGTAAGAAAATGGATAGAGATCAGGGATGGGAAAAAAGGGTACGAAGAACATAGAGGGTGGGGGAGAAATTTATCCTGCACCCAAAGTAGTTCACAGGACTCTATCCTGCATCTACAACAGTTCATGGATTCCATCCAGTGAAAAATAAGCAGTTTACAGAAACCATATCGTGAACCATATGTAGAAAGTAGTTCAGAAATTTCCTCCCTACGAACCATGTTTGGAAAACCCTCCGCATCCAACCAGCGAACCAATAAAAAAACATAATAAAAATGGTGTGCAGATTCCCACATGTAGAAAACAGTTTGCAGATTCCCATATGAGGAAAGTGGTTTGCAGACTACCATATCCAAAAGATAGTACGCGGAACCCCTATGTGGAAGGAAGTTCGTGACATGCTCCTCTGCATACCGTCATACGTGGAAAGATCCTCTGTGTACCATCATACGCGACCTACTGGTCCACGTACCATCCTAAATAGCCAGCTCTTATGCAGGCACTCTATGTAGAAAACCATTCATGGCCACTGGTTGATACTTATGGGGCTGCGCCCCCGCACCCCCCTTAGGCTCAGTGTCGGGCTGCGGTCTTGGCCATCCGGGCCGGTCCCTTCGTTTCCACCACTGACCCCTATGAAAAATGGAGAATCGCATCGTGGAATTTTCAAGATAGGATGATGACATTTTCCATTCTACCCTTATGCCACCAAAACATTCATCCTTTAAATAAAATGATAAGAGACATTCCTCATCCACCTCTTAAAAGCCCTATCACCTGTCTCTTATACCAGGTTGACCCATAACTCCAGGGACAATCACAACCTGAATGTTTCTTAAATACCCAAACACATCCTTTCCATCCATAAAACTCTGTGTCATTGGAGATTCTGGATCCTCATAAACATCCATGACCATGAGAAGTGGATGGAAAGTGTCTTGGGGAAACCTTTGTTTGACATGCACATCATGCCCCGGTGGCTCTGGGTATGTTTCCCACAAAAACAGTTGTCAACCAAAGGAAAATTCATCCTCAAGAGAGTCATTTCCTACCTCTGCACACCTCAATGGCTTCCATGCATCATGTAATTTATCCTAATCCGAGAATCCCTGAAATCATGGTTTACACATTTTATACCTCTCATGTTCAAGGCACATAGAAATATCAAAACATGATTTTCCTCCATATAATCATGGTATATATAATGAGTGGTCCTCATCGCATGACCCTAAATTGAAAGACCCCAAATAGTCCCATCCGCATGACTTCAAACTATGATACCATCATCCAAGATATATAAATTTAAACTGTAGTATACCTTACTGAAATGCTCCGGGTCCCTCCCACTGAGGTAAGTCCCCAATCTTCTGAGGTAGGGCCGCATGACTTTCAATGTCATTTCATATTGAAAGGCTCATCAACCCACGCCCTCACCCCATGGTTTCCCTAACCTCTTCCTTCGTGGTCTCTCTCTCCCCCACCAATAGGGGGGAGGCATGTGCATTGTTGAATCTTTAAAATTCTATTTTTTATCACACCGAGCATGAATCTCGTGGGATTAGAGGTTTGTGAGGATTAAAACATCCAAATCATTTGAACTACAAGAACTCTGATTCCTGATCAAAACCAAATACATAGGATGCCTACTAGAAAGCTCAATCTCAAAAGGGTGCCCATCCAAAAAAGGGTCCACCCAATCATGCCTCCTCAAATGGACAACATCCATGTGTAAGCCCCACACAATCTAAACTACATGGGTTCTGATTCATCTCCCTAGGATACGTAGGAAGCTCTCCTTATGGGCTAAACCCCAACATCCAGTCACCTTCCGTCCCCCCTAGATAACAATAAACTCCAAAGAACCTTATAATATGGATAAGTCAGCATCAACTCCGTGGCATCAAACATATTCATGCTCACGATGATCTTGAAAACCAAGGGTATCCCATGAACACACTCTTTAGGAATGAAACAATGATTCACAGACATATAAACACGACTTAAATCTATAAGAGAGTACTGGAACAAGAAAACATCTTCCCTGAGAAGGGTACAATGAGCCTGAACTCCCATACTCTCGACCAATGGAGTCCTCAAGTGTCATTGGCCAAATTTTCACCCAACGAGCACCTGCCTTTGGAATGCAGGTCCATGAATCAAGGATACCAGGGCCATTGGGCATTCTTGGCTCGACAAATAAACCCATTGGAGAGCATCTGAGGAAGTTATATCCATGAAGGACCGATTGTGTGAGTGCTTGACCCCCACACAATCACTCGCTCAGGTTGACAGTTCCACATAGGGTTAATTCAACCTTCTTTAAAGGATAATGATATTGAACGGGTCGAAACAAAGGAATGTTAAATTCAACGAGAGACAGTCCCTATAAAAAATGGATAGGTGATGATCCTCATCATTCCATATCCACATCACCCACAACACATTCCACCTTAGGGGTAGAAAAAAAACCCTTTCAATCAAACCAACCAAGTCCATTTCAAAACAACCAAAATTTCAATCATGGAAGGAGCAAAAACTCTAATGAAATATTTTGGAAGCCCAAACAACCTAGATTATTCTTCCAAGGACAATCAAGTAATTCTTAATTAAGATATTTCAATGATAAATCCAATGCTCATTTTGGAAGAAACTTTCAGCCTTCCCCTCCCACACAGAAAAAAGAGAGAAACATTGAATAAGTAATAAAACAACAAAAAACTACTTGAATATATTGATGAATCAAATGAGTCAACTTGCCTCTAATTTTAGTTTCCTTAAAAATAAAAAACTGTAGGTTTACCATCACAATCCTAAGATAATAAAAGAGATAATGGGAAGGAAAATGTGAGTGAAATTGAAATTAAGAGTGGAATAAGATTGAATAACCCTCAAAATTAAAAAATCAAGCCTACTGATAAAACTTTTAAGGATAATCCCACCAATGGTAGGAATTATTGAATTTATGAATTTTATTTGAATGGAAATACAAAGTCAAGAGAAGAAATTTTGTTTTAAAGTATAAAGAATTATTATAAGAGGTTGTCTAGTCCTTTTTTTCTCAAAGAAATGCTCAAAATAGCCTAGATACAATCAAACCTCCACGACCTTATCCTAAGAGTGAACCACCTTTGAAGTCAAGTGCTGAAAGAGAGTTAGATATGGAGGGTTTGGAAACATTTAAGAAAATTATTATCATAATACCTCTGCTTGATTATATGAAACAAATTCGAAGGTAGGATAAGTTTCTGAAAGACATGTGCACCCACAAGAGGAAATTCGAAGGAGGAGAAAAATTCATGTTTGGGAGGAACGTTTAATCCATGATTTAACATGGTTTTACTCTCAAGTATAAATACCTAGGAACCTTTAACATTCCTTACAACACTGGGAAATGTGAATTTAAGGATGTCATGTTTTATTTAGGGGCCTCTATAAATGTTATTCCACATTATGTTTACTCATATCTTCAGGTTGGTGAATTAAAAACCTATAGTGGGAAACCACATGCACTATCGTTGGATGGATTCTGTAGAGCCGTACCTCTTGAACCCGATGGATGTGAAAAACCCTAACCTTCGAGTCAGATCCTTTGCAGATGTGGTTGCTGGAAGATCCATAGATGATATTCCTTAGAAGGCTGAGGCTTCCGAACTCAAAATCTCGCCCATGTTCTATTGGCACAGAGGGAAAGACGCGATTTCCTTCTCAGAAGATGAGGTAAAATCTCTTGCAGAAGGTTTGTGATTTACTCTAGTTGGAAAATTTATGAATCGTAATCCTTCTCTCAAATACCTTCGTTCTGCGCTTGAATATATGGGATTTTCGGGTTTCAACTTAGGACTCCTAAACTCTTCTCACATAATCTTTAGATTCCGGACTGAATCTGAGTATTATAGGTTATGGGTCCGTAGATCTTGGTTCTTTGGTGGCTGTTTTATGAAAGTTTTAAAATGGGAACTAGAGTTTGATCCGCACATTGAATCCCCAGTCATGCCAATCTGGGTGGGATTTCCCGAACTGCCATTACACCTCTTTAATCAAAATGCTTTGTTTCCTATTTCTAATCTCATTGGTAATCCATTGAGACTATATTATGCCACAAAGTCACTTTTTAGGCCTTCTATTACTAGAATTTGCATCGAAGTGGATGTTTCAAAACACTTACCTTCACATATTTGGATTCAGAGTGGTAAGCTTGGTTTCTCTTAGGAGATTTTATATGAGAGATTGCCTGACTATTGCCATAGTTTTCTCAGACTTGGTCATCCCTCTATTTATTGTAGCAAAAAACAGGACTGTCATAAGGTTAAGAAACCCACCTGGGTTGAAAAAGGTCATAAGGATGGTACCTCCCAAGTTGAACAAAAAGTTTTCACAAGTAGATTGGATCATACACACAATTCTGAAAATCAACTTTCAGATTTTACTGATATAGTTATTGAAAATGTGATTACCCCCTCTAAGATTGAACCTAATGGAACCCAGCACTCTAGTGATTCTAAGAAGACCGAACCTTATATTTCCCTCCCCCTTCAAGAACAAAATGATACCACTGTACCAAATGAAAACTCAGAGGAAGAGGATCATGATTCCATAGATTCTAATGTTGAGGAAGTTGACAAATTAGTTCATATGGAAGAATCCTACTTAAATAATATGGCAAAAAAGGTAAAAAACCTATGGTTTATGAGGATGGGTACATCACTCCACATACAAGAAAAACTAGAAGACATAAAGACTAATCAAACATAGAACATACCATTGTTACCATATCAGTGGACATCTCTAAAGCTGAGCATGTAGAAATCTCCCAAGAGAAGTCTCAAGTCGAGACTCCCAAATCAAAACCTGCTATTGATCCTCAGTAAATGCCTCAAATGCAAGTTTCCAGTACTGTTCTGTACTACTTCTCGCCGCTTTTTGATGAACATGATATTTAGGAATGGATCAAGCATATGGATAGACAACAGGAGATTGCTCATCAAGAGCTTCAGGAAGGTAAGATCTCAACTGAGCAATATATTTATATTAAAAGATCCATCTCCACTGAAAAATCAAAGATGAATAGCAAATCAACTTGAAGATGTCCTGGATGTTTCTCTTGTCTTGAATATCCATGATTTAGATATTTCAGTCCCTTTTTCTAGATTTATTGATTGGTTTTTTCAAAGGCAGTGCAGAAAGAGCCTGTTTTCTTTTTGTATATTTGATGCTACTTGCTTGGTTTTACTCTGCTGGATATCTTGCTCTTGACTTCTGATTGTTATGATAGAAATTTATTTCTAGTTTTCTTGAGCTTCTATATATTGGAATGTTTCTGAGTTTTTTGGAGTTTGTGTCTCTGGATTTTTTCTAGGCAGTCATGATCAGTATGAGGATTCAGTTTGAGGTCTTTTAATGGCGTAGACTACTGTCTCACATGTCCGAATGTTTATCAGTTGATTTGGATCCTGATTATTTTGGTTTTATGCTTCCTCCTACAAAGGTCAGCTCTTTTTCTCGATCTGGATGAAATGGTTTGGATTAATTGAATCTGTCCAGTTATCTTTTGCTCTTTCTTGGAACTGGTTCTGATCTGGTTAGTGGAATTCTGAATGGGTATGAGACGAGATGGCTATTGGTTTCATCTCAAAACAGATTTCTCTCATTTGAATCAGTTTTTAGCCTTTTCTGCTTTATTTCTTTGCTCAACATCAGATCTTCCAGAACCTACTCTGAAACAGAACTGGATTTTTGGAATTCTTCTCTGTTTTTAGTTGGTTTCTTCTGTTTTTCCATGACTCCTGGAATGCTTTTTGGATATCAATTCTGCTCTTTCTGTTTCAAGCAGTGTAGGTGGTCTGCAAATATGAAAAGTTTAGTCTGGTAAGCAGCCTACCTGATTTATTGGATGGATCTCTCTCATAATGAACCAGCCTTGAAGCTTTGAGCAGACTGGTGATTTTCTTTGGCTGACTTTATATTTGGGTTTTCTTTTCTTGAGTTTTTTATTGTAATCTATTTAATCCCTGCTGGTGTAAGCTAATTACACCTCGAGTTTTATTTTGTACTCTTTTTATTTTAATAAATTTCATTGGCGACATGAATTGGGAAACCAGTTCATGTCCCCAACTTCTCAAAAAAAAAACCTCTAGAATTATCATTCCTTGCCAACCGAAGTACTACCAAGCCTGCCAGAGTGATATATGATGTTCTCATTCAGGTGAGAGACATGATTTTTTCCTTTAGATTCATATGTCTTGGATATGGAATATGACCAGTTTAGTACACATGAACCTCTCATTATAGGGAGACCATTTTAGAAAACTACAAAAGAAATCACAAATATTCACAAAGGAACACTTTCACTAAAATTTAGAGAAGATGTTGTTCATTTAAACATTTTTCATTTCATAAAACACTTGGTTGAGGATCATTAACCCCCCCACCAAGTAAATATGATTAATTGGTTTTACATTGAGATGTTTCCGGATTCTTCCTATGATGAAATTACAACTGCTGTTTTAAAAGTGGTAAATTTGATTCTTTCTAAATTTAATCAATAAGAGGATAAAAAGGAAGATTGCGATGATTCTTGGGATATTGAGACTAGTGATCTTAAGTTCGATGAAGAATTCATTCTATAAACCCTAGAACCTAATAGTGGTCTCCCAACAGAAGTTTCCATTTTTTCATATAAACCAAGTCTTAGGAACATGGAAATTGATCTTCACGATGAAGGTACATTAAAATATGGAGCTTCAATAAGAAATCATACCTCTGAGTAGTGTCCGTTCATCAATGAAAAAACCCCACCTGAGTTAGAGTTGAAATAAATTCCTGAAAACCTCAATTATTCTTTCTTAGGTGGGAATAAAAAATTCCCTGTCATTATTTGAAAATATTTATCAAGAGACAAAGAGAACCAGTTGTTAGAATTCCGTAAGTTCCACAAGAATTTTATAGGATGGAATCTCTTTAACTTAACTAGAATCATCCCCTTAGTTTTCATGCATATAATTTTTTTCAAGGAGAATGCTAAACCGGTGAGACAATTTCAAAGGATATTAAACCCAAAACTTTTGGAGGTTGTCAAGAAAGAAGTCACCACCCTGTTGGAAGATGGAATTAATTTTCCCATATCTAACAGTCAGTGGGTAAGTCCGGTCCATGTTATTCCAAAAAAATGCAGCTTCATAATTTCAAGGAATGAATTTTGCGATCTTGTCCCTATTAGGATTCCAAATAATGGGAGAATGTGCATTGATTACAAAAATATCAATTTGGTTACAAGGAAAGACCACTTCCCATTTCCATTCCTTGATCAAGTCCTTGAAAGACTAGCTGGACAAACCCACTATTGGTTTCTTGATGGATTCTCTAGATATTTCCAAATTCACATTTCATTAGAGGATCAAGAGAAAACCACTTCCACATGCCCCTTTAGAACCATTTCTTATTGGAGGATGCCTTTCAGTTTGTTTAATTCTCTAGGAAGTTTTCAAAGGTGCATGATACGGATTTTCTCTGAATATCTAGATACTTTCATGGTAGTTTTTATGGGCGGCTTTTCTGTTTATGGCTCGTCATTTGAAAACTGTTTGAATAATTTAACGCTTGTTCTAGAAACATTCCTTAATAAGAATCTTATTCTAAATTATGAAAAATTACATTTTATGGTTTATAAGGGGATTTCTATCTAGAATTTTATGTCCCTATATGGAATTCAAGTTGATCAATCCAAAGCTGAGGTCATTTCTTCATGGACATACCCCAAAAATGTGAGATATGTGAGATCCTTCCTTGTCCATGCTTGCTTTTATAGAAGATTCATAAAGGATTTTAGTAAGGTTTCAATTCCATTGTCTAGATTGATACAAAAGATTCCCCATTTTCCTATGATGAGAATTTTAGAAAGGGATTTCATGAGTTGAAACAAAAACTGACAACCCCTCCCTTTGTTCAACCTCCCAAATGGGACTTGTCTTTTGAAATCATGACTGATGCATCTGAATTTTCTCTTGGGGAAGTGTTAAGTCAAAGGTTCAAAAATAAATATCATGTGATATCTTATGCCTCTATAAAATTATATTAGACCCAATAAAATAACAAAACAAGTGAGAAAGAGCTGTTGGTTGATGTATTTACTCTAGAAAAAATTAGATTCTATCTACTAGGCTCCAAGGTGATTATTTTCATAGATCAATCTACAATAAAATTTTTGATGAATAAACATGATGGAAAACAAATACTTTTGAGATATATCTTATAGTTATGAGAGGTTTATATTGATATAAAGGATAATAAAGGAAGTGAGAACCTTATTGATAATCATTTGAGTCAGATACCATCAGTTTTGAATGTAAAACCTCAGATATGTCCACCAATTAAAGAAACATTTCTTGATGAGGAGTTGTTTTATTATCAAAGTAAACGACCATGGTTTGAAAATATTGTGAATTATTTGTCTTTTGACAAATTTACCCACTAGTTTTATAAGACAAAAATTGATAAACTTGAGAGTGATTCAAATAAATACATTTAGGATGATCCTTACTAGTTGCACATTGGTAGTGATAAAATGATTAGGTGATGCATTCCAAATTCTGAATTTCAATCCTTCCTACATTTTTTTTAAACTTTGAACTGTGAAGGACACTTTGGACCACAAAGAACCACAATAAAAGTTATTTATTTTGGTTTGAATTGGACCACAATATTTATAGATGCAGTTGAATTTTATAAAACCTGTAAATTTTTTCAATTATAAGGAAATATTTCAAAAAGTAATGAGATGCCACAAAAACCTATTTTGTTCTGTGATGTATTTTATGTATAGGGTATGGATTTCAGGGATCATTTTCCCAATTATTTTGGATACCTTTACATATTTTTTTCTGTTGATTATGTGTCCAAGTGGGTAGAGGCTATTCCCACAAGAATTGATGATGTAGAAATTGTGTCCAAAATTGTGAAGGGAATTTTGTTTTTCAAGGTTTGGAGTTCCAAAGTTCCTAATTATGGATCAAGGAACCCATTTTTATAATAGGACATTGGAATATATTTTGAAGAAATATGGAGTTCATCATAGAGTATCTACACCCTATAATTCTCAAAAAAATGGAATGGACAAGTTATCTAATAGAGAAATCAAACAAATTCTAGAAAAGCCTATGAACCAAATAGAAAGGATTAGAGTTTGAGGCTTTATGATGCACTCAAGGCCCATAAGACCACATTCAAAACCCTAATTAGAATGTGACCATTTTGATTAGTCTATGGTAAATCTTGTCAGCTACCTATTGAGTTAGAACACGAACTTTTTTTGGCTATTAAAAAAAACATATAGGAGGAAGACAAAGAAAGAAAATTTCATAAATAATACATAAAAAACAAAGTAAACAGAAAAAGAAAGAAAATTTTATTTATTGGAGCTGAAGGGTATCATAAATAATACATATGAAAGCATCATGTTTTAAAAATAAAGAACCAAATAATTTCATGATGGGATGATTCTCAACAAAAACGTCAAGGAGGTAGACAAAGTGTTCCTATTTGATTCCAGACTGAAGTTGTTCCCTGGTAAATTTCATTCCAAATGTTATGGTCTATTCATTTTTACTCATGTTTTTCCTTTTGGTGAAATCAAGATAAAAGAACCAGATAGAGGGACACCATTCATAGTCAATTAGCATTGGTTGAAGCTGTTTAGAGAGAATCTTCAAGATCCTATAAGGGTGTAAATCCATCTTCATGAAGTTGAGTGCAATTAAGGCTAGGTTATGTCTTTCCTTCTCAGTTATTTTTTGTTATGTGTTTAATTTCATGTTTTTCATTATCACAAAAATTTGTTGCACAATGAGGAAATTGCATAGAATAAGTGTGGGTTTTGGTAATTGCTAGGTAGATTAGGATTTTGTGTGATTTATTTTGTAATTTTTTTGTTTAAAATTTTTCTTTCCATTTTGGTGTGTTTATTTTATTCTTTTTCCAATGGTTTTGATTTTCTTCTCAAATTCTATGTGTTGTATTTCAATATTTTTTTCAAAATTATGAACTTAGATGATTATATTTTTCACTTTTAAAATTCATTCCAATGATTGAACCAATTTATCCTTTGAAACTGAACATAAATGGACGCTGAAATAAATTGTTTCAAGTTCAAAAATTTGGAAATTTCTTTAAAAGACCTTTGATTTTTGAATCTCATGCCACAAATCACTATTTTCATCATTTAAATTCCAATTACTGTGAGTCTTCTGAACATATTTTGAAATATTTTTCACAGTAACCTCTTTTCTTAAGAGAACCAATAATTTCTTGTTTGAACTAAAACATGATTTGTTTCTATCAAAATTCAAGGGATGAGGTACTTGTAATAAAAATAATTGAAGTGTTTTTTTGGATTTTGAATCCCACATTTTCATGATTATCCTTTTTTATTTTGGCCTGATGTATACATTTGACCTTTCTTAAAACCTTAGTGTCTATGTAAAAACTATTAGGTTAGGCACATTAAAAGATAGTTTTCCCTTTCCAATATATTATAGAAACATAAATTCATGATATAATTGAACATAAGTGTGTGTACGGGGCGGGGGGATATGACTTGTGTTGTGCTATCTCATTTGGTGTTTCTTTTGGTGGAGAGTCAAACTTTGAAGATATAGTTTTTCCTAATGTAAAATATTTTGTTGAAAGATATGTCTATATAGATCTCTCAAATGAAATGGAGCTGTGCCTATTTGGATCTCTCAATGGAAGGAAGTTGTGCCCTATCTAGAGCTTTCCAAAAAACAAAGAGAATAAAAATATCTTATCTGCTACTGAAATATTGATATAATAGGATGGAAAATAGACAATCAAAGATGATTTTCTTCAGATAATAGAAATGAGGAAACCATACATGAGTGAAAATTATATTTATTATTTTTTGATTAAAAAAGTGCCAAATCCTCCATATTCAGCCTCCAAATTTTTCACATTTTAAACCAACCAGATTTTATCCATAGAAAAACCTTGGTAAAGTCATTATGTCAATCAAATGTTATTAGCTTACATTAGGCAGAGATGTTGAAATTTATCAATCCTATTGTGATTCTTGAATGAGTTTGTATGATAAAAGCCTTATTGAAAACCCATATTTGTGTGATGGGAGAAGAATAATGTGAGGTAAGTGTGTTGTATGAACGAGAAAAGAAAATAAGTGGAAATGGATTGAATGATCTGAATTGAGAACTTGGAATATTTTTTGTGATGAGGCATGATATCTTTTGATTCTTGGTGATAAATTGGTGCACCTAATTTTTTTTGTTTTGAATTTTCCTTGATTTGATGCTCAAATTTCTAGGAGTCCAAGTGATAAGTATGGGGGAATTGATAGAGATAACATTTACACTTTTTTCATTTATAATTTAAGTATTTAAACAAAAAAAGTTCCATTTTATATGAAATTGAATTATTTCTGGAATCTAAGGATATTTTGAGCTTAAAATAGAAAATTACCCAATTCTGGACTTTTAACTGCTTTCAAATTGCTTATGTATTTCATGGTGTAGTTAAAAGAGACTTCACACTACAAGCGAAGAAAAGTGGCGTTACACTGGATTTTTTATGATATTGTGGATCTGAAAAAATGGACAGAACTATTACACAATGTGTAACAAAATTACACATCATGAATTCATAAAAAAGAATTAGCTTCCAGGACTTATCATGAAGTTTTTACATTCTGTGAAATCTTGTTTCATGTTGTGAGTCCCATCTAGAGGTTGTGAATGGATTCAAAATATACAAACATGATTCATGCAGTATTTATGTAGACTCAAAAGGTGCAGAGAAAAAATCAGATAGATTACTTGATGGGAAACCCCAATTCACATTGTGACAATAATAAAATGATAAAAAATAAATACGGTGCTATGATTTTTTTGAAAAAAGGCCTATAAAAGGATCCCCTAAACTACTTCTTTAGAGTACTCTGGGTCGAGAGGGAGCATCATCACACCTAAGGACATCCTCCAAACATCAAATTGAAGATTTAGAGACTTGTTTCACCATGGTGGAGGTCAAGATCCCAAGTAAGATTCCATACCTTTATGCTATAACAGAAAAGGTAGAGGCTTCCCATATGATGCGTGGCTAAGCAAAAAGTTGTTGCAGATGGCAATACCTGAAAAATACTCTCTTCCGAGTTGCATTCTTATCATTTACTCTCTTTTTAAATTTATTTTGAACTTATATCTTTGAATGAATTAAATTGTTTTATTTCATAAAATATATGTTAAATGAGTTTTTTGGATGTTTGTTCCATCTATGAAGTAAACTAATTTAATTCACTATTTAAATTTCTTCAGCGAGGTATTTCCATTGTGCATAGTGGCATAAATTAAGCTTTTTTACTTGGAGGTCTTTAAAAAATTGAATCACTTCTATAGGTAGGAAAAAAATCATATTGGGGTATTGATATGATGTATATTCAAATTTTAGTGTTCGCCAGGGGGTCCTTAGGGGTGCCTTTATAAATTCAATTAATAAATAATTTTAAACTAGGAAGAGGGGAGTGTTTGAGAGGTTGAAGCTTTTCCGTGAACACTATTTTAATCTAGATTTAAAGCTAATTTTATTTCCTGCCAATTTTATTTCTTGTTCTTAAAATTTATTTCACTTTATTTTTTATTTATTTTCTATATCTGAACTTTTAATCAAATATCCCTTTTCTATTTTTGAAGAAATAATATAAACAAAAGTGATAGTTTTGCATCTCAATTTACAAACTCCTCAAGAGACAATCCAGGGACTGCTATATTGCATTTCTCTAGGGAAAAAATTCTTGATTGAGGTTTTCAAGACAAAAATCATCTCATCAATTCTAAAAGTTTTCCCTATTAAATTTATAATCTCAATATCATGATCTATTTGAGACCTGAATAAAAACAGGATAACAATATTATAAATCAAATTAAGAGGAATAATATTTTTTATATTCCATATTCGGTGACCACCCCTGGATATTTTTTAGATACTGTTGCTTATTTTTTTTCTTAGAGAATGAGGAGAATACATACTTTAATGATAATTGATAATGTATTTTTATTTAAAATAGATCCAAAACATCCTTATTTTATCCCTCAATTTTTCACATGTTATGATTACCAACTGAAATCCACTAATCAACCTTGGAAAGTACCTCATGATTAACATAAGCCCTTGACTCAATTAGGGTGGATATTTAGGATTTTATCTAACTTATGCTTACACTTTCATTTGTTTAGATAAGTAAATATTTATTGAAAATCCATAATTTTGTGAAGATGGAAAATTCATGTGAGGTAAGTTCATTGTGAACATGAGATGATAAATGAAGTGTAAATTTATTGAGTTAACCAAGTAAATAATATGGAATTATGGTTGTTTATTATGCATGATATTTTTTAGTTCATTGTTGATTAATTAAATGATCCAAAGGGTTTGTGTTTCAAAATTATTTTTTCACGTTCCTCGTTGATTATTTGTCTAGGTGTACAAGATATATGTGTGGGGGAATTTATTTAACTAAATTTTTCAAAAAATTTCATTTGTTTTCAATGAATTAATTCCCAACATTTTTTTATTTTGAAGTGATTTGTATGTTTTTTTTTATTTTGGGATATTTTTGGATTTAATTGTGGAAACGAAAAAATTCAATGTGTTTAAGTTTTTTTAATCATTTATGGAATAAATTGATCAAGTCTTGATTTTATTTTTCATTATGGAAAAATTTTATTTTTTAACTTCAAATGAATATTTTTTTGGCCAATTCATTAATTTATGTGTGAATTTTATTGATTTTTTAAGATTTGAACGGATTTTGTGTGACTTATAGACTATTTTCATATGAACTAGCACAATTTCATGACTCTGTTTTGGATTTTGTATGACTTTAAAATATATTTCTTATGAACATGGCTTGGCTATATGAATGTTTCCAAAATAGTATGAATTTTACATTTCCATATAAATTCTAAGTCCTATGAAATGGAACTACCTATGAAAATTACTAAGTCTTATGATTTCTAAAGTTATGAAATTTTAGGTAATTAGGGTTCTTTAAAATACTTCCTGGATTTCACTTCGTACAATCCATGAGACCACCTTTAAAGTGATAAAGAGTTAGAGTTCATCGATGATTCAAAATAAAAGTATATTCATGTCATTCTGAATGGAATCAACTATTGAAAACTCATTCATGCAAGAAAAAAGAGTTTCTTCTGGTACAACTTGGATCCAAACAAAGGGATTGCTACATGTGCATTACGATTAACTGGGATTGAATTGAAGGGATGAAACATTTAAAAATATTTTCCCTTTATTTTCATATAATAGTAAGAAGAACAAAAGAGGTTATAAAAGAGGTTGAGTTCATGCAGGATTTACATGAAGTGAAAGAGATTAGGAAAGTGAGGTGCTATTGGTGGATCATAAATGATATTCAAGCAACAATGAGTAAAACAGGAGTTGATTTAGCCATACTTAGATAAAATCTCCATATTACAATGGGATTTGGAAATCCAAGGGATTATCCTTATAAGTCTTTTTTTTCACTGAATTTTATTTATATTTATATTGAATTTTTACTTTCTTATGAAGGAAAATCTGCTTATTTTTAAATAAATTTTATTCAAATTTGTTTTGAATGGTTGATTAAATATGTGAAAGTAAAGTGATCATTGAGAAAACTGGGTTAGATCTGATTTAATCATTCTGAGGTCTTTATGTGGTTGAATCACTTTTATAGGAGGATCAATAATTATACCTCGGTCTTGGCATAATATTCGAGCAAAATTAAGTGTTCACCCAAAGGTCTTTGTATTCACATTGAAGAATTTAATTAATATTATCCATTTAGGAATGGAAGAAGTGTGTGTCTGATGGATCAACAAAATTATACAACTTTTGCCTTTAAAATATATTTTCAATCGTCTTTTATATATGTTTTCACTATAAATAGTTTTATCTTTAAAATATCAATTCTATTTTGTTTTAGATTAAATATTTTACAAATAATAAAATCCTCCCATTTTAAATATATTTTCATTGAAAAAAATAAAAAAAAGTGACTGTTTGAAACTTAAGTCTAAAAACCTCCCTCTGAGACAACCCAAAGGATAACTATACTGAATTCTTAAGGATATTAAATTTTGAAAAAAGTTTCATGACTAAACAAAAATATTTCATTAATCACTTAATTAAAATACACTTAATATTAACAATGCATGAAATAAGATAAAATGATCAATTCTCACATAAAGATAAAAATACCTAAATTAAAATTTCTAGTTTGAAAAACCATCAATTACTTGATTTTGAATTTAACCAATTTATAATAGATTTTACTAAGCCCTCATTAGGACACTTCCATATAATATGGGGCTACAGAGATATTTTAGGGTTGAATTAATAAATTTTTAATGTATCAAATATCCTTCATCTGTCCATTAAAAATTCAGAGGGAAGTGTTAAGGAAATTCAAGTCCATAATTTTAGTATTGGGAAGTCCACTCAATAGTTTAAGGAGTTTAAAGTTAATGTAGATTGTAAGGTAAAACTACCAAAATAATTTTGAATATATTTTCAAGCCTTAATATATGTTATGAGAAGTGGAATATAGATCCTTTCCACTAGAATTTTGAAGAAGCACAATATTCTGATACCAATTTTGAGGGATATTGGATTCAATAAAATTGTGGGAGAGTTATAAATTAAATTTATAATCTAATTTTTTAATCCAGATAATGTACTAAAATTATACTCTAATTTTTGTTGAAATGGAAATCCATACAACTTTGACTATAGAACTACAATCTATACTAGTGAAGGATAATCTTTTCACTGAATCATTTCTTTATGAATGGTATAGGGATTTTCAAATTATACTATTCCATGAAAAATAATTATTTATACTGGAAACCCTTTTCCTAAAACACATGATAAAGTGTTTGGTGAGGAAGAAATTTATCTTTTATTGAAACATTTAGACGATTACATAGATGTCCAATGTTTCATGCTATCATCCAAGTCTAGTGAGATGATAAAGAAACTTGATGATATGGATGTGAATAAAATCACGTGTCACCTTCATGATATTTATCAAGAGATGGTGAGATAAGAGAGATATTATATCTCAAATGTAGTATTAGCACACAATATTATAGATTTGGAACCATATATGCCTAATATAGTCAAGATTATTGGATATACAGACCACTTCAATATCTTGGGTTTCAAGATCCTTAATGAGTTGAATACATATCTCATTATATCCACAAGACCTAATAGATTCTTTAATTTCATTATTATTTATAATATGACTAATAGTGATAAGTATCTCTCGAAAATAATTACATTGATTGAAAAATTATATGATGATATGGGGCATGAAAAACTTGTGGTACTTATAGTGAATAAGAGGAAGAAAAAGGAAAAGGGACCCAAGAATCACTCAAAGTATAAGGATATTGAGCACCATCTTTTCAAGAAGAAGAAGATATAAAGATAGGAGAAGTAAAATGATGTAGTATGTTTTAAATTTAAAAATATAGGCCATTGGGAGAATAATTATACCAAAAATAAGAATGGGGGAAGCTTTGGGTATATTTTTTAACAAGTGAAATATTTCCATATATACCAATTGGATATTAGAAGCATGTGAAAAACACATTTAAATCATAATGTAGGAACCATGAATATTCTATAACATCTTCAAAGGAGTGGTGAATCATTAAGAAACCAATGAATAAAAAGTTTCTAAATTATCTATATGATACTAACACATTTATTTTCTAACATGGATGATCTTGGTTTTAAAATATTCTCATTATTTATATATAGTTACCAAAATAATAATTTATATATCCTTCCTAGATGCAGATGTTTTTTTTTCAAATTTGGAAATAAAAGTTGTTTATTTTACAATGACAGTATATAATATGGTATGAGACATTTAAATAGAAATATTTATGTATAATATTAAAAAAATAAAGTATTTTAAATTGATAATGAATCAAATTCAAATGACTCATATCTCACCCAATTACGAAGTCTTTACTTCAGTCATGTAAAAAAGAAGTGTTTAACAAAGATATATCAAGATGACTATTTAGATTATTTTTTATAAAGATAATCAAAAAAATTCTCTTTTTTTATAAAGAAAAAATGACCAAGGTAATACTTTTTGGATAGGATAGAAAGTCTATAGAGATTCTAGAATTGGCACCCACAAATGTGTGTAGTCCTTTTCTAAAGGAATCTAGAGGTGGATATTCTTTGTTCAATAATTTTAATGATGAATTGAGTAGATATGGATATATCTATATAATGAGGTATAATTTTGAATCCTTTGATAAATTCCAATAATTAAATAATGAATTAGAGAATCAACATGGTAAGATAATAATGTGGCTTCAATCTGATTAAGGTGGTGAGCATATTAACCAATAATTCATCAAATTTATTTGGGAGTGTGGGATCCTATCCCAACTAATTGATCTTTATACACCATAGTGGAGTTTTTTTAGTGAAATGAAGAACGAAAATTAACCTAATATGGCATGGTTGATGATGAGTCATGATATTATTCCATTAACATTTTGAGGGCATGTGATGCATACTATGATGTATACTCTAAATCGGGCACCAAATGAGGTATAAAATTTCATACCACATGAGTTAATGTATGTAAATAATACCAAATAATCTAAATTACATGTATAGTGATGAGGTACATTTATTAAGACCTCTTCAGAAAATAAACTAACAACCCAAGGAATAAAGTTTATCTTTAAAAGTCATCCTAAGGAAATGAGGGGATATTATTTATACAACCCTTCAGATAAAAGAATCATGGTTGACCAGTATAGCACCTTTATAAGGAGGGAACACATCCTCAAGAAGGATATTGGGAGTATGATTAACCTCAATGAAGTTTATGCTCAATATATTCATGTGTTTTTATAGGAATACATTCTATAGGTCCTCATGGAAGAGATTATTCCAAGACACAAGTACTGCATAGGAGAACTAGAGATGTTAGAGAACCATAAAGATATATTTTTTAGTTGCCGATCATGGTAAATCAATATTAGTTGAAAATAATGATCTTTTTCCTATAATGTGGTAGTAGATATCTTAGAAACTACATTATGGAAAGAATCTATGAATTATAAGAAGGATTCCATATATCATAAGCACATATGGTTTCTGGTTGATATGTCAACTAATGTAAATCCTATTGGGTGAAAATGGGTATTCAAGATAAAATTAGACATGAAAGGTAAATTTAATACCAAAAAATCATTACTAGTGGATAAAGAGTTTAAATAATATCATGTGATTGAAGATGATGAAACCTTTTATCTACATCCATGCTTAAATTGATCACAATTTTTATTTTCCATTACAGATTTCTATTAATTTTAGATTTGAAAAATGGATTCCAAAAACAGATTTCCTTAATGTAAACCTTGTAAAATATTTCTATATGATACAACTGAAACTGTTAATTACTCTAGAAAAATATAGTAAGGTATAAAGTTTCATATATTCATTTATGGATTGAAGCAAGCATCTAGGTCATGAAACATTTGGTTTGATGAATCCATTAAAGAATTTTATATCATGAATAATGAATGATATCTATGTGTTTCCAAGTTATTTAGTGGGTGTGTAGTCATATACCTAGTAGTATATTTCAATGAAATATTACATATTAGAAATGAAAAAATAGTTTTACAGTCTATTAAGGATTGGTTCAATAAGTGCATCTCCCTGAAGGACTTATGTGAAGAAACCAACACTCTCATAATCAAGATCACTCATGATATATCCAAGAGGATTATTAGACTTGGACAAGGTACAAATATTTACCAAATATTGAAGAGATTAAGACTGGTATATTCCAAAAGTAGATTGGTCATAGTTTCACATTTTATACATCTCTCCAGAAAAATGTTTCTATAGACACAATAAGGGAGAGATAATACAAATAGAATCCCATGAAAATTTGTGATAGTATCGACCTATTATTCTATGTTATATACCTAGATTGATATTGCCTATTCCTTGATCATGGTCGGTAGATATCAAGTTGATCTAAGAGAATAAAAATGGTATAATTTTAGGTCTATCTTTAAGTATCTAAGGAATAATAAGGATATGTTCCTAGTATATAGAATAGATATGTAAATAGTTATCAAGTGATATACTAATTCTATTTTCCAAATAGAAAATAGTCATTTAAATTTATATTAAGGATATATCTTCAATATCAATGGAGGAGCTATGAGCTAGAAGAGTTGGAATCCATGTAAATTATGGCTTCTGATGCAGCTAAGGAAGTAGTTTCAATACCCAAATTCATCTAAGATTTTGATTTGGTAACAAGAATAAACTACCCTATCACATTATATTGTCATAATAATACATTAGTGTATCCCATAAAGGAGATAGTGTCATATAAACAGATGAATCACAAACTTCAGAAGTATCAAATCTTAGAAGATTTTTCTCAATGGGGAGAGGTCATGGAAAATATTGTTTCCATAGAGGAGAATTTGGTAGACTTACTGAATGAAGAATCATATCCATAGAAGCATGAAAATTTTGTGAGAGCTAGAAGGGTGAGAGTTATTAGTATCTGGTTTTAGTAAAAGTGAGAGTCTATTGGAGTTTGCACCATAGAACCATATTTTCACTTTATGATTACCTATATTCATTATATTTTGAAGTTCAATAATTTTTTTATCATATCATGATTATTATTTTACATGACACTGTATGTGATAATATACTTAGTGTACTTGTCACACTAAAAGTTCATGAAAGTTACTTATTATGATAAGAGCGTCTAAGTGTAATGGAAATATTATTAAATATATATTCTATGACTGGATGATATCATTTTATGGGAAACAAATGATATATACTATTATGGGTAGGGTTATCATAATATATTATGACTTATTATCACGAAGTTCATCATTCGTAATCTCTAGGAGAAGGAGGTTATAATAACTTAAACTGCTAGAAGGAAATACACATTTATACATTTCATTGGTTGTTCCTATTTGTGGACATGTTTAATGGTATTTAATCTTCAAGGTAATTATAAATTCAAATTATGAATCATGTGATTTTATGTATTTCCATAAACTGTGATGACATTTTTTCATGGTGAAGTTGGGTATGATGTGACTGTTGTGATTTTAATGAATAATGAAAGAAAGGATTTACCGTTTTGTTATTTAATGGAAGTTAACTTCTATAACTCTTTTATAGAAATGTAAATACATTATTAAGTATATGTATATGATTTTTTGTCAGTATGTTCATTTCCAAAAATTCAAAGAAAGAGAGATCACACACACAAGTTGTTGAAAGCATTATGAAAGATTATTGATTATAGATATTGAGACAAAAAATATTCTTTTACACGATTTACGTTCGTATGTGATTTTTTTCATTGTGAAATTTAACTTTTTTCTCTATGGGTGACATGACATGTTTCTAGATGATTTCCTTGGACTTTAGGTAGTTATAACTCATTCTATTAAGAAAGGGGCCTAGAGAGTCACACACTTAGTTCATTCTGAACCCTAGATAAATTCTATATTAATTTGACATGTTTAATAAATATATTTATCATATATGGTTTAATAATTATATGATTAGTGGGTCATAAATATCCAGTCTCCATTTATTTGAGAGAATTTATGTGAGTTGAATATATCATAAATATGTGTTCACTATTTTAGTGAGTAATGTGGTGATATTTATTCATTTAAATAAATATTTATTATTCAAGTCTCGATAAATATTGAGGAGGATTAGAGCACATATTTTATTAGACTGGTGAGAAATTATATATTAAATATTAATTGAAAAAATGTCATTTTATTTATTTAATAAATAATATTTATTTATCTGATAGTTTAATAGTTGTCAAGTAAATAATAATAATAATATTATTATTTAGAATACGGTCTCACCAAGAATTAATAAAATGATAAGGGCCCATGTGAAATTATTATTCTCTTACCCCAACTCTATATAAATATAGTTATATTATTCTCAACCCTAATGAAATGTTATGTATTCATCGACCAGGTTAATCCATACTCAAAGACTTGAGAATGTATGATTTTTTTATATAGGTTTGAAATACTCCATCTCCCATGTCCATTAAATGTCTTAGACACAGGTAATATATGAGAGTGCATGATAACATGAGATGTGACTAGTAGACACATGTATAAAGAAAAATATGTTTGATGTAGATCATTCCATATCCATTTGTAGCTTGTGCAGTATCGGCTCTTTTCTAGAGGCCACTATTTTCTTACATTTATGGATTCAATGATTTATATTTTTTATAGATGATATAAAGTCACATGGGGCACACTTTTTTTTGATTTAATTAATATTGAGTTCAACTCAGAGAGATACTCTAAATTTTTTTTAGAGTTAATCCAAAAGAGTTTTGTATTGGTAGTCACATGGTAATACATGTAATCTTATACAACGAGAAGTTAATGATAAATTTAAAAATATTTTTTTAAATATATCTAAAATAGTTTTGTATTTTATTTCATAAGTTATTATATATGATATTATATATGGTTAAAAACACAAAGTATATTAGGCTTAAGTTCAAGTGGGATATTGATGCATATTTTCCCTAAATACTTTACACATGAGATGTGTTTTGGTTTATATTTTAAATTAAGATATAAACATATCATATGGTATGAAATAAAGAAACAAAGGATATATGACATACCTTGGTTAGGAATAACCGTTTTTATGATATAGCTATATCATATAGCTACCCATGCAATCATTTTTTATTATTATGAAGCATATCATAAGGCATGATGTAATTTTCTACTTCAAATATAACATAATATTGATTGAGTACAACAAGATAGAAGTATAAAATGTCATATTATATGACTAAATAATATAATAGGCCATTTTATATGATATGATGTTATTGTCTTTAACTTAAATTAAAACCATTAATTAATAGTTAATGTTCGATTGATATTCTATGTTAGATATTATTAACAAACACATCATTATATGAAGTTGATCATAGATAAAAGTATTCATGAATCAATGAATTTATAGGTTGAGACATTAAATCATTTTTTATAGTGAATGAGTTAATATATTCAATTAGGGATAATCCTCAAGGTTCTATAAAATCCTACTTCCATGCAATGAAATTCAAAATTTCAATTCATTCATGCTAGGATGAGACTCCCCATCACCTATGGCACTATTTATTCCCCTTTT
This sequence comes from Viscum album, assembly GCA_963277665.1. Classification (NCBI taxonomy): domain Eukaryota; kingdom Viridiplantae; phylum Streptophyta; class Magnoliopsida; order Santalales; family Viscaceae; genus Viscum; species Viscum album. The sequence goes on from OY728125.1 coordinate 58,951,079, forward strand.
CATCATGATATTATATAACATTATAGAGGTTGGAGATTTATTCTCATATAAAGATCAATATAGTTGGCTCTTGTATACACCACATAGGAGGGATGATTTTTTTTAAACTATGAGCATCATTAAGAATATATAAATACAGTTTCTATTGTGATCATCAGTGTAATGAACTCTTCACTATTTTTCATTTCCATTTTATTTGATTTCATGTTTCCTATCATGGTGATATTGGGATTGGGATTTTGATTAATTAAAATTATTATAATAATATTTATTAGATCCTTAAAAATCTATTGAGGGTCTATAACTACTCTACCTTCTAAGATGACATACCCCAATAAGTGGACCACTTGAATACAAAGATATCAATTTGAGATATTATTGTAAAGTTGGTGATATCAAAGAAATTCCAAGAGAACCCTGAAATTCTATGTATTATCATCCAATGATATTGAAAAGAAGAGGATATCATTAAAGAGTAAAACTATAGAACGATCCAAGAAAGGATGAAAGATATGATTTTATGAGTCCCATGAACACATCCAAGGCATTTTTCATGTGGAAGTATATCACTAGAAACTCATTATATCCATAGAGAAACCTGGAAAAAAATTCTTCAATATATCCTCCTCATAAAACCATAGATAGTGATAATCACACATAATATTGATCTTTGAGAACTACTTCACTACTTTTAGCATTCAAATAGGTTTTTGATCCATGGAAAATGGTATTTTTTGTTTACTATCACCTAATTTAGATAGTGATACTCAATAAAAATAATAAATAACTTGTCTACCTCCTTGGATAACAACACTTTATATGTCTAGGGGTACACCCTAGGTCTTGTGAAACCTTTATCCATAAGTTCATCCAGCTAGACCTTAATCTCCCCAAGCTTATTCAAGGCCATAAGATAAGATATAAAACCTACCAGAGCTGTCCCATGGTGAAGATTACTGTAGAAGTTGATCTATTGATGATGAGTTAATCCTGAAATATCCTTGGGAAATATTTTTAAACAATCCTCTATGATGTGGGAAAATAGTGATTTGAATCATATGATATTCAAAAATCTGAGCTTGTAAAATGATGGGCGATTGGATGTAACTTCCCAAGGATAGTCCTTGTTCACTTTGACTAAAAGTCACATTCACCCATGAAGTTAAATCTTAATTCATCATCTTGGTAACACATCACTCTTTGATGATATAACTCTATCCATTCATAGAATGAGTATAACCAATACATTCCAACAATGGAATTATATGGACTTATCCTAGGTGCTATGAGGAACTAAAAAAACCTATCTCCACCAAGAAAAATATTTCATTATTGATATATGTATATGAGAATGTGATCATATTCCATTGGACTCTCTATCTAGATAGGTTAGGCTAGGGGATCCACTGATATCTATATCTCTCTAAATAAGGATTAAATAACAAATTAATGGATCAAAACAGTATTTAAAAGTATGAATGCCAGTGTAGAAAAAACAAAAGATGTATCTTAAACCATGTCGAGCACAAATAACCCTCAATCATATATATCCTACCATGTCCCTATACATCAGCTCACTGATCTTATTTTAGAACACTTTGGGATGGTGGTTATGTAAGTGTATCATAATGAGTCACATGACTAGATCATTATAATAATGAAATATTTTCTCTTTGGCCTTAATTAACTCCTTAAGGATCACCATATCCTCCCCAAGGAAGTACTTGATCGTGTCCGTGTGTCTAACATGGAGGCCCATATACAGTGCTTCCCTAACTTTCCCCCATTTCTTTTTGGTTTAGGAAATAATGTTCCATATGAATTCATCCTACACAGGCATATAAAATCACATCTCTTTGATGGTTGGATCCTCTATGTGATTTCAGAATTGTTGATCCTCAATACTGGGACCGCACATGCGTATGAATCTAATTTCATGACCCTAACACCTAACATTGTTTTAACACAACTAATGAATCTAATATTGGATAATCACTAACACATAATATTACCTACTTCCCTTCTTTATGGAATCTCTCAATCACTAAAGGTCTTTATAAGACTCCAATACAGGTGGGGATGCAATGGGGGAAAACACCTCTCAAGTATCTTTGTGGATGAATTTTTCAAAATTTAATTTATAAAGGAATCCATCATGAATTATATAAATATAGTCTCTCATGAGTTTGGTAAATCTCAACATGTACTTTATAATAGATAGGAAACCCTACTATATGTCTAGTAACACCTGAATGTGCATAGTCTTTAATATAGCTAGTTTATATTCCTCCTAAAAATGGAACTGGATTTTTTTCCAAGGGATAGTATCACTATAATTGTTCTAGATAATAAAATTCAGCCAGTGAGTCATTTCATCATAAAGAATACTGGACACTAGCACCACATCTGAGTATCAGGTATCTAGACTAATCAAAACACATAATCCATGGACTTAAGTCAATCCTCTACGATCAGAGGATTTAGGTCACCTTTAAAACTAGGTGGTCACTACTAGTAAAACCCATAGAGCACACTCAACCATTGTATTGCTTAATCCCATTCCATTTTAATGATCCTATATTCTATAGGTGGTTGAATATTTACCTGGACTATGGCTAGGGGGTATGCTTACTATACCGCAGGTGGAGTAAATACTCTTCACTCACCCAGTCTAGGTATCTCACAATATAGACCACAGATGGATATCTCTTTTTTCATATAGTCTATGGAAAGAGTCTTGATTGTGGGTATATGTACATCATGACCTTGCCTCTTGATCCTAGATGACTATCTACATCGTGAAATCCTATAATTACAAGATGAACATCTGTGATTCAATCATAATTGGGGATACATCTCTATAAAGGACATGGAAATGAATTATTGATCCCTATATAATGCATGGAACATTTACTTATATTCTACAAATGGTTCCATAGAGCTATGAGTTGAAAAACATGTTATCAGAGTCCTAATGATTGGATTTATTGGGCACCCAAAAAACACTATGTTTAGTTGCTAAAATCCAAAATTTGTACCCCTAAACATAATTTTTCTAAGTCCCTAAACCAATATTACAAGACTCCTAACTCCAAAATCCAAACTCCATCCCAAAGAAAAACAAACTTTGATACTAATATAACATGACTTAAACCACCAAAACCCCACAAGAGTTGACAGTAATCAAAGTGTACCCTCCAAGCCCACATCTAATAGGCTAGGGGATAATGAATGATATTGAGTAGGTATATCACAAAATATAATAGGTATTATCCTCATCCACCAATACATAATCACATGTCTCAACATAGGATATAATAAGGTGGGATAAAAAAATTAATAACTTTAATATATTAAATACTTGCAACATATACAAATCATTAACATAGTTTGATAGAGATAAATGACATAAAGTGAAGTGGAAAACAAAGGAATGACACCAAAAAGTTAAAACCAGCCTAACATAACCAAAATATGAAGATAAATCCCTGATTTACAACTCTCAAACATAAAATCCATCTATATTTGTAACATTAGGGTATCATTCTAATCCTTCTCCATTGATACCATTCCCACTAAGACCACCACAAAATTATCTATCTTTTTCATAATACATGACACATGTGATTGAAATTCCATTATAGGGTGAGTATATAACTATATAATATGACACCTCAAAAATCAATAAAGATAATTCGGAGGACTAGTCAGCTCAATATCATGATGGCAAAAAGTAAATATAATAATTCTTTAAAGGTATAAAATCCAATACATAGAAGAAATTTCTGATCTATACATCCCAACTACAAGAGTAACAAACCCAAATAAACCCAATAATCTGAATACCCAACTTTAAAACCCATATAACCTTCCAAAAACTCTTGTTGGGGACCCTTGCCTCACCAAGTGGTAAGTTTTTTTCAATGGAGTAACCAATATTTATTTAGGGTCTATTCCTCATTGAGTAGAGTAAGTCAAGTGAGGGAGTACCTGACTTAATGGACAGAGGACTCATGCCTTATGAGTAAGGGAGTTCCTAAATATATTAGTTATATAGGGGACCTAATAATTTTTGGGACCGAGGGAGTATCAAACCCACTCTTGAATTAGGAGGACCCACACTTTGAGTATATAAGAGAATATCTAACTCTATAATTAATTTTCAGGACCTCTTCCTATCCTAAGAACATTGATAATGGATCAAAAAACCCTCTTTTGTTTTCACTAACAATCATGCCTGAACCTCATTGTCATCCCCAAAGAGATAAAAGCTAAAACTACCCAAAACATCCCATATATAGACTCAAATAACTAAATAGATCACACTATCATATTCTATTTGAAAAAATAATCAAGTTTGGTTTTTTATTTTCCTATTTTTCATTGGAGAACCAAGTGGAATGAAAATTCCCCTAAAGGGATCATATCAAGTTATCCCCCTATGGGAATTTGACCCAATTATAGTGTAATGCATACTATCATGCCAAAATTCTCAACCTATCAACCTAACACCATAACAAAGAATCTCATTCCACAATCAACATGTCCTTTCCACAACCAGACACATCATAATCATCATACCTAAGCTGTAATAACTGCACTCACACTACAATCCAATCTCACATTGAAGACAATATGGACTAAGGATATGACATATATCATCATAAGTGACGTGATCCTCTAAACTAAACACAATTAAAATTATTTTGGGTTAGTAATGATGAAAAATAATATGTTTTTGATTGAATATTCCTCTTGAAAACTAGGAATAATTTACGATAACACACAATGTAGTATGACATAACTTGTTAGAGTGAAATGTGACTCTACAACATAATTTAGTTGTTATCATCACTATAGTATGGTGCTTATATCTCTATAGTGTACCTCACCTATGGTGCATAATAATTTCTATCCTCTACCATTAGGTTGACAAATCCAATTTAATCAAACCATGAGATAAAAATTGGATAATTGAAGGAAAGGTACAAAAACAGGGTTTATTGCACAATCTAAAAACTTGATACAATTCTTGGATTTTAAAAAGGTATATTTTCATAGAATTCATTAAAACTATGTATCACAAGGAACATAGTAATGTGATAGTAAGTGGAATGTTAGAAAATATCACAACAATATAATGCAAAAATAAATAACAATATAAGAAAAGAGTATTGTACTACCTTGGAATCCACCCATTGGTTTCACCTAAATATTCACTTTGAATATTCCAAGAGATAACTACATGATAACTAATAGTTTAAGAGCCATATGAACTCCTTGGAATCCATAATCACATCCCCGAATTACTAGAAGTTGAGTGAAGAAAATAAAAATAATATATATATATATATATATAAGGTATGACTGCTTTTTTTAATAAAAATCTAATACATCATGGTTATGATGAAACATACTATGTTGCGCCATAATTCTCTCAAGATGGACCACAATCATGGAACAAAAAGACTATTATACTATAACGGTACATGGTCAACCAAGATTGAAAAACTAGTGGGTGATCAAATTAACTTTTAATTTCAAATTAAACTTGATGAAAAATCATTAAATTCACTTTTTTTACCATGTTTTTGTATAAAAAGGGTTCCATAGTTCAAACCATAAACCTCTAGCTATCATGGTGTGACAATCATGCCTCCTTAATAAACTACCAATAACTATAACAAGACATCACCTACCATCACAGAGTAATGCCTCCTAAGTAAGATAACCCAAAATTACTACAAATCATAATGTCACAACCAATAACCCCATGGTGCAGGGCTAACAATATCAGCACAAGCTAGTTCCCTACACCAAAAAGATACTTTTTTACTCAGAAAAATAAAAATAGATTCGAATGTATAAAAATAGGTAATTTCACAAATTTTAAAACTCTATCTTCATAGTTTAATTCCTTTAATCTTATATATTTGATGGATTTAATCTTCTTATTCAAACCCCTGTTATCTAGTTGAGACTTATTTTTCTTTTCTAGTAATGTTGGTTTGGAAATTACATAATAAATTAATGATTTTCTCCCATCCCTAATAACGTGTATGTTTAAATCACCAGATCGATGAACATTGGATTGTTGTTCATCCTTATCATAGATATAATTCCATGATACTTCTAACATAATTCATGTTCCACCTTGTTTTCCATAAAATGGATATAGTATATGAATAGTTATAGTCTCTGAGTAGTTCCAATTATCTCCTTTGTCTCATATTGAGTTCTTTATATGTAAATATATACTTCAAAATATTTTTATCTGTATATATATCACATCATTCAACATATATATACTGTATTTATATCTTCAAGGAAAATATAATAAATTCCAACACAAGACCACGAGTTGGATAGTTTTGTTCACAAGTCTTTAATTTCCTTGATTTATAAGAAACAAATATATCATTATGAATATGTATTCACACTATCCATTTATTTAATAATTACTATGTATAATAAATCTCTCCTTCCCTAAAAATAATGTTAATACTTGTGCATTGATCAATCACCTCTTCAGTTCTTGAAGACCATTGAGATTTCACCCCTTTATGTTTCAACTTGGCTAATGGGTTATCCAATCAAGAAAATATTTCATCAAATAGTTGATAGTCACAAGATAAGGAAATTAAAAAATTGATATTTTTTTTCATAGATTTATGTCATTTTTTACTAACCCTTATCTTTGAGTGGTCAATTATTATTCTATCTTTAGGTAAAATATTACCAGAAAAAATAAATTGTTGAAGCCAAAATTCACACTTACAAAATTTCCTATATAATTCATTATCTTTGAGAGTATTAATAACAACACATAAATGGTGTTTGTGGTCTTTATTTATATTATATTTTATTAATGTTTCAATAATAAATATTAAAATATATTTATCAAGATAATATTTGATTAATCTATTCGTCATATCCATAAACACAGAGGGTGGATTTTTTAACCAAATAGGAATTTCTTTGAACTCTTAATTCCTATAACTTGTATAAAATGTCATCTTTGGTTTCTTATACTTATTAAATTTTAATTAATTATATCTATAATAAAGATAAATATTTTATAATTATTTAAATCCTTTAATTTTATCAAATATATCATAAATTTGTTGTAAACGGTACTTGTTTTTAATGGTAATACCATTGATTATAGTCGATGCATAACCTTATTAAACTATAATTAATCATTAAAAATAGTATGGGTTCTTTCCATGGTGATATATTAGTGTATTGGAATACCCTACCACAAAATCTTGTATTTTCATTTTTAATTCTACCAATTCTATCTAATCCATTATGGCGTTTGCCTTAGGGATAAGTTGCATAGAGAATTCCAGTTCATGTTCAGGGGAGTATCCATAGAATTAATTAGAAAATTTATCAATATAATCTGGAAAAATAGATACATAATATATTATTAATATATAATTATAATTAATTGATCATATTTTATCTTATTATTTTATATTAATTTCATTAATATGCACCATTAGAGGTAGTTCAAAACAAGATTAAAACAATGAAGTATCTCCTCTAAAAATATTGGATTCAATTCCATCCTCATAGATTATAATATATGTACCTAAATAATAAGTTATTAAATTATAATTTTAGATCAAATCCATACCAATAATTATATTAAATCCAATCAATAGTATAACAATAAGGTTTTCATCTTGACAACCTCCGTGATTTCTAATAGAAACTTCTCAATATATCTCGGTTTCAATAAGATTTTCATTATGTGTTTTAATTGAAAACTCCCTCATTAATGTATCATGGGATGATAAACTTGTAATATATAAAACAATATGTAGATATATATTCAAATAATTTATTAGATAACTTTGGATTTATGATCAAAGTACCTTCTATTACATCTTTGGGAACTTCAACTTCTATTGTTGTGATAACATTATCCCAGCCATGATCTCTTAGAATTGTTTCTAGTATGATCCATCTATTCTTAGTGTATTTATTAGAATATTTTCCATTATCCTTCCAATTTAATAATTATACATTAGTGGTTCCTCTCTTTCCCTTTCACTGATGATATTGATGACCATTAGCTCTATAATTAAGAAAACTCACATAACCTTCATGTATGTCATAGGATGTTTCTTTCCACAATTACTCCATGTTGGAAATTATATCATTCCTTTATTATCCTTTTACATATTCCTCTTTATACGACACTAAACTATCATCTTCTTCTATTTATTCCTTTGAAAATATAGCACTTGAAAAACTCATTCTATATCTTGACGGAACATTATACTATCTCCTAATAGGATGAAATTTTTTGAAAGAAAAATTACCTTAATAGGATCATATTTAGTTTATGAAAAATTGATAGATATTTATTTTTGGTTTTTTTAAATAATTAAAAAATTTTCTCACAAAAATGTAAATGTTAACATCACACTATACAAAAGTTTCCTCTTTATTTTGTTTTAAATTGAGAAACTATTTTTTAATTTAGATCTTTTCTCTCAAGGAAAATATTTTTCAGAGAATACCACCATTTAATATTTTAATTATATGCTTTATTAAACCTCCTTTGTATTTGTGTTTTGAATAAAATACTACCAATAATCAAAATATACCCTTAAAGGACATGAATCCTTAATAACCTTCTCCCTTCATCTATATATCAAAGTGAGGAATATCTTCCCTAAAGACTTGATACATTTATCCACCACTAATGGATTAATGGTTCCATAGAAAAATGTAGGTTTTTGTATCATGAAATGATCCAAATATATTATTCCTTATGAGGGGAAATAATATTGTTTCAGACAGGCATGGTTATTTTCCATAACGTAAGTAAACCGCCTAATATAGTGATAATATGATCAACTCTAATAGCATATTCACTATTTTTTAGGTGGGAAATGCCTACCCTAGTTATGGGTGTTGAAATGATTTATATTCCATCCATTGAGCACCGTATTTAAGAAATAGTATATAATTAATTAGTTTATAAATAAATTGATGAATTATGGGTCATTTTATAAAATTTTCATTCTTTTATTATAAATTCAATTTAAGTATTCAATCTATTCTATAAAAAATTATCGAATTTCATGTGGGATTTTAATAGGGTTTTCTTCTATAACTATGTTCTTATAAATTTAGTTCCTATGGTTACTTATAAACATTATTTACTACAAATTTTAAAAACCTTTAATCTAGAAATATAAGCCAGAGGTTATTTTAATATACAAAATACAGAGAAAAAAGGATATTGGATCTAATATTTTAGTGGTCTCAGTAGAACTCATACATTCATGATCAATATATTACATTGGAAATTTAAATTACATTATAATAATACCTCAAAAATTAATAATTCTCCATTATTATCCATAAGTAACATGTACTATTATTCCTAGTTGCCATGGTAAATGGGTAAGAAATGTATAGTGGTGAGATTAGATTTTTAGTATGAGGCACCCTACATCAGAATCTATCATGAAATAAATAAGACATACATAATATTTCATGAATAAATAATCAAATAATTATATATAATTGATAATATGAGTACAATATATGTATGGGTAAAAAAATAGTTTATATAATTACATGGATAATAACAACTAAATTCATAGTGATGGAATTCATAATACAAGATATCAAAACCATATGATCAAGGACTCATTCCAGACATCATACATAAATGGGTAAACAAACCATAAAAACCAAAGCGTATTTATCTCATGAGATCTATCAATTATTTAAGGGGCTATATAATTCTGATCCCTACCCACCACATAATAAGTTCAATGCATCCATAATGTTAATAGAGTGGCTAATCCATACAATACACAATGTTACCTAAAGAAACTAATACATAATTATGTATAAGTAATAAATAGTCATCCTTATAGAAATAATGGATATAAATATATTTTTTACCTAGTAAATGGAATTATATATGAACCAACATTTTTTGGGGTTATCTCTGTTTTTAATAAGGATCAATGTCATTAAGGGAATTCAATTGACGTCAATATGAGAATGAAGTGTTTGTATTATTACCTAGAGTTCCAAAGGGCCATTGAACTGACATTCGACTCATCTTGTGGCATAGCCCGAAGGGCGTTCTCGATCACCATGGGCTAAAAACTAGTGTCTAGGTATAAAAATTATTCTTTGGGAATTATTTAACCCATTTATATAAGCATAAATATCCAACTAAAATAAACAAGATACACTAGAGTAACCATAAAAAAACAAGTTAAAAAAAATTCCAGATTCAATGTTTTACAATTTTAACCGAAAAACATAAACACTACATAGGAAATGAAGTAAAAAAAGTGCCAAAATCTTCTGTGAAACATGAGGGGCATAACTCTCATTCTACCACCACCAATACCTATAACCTTCAGAACAATAGAAACCCAAACCACCAACATCTCTGTGACTCATCTTGCCTTTACCTGGGTCATGTAAACAAGGACTACATACACCCAAAGGTGTATGTTGGGTGTGATCCAAAATCTAGTAAGATGGAACCCAAAAGAAAATATTCTAATTCATAACATTATTAGAAAAATTAACATGCACATTTATACAAAATCATTTAAAACATATTCAAGAAAAAGAATTTAAAGGAAAACCATTTACAAGGGAACACTTCAAAAGAAAACCATTCCTTCAAGGAGAACATTTTTAGAACAATTATTTTTAAGGTAACATTTTGAAAAGGGAAAATTTTAATAAGATAAAATTTATTTGAAATTAAATGCACTCAAGGTCAACCATATGTCAATGGTTGGTACCATATCACATAAGTCTCAAGATAGAACCGTAGGTAAATCCCTTGGGGTAATCTACCTCGAGTGAGACACTAGAACGTCATAACTCGGTGAAAGGTTGTATAGTAACCACAACCATTATCTTTATCATTCCCAAGACACTAAGAGGGGACACCCCAATGGCCTAGTGGTCTTCAATACTCATAAACATTTAGTTAGTGTTGTAATCATCAATCTAGCTAAGTGAAAACAAAACTTTCCAATTCCGAATGACTAGAATACTAGATCTAGTAAGACCACCTCAATACCCAAGATTCTCTTATTCTCAATACCATTTCACATATTACACAATTAACCACATTCATAAATCATTTTAACTATTCAAAACCAAACCAACATCCATTTCACACACACCAAATCCATTTAAAACATGGATTCCCCAATTTCACAACTTAAGAAAATCCCATTGAATTTATCATAAGAAATTATCATAAGAAATTTAACAATTTTGTGGGCCAGGATCCTTTCAAATCCACAGACAACCAATTTCACTTTAAATAAGACCCCCTCTACTAAACAATTCACAAGTCAAATTAAAAGTGAACACAAGGAATCCATCTTGCTATAAAACCCCATTTACTTTGAAGAATATACTTTGAAAAAAATTACCACCTCATGTTCATTTTAAAAACACACTTTTCACCATTCACAAAATTCATAAAAACACTACTAAGAGTCACCAAAGTGAAGCACATACACAAAATAACCATATTCTCTTGAAAATACCATTTTCATCGCATATTCATTTGAAACTCCTTCCAAATCATGTTTCACACCACACAAGTAAATCATAGAACATATTTAAATATCTAAACACGCATTCCAAATGCATATAAAAATGTTAGAGCATGGAACCTCCTACCTAAAGTGTTGGAACTTCAGTAAATTCATGTGAAACTCCAATTGAACCTCTAGCAGACTCTAGAAAGCAAAAATTTAACAAAAAACATTAGGATTTATCCCTAAAGAACATGATTCAACCTAAAAATATTACTTAACCTATTGGAGATATGAAAACCCATGAGAGAAGAAGAGAAACCCTAGAAAAGAGGAGAAAATCAAAGGATGAGGGACTTACTTAATGATTCCTCATATTTTCAAGGCCAAATCCACCACAAAAGAGGAGATACAAGGGAGACAAGGGAGGGAGGAGAGACACCTGGGGCTAAAAATCAGGGATAGAGGAGAGAGGGGTGGATTTGGGGTAAAAACCTGAGAGGATAAAAATTTTATTTTCAATTTTTCTTATGACCTTTACATCATACATGATTTTCTAGCAGGGATTAGAATCCGTGTGATTAGACACTATCCAAAAATGGCTATAGGCTTTACGATTTATCAGAGCATGGTGGACGGTTTGAAAAACTATATGCCTCATGATATAAGGACCAAATCTTCCATTTTACTCCAAATACACAAGTAAAGTCCAAGGGAAAAAATCTAGATAAAAAATAAATAGATGAATACCTCAAAAATTCAGACCTATCACACCTAGTTCTCAGGAGAAAAGACAAGACCCAAGAATGAACTATATCTAAGAATGAAAATAAAAACCCGAGTGTGAAAATTCTCCCCACCATAACGCTTTCTACCACCAGATAGCTACTACAAGGCTTGACTCAAAAAAAAACTGATTCTCCTTCATAGATTAAGGAGATTCCCAACAATATCAAACAATATAAAAAAGAAAGCACCGTAAATAGAAAATTAAGTTAATAAGTTTGAACATGGGAGGCCAGCCCGGTCTCCCTACCATACGTTTTCTACCCCCCAAAAGCCATGACATATATAGTTGATCGATCAATGGAAGAAGGTATTCTTACAATGCATAATACAACCTCTCAAGCCAAAACACTTTAGGCATTACTGAAATCGTACCATTTACCTGAAACAAACAGATGAACTCAACTCACTTCTAGGTAAACACCTCCACAAACTTTATTCAGTAATTTGGTTGGTGCAGTCCAACCAAAACATTAACTAAATATAATAACTTGGAATCAGATAGCTCCAAAAGAAGTTACCCACTAATAGGAAAGCACTAGAAACTAATATAGATTATCAACACGGGGTGTTCTGAATGGAATTCCCCCTTATTAGAAATGAATTTCACTATTTTAATCTAGAAATAATTTCAATGAGACTCGCGGTGTGTCTCACCACCATAGGAAATGACCAGTTTAAACAACTGGAAAAAAATGACATGGGAAACCCATTATGGGCCAACCCAGGGACTTCCTCCATAGACCAAAAAAATTAGTTTAGAAAAACCCCTACTACATGGGAAAAACATGAAGAGGGAAATAACTATCCATGAGGAAGGATAAGACCAAAACCCAAATACGAAGGCCAACTACACAAGGATAACCAAACAGAGATTCACATCTAGAAAGATCAACCACTAGAGTCTCAAGAAGATGATACCACCATGCCTCCTTATAACAAAGGATAAACTCTTCCACCCCCAAGGATCCAAATGACGAATGAGGTATTCACTCCATTGTCCATAAAATGAGACATCTCTAAGATAGAGGTGTTACAAAAGAGAAGCTTCAACTATCCCCTTTCAACACTGGAGACCAAGATGGACCAAGGTCCCTATCACCCTACCTGATGTCTTACTATGTGGGATATTTACATAGGGTCATGTGGTTGGATTCTTGATCTTTGAAGAATCTCTTTCCTCATAGCTAGAATGTGAGAATCCAAAACCAGAACACCTTATTTGGTTTCACAAGCGACCACACAACACCTCATGATACTCACTTTATTCCACATGAAACTTTAACCAAGGTGAGGAAATTTAATATTCACACACATCATCCTGTTTCACATTGAGTGAGTAACAATAGAATAAGATACCCATGGAAAACTCCTCCATTTAAAATGGAAAAATTCAGAATTCTTGAAAGAGAAACATGCTTCTATCAAAATAGGAGTTCTGTAAAAATTCCAAAACATACACATTTTTTATTTTAATGGAAATATGAAACCAAAAAACACCACTATACATGAACATCACCAACAAAGAATCAATACAAAGAAAGGGAATTTAAAGCAAGCCCCATACAACCCACTATTTTTGAAGATGGACACGTCGACCTCTTTTGACCAGATTTTCCACACTCAATAGAACAATATGATTCAATTCCTAAGAGAAATTGATGAAAGATACACATTCCTTTTTAATATCACAACTACTAAAAATAGATTCTTTCCACTTCCTATTATCCTCCCTGGAATTCCTTCACTACGTCCTGACATGGCCTTCAAAAATAAAGGTGGAAAAATTTTCCTCTAATGACACAGAAAAACTAAGGAAACTAAATCATCTATAAAAATTACACATCCACTATTCTTCTTCAAGAGGATTAATATTATCATAAAATACATAAGGATTCAGATTTTAAAACATGATAATAAATTATACATGTTGATCAATTAGAGGGTCTTCCAAAGATGAATCAACCGTTGCAGCACTTTGAATATGAATTAAATCTTGTGGGATCGAACACTAACCAACAAGGGAAACCAAGGACTGAATCAAACTAGAACATTGGACAAAATGTACCACAAATAAGCAAAAAATACACAAAGTTAACCAACTTGAAGGCATCCTAGAACATTTTTCAAAAGAACCCACTAATCATCATCTCAAAACCAAATTATTGAAAAAAAATAAAAACTTGAAATATCATTCAAACGAGAAGAGCTATCAAGATCAAAATGCCCCACAAGAATCATTACCAAATCACAAGGAGACATACCAAATTACTAATAGTTATCAAAACATCACAATACCCTTTAATGTGTATTTTAAAAGAAAACAAGATTACTGGGTTTCACACTCACCAATGGTATTCTATAGAGTTGAGCATGTGCATATTATCGTGTCAAACTGAGCACTCATACCATTTTACACACATATCCCATGAATGTGGACACTCAGGGGAATACCAAAGGTTACAAATAAACTTTTCTTCTTTATAGAACAAATATCAAACCCACTAACTTCTCAGTTTAATTACCATTTCAAAAATGCATAAAACTTTCCAAGAGTTCACTAACCACCAAATCAAAAACCATTTTTATGCTCTACACATCATTCCAATTAATTTATTTTGAAAATAAAAATCCCGTTACATAAAAAATCAACTGGTTAAAACCAAATTCCAAGACCTCTTTAAAAAAATCTCTTATTTTCTAAAAAACGATTTATAAAATCTCAAGATCTTGAGTATAAAAATATAACCTCACTAAGCCATTACCATTTTACCCCAAAGATAATTTCCTAAAAATCCATTTTTCTATTGTATATCTCAAAGGTAATTATGGAAATCCATTTTCCCCTTCCAAAATTCAAATCATCATCGATTTGAAACCATTTTTGATAATTCCAAAATAGGGGTTTTCAAAACAATTTTCAGAACCCAAGATGACAAGAAACAATTCTCAAGGGGGAAACTAATGTTGATGGGTGACTTCGCCATATGGTTGGTGTCCATACGATAATTTCACCATTATCATAGAGAGTATTCTAGGACTATATCCCTTACACCACATGGCTTTCTGGGCCCTGCGAGCTCGCTGGGACCATTTTCCCAACTCTCATATCATTTCCCAAACAAAAAATAATGCGCAAGAACCAAAGAGACCAAAATAAACCTGACTTCTGATATAAAATCAAGTCCCATCATAAGGTGTGCTATCCATAAACCCTACCTTCAACCAAAACCTCATGTCCCAAAAATCCTAGCTTTGGTATTCCTAGACTTATCCTGAAAAAATTTGTCCTAAAAAGAACATAACCTACCTTTGATACAATTTTATCATGAACCAAGATGGAGTGCCATCCTACCAACATCCGACTTGGCCCATTCGATGGGCCAAAGGGAATTACCGATCCCCATGGGTTGGAAGATAGTGCATGGGTATCAAAATTATTCTTTTAGAATGATTTAACCCATTTTAAAAAGCATAAATAACCAAATAAAACAAACAAGACATACCATAATAACCAAAACCAAACAAGGTACAAAAATTTATAGATTCAAGTTTTTATAATTTTAACCAAAAACCAAAATACTAAAAAGAAAATGAAGACAAAAAATGTTTCAAAAAACTCCGTAAAACATGATGGTCATCACTCTAAAGCTACCACCACCAATACCTGAAACCTGTAGAACACTAGTAACCCAAACCACCAATATCTCCAAGAATCATCTGGCCTTTACCTTGGTCATGTAAACAAAGTATACATAAAACCAAAGGTGTATTTAGTGTCTGAACCAAATCCTATTAGGATTCCACCCAAAAGAAAATATTTCGTACCATAACATTAGTAGAAAAATTAACATGTATATTTATACAAAATCCTTTGAAACATTTTCAAGAAAAACAATTTAAAGGAAAACCTTTTACAAGGGAAAACTTACAAATAAATCCATTATTTGAGGGAAAAAGTTTCAAAACAACAATTTTAAAGCAAACATTTGAAAAGGAAAACTTTTACTAAGATAAACTTGCTTTAAAATGAAATTTGTTCAATGTCAAATATATGATGATGGATGGTGCCACATCACATAAGTCTCAAGAGATAACCATGGGTAAATATATTTGGGTAATATAACTTGAGTGAGAAACTATAACCTCATACCTCAATGAAATGTGGTATATCAACCACAACCCTCAGTTTTCTCATGCACGATCCACTAGGAGGGGACACCCTAATGGCCTAGTGAGCTCCAATAATCATCAATATTTAGTTAGTGTTGTAATCATCAATCTAGCTAATTGAAACTAGGATTTTACACTTCCTAATCACTATAATACTAGATATAGTTAGCCCACCCAGATACCTGAGATTCCCTTATTCTCAATCCCATTTGAAATATTACAAAAATCACAACATTCATAAATTATTTCCAAACATTCCTCCTTTTTCATAAATAAAACACATTACATTTAACACACACCAAATCCATTTAAAATAAATCTTCAACACATTCATAATTGAAGAAAACCCCTTTGGAATTATCATAAGAAAGTCACATAATCAATTTAACCATTTATATGGTCCAAGCCCCGTTCAAATCCACACAAAACCAATTTCAATTTATAAAACAATCTTCCATTAATTAAAAAATTCACAAGTGTAATTAAAAGTGCACAGAAGGAATCCATATTTCTATAAAAACCCATTTCTTTTAAAAAAATATTTTAAAACACATTTTCACCTCAAGTGCCTTTAAAAACACACTTTCACCCTTCACACGATTCTTAAAAACACTACCAAGAGTCACCACAATGAAGCACATACATAAAAAAAATATTTTCTATTGAAAACCCCATTTTCATCGCATATTCTTGTAAAACTCTTTTAAAATAAAGTTTTTTACTAAACAAGTAAATCATAGAACATATTTAAAGAGAGAAACAAGCATATTAAAAGCATCTAAAAATGTTTGACCGTGGAACCACCTACCTTAAGTGTATAAAATTCTGGAAGTTCATGTGCAACTCCAATGACATCACTAAAATACCCTAGAGTTGAAATATTTAACAAAAAAAATCAATATTTATCCCTAAAGAATATATATTAAACCTTAAAAATACAACCCAACCAACTGGAGATATAAGACACCATTAGATAAGAAGAGAAAACCTAGAAAAGAAGATAAAATAAAAGGAGGATGGACTTACTTGATGATTCCTTAGAGTTTACATGTCAAATACACCACAAAAGAAGAGATAGATGGGTTCAAAGGGAGGTATGAGAGGCTCCTAGAGCTTAAAATACTGAATGGGGGTAGATTTAGGGTAAAAATCTAAGAGGACACAATGGTCATTTGCAAAAAATTTAATGACTTAGAAATTGTGCATGACTTGACCACACAGTTTGAGAAACCATGCGGAAATCGTGCACCCCTTACTAGCCAAGAGGAATATGCTTCATGGTTAGAAAACACGGTTTACAAACCATTTGGTAACCGTTCGATTAGACATATCACAAAAAATGGCCATAGGCCGCACAATTTCCTAGATAAGGGCGCATAGTCTGAAAAATCATTTACTGACCGTACACCTCATGAAATAAGGCCCAAAATTTCCATTTTCTCAAAATACACAAGGAAAAAACAAGGTAACAATTCTAGCCCAAAAATAAATACATGATTACATAAAAAAATTAAGATCTGTCACACTTGATCCCTGAGAGAAAAACCATGACCTAAGAATGAACCAGATCCAAGAATGAAAATAAAAACTTGGGTGTGTCATTTTGGAAGTTACTCAAAGTGCCCAAGAATATTGATTATTGGATGTGTTTTTTAAATTACTAGTTGTGTGGAAAAGAGTACGTGGAATAAGTTTTTCCATTACTCATATGGAAAAGGAATGAGGAATCTATTAGGCATTAACGTGCATCATTTTTTTAGATAATATTTAATGATTTAATGTTGGTTATACCGTAAGATTATTAATGATTCAATATATTTATAGAAATTTAATATTTGATTTTCTACCATGGATTATGGTAAAGAAAATTGATGATGAAATTTGTTCCAATTAATATCTCTTGGTGATTAAAAAATATGTTGTTTAGGAGAGTTAGAAAATTAGATGCTACTTTGAAGAGATTGTGTAGAAATATTCAAGAAGAAAGCTATATATGTAGTGAATGATTTTATGATATTTTATTTAATGAAAAGTAATGATGATCTATGTACTCTTTATAATAACAAATTTGAAGAGTTTTAAAGAATTCTTCAAGTTGTTTTGAAGAGGTTTTAATTGATCATTATTATAATTTTTATTTTTATTTTTAGAAAAGTCTTAGAATATTTAATCATGATCCGAAAATGTGTAATCATATTTTATAATGTTTTATGTACATGAATTATAATCTATGTAATCATGTGATCAATCTGTGTGTACATCATTCTAGAGGAAAATGTATTCTGTGTAAGTGTAATTGTGGATCTGTCTATGTGTCATTGGAACTCTGTGTATGTGTCATCCAGAAGTGGTGTATGTGTGTTTTGAAGCTCCTTAAGTGCCATTTAAGTTGAGAATGTGTTATTAGGTAACATCTTTCATGTAATTGATGACTTAGAGAAATTTTATGACTTATTTTGTTTGAAACTTTAAGATTCTAGAAATTATATTTTGAATAAATTAGTATTGAATATGATGATGAAAAAGTTATGAGATCAAAATGGTTATCATGTTGATAATTATCCACGATTTAAGTTGATATAAAATAATGACCAACCAAATAAGGAGATAAAGTCAAAGGAATTTCACGCTACATCATGACACAAAAAAAAATTGTGAAACACGATGAAGAATATGGCCACACCATTGTGGAAACCATGATGATAATTGTGGTTGAAAATTGGATGGATATTGAACACCATTTTATGGTAATGATAATTTTAGGAGATTTGATTCATAACAGAGAATAAAAAGACTCTTTTAAGTCATCATGTTGGATAAATAGAGAAATGTGGAAGGACAAAACATAGTAGAATCCTTGGTGACTCAACACCAAAACTTGAAATTGTAAAATCTGAAGAATATTATCACCAATTCAAGGTAGTGATTATTTTATTAGAGAATGTTCCCTATGTAAAATAATGAGGTGGAGCACATCATGGTTAAATTTTGGTGAGTATTTTTAGAATCTCTATACCTAAAATGATCCAAGGTCCAAAATGAGTATTTTTATGCAGCAACACATATCATGTTGTTTTATGAGTCATGTAGATGTATAAGTATCTCCATTTTTATAAATTTAAATAAAGAAGTAGACCATGATATTTATAAATATCATGAAGAATTAAATAATTATGAGTCTTCAGGAAGACTAAAGAATAATGATAATTGAATATGAGAGATTAGAGGACATTCAAAGTGCAATAATTATAAGAAAAATACTCATGAAACATAGTAAATATATAAAAGAAGAAGAAAGAAATAAATTTAAGTGAGTGTGCTCGACAGTGTGTACCATTTCAATCCATCAAGTCGAATGAAGGAAAGAAAAATAGAGATGATGTAACTTAAATTTTCATATTCTAAGTATCAAATAATTTGAGATACCTAGTGCCAATACTATACACACTAACTATGAAGAATAATAAAGTATGAGGAAAAATTGTTCTTGACTTCCATTAATTTTTCCATGATGAATAATATGAGAAAGGAATCCTACAACCTTAATTCTATAGTAGTTTTAGGAATAGCGAGTTCAATTATTCTCTAAAAGAGTATATTACAAGCCAATAAGGTGAGATATCTAGACCACCATCATCTAATGTAGAAGTCTGGGTAAGCTTAAGAGATACCGCTTGATTGTTGAACATTGAGTAAAATATCAGAACCATTATTTCTAGGTGAGAAACATGACCTTATTTTCCAAAACAATTCAAATGTATTAGTTAAAATCCTGTATTCTATTGAGTAACTGAATAAATATCTCTTTCTATCATTTTTATAGGTTGATTATAGGATAATTAGTATAAGGTCATAACATTTTCTATGATTTTTTCATAATAAGAAGGAAGATGTGTATATGTGATTATAACCATGATACACTGGGGACATAATATTCTATAGGGAGGAAAAACTCATCAAAAAATTCTAATATTCTTTTATACTACTTTCTTATTCCATATATTATTTCATATAGAACAAATGAGAGATATATAGAAAGTGATACCTTCTCACTAAAAAAGTGAATATTTAATAAAGGGATAATAGTGAAATTAGAACATAAGTATACCCAAACTAATTAAGCCCCCTCTCAATGTTAGAAAAATTCCTTTGTGATCCTAAAAATTAGTATTAGAGAAGAACACAGATCTCTTATTTTATCATATTTGAATTTCCTTCAAGAATTGTGTTTCTCTTTTGAAAGTCCATATGAAGTTAAAATTTGAATAATTCTTTGAATTTCTTATTAAAGTAATCATTATGGAAACATCTACTAAGATGATGAGGAACATGATGCAATGGTATAAAAATAAGATGAAAAAATAATCAATAAATAAAAAGAAATCAACACTATTTAAAGGTAATAAAAATGTAAGTATTTATATTATATATGTTGATAATATTTCTTTGAATTAATAGTGTGAATAAAAGTTAACCCTCATGAGTAAGAGGTAGAAGGTATTGTTTCCCCATGTTTTAATTATAAAGAAGGAAAGTCTAGAATAAAATAAGAAGATATGGTGGTGAAATCAACTACTAAAGATATGGGCAACTCTTATACCTATGATAAATCAAATTAGTTATGTGATAAAGAGGAAGAGAAAGATTCTATCTAAAATTATCCAATAAAAGAACCAAGTATTAGTGGGAAATATTAAAATTATAATGAGTAACAAGATGAATTAATTGATTTCTTTAGAATCATCTTGTATTATTGTCCAAACAATATGATCACTTTTGTTTGTGGTTATTTTAGAATCTTTTAAAAGGAGATTTACCACATTGAATATGAATTTTATAAAAGAGAGGAATAATTGGAACAAATGTTGATTATGAGTGTTGATATCACCAAGCAATAAAATTTCATGAGTTTTAAAATCATGAATCATAAAGAAATATGCACTGAATTTTCAAAATACTATTTTTAATAAATTCAAAAAAGGATGAATCCATTAAGAATATTGAAGAAAAATTATATGAATTTTAGAAAAAGAAAAAAATATATCATTGATGTTAAGAATTATAAATTAGAGTTCAAATCCAACTGGGTAAAAGCGGTTTACTATTTATTACTAGATAATATTAAAATGTATGAAGATTTTTGAAATTTATTGAGGAGATCTCTATGAAATGTTAAGAAAAAATACAATCCTTAGGGGATGAAAAGAACATCACAAATATAAAATGTATTGAGTTGAATATCATATTAGAAAATCTATAAAATATTCAGATTCTTTACCACATTTCAAAAAGAGTGTTTCTATGAAAAATAGTTATATAGAGTATTCTTATTAAAATGTCCTCTATCTGGTGGAAAAATATTTTATGATCATCAAATAACCATCCTATAACAACCTCAAAGATAAAGTTACCACCCACCTCTGTAAATAATTTCAAATTCTTAGGGAGGGGGAATTAAAAATATATAAATAAAACATACAATACACACATGGATGAGGAAACACCATGAGGATCCCACCACTATATCCAAAGTGGTTAGAAAAATGTGTATAATTTTTTTTACACAAAATAAATCTTGGGTAGTGGAAGAAAAAGTGCAAGTATATCTTGGATCCAAATTTAGATAACCCACTATTCAAAGAAGAGAAATGTTTATACGATACAATTAATTTTATTCTAAGTTTTGGCTTATGGTTATAGTATTTTGGAACAAGTTTTGAACCTATTAAATAAATTTAGATCCTACATCAATTTGGGGAAAAGTTTTTATAAATAAAAATTCAAAAGATAATGAGAGAAATTTATTCACGTCAAATAGATTTAAGAGTATTGGAGATCATTACGAGTCTTTCAATCCAAGTGGTCATTGCAATGGTTCATGTTTTGTAATACATATAAACAAGTAATATATAGTTTCAATGAAATAAGACCACATAACCCTACCTTGTTAAATTTTCAAGAATAAAATACTACAAGAATTGTTCCCAAGATGTTTTGAAAACTGTGGTTAATCAGAAGAATATTTAAAACATTGGTCATGATCACAAAGAAAAATCATATATTTGGTTACTTAAGTGTAAATAAATTAAACTTTATGATGATAAATCTATATATTGATTATACCAATATTAAGTAACGTGGTTATCATGATTAATCTTTTGGTGAGACTCATGAATATTTAATAGTAGTAAAAAAGATACTTCGTATCTTTCTAAAAAAATTGACGAAAAGGTATCAACACTTAAATACTATGATCTTGATGCATTTACATTAGATTATTTAAATAGAATATTTTTTATAATCTAATATTTTAGTTTTTTTTTCTTTTAATAAAATACTATGTTGAATAGCGTTCTCTATGCACAACACTGAACTAAAATGAAACAATGCTACATTTTATTAAGAAAAAATTATAAATATTATAATGATACCGTTATAATATAGATAATAAATTGTAAAGTATAAATATATATAAAAACTTATTAAATATATATGGAAGTAAAAATAAAGTTCATAATTAAAAATAATTGAATTAGTGTTTCCAAATAATTAATAAAATAATTTTATGCACAAAAAATTATTCTACTAAAAATTGCCTTTTTAGGCGCTATGCATTATTTATTTTAGGAAACTGAAAATTTATAGATAAAAGGTGATAAAATATATTTTTTTATATGAATAATAAATTGACACTCATTTAATTTTTAATTGATATAAAATAAGAGTAAGAGAAGTTAGTATTTAAAAATTCATTTTCTTATAAAACCTGCTTTTCATTAGATTTTATGTTTCCATTTAAAAGTTAAATTCATAAATTTCAGAATTTTATTTTAAAAAATGAACTTCATTTTTTTATTCATCATAAAAATATTATCTTAGCATGAAGTTCTTTGATTTTTCTAAAAATATTTATTTTTCCTTGAATGGTGTAAAATACCGTTTTTGCCAATACAATAGGGTTTATGACTTGAGAGGTTCTCTCAGGAGCTCTCTTCTCTCGGGAGCGCCTTAGGGTTTTGCGGAATCGGGCGATTCGGTATAGACGACGGCCTCTCTAGCGGCATGGAGTTGGTCTTGGCAGGTGGGGTCTGCGGGTCGATGGGGACGGTGACTCATCAGGGCGCCATTTCGGTTCGAAGCGGATGGAGGAGTTGCAAGTCATCGGAGGTTTCAGATGTTGCTTCGGCTGTTATTTTGAGGGAAGCGGTCTCTCTCTGGCTCCTTAGCGGCGTGAATGGAAGGAATTTACAGGTTCGTCCAGGTCTCCAGCACAGCGGTGTTTTCTTGCCTGGCTATGGTCGTCGGGCGATAGTGTTTGTGGCGGGAGCGGTTGGCGTTTCCAGGTCTTTGTTTGGGACTTCATCGCGGCGGCGTCTTCTCAGTGGCGAAGATGGATCTCGGGAGATGGGGTGTTTTCAATCTTGCATGGAGATGGGGTTCCAAACTTGTTGAAGGTCGGGAGAGATTGCACAGCGGATTCGTCGCTCTCGGGCTCAGCTTCGGTGTTGGCTTTTAGCAGGGATGCTGATCTGGATTGCGGGATCTTCGTGCAATGGATCTGCTACCGGCAAGGGTCGGGTGGGTCACGGTGATGCAAGCTGGCTCAGGCGGAGCATTGGGCATACAGTGAGGTGAAAACCTCAGGACAAGCTACGTGGACCTCGGGATGCGGGTGAATGCATGATAGCTGTTATGCGACGGTGTCCGTCTTTAGACCGGTGCTTTTCATGGGTATTATCCCAATGATCCTCGGGTCATTGAATTTAGGCCTTTGGGTTTATGTAATTGGTTCTTTTCTGGGTTTTCCATTGGGTTTTATCTCCCTGGTCCTACTGGCTTTTTATGGGTTTTCCTTTACCCAAATCAAAAGGGGTTTCTGTTGTATTTTTCTTTTTTTAATAAAGAGGCTTGCCCCCAACCTTTGCACTATAGGGTTTATGACTTCATCATTTTATATGAATGTATTAAAAAATATTAAACATTTTTATCAAACAAAAATGTATTTAAGGATTAAAATGATTCATTTAAATATTCTATTTTGAATTTATAAAACATATTTTTAACATTTTGGGACTCTTGTAATATTTTATTCCAATAAAAAAATGTTTCTGTTTTTTTTCTTTCAATTAAATATTGATGTGGTGGATTTCCGTTTTGGATTGATTTAAAAGAAACATAAATATTATATTTAGGAATAAACTAATTAATATAATGAAAGTTAATAAAATTGTTAATTTTATCCTAAATATATATTTTTATGTTCAATAATAATTTTTAAAAAAATTGTTTTCATGTATGGCTTGCACTAATTTTAAAATTAATTTTACTCACCATTAAAAAATTTATTTGATAAAATTATTTTGATATTTGAAATCAACACGATCAAATTAATTAATAAGGTTCATTTTAATTTTAGTTTTTAAAATAAATTGTTGAGGTTAAATAAAGAGTTAATGAGGTAAAAGTAAATTATGTTAAAAATTAAAACTAAGGATACAAATCCTAAAATTCCTCAAAGCTTGTTTGAAAATGTTTGGTGAACAGTATTTTCAACCCAATCCTCATGAAACCTTCATTATCGGAAAATTTGGGACTTTTATGACTTGAATAGTGATGTGTCTTTTTATATTATTACAAAAATCACACTCCCCTCACTTATAAAAGGATATATCCACCACACCTTTTACTTAGATCCATCTCCAATGTTTGGTATCCACTTGATTCAAGGAAAGTCCCTAAATTCACTTTTTCCATGTGGTCCACCAAGAGATGGTTCAAATTATCAATGTGAGTACTGGTCAATTCTTAACCTAATTTTCTATTCCATGCTTCACCTTTAAATCTATTTTACCACTTATAATATAATTAAATTCTTATTATTTATATAATCAATTATTATTATGTTAATGGTATAACTATTCTCTATCCTTCTCCCTTTATAGAAAAATGAGAACGTTATTTGTGAATACATGTGGACTAGAACCTCCACAAAACGAAGTATTTTAGTTTTCATAACCTCATAACATGGATTGTTATAAACAGATATTTAATGAATAAATATTATATTTATAACATGATTAATATTCAAAAAAGATAATACAATTTCTAAATTCTTTCCTTTCTATAGAGAATGAAAATGTCATGCATGTGTTTGTACGGACTATCCCCTCCAAGGAAGGACATATTTCATTTTCAATCACCACCCTACTTGGGTGATTCTAAGAATGTATTTATTGAATTAAAATTTTGTTTATGAAATTATTAAGTTTATTTAAAGGTTATATTAATATTTAACTCAATATTTATATACCAACTTTTGTTCATCTAAAATCACTGAAACAGGCACGTCACCAATTCCATCTTCTCAAACCATTACTAAAATTCTCATGGAATGAAATTAGAAAATTATAAATAATTATAAATAATCCATTCTAGTAAAATTTTCAACATTGGAATGATGTTTTTGTAATCAAATAATAGAGGCTGACATTGACATTTTAAATCAAGCATGAAATAATAAAAAAATTTAACGTTCGATGATGAAAATAAACTAGAAATGGAATTTTTTTTTACAAAAAATGATAAAAATATATGGATATATATAGTAATAGATTTGGATAATTTTTTTAATTGGTTATTAATATGGTTATGTTTATTAAACTGGAAGTTAAATCTCTTTCTTGGATGTTGATAGTTAAGGTAAGAGTTTCTTGTCTCACTTTTTTTTCTTTGGGACTTATTCCATGTTCACCAATCGATTTATATTTTTTAATGTATATTCTACCCTATGGATGTTAGTATGATAATTTATTTAAATTCAAGGTATTTAAAAATACATCTCATGTTCTCTATTTCACAGGATTTCTATTCGAGAGATACTAAGGTTTTAATGGATTTTGTTTACTCAAACCTCCTTTCATTGAGTTATAATGCTTCATCTTGAATGTATTTATTCTATGTTTAGTTTCTTCCAAAATATGATTTTATTATACACAAATTAATTTTTCTCTTTGGGGAAATTTATAATTTTAATTCTAAGCCTCTTCCTTTTTGAATTTCCTTCTTATAAAAGTATAACATTGTTAAGAACAATTCACATCCTTTTTAATGAGTATTTTACCTCGATATACATTTTTTATATTCCAATTAATTTTATCTTTTCCTATTTTGAAATAAAATGCGTATTATTTCTTATTCTCTTCATATCACTCTTTATATACTTTTAAGATGAATTTTTATTAACACTTTTTATGATGTGGGTTTCAATAGTGGAATTTAAAAAAATGTTGAAATGGTTTTTCCTTTCCTAATCGTACATTTTATCTTCCACTCCACATTTTCATTGGATAAACTTTATGTTTGTTCAAAGAAAAATTATTAAAATTTCATTATAAATAATTTTTGAAAAATTATTCTTCTCCATTTCTGAAAACTAATTTTTCCAAAAGGGACTCACAACTTCAGGTTGAAAAATGTTTTTAAATATTATTTTACATTTAATTTCTATTTCCTCTTTAAATAAATAACTTATAACCCCTATGGAGTTATTTTTTAATACTAAAATTCTAAATGCCTCTATGAAATATGATAGCCCCTGTAGGGATCCGTGAGTTCCCTATGGTACTATAGGAAAAATTCATAAAACCCAAACTATGCTAATCAATTAATTAAAACGTAGTAAAGGGAAGTTTTGGGTCGAACCCACAGATATGGTGACTTTAGTTTGATTAGGACTTCAAAACATTAATTTTATTAATTTATAGAAGGTGGTGAGAAAAGATTGGTTTTATTGATTTTGAGAAAAGAAATGATGATTGAAAATCAGATAGATTGATTGGTTTGAATTTTTTTAAGAATCATGCTGGCATAATGTAGTTTCTAGGTTCTAGTGAAATTAGTTTTTGGAAAATACATAGATTGATTCATTATTGGTGTCATAGTTGAGTCTAGAAATATCCAATGATCATAGTATCTCCTTTTCAACGCGACAATACCCTATTTCCCTTGGTCCAGCTATATAGGATTTCACCTAATTGAGTTTGTATTGATACCATATTTAAAACCAATTTCCCTTAATGTTGACAATGGTCATGCCTCCTTTAGGGTCATCAGTTGTGAAATTTAAATGTTCTATTTTGATTAATTTATTGGTGGTCACAAAAAATAAAAAAGAAAGGTATTTGAAATTTAAAAGAGAAATTACACAAACCAACTACATGAATAATAAATAGAATTAAATCCAACGCACCATTCCCCCTTTGACTATATCACCCTAGCATTGGTGAGTTCATCCCCTCATCTAAAAGATGAGACAATAAGAGGGAGGGAAAAAAATAAAACATAAAGAAAGAAAACAACTCAGATAGGGTGCAACAACTTCTCTCTAAGATTGTATCTCTTATTGATTTTCGAATGATCCAAAGGCGCAACCATGGGATCTATTTATAGAATTCGAACTGGCTCTTCCATACCACCGTCACATTGTGTACTTGGCCTATACAATGTGTAATGTTGATTCTTTTTTTGTGAATCCGCATGATGCACGCATGGATCTCAACTGAGATTTTGGAAATGTGAGAACCTACACGATGTTTACTTATCCTACACATCGTGCACACATTGTCTACATCGCCTCTACATCCATGTGAATCATATTCATATCACGTTTGAAGAAGGAAAATCCTAAAATATAATTGAAATAATCAATTATAGGAAATTATATAATAAAATTTAAAATGAAGTCATTTAGTGCTCGAATAGAGCCTATAAAAGTCAATAATGTTGTGATAGTCATAACAAACATATATTTTAATATTTTTTCCGATAATTATGTCAAATATATTCAATATCATGTTCCACACAAAAAACTAAACTAAAATGAACCCATGATATGTTTAGAACATTAAATCATAACAATTGAATTGTTAGGTATTAATAAGAATAACTAAATTATGAAATATATTAAATATATATTTATTTAATTAATGGTTATTTTATCAAAATTTACTTAAATCATAATTATGTTTATGATTATGTATTTTTATGCATTGTACATTTTAATAAATAAAACTAATTATATTTTTTAAAATAATTATTTTTAAAATATATTATATGAATTTATTAATTATATATTTATTAGTGCTTTAAATAAATTCTAAACAATAGCCACAAGTTTTTTTAAAAAGATATTTTCCTATAAAAACATTTTATAGACTAATCAACCCCCCCCACACTGGAATTCATCCTAGTTCTCAAGGATAGAATCTGAACATACTACAAAGGATTTTCATCATACCATGATTTAAATTCATTTTCAATAAAAACAATTGATCAAATGGATAATTAAATGTTTGAGCATCACGAAGGATAATTCCTCAATGCCTCAATTTTTAAAGAAACAAGTCAACCATGTATTTTACTTTCCTCATTTGATATATCCAAGTTACTTCATTCATCCATTCATATTTTTCAATCCATTATTAGTATGCATGCCCCTTGTATTATATCTCACATTAATTTTCTTCTCATCATTAGGGTACTAATGTTTATGGAATTAAACACATACCTTAAGAACATGTAACTTACCATAGGCTTGTAAGGTATCTAATATCTCTATCGCGTAAAGACAAAGATGAAAATTAATCATGAGGGCTTTACCGTCAAGGTTCAAATGACTATGAGGCTTTAGGGTAGGTAGGTAAATGATGTGAATAGTAAATCTTAAAAAGGAGGTTTGAATCTAATTCATTTTTCATGATAACAAAGGATAAAGTCAATGAATGTATCCCTTTAACAATTTCATTTCTCTCTTCCCCCAAATGCTCAAAGTGAGACCATAATAAATGTGAGTGAAATGAATGAATCATCCTCTATTTCTATTTTTTATATTTTTTTTCAAAATCTATACTGAGGAAAAATCTCACATCCATCACCTAACCACATACGATCAATAATCGTCAGTCTATAAAATGGTAATTTTTTATCATCCCAAGACACAACCCAATTTTTCTCATTTTTTATCAACAAGAGAGGTGAACAGTATAATACACTGAAAGATTTCATGGCCTCTCCCCATATCAAGAACCCCAGAAAAATATCCACAAAAATGTATATCCTAGTGTACCCAATAAGTTTCCTCCCCCACACTTATTAAATATCATGCAAGGTAGGAATTGATAAAATAGGCTTGTAACACGACTCATTTCTTAACAAGGCAATACATGACTTCTACAGGCTTAAAAATGATTAATGTAAGGTGATTCCTAGGATAAGGGAGAAAAAATTAATGCCTAAATAATATTAAAAGTGACTATATTCAGTCCTAACTTCGATAAGATGAAAATAATGTTCTAGAATAAAATATGCCTGAGTTTCTCAAGAAATATACTATAGAGAGAATGGGAAATATTGGATCAGTGGATGTCTCAAGGATGAGATTAATGGTTTGGTCAATCAATCATGTAAATGTATACAAGTATTTAAATCAATTAATGAAAATATCATAAATTCAAAACACGAAAAATTATTTGAAAAATTTCTTCTACAATGATTAACATTCTCCCCAAATCATGATTTTTCAAATCCTAATTCACAAACTTATCTCTTCTAATTAGTTTCCCTATTTTTCCCATTCAATTTTATTAACACGAAAATTTAAATACATGGCATGGTAAATGTACTAGGTATTTTCAATTATCCTAGATCATTTTGAGTAATGAATGATTCAATTTTAGGCATAAAATTGAAAATTAAACCTCTTGAACTATTAAAATGTGGGGAATATAATTTTTTTTGAATTGAAATTCTTACCTCCATTTAAAATTGATGCTTCAATGTTGAGCATACAAATTCTAGTTGAACCCTTTTATAATGTGTAAGTGCCCTTCATGACATGTAATATCTCTGCAGCTTTTTATCCGATTTCTTTCTTTTGCCTGCCTCCATCCTTAATGGTCCTGCAAAAATTAAATACAAAAGTGAAATCACATTCCATAAAAATGAAATTTGAGAATGTTTGGAGCAAGATCATGTGTGCCTAAAAAAAACTGAAAATAAAGAAAAACAAACAACTCGGGTTTCCTCTCGGAAGAACTTTCATTTAACGTCATTAGCTCGACGATTCCTTTTTCAGCTCGAGCTCATGTGACAGATGAATGAAAATTTTGGCCCCTGTCCTTCTTTTTTAAATATCCTAATTCTTCTTGATGGAAGTATCTGCTTGACCTCCATTGGACCGATCCACCATTTCTTCCTTAATCTCGATTAACTAAATGGATGTTCATGTACCATCTATACCTATTATCCTCTCTCAAATGCATTGGATTCAGCCTCTCCTTTAGGGTCAGCAGTCTTGGTATTCAGCTTCTTTTCTTTATTATCTTAAACATCCTCTTCCCTAACATATTATTTCTCATGTAACTCTTTAATCTTAGTTACATACTCATAATTATATATCTCTCTTTCTCTAAAAGGATCATTATCTTCTTAAACATTGCAGTTCTTCATTTCTTGGTGAATGTTGAAACTCACTTGATCAATTTAGACTCTTAGACATAGTTCTCTATTCTAAATATCTATTAGAGCATTCGTTGTGGATAAAAATGGTCTTCCTAGAATGATTGGATTTTCTTCCTCTTCTATATCTCGCATTAGAAGGTCGTGTATGACATGATATTGACAATTGCACCTAATTCACACAAAGCATTCCCAAATTTTTTAGCTCTAATAAAGATGGGAATAAAAAATATACCTGTGTCTCTTTGCTTCTTAGGTAGGTCATTTGACACCACTAACAAACACTCTCATGTTAGTGTAATTGTTCTAATATCTTTCAGCTTATTCTTGTTGCTTACCAGCTCTTTCATGAATTTCGCCTAAGTTGGAATGTTTGTGAGAGCCTCTGGAAAAGGAATATTAATATTTTTTTTAAAATGATCAAGAAAATTACCTCTCTGCATGTTTTTCTTTGTTTGTTCCATCCACTCTCGAAAAGTAATACTTGGTTTTTATAGAGGTGGATCTTCTTCTTCTTATGCTACTTGTTCATTGTCAGCTTCATATTCTTTTATCTTACTTCCATTAGTGGTCATCCTAAAAACTCTATTCTGATTCCTTGTGTTTCCTTCCCACTTCTATGTTCTATATCTTTCAAATCTCCATGTGGGAATTCCTCAGTGAACCCTAGAATATCTCTTAATTCTCTTTCTTTAAGTGTCTTGGTGATTTAGACAAATTTATGCTCCAGATTCTGAAATGCGACCTTTTGTTAGGTTGCTTCTTTTCTTATTTCCTTGAGTGCAAATCTAGAAGCATTCATGAATGTTACTAGTGTCTCCTCTAGTGAATGGACCTAGCTCATTAGCGCGGGACCTTATGGTGCTTGTTGTTGGTACCCTTAGGGTCTTTGTTGATATACTTGTACTTGCAGTTTTGGTTGTTATTGTGATCGCCAACTCTAAAGTTGATTTCCCCGATTATAATCAGCATAATTGACATCTTCAATATGTGAACTTTGGGGGTTTGGTTACTATACCATCATGATGTCCATCTTCTTGGTTAGAGATTCCAATTGTGCTGCCATCCAGTCATTATTATTGATAGCATGGATGCCTTTCTTCTGTAATACTTATACTTTCCACTGGAAACTATTACTCACCATCTCATCCAATAAAATATTTCTTCCTTATGACAACTTCTTCATCAGTGATCCTCAAACTACAACATCAATAATTAACCAGTTTCTTATGAAAAACCCTTATAATTTTTTTTTGTATTAGTATCCACAACTCTATTCCATGATGGTGGAATTTTCTTGTCATATCCTTATAATGTTCCCAGGAAGAGTACAAGGATTCATCTTAAAATTGAAAAAATTTGAGAATGTTTAACCATATATCCATTGACTTAGACGGTGAAAATAATTAAGTGAAAAAGTTCCTAGCGATATCATCCCATGTAGTGATGGAATGAGCAGGTAGTCTTTGAATCTAGTCCTAAGATAAATCTCATAATTAAAATTAGAGAAGATAGAGTCTTACCGAATCGCTTGAGACATTTTGGAATTTTAATGTTTCACGGAGCTCGAGAAAGTCTCCCATTTTTTTTTTCAGATCTTCATACGGAATTATGATGAATTTAATGGTGTTTGTGATCATTGAGATTATGGATGGATTGATCTCGAAATTATTTTCTACAATGGGGGATGCCAGGATGATTGGTTGCAATCCTGTATTTGATGGCCCCCCATTGTTAGCAAGCATCTGAAGCCCTTTATCTCCTTGAATAATTTGATTTTTTATGGACCTTCCATGGTTGTATTGATCCTTATCTTTGGGGGATTGGATAAGAATTGAGTGTGTTCTTGATGATCTCTTTACCCTTTTCCCAAGTATTGTAATTGTGAATTCAAAATATAAAAACATGAGAACACAAAGCACAAAATACCCAGCATAAAAAGAAAATTTTAAATAAAGAAATAAAAAATTAAAATCCTAAAAAACTAAAAGGATATTGTACCTGGAAATAGTGCGAGTTTGCTATCCCTCGCAGGGCATCGTTAGTTCCATGCGTTACAGTGAAAAAAAAATTAATAAAACCCAATCTATTCTATTCAATTAATTAAAAAATGTTGACGGGATGTTCGGGGTCAAACCCATGGAGACAATGATTTTCGTTTTATTAGGAATTTAAAAGAATAATTTTATTAATTTGTAGATGGCGGTGAGAAAATATTGGGTTGATTTATTGTAAAGACCTGTAAAATTCAAGGGAATTTTTTTCTTAATTTTCTTTGGAATTTTACAAGAACGCAGTTTCTGACAGCACCTGATTCCGAGGCCCGGTGTGCCCGGAATCATTTTCTGAAGTTTGGATCGGGTACGTTTAGTGAACGAAATAGAAGGTTTTTCTAACTTTTGAACCGGTGCTCGGAATCGAATTCTGAGGGTACCGATGGAATCGTAGTGCCAGTATTTGCTTAGAAACGCCATTTCCGGAGTTGCGTTTGCTCGGGTGCGGTTTTTAATTTTTGGGGTTAAGTTAAGAAAATAAAATAAAGTGGTGCAACAACTTTATTTTATTTCACTTAAAGCCACTTAAAGCCACTTAAAGCCACTTAAAGCCACTTAAAGCCACTTAAGCTAAGTTGAAGCAGATAGGGTGGAACCCAAAATATCCTACCCTCTTGGTAGGATATTTGTGAGGTGGATCCCGCACGAGCCCCACCGTTTCTTTTCCTCTAAGTAACGCACCCGCGAAAACCCCTTTTAAATGAAAGTCAACCGGTGTGTTTTCTTAATTTCTAAACGCCCCAATTAATTGGGCAGTTAAGTCGTTACCATTAATTCATCGAATTAATGGTTCGTTTCTTAACTTTATTTTTCAAATTGTTGGAATAAGAATAAAATAAGACCAATGCATGTTTTTCTTGGGTGTGGCTTGTTGAGAGGATTTGGAGAAACTCTATCTTCATCCTCCTTCGCGAAGAACGCGAAGAACGCGAAGAACGCATCGTCGCCGACGAAGAACGCCGAACCCTCAGAGATCGACGACGCGACACCGTGTACCGCGACGCCGACGATTCTCCTCCCGCGACGTTCTTCTGTGACGTTCCTTCCCCGCGACAATCTTAGATCAACAATCGATTGAGGTAGGGGATTGCGACCCTTTTTTTTACTTTTTGGATTATGTCCTCAACATGGATTTAATTGGTGCAATTAAATCGGTGTGTTTTTATCCCTCGGAGATCGTCGACGCGACGCCATGTACCGCAACGACAGCGACGCCCCTTCCGCGATGCGACGATCCTCTCCTTCTGCAACGGTCAATTCCGCGACGAACTCACGTTCGACGACAACGACGAGGTAGGGGTTGATTCTTTTAAATCCTTGTGATTTATACCCGCGACATTGATTAAATAATTGTTGAGAGACTTCTTAAAAACCGCTAACGCGGTGGGTGCGGACCAACGAACAAGTCCGAACCCACCGCCCTTTCATTCTTGGTGTGCGAAATGGCGGACGGTGACAAAGTAGGCCACACGGGCGATGCGAGGTCCTCGCAGTGAAGAACGGACCCCGAGAGGACCTTTGGCGAAGACGACATGAATTTCTGACCACCGGAACTCGTCTGGTGGTCCGCGGAGCAACCCGTCGGCGCGCTGCCGTGGTGAACCGCCGTGGCAGCAGGACGGTCGTCCCGCGACCGCGCGGGACCGGCGAAGGATGGGACGCGGCCGGCTGACACGTCCGCTGGCAAGGGCGGCCCCATGCGGGGCCGCAACTTCTTCACGTGGGGGCAGCGCGCCCCCGCCCGCGGCTCGACCGTAACAGCCGAGGCGACCCGCTGGCCAGCCGGGTCGCGCCCAGGCCGGGCTGGGCCGGGCCGCGCTGGCCGGGCCGGGTCGCGCCCAGCCGGGTCCAACCCGGACCCGGGTCGGGTCGACCCGGTTCGGGCCGACCTAGGGGGGGTTGGGCCGGGTCGGTCTAGGCCCAGACCCCCCGTTTTTCGGAACTTTTCGGTCTTTTGCTCATAACTTGAGCTATGGGCCTCCGATCAACACAACGTCAGTGGAGATGTGATCCTTGGATCAAGACGGTCGTTTCGGTATATCGCACTCAAGGTTTCAGAATACTTTGGGTTTGGCCGGGTTGGTTCGTACACGAAACCAACCGGGCCCTCGGAGCGGAAATACTTATATCTTGAGCTCCGGATGTCCGATTGACGTGACGTCGACTTTGATGGATTCCTCTAAGTGAGACGGATCTTTTGGATTACTCCACCCGAGGTTTGGACGTAGGTGGAGTACGGTCGGGTTGGTTTTTCTTTAAAAACCAATCGGGCCCCTGGAATGAAAAAGCCAATAATTCTCAGACCGGGCGTCCGATTGACGTGCCGTCTGCGACGTTGAGTTCCTGTTGTTGATACGGAACTTTTGGATACATCAACTCTGGACTATGTGTCAGTTGATGTATCATCCTGTCGGCTCGTGGAGCGGACCCTCCCGGACGAGCTTTCTGTGTGCTGGAACCCTAGTGATGGCTGGGACTGCGACGACGACGACTGTGCATAGATCCTCAGTGGATTCGACGACGACGACTACAGTGCTCATCGATCCTATGTGGGTCAGTGCTACAGATCTTGTGTGGGTCCGATCCTGTCTGAGTCAGCGCTCAATGGTCCTGTGTGGGCTAGCGCCTACAGATCCTGTGTGGGTCCGATCCTATGTGGTTCTTTTCGGGGGTTAGTTACCTATCGATCCTGTGTGGGTCAGATCCTTTGCGGGTCATTGCGGGGGTTAGTTATCTATCGATCCTTTGTGGGTCATTGCGGGGGTTAGTACCTATTTATCCTTTGTGGGTCCGATGACTTAGATGAATCAATGACAATATCTGATCATCTCTATCGTCATACAAAGAAGTATTCCTGTGTGAGCTGAATCCTGTTTTGATTTCCTATGTGGATTGTGTTGCGCTATCCTGTGTGGATTTACGTTTTCTTTCCTGTGTGGACTGGGTTGTACTTGGATTCGGATGTTGGAGCCGAACGAGAATTGATGACTTAGGTATATGTATGGGCATATACCTAAGCAGTGTCGGATGTTACTTCGTGATTGTATCTTTCCTTTGTGGATTATCCTTTGTGGATTCTGGGAGACCTTCGGGGGTCTCGGGGTCCCTAATGAGTAGCTTATACTCACCCCTGCACGGGCTATTCCCACACTACGTTGTGTTGGTTGCAGACGACGGACAGCGCTGATCGTGGTTGAAGTTTGCAGAGCAGGACGATACCTGGAGGTGGACCACTGGGCGGGACGTACCCGGGGCGGTCGGCTGGACCCGAGGAGCAGTGGAGGCTATCTGTACCCACCCTTCAGGTGGGATTTCCAGTGGACAGCTCGACGTTGCGGCTTTACCTTTCAGTTGCTGTTTTCCCTTCCAGTTGTACTTTACTTTTAGTTTGGGTTTGTATACTGTCCCACTTACTTTTCTGCACTTACTGTTGTACCCAGTTTTTACTTAGTGTTTACTTCTACTGCTTGCTTGCTCTGTGGTGTTTGTTTACTTTATAGAGGCAATGCCTTCCCTTTTTACCAGGAATTACGCCTTGGTGCTAGTCGCCAGCCCCTGGCCTATGGAAGGCGGGCTTGGGGTAGTCACGACACGGGCCCCAAGGACGGGTCCTGACAAATTGGTATCAGAGGTACTATCTGTGTCTATTCCACCCTTAATGCAGTTCTCATAGACACATGAGAGAGTCACTCTTTCATAGCCGCTGCCCTTGTTCGGAGCTCGGAGATTCCGACAGAGCCGTTGGCTCAATCCTTACGGCTAGAGACTCCTACGGGATCAGACTCGATGATTACGCACTAGTGCCGGCAGTGTGAGCTTACTCTAGGAGGCGAGAGCTTCTGCTGAGATCTTCTTGTAGCGGCGTCGAGGCCTTACGACGTCATCTTGGGCATGGATTGGTTATCTACAGTCCATGCTCAGATTGACTGTATTAGGTGCAAGGTGCGATGTGTACGCACCGATGGGAGCAGGTTCACCTTCATCGGTGAGAAGGGAGCCTTCACAGCATAAGATGGACTTCCGCAGAGGAGAGGAAATCCCATTACTCATCATTTGGCTAGCCTCATCCTAGGAGCAGTTGACGTGCAGAGTCCTAGTTTTCCTGCATTGGTGGATCAGTATGCGGACGTGTTTCCCGACGACGTTCCAGGACTACCTCCTCGTAGATAGGTAGACTTTTATATTGACCTGTAACCCGAGAAAGCCCCGATATCGAATCCAGCATATCAGATGGCCCCCTCTGAGCATCGAGATCTACGGGTACAATTGGAGGACTTGCAGGTCAAGGGATTCATCCGACCCTGTGTTTCACCCTGGGCTTCTCCAATTTTGTTCGCCAAGAAGGCAACCGAGAGCTTGAGACTTTGTGTCGACTATCATCGCCTGAACCAGGTGACAGTAAGAAACAAGTATCCGCTACCGAGGATTGATGACCTCTTCGATCAGCTCAAGGGAGCACAGTGGTTCTCAAATATAGACCTCATGTCAGGCTATCATCATCTTAGAGTTCGGGACGAGGACGTGCAGAAGATGACCTTCAGGTGTCGGTATGGCCACTATGAGTTCTTGGTTATGCCATTCGGCATAACGAATGCTCCAGCAGTGTTCATAGCCCTCAGGAACAGGATCTTTCAGCCATACCTTGATCGATTTGTCGTGGTCTTCATCGATGACATTTTGATTTAATCGACTACTGAGGAGGAGCACGCCTACCACTTGCGGGTTGTACTAGACACACTCCGAGAGCACCAGCTTTATGGTAAGCTCTCGAAGTGTCAGTTCTGGATACACGAGGTCCACTTCTTGGGGCACTCCATCTCTGAGGCGGGAGTTGCGGTGGATCCTGCGAAGATCGAGGCAGTGCTAGCTTGGGAGCCACCCAGGAGTGTGACTGAGGTGCGGAGCTTCTTGGGTCTAGCTGGATACTATCGGAGATTTGTGCCAGACTTCTCCAGAGTTGCGGCACCACTCTCAGCTTCAATGAAGAAGGGGAAACCCTTTGTGTGGTCAGACAGATGTCAGCAGAGCTTCCAGGAGCTGAGACAGAAATTGACCAATGCACCTATCTTGAGGTTGCCGAAGGAGGGAGTACGGTACGTATTCTACTGTGATGCATCAGGGACCGGACTCGGATGTGTCCTGATGTAGGAGCGGGCAGTGATCACCTATGGATCACGTCAGTTGAGGTCTCATGAGCATAACTACGCTACCCATGACCTGGAGTTATCAGCAGTGGTCTTCGCTCTGAAGACATGGCGACACTATCTGATGGGCGAGCACTTTACAGTCTTTTCTGACCATCAGAGTCTCAGGTACATCTTTTCTCAGAAGGACCTAAACCTGAGATAGCGGCGATGGATCGAGTTCCTCTAGGACTATGACTTTGAGATAGTCTATACTCCTGGGAAGGGGAATGTGGTAGCCGATGCTCTCAGTAGGAGGACGGACATTCATCTACTTGAGTAGGCGACAGAGCAGCTAGCTGCCTTGTAGATATCCTTCGTGGATAGAGATGGAGCATCCTTCCTTCAGTCTCTCACAGTCACCCCTCCACTACTACAGCAGGTCAGAGAGGCACAGCATGGGGACGCCGACTGTGAGACGCGGCGTGCACAAATATCCTCAGGACAGACACCTGATGGTTTCTCCTTAGGAGGAGAGCACGATGCCCTTTTCAGAGGACGTACCTTGGTACCAGTTGATTTACGGGAGGATGTGATGAGATAGTTTCACACTTCTCCTTTGGCGGTACATCCTGGAGTGGCGAAGATGTACTAGAATCTCAGATGAAAGCACTGGTGGTCGGGCATGAAGAGGGTTGTGGCAGAGTTCATTTCTCGATGCCTCACCTGCCAGCAGGTGAAGGAAGAGCACCAGGTACCAGCAGGCTTGGTACATCCCTTGGAGGGCCCGGAGTGGAAGTGGGACGGGATATCTATGGACTTCATGACTGGACTTCCACGCACTTCCAGAGGTCATGACTCCATTTGGGTGATTGTCGACTGACTCACCAAGTCGGCTAACTTCTTACCCATCAGAGAGCAGGGCTCAGTGGAGAGCTTGAGACGTCTCTACGTTCAGGATATTGTACAGCTTCACGGTGTGCCATCATCTATCGTCTCCGATCGAGATGCTCGCTTTACTTCCCGGCTTTGGAAGGGGTTGCAGGAGGCGTTCAGGACGCAGCTACGTCTGAGCACTGCCTTTCACCCTCAGACGGATGGTCAGACGGAGAGAACCATTCAGACTCTCGAGGACATGCTCCGCGCATGTGTTCTCGACTTTGGTCGCAGCTGGGAGGACCACCTACCCTTGGTGGAGTTTGCGTACAACAAAAGCTACCACTCCACCATCGTGATGGCACCATACGAGGCGTTGTACGACCGACCTTGCAGATCTCCTTTGTGCTGGACAGACCCTGGGGAGTCAGCACTGGTGGGACCAGAGATGGTCCAGGCCACGACAAAGAAGGTCCAGGTCATCCAGGAGCGAATGAGGATAGCTCAGAGCCGGCAGAAGTCTTATGCTAACAGAAGGAGGAGGCCACTAGAGTTCGAGGATTGCGACCAAGTCTTCTTGCGTGTCTCACCTGGACGTGGATTACAAAGATTTGGCCGAGGCGACAAGTTGTCTTCACACTTCATCGGACCCTTCCAGGTCCTTAGCAGAATTGGCGAGGTGGATTATCGCCTGGCTCTACCACCTCAGTTGCACCGGGTGCACGACATCTTCCACGTATCTCAGCTGAGGAGATACGTGCACGACCCGACACATATCATTGACCATGGGGAGTTGGACATTGATGATGGGCGACTTTTACGGAGGTCCCGGTGGAGATTGAAGATCGACAGGATCGGGTCCTACGTGGACGGTCTATTCCTCTAGTACGCATCATATGGCAGCACGGGAACCTCGAGGAGAGCACTTGGGAGCGGGAGGCTCAGATGCGTGATCAGTACCCAATTTTGTTTCCCTAGTTTATGATGTATCTTTACAGGGACGTAAAACCCTGGGGTGGGAGTGATGTAAAGACCCGTAAAATTCAAGGAATTTTTTTTCTTAATTTTCTTTGCAGTTTTACAAGAACGCAGTTTCTGACGGCACCTGATTCCGAGGCCCAGTGTGCCCGGAATCATTTTCCGAAGTTTGGCTCGGGTACGTTCAGTGGACGAACGAACGGGGTTTTCTAACTTTTGAACCGGTGCTCGGAATCGAATTTCGAGGGCACCGATGGAATCCCAGCACCTGTATTTGCTTAGAAACGCCATTTCCGGAGTTGCGTTTGCTCGGGTGTGATTTTTAATTTTTGGGGTTAAGTTAAGAAAATAAAATAAAGTGGTGCGACAACTTTATTTTATTTCACTTAAAGACACTTAAAGACACTTAAATCCACTTAAGTTAAGTTGAAGCGGATAGGGTGGAACCCAAAATATCATACCCTCTTGGTTGGATATTTGTGAGGTGGGGCCCGCACGAGCCCCACCGTTTCTTTTCCTCTCAGTAACGCATCCGCGAAAACCCCTTTTAAATGAAAGTCAACCGGTGCGTTTTCTTAATTTCTAAAAGACCCAATTAATTGGGCAGTTAAGTCGTTACCATTAATTCATCGAATTAATGGTTCGTTTCTTAACTTTGTTTTTAAAATTGTTGGCATAAGAATAAAATAAGACCAATGCATGTTTTTCTTGGGTGTGGCTTGTTGAGAGGATTTGGAGAAACTCTATCTTCATCCTCCTTCATGAAGAACGCGAAGAACGCGAAGAACACATCATCGCCGATGAAGGACGTCGAACCCTCGTAGATCGACGATGCAACGCCGACAATTCTCCTCCCGGTACGTTCTTCTGCGACGTTCCTTCCCCGCGACAATCTTCGATCAATAATCGATTGAGGTAGGGGATTACGACCCTTTTATTTTTTTTCCTTTGTGGATTATATCCTCAACAGGGATTTAATTGGTGCAATTAAATCGGTGTGTTTTTAACCCTTGGAGATCGTCGACGCGACGCCGTGTACCGCAACGACAGCGACGCCCCTTCTACGACGCGACGATCCTCTCCTTCCGCGACGGTCAATTCCGCGACGAAATCACGTTCGATGAAAACGATGAGGTAGGGGTTGATTCTTTTAAATCCTTGTGATTTATACCCACGACATTGATTAAATAATTGTTGAGAGACTTTTTAAAAACTGCTAACACGGTGGGTGCGGACCAACGAACAAGTCCGAACCCACCGCCCTTTCGTTCTTGGTGTGCGAAATGGCGGACGTTGACAAATCAGGCCGCACGGGCGATGCGAGGTTCTTGCAGTGAAGAACGGACCCCGGGAGGACCTTTGGCGAAGACGACATGAATTTCCGACCACCGGAACTCATCCGGTGGTCCGCGGAGCAACCCGCCGGCTCGGCGGCGCCCGGTGCGCCGCCGTGGTGAACCGCTGCGGCTGAAGCCATGGCGGCGGGCTGGCCGTCCCGCGACTGCGCGGGACCAGCGAAGGATGGGACGCGGCCGGCTTCCGCGTCCACTGGAAAGGGCGGCCCCAAGCGGGGTCGCGACTTCTTCACGTGGGGGCAGCGCGCCCCCGCCCGCGGCTCGGTCGTAACAGCCGAGCCAACCCGCTGGCCAGCCGGGTCGCGCCCAGCCGGGTTAGACCCAGACCCGGTTCGGGCTGACCCAGGGGTGGTTGGGTCGGGTCGGTCCGGGCCCAGACCCCCCGTTTGCGTACCTTTTCGGTCTTTTGCTCATAACTTGAGCTACGGGCCTCCGATCGACGCACCGTCAGAGGAGATGTGATCCTTGGATCGAGACGGTCGTTTCGGTATATCGCACTCAAGGTTTCAGAATACTTTGGGTTTGTCCAGGTTGGTTCGTACACGAAACTAACCGGGCCCTCGGAGCGGAAACGCTTATATCTTGAGCTCCGGACGTCCAATTGACGTGTCGTAGACTTTGATGGATTCCTCAAAGTGAGATGGATCTTTTGGCTTACTCCACCCAAGGTTTGGATGCAGGTGGAGTACGGTCGGGTTGGTCTTGCTTTAAAAACCAACCGGGCCCCTGGAACGAAAAAGCCAATAACTCTCAGACCGGGCGTCCGATTGACGCGCCGTTTGCGACGTTGAGTTCCTGTTGTCGATACAGAACTTTTGGATACATCAACTCTGGACTATGTGTCAGTTGATGTATCAGCCTCTCGGCTCGTGGAGCGGACCCTCCCGGACGAGCTTGCTGTGTGTGGGAACCCTAGTGCTGGCTGCGACTGTGACGACGACGACTGTGCAGA
This sequence comes from Viscum album, assembly GCA_963277665.1. Lineage (NCBI taxonomy): Eukaryota > Viridiplantae > Streptophyta > Magnoliopsida > Santalales > Viscaceae > Viscum > Viscum album. The sequence goes on from OY728125.1 coordinate 58,993,445, forward strand.
GATCCTCAGTGGATTCGACAGCGACGACTACAGCACTCAGCGATCCTACGTGGGTCAGTGCTACAGATCCTGTGTGGGTCTGATCCTGTGTGAGTCAGCGCTCAACGGTCCTGTGTGGGCCAACACCTACAGATCCTGTGTGGGTCCGATCCTATGTGGGTCTTTGCGAGGGTTAGTTACCTATCGATCCTGTGTGGGTCAGATCCTTTGTGGGTCATTGCGGGGGTTAGTTATCTATCGATCCATTGTGGGTCAGATCCTTTGTGGGTCATTGCGGGGGTTAGTACCTATTGATCCTTTGTGGGTCCGATGACTTAGATGAATCAGTGACAATATCTGATCATCTCTATCGTCATACAAAGAAGTATTCCTGTGTGAGCTGAATCCTGTTTTGCTTTCCTATGTGGATTATGTTGCGCTATCCTGTGTCTGGATTTACGTTTGCTTTCCTGTGTGGACTGGGTTGTACTTGGGCTCGGATGTTGGAGCCAAACGAGAATTGATGACTTAGGTATATGTATGGGCATATACCTAAGCAGTGTCAGATGTTACTTCGTGATTGTATCTTTCCTTTGTGGATTATACTTTGTGGATTCTGGGAGACCTTCGAGGGTCTCGGGGTCCCTACTGAGTAGCTTATAATTACCCCTACACGGGCTATGCCCACACTACGTTGTGTTGGTTGCAGACGACGAACAACGCTGATCGTGGTTGAGGCTTGCGGAGCAGGACGATACCTGGAGGTGGACCACTGGGCGGGACGTACCCGGGGCGGTCGGCTGGACCCGAGGAGCAGTGGAGGCCATCTGTACCCACCCTTCAGGTGGGATTTCCAGTGGACAGCTCGACGTTACGGCTTTACCTTTCAGTTGCTGTTTTCCCTTCCAGTTGTACTTTACTTTTAGTTTGGGTTTGTATACTGGCCCACTTACTTTTCTGCACTTACTGTTGTACCCAGTTTTTACTTAGTGTTCACTTCTACTGATTTCTTGCTCTGTGGTGTTTGTTTACTTTACAAAAGCAATGCCTTCCATTTTTACCGGGAATTACTCCTTGGTGCTAGTCGCCAGCCCCTGGCCTATGGAAGGTGGGCTTGGGGTAGTCACGACACGAGCCCTGAGGACGGGTCGTGGCAAATTGGTATCAGAGGTACTATCTGTGTCTATTCCACCCTTGATGCAGTTCTTATAGACACAGGAGCGAGTCACTCTTTCATAGCTGCTTCCCTTGTTCAGAGCTCGGAGATTCCGATAGAGCTGTTGGCTCGATCCTTACGGCTAGAGACTCCTATGGGAGCAGACTCGATGATTACGCACTGGTGCCGGCAGTGTGAGCTTACTCTAGGAGGCAAGAGCTTCGGCTGGGATCTTCTTGTAGTGGCGTCGAGGCCTTACAACATCATCTTGGGCATGGATTGGTTATCTACAGTCCATGCTCAGATTGACTGTATTAGGCGCAAGGTGCGATGTGTACACACCGACGGGAACAGGTTCACCTTCACCGGCGAGAAGGGAGCCTTCGCAGCATAGGATGGACTTCCGCAGAGGAGAGGACAACCCATTACCCATCAGTTGGCTAGCCTCATCCTAGGATCAGTTGACATGCGGAGTCCTAGTTTTCCTGCAGTGGTGGATTAGTATGCGGACGTCCTTCCCGACGACGTTCCGGGACTACCTCCTCATAGAGAGGTAGACTTTTATATTGACCTGTACCCTGGGACAACCCCTATATCGACTCTAGCGTATCGGATGGCCCCCGCTGAGCTTCGAGAGCTACGGGTATAGTTGGAGGACTTGCGGGGAAAGGGATTCATCTGACCCAGTGTTTCACCCTGGGCTTACTTGATTTTGTTCGCCAAGAAGACAGACGGGAGCTTGCAACTTTTTTTCGACTATCATCGCCTGAACCAGGTGACAGTAATAAACAAGTATCCGCTAACGAGGATTGATGACCTCTTCGATCAGCTCAAGGGATCACGGTGGTTCTCAAAGATAGACCTCAGGTCAAGCTATCATCAGCTCAGAGTTCAGGACGAGGACGTGCAGAAGACGGCCTTCAGGTGTCGGTATGGCCACTATGAGTTCTTGGTTATGCCATTCGGCATAACAAATGCTCCAGTAGTGTTCATGTCCCTCATGAACAGGATCTTTCAGCCATACCTCGATCGATTTGTCGTGGTCTTCATCGACGACATTTTTATTTACTCGACTACTGAGGAGGAGCACGCCTACCACTAGCGGGTTGTACTAGACACACTACGAGAGAACCAGCTTTATGGTAAGCTCTCGAAGTGTCAGTTCTGGATAAGCGAGGTCCACTTCTTGTGGCACGTCATCTCTGAGGCGGGAGTTGCGGTGGATCCTGCGAAGATCGAGGCAGTGCTAGCTTGGGAGCCACCCAGGAGTGTGACTGAGGTGCGAAGCTTCTTGGGTCTAGCTGGATACTATCAGAGATTTGTGCTAGACTTCTCCATAGTTGCGGCACCACTCTCAGCTTTGATGAAGAAGGGGAAACCCTTTGTGTGGTCAGACAGATGTTAGCAGAGCTTCCAGGAGCTGAGACATAAATTGACCAGCGCACCTATCTTGAGGTTGCCTGAGGAGGGAGTAGGGTGCGTAGTCTACTGCGATGCATCAGGGACCGGACTCGGATGTGTCCTGATGCAGGAGCGGGCAGTGATCACCTATGGATCACGTCAGTTGAGGTCGCATGAGCAGAACTACGCTACCCATGACCTGGAGTTAGCAGTAGTGGTCTTCGCTCTGAAGACATGGAGACACTATCTGATGGGCGAGCGCTTTACAGTCTTTTCTTACCATCAGAGTCTCAGGTACATCTTTTCTCAGAAGGACCTGAACCTGAGATAGTGGCGATGGCTCGAGTTCCTCTAGGACTATGACTTTGAGATAGTCTATACTCCTGGGAAGGGGAACGTGGTAGCCGATGCTCTTAGCAGGAGGACGGACATTCATCTACTAGAGGAGGTGACAGAGCAGCTAGCTGCCTTGCAGATATCCTTCGTGGATAGAGATGGAGCAGCCTTCCTTCAGTCTCTCACAGTCACCCCTCCACTACTACAGCGGGTCAGAGAGGCACAGCGTGGGGACGCCAACTGTGAGACGGGGCGTGCACAAATATCCTCAGGATAGACACCTGATGGTTTCTCCTTAGGAGGAGAGCACAATGTCCTTTTCAGAGGACGTACCTTAGTACCAGTTGCTTTACGGGAGGAGGTGCTGAGAGAGTTTCACACTTCTCCTTTGGCGGTACATCCTGGAGTGGTGAAGATGTACTAGGATCTCAGACGACAACACTGGTGGCCGAGCATGAAGAAGGCTGTGGCAGAGTTCATTTCTCGATGCCTCACCATCCAGCAGGTGAAGGCAGAGCACCAGGTACCAGAAGGCTTGGTACAGCCCTTGGAGGGCCTGGAGTGGATGTGGGATGGGATATCTATGGACTTCGTGACTGGACTTCCATGCACTTCCAGAGGTCACAACTCCATTTGGGTGATTGTCGACCGACTCACCAAGTCGGATCAATTCTTACCCATCAGAGAGCAGTGCTTAGTGGAGAGCTTGGGACTTCTCTACGTTCAGGAGATTGTACGGCTTCACGGTGTGCCATCATCTATCGTCTCCGATCGAGATGCTCGCTTTACTTCCCGGCTTTGGAAGGGGTTGCAGGAGGCGTTCGGGACGCAGCTACGTCTGAGTACTGCCTTTCACCCTCAGACGAATGGTCAGACGGAGAGGACCATTCAGACTCTCGAGGACATGCTCCACGCATGTATTCTCGACTTTTTTCGTAGCTGGGAGGACCACTTACCCTTGGTGGAGTTTGCGTACAACAAAATCTACCACTCCACCATCGGGATGGCACCATACGAGGCGTTGTACGGCCAGCCTTTCAGATCTCCTTTGTACTGGACAGACCCTAGGGAGTCAGCACTGGTGGGACCGGAGATGGTCCAGGCCACGATAGAGAAGGTCCAGGTCATCCAGGAGCAGATGAGGACAGCTCAGAGCCGGCAGAAGTCTTATGCTGACAGAAGATGCAGGCCACTAGAGTTCGAGGATGGCGACCACATCTTCTTGCGTGTCTCACATCGACTTGGATTACAGAGATTTGGTCGAGGCGGCAAGTTGTCTCCATGCTTCATCGGAACCTTCCAGGTCCTTAGCAGGATTGGCGAGGTGGCTTATCGCCTGGCTCTACCACCTCAGTTGCACTGGGTGCAAGACGTCTTCCACATATCTCAGCTGAGGAGATACGTGCACGACCCGAAACATATCATTGACCATGGGGAGCTGGACATTGATGATGAGCGACTTTTGCAAAGGTCCCGGTGAAGATTGAGGATCGACAGGAGTGGGTCCTACGTGGATGGTCAATTCCTCTAGTGCATATCAGATGGCAGCACAGAAACCTCCAGGAGAGCACTTGGGAGCGGGAGGCTCAGATGTGTGCTCAGTACCCACTTTTGTTTCCCTAGTTTATGATGTATCTTTACGGGGACGTAAATCCCTAAGGTGGGAGTGATGTAAAGACCCATAAAATTAAAGGGAATTTTTTTCTTAATTTTCTTTGGAATTTTACAAGAACGGAGTTTCTGACGGCACCTGATTCCGAGGCCCGGTGTGCCCGGAATCATTTTCCGAAGTTTGGCTCGGGTACGTTCAATGAATGAACGAGAAGATTTTTCTAACTTTTGAACCGGTGCTCGGAATCGAATTCTAAGGGCACCGATGGAATCACATCGCCGATATTTTCTTAGAAATTCCATTTCCGGAGTTGCGTTTACTCGGGTGTGGTTTTTAATTTTTGGGGTTAAGTTAAGAAAATAAAATAAAGTGCTGCGACAACTTTATTTTATTTCACTTAAAGACACTTAAAGCCACTTAAAGCCACTTAAGCTAAGTTGAAGCGGATAGGGTGGAACCCAAAATATCCTACCCTCTTGGTAGGATATTTGTGAGGTGGGGCCCGCACGAGCCCCACTGTTTCTTTTCCTCTAAGTAACGCACCCACAAAAACCCCTTTTAAATGAAAGTCAATCGGTGCGTTTTCTTAATTTCTAAACGCCCCAATTAATTGGGCAGTTAAGTCGTTACCATTAATTCATCGAATTAATGGTTCGTTTCTTAACTTTGTTTTTCAAATTGTTGGCATACGAATAAAATAAGACCAATGCATGTTTTTCTTGGGTGTGGCTTGTTGAGAGGATTTGGAGAAACTCTATCTTCATCCTCCTTCGCGAAGAACGCGAAGAACGCGAAGAACGCATCATCGCCGACGAAGAACGCCGAACCCTCGGAGATCGACGACGCGACGCCGTGTACCACGACACCGACGATTCTCCTCCCACGATGTTCTTCTGCGACGTTCCTTCCCCACGACAATCTTCGATCAACAATTGATTGAGGTAGGGGATTGTGGCCCTTTTATTTTTTTTCCTTTGTGGATTATATCCTCAATATTGATTTAATTGGTGTAATTAAATCGGTGTGTTTTAACCCTCGGAGATCATCGACGCGACACCATGTACCGCAACGACAGCAACACCCCTTCCGCGACTCGACGATCCTCTCCTTCCGTGGTGGTCAATTCCGCGACGAACTCACGTTCGACGACAACGATGAGGTAGAGGTTGATTCTTTTAAATCCTTGTGATTTATACCCGCGGCGTTGATTAAATAATTGTTGAGAGACTTTTTAAAAACCGCTAATGCGGTGGGTGCGGACCAACGAACAAGTCCGAACCCACCGCCCTTTCGTTCTTGGTGTGCGAAATGGCGGACGATGACAAAGCAGGCCGCACGGGCAATGCGAGGTCCTCGCAGTGAAGAACGGACCCCGGGAGGTCCTTTGGGGAAGACGACGTGAATTTCAGACCACCAGAACTCGTCTGGTGGTCCGCGGAGCAACCCGCCGGCGCGCCACGCTGGCACGGCGGCCCTGGTGCCCGGCGCGCCGCCGGGGTGAACCGCCGCGGCTGAAGCCGCGGCGGCAGGCCAGACGTCCCATGACCGCGTGGGACCGGCGAAGGACGGGACGTGGCCGGCTGCCGCATCCGCTGGCAAGGGAGGCCCACGCGGGGCCGCGACTTCTTCACGCGGGGGCAGCGCGCCCCCCGCCCGCGGCTCGACCGTAACAGCCGAGCCGACCCGCTGGACAGCTGGGCCGCGCCGGCCGGGACGGGTCGCAACCAGCCGGGTCGGACCTGGACCCGGGTCGGTTCGACCCGGTTCAGGCCGACCCATGGGGGGTTGGGCCGGGTGGGTCTGGGCCCAGACCCCCCGTTTTTGGACCTTTTCGGTCTTTTGCTCATAACTTGAGCTATGGGCCTCCGATCGACGCACTGTCAGCAGTGATGTGATCCTTGGATCGAGACGGTCATTTCGGTATATCGCACTCAAGGTTTCAGAATAATTTGGGTTTGGCCGGGTTGGTTCGTACACGAAACCAACCGGCCCCTCGGAGAGGAAACACTTATATCTTGAGCTCCGGACGTCCGATTGACGTGCCGTCGACTTTGATGGATTTCTCTAAGTGAGACGGATCTTTTGGCTTACTCCGCCCGAGGTTTGGACGCATGTGGAGTACGGTCGGGTTGGTTTTTCTTTAAAAACCAACCGGGCCCCTGGAACGAAAAAGTCAATAACTCTCAGACCAGGTGTCCGATTGACGCGCCATCTGCGACGTCGAGTTCCTGTTGTCAATTCGGAACTTTTGGATACATCAAATCTGGACTATGTGTCAGTTGATGTATCAGCCTCTCAGCTCGTGGAGCGGACTCTCCCGAACGAGCTTGCTGTGTGCGGGAACCCTAGTGCTAGCTGTGACTGCGACAACGACGACTGTGCAGAGATCCTCTGTGGATTCGACGACGACGACTACAACACTCAGCGATCTTATGTGGGTCAGTGCTACAGATCCTGTGTGGGTCCGATCCTGTGTGGGTCAGTGCTCAGCGGTCCTGTGTGGGCCAGCGCCTACAGATCCTGTGTGGGCCCGATCCTGTGTGGGTCTTTGCGGGGGTTAGTTACCTATCGATCCTGTGTGGGTCAGATCCTTTGTGGGTCATTGCGGGAGTTAGTTATCTATCAATCCTTTGTGGGTCAGATCCTTTGTGGGTCATTGCGGGGGTTAGTACTTATTGATCCTTTGTGGGTCCGATGGCTTAGATGAATCAGTGACAATATCTGATCATCTCTATCGTCATACAAAGAAGTATTCCTATGTGAGCTGAATCCTATTTTTCTTTCCTATGTGGATTGTGTTGCGCTATCCTGTGTGGATTTACGCTTGCTTTACTGTGTGTACTGGGTTTTACTTGGGCTCGGATGTTGGAGTCGAACGAGAATTGATGACTTAGGTATATGTATGGGCATATACCTAAGCAGTGTCGGATGTTACTTCGTGATTGTATCTTTCCTTTGTGGATTATCCTTTGTGGATTCTGGGAGACCTTCGGGGGTCTCGGGGTCCCTACTGAGTAGCTTATACTCACCCCTGCACGGGCTATGCCCGCACTACGTTGTGTTGGTTGCAGACGACGGAGAACGCTGATCATAGTTGAGGCTTGCGGAGCAGGACGATACCTAGAGGTGGACCACTGGGCGGGACGTACCCGGGGCGGTCGGCTGGACCCAAGGAGCAGTGGATGCTATCTGTACCCACCCTTCAGGTGGGATTTCCAGTGGATAGCTTGACGTTGCGGCTTTACCTTTCAGTTGCTGTTTTCCCTTCCAGTTGTACTATACTTTCAGTTTGGGTTTGTATACTGGCCCACTTACTTTTCCGCACTTACTGTTGTACCCAGTTTTTACTTAGTGTTTACTTCTACTGCTTTCTTGCTCTGTGGTGTTTGTTTACTTTACAAAGGCAATGCCTTCCTTTTTTACCGGGAATTACGCCTTGGTGCTAGTCGCCAGCCCCTGGCCTATGGAAGGCGGGCTTAGGGTAGTCACGACACGGGCCTCGAGGATGGGTCGTGGCATTTATTTTGAGAAAATAAATGATGAATGCAAACCAGATTTATTGATTGGTTTGAAAATAGATTTTAAGAAGCATTCCATGGTAATGTAGTTTCCATGTTTAGGTGAAATTGGATTTTGGAAAATAAATTGATTGATTCAAAATTAGTGTCGGAGTTGAGATGAGAAAGATCCAATGGTCATGGTATTTCCTCCTCAACGTGACAATACCCTATATCCTCTGGTCCAGTAATGTAGGATTTCACCGAGTCAAGTTTATCTCGATAAAATATTTTAACATGATTTCCCTTAATGTTGACAATGGCCATTCCTCCTTTTAGGGTCATCAGTTGCACAATTTAAATGTTCCTTTTTGATCAATTTATTGAGGGTCACGATAAAATAAAAAATAAAGGGATTGGAAATTCATGAAAAAAATTACACAAACTAACTGAATGAATAATAAATATAATTAAATCAAAAACACCTTTCCCCCTTTGATTACAACATCCTAGCACTGGCGTGTTTAACCCCTAATACTAATGATGAGAGAATAAATGGGGGGGGGGGGGGGGAGAAAATAAAACATAAGTAAAGGAAAGTACTCAGATAGGGCATAGCAGCTTCGCTACAAGCTTTTGTCTCCAACTGATTTTCGAATGATCTAAAGGTTCATCCAGGAGTTCTATTTATAGGATTTAATTGGCTCTGTTTGACTACCATCATGTCGTGTACTTGGCCTACACAAAATTTAATTTCTATATGCTTTTTGTGAATCCGCGTGATGTGTTCATGGATCTCAGCTGAGATTTTGGAAATTTTACCACCTACACGATGCGTACTTGGCCTACACATTATGTTCAACTTATCTGCATCACCTTCGCGTCTACAAGAATCATCTGCATATCGCATATAATAACTTTTATGTTTGTGTTTCATCATGATGTGTACTTGTGGTACACGATGTGTACTGGTCATTCACAGTATGTTCACTCATCACGGCGTGTTCTAAAAGCATGCTACTTCTCTGATTAAGTCATGATGTGTACTCATGGTACACAACATGTAATATCATTTTTCTTGAATTTCCAGCTTCAATTTTCCTCAAAAATACGGTGTCGTGCTGCTTCACTTTGCTCACGAAGCAAATGGTCCTTTTTTGTCATTTTCACCCCTTTTTGTTCATTTTCCATAGATTCATCATTTCCTACCATAAAAACATAAATCAACTAAATTAATTCCAAAATTTTAAATATTATTAAAAAAGTACTAGAATTCATCTATCATAAGACCTTAAAATAAATGCATGAAATAGACTTATAAAAAAAACTCTTTTAGTATGATTTAAATGTTGGTATTAACCAATCTACTTTTGATATCATGTTATGTGATAAAATTTGGAAATGATATTAAACCCATTTTCATTTCATGGGATTTCATAATATGATGAATGATTTATATATTATTGCATATATATGCATGGATTTTTATGGGTGGGGTCCTTTATATATCCTTCTAATTCATTAATTAAGGTTTTATATATCATGATATAAGAATGTAGTGAACTATCATGATTATTTTTTTTCTTTGTTCACATGGGTATGCATGGACATGATTGTGTTATGATTTTTTTCACAAGGATATGTATTGAAATGACCATGTTATTCTTTCATCACAAGGTTGTGGGTGGACATGATCATGTAATTATTTTTTCACAAGGTTGTGTTGGACTATTGTATCCTAATCTTTGGATGATATTGGGACAACTGTTCATGTCCCATACCACATACTATGTTGTAACTCCCGTGGTTCAATAATTCTTCAGAACTACAACAATACAAACTCACTGTAACAAATATTACTAGATAAACTAACACAACACTATAGCAACTCAAACTTGGTCAACATGGAACTGTAGTATCTTGGATTATAGTTATGGTGGTAATGTATCTCTGTGAATTTCCTTCCACTGGTTAATATAACACATTAAACTTATTGTGTGGTTGGTGGAATAATTTCATTGTCTTCTTTATGAGCTCATTCAAGATAGGATTTCTCTATGTGTGATGCTATGAAATCACCCTGTAATTTTACTAAAGAGTTAGTGAAATCATCCCTTATCTTCATCGACGTATGGATAAATTCCCAAACTATGTAAATTTCCATGTATCGCTCTCTCTTTCCAATTATTTTGTTTTTTCCTTTGTACTATCATTTTTTTAATCATTAATCATTATTACTCTTGGTTTTTTTTTCATAATATGTTGTGCAAGGATATGATCACATTTTTATTTATTCACAATATTGAGTATAAAAATGAATGCTCCTAAATTCTTTCACAATATTATGATTTCCTATGATTATGCTTAGACCATATTTCTATGTTGTATACCTATTATTATACTCCATGGACCATGTTTATTATCTCACACTCTTATTCCATTGAACATGTTGGTTAATTTGAGATTACATAACCTGTTATCATGACATACAAAAAAATATTAGTGAACCATGTTCTTTCTAATTAAAAAATTATCCTATGTTCGTGTTTTAACATATTTTTATTATCTAAACCTTGACAAAATGTTGATGACTTTTTCCCTCACCGAGTGTTTGAGCCTACACCTTTCTTTTGTATCTATTACCTAGGTTATCAATACGAGTATAACATATGATATGTCTATAAGGGAATATAGTAAGGTTCTATTATGTAGAAATTATCACATGAATTATTAAACAAGTTTCTCATTTTAATGATCCAAAAATACACTAAACATTCGGTTTATGCGATTGTAAGATTATTGGTGAGTTGAAATGTTTAACTTGTGGAAATGATCTAAAATAATGATATGTTTAGACTGGGTTTCATTAGTTGGTATCAAATCTAGTAAATAATTTATGTGTTTTTAGAACCAAATCTAAGAGTATGGGTTTGAGGAATCTTGGTTGGTATAAAAGTAGGGTTTAGTTTTTTTCAGGGATTATTTAGTTATTTTTTTGGATTAGGACTGGATAAATTTAGTGAAAACCTAGGGATAAGTATGAGTACATGATGACATCCTGAAGTTTTGGTAAAGTAGAGATTATATGGTTTCCTAGAAATGAAATAATTGTCTAGATACAAAAAATTGGATGTAGGATCTAGAACAGATTCACCTAGGGGTAGTAAAACTTAAGAGGATAGCTGGGAATTAACTATATCTTCACCTGGTGCATGACAAAGAGGCCTAACTTCACACATGGTTTGACACTTCTAGGTGATATGATTTGGTAATTTACTTACCCTTTATGAACCGTTATGAAGGATTTAAAAGGAATATAATGATGTAATATAAAACTAGAGAACTTAATATGAATATTACCATGTATAAACTAGATTAGACATAGATCTATATAAGTTATGTTATGAACACAATTTATGAGTTACTTATTCTATGATTGTGGTTTCCTTTTATATTTTTATTAATTTAACTATAATCATTACTCATTTTTACTTTATTTAAGTAATTCATGGTTAATGTGAAAGTAAAGTTAACAAGTGATACGATGGGTGATGTAATGATTTTTCCAATGATTAACCAAATGGGATGGATGTTTGTGTTGAAAATATTGTAGTTATTATCACCATGATATCACGAGTTATGATTAATAACCCAAACCTTAAAAAACTCTCAGACTTACCAAATAAGATAATGATGGAGTTCCACAAAATATTTGGTGATAAGGAACATGAAGGAAAAAATACTCAACATTATATGTGTAAAGAATGGGGAAAGAAGTAACCAAGGAAATGTCTCAAAGGAATAAGAAACTTTTTCCAATGTGGAAGGATTGATCATCAATATCACAATTATCAAAGAGAGATAAATAGGTTGAACAATACAATGTAAGGTATAAAGTTCCCAACTAATTCTCTACCCACAAATCAATGATTCAAATTCGAGGAGTCCAGGAATTATGAAAATTAATGCCCAAACCAAAGGGTTAATAAGGATAATTAACATCAAAACCCTCCAAGATTAGGAGAAGAAGGGGAAAAGTATACAATAACTACAAATGAAGTGAATTGTGATAATTACGGTACACTTATTCTCCAATCTAAATTTGAGGAAGTATTATTGTATTATAGTTCTAACACCACCATTATATCTAGGAAATTTTCTTAGAGCAACAAATTAACACCATAATTAATTCATATAGAGTTTTCAAAGAAAATCTCTAGTTATATGTTTAATGTATTCGACATTTAAGTTGTTGGAATGTGAATTGTGAAAATCTTATTATTCCACCTTTACATGAATTTGACGGGATTTTGGGTACTAATTATTTATATCTACATAGATCCGAAGGAAATTTCTAGAATAATGTAGTCACATTTAATATCCTCAATCAATCTATGACCATATATCAGTTCAAGGATAACTATAAACTCTTTATCAAAGATTACTTCCATTATATGAGTCATATGAGTTTACTAAGCTCATCCATGTTTTTAAGGTTGATATTTCATTAGAAATTATATCTCAAGTCCGGAATATACTAAGAATATTGTCATCTATTTTCACCAATGATAGAAATTAAAACCATGAGGATGAAATTTATTTAAGGGGTGGGAGGGTAATACACCAATATTTTAGTATATAATATCATTTAATTTAATACTCGTTTGAGTAACTATAGCCACATGTATCACTAAAATAATATGAAACTGTGATACATTTTATTAAGAAAAAATTATAAATACTATAATGGGATTGATATGATGTATCCATTTAATTAGAAGGTATAAATATTGGTAACTACCTTATAAAATATATTTATAAATAAAGGTAAAAGTTGTTTTTAATACTAATTCAATTTGTGTTTCTAGGCCCTATGATTTTTTTTATTTTTGGAAACTAAATATATTATGGTGAAATGGGGATAACATATATTTTTGATATTAATAATAAATTATCATTAATTTAATTAGTAATTTATATGAAATTATAATAAGAACAATTAATATTTAAAAGTTCAATTTTGTAAAAAAACAATTTTCATTATATTCCAAGATTCTATTTAATAGTTAAATTTTTAAATTTTTAAATTTTAATTTTAAATAATAATAATAATTTTTTTATTCAGCATAAAAATATTATATTTTGATTAATTTTATTTTCCAAAAAGGTATGATTTTTAAGTGAATAATAAAAAATACCGTTTTACCAATACTGCAACGTTTATGACTTCATCATAATATAAGTATGAATTTTTTTTTAAAAAATATCAATAAAAATTATATTTATGGATTAATATTATTCATTTAAAATATCTATGTTTAATTTATAAAGCCCATGTTTAATATTTTGGAACTGAAGTAATATTTTATTCTAGTAAAAAACTTTTTTTAGTCTTCTCTTTTAGTTAAATATTCACATGGTGGATTTTTGTTTGGGATTTATTTTATAGAAAAATAACTATTGTTTTTTATTAATAAACCATTTAAGTTTATAAAAATACATAAAATTTATAATTTTATCCTAAACATAATTTTTATGCTTAAGAATGTATTTTTTCTAAAAAACAATTTGTACACTTACATGCAACAATATTATAATTTTTTTATCACCATTGAAAATTTTATTTAATAAAATGATTTTCATATTTAAAACTATCAAGATAAAACTAGGTAATAAGGTCAATTTTAATTTTGGTCATTATAATAAATTAATATGGTTAAAAAATGGGTTTCCCTAATAAAATTTAATTATGGTAAAATTTAAAAAAAAAGATAAAACACCTAAAATTACTCCAACATTATCTCCTAATATATGTTCAAGCTTTTCCTCAACCCAAGATTTATCAAACCTTAATTAATGTAAAATTTTGTATTCACATTCCTTGAATAGAGAATTTTCGTTTTTATATTATTAAAAAAATTCCACTCCCCTCACTTATAAAATAAGACTTCCACCACCCCTTTAAATTCACTCTAAAAAAATAAAATTACTCTTAAAACTATACAAATTTTATATCCAATATCCATGTACCATGATTCTTAGAACCTTTACCCAAGGTAAATTAATAAATCCTCTATTTCCTATAGGTTCTCCAAGTGATGGTTCAAATTATCAATGTGAATATTATCACTTTTTAACTTTTTTCCTTTCTATATTTCTACTCCAAATATATTTTACCCATTCTAATATAACTAAATAAATAAAATTATAATACATAATTGCTATTATTGTAATGGTATAACCATTATCTTCCCATCTCCTTCCTATAAAAATGTGAATGTTGTTCGTGTTTTTGTGGGGAATACAACCTTTATGAAGTGACATATTTTTTTTAATAATAAGAACCTTAAATGAATAGATATAAAATGTTATTTAATGAATAAATATGATATTTAAAACATTATTAATATTTTTAAATTATGAATCAATTTTTACCAATGTAACAAATGGGCCCCGCTGGCTGTACAAACTTATCACCTTAACATGGTCGTCAGGTCCTAGAATGCTAGGCACCACCAGTTTCCCCGCAGACATATGGTCCCCACCATATGGCCCACCCACATGCCTGAACGGGTCATCTGATCAATGGAAGTCCCCACAAGACAATACATGTCCTTTCCAGTGTGTTTTTTCCTCACTCACACTCACCCTGGGGAACTTCCTAGAAGGTCATCTATCCTAATCACTACTCTAGGGAAATAATGCTTAACTGTGGAATTCTAATCAGGTAGGCTCTTAAAAAGAAAGGTTCACCTTGTTGACATGAGTCATATAATTTATTCATTTAACTATTTATCATTATGTGGTGTTAAATTCACCTACCTTTGGAGAAAAAAGTCCTCATTGTGGGCCTTACATCTCATCTGAGGCAATGAACCACACTTATGGCTGAGTTCCTCCTATGATACCATTTTTTAACATCCCAACACAAACCACCAGGTTTGAGCTGGATTATCACATCCATGGAATGATGTATTTCACTTTCACCACCAACCAAATTGGATGATTAAAATAATATATTTAATGAAATATAATTATGTTTATGAAATTATTAAGGGTATAGAATTTTTATGTTAATATTTACCTCATTATCAATGCACTGACTTTTTTTCATCAAAAATTATCGAAACATACTCGTCACAGATTCCATCTTCATGAATCATGAATAAAATTATCATGGAATGAAATTAAATCTTTATAAATTATTATAAATCATATATTATAGTACCATTTATAATATAGTAATGATGAACTTAGTATCAGATATTGGTGATCAACATCGGTATTTGAAAGCATGTACGAAACAATGAAAATAGCTAACACCCAACGATCAATATAAACAGTAACTAACTAATAAATGTATAAAAAATATTATAGTTGAATTATATATAGGGTATTATATATTAATAAGGTTATTAAAGATTTTATTAATTTAATATCCTATTATTTTAAAATAATACTATGTTCTATAACGTACAGGGTATATAACATCAAACTTTAACGACCATGTAATATTATTATTTAGACTTGACCGATATAAACTGACCATTGAATTACTAGGTATGAATATAAGTAAACTCATTATGATATATATATATATATAAAGGTCCTAGTAAATACAAATTTATTGATTAATTTTTTAAAAATTATCACTAAATTTTTAGTAATGTTATTTTATGCTTCAAAAAGAAGTTTTCTTCAAAAGTGATTTTTTTAGAGAAAATATTATAATTAATGTATTCCAGATATAGAAATTTTATTTTATAAAAATGACATAAGTTTTTTAATCAACATTAGAAAATTATATTTATGTGAAATTTTTAGTTTTTCTTAAAAGATTAATTTTTTACGGAATAGTTAAATAATATCCATCCTTAAATATCATAAATTTAAATAATTCAAACACCTAAATATTAATCTATATCCATGGATTGATCTGGTTCCTTTTAAACCCTCAAATCCTTTGGTAAATTGCCTCATTAGTAGGGGTACCAATCAAGATGGATTAGGAGACAAAAGTGATAGATTTGGGAAATTCACAAGGATTCTTAATGAAGTAGATCTTTGATACACTTTAATTAAAAAAATTGTACTATCCACTACTGAATTTCGTTCTGATATCATTCTATATTACATGAAAGTTCCTGATTATTGTAATGGTTTCAATAACATTGGAAATTCCTTTGAGGTTTTCAAAAGGAGACTGTTTTTTCTTCATAAAGGATGAAAGTTCATACAACAAAATCTTATAGAATAAGATATGTCACTAAAATAGTGGATGACATAGTAGATAGTCCGATCGAACCTAAGGGTGGGGGGAATTGATGAAAATGTTACTTTATAGGATAAATCATGTGATAGGGAAGGGTAATATAGATATGTTGGTGTCGTATCAGGAATGAGGCGACTCAATGGTTCATAGCTTAGGAAATGTTGACATACCCCATCCATTGAGAAGAAGACTGGGTAATGATCTATTCATCCCATGAATGGAAATTCCATGTCTAGGGTAACACCCATAGGTTTGGAAAATGATGAATGTGCTCAAAAAGAATAGTGGTCCAATTAGGAGGATCCTGATCTGAACCATAGAAAAAAACTAGAAGATGACTATTTTAATTCTAGTGATAGGAAAGTAAAAAAAGGGAGTACAGGGGTGAACCCCCTTCTTTAGATGAAAAGGTATAAAAAGGGAAGTGGGTGTAACCTATCAAATCTAAAGTTGTCTATAGCGGGGCACTCTTCTGTAACTATCCAAGGGTTGCAGTTAGGTGAATTAGAATTTAACGAAAGAGGATCCTGACCCCTTGTAACTTGATGATTCAGCTAGTAGATAGGATTTTGTTAATGATAAATCCACTCCTGACTAGTTCTTAGTATCCATGAAGGTGGTGGAGGTGACAACTACTAGTAAACCCATAAGTGTGGAGAAGGAAAAACTGGTGAAGTGAACTTCCCTTTCTAAACAGGCTAGATTAAATGAATCTCTTACAATTTTTTTTACATTGACTGATCATCTTAATGCTATTGCTACCAGGTGATCCTACCTATAAGAAGTGGAAAAAATACTAGGAGCTATGCAATATTCCCCAATACTATAATGTCACATTGATCACATTTAGTAATGAGGAAAGATAAGGTATGATATGAATGTCTCATACTGAGGTAACTATTGATCAAACAAAACATGGAGTAGATGGAAAAGAACCTATTGAAGTTGAAGAAAATGCTGGAGAAAGGGGTGGTGACAAAGAGGACACACTTGATATTAATGATTTATAAAATAACTTAGAAGCATCTCTAAATGAAAAGATGATTAAAATAGGGACGATGGATCAAAATCCATGGATTACTTTGAAATGGAAGAGTGGTCGACACCCCTGAGGATGGTGGGGATGTGGGGGGGGGGGGGGGTAGCAGAAGATGATGAAGGTTTATTTTTTTTTCATGATTTCTTTATTTTTTCTTTCTAAATTTTGGCATTGGTTTCTAGTTATCTCCCCTCTATGTACATTGTCCTTTTAGTTTTTTTAATTAATTTTTAGGGCCCTGGGGTATAACTCATGGTTCACACCACTTTGTATTATTTTAAAAGAATAATTTTATTTTGAATATGTGTTAAAATTTAATTATTTAATTTTTATTAAAAATAGTCTAAATAATGTTACTGGAATCTGAATTATTATTAATTTTGGTATAAAAACATTTTTAAACATAAAAATTCATTTTTTTGGAAAACATTTTTTCATAGCATTTATTGGGTTATTTTAAAAGTAATATTTTCCAATTATATGGACTGTATTTGATAAAATAAATATGATATTTGGAATCAACATGTCTATATTTAATAAATAAGTTAACTTTATTTTTTTTCCTAATAAATTTTAATCTTGGTAAAATTTACCACCTCGGTAAAGGGTAAAATGGGATAATGAGGTTAAAACTTTAGAATAAGGCCTCAAAATCATCAGTACTTTTACCTATATTTAATTGGATGATTTTAGTTATACCAAAACTTTATATATTCAAAAATATATACTCTTTTCCATTTATATTTGATAAATACCTTTATATTATTTTATGTAAAGGAAAACTAATGAATGTCTTTCTTTCTTTTAACATTTATAATATTTTATGATAGGGAAAAAAACCAGTTATGAACGGTTATAAAATGTTAATTTGAATATGAATAATTTTTTTGTGATGGTATATATATATTATTCAAATTTTTAGTGATTTAATAATTACCTTAAATGCTTACGCAATGTCGACACAGTGCTTGTGCAAGCAGTGGAAAAAAATAGTCCAAAATTTTTAGTGATTTAATAATTACCTTATAATGTAATATTAATTTTTTTTAAAAATTAATATTTGAATTACATTAATTTCATTATATTTGTTAAATTCAAATTATTTGAATAGTCCAAAATATGACTTTGATGATATTTTATGTTAAATAATATTTTATTAAATATTTTTAAATTCCTAAAGAACTATCTTTGTCCAAGTTAATGTGATATGGTATAGAATACAAATTTTTGTCTATTTATGTGTCACTTTTCCTTTTATTGTAAATTTCTTAACCCCTAATGTTAAAAATATTGCTATCATGATAATAGTTAAATAAGGTTAATGGGGGGGGGGGGTAAACTAAGAGATAGCTGTTAAAATATCACTTAAACATGTCTAAATTTTATTATATAATATTATTTTGACTTATTTACATCCTATCTTATAAATATATTAATTTGGTTAAACATGAACTGAAAAATATTTTACATTAATTTAATACTTTATGTAATTCTAAGGGTGCCTCTCCCCTCATTCATAAAAGGACACCATCTATCCTGTCTTATTCAATATTATGGATCCATGTAGCTAGTCCAAAATCTAAAAAATATCTTATTAACTTCCTTAGAGACATTATAGAGGTTATGGTATTCTTAAATGACTATCACTAGGATTTATAAAAAGATATCTAAAGCGGTTCTTCAAAGTGGAGGTAATCACCTTGACTAATAATTTTCATTTTACTTGTTCCCATACCTCTTTAAATTCTATCCTAAACATTCTAATATAATTACATAATTATCTAATATATACTAAGGTGTTATTATGTTAATTTTATAACCTTATTCATCAACTTTTTCTATCAAATGGGAAATTAATCCAACGTTTGTGCATAAATATTGACTACCACTTCGCTAATCATTGTATTTAATTTCTCATCATCACCTTCGATGGATTGTTATTATGATGGATTATATATATATTATATTCATGAAATAATTTTTTTTTGGAAATATAATATATCATATGTCATCATACCATTCTAATCGGTAAAAAATTGATTCATCACACATGAGTACTTACAGACTACCATGTCCACATACTGATGTACTTCATTTTTCAAAAACAAAATCTCATGGATGGTTATGGGGATGTATTTAGTAAATTTATGGGATTTTTATAACAGGGTAATGATTCTTTTAAATATAATATTTTATTTTTTTTCTTTATTTTCCATCCAATGAAATGTAATTTGTACATGAAAACTACTACTTCGCAAACATATGCATTTTATTTTCTTAACCACTTTTCATGGATGAATATGAAATTTTATTTGGTTTATAAAAATGATAATTATTTCATTAATATTTTTCAGGACATGATATAAAATTGACCCATTTTTCCTTAGCAACCTACCAACGTTATTTTGTAATTATGAGCAAAAAATCATCAAAAGACCCGACATGGACTTAAATGATTAATAATTATATATGTGATTAAAATTAATTAAATAAATAGTTTAATTATTAGGTAATAAACCTATAAACGGTTATTAAAAAGGTTAATAATTTATCTAAATTCATTATATAGGAGATAAATAATTTACAAAGCAATTTTGGACTTCAGGTAAGGGGTTTCTTAACTTAATTTCCATTTAATGGGGTATACTTCTACTTTATTTACTATGTTATTTCAATATTATGTGTGAAATTACATATTATTATATTATGTTTTATTTAAAATTATTTTATGTGGTTTTAAAATTTTTATACACAACAACTCAATGATTAATTCTCACTTCACCTATACGATATTTGTAATGATTTTTCATCTCAAAATTGTTTCTTTAAGACATATCTAGTATTATGCACCTACTTCATTATATAAGATATATATTATTCATTTTAAGATAATATTTCATGAATTATTATTTTATCATGATATTTAAAATTCTTTTGAATTTATCTCTTTTATGAGATATAGATTCAAATGTTATGATCTTTGTAGAGGTTTTCTTTGTCTCAATCTCATTTTATTGAGACATATTTCATGTCATGTACCATGATTTATTTGTATGGTGTTGTTACTACACCATTAATGAATTTTAACATATTAATTTTGTTAATTCAGGGGATTCAAAAATCCTTATCATATTCATTTTTCAAATGAATTCTTATTAAAAAGTTACCAAAGAGGTAAAGAGTGTGTTTTACAATCTCATTTCTTTTCAGGTTTTTTATTTTCTAAACTCCTTTTGGAGAATTTATGTTATATTAATTTATTGAAAGAAATATATATTATTATACTATATTTATTTCTATTATTTACATGATTTCATTTAATTTTCTTATTTTTTACATAAGAAAATAAAAATATCATTTTTATGTAAAATTTACCTTATTTATCTTTTTAGCCAGGAATAATTTCTCTTCCATATCAATGATATTTAAAATGTTTTCAAGAATTTTATTTTTTATGAATAAATGATGGTTTAAATTAATTTTAAACACTATTTTAATTTTTTTAAAAGAGGTTTAAATGGTTATTTTTTTTATTTTTCAAGTAGTATAATTTTGTTTTTTATTATAATTGTGAAAGGGAAATTTGTTTTAATATTTACCAAATTAATTGATTTTACTACTATCATAACTATTATTTTCTTTGAATATTAATTTCAATGTTTCCACGGTTATTTTAAAATAAAATATTTTTCTCAATATTTTTGGAATTTTTATTTAAAAGTTTATCAAATGAAAAATATATTTTTTTTTATTTCCGAAGAAATGTCCTAAATGTTATTTTAAATGTATTTCTGATCAATTTCAATATCCTTAACTGTTTTACTATGATCCCATGGGGATATTTTCCAATGATACAATCCTTATTATTTCTCTATATTTATTATTATTATTTTAAATATATTTTCACATAACTTGTTTCTTTTCGACAGGTTAAATATGATAAAAAAGAATTATGGTTGTTTTCAAGGGTGTTATATTGATAAGTGAAATCATATTTTTTTAATTATATGGTCCTTTTAAATTTTTTATGATGAATAGATATACCTATATAAATATATAATGCATTGGTTGATGAATATTCTTTGTAGAGAATTATCTTTAAATTAACCAAGCAAGTTATTACACTTTTATGGGTTATTAAAAGGGTTCTATGAAGATGATGTCCTAAGGAAACTACATGAATTTTATATGATTTTTATGAGTTCCAATAGATCCTTTGATAAAGTATTATTTTAAAATAGCTCATGATATTATAATTATTTGATTTTTTATGTTAGATATTTATTCCATGTCTCATGATCTATGATCCACATTTTGGTGTTTAGGAATTCTGTTATGTTATGATATTTCACTTTCTATATGTTATTATAACCTTATTCTAATCTTATCCCCAGTGAAAATATTCAAATTGTAATGCCTAGTTTTCCCTTATTGAGAATTTATGCTCACCTTGATTATTTGTTTAATTTAACTAGTTTATGAAGAATTATTTTATATGAATTGTGTCTACAAATGTTTTATGGGTAGAGAATTTTATGTGAGATGTTGAAGACCTATTGTTAAATAAGAATGACTATTTATAGTCAAATAAATGATCACTTGAAGACATGGGTATTATTAAGAAACATTTTCCCCTAATTATCTAAAACTCCAAACCTAAAAGGTCCTTGAATATATAAGTTATCCAATATTTCTATTTGGTATTGTATGTTTTAGATGACTTAAATTGGGAAACATTTATCAGTATAAAAAACAAAAATGTAAATATTAAGTTTTTAGTACTTGATCCGAGATTGCAGGTTTGAGGCTATTGTAGTTTGTATTATAGTAGGGTTTATATTAATTTTGAGATTATAAAGTTTTTAGGTGAGGTTAACTTAATAGTTATTGATACCAAAATGGTTTTATAAGTTTATGGTTTATATTATGTTCAAATGAATATACACCCATTTTGAGGTTTTAGGTAATTTTATTTTAAAGTGACTGATGATGTTTTTGGATATGTATTACTAGGTTGAGGTAAAAGTAAACCTTAGGTGTGTCATGTAATTTAACATAAAAGATTATTTGGGGTAATTCTATTAAATTTTTTGGGGATTTAATATGGAATGTATGAGATAATATTTTAAGTTAAAATATTATTTAATATTGGGGTTAATGAGGTTAATTTGGTTATAGTGTTATTTATTTATGGAATGATCTATGTGGAACCTTTGATGTTTTTGTAGAAATTTCAAAGTTAAATTTATTATTTATTTATATCAAGGTTTGTTCATTTTGGGTATTATATTTCCTTGTGCTAATTATTTCAGATTTAGTAAATATAATATGATTATATTTTTATCATTATATTGATCTTATTTTCTATTAAAATTTGATGCTTCAGTTAGAATAAGGATTCATCATGGACACTCATCTCTTGGAATATGGGATAAGATAGAGGTAGAAACCTATTAAAACAAGCTACCAAAGGATGAAATTCTATTTATGGATTTGAATAAAATAAAATAAATATATTTTCAACTTTTTTAATTAGGATAATAAAATTATCCCTCATGAATTAAATTTTTTATTTTTTTATAATCATTTTTGATGAAGTGACGATCTTCTTTCCATATTATTAATTCATGATTTTGTAGTTATTATTTCATTTATTATCATTCCCCATCATTATTTGGACATTAATTTTCTACTCCATCTCAATATTTTCAATTCCCACTAATTTTCCCCATTTTGGAAACCTAGATATGTGTTATTCTAGATGACCTTCATATTTTCCTTTCATTCTTTTCAAATGGAAGTTTTATTAACCCCATTGAAGATGTGTGTTTTTAACAAAGATATTTTAAAATATTAAACCCATGAATCACCAATCTCGATATCCAATTTTGATTATGTAATTTATTTTGGTTTTGGGTGTGGGTATAGTGTGTTAATATGATAATATTTTAAAATACAATTATTTTTTATAGTGTATTGGATACGTAACACCAATCTTTAATGATCATGAAATATTATTATTTAAAAATAATACTATAACCTATATTTTTAACTAGTGGGTATGAAAAGGAGTAACCAAATTATAATATATATATGGGTACTAATAAATAGAAATATATTGATTAATTATTATGAAATAAGTATTCAATTTTTAGTAAATTCTTTTTGAGCATAAAAAATATATTTTCTTCAAAAATAGTTTTTATTAATTTTTTTGATAGAATATTATTTTTAATTGTTGATACTTTTATAGTGTTTATTTTATAAAAAAATATATAAATTTTGAAATTAGCATATCAAATTTATCTTAAAGTGAGTTTTTTGGATTTTTCTGAAAAGTTCTATTTTTTTGTGAATAGTGAAAATATACCAGTTTTATAGGAAATTTTCTTTTCTATTCTAGTATTTACAAAGTCTCATTTTGTTCTATTTTTTTTTTAAAATTTAATGACCTCATTTTGATTAAAAATAATCAAATTGAGTTTATTTTTATTTAAATTATTCTTAATTTTGGTATTAAAATTTTTTTATATTTAATTTTTTTGGAAAACTATTATAATTGTGTTTTATAGGTTTATGTAAAAGTAATTTATTAAAATTATAGGGATTTAATTTTTTAATATGTATGAAAATTTTCAATATTACAGTGAAAGAGAAAAATTCTACCACCCCCTTCATATATTAAAAAATATGGAATTTTGGTTCTATTTATCTTTGATAATGACCTTTATAGTAATTTATGTAAAGGAAAATTCAAAAATATCACTTTATTCCTTTAAATATCAATAATATATTTTCATGGGGATAAAAATGAGGTATTAATGGTTATAATAGATTAATTTTAATATGAATATTTTTTTATAATGGTAATTTATTAAATTTTTTGAGATGAAATATTTTCCTTAAAGTTTTATGCAATGTGGACATAATTCTTGTAAAAGTAGAAGAAAAATCAAGTAAATTATTTCAAAATAATTGAAATTGATATTTTTTGGGTGATTTTTGGAGTCCTAGTATTTTTTTAGAGACAAATAATGTATTTTTAATGTGTTAAAAGTTTATATTTTAATTAAATTTCTATGTTGATTGTTTTAAGGAAAATTATGTGAATGTTCATAAAAATGATTTTAATTGTATTTCATGTTAAATAATATATTATTCAATGATTTAAATTTTATAAAAATGTTATCTTCAATCATGTAAATTATATCCCGTTAATAATATCAAATATTATCCACTTATGGTTGAATTTTCCTTTTATAGTATCTTTCTTGACACCTAAGGTGTAACAATATTGATATCATGCACTAAAATAAGTCTTAATGGCTATTTATTTGTAACAGTCCTAATAAAAACCTCAAAAAATCATTATAAATATAATTTTTAATATATAGGTTGTTTAATATAGTAACCTTTATATTTTTTTTAAAAATTTTTACATCATTCTTGTTTAAACTATAACTAAATCTTAAAGAAAAACCCTACATCGACCTCTACACCCTCAATCCCCTTGGCCCCAATCCCCAAAACCCTGACCCCATGGTCCCAGTACCCCCTTCTCCCTAATGAATACAACCCTCCCCTACTGTTTATCTCCTTGACCCTGACCACCCTAATCCCCGATGGGGAACGTCCCTCCTCCTCTCTGATCCCCATGACCCTAATCCCCTTACTACTTAAAGATGACCATCCCTTCCCCTCTCCAAAACCAAAGAACCCGTCCCCCTACTCCTTGATGACGAACCCATTTATCTTCAATAATAACCCCACATGGAATCCCCTCTTACCCTTTTCCGAGTGACTTTGACCTCCAAAAACGACAACAACCCTGACCCCCTTCTATTAATGACCCCATTCCCCTCCTACCTTTGTGTCAAATTGACTCCCATTCCCCTATCAGTTAATTATTTTAACATCACTAACATCATATCCCCAATGCAAATATTATTTTGTTGAAGGAATGATGCATGTTGTATTTTTATAATCGGTTTAATTAAATTATATAATGATATTTGTAATCGAGTCCTGTTTTTGAGGTATTTTTCTGGGTATGATGTCAGTGTCATGTTGCAGACCTTCAATTGGTTGTTAGCCATAATTTTGGAGAGTTTATTCCCATCGATGTTATTTTAGGAGAATATTTTTCTGTTTTATTTTAGAATAATTAATTATAATTTTTTATAATTAATTATTTCTTTCATGTGGAATGATATTGGTCTCAGGGGTGCTGTCAATGTGTGGTGTAAGACTCTATGTTTTTATATTTTCATCAATAGGAATACCAATCTTTCCGTTTTGTGTCTCTTTCCCATTTAATAATGATTTAAATGTTTCCCAAATGATAATTTTCCTATTCTGGCCCACCTCAAGGAACTTTGAGGGTTAAATTGTGGAGAATAGTGGTTTTAGACGTTCCATAGGGGGGTTTCTTTCGAATAACCTGGTCATTTAGCCAACATTTTAAGAAAATAATCCACATGTAATTTAATAGTACTTAGTGGTAGTTAAGGGAGGGCTATTTTAGGTATTCTTATTACGTTGGAGCAAGAGTGGTTTGGTGTATACTACATTCCATGTGTTTGCTTATGTTTTCCCAATGAGATGCAATTAAAAATTATAGATCTAGAGGGTTAATATACTTGTAAAATGTTTTGAAAAATATATATTTTCAGAGTTAACATAATAAATAGTTTAAATAAAATGAGGATAATAATTTTGTAGAACACAATATAGCAATCAAAAGATACTACAAGGGAAAATAAAAACAATGAAAACATAATTATTATAGTACCCTGATTAAATATAAGCTTATTTGAACTCTTTAATCCCCTATAATCCATTAGAGAATCGATACCTATTAAATAATACCATTTGTATGAAGGGATAACAACCCTTTACAAAACTAACTACCTTTATATGGAAAAAAGAATAACCAAAACAATTATATACCCAACTTTTTAAATAAGAATTAAAACTCAAAATAGATGTACTTTTGAAGTAGAAATATAAAAAAACTCATATATTATTTTGTGGGTAAATTTATAAAGTGAAACATTAATTAATAATATAGTAAAAAAAATAATAATATGATGAATATAAAAAAACTACATTAAGAATAACATAATTTCATAAGTATTATAACTCGACATCATGATGGCATCTCTCCTTGGATCAGTGAACTTATTCCATGATATTTGACTATGTTATTTTGAGGGGAAATATTTATTCATTTATGTTTTTTATGTTTTACATGTTGGATTGAATCATTTTTATGTTTAATTTGTGCTATGTAGAATCAAGACCCCACACTGGTTAGTGACGAAGTTCGGCGTTGTTTAATTTTGATTGTACTTGTTTTATTAAAAATTTATATCTTTATATTTGAATGTAAATGGGGAAATGTGACACTCCAATACCTATGGATTAAATTTATATTAATTTAACTTGAAACACACTTTGGTATTCCAAGGGTTTATAAGAATTTTTATATTATGAAATTTCAAACCGATCAATTGATGGTAGGAAAAAATGTCAGTATCCTGATTGTAAATTTAAGTGATGGTTGAATATAAATGATGTATATTTGAATTTGATAATGAAATAGTTTCCTTCTTGATATGAATGTTGGATTTATGATGGTGAATATAATGTTATGGAAATTAAAAAAATGAATATCCTATCAATGAAACACAAAGTGACTTACAATAGGATAATTCAGTTCAAAATTTGATAAATGATGCATTTAGATTTGAAGGATACAATGGCCAAGATTTTAATATATCAAAAGAACATTCAGTTGATCCTAAGCATGTTAATATATCTTAGAAATTTAGTGAAAAAATGAGTTTTATGAATTAGTTGAATACATACAACAAGAACTATATGAAGGGTGTGCCATGTATTCGAAGTTGTATTTTATACTTTAGTTGTATCATATTAAGTGTATCTATGGAATTAATTACAAAGAAATTTCCATGAATTTAAATTTTATTCATTATTTATTTACTTAAGCTAATATCCTTGAATCATCCCACAAGATGAAGAAAATCAGTGACAAACATGGACTTGATTATATAAAGATAAATTCATGCTCTAAAGATTGAGTTCTTTACTAGGGATATGAGTTCGATAAAGAAGAATGAATAATATTTCATACAAGAAGATGGAATTCAATGAACAAAAATGATCTTACAAATAAATTCAACCTAAGGAAGAAAAAGAAGAAGAAATCTCCTAAAAATTTACCGTGTTACTTTCATCTGAAACCACACTTTCAATGATTCTTCACGACGTCTAAGACGACATAAAATAAAAAGTGGCATGCTTTGGATAGTAACAATTATGGGTTGATTAGACATCCAAAAGATTCAACATCTTGGAAGTTGGTTGATCCATTATATCAAGATTTTTATTTGTATCCTAGGGATGTATGTTTGGGAATAGATTCTGATGGTTCTAAACCTTTTGTCACATTAAGTACTAATTATATAATTTGTTCAGTTGCTTTCATCCCCTATAATCTACCTCCATAGATGTATATGAAGAATAATTATTTCATTATTTAGATTATTATTCCTAGAAATAAAATTCATATAAATTAGATTGATGTATGCCTTCAACCTCATATTAAATAATTATGATAATTATGGGATGATAGCATGGAAACATTTTATGCTTCAATGAGAAAACTGTTCAAGATGTATATCACTTTAATGTGTAAAATTAATGAATTTCTTGGACTAAGGAACTTTTATGAATGAAAAAAGAATATTATTTTGGCTTCCCTAGTTTGTAATTTTTATTTTTAAATAAAATATTACCTCATAGTATAAAATGGCGTTTTATGTGTTATAATTTATTTCCTCAAGCTTCTCCTAAATTGAGGTTTAACAAGACACAATTCAATTGTGATATTCAATTGAGAAAGCCACTAAATTTATTAGGATAATTAACAAATATCACTTTAGTAGTTGTAAAATTTAATCAATTTAAAGAAGGTGGGAGAAGGGTATGAGGTATAGTATCTGAAGAAGATAGAACACCACAGTGGAAGAAAATGATTATATTTTTCAAACTCCATTATTAGAAGTTTTATTTGATACATCATAATATTGAAAAAATGAATATTGAGAAGAATTTCTAGGATAATGAAACTTTTTTACATTGCTTAATGATTAGAGTAAATTGAAGGATCTCCTCAATACTTGTAAGGATTTAGAATCAATTAATATAAATCATGGTTTATTGGAAAATAAGAATGAAAAGTATCCTTTGGATATTTTTTGATAAAAATAACATGAAATACATATTCTTTCAAATGTTAAATAATTAAAAGTTTCATATGTATATTCAAGTAACATTTCAAGGTGTTTTGACTTAAAATATCGAAATTTACATGAATTGATACATCATAACTCACATATTCTGATGAAGTAATTATTTCTATTTTCATTTAATAATACATTTTCTAAAAAAGTAACCGCAGTTCTAGTTGAGTTTTATAATGTTTTCATAGAGATTTATAGAAAAAATCTATATCCAACTAATCTTGATTCATTTGACTTTTCATTTGGTTATTAAAGGTAAACGTGGTGTACTGTTACACTATCGATGGATGCATCCAATTTATAGGTACATTGATATCAAATTTTTTTTATTAGTGAATTCAATTTTATCAAATCATTGTGTAATTTTTATTAATATGTTTTTTTTATTTTTTTCATCAGGTACTTAGGTAATTTTAAATCATATATGTGGAATAAAACTCAACCAAAAAACTCCATTGCTGAAGGTTACATAGATAAACGATACTTGACCTTCTATTCTAGGTATTTGGATGGGATTGATACTAGATTCAATCATGTTGGATGTGTTGATGTCATCTCCTATAATTATCATTTTGAAAACAACTCATTAGTAGTTCCAACTATTTGACGACCAATTGGAGAGGGGTCAATTTACACTGACTGAATTAGAGTTTATACAAGAACATATATATGTGATACTTAATAATCTTATTTTATATCCATATATTGAATAATTGTGATTGAAAATAAATATGTGACTTTGGGTTTGAGCTCAAAATGAGATATAATTAACAAAATATGTTAATAAGGATATTGTTCAATGGTTCACCCGTCGTGTAAGTATTTACTCATACTTATATTATTAACATGTAGTTATTTGGTCAATATTAAAAGTAAAAACTTAAATATTATTCTCTAGATAATTAATGCTTAAAATTGAGTTGAAATATCAAATGATTTGATATTTTTGGATCAAGGTCCTCTAATAAAGGCTAATAGATTTGATTCTTAAAATATTCATGGCTTTAGGTTTCACACAATTTAATATGAATAAGACTTGAAAACTAAAAATAGTGGTGTATTTACACATACAAAGGTAAGATACTATAGAAAGTTGATTGATATAATCAAATCAAACAAGTATGGTCAATTTTAAGTTGTCTTATTGAAATGAAAGTGGGTCAACATTTACAGGGGTATAATGAAAGATTAATTTCTTTTTTAATTCTTATATATTCTCTTATTTATTATGTGGATGATGAAATACATGAAGGTTGAAGTGTTTTTATACACTAAAATTTGGGAAACTTTTATGATATGGGTGGTGAAGATCAATTGGTACTTTGTGACAGTGAATCTCATCAACCATGAAACAATGAATGTTTTTTTTATGAAAATATTGAAACAATAGGACTTTAAAGGGAGGATGAAAATGAAGTAATCAATGTAATAGATATTTGTAACAATGAATAAAATAAAGATGAATATAACTGTATTTATAAGTTTGTAATGAAACTGTATTAAAATTTCTCATTTATTAGTGGTTCATAAATATATAGATTGTTTTTTATTATTTTTTGTAAAAATATTTTACTACTACATTTTTTATACTTTTATTACATTTTAAACCATTTTAATTTTAGGAATTCTTATATTTTTTTTAAAGATCTATACTGATCAAAATCTTAGATCACACCACTAATACCATTAGCTTCACTGGATCTAAGTGATTCCCATATACCAAAGACTTATAGGAACCCAAAATTTTCCTATGATGTTGTTAGTATCACACTATTAGATGTACCTCTAGCTATGAAGTAGTTGGTCACCTATCCATCTAGGGGATATTAGAGAGTTTCCATTACTGGTATGTATGTCATTTAAAAAAAATATATTTTATTAATTGTATAATTATTTTGTCAAATAGATAAAGATAACAACAAAATATATATAAATACGAATAAAGTAGATGTATGAGACCTAAAATACTACATATTATCATTCTAGTTGATGATTTTTTGATGCCTACTAGTGATGACGATGAAATATTTGGACGTATTTTTTGGAAGATTTCTTGCGATATGGTGAGTTTTTCTCTTAATTATAATGATTGGTTATATATTCCCATATATTGTGAAAATGAAGTCTTTGATAGAAAAGTAAAGTTAATATTAATTTAACATTCATTTATAACTAATTTATAATACATGAGTAAAATTATTAATATTCTTATAAAGTGTTTTTTATAGTTTTTTAATCATTTTTATACCACTCACTTTGTTTCACACCCATGGACTCTAAAAAATATTGGAAAGAAATTTAGATATTTTAAATGGAGACTATGAAATTATTGATATATCATTGATCTCAAGAAAAATGTATGAGAAAGTCCTAAATAAATTTCTCATGAGTAGTGGGAGACGTTTTTCAATATTTACAGAGTTTCATCTCATGAGGTAATTTCATATTTTATAGTATCTTAATAACATAAACACAATAAAATTATAATTTTTATTAATTTTTCTATTTTTGGAAGGAATTATCTCAAAAAATACTATGATTCATGATAAATAAGTCATTTGTGACATTGTTGGGTCTTATAGGTTTTTGAGAAAAAGAACAATATTGGTTGTATTTTATCTAATATTATTTATATTGTTTTATTTTAAGTCATGTTTGTTAGACTCCTCATGTATTAATCAGGTTTTAATGATCACAAATCTTATTCAACTTAGTTAACTCCTATAAATTATATCCAATAATGTGTATTTATGTTTAAAGTTTTCTTATGCTTTAAGAAGAGCCATGCAAGACCTTAATTAATCTACATTCAATTTACTTACTTTATGTTATCTTTAATCTACTATCATAATACCTTCTTTGAAAAATGCTTAAGTCTAATCCTTTATATTATCATCATTACTCAAGTATGAGCACAATTACTTTGAAAAGACTAATACACCGTGAGTTTGCCACTGGCTATGTATTTCAGGCACCGTGAGGCAGACACCGTAAAGTAGACATCGTAAAGCAAGACACTGTGAAGCAAGACACCGTGAAGCAGACACCATGAAAAATACACCATGAAGCAAGAAACCGTGAATAAATACATTGTGAACAAGACACCTTGAACAAAAACCGTGAACAAGACACCGTGAACATGAAACCGTGACTGCAAGACACTGTAAAACAGACACTGTAAAGCAATACACCGTGATACTCCGACACCGTGATCAATCTAGACACTGTGTGAAGGAGACAAAGTTTCCATGACTTAATGTGACACCATTTCTTAAACTATTTTTTTTCTTTAAATTTAATTTATAATGGTCATATTTGATAATTTTAATGCACTGACATAATTAATGTTTCTTTGTATACATATCATCAGACAATACGAGGTACGAGGTGCATAATACATGCAACCTGTTGGATGCAACACATGCATTTTCCAATATAAAAGTAAAGTTTGACCTAGAATCATAAAGTGCAATAAAAAATAATCAAGGCCGTGAGCACGATAACGAAGAACATACTTAGAGAAAGTTTTAAAAGAAAGTCCCACTGCATCCAACTCAACACTGCTGAAGAACACATGAAGAATATTTGAAGCTAAGAGAACATCTTCGCTATGTTGAACCTTATGAAGAATACAAGGTAAATCGCGACACTCTGTTTTATAGAAAAGGACTTGAACTCTGCATATGCTTCATCTCAGAAGTCCTAAGATACAAAGACAAACACTCAGAGCATCTCTAAACCCATCTCCATATTTCTGCTCGGTTGTGTATCTATTTTTTTACCATTCGAGCAGAGTGTGTACCTGTAGAACAACACACTCTGTCTCCTACATTAAACTGAAGGATAAAAAATATCCTTACTCAATCTTTATCTTACTCTAGTGTATACCCACTAAAAATTATGGAAGAGGTCCCTGTGTGGCCTGGTATTTTGTCCCCATGAAAACTGTGGAAGAGGTCCCTGTGTGATTTGGACTATATGAGTACTGTTTTTAACCCTGATCCAGGGTGTGGATCAAAGTTTATTTATATAAACTACTTGGTGGGAGGTTTTCACTAAGTGAAGTGGATTAGGTATTGGATGGATACTGAAACACTTGTTTCATATCCACTGTTCTACTTAAATTAGTCTTCTCTATTTTATTACTTTACTATATAATTCAAAAATATCTAATTTCACTTTGATAATTAGTCTTGGAAAGAAGTTATAACTGGCTTTTCTTAGTACAATAACTTCAAAAGTAATATTAATAACACAAATTAATATTACTGAGAATTAATCAATATTCTAAGAAGTTATTTAAACTGTCAAACTCATATAACAGTATAACCTTGATTAATTAGGTTGTATTTAATCTTTGGGGAAACCTTTTTAGAAATACTTTTTATAGAAATTTTTATATTTACTCAATTCACCCCTCCCCTCTTGAGTAATATACTCCGACCAACATTTGGTATCAGAGGATTGTTTATTAGGACTCTATGTAATCTTATTCAACTGTGATTGTAGTTGTACTTTAAAGATCTATAAATTTCTGTTAATTCTAAATTTCTAGCTCTTTTAAACTAATAATTTATTTTGGATAATAGATTGGAAGGTGTTGTAACCAACATACCACCATTTATTAATGGAACCAATTATACTCAATGGAGAATTAAAATGAAAATGCATTTAGAGAGTATGAGTTTTGAAATCTGGTCATCAATTATAGATGAATACAAAGTTCCCACTACTGATTGAATCACATGGGATGAACCTACCAAAAATACCTATAATAACAACTGAAAAGCTATGAATGCTTTATACTATTCCTTAGAAGATTAAGAGTTTAAAAGAATTTATTCTTGTAAGACTGCCCATGAAATTTTGGATACCCTATCTATATTACATGAAGGAACATCTAGTGTAAAAGAAATGAGACTTAATACTTATACCATCAAATATGATAATTTTAAAATGAAACCTGATGAGACTATTTCTGACATGTATCTTAGGTTCAACGAGATCTTCAACACAATGATTTCTCTTGGAAGAGAATTCCCTACCACGGAACAGATCAAGAGAATCCTTAAATGTTTACCTGACAGATGGAGGGGAACCTCTGTCTCTATTAGAGAGTCATGTGACATCAGCAAAATACCTGTAAAATAACTCATTGGGAAACTGATGATGTATGAGGAAGAGATGAAAGTCAATAAAGAAGAGGATGAACCAAAGAGGAAATCTGTTGCATTCAAGACCACCACCTATAAGCAAAAAGACAAAGGGAAACTGGAAGCTTCTGTAGAAAGATCCACCAGTGAACAATCATCATCTGAGAGTGATGAGGAGATGGCTCAACTATCCAGAAGATTCAAACGATTTTACAAAAAGAAGAATGTTTTCAGAAATCCTAACTTCGAGGTCAAATATGACCAAAAAGGAAACTTAAAGAAGGACTAGAAAAGAAGTGACAAGACTGATGAAATTGTATGTTATGAATGTAAGTGCAAAGGACATATAAATGTTGATTGTCCAAAGCTCAATTACAAAAAGAAATATGAGGACAAGGATAGGAAGTACAAAAAGGAAATGAAAGCAACCTTGAGTGCTTCTGATGATAGTTCAAGCGACTCAAATACATCACATGATGAATAGTCTAAAAAAGCAAATATTTGTTTTATGACAAACACATCTGAGGTAACACTGGAATCTTCTGTGCATAACTCATACCATTCTGAAGATGAAAGTGACTCTAAAAAAACAACTAATGATGAAATGTTTGAATACTATAACAAGCTTGTAGAGACATGGAATGAACTAAAAGACAAATATAAATCATTAAAGAAATAACATGCTCTCACTGTGAATCTTAAATCTAAACTTACTATTGAAAAAAAGAAAAATGATCATCTGCTCAAAGAAAACAATGAGTTAAAAATGTCTAATGAGAAATTAAAGAGTGACCTAGAAAAGTTTACTAATGGAAAAAATACCCTTACCCAAATTCTAGGAAAACATATTCTCTCTAAATATAATAGTGGCATTGGTTATCAAACTGGTAAAATAAATCTTGGTTGAACAAAGTTTGTTTCAAGATTTAGGACATATAGTTTTACTCCGAGCTCTGGGATTAAATCAACTAATTAAATTCATGATACATGTTCTACTATTTCAATATTTTCTAGACCGAATAGAGTTTATTTTTAAAATACTTTACACAATGCTTATAAGAAACCTATGAGGCAAATATGGGATTCTAAAGCACTTATTACTAATATTACTGGACCCAAAAAAGTATTGGTACCAAAATCTATTTTTGCCTAATATTTTTGTAGGAAAACTGGTTAAAGAGATCCTGAAAAAGTATATGGTAATTGGAAAGTGGATGTTCAAGGAACATGATAGGAGACTATTCATGCTTCAAGAACCTAATAAAATTAGATGGAGGACAGGTCACATTTGGTGACAGTGACAAGGGAAAGATTATTGGCCTAGGCCAAATCGGTAACTCTAACTCAGTTTTAATTTCTAAAGTACTGTTTGTTGATGGTTTAAAATAAAATATGCTTAGTATCTCATAACTATGTGATGATGGATTTCATGTTATATTTGAAAATTATTCTTGTAATGTATTCAATTCTAAATATGAATTAGTATTTTCTGCATTAAGAAATGAAAATGTATATTCTGTTAATTTGGATTCTTTAGCTTCTCAAAATGATTCATGCTTAAGTGTATTTCATAAAGAATATTGGATATGACCTAGAATTAAATCCTTAAGAAGTGATCATGGCTGTGAGTTTGAAAATCAAGTGTTTGAATCCTTTTACTCACAAAATGGTTATCGTCACAATTTCTCTGCCCCTAGAACACCTCAACAGAATGGAGTTATAGAGAGAAGAAATAGAACCCTACAAGAGATTGCTCGATCAATTCTTAGTGAATATGAATTACCTATTTATTTTTGGGCTGAATATATCAATACAACATGATATATAATTAATAGAGTGTTGATCAGACCTATTCTTAAGAGGACTCCTTATGAATTACGGAACAATACAAAACTAAAGGTTAGCTACTTCAAAGTTTTTGGTTTCAAAGTCTAAATTCTTAATACCAAAGACAATGTTGACAAATTTGCATCCAAAAGTGACGAAGGTATCTTTTTAGGATATTCCATGACTAGTAAAGCCTTTAGAGTGTTCAATAAAAGAACTAAATGTGTGGAAGAATCTGTTCATGTCAAATTTTATGAAATAGATCCACATGAGCCTAATACCATCCTAGAGAATATGGAAGATGATATATCAAATCTGAACATCAATTCAAAATCCTCAAATTCTTCTATGAAATAATCTATGAAAACTTCCAACTCTGAAAATTCCCTAGAATCAAGTCACAATGAACCTAAATTTGTTGATGAACCTGAAATCACCAGTCCCTCTTTTTTAAGAATTGTTAGAACCCTTAAGAACTATCCCTTGGATACTGTTGTTGGAGACTTAGACAAAGGAACTCAAACTAGAGCTTCTCTTAGAAATCAGGTTGAACATCAAGCCTTCTTGTCACAACTTGAACCTAAAAACATTAATGATGTTATCAATGATGAATTTTGGGTGATGGCTTTGCAAGAATAACTTAATCAGTTTGAAAGGAATAAAGTTTGGAAACTTGTTGAAAGACCCAAGGACACATTCACCATAGACACTAAATGAGTGTTTAGAAATAAGGTATATGAAGCTGGTAACATAGTTAGAAACAAAGCTAGATTAGTTTCACAAGGATATAGTCAAGAAGAAGGAATTAACTATGAGGATACATTTGCACTAGTATCCAGACTTGAAGCCATCAGAATCCTATTTTCCAATGCTACACATTTGAATTTCAAACTATATGAAATGGATGTTAAGAGTGCATTCTTAAATGGGTATATAGCTGAGGATGTTTTTTTTGAACAACACCCTGGATTATCAAACCCTCATTTTCCAAATCATATTTTTAAACTATCAAAAGCCTTATATGGTTTAAAGCAAGCTCCAAGAGCTTGGTATGAAAGATTGAGTACTTTTCTTATCTCCAAAGGTTTCACAAAAGGAATAGATGATCCTACCCTTTTTATAAAAAGAATTTCTAATAATTATTTAGTTGTTCAAATTTATGTAGATGACATTATTTTTGGATCTTCAAAGAATTCTTTATGTGCTAATTTTTATAAAATGATTCAAAACGAATTTGAAATTAGTTTAATGGGTGAAATAAAATTCTTTCTTGGATTTAAAATATTTCAAAATAATGATGGAATTGTTTTAACCCAAAGTAAATATAATAGAGATCTTTTAAAACATTTTAGATTGGATAACACTAAAATTAGTGACACTCCCATGAGTACCACTTGTAAGTTGGATCTTGATGAAGATGGAAAATCTGTTGATCAAACTACTTATAGAGGAATGATTGAACGTTTACTTTACTTAACTACTAGTCATACTGACATTATTTTTAGTGTGTGTATTTGTGATCGGTTTCAAGAAAACCCTAAGGAATTTCATTTAAATGCTGTAAATAGAAATTTCAAATACCTCAAGCGTACACACAATCTAGGACTGTTTTATCCTAAAGGACACTCATTTGAATTAGTTAGTTATTTTGATGCTGACTTCGGTGGCTATAAGTTTGATAGAAAAAGAACCTCTGGAACATGTCACCTTTTAGGCAAGTTACTAGTATCATGGTGTAGTAAGAAAAAAAATTCTGTTGTATTATCTACTGTAGAAGCTGAATACATAGCTGCTGGCAGTTGTTGTGCACAAATTTTGGGGATGAAACACACATTAATAGATTATGGATATCAATTCAGACATGTACCTATAAATTGTGACAACACAAGTGCTATTAACATCTCAAAAAATCCCATTTCAAATTCTAGGACAAAGCACATTGATGTAAGACATCAATTTTTGATAGATCATTATCAAAAAGGTGATATCACTTTGGAATTCATTGGTACTGAATACCAACTTTCTGATATATTCACCAAACCATTAAATTATGAAAGAATAGACTACATAATACATGAAAAAGACATGATAAATATCAAATAGATACTTTACTTGTTACTATTTTAGGTCTTACTATTCGATATCTTACTGTGATATACTTTATTGTCTCATGATTATGGTTTCTAAGTTACTGCCTCTCATGTTTACTGTCTCACCGTAAAGTTTTATGTTTACAGTCTCACAGTTAGTATTTTGTACTTACTGTCTAACGTTTACTATCTCACCGTAATGCACACTGATAAGTTCGTTCATGGTCTCACCGTGAAGCTCGTTTACTATCTCACCGTAATTACCAGACCAAGTATCACCATAAAAATTCTTTATGTTTTTTTAAACTCGTATCACTGTAATTATCATTTTCACCTTTTTTATTTTCCTACGTTTTTATTTTTATGATGTTTGGTATTCCTAAATGATAAAACAAAGAAAGTATCACTCGATTCTTCACTCGAGGTTTCTTCTACTTACTCATTTCGAACCCTTATTTATCCCTACATCCCTTCTCTCACTTGATCCTTTAGTTAATGCCAATAATGAAACGTCCATCATCATCAACACCTGAGTAGTGTAGCTCGAAGAAGAATAAGATTGCACCTAAGATGACACCCAAAGGAAATTTAAATTTGAATCTAGTAAACCATGTTATTGTACCTGAGAAAGAGATTTTCCCAAAATGGATTTTGTCTAGTAAGTCCCTGGTATTGAAAGTGTTAGAAGAGAAATGCTGGTTAGAGTGGTTCTCGAAGGAAGATAGACCCATCTACCCTAGGTTAGTGGTTCAGTTTTACCAGTACGTACTATTATCATTCGACTCTGGTGATAGTTATGTTGTTAGAAACTAGGTAAATGTCCATAGATTCTCATTCTCTTTGATGTTATGGGTTGTATGCCTTAGGATACCTCATGAACGCATCTGTGAGGATTATCAGAGAGGACCTCCACCTTCAACTGAATTCTTTGATTTAGAAGATGCCTTGAAAACCTTAATTGGAAATGGCACCCAAAGAAGATCCATTGCCGCTGAACTCGATGGAGAATAAAGGCTTCTGTTCAAGTTTATACAGAATTTGGTTAGTCTGAGAAAAGGTGATTTTTCTATTTTAAAATATCAAGATGTGTTTCTGATTCACCTTATGAAAAATGGGAATAAGATCAACCTGTGCAAGCATACCATACACCATATGTGTGAGTCGATCAAAGTCACATCCAAGTCAACTTCTCTGTTTTACTCTCAGCTAATCTCAGCCATGATTCTTGCCAAAGGTATGGTTGGACCTAATGAGTAATTAATTAAGGATTGTGAGTACTGTCTCTCAAAATCCACTATCAAAAGAATGAAGATAAACTGGAATCCTAGGAAAAAGGAATGGGTGGAAGACAATGATAGATTTTATGAGAAATTGAATCTTGTGGATTATCCCTCAAGACCAAAATACATTTCTGATCCTGGTTTAGAACCAGATTAAATTGTTGAGTATCCTGAAGAAGAGGAAGAAGAGGCTGTAGTGCCAGCTAGGGAAGCTGTTACTTTTGAGGAAGACAAGACAATTGCTCCTCCTGAAG
Source organism: Viscum album (assembly GCA_963277665.1). Taxonomy (NCBI): domain Eukaryota; kingdom Viridiplantae; phylum Streptophyta; class Magnoliopsida; order Santalales; family Viscaceae; genus Viscum; species Viscum album. Next base: position 59,032,668 of record OY728125.1, read on the forward strand.
TTCTTGAAGAAGAAGTCCCTACTCCTAAAGAAGCTGTTAATCTGGAAATCCAACCCGAGGCTGAAACATAATCAGTTGTCAAATAATCTGAAAAGTTTGTCATGGAAGAGCCTATAGTGGGGGATCCACCTATTTTGAAAGTGGATAATCTTGAGGAACTCCCTGTGGGACAATATGTTCCTGAAATCATACCTACAGCTAAAGAACGGATGGAGCTAGCTTTTCAGCTGGCTAGACAAGAAATGAGTGAGGAACTTAGAACTGAGTCCATGGAATTAGACTAAGATCTTAAGCCTCTTAGTCCTAAGAAGGAGGCACCTATTTAGGGGGATAAAAACCAAAATCTTGAGTCTATTAAAGCCTCACATCCAACTGAGTCAAGTCCTATAAACACTCAGTATAAATTTCTCAGTTTATATGATGTGGATGACTCCCAGTAGGTTACAACAACCAGACTTGATCTTTCCTCTCTATTTCAGTTGAAATCAGTCTCCAATATTGCACCTGAGAAGGAACCTGAGCCTGTACCAGTACCTACTCTTAAACCCTCATCTGAATAGCCATATTTTATGAGTAAGGATGATTTGAAGAAATTTGGTGCTACCCTCTTATCTGGATTTGAGAAACTCATGAATACCCAACCTCATCCTGTGAAAAATTTAAGTGAGAGAGATGCCTCACTATTATTGGAGAAAATTATTTGGAAAATACAACCTAGGATACTTCATGAGATTCATGAAGTAAGAGTTTAAAATAAACTACTCAGTAATGAAGTGAATACCCTAAAAAGTATGGTTGAAGACATGCAGAGAGAGTTACATTCAAGATCTAAGACTGTTTCTCCTCCGGTAGAACATGTTGCTCCTCAAATTCCACAGATTTGTGTGTCTCAGATTCAACCTTATTTATCTTCCTTAGATGAAAAGATAACTAAAAGGAACAAACCAACTGTGAAAGAAATGAAGTAACTTGTTTCCAATCTTAATAAACTCACTGATGAGTATACATGGTTTCTTCAAAAGGTGATAAATCAAATAAAATCTCTAACCACAGCTGTCAAAGCATATGTTCAATCCTCTAAACCCTCTTTGGACAGTGATTTTCTTATAACTATAGTCAAATAAGAGATTCAGAATGTACTCAGTGGCTCCAATATGGCTTATTTATCTGAAGTGGTCAAAAAAAGCGATAGAGTTATTAACCTAGTACAAATCCACTCCAAAATTGTTAATGCTGCTCAGCAAGAGATTGCCAAGAAAGTGGATTTCTACTTCAATAGAATCTTCTACAAGACCGATATGACAAAACATTTAAAGTATCTTGTAGAAAATATACAGATTCCTCCTGTGACTCAAGCATTCAAGACCCAAGTCCCGAAACTCACAGAGTTTACTTGATTGTTGGAAAAGTTTATGGAGAACAAGGATGATTTTGAAAAAGCCATGTAGTATGGTGGAGAGATCATTAAAAATTTCATCAAACTCCTGAGACCCTATCTTCATGTCCAGAGTACAACCATTCTTGCTCCAGCGGCTGCACCTCTCAGACCTGGGTTTCCTACCTTCACTTCTGCCCTAGCCTCAACCACCATGTCTGTCAGCCAAGCACTAAGTCAGATCTGAACTATGATTCTTGATCAACAACTGCCTAGATCTTCTACTACTCCTACCTTGGGTCCCTCAGTTTTTGAAGGACTTCCTTTACCCTCTTTATCAACCACCTCTTCTGCCACTACTGCTAATGGAAAAGATAAGGACAGCCCCTGAAGAAGAACAATGATTACTCCTTTTTTATAGGGATGCTTTTGCTTTTGTATTACTATTTTGTTTTGTACTGAACCTTATTTACTCTTAATGGAATGTGCATTTTTGGATTCTCTTACTCCATCTTTTTGATAATACCAAATGGGTGATAAATTTCTCTATGTTATCCATATAAACTTTAACTTCACATGATTTTTGATCATCAAAAAATGGGGAGATTGTTGGACTCCTCAAGTATTAATCATGTTTTAATGATCACAAATCTTATTCAACATTATATCCAATCATGTGTATTTATGTTTAATGTTTTATCATGCTTTACAAAGATACATGCAAGACCTTAATTGCTCTACATTCAGTTTACTTACTTTATACTATATTTGATCTACTCTCATAATACCTTATTTGACAATTTCTTAAGTCTAAACCATTCTATTATCATCATTACTTAAGTCTGAACCCAGTTACTTTGAAAAGTCTGAGACACCGTGTGTCTGCCACATGCTATGTCTTTCTAGAACCATGAGGCAAATACCGTAAAGCAGGCACCGTGAAGAAAGACACCGTGAAGCAAGACACCGTGAAGGAGACACCGTGAACAAGACACCATGAGGCGAGACACCGTGAATCAAGACACTGTGAACAAGACACCGTGAATAAGAAACCGTGAACAAGACACTGTGAACAAGACACCGTGACCACGAGACACTATAAAGTAGACACCGTAAAGAATGACACCATGACACTCAGACACCGTGATCAATCTAGAAACAGTGTGAAAGAGACACTGTTTCCATGACTTAATGTGAGATAGTTTCTTAAAATATTTTGTCGTCTTTCAATTTAATTTCTAATGGTCATATTTTAAGATTTTAATGCACTAAAATAATTAATATTTATTTGTAGACATATCATCAGACATTACGAGGTACGAGGTGCATAATACATGAAACCTGTCAGCTCCAACACATGCATTTTCCAAGATAAAAGCAAAGTGTGACCAATAATCATAGAGCGCAATACAAAAAAAAGGCCATGAGCACGATAATGAAGAACATACTTAGATAAAGTTTCAAAACAAAGGCTGACTGCATGAAACTTGACACTGATGAAGAACACACAAAGCATATTTGAATCCTAGAGAATATCTTCGCTCTGTTGAACCTTATTAAGAACACAAGATGAATCATGACACTCTATTTTATAGGCAAGGAATTGAACTCTGCATCTGCTTCATCTTAGAAGTCCAAAGATGTAAAGACAAACACTCATAGAATCTCTAAACCCATATCCATATTTCTGCTCTGTTGTGTATCTGTTTATTACCTATCAAGTAGAGTGTGTACCTGTAGAACAACACACTCTGTCTCCAGCATTAAACTGAAGGATATAAGATATCATTACTCAACCTTTCTCTTACTATTGTGTATACCCATTGAAAAGTGTGGATGAGGTCCCTGTGTGGCCTGGTATTTTGTCCCCATGAAAACTATGGAAGAGTTCCCTGTGTGGCTTGGTATTTTTTCCCCATAAAAATAGTGGAAGAGGTCCCTGTGTGATTTGGACAGTCTGAGTACTGTTGTTAACCCCGATCCAGGGTGTGGATCAAAGATTATTTATATAAACTTCTTGGTGGCAGGTGATCACCAAGTGGAGTGTATTAGGTCTCGGCTTGAAACTAAACCACTTGTTTCATATCCGATATGCTTCTTAAACTAGTCTTCTCTATTTTATTTCTTTACTATATAATTCAGAAATCTCTAATTTCACTTTGATAGTTAGTCTTGGAAAGAAGTTATAATTGGCTTGTCTTAGTAGAATAACTTCAAAAGTAATATTAATAACACAAATTAAGATTACTGAGAATTAATCAATCTTCTAAGAAGTTATTTAAATATTCAAACTCTTATAACAATATAACCTTTATTAACTAGTCTGTATTTAATCTTTGGGGAAACATTTTTAGAAATACTTTTTACAAAAAAAAATTTGTTACTCAATTCACCCCTCCCCTCCTGAGTAATCTACTCCGACCAACATTTGGTATCAGTGGATTGTTTATTAGGACTCTGTGTAATCTTATTCAACTGTGATTGTAGTTATACTTTAAAGATCTATAAATTTCTGTTAATTTTAAACTTCTATATCTTTTAAAGTAATACTTTATTATGTATAATAGATTGGAAGGTGTTGAAACCAACATACCACAATTATTTAATAGAACCAATTATGCTCAATGGAAAATTAAAATTAAAATGCATTTAGAGAGTATGAGTTTTGAAATTTGATCATCCATTATAGATGAATACAAAGTTCCTACTACTGATAGAATTACATGGGATGAACCTACCAAAACTGTATATAATAACAACTGCAAATCTATGAATGCTTTATACGGTTCCTTATAAGATGAAGAGTTTAATAGAAGTTTTACTTGTAAGACCACACAAGAAATTTGGGATACCCTATCTGTATCACATGAAGGAACATCTAGTCTAAAATAAATGAGACTTAATACTTATACCATCAAATATGATAATTTTAAAATGAAACCCGATGAGCCTATTTCTGACATGTATCTTAGGTTCAAAGAGATCGTCAACACAATGATTTCTCTTGCAAGAGAAGTCACTGTCAAGGAACAGATCATGAGAATCCTTAGATGTCTACCTGACAGATAGAGGGGAACCTCTATCTCTATTAGAGAATTGTGTGACATCAGAAACCTACCTGTAAAAGAACTCATTGGGAAACTGATGATATAGGAGGAAGAAATGAAATTCAATAATGAGGAGGATGAACCAAAGGGGAAATCTGTTGCATTCAAGACCACCACCTCTAAGCACAAAGACAAAGGGAAAATAGAAGCTTATGTAGAAAGCTCCACTAGTGAACAATCATCATCTGACCGTGATGAGGAGATGGCTCAACTATCTAGAAGATTCAAACGATTTTACAAAAAGAAGAACTTTTTCAGAAATCCTAACTTCAAGGGAAAATATGACCAAAAAGAAAACTGGAAGAAGGATTGGAAAAGAAGTTACAAGACTGATGAAATTGTCTGCTATGAAGGTAAGCGCAATTGACATATAATGGATGACTGTACAAAGCTCAAGTACAAAAAGAAATATGAGGACAAGGACATGAAGTACAAAAATGAAATGAAATCAACCTAGTGTGCTTCTGAGGATAGTTCAAGCGACTCAGAGACATCACATGATGAACATGATAACAAATCCAATATGTGTTTTATGAAAAACACATCTGAGGTAACACATGACTCTTCTGTGCATAACCCATACTATTATGAAGACGAGAGTGACTCTGAAAAAATGACTAATAATGAAATGTTTGAATACTGTAACATGATTTAAGAGGCATGAAATGAACTAAAATACAAATATAAATCATTGAAGAAACAACATGCTCTCACTGTGAATGTTAAATCTGAACTTACTACTGAAAAGGAGAAAAATTCTCAACTGCTTAAAGAAAACAATGAGTTAAAAATTTCTAATGATAAATTGAAGAGTGACCTAGAAAAGTTTACTAATGGGAAAAATACCCTTACCCAAATTCTAGGGAAACAGATTTCCCCTAAATACAATAGTAGCATTGGTTATAAACCTAGTAAAAGAAATCTTGGTAGAACAAAGTTTGTTTCAAGATCTAGGACATATAGTTTTACTCCCAGATCTGGACCTAATCAACTAATTCAATTCATGATACATGTTTTATTGTTTCTAGATTTTCTGGACCAAATATAGTTTATTTTTCAAATACTTTACACAATTCTTATAAGAAACCTATGAGGAAAATATGGGTTCCTAAATAACTTATTACTAATATTACTGAAACCAAACAAGTATGGGTACCAAAATCTATTTTTGCCTAATATTGTTGTAGGAAAACTGCTTAAAGAGCTCCTGCAAAAGTCTATGGTGCTTGGATAGTGGATGTTCAAGGCACATGATAGGAGAATACTCATGGTTCAAAAACCAGATAAAAGTATATGGAGGACATGTCACATTTGGTGACAATGCCAAGGGAAAGATTATTGTCCTAGGCCAAATTGGTAACTCTAACTCAGTTTTAATTTCAAAATTACTATTTGTTAATGGTTTAAAATACAATCTACTTAGTATATCACAATTATGTGATGATGGATTTCATGTTAGATTTGAAAATGATTCTTGTAATGTCTTCAATTCATAATATGAATTAGTATTTTCTGCATTAAGAAATGAAAATGTTTATTCTATTAATTTGGATTCTTTAACTTCTTAAAATACTTCATGCTTAAGTGTATTTCATAAAGAATATTTTCTCTGGTATAAGAGACTAGGACACTGTAATGTTCAATCCCTTAGAATGTTATCTAAAAAAGTCCTAGTTAAAGACTTACCCAAACTTGAGTTTCTAAATGACAAAGTGTGTATTCCCTGTCAAAAGGGAAAACAACACAAAGTTTCATTCAAACCAAAGAAAGAAGTGTCAACTTCTCAACCTCTCAAACTAGTTCACATGGATTTGTTTGGACCATCTAGAGTTTCTAGTTTAAATGGGAAGCACTATGTTTATGTTCTTATATATGACTTTTCTAGATATACTTGGACCTTATTTACGACTCACAAAAGTGAAGCCTGCTCTTATTTTTCTAAGTATGCCAAGTCTGTAGAAAATATTATTGGACCTAGAATTAAATCTTTAAGAAGCGGTCATGGCCATGAGTTTGAAAATCAAGAGTTTGAATCCTTTTTCCCACAAAATGGTTATTATCACAATTCTCTGCACCTAGAAAACATAGAAGAATGGAGTTGTAGAGAGGAGAAATAGAACCCTATAAGAGATTTCTAGAACAATGATTAGTGAATATGACTTACCTATTTATTTTTGGCCTGAAGTGGTCAATACAGCGTGATACATAATCAATAGAGTGTTGATCATACCTATTCTTAAGAGGACTCCTTACGAATTATAGAACAATCGAAAACCCAAGGTTATATACTTCAATGTTTTTGGTTAAAAATCTATATTCTTAATACTAATGACAATCTTGAAAAATTTGCATCCAAAAGTGATGAAGGTATCTTTTTGGGAAATTCCATGACTAGTAAAGCCTATAGAGTGTTCAATAAAAGAACTAAATGTGTGGAAGAATATGTTCATGTCAAATTTTATGAAATAGATCCACATGAGACTAAAACCATCCTAGAGAATATGGAGGATGATGTACCAAATTGGAACATCAATTCAAAATCCTAAAATTCTTCTATGAAAGAATCTGTGAAAACTTTCAAATATGAAAATTCCCTATAATCAAGTCACAATAAACCTGAATCCGTTGATGAACCTGAAATCACGAGTCCTTTTTTTTCTAAAACTATTAGAACCCTTAAGAACCATACCTTGGATGCTATTTTTGGAGACTTAGACAAAGGAACTCAAACTAGAGCTTCTCTTAGAAATCAGGTTGAACATCAAGACTTCTTGTCACGACTTGAACCTAAAAACATTAATGATGATATTAATGATAAATTTTGGGTGATGGATATGCAAGAATAACTTAATCATTTTGAAAGGAACAAATTTTGAATTTTTTTTGAAAGACCCAAGGACACATTCACCATAGGCACTAAATGAGTGTTTAGAAATAAGCTAGATGAATCAGGTAACATAGTTATAAAAAAGGCTAGATTAGTTGCACAAGGATATAGTCAAGAAGAAAGAATTGACTATGAGGAGACATTTTCACCAGTAGCTAGACTTGAAGCCATCAGAATCCTGCTTGCCTATGCTGCACATTTGAATTTCAAACTATATCAAATGGATGTTAAGAGTGCATTCCTAAATGGGTATATAGATGAGGATATTTTTGTTGAACAACCCCTAGATTCTCAAACCCTCATTTTCCAAATCATATTTTTAAACTATCAAAATCCTTATATGTTTTAAAGCAAGATCCAAGAGCTTGGTATGACAGATTGAGTACATTTCTTATTTCCAAAAAATTTACAAAAGGAATGGCTGATCATACCCTTTTTATAAAATGAATTTCTAATGATGTTTTAGTTGTTCAAATCTATATAGATGACATTATTTTTGGATATTCAAAGAATTATTTTGGTGTTGATTTTTCTAAAATGATGCAAAACTAATTTCAAATGAGTTTAATGGGTGAACTAAAATTATTTATTGGATTTAAAATCCTTCAAAATAATGATGGAATTGTTTTAACCCAAACTAAATATACTAGATATCTTCTAAATGGTTTTGGATTAGATATCACTAAAAGTAGTGACACTCCCATGATTACCACTTATAAGTTGGATCTTGATGAAGATGGAAAATCTGTTGATCAAACCACTTATAGAGGAATGATTGGAAGTTTACTTTACTTAACTTCTAGTTGTACTGACATTATGTTTAGTGTGTGTATATGTTCTCGTTTTAAAGAAAACCCTAAGGATTCTCATTTAAATGCTTTAAAGATAATTTTCAAATACCTCAAAAATATACCCAATCTAGGATTGTTTTATCCTAAAGGAAAATAATTTGAATTAGTTAGTTATTATGATGCCGACTTAGGCGGCTGTATGTTTAATAGAAAAATAACCTCTAGAACATGTCACCTTTTAGGCAAGTCACTAGTATCATGGTGTAGTAAGAAAAAAAATTCTGTTTCATTATCTACTGCAGAAGATGAATACATAGCTATTGGTAGTTGTTGTGCACAAATTTTGTGGATGAAACATACATTAATAGATTATAGATATCAATTCAGACATGTACCTATAAATTGTGACAACACAAGTGATATTAACATCTCAAAAAATCCTGTTTCACATTCTAGGACAAAGCACATTGATTTAAGACATCACTTTTTGAGATATCATTATCAAAAAGGTGATATTACTTTGGAATTCATTGGTACTGAATATCAAATTGATGATATATTCACCAAACCATTAAATTATGAGAGAATAAACTACATCATACATGAACTAGTCATGAAAAATTTCAAATAGATATCTTACATGTTACTGTTTCAGGTCTTATTGTTCGATATCTTACTGAGATATACTTTTCTCTCTCTTGATTACGGTTTCTCAGTTACTGTCTCTCATTTTGACTATCTCACCATAAATTTTTATGTTTATGGTCTCACAATTAGTATTTTGTACTTACTATCTGACGTTTACTGTCTCGCCGTAACACACACTGAGAAGTTCATTCACGGTCACACCGTGAAGCTCGTTTACTCTCTCACTGTAATAACCAGTCACAGTCTCATTATAAAAATTCTTTATGTTTTTCTTTAAACCTGTATCGTGGTAATTATCATTTTCACATTTTTTATTTTCCCACATTTTTATTTTTCCGACGTTTGGTATTCCTAAATGATAAAACAAAGAAAGTATCACTAGATTCTTCACTCGAGGTTTCTTCTACTTACTCATTTCAAACACTTCTTCATCCCTGCAACCCTTCTCTCACTCGAACCTTCAGTGACTGCCAAGAATGAAATGTCTGTCATCATCGACACCAGATAAATGCAGCTCAAAGAAGAAGAATATTGCACCTAAGATGACACTAGAAGGAGTTTTAAATCTGAATCTGGTAAACTGTGTTGTTGTACCTGAGAAAGAGATTTTCCCCAAATGGATCCTGTCTAGTAAGTCTCTTGTATTGAAAGTGTTAGAACAGTAAGGCTGGTTAGAGTGGTTCTATAAGGAAGATAGACCCATCTACCCTAGGTTAGTGGCTCAGTTTTATCAGTATGTATAGTTCTTATTCGATTCTTGTGATAGTTATGTCATAAGAAGCTGGGTAAATGGCCAGAGATTCTCATTCTCTTTGAGGTTATGGATTTCATGCCTTAGGATACCTCATGAAGGCATCTGTGAGGATTATTAGAGAGGACCTCCACCTTCAACTGAATTTTTTGATTTAGAAGATGCCTTGAAAACCTTTACTAGAAATGGAACACAAAGGAGATCCATTGCTACTGAACTCAATGGAGAATCAAGGCTTCTGTCCAAGTTTATACAAAATTTGGTTAGTCCGAGAAAAGGTAATTTTACTGTTATAAAATATCAATATGTGTTTCTGATTAACCTTATGAAAAATTGGCATAAGATCAACCTGTGCAAGGAAATCATACACCATATGTGTGAGTTGATCAAAGTCACATCCAAGTCAAATTCTCTATTTTACTCTCGGCTAATCTCAGCCATGATTCTTGCCAAAGGTATGGTTGGACCTAATGAGGAAGTAATTAAGGACTGTGAGTACTGTCTCTCAAAAGCCACTATCAAAAGAATGAAGATAAACTAAAATCCTTGAAAAAAGGAATGGTGGAAGACAATGATATATTTTATGAGAAATTCAATCCTGTGGATTATACCTCAAGACCCAAGGAAATTTCTCATCCTGGTTTGGAACCAGATGAAATTGTTGAGTATCCTGAAGAAGAGGAAGAAGAGGCTGTAGTGCCACCTAGGGAAGCTATTATTATTGAGCAAGGCAAGATAACTGATCCTCATGAAGTTCTTTAAGAAGTCACTACTTCTAAAGAGGCTGTTAAACTGGAAATTCAACCCGAGGCTGAAATAAAATTAGTTGTCAAAGAATCTAAAAATCATTCCATGGAAGAGACTATAGTGGGAGATCCACCTGTTTTGTAAGAGGTTAATCTTGAGGAACTCCATGTGGAACAATATGTTCCTGAAATCATACCTACAACTGAAGAACGGATGGAGCTTGCTTTTCAGCTGGCTAGACAAGAAATGAGTGAGGAACTTAGAACTGAGTCTGTGGAATTAGACCAAGATCCTAAGCCTCTCAGTCCTGAGAAGGAGGCACCTGTTAAGGGGGATCAAACCCAAAATATTGTGTCTGTTGAAGCCTCACATCCAACTGAGTCAAGTCCTGTAGACACTCAGTATAAATTTCACTGTATCTATGATGTGGATGACTCTTAGTAGGTTACAACAACCAGACTTGATCTTTACTCTCTATTTCAGTTAAAATCAGTCTCCAATATTGCACCTGAGAAGGAACCTGAGCCTGTACCAGTCCCTACTCCTGAAACCTTATCTGAGCAGGCATCTTTTGTGAGTAAGGATGATCTGAAGGAATTTGGTGCTACCCTCTTATCTAGAGTAGAGAAACTCAGGAATACCCAAACTTGTCCTATGAAAAATTTAAGTGAGATAGATGCCTCACTATTATTGGAGAAAATTATTTGTCAAATAAAACCTAGGATTCTTCATGAGATTCAAGAAGTAAGAGTTGAAAATAATAGACTCATTAATGAAGTGAAGACCCTAAAAATTATGGTAGAAGACATGCTGAGAGAGCTGCAATCGAGATCTGAGCCTGTTGCTCTGTAGAACCTTTTGCTCCTCAAATACCAAAGGTTGGTGTGTCTCATATTGAACCTTATCTAGCTTCATTAGATTAAAATATTGCTGAAGGGAACAAAAAAATTGTGAAGGAAATGAAGGAGCTTGTTTCCAATCTTAATAAACTCACTGATGAGTATACATGGTGTCTTCAAAAGGTTCTAAATCGACTAAAATCTCTGACCACGACTGTCAAAGCATCTAGTCAATCCTCTAAACCCTCCTTGGACAGTGACCTTATCAGAACTGTAGTCAAATAAGAGATTTAAAATGTACTCAGTGGTTTCAATATGATTTCTTTTTTTGAAGTGGTCAAGAACAGTGACAGAGTTATCTACGTAGCACAAATCCACTCCAAAATTGGTAATGATGCTCAAAAAGAGATTTCCCAGAAAGTGGACTTCTACTTCAAAAGAATCTTCTACAAGAACGATATGACAAACCATTACAAGTATCTTGCAGAAAATATGCAGATTCCACCTGTGACTCAAGCTTTCAAGACCCAAGTCCAAAAACTCCCAGAGTTTACTCAATTGCTGGAAAAGTTTATAGAGAACAAGGATGATTTTGAACAAGCCATGTAGTATGATGGATAGATCATTACATATTTCATAAAACTCTTGAGACCCTATCTTCATATCTAGAGTACATCCATTGTTTCTCCAGTGGCTGCACCTCTCAGACCTGGGCTGCCTACCTTCACCTCTACCCTAGCCTCAACCACCATGTCTGTCGGCAAAGCACTAAGTTAGATCCGACCTGTGATTCTTGATCAACAACTGACTAGATATTCTATTGCTTCTACCTTGGCTCCCTCAGTATTTGAAGGTCTTCCTTTACCCTATTTATCAACCACCTCTTCTTCCACTGCTGCTAAAGGCAAAGAGAAGGCCAACCCCTGAAGAAGAACAGTGATTACTTCTTTTTGATAGGCATGCTTTTGCTTTTGTATTGCTCTTTTGTTTTGTACTGAACCTTATTTACTCTTAATGGAATGTGAATTTTTGGCTTCTCTTACTCCATCTTTTTTATAATCACAAAAGGGGGAGAAATTTCTATATGTTAGCCATATACACTTTAACTTTAAATGATTTGTGATCATCAAAATGATGGATATTGTTGGAATCCTCTTGTATTAGTCATGTTTTAATGATTACAAATCTTATTCAACCTAGTTAAATCTTATAAATTATGTCCAATCATGTGTATTTATGTTTAATGTTTTCTCATGCTTTAAGAAGATCCATGCATGACCTTAATTTCTCTACATTAAGTTTACTTACTTTATACTATCTTTGATCTACTCTCATAATAACTTATTTGACAAATGCTTAAGCCTAATCCATTATATTATCATCATTACTTAAGTCTGAACACAATTACTTTGAAAAGTCTAAGACACCCTGAGTCTGCCACTGGCTATGTCTTTCTGGAACCGTGAGGTAGACATTGTAAAGCAGACACTGTGAAGCAAGACACTGTGAAGCAAGACACCCTGAAGTAGAAACCGTGAACAAGACACCATGAAGCAAGACACTGTGAAGCAAGACACCATGAACAAGACTCCGTGACCGTGAGACACCGTAAAGCAGACACCATAAATCAAGACACCATGACACTCAGACAACGTGATCAATCTAGACACTGCGTGAAGGAGACACCATTTCCATGACTTACTATGGAACTGTTTCTTAAACTATTTTTTCGTCTTTCAATTTAATTTTTAACGGTCATATTTGATGATTTTAATGCATTGAAATAATTAATTTTTCTTTGTAGACATATCATCGTACAATACGAGGTACAAGGTGCAGAATACATGCAACCTGTCGGCTCCAACACAAGCATTTTCCAAGATAAAAGTGAAGTGTGACCAAGAATCATAGAGCGCGAAACAAAAACAAAAATCAAGGCTATGAGCATGATAACAAAGAAGATAATTAGAGAAAGTTTAAAAAGAAAGGCTCGCTGCATGCAACTCGACACTGCTGAAGAACACACGAAGCATATTTAAAGCTAAGAGAACATCTTCACTCTGTTGAACCTTACAAAGAACACAAGAAGAATCACGACACTCTGTTTTATATACAAGGACTCGAACTCTGCATCTGCTTCATCTCATAAGTCCAAAGATTCGAAGAAAAAAACTCAAAGCATCTCTAAACCCATCTCTATATTTCTGCTCTGTTGTGTATCTTTTTATTACCTTTCGAGCAGAGTGTGTACCTATAGAACAATACACTCTGTCTTCTGCTTTAAACTGAAGGATATAAGATATCCTTACTCAGCCTTTCTCTTACTCTTGTTTATACCCACTGAAAAGTGTGGAAGAGATCCCTGTGTGGCATGGTATTTTCTCCCCATGAAAACTATGGAAGAGGTCCCTGTGTGATTTGGACAGTCTGAGTACTGTTTCTAACCCTGATCCAGGGTGTCGATCAAAGTTTATTTATACAAACTACTTAGTGGCAGGTGATCACCAAGTGGAGTGGATTAGGTCTTGGATTGAGACTGAACAACTTGTTTCATATCCACTGTTCCTCTTAAATTAGTCTTCTCTATTTTATTACTTTACTATATAATTCAGAAATCTCTAATTTCACTTTGATAGTTAGTCTTGGAAAGAAGTTATAACTGGCTTGTCTTAGTAGAATAACTTCAAAAGTAATATTAATAACACAAATTAAGATTACTGAGAATTAATCAATCTTCTAAGAAGTTATATAAATAGTCAAACTCTTATAATAGTATAACCTTGATTAACTGGGTTGTATTTAATCTTTGGGGAAACCTTTTTAGAAATACTTTTTAATTTTTTTTATAGTTAATCAATTCACCCCTCCCCTCTTGAGTAATATAATATGACCAACAATGATTTATTATAAGTTGTATATATATTTTTTTGTAAAGGATAATGAATTTGGTCACTCTGATGGCCAGATCAAGATGTGGATTAAGGTTCATAGAAATCATGAAAACAATTTTTTTAATGAACCGACTAGATACATTAGAGTGTATAGTTTTCATTGCTATTAAATGTTATTTAATTTCTATAAAAACTATTAATGAAAAATAAATTATCACAAAAAACATTCCTTAAAAACAATTAAATGGGGCTGCCTACATTGATTCAACAATTCCAATTTTCTTTGCTGGGGTTCTTTAAACCATCTAGCCTGCCCTATTTAGTAGAGTTTGTTGTTATAATTTATTTTTCATTATTTTGTTTTTATAGTATTGAAATAACATTAAAAATAAATCAAAAAAATTATGAATTGGATAATGTTATGAATTTCAGATAATTTAAAAAATTACTATTAATATTGTAGTATTAACAGTTTAAAATTTAATAATCCTAGGATGAGATCCCTTTAGAATTATCTTTGGTATTCTAGAATGATGCAGTTGTAATTGTTTTATGGAATGATTATCTCATGTGTGTATGGGGGTGGGTTCTAGGCCTACTCTCTAAACTATATTTGGTAGGTTATCATTATCATTAACTGTTACACCCATCATGGATTTGAGAAGTATTGTTGATCGAGAAACATAAATAGAAATTTAAATGTTAAATGAAAAATTATAATAACATGAATATTATAGGAAAACATAGGATCAATGATGGTGGATAATGGAAAATGATTTAGTGTATGTATTTCAGAGGACAATGGGTCCGTTCCCCTTGGACAATTCTAGTATTATAGATCATTTTTCTGAGGTAAAATTTAAACTCTAAAACATTCACACATTTTCAAAGAAAACATAAAAAAACCATGAAGAAAAGTCAAATGAAACTTATATATTGAAATAAAAAACTTTGAGTCATACTTACCACATCATGTATTATATTTACATTCAACCAATTCTGATATATCAAATATGAATTATGGATCATTTTCTAAAGTTTGAAAATAATATGATCTCGTTTGTTTGGTTTTGACTATGTGAAATGGATTTTAAAGTATTAAACTTATATTGAAAACATGAACTTTGATTTAAACCACCCCCTTCTTGTGTCTGATTGATGTGCGGTCAATTACTACACATCAAAAATGGATTGTGGATCTTTTTTTATAAATATTGAAAACAATTCAAGATCATTTTCTATGATTTGAAAATGTGAAAAAGTTTAAAACTGAATGAAACTATTATATTGAAAACACAAACTTCATGTATACCTACCACATCATGTGTAAAATTGAAATTATTTCAATACCTATATGTAAAAAATAAATTATGGACCATTTTCAAAAAGTTTATTTTTTTTACCATATTCTATTATCTTTGGATATGTGATTTTCAATTTAAAGTAAAAAACGACACTTTTATATTGAAAAAACATAATTCAATTCATATCGAACAGTTCTTGTGTTTTATGAATTTGAAATCAGAGAAAAACGACCAAAAATATATTTGTGAAATTTAGTAAATGAAAACCTGTCATTCTGAGTTACATTTTTCGTAGGATTCCCACAAACACATTTTCAGGAGTTTAAAGCACTAAAAATGCATTTAATTGTCAAGTCCATATAAAAATACATCAAATTGATGTGAAATCATGGGAATAGAACTGTTGAATTATTTTTGACATGTACATATAGACAAAAAAACCATTCGACATGTGGTGTTCTCTGAATGACTCAATTAACAATATTTGAAGAAGATAAAATATTTAAAAATGAATTTCATGGGGTAAAAAGTAATGAAACAATGATGGATTTCTATTAAATAACATGAAAATGAACATATATATATTTTTGAAATATACGAACAAATGATAAATCATTCTGATTAATGATCTTCTCGGGATTTTTGTATGTCATGAACCATCCTAGATACACTGGTATCTTGATAACCAGGCCAATTTTGACATATCTTGAAGGATGTTCCTGACAACCATGGGTTTCCAACTAGAACTTGGCATAAAAAAAATATGAAATTAGGATTAAAGTTTTCCATAAACACAATGGAGGTAAGATAAAAGATCAGTATTTATACAAGGAAAACTCCACTGGAAGAACTATACAAACGTCAAATTGGCATAAAAATCCCAAAGTGAAACCACATAGTACCAAAAAATAGAACAATAACCCAAGTCCTAATGAAAAAAACTCTCCAATCCCAAGGATCATCAACAACCACCCCCTCCAAGTGGCACCTTACCCTTACTCGAACCTGGAAGGAGATAATCGCAAAACACCCAAAGACACAAGTTGTGTGTGAGATAAAATCCTAATAGGGTCTCACCAAGGATTCTATAATAAGATACCAATTTTTAATTAACCACATAATGTTTCCAATTTTAAATAAATAGGAATAACAGTTCAAATTCATATTCAAATCAATTATTGATTTACATTTCAAATGATGAAAGTACTTTAAAAAAATGGCTTAATAAAATTTTAATATAAAACTATTTATATAAATTCAGAAGGCATGTGTAAAACAATTTACAAAAAATGGAATATATTTCAAAATAAATTCAATAATATACATGGTAATATACCAAAATGTATGATAGTTTAGGCTATGGGACTCCCTCACACTCAAATAGTTATCATATAAATATGTGTACACACGTTCTTCAGACAGTTGTCAAAGTGGACTCATCAACATCCCATTATTGACTTAACATGTTGCATATGTATTATTACTGTTTTAAATCATCAATAGAGTGTTATATAGAATAACTTACTAACTGACTAACTATCTAGGCTTGCATGTTCTCTAATAACAAAAATTGATGTGAAATTTATTTTAAAACTATTCAAAATAAAATTCATACCATTCCTCCATTTCAAATATTCCAATTTCCTTTTAAAAACCGACACATAGGTTTTTAATCAAATAATACCTTTTCCAATATAAAACCAATGGGTTTCTATCAAAACCATTATTAATCCATTTTTCTCAAATTATAATTTTAAATAAATTTCATCAAATCAATTTCACAATTTAAGTTCAATAATTTAAATGCCTCAATTTTCCATGAATTTAAAACACACACCCAAATTCATTGGAATAGGTGGGTTTTCCTAATTTCATACCAAATTAAATCCAAATCCCCAATTCAATGGAATTGGGTTTTCATTAAACCAATTGAAATAAAATTTAAGTTTAAATGAAGAAATTGAATTTAAATCAATCCATTTAGGGTTAATCAACACTGGCCATCAAAATGGAACCACCTACCCCAGGATCACATGAAATCGAAACACAAATCCCCAGTCAGGGAACTCCAATAAAGAATATAAAAAACAAGGATCTAAGAATAAAACCTATATTCAAGATAAAAAATGGTGGGGATTAGATCCTCTAACAAAACATAGATCTATAAAAACCCTAGGGAGAAAAGGGGAGAGAGTTGGAGAAAGATACAATGAAGAGAAAACCTACTGGGGAGAGTTTGAATGTGATTATCCTAGATTTTATTCCCCTCTATAGGGGTTTAGAGGGGCCAAAATTTCATATTGAGAGCTCAAAAGGAAGAAGAAAATTTAAGGGTGTCTTATAGGCCCTTCAGGCATTGAAATAGAGGGTTTTTGGGATTAAAATATCCCATACACACAATTTCATGGGAAGAGCCGCATGATTAGACAAACCATGCACCCTAACTACGATCACCTTTTTCCCAGGTGCACTCTTTATACTAGGTAGGGGAATAGTTTATCAAACCATGCACTATCCATGAAACCCCCACTATTTGGGTTTTTACAGTTTCCACTAAGAGAGCTCACAGTGTGGGAAAACCATGCCACAACTGTGCATAGACCTAAAACATTCATTTTTTTATAAAATTTAAAGTGAAGCTTTCTTAAATTAAACTCAAACAAAGAATGATCAAAAGAGGGGTTTAGGAATACATGGAAATAGTAAAACGATGTTATAAACTCTACACCATAGACACTTTCTATCACTAGAAAGGCTGTTTAGAAGCTTCTATGACAGAAATATGAGTCCATGAATCTATTATCAGTGACTCACTCTCCTAAGTATCATGAGAATCAAAACTATTATACTATAGCAATTGAACCAAAGGTATCATCCTACCACTAAGTAAATTGGTTTGGGGATCAATAATCCTAACTACATACCCAGTCACAGATATATCAGGTTCAATATCAAGATCACTTCAGCTCAGAACATGAGATGAATCAGATATATACTTCCATAGATATGATACATGAAACATATTATGTATCGAAATCAGCTACGGTGGAAGTGATAAATTTTAAGCTACATTCCCCACCTACTCAATAACCTCAAAAGGTCCCACAAAATTTGGAGAATGTCTCCCGTACCTCCCAAGCCATCAATGTCTCAAGTGAGGTGAAACTTTCAAGAACACCTGATCACCAAGTGAGAAATCCAATAGTCTTCCATGATGATCATCATAAGACTTATAGAGGCTCTGTTACATCAACATTATCTAATGAATCAAATGAATTTTTATTTCTTATATTAAAACAATATTAGTCCAACCTATAGGTTCTGGGGGTAGTGGAAGTGCGTCGGTGGGTGCACCCAACTTTATGTTATGTTAACAACAATCAATCTGAGATCCATCACAGTAATAAAATGCCGGATCTTCAGAATAGAATGAAGAAATATGGAAAAGAAGGGAATCACAAAACCATAGTGAAGACCATCATATGTTTTTTATAATTAATTTAATTAAAAGAATAGAAATACCTTGATGAAATTCTCTCTCTGTTGATGTTTCTAGTCCTGATCTGATGTGATCCGTCATTGCGTCGTAGAATCCAAGTGTAGGATTACTCTAGCTATGATCCAAAATTTTTCCACATATCTCTGGATGTCGCTGAAGGGATCTTTGGGTGATATTAAGGAAGAGCCTTTGATTGTGATGTCTTCCCTCGATCCCCTTGAGAGCCTCTTGAAAAGCGCTCTCCTTGATCTGGCAAAGGAGGATCTCTATCGTAGCTTGAGAGCGTTCTTGAAAGAAAAATAATTTTTTCTTGGCTTGAGAGCTTTCTCTAGATATGTTGTGCACAAACCCAAAAACGGCTAGGATAATGAGAATTATATAATTGGGATTTTAATTAATTAGAATAATAAAATGAATTAATTACCCAAAATCATTTATTCATTTCATTTAATTCTTAGTAAGACCCCATGTCTAATAATAACAGTAGACTATTATTATTAGTTGACATGCACCCAGACGATTACACTTAATATTATTTAATTAAATAAATAATATTATTTCTCACAAATCCCTAAAAAAATTACATGACATGTATATTAATATACACAACGTGTACTTTTGTTTTTCCATTTTCATTATTTCCTCCACCACATTTTTAGACCTTTAATAATGGCTATTTATTTCTCAAATAAATATCACTGAATTACTCGCTGATAAATATATTATTTCTCCTATAATATATTCTCTCAAATAACTAGTGTTGAAATAAATGTGTTCAGGAATCCTTGAATAATTATTAAACCACAATTGGGAATAATATTTATTCAACTCGTTAAATTAATATTTAACTGAGATACTTGGACACACTTAGTGTGTGACCCTCTAGGTCTATTTCATAGTGGAATTAGATGGAGCCTGTTTAAAGTCCAAGGTTATCATCTAGAAACACGCCAATGAAACCATATAGAAAGAAGTTAACCCTGCAAAGACGTGTCACCTCCAATGAATGCTTATCGTGTAATGTAATCCCTTTATCTTGATATCTCGAATCAAGTGGGCTGCATGCTAGTTCCATCAACCCATGTGCTCGATTATTATTTCTTTGACATTCTGGAATTGAACTTGACGATTCCTTACCATGACCATGTATTTATTTAGGATATATCAATTCCATCAAAGGGCCTAAGATATATACTTCTTTTATGGAATAGAAGGGACAAATCTTTTCTCACATTATCTATTAATACAGTATTACTCAAGACTCACCCAACATATCCTACCTCATTGTGAATAGTGTGTCATCCCAATTTTCATCTTTACATCTAACTTCTTGAGTTTTAATACCCATTAATAATAATATTAAATACTAAGGACCAATACACATTTCCACAGATAGGAACATCAAATGACACTATGAAATGTGGATTTTCTACCGGCAGGTCTCGTTCTCATAATATCATCCTAGATATTACCAAGGGCACACCCCATGAGAAGATGACTAAATGTTTTATGAGTCCTCACCCCTAATGGCCAGTATTATTTGTGTCCCTTAAATAACCTCGTCCGGCCATAGAACATATATATTAAATAATAGTGTTATGAAACTTCCATGTTCTCATCATTGCAGGGATCCGCTATGAACCTTTAATGAAACAACTATCGTTAGGACATTATCACATGAATTGTCAAGAAGAAGAACAATCAAGATGTGACAAGGTATTTATTAATGAATAAAGTACAAATTAGTTGGTTCTAGGACACCAAATCCAACAAACTCCCACTTGGACAAGATCTAACTGCTAACAACCTTTAACCTGCTATCTCTCACATGATATTCAAGATTCTACTGAGATAGGACTTTAGTCATGGTGTCTTCTAGGTTCTCTTCCATAGACACTCTAATCACTACAACTTCACCCCTTTGATAAAAATCCATCAAGAGGTGATACTTTTGGAGAATATTCTTTGTCCGTTGATGTGACCTTGGTTATTTTTCAAGATCCACCACTGTAGTAGTTTCACAATACAATGTGATATAATCTTTACTGCTAGGCACCACATCAAGCTCTTGGATAAAGTTCTAAATCCAACCGACTTCCTTGGCTGCATCAAAAGCTTATATATAGTCAGACTCTGCTGTATAATTGATGACTACTAGCTACTTTGAACTATTATAACTCACAACTCCTCTGTTGAGACAGAAAACATATCCTGATTGCGACTTCAGATCATTCTGATCTGTCTGAAAATCAGCATCAACATACCCTCTGATGACAAGCTCCTCATCTCCTCCATACACCTGGAACATATCATTAGTTCTTCTAAGATACTTAAGGATAGTATTAATAGTAGTCCAATGTTGTTCTCTTAGATATTCTTGATATCTTCCTACCATGATTAGTGTATAGGAAAAATGAAGCGTGGTACATAACATGGCATACATGATGGATCCTATAGCCGAAGAATATGGGATGTTACTCATCCTATCTTTATCTTGTTGTGTTTGAGGACACATTCACTTAGAAAGATATTGGCCATGTGACACTGGAACCAATACCTTCTTTGATTATTTCATAGAAAATCTATTTAGTATCTGGTCAATGTATGCACCCTTACTTAGTCTAAGAATCCTCATGGATCTATCACGAATGATCTTGATCCCTAGAATGTAGGCTGATTCACCTAATTCCTTCATGGAGAAACACTTGTTCAACCAGTCCTTAACTGATTATAAGACTGGTAAATCGTTTCTAAGAAGTAAAATTTCATCAACAGATACATCTAGGATAAAGACCACATTTCCCATTAAACTACTTATAAACACATGGCTCACATTCATTCTTAATGAAACCAAATTCTTTTATGGCTTAATAAAATCAAATGTTCCATGACCTGGATGCTTTCTTTAATCTATAAATGGATTTCTGCAAGCCACCATCCTTGCTTTATAGGTTCTAACTTGACCTTCTATATCCAATTTTCTCTTGAATACCCATTTGCATCCAGCAAACTTTACATCAATTGGCTTATCGACCAGAACCCATACTTGGTTCTAATAAATGGAATCCATATCAGAATTCATAGCTTCTAGCCATGTTGCATCTTCTGAACTTTCTACTGCTTCCTTGTATGAGAGAGGTTCATCATTGTCCAATAATAATGATTCACCATCCTCGGTGACTATGAAACCAAATCTCTATGGTTCCCTTACCTCTCTTGAGTTCCTATGCAGTAATTGTGTTTCTGGAACCTCTTCAACATGGGCCTATTGAACTTATTCTTGTACCTACTTCTATGTATCTTGAGCATCAACTTCATTGAATTCAATCTTGGTCCCACTATCCTTTTTGAGTATGTTCTCACTCCCAAGATAGATGGATTGTCTAGAGACATTAAATTTCTTATCTAAAGGGTTATATAGTTAATATCCTTTCTTTTACTTGGGATATCTTATAAAGATACACCTCATGACCTGGGGTGCTAGTTTGTTTCCTGAAAAGGCCTTAACAAATGTCTCGCATCCCCATACATGTGTGTGCAACAAAATGGGTTACATTCCATTCCATAACTCAGAGGGAATTCCAATTGTTGGCTTATTTGGTACTCGTTTTAATGTGTATGATGTAGTTTGTAATGCATATCTCCAAAAGGACAATGGAAGTTCTACATGACTCATCATTGACCTCACCATGTCCAACAAGGTGCGGTTCCTCCTTTCACCAACACCATTCCACTGTGGTGTATAGGGAGGAGTGAGTTGAGATTGAATACCAAACTCCCATAGAATATCAATGAACTCTTATTTCAGATATTCTTCACCTCGATCTGATTGAAGTTTCTTTATCTTCTTACGAAGATGGATCTCTACTTCATTCTTGAATTCCTTAAATTTCTCTAAGGAATCTGACTTATACCTTATTAAGTATAAATATCCATATCTACTAAAATAATTAGTAAAAGTATTGAAGTAAGAATATCCACCTCAAGATTCTACTGGAAATAGTCCACACACCTTAGTGTGCACCAATTCTAGAAGCTACGTGGGCCTTTCACCCTATCCACCAAAAGACAGCTTGGTCATTTTTCCTTGTAAATAAGCGTGACATATATCAAGTGGTTTTAGCTCAGTAGATTCTAAATAACCATCTTGGAAGATATTTTTCAAGCACTTCTCATTTACATGTACGAGATGGTGATTCCACAACCGGGTGATGTATGAGTCATGTGAGTTTGTTACGTTATCGATTGCCAACACTTGGTTTTAGTAAATTAATACATACAAACCATTATCTAAATGTTCCATACCATAACATATGTTGTTCTTATAAAAGAGACAACCCTTATTTCAAAACATGAAAATAAATCCATCCATATCCAAACATGATACAAAAATTATGTTTTCGGTAACACTAGGAACATAATAACAGTTATGTAAAACCAAAAGCATCCCAATTGGAAATGAGTGATGGTAATCTCTAATGGATAATGCTGCCAACCTTGCACCACTAGAATCTCGAATATCCACCTCTCCTCTAGAAATCATTCAAAATATACTTAGTTTTTGCATTTGAATATAGATTTGAGCCCCACAAGATGTATTTAATACCCAATGTGTTGAAATGTAAAAATTACACTTGATAATGAACACACCTTTTGTGTCTCTATGATCCTGGGTGCAGTTCCACTTCTAGTGTCCTGGATTTCCACATGAAAAACATACTACCTCCCGTTCCTTACCCTGCATCTGGATCTTCCCCTTCTTGGAGGGACAATGCTCAGCGGCTTCAAACCATTTATGAATCCCTGGCCCCTTTTCCTTGTCCTTCATTTTCTTATTCAACATAAGGATTGTGGGTTTTTCATGCCTCATGTCCTTATCTACCTAGTGAATTAAGGTCAAATGTTCCGATATATTTTTCTCATTTTTTCTCTTGTTGTAGTTGACAATAAAGCTAGAGAAGGTCTTGGGAAGTAATGATAGGATGATATCTGCATGCAAATAATTTGGAAACTTAATCCCTAAGATATCAAGGCGTTCAATGTAGCCAATAATATTGACTATATGAGGCCCATATGGCATATAATATCCAAGATTAGTTGTAAACAAAGCGTTGGAGATCTCAAATCTCTCCTATATTGCCTTCTCTTGATATAGATCTTTAAAGTGAGACATCATGCTATACGCGTCCATGTTTTCATGTTGCCTCAAGAGCTCATTAGACATGATCGATAGAATGAAACATTGGACATCTTTGGTATCATCTATATTTTTCATAAATATATAAAATTCCTCATCATTGGCCTCTTTTCTAGGAACAATTTTAATTGGATTCTCCTACACGTACAATTATCTCTCGTGGCAAAGGATGACACGTAAACGCCTCTACCATTCCTGGAAATTGGTTTCGGTGAAAAGGTTTTAATTCTCGATTATGGTTCATAATGACATGTTTGAATTCATTTTTCTTGTCGTTTCTACAAATTAAGATGATCTAAGGTTTAGTACTTTATCATGATAAAACAGAGAAATAAATAATTTAATACTTATTAGTCTCCCACTATTTTATCAAAATCCATTAGCCCTCACCATTGACATTGGAATATTTTGTTGCCTAAATATTCTAGTGGAATGAATCCATATTTCCCTTCGTATTACCCCAACTTGGGTTCATCAAGAAACTTGAAGGGTTTTAGGTAGACATTCTAAATGTGAACTGCATTAACTTGTTGCTCCTTGTTCAGCTGAGTGATTCCCCAATCCTAAAATCCTTTTATTTTGGATTTCCTGAACCTTTGAATTTTGGTCACTCCAAGTCCTACTGTGGTAGTAAACCCTTGATGTGAACCAAGTCATTTAAACCCAAAACCTTTAATTAGAATTCCCCGATAATTGAAAGTAACCCAACTGGGGTTGGTCGAGGACTTTGAACTATAGTTTGATTCTAACCAAATTATGGAACGCTATAATGAATTAATATTGTATTATAGGGACTTTACCCTTATATGTAAATTTTCATTTTATTATCTTTGATTACATTATTTTTAATATTAAGTGGGATATACTTAAGTGATTAACCATGTCTAAGATAATATTTACGTATAAGCCAATCTTATTTTTATTCCATCTTGCATGTTTGTTTAATTCATTAATTCTGTGATCATGACAACACAACCACAATAAATAAAACATGAAACTGATATAAGTAAAATAAATGGTATGATCATGAATTTTTTCTATAGGTTAGTTTATCTGGTGGTTGATAAACTAACCCAAAACGTAGGGGAGAAATAACTTGAACCTTTTGGGTTCGTGTTTACAGCTTTCCACCTGTCCACCTTTGTATCTCCTTGAATTAGTTTCACCTTAGATCCTAACATGATTTTCCTCCACTACATTGGGATCTCCATCCATTAAATATACTTTTATCTCACTCATGGATGAGGGGTAAATCGGTGTTTTACATAAAAGATACCTTGGGCACACTGGACCTACATGTTAATGAGAAGAAGTCCCACAAGCCAACAAATTTAATTTAAATATATAAATTAAAAGAAACCATTCACATACAAAGGTCTTGGTCCAGATCATGATCATACATACATGCAAAAATATTTACGGATAAATAAAACTTGCATTCAATTATTTAATAATTCTTATTTAAGATAAATCACACTCGAATCAATTAATTATATTTAATTAATCAATCCTTTTATCTTAAACCCTTTATTTGAATTTCCATGAGATTTTCATCCATCATAATTTTGAACAAATAAATTCATTTAGAGTTATCTTTTCACATAACTTGTATCTTGGAGGAAACCCAGTGAATTCTCATCCATAACTACCCAATGAGTAGAAATTAACAATACACATATGTTAAATTAAACATATATATATAAAACACCTATCACATGTTGTGCCTCATCTTTACACCCGCACTATGGTAAAATTATCAAGGGTCTGGGTAATATGATAGTAAATTTTAATAAATCTACATAATTTGGATGAGTACATGATGTGTAGTTCTGACTACACAGTGTGTACTTTTGTTTACCATTCATTCGAAGTACACGCCTGAGGACATGGCGTGTAGATGTAATTCAAAAATCTTCAGAGCACTTGACGTGTTCATTGGGACACACACCCTGTAGTATCCGTGTTACATGGTTCCCAACTGAGTAAGCCGTGTATGGCGTACATAGTCTAACCCTAACCTAAAGAGACTACACGCCATGTTCGGTGGGCCACACAACGTGTAATACGGAAACTGTGTGCCACCTATTCATGGTCAACACATGGAGTCTTAAAGTCTTAGATAGAATCCAATGACATGACCTGGTTTGGCAGACTGTCCTAGTGCATTGAACCTATACTATACGGTGTGTACTGTCGAATACACACTGTGTGTTCTTGTGTTGTACGACCATGAATCTTTGGCACCTCCGGATGGTACCCACTATTTTATTTTAATCAAAATTAAAAAAAAAATCATTTTTGTAAGGTGAACGAGAAACAAAAGTGGAGGAATAGATCTCGAGATTCAGATTTATAGAATGATTAATATGAATTGAAACAACAAAATTATTAAATGCGTAAACCACCAACAAAAAATTAAATAATTATAATCAATGATATAACCTCTCTGATACCACTTGTAGGTTCTAGGTGTAGTGGAAGTGCATTGTTGGGTGTACCCAACTTTAATTTTTCTATTAACAAAGATCAATCTGAGATCCATCACGATAATAAAATGTAGGATCTTCAGAATAGAATAGAGAATGAAGGAAATTAAGGGAGTCCCAGAACCTTAGAGAGGATCATAATATGTTGGTTATAATTAATTTAATTAAAAGACAAGAATTACCTTGATGGAATTCTCTCTCCATTTATGTTTCCTGTCACGATCTGATGTGATCCATCATTGCGTCATAGAATCCAAGTGTAGGATTCCTCTAGTGGTGATCCACACGTGCTCTACATATCTCTAGACTTTGACGAAGGGATCTTTGGGTTCTAGTGCGTAATAGCCTTCGCTTGCGATGTCCGCCTTCGATCGTCTTGAGAGCTGTTTGTAAAGAGATCTCCTTAATCTAGTAGAGGAGTATCTATCTTGTAGCTTGAGAGAATTCTTGAAAGAAAAGAATTCTCTCATGGATTGAGAGATTTCTCTAGATCCATTATGAACAACCCCAAAAATTTCTAGGCTAATGAGAATTAAATAATTAGGATTTTAATTACTTATAATAATAAAATAAATTAATTACCCCGAATAATTTATTCATTTCATTTAATTGTTAGTAAGACCCCATGTATAATAATAATAGTTGACAGTTATTATTACTTGACATGTGCCCATCAGATTAAATCTAATAATATTTAATTAAATAAATAATATTATCTCTCACAAATCCCTAGAAAAATTACATGGTGTGTATATTAATATACACAACGTGTACTTTTGTTTTTCCATTTTCTTTATTTTCTCCGCCACATTTATTAGGCCTTGAATAATGGATATTTATTTCTCAAATAAATATTAATGCATTAATCAATAATAAATATATTATTTTGCCTAAAATATATTCTCTCGAATAAATAGTGTCGAAAGAAATGTGATCAGGCATCCTTGAATAATTATTAAACCACAATCAGGAATAATCTTTATTTAACTTGTTAAATTAATATTTAACTGAGATACTTGGACACACTTAGTGTGTGACTCTCTAGGCCTATTTCTCAGTGGCATTAGGCAGAGCCTATCTAAAGTCCAAGGTTATCATCTAGAAACATGCCAATCACCCATAGAGAAAGAAGTTAATGCTACAATGACATGTCACCTCCTATAAACACTTACTGTGTAATGTAGTCCCTTTGTCTCGATATCTCAAATCAAGCGGGTTTCATGCTAGTACCATCAACCCATGTGCTCGGTTATTTATTCTTTGATTTTTTGGAATTAAACTCACCCAATCCTTACCATGGCCAGGAATTTATTTAGGATATCAATTCCATCAAAGGGCCTGAGATATCTACTTCTATTATAGAATATAAGGGAAAAATCCTTTCTTGCATTATCTATTAATATAGTATTACTCATGACGCACCCGATATTTCCTACATCACTGAGAACTGTGTGTCATCACAGTCTTCATCAATACTTCTAAGTGCATGATTATTAATACACATTAATAATAATATTAAAGTCTAAGGACCAATACACACATCTGCATATAGGAACATCCAATGACAATATGAAATGTGGATTTCCAGCTGGTGGGTGTCGTTCTCATAATATCCTCCTGAATATTAACAAGGGAGAAAACCACGAGATAATTCCTCATTGTTTTATGATTCCTCACCCATAATGTCCTGTATTATTTTTGTCTCACAAATAAAATCATCCGGTCATAGAAAATATATATTTAAGAAATGTGTTATGGAACTTCCAGGTTCTCATTATATTAGGGATCCACTACAACCCTTTAATTCAACAACTATACTTAGGACATTATTACATGAATTTTCATACAGAAGAACAATCAAGATGTGAAAAGGTATTTATTAATGAATAAAGTAAAAATTAGTTGGTTCTAGGACACCAAATCCAACACAACCAATGAAATTTCACCTATCTCTGACCAACACAATAGATATTTGTAAGGCCATCCATACAAGGCCTCAAAAGGATCCATTCTAATCATGGACTTGTAGCTAGTGTTATAAGAAAACTCAACAATCCCTATATGGTCATCCAAAACACAACCAAATTAAAAAAAATAGGCGTGAATCATATCCTCATGAATCTGTATATACCTTTATATCTAGCCATCTGACTATGGATGGTATACCATGCTCAAATGGAGTTGAGATCCTAGTGCCTCTTAAAGGCCTCTCAGAAAATGATTAGTGAACTGAGGATCCATATAAGAGACTATAATAGATTGAACTCCATGAAAACAAAAAATATCTTTCACATATATATTTCCCAACTCTTAAACTTTGGTTGTATTATGATTGGGTGTAAAGTAAGTCGATTTAGTCAGCCTATAGATCACAACCCATATCACATTATTATTTCTATAGGTATACAAAAACCCAACCATAAAGTCCATAGAGATATTTTCTCACTCCCAAGTTGGCGCTGGACGTGGATGAAGCAAACCTGGAGGTTTCTGGTGCTTGACCATGACCTCTTTTCACATATAACAATGAGAGAAAAAAACAGCAATGCCCCGCACTATCGAATACTTGGCCATCATAATCATTGTAACATGTGATAGAACATCTTCATAGTTCCTAGGATCACTTCCCATTAGGATTTGTGGGAATCCACCACAACAAATTTATTCAACTCTAATGTTACCAAAAGAGATTATAATATCATAGAATTCCCTTGGTGGACAATAACCAGTCAGGTAAGGTCTCATTACTATAAAGAGTGTCTCTAATTCTGAGGAATTCAACATAAAGCTATTGTTCCTAAAGAATCATATCTAGAACAGAATATGTCAACTGAACACTACCCAAGGAAACCTCATCCCCTGATTCCCATACTTCAATATTCAACTGTAATAAAACCCATCAAGTTCCAATATTCCGATGATTCTTTCATGGCTTGGGTCCGAAGTTTCTTGCTCAATGAATCCGTTATAAAATTACCTTTCCATGGGGTATTGGCGATTTCAAAGTCAAAATATTGCAGATATTCCACATAATTCATCTAATAAAGATTTAGATCTTTTTTAGAGAAGACATAACTCATGTTTTTGTGGTCGGAATACGTGATATTTTTTTTTTCAAAAAGGTAATTCCACTAACTCTTATGCGCGTGCATCACAACTATGAGTTCTAGGTCATGGGTTGCATAATTCTTCTCATCTGGCCTAAGCTAATGAGATACATAAGAGACAACATGATCATCCTACATAAGAACTGAACCCAAACCTAAACCTGAGGCATCATAGAATACGACATTCCCCTTCCCGACATCTTGAAGAGTCAACCCTAGTGTAATAATTAAAAGATTCTTCAACTCAACAAGAGAACTCTGGAATTTTTCATCCTAAGAAAACTTTAGTCCTTTTAGAGTTAAATCTATAATATGATAAGTCAACTTTTTTAAGTCCTTTACAATCTAGAAATATTACCCAACTAAACCAAATAAGGTTTGAATCTCAAAAACCTTTCATGGTTGTTCCTAGGATATAACAACGTATACCATTTTAGGATAAACTAAAATTCCATGTTTTAAACCACATGTCCCAATAACTTCACTTATTAAATACTAAAATTACATTTCGATATCTTGGACTAAAGCTAGTGATTTCTCAACAATTACATAATTCTTGTAAGTTTAATAACATGATCCTCCTTAGACCTAGATTTAAAATGATTTAGTTCAAAAATACCAGCATGAAAGCATTGAAATACTCATGAAAAATCTTATTCCTTAAATCCAAAAAACTGGAGGATCATTTGTTAAATGAAATGGAATGAAAATGTACTCATAATGGATGAAACTTATCTAAAAGGAATTTTTATGAATGTCATATTCTTTTATTATCTATTAATGGTAACCATATTGAAGATCAATCTTTGATAACCACTTTCCCCTTTCAACTGATCAAATATATCATCAATATATTGAAATAGTTACTTGCTATTAACCATAACTCGATTGAGTTTTTAATAATAAAAAAGGTTAAGTGAACCATCATATTTATTAGAAAATATAACTGACACTGCCCAATGTGACACACTCAGGCTTATAAAGCCATTCTCTAGAAGATCATACAACTGAGACTTCAACTCCTCAATTTCGGCTAGTGCCATGCATTAATAAGGAAAAATACACGTTGAATTCCAGGAACTAAATTGATAAAAAACTCTACCTCACTTACTTCTGGAAAACTAGATAATTAATAAGGAAAACATTGCAAAACTTGATGACAAATGGAAGGGGATCACCACTCAATGATTCCTGCTCCAGATCAAAATCCAATACTAATATTAATTTCCCTAACTCAGGATAAGAAGTTATGACTTTGATTAACCTTGGGTCCCATTATACTTGAAAGATATGGCACACACCATTGGGGTTAGTGAAGTATACTGATTGAAGATAAAAATAAATCCATAATTTATTGGAAATGAGCCAATCCATCCCAAAAATTACATCAAGTTGTTTCATGTCAACAACCAAAATATTCTAAGCATGCTCAACATATGCTAAAGAGAAAAAAAAGTGGGATTACAAAGATGCTTCTTTCTCTTCATTCTAAGGGGTGTAGTAATATCCTTCACATAAGATAAAAGCTCCTTAAGAATATTTAGTATATTAAAAATACAGGTTGAAATAAATGAATAAGATACACCAATATGAAATAAATCAGTCACTAATGATAAATATATAGTCATGGTACCTCTCAGAGTTGATAGAACCATATTCTCTTTCTCTGGAGACTCTTCCACTGTGTGAAGAAGCTTTGTTCTAGATGCCTATGGATGGAACCCCTTTAACATTGAAGAATTTTATTTCACCACAGTTTTAATAGAGCCTGATTATCCCATACCACTACAAGGAGTAGAAAATAAATGAAAAAACTTCTTAATGTGGCTTGGACATCCACATGAACCATATACCTTGGAAACCTCAGTAAAAAACTGTTTAGAATTCCATGGATTTCCACACTGGTATCAAATCAAAGGGCATATTATACGCACTAAAGTAGTTCTAGAATAACTCTAATATCGAGAACCACCATGAGTATCATCATGCTTCCTATTACCTTTATAGTATTTCATTGAATCACCACTTAGATAAAAACGAACTACCACCAACCCTGACTTTCCAACCATGTCCATTTCAAACATCAAATCTCTATCCATCACATCAACATAAGAGGTAATCTTCAAGTAGAAAACCTGATAACAAATATCAGATCAAAGAACCACCCCAAACCATCAAGTATTCATCTTCTCTTTCGATACAATCTCAGGTGAAAAAGTGCACTATCTTAGAAAAATGGTTTTTATAGTCTATCATGGTCTTTTCAGCCCACTCAAGTTTGAAAAACTCAATATCCACTTAAAACATGACCGAATCTAGATAGAACTAGTCAGTTAAAAGATCCTTGAAGTGTTTTCACTCTAGGAACTCATGATTTTTCATTTTTACCATTATGTCCCACCATGTTCTACTCAATCCCTCTAGCATGAAGGTGGAACACTTCACCTTGATTTCATCAGGTTTTTACAGGAAATAAATCAAATTCTCAATACCACTCAACCATTACTTAGACTCTTGGGGATAATTGGATCCTTTGAATGATGGTGGCTTCTGGAGAAGGAATTACTAAGAAAAATTCCATAAAACATCCCTATGAGGTTCCATAGATGGAGCTTGAATAGGTACTAGTGGTTGTTCCTATCCTAGATCTTGGATTGTACGCACAATTATATCAACCATACTGGGTCCATGAGAGGATTTTCACAACGTGGTTTGTCATAATATTTCTCATGGATCCTATTTTCATGTCTTCATAGAGGCATGATTCTAAAAAACATCAACAAAAACATTTAAGGCATTATATTAAATCTCAAATAGAGAAATGAGGGAGTTCAATCCATACAGATATAAAACCAAGATTTAGATTTCAATCTACCCAAAACAAAATTAGGGAAAATACGAGAACTAATCAATAAGATGTCTTTCCAAAACCAAAAATGGTGAATTAAGGCTCATTAAAGTGAGAGATGAAAATATAATCCATCAAAACTACATCATAAGTCACAAAGAGATTTCACAATTTCATACAAACATCAAGGCAATATTCACAACCTCAATCTGATGCCACTTTCTCAAGAACTGGCCCAAATACCCTGGTATCTTGATAACCAGTCTGGTGGGGACAAAGCCTAAAGGGAATTCCTGATCCCCATGGGTTAGTGACTAGAACCTAGAATCATACAATTTTAAAGTGAGAACAAATTTTCCCACAAACACAAAAAAATTAAGATAAATAGGTCAGAATTTATACAAGAAAAAATCCATGGGGGGAACTCTACTTAATGAAAAACAGGCATAAACAGCCCAATGTGAAACCAAAAAGTACCATAAAAATGGATAATAACCCAACTCATAGTGTAAAAAACTCTCCATTACCATGGATGAACATCTACCAACACCTCCAAGTGGCGCCTTACCCTTACTCAAACATGGATAGAGATAATCTACAAACACTCGAAGGTATAGGTAGGGTTTGAGATAAAATCATAGAAGCATCTCACCAATGATCCCATAATAAGATTAAAACATTTAATTAACTAAATAAATATTTAAATTTTAAATATATAGTCATGGAAATTCAAAAGAATATTAAAAAAAATATTGATTTATATTTTAAATAACGAAAATACTTTAAAAAAATAGTGTGATAATTTTTTTATATAAAAAAGTTTTTATAAATTTAGAAGGTATGTGTAAAACTATTTAAAAATATTGGTATATATTTAATATACAAACAATGAGAAAAAAATGGTCATTTACCAAAAGGTATGATAGTTCTAGGCTATAGGAATCCATCACAGTCAAATAGTTATCACAACAATATGTGTACACACATCCCTCAAACACTAGTCAAATGTGACTCATCACCATCCTATCAAGGATGTTACCTACTAAATATGTATTGTTAGTGTGGTAAATTGTCAATAGAGTGTTGTCCTGAATAACTCACTAAATACATAGTCTTTCATGTACTCTAATAAAAAAAATTATGCAAAATTTATTTTAAAACTATTTAAAATACAATTGATCCCATTATTATATTTCAAATATGCCAATTTTCTTTTAAAAACCAACACACAAGTTTTTAATCAAATAATTCCCTTTCTAAGATAAAACTACTGGGTTTCTATCAAAACCATTTTAAAACATTTTTCTCAAATACTAATTTTAAATTAATTTCACAATTTAAATTCTAAAATTTAAATGCTACCATTTTATTTCAATTTCAAAAACACACCCCAATTCATTGGAATTTGGAGTTTTTACCAATTTATTTCCAAATAAAATCCAAATCCCCAATTCACTAGAATCGGGTTTTCAGTAAAGCAATTGATAAAAAATTAAGTTTAAATCAAGATATTGAATTTTTATCAATACATTTAAGGTTAATCAAAATCATCAATCATAACAGAACCACCTACCTTGGGATCATATGATATCAAAACACAAATCACTAATTAGGAATATCTGATGAAGAACATTGACAATGAGGATTTGAGAATAAAACCTATATTTAGGATCTGAAATGGTGAAGATTAGATCCTAAAAAACATGGATAACTATAAAAAACCATCTAGGGGAAATAGGGGAGAGCATGATAAAGATAATAAGAATAGAAAACCTACTGTAAAGAGATTGAACATCATTATCCTATCTTTAATTCACTTTAAGAGGGGTATAATGGGTCTAAAATCGTCTCATGGGAGCTTCTAAGGAAGAAGAAAATATAAGGGGTGTTGTATAGGCATATCGAGAACCTAAATATATTTTTTTTGGAATTTTAAAACTAATTTTCAGATTAAGAAATCCCATATGCATGGTTTTCTGGAAAGAGTCACACAGTTTGAAAAACCATGCGGCTTAACCGTGCACCCCTTTTTTTCTTAGGTACATGGTTTCTACTAGATGGGTGTACAGTTTTTCAAAATGTGTGCTAGCTATGAAAACCCCTATAGTTTTTATTTGCATGGTTTCCACTAAGAGGGTACACAGTTTAAGAAAACCATGTGTCAACAATTCATAGCCCAAAAACATTCAATTGTCTTGAGAGTTTCACCCAAGGGTCCCTTAAACAAAACCCAAACAAAGAATGATCAAAAGATGGGGGTTAGGAATCTCAAAAAAAAATGATGTTGCACTGTAAATAAGTTTTTAGTGTTTTAAAACATTAAAACGTGCTTATAATCATCAAAACCATAGAAAAGGCCTCATATTGATGTGAAATCTTAGGAAAACCACTGTTAAATTATTTTTTATATGTAGACATAGAAAACATATCCATCCAATGTGTAGTGTGCTCCCAATTACTCAATAAATAGTTTTAGAAGATACCAAAGTATTTAAAAACACGTGTCATGGGGTAAAAACAACACAAATGACATCATATGTATGTGAAATAATATTATAATGACTATAAATTGATTTTTGAAATGTTGGAACTATCGAATTACAATTACTATTTATGGTTTTTTTGGGAGGTCTGTAGATGAATTTATAGTGTTTTAAAACACTAAAACATATGTGTAACCATAAAAAAATATATAAAATGATTTCATATTGATGTTAAAATATGGGAAAACCACTATTTTCTTTTTTTGATGTCTATTCATGGAAAACACATCCATCCAACTTGTGGTGTAGTCCGAATGACTCAATAAGAAGTTTTTAAAGATACCAAAGTCTTTAGAAACGTGTTTTAGGGGGGGGACTATGAAAAAAAATCATTAGGATGTTAATTCTTTGTATAATGACTATAGAAATATTTTTGAATTGTAGGAACTGACAGCATGTCATTCCGACTTGAGGTTTTCTTGGGATGCCCATAAACACAATTTTAGTGTTTTAAAACACTAAAACATGCATGTAACAATAAAAACCGTAGTAAATAGCCTTATATTGACATTAAATCATGTAAAACCCTCCTTTTAATTATTATTTACACATACACTTATGAAAAACGTCCATATGACATGTAGTGTGCTCTAGATGACCCAATCAACAATTGTTAAATATACCAATGTCTTTTAAAAAGTGTTTCCAATGGTGAAGTCAACAAAAATACCTAATATGGAAACAAAATCATAGTAAAATGGACATAGATTTATTTTTGAAATATAAGTACTAACTAAATTTATTTCTAAGTTACAATTTTCCCAGGATTCTTTTAAACACATTTTTGGTGTTTAAAAACACTAAAATGTGTGTGTAATGATCAAAACCATATAAAACGACCTCATATTGACATGAAATCATGGGAAAACTACTGTTAAATTATTTTTTTATGTGTACGAATAGAAAAAAGGCCTATGCTACATGTGGTGTCCTCTGAATGACTCAATAAAAAGTTTAAAAAGAAACCAAAGTCTTTAAAAACATGTGTTATGGGGTCAAAACTATGAAAACCACATCACATGACAATGAAATCATAGGAAAATGGTCATATATTTATTTTTAATTTATAGGAATCGATTACACATCATTCTAAGTTACAGTTTTTTATAATTCCTTTAAAAACGTTTTCTCTATTTTAAAACACCAAAACATGCATGCAATGGTGAAAACCATATGAAATGGACCCATATTGATGTGAAATCATGGGAAAAACCATTGAATTATTTTTGATTAGCACACATAGAAAAAATCCATTTGATGTGTGGTGTTCTCCTAATAATTAATAAGGAATTTTAAAGATACCAAAGTCTTCAAAAACATTTTTCATGGGGTCAAAACTACACAAACAATGTTGTATAGATATGAAATAATTATAAAATGACCATAGATTTATTTTTTAAATGTAGGAACTAACAAAATTTCTTTCCAAGTTATGGTTTTCTAAGATTCTTTTAAATATGGTTTTAGTGTTTAAAAAAACTAAAATGTGCATGTAATGGTAAAAACCATTGTAAAATACCTTATATTGACATGAAATACTCGGAAAACCATATTTGAATTATTTTTTATTTTTACAGATAGATAACATATATATCTAACATTCAGTGTATTCTGAATAACTCAATATCAATTTTTAGAGATTCCAATGTCTTTAAAAACATGTGTTAGGGGGTCAAAACTATAAAAATAACATTGTATGGATATGAAATCATAGGAAGGAAACAGAAGATTTATTTTTCAAATGTAGAAATCGATGAAAGATCATTCCAAGTAATAATTTTCCTAATATTCCTATAAAAGTGTTTTAAGTGTTTTAAAATAATTAAATGTGTGTATAATAGTCAAAACCATATAAAATGACCTCATATTTACATAAAATCATGAAAGACCCACTATTTAATTAAGATTAAAATATAATACATTCTTCCATATCAAAGTATTTAATTTTTTTTATTAATTAAATTTCAAGCACATTGTATTTCGATTTAAAATATGATGAGACTATTATAAACTTATCCCTTTTTAGTTCTAAGTGTTGAATAGTATCTTAAATATAAAATTTTATGTTTTCTAAGTATTCTGTATAATATATTAATTATTTTGTGTTAAAATATCATATTTTTTATTAACTAAACAAAAAATATTATGTGTAACATTTTCACTATTTCCTGTATTTATTCTCTTTTCCATTTCATTTTTAAAGTCTATGGTTTTTATTATAGGTGGAAGATGATGGAAGTGGGCATGGTCATGACCATTTTGATCAAGGAAATTATTTAGAAGGTAGTTATGAGTGTTATTAGTTTTTTTAATATGTTTAAATATTATCAAAGATTCTCCTATAATTTTGATTTATTATGTTCTATTCTAATTTCTATCTTATTTTTTGTTTCATTTGATGACATGATGTGGTTGGTTCTATTTGAAGAAATTATTTAGATGAAGATGTATGTAGTTGAGGTCATGAGATGGACATATATTGGCCTTGTTTTGTTTTTGGTGGTGGATATATTTTATATGTATATATTGATGACTGAGGTTATGGGTTGACTAAGGTTATGGGTTGATTGAGGTTATGGGTTGACTGTGGTTTTGGTGAATGAGGATGTATATATATGATAATGGATGTGTTAGGAGTTTATTATTCTATTATGTTTTAGTTTATTGAATGTCAGATTTTTTATATTTTCATTTTTTATTTAATATTAATTTTTTAGAAATATATTTACTATCGGTTTATGATAACCAGTGATAAAAATATTTTTATGAATTTGCTCAGCGAAAATTATCATTTATCATTGTTAAACATAACTTCCACTAAAGAAGTTAGTTGTGGTTATGTTCATTTTATCTATTTTAATTTTGGTTGAATAAAAAACCACCCCTATATGAAATCAAAATCACTCCTAAATACTGTAAAAAAAGACACATGGAAAACCCACCGTGAAAAAAGAAAAATATAATTCAAATGATTGTTGAGTGGAAAAGAAGTGGAAATTTTCATAACCAATAATAAATGTTGTAGAAATAGTTTAAACTAAAGGTTTCGGGCATAAAAGAAGCATATGATGGTTTGCGACCAACTCAGTTTTTCATCATGGTCAATGATTAATCCAAGATTTAAATGATGATAAATTCCATGATCAATAGAATTGAATTAAAGAGTATAGGAATTGGATAAATTCTAAAACCAAAGTGCATGATCATCACATATTATTTATAATTAATTTAATAAATTAAAATAATTATCATATGAGAAATTATTTCTTCATTGATAGATTGGAGTAGAGATATACATCTTACCATTGTTTCCTTGTAGTAATCAATAATAGATTCCATCTAACAGTGATCTATATGTGTTCCACACTTCTATGAACATCGACTTTATAATCTCCATGTTCTAGCACGATAGATCTAGTCTCATGTGTTGTTCGCCTTTTATCTCCTTGATAATCACTTCCAATAGATTCTCATTGATATCTCTAGACTCGATAATGGATGGTGGAGGATGCTCGCTCACTATTCATGGGAGAATTCTATGAGAGGGATCTCTATGGGGATTGAGAGGATTCTCTCTAGATCAAATTGTAAACAACAAAAAATTAATTGGATTTAATAAGAAAATAATATATTTGGGTTTATATATTGCTAGGGGTAGAAAATAACAATCGAACATGATCCCTTTATTATTTACCTAATCTACAAAAAACCATATGTCTATAATAATAATAATATTATTATTATTTCTTAACATGAGCTAAACCGATGATTTAAATTAAATATTATTCATTAAAATAATATTCAATATGTATATATTATTTATCACTAGAACATTAAAATTGGTCTTCCATTCATCCAAAATATTTATTGGGCCTTGAATAAGGTCTGTTTATTTAATAAATAAATATCAATGCATTATTTTCTAATAAATAAATAAATATTATATTCACTAAATAGAAAATAAATATTCCTTAAAAATTTCGTGCGCATAATATTCTCTTAAATAACTGTTTACAAAATCTATTCATTCAATAAAATATGTATAATTATTAAACCACACATGGGAATTATATTTAATCAACTTTTTGTATAATAAATAATAATATATTATTTAATTGAGATTCTGTATATACTTAGTGTGTGACCCTCCATGACTCTTTCTCCATGGCATTATGTGAAACAACCAAAATTCCAAGGTTAGTGTCTAGAAACATTCCAAGGAACCCATATATAAAGAAGTTAATTACATAGAAACATAATACCACATAAAAATGATTACTGTGTAATATAACCCATTTATCATGATACCTCTAACCGAGAAGGTTTCAAGCTGGTACCATCAACCAATATGCTTGATGTCTCTCTTAGTGATTTTCAAATTTTTAAGCATTTTTATAGAACACCATAGCCATGGATTTATTTAGGATATATAATTTCCATCAAAGGGCCTGAGATATCAACTTCCATTAAATAATAGAAGGGAAAAATATTTTCTCACATTATTCATTGATGTAATGTTTTTTATGACACACCCAACATATCCTGCCTCACCATGAAAATATATTGTAATGGTTTTCATCAATAAATCATAGTACATGAATTATGAGACTCATTAATAATAATATTAACATCTATGGATCAATCCACACATCCAAAGAATTGAACATCCAATGACACATATAAATGTGGATTTCCTACTGGCTGCTATCATTCTCATAAAATTCCCACTAGATATTACTTATGGTGTACACCATTAGTAGGTGCCTAAAAGTCCTTGGAGTCTCTACTCCTGATAGCTTGAATCATTTGTGTACCTTAAATTATTTCATTATACTATAGAAAATATATTTAAGAATATTTTCATAGAACTTCTAGTTTCTCCTCACAAAGGAGAACTCTTATGATCTTTTAATGAAACAACTAATCTTAGGGTATTATAGTATACTATTTTACAAATAATATCAATCATCATGTGATGAATAGTTTATTAATATTAAAAAATAATAATAAATGTTATCATAATGTATATAGAATTTTGTTATAGGGTACCTACTCAAATAAAATCGCACTTTCACTAGATCCAACTACCAACAAACTTCAGTCCGCTAGCTCTCACATGATGCTCATTCTTATTCTGAGATATGCCTTTAGTTCTAGGGTCCACCACAATTTTTCTATGGGAAATATTCTTTTTGTATATTCACCCCTCTTATAAAAATACCTGAAGACGTGATACTTCTAGAGTATGTTCTGTATCCATTGGTGTGACCCCAACTCTTTTTGAAGAGCCACCACTGTAGTATTATCAGAATACACTGTGATGGGGTCTTTACTTATAGGCACCACATCAAGATCATGGAAAAATATTCATATCCAAATGGATTCGTTGGCTACACTAGAATCTTACATATACTTAGAATCCACTATGTAATAAGTGAAAACTAGCTTATTTGAACACTTACAACTCATAGAGCAATCATTGAGACAAAACATATATCCTTAATAATATAATTAGTGTATCCCTTTATGACCATATCCTAGTCTCCTACATACATCACGAACATATACTTAGTTATTCTGACATACTTAGGGATATCCTTAACAATAGACCAATGTTGTCCTCCCAAATCTGCTTGACATCTGCCAAACATGCCCAATGCATAGGCAATATCAAGTCTTGTACAAAACCAGTAATACATGATTTATGCTATTGATGAATCACATGAGATCTTAATCATTATCAATTTTTACTATTGTGTTTGAGGAATCATTTTATTAGAGTAATTTATACCATGTGGCATTGGAACCAATACCCACTTGGATTGTTCCATACTAAATCTCTTTAGTATATGGTCAATTTTGGTACTTTTAATGTTCTAATTATCATCTTGTATCTATCATGAATTATCTTGATCTTTTGAATATAGGATGCTTCACATAAGTCCTTAATTGAGAAACATTGGTTTAACTAACCTTAATATATTATAAGACTGGTATGTTATTTCCAATATGTAAGATGTCATCAATATATAATACTAGGATAATGACCACATTCCCAAAAAACCTCTTGTAAACACATGGCTCACATTCATTCTTAATGAAACCAAATTCTTTTATGGCTTCATCAAATTTATTGTTCCACGTCCTAAATACTTAATTCACTCCATAAATGGATCTATGTATCTTGTAAATATTTTTGGAATCATCTGGAGCCACAAACCCTTCTTGTTGTGTCATGTAGACATATTTCTAAAGGTTCCCATTAAAGAAAGCTATTTAGAAATCTATCTTCCAAATTTCATAGTCATGGTAAGCTACTATAGTAAGTACAATTGTGATGGATTTAAACATGGAAACTGGTTAAAAGGTCTCATCATAGTCAATTTATTGATGCTATTTAAACCCTTTAGCTACTAGCCTTTCTTTATTGGTATTTACTTTACCTTCCATCTCTAGTTTTCTCTTTAATATCTATTTCCACCCTACATGCATTACATGTACTAGCATATCAACTATAATCCAAACTTGGTTCTAATATATGGAATCCATTTCATAATTCATGGCTTATTTTCATCTTGCATATTTTGATATCTCTACTTACTATTTTTAGGAGAGTGGTTCATCATTGTCAACCAATAATGATTCACCATCTTTGGTGACTATAAAAACACATCTCTCTATTTATCTTACCTATCTAGTTCTCCTATATAATACTTGTGTTTTAGGAACTACTTCTTCTATGAGGGCCTGGGTATTCTCTTCCTCTACAAACTCTTGTGTATCTTGAGCATCAACTTTATTGAAGTCAATATTTCGACCACTATCCTTTTCGAGGATGTACTCCCTCTCAAGAAATATGTCTTGTCCAGTGATAATCACTTTCTTTTCTAAGGGGTTTTATAGGTGGTACCCCTTTATTTCCATATGACTCATTTTGAAAATACACATTGTGCCCTGTGGTTCTAGTTTCTTTCCTGAGAAGACCTTAACAAACATCTCACAACCCCATACTCGTGTATGTAAAAAACGAGTTTCTTTCCCCTCCATAACTCACTGTGAATTCCATTTCATTTAAGTTGGTACTCATTTTTGTGTGTATTCTACATTTTGTATTGCAT
Source organism: Viscum album (assembly GCA_963277665.1). Taxonomy (NCBI): domain Eukaryota; kingdom Viridiplantae; phylum Streptophyta; class Magnoliopsida; order Santalales; family Viscaceae; genus Viscum; species Viscum album. Next base: position 59,074,806 of record OY728125.1, read on the forward strand.
ATCCCCAAAAGGATAATAGAAGATCTATATAACTCATCATGGAACTTGCCATGTCTAAAAAAGTAGGGTTCCTCCTTTCACTAACACCATTCCACTGGGGTGTGTAAGGCAGAGTGATTTGAGATATAATCCCAAAATCCTGTAATAATTTGATAAACTCTTGGTTAAGATATTCACTACCTCTATCCTATTGAATCTTCTTTTTCCCATTTCCAGTACAATTCTCAAATTAGTTATTTAATTCTTTAAATTTCTCAAAGGACTCAGAATTGTACCTTATCAAGTCGACATAGAAATATCTTCTCAATTCATTAATAAAAATTATGAAGTGAAAATACCCACATCTATATTATACTATAAATTTTACACATACATCATTGTGTACCAATTCTAAAATCTCTGTGGACCTTTAACCATTGAATACCTTTTTTTTAATTTTTCCTTATAAACAAGCATGACACATTTCTTGTTTTTTAGCTCAAAAGAGTCTAAAAACCCATCTTGATAGATCTTTTTAAAATGGTTCTCATTTACATGTCCAATATGGTGATGCTATAGATGGGTGTTATATGAGTTGTCTGAACATGATTTGTTATATTTTTCCAATACTTGGTTTTCATAATTCAATACATAAAGACCATTATTTAAATGCACCATACAAAAACATATGTTGTATTTATAAAAGGAATAGATTTTATTTTCAAACATGAAAATAAAACCATATTTTTCTATACATGATTTAGAAATTATCTTCTTGGTGATGGTTGGTACATAATAACAATAACTTAAAACTAATATCATTATTATTTGAAATGGAAGGTGGTAGTAACTAATGGATAGAGTATCTAGCCTCAAACAATTTATAGCACACAAATTCACCACTCTTTTATCTATCTATATGAATCTACTTGGGTTTTTCATTTGTATACATATGTGAGCACCACAAGGTATATACAATAATAAATGTGTAGATATTGAAAGATTACACTCGATAATGAGCAAACCTTTAGCTTCCCCTTTATTATAGGTGTATTTCTTATTATAGTGGCCTTACTTTCCACATGATAAACATACTGCTTCCATTTTTTTTACCCTTCCTGTGGACCTTCCTCTTCTTGGAAGGATAATGCTCAGGAGATTTACACTTGTTATGATTCATTGACCCCTTTTCCATATTCTTCCTTTTCTTATTCACTATAAATACTATGGTTTTATCACTCCTCATGTCCTTATCAACTTGGTGGGTTATATTAAGAAGTTCTGAAAGAATCTTATCATTATTCCACATGTTATAATTAACAATAAAATTGGATAAGGTATTGGGTAGTGAAAAAATTATGAAATCTGTGTGAAACTCATCTGAGAATTTAATCCCTAAGATGTCTAAGAATTCAATATAACCAATTATATTGAATACATGAGGACTAAATAGCCATGAATCTCAATTATTAATTTTAAATAGATATTTTTTTATCTCAGATCTCTATTGTTTTTCCGTCTATTGATTAAGATCCCAAAGGCGAGACATCATTCTATACACATCCATGTCCTCATGTTGCTCAAAAAACTCATTAGTCATGGATGATAGCATGAAACAATGAACCTATGTAGCACCGTTCAAATGTTTCTCATAGAGAGTCTTATATTCCTCACTATAATCATTATTAGGAATATCAGGAATAAGTTCTTCCATCACATAAAATTTCCTTTCATGGAGTTGGATATCATGTAAGCACCTTTTCCATTTTTGGACATTTTTGTTGGTGAGATGTTTATTCTTCTAAATTATGGATCACAATTATATGTTTGAAGTAATTTTTATTGATGTTTATACAAATGTGATGAGTAGAGTTTAATACTTTATTTGATAAAATTTAGAAAAATAAATATATTAATATTATATTTATTAATCTCCCACTATTTTATCAAAACCCAATATCCCTCATTATTGGCTTCTAAATATCATATTTATTAGAAATTATAGTGGAAATGATCTATATTACCCTTATCATTACCTCAACTCTGGAGGTTTAAGAAATTTTAATAGTTTTAGGTAGGAATTCCAAATTATAACAACATTAACAAATATATAATTGATCTACTGAGTGGAAACCCCAATTCTGAAATCCTTAAATTGGATTTCCTCAACCTTTTACTCTCAGTTACACCAACTCTTGTTTTGAAATTAAAACCTTGATGTGAACTACGTTAAGTCAACCAAAAACTTTATTCAAGAATTCCTTGATAATTCAAATCACCCCAACTTTGGTTGGTCAAGTTCTTTGAACTATGTTTTGATTAAAGCAGAAGTAGTCGAAGAGTATACAAACTTAATATATATAATTGAGGTATTTTACCTTTATGAGTAAATTTCCAATTTTTATCTTTATTACATGATTTTCAACATTAATTGGTTTTACTTAAGTGATTAACCATGTATTATATAATATTTACACATAATACAATTTATTTTGGTTTTATCTTGCATGCCTGTTAATTAATTTATTCATGCGATTGAAAAAACTCACCCATACAGAAATAACCATGGAACTTGACAGAAATAAAATAAAAAAGTGGCATGATCATGATATTTTTCTAATTATTAGTTTATTTATCATATTTTAAACCAATCATTGATGTAGGCGAAAAGTATATTAGACTATTTATGGTTTGTGTTGCAGTTTTCCACATGTTCACCGATGTATCACTCCTGGATTCATTTCACCTCAGATCCAAACATGAACTACCTCCACTATCTTGGGAGATCCATCCATTATATATTATTTTAATCACATAATATTGAGGGGACCAAATAATTGGTTAAAGGACTTCCATAAAATAAACATTGGGAACGAAGGACCTTACATAATGATAGGAGAGATAACACACAATCCATCTATTTAATTTAATAATAAATTAATTGAAACTAATCACATACAATGGTCTGTGTAGGACCCCAGGACACCCTGAGAGGGGAGGGGTGAATCAGGGTGGCAACTTTTTCTTCTTTTAGTTGTGGATCTTGTTCCCACGTTGGTAGGAACTACTTAAACCTGTATGAAGGATATGATCAGCAATTAAACATTCACATGTAGAGAGATGACACAACTATATTTACTTGGTTCACCACTAAGGGCTACGTCCAAGGAGCATACGCCAACAGGTTGTCGGTCGTACCTAAATCCACTATGCTTCACTAGTTATAGATTACAAAGGTTCGGGTACAGTCACTCTGTCCCAGGCTCACTGCCTTTACAATTGTTCAGGGATAGCTCAATGCGTCCCTTGGGTCACTCCCATTGACTCCCCCTGGCTCACTGCCGTTGGTGAAGTCCCACTCAGTTTATAGACATGAAGGTCGCTTCAATAAATGTGCATTGATGTTCTTTGTCTCCTGTTTAGAATGATACTTTTCTTGCATCAGGGTTTAGAGTTGATGCTCTTTATAGTTCAATCTTTATTCTTTAGTGCAATGACTGAATGCACTAGATCCCCTTGTCTTTGTTTGCCTGAATCACAATCACTTATCTGATTGATCAATAAATGATGTTCAGCTTACTCGACATTCGTCATAATCAGTTCACCATGTATGCATGAGATCATGCATGTATCATTTATATTTCTTCTTCAATCTTGCTTCGCACCGAAAGTATCATGCAATCTTTAGCTCTTGTGCAGCTCCAGAAAGGTGGGCGTGCTTCAACAATATTTGGATCTCCTTTTCAAGCCTGGCGCGCAAGTCTCCATCTGGCGTGCAAGTATTAGGCACACAAGTATAACCTGGCGCGCAAGTGTCTCCAAAGCACCTGCGCGACTCTGCCTTCTTGAACTTCAAACCTGCGCGACTCACTTCCTTCCTTGCCCAAATCACCTGGGGTGCTCAACCATCAGTCAGAACGCAACCTCTACTTGCGCGACCCAACTACCACTTGCGCGGTTCAACCACCTACATGACGAGAGCTCGAACAATCTCAAATTCTTGAGCTAAGTAAGAAATGAGGAGGGGTGGTCCAGTATTTATAGGCAAAATGGACCCCTTGCGCAGCGGCGCACAAGTCATCCATCGGCGCGCAAGTCTCGACCCCTACTAGGCACTTGCGCGATCAACATCCAAACTTGCGCGAACATCTTGCCTTTGCCAAATTTGGATCTTCTGATATCAAAAAACCATAGGCGCGCAAGTTATAATGCATTCAAGGCGTCGGCGCACAAGTCTCTTCCCGGTACATAATTCACCTGCGCGACCTCACCAAAACTTGCGCGACCCTTATCCCTTTTCCATATTTTGATGCTCTGATATTTAAAAACATATGGCACGCAAGTTTCCTATCCTCCAAGAGTATGGTGCGCAATTCCCTTTTCCAAAATCACTCTTCTTCATTTGTCGATTTTGAGGCCCTGAAATTTGGCAAACACTGGAAAACGGCGCCACCTTGTACCTGCTCTTTTTGTACCGCCTCCAGATCATCCATTCCTCTGTCGATGTTCTTGAATCAAACATAGATCGTTGACCACAACTCTTGAACTCGACATGTCACCATGAAATCTCCTTTGTCAACAAATTTGTATGTCATTTGTTTGCTTTGTCGACAAGCACGATCACCTCAACATCACTTCTTCTTGGTGATCTGTATCCTTCAGCAACTCTTTTTCTTTTATCAAAAACTCCACTATTGTGATATGTATTCTCTGAAGAAACAGCTTTAGTACCATTATCTTTTGATACAATGTGATGTGCATGGCCATCTCATAATTTCAATCTCCTCATGGCCATCTCAGAAGTCAACTCATTGGCACACTACCTCCTTCATCAACTGTCATGATCAACTTCATGCAAACCATGTGATTCAATCCGTCAAGAAGTCTCTAGCATGGTTCTCAGGCAATCATGAGTAATTTCATGGTCTTCATCAAAACCCATTGTTCTCATGAAATAATAAGGAATTGCATGGTCTTAATAAAAGCCCATGGTTCTTATGCAATAAGGAGTAATTGCATGGTCTTCATCCTTGGATGGATTACTCATCACATTCTTCACTGTTATAAACAATGTATCACCTTTGACACATGTTCTTTGAACTTAAGATCAGCACAACAATCATCTGAATCACTACTCCTCTACTTCATCGGAGTACTTCATGATCTCCTTTATTGTGATCTTCCATTCCTCCATTTTATTGGAGTACTTATTGATCTATTTCATTTTGATATTCCATTGAAAACTATTGACAAAAAATACAACCTTATAAACAAAGTGGTTCCAACAATCCCCCCCTTTGTATTTGGTTGTCAATACCTTATACATCTTCTGAAATGAATCTTTCAATGTCAAAATGAGAATCTTCTCAGCAAATCAACGTTTCTTTTCATTTCACTTTCTCTCCCCCTTATTGACAAGAAATACAAATCACATGGTAAGGAGGGTATCAATCCACACTTAAGCAGTGTTTCATTAATCATTTCACTCTAAGTCTACTTGAGCAATGCTCGATGTAGAAAACAAGAGGATTTGATTAAGTAAACAAGGCTGTCCATTATCTACAGATCATGATACCAACATGAGATGATAACTCATGTATCTTGTCTTCAAGGGTTTAACACTTTAATTCCAGGTAGAATAAGATCAACTATGATAGATAATAATCAACCTGAAACTCCTGCACTCACTTCAGCAAATAGATCAAAAACATTCAAGTGCAATCGACAAGATAAGTGACCTTGGGGCACTTCCATTCTCTTTATGTCACTGATCAATTCAGTTACTCCCCCTTTGTAAAATAATCTTTGATCTGAGTAACCAAGGGATAGTGATTTAGAAATGACATACCTTCTCCACTGGCATGTTCTTCAAGAAATTCACAGAGTAACTGCTTTTGAGTCCAGCTGGAGTTGATATTGATTGAAACCGTGATTATGGAAGCTTCTTCATTCTTCTCCCCCTCAAGGGAAACACTCCTCATCATCTTCATCAAGATTGATCCTTCATCATCATAATCTTTGAATATCAATTGAAGAATCTACTAAGGATGGACACTTCTTCAGCTTGGCTATAAAGAGTTGACAACATTCACTACTTCTCTGGTTCTCCCCCCTGAGAGCATGCTTCACCTTCAATTCCCTACATTATTAGCACAAATACAATACACAAATGATTACGGGAATAAGGTGGTTCCTTCTTGCTTCATCAAGAATACTTTCTTGGTTGAGGTTCTTTTCTCAACCAAGTTCCTCTGTTCACTCCAGTATTCATGCCTGCACATTTGAACATGTGTTCTGACATCTGTCGGTGTGGCATGGCTCTGTTCACATTCTCTTCTGCTTTGTGTGGAGAATTGTTCTGCTTAGAATCCATCATGAATGATACATTCTTACTCCTACTAAGGACTACTTCTTGCTCCGGTATTAAGGTTAGGCAACATTTTGCAATGTGACCAGATTTCTTACATCTCTCACACAGAACTTCTTTGACACGTGTGTTTCTCTTTGTTTGCAAACTCTCATGCACTGTGTCTTCATCATGTGAAAGTTTTCCTTTTCCTATGTCACCAGCCTTGGCCTTCTCATCTTCAAGTTTCCTCATTCTTTTCAAATCTTCTGGCCAGATGACCAATATGTCATTTGGAACTTTTGCAGCTGGTTTAGGTCTTCCACATGGGTTCATCCGAGATTCATCCCACTTAGTGTTTATTTTGGATGAATGAACCTTCAATTTCATGGATCTAAAATCCTGGGTCTTCACAGCTTACCTACTTGAGATCTTCTTGGGGAAATGTGTGTTCACAACATTCTTCTGATTTCTCCCCAAGGTAGCTGCTTCATTCTTTGACGGCATCAGAGGTCTTCTTTTCTTTTCAATAGTGAAAGCATGTTGATATGGACATGTTCCTGAATTGTGACCGCTGCCATTGCATAAATAACAGATGTTATCAAGAATTCCAAATCTGTTTGCAGTAAACAGATGCTTCTGGACCTGCTGATGTTGCTTCTTTTTCTCTGGCTTCCTTCTCTTTGATATAGGCATTCTCTGTGCTTTTCCATGTAAGGGATTACAAAGACAATCCAGTGCACAGTGCCCAAATCTGTTGCAGCACCAACATTGACCCAAAAATCTTTTCTTCTTTGTTTCTTCTGTATTAAGTTGTTGGGCCACCTGCTTAATCTTTTGTGCTCTATTTGAGGAACCCACTTCCTCCTTTTTCTTCCCATACACCCTAGCCATGGTGGTAGGTTTCTTCTTCTCACCTCTCCTCATCCATACTTGTTTAGAACTTTTCTTCCCACCTGCACTGATTGTAGGAGTGTATTTAGAAATATGAGTACAAGATGGTTTGGATGGTACCTTCACTTTCTCAGTTTCTTGTGATAGATAAAAGAGTGAAGTCATGATCTTCTTATCACATGTTGGAGGTCTTTTGACAATAGAATCCTCCAGTGAGCATTAAGTACCAGCAGCAACTGATTCTTGATGTGGATAATCAAGAGTTTTCATAATCTTCTTATCACATGTTGGAGGCATTTCATATTTAGACTCCTCCAACGAACATTGAGTGAAAGCATCACTCATTTCATTCTTTTGTGAAGTCTCAATATTTGTTTTCTCAATCTTGGTCAACTGAGCATCCAATCTTTGACCCACAATATTGAGGATGATCATCTGATCTTCAATCGTGATCATCTTCTCTTCACAAGTCTTCTTCAACCTTTCAACCTCATCTTCATGAATCTTAACTTTGTTTTGTAACAAAGATTCAAGTTCCCTGAATTTAATGGAAGTTTCTTCCAAACAAAAATTCTTGACTTCATTGCTCTTCTTCAGCTCAGCTTCAAGTTCATGGATCCTTTATTTTAAAGTCTTATTGACTTCATCATTTTCTTCAAAGACTTTAACTTGTTTGGTGAGCTTCATACTTTCCAGAACTTTTCTTTCCATCCCCTTTTCCATATTGTCTGCTTCCCTTTCAAGTCGAGTGATCTCAACCTGCATAGTATGAAATAGGCTACAAATAGTAGCATCCCTTTCTTCAGGAATATCATGCAGATATGTTTTGAGTTTTTCTTGAAAGCATGAATTGGGGGTGTCATCCTTTCCTCTGGAAGAATTCTGAGTCACCTGCTCGATACTTTCCATGCCTGATGTTTCTTCATTTTTGGAATGGCATGGAGAACAAGACACTGCATCTTCTTTGGATATGGGGGACTTCTTTAGCTGCTTCTTCCCTTTCTTTTTCCTGTTTGTCATGGTCTTGCAAGATGTAGACGTCTTCTCAGAAACTTCATCAAGACTGCTCTTCATTGTTGACTTTAGGAAAGAAAATCAAATCCTCTTCTCAATTGAATTACTGGAGAATATCCAACATATGTTAACCTCGCTCTGATACCACTTGTAGGAACCCGGGACATCCTGAGAGGGGAGGGGTGAATCAGGGTGGAAACTTTTTCTTCTTTTAGTTGTGGATCTTGTTCCCACGTTGGTAGGAACTACTTAAACCTATATGAAGGACATGATCAGCAATTAAACATTCACATGCAGAGAGATGACACAACTATTTTTACTTGGTTCACCATTAAGGGCTACGTCCAAGGAGCATACGCCGACAGGTTGTCGATCGTACCTAAATCCACTATGCTTCACTATCTGTAGATGACAAAGGTTCAGGTACAGTCACTCTGTCCCAGGCTCACTGCCTTTACAATTGTTCAGGGATAGCTCAATGCGTCCCTCGGGTCACTCCCGTTGACTCCCCCTGGCTCACTGCCGTTGGTGAAGTCCCACTCAGTTTATAGACGTGAAGGTCTCTTCAATAAATGTGCATTGATGTTCTTTGTCTCCTGTTCAGCATGAGACTTTGCCTGCATCAGGGTTTAGAGTTGATGCTCTTTATAGTTCAATCTTTCTTCTTTAGTGCAATGAATGAATGCACTAGATACCGTTGTCTTCATTTGCCTGAATCACAATCACTTATGTGATTGCTTAATAAATGATGTTCAGCTTACTCAGAATTCTTCAGAATCAGTTCACCATGTATGCATGAGATCATGCATGTATCATTTATATTTCTTATTCAATCTTGCTTCGCACCGAAAGTATCATGCAATCTTTAGCTCTTGTGCAGCTCCAGAAAGGCGGGCGTGCTTCAACAATATTTGGATCTCCTTTTCAAGCCCGGCGCGCAAGTCTCCATCTAGCGCGCAAGTCTTAGGCGCGCAAGTATAACCTGGCATTCAAGTGTCTCCAAAGCACCTGCGTGACTCTTCCTTCTTGAACTTCAAACCTACGCGACTCACTTCCTTCCTTTCCCAAATCACCTGGGGCGCTCAACCATCAGTCGGCGCGCAACCTCTACTTGCGCGACCCAACTACCACTTGCGCGGTTCAACCACCTGTGCGATGAGAGCTAGAACAATCTCAAAGTCTTGAGCTCCGTATGAAATGAGGAGGGGTGGTCCAGTATTTATAGGCAAACTGGACCCCCTGCGCGGCGGTGCGCAAGTCATCCATCGGCGCGCAAGTCTCAGCCCCTACTAGGCACTTGCGCAATCAACATCCAAACTTGCGCGAACATCTTTCCTTTTCCAAATTTGGATCTTCTGATCTCGAAAAACCATAGGTGCGCAAGTTATAATGCATTCAATGCATCAGCGCACAAGTCTCTTCTCGGTACATAATTCACCTGCGCGACCTCACCAAAACTTGCGCAACCCTTATCCCTTTTCCATATTTTGATTCAATTATATTTAAAAAAATATGGTGCGCAAGTTTCCTATCCTCCAAGAGTATGGCGAGCAAGTCCCTTTGCCAAAATCACTCTTCTTCATTTGTTGATTTTGAGGCCCTGAAATTTGGAAAACAATGGAAAACGGCGCCACCTTGTATCTGCTCTTTTTGTACCGCCTCCAGATCATCCATTCCTCTGTCGATGTTCTTGAATCAAACATAGATCGTTGACCACAACTCTTGAACTCAACATGTCACTATGGGATCTCCTTTGTCAACAAATTTGTATGTCGTTTGTTTGCTTTGTCGACAAGAACGATCACCTCAACATCACTTCTTCTTGGTGATCTGTATCCTTCAGCAACTCTTTTGCTTTTATCACAAGCTCCACTATTGTGATATGTATTCTCTGATGGAACAGCTTTAGTACCATTATATTTTGATACAATGTGATGTTCATGGACATCTCATAATTTCAATCTCCACATGGCCATCTCAGAAGTCAACTCATTGGCACACTGCCTCCTTCATCAACCGTCATGATCAACTTCATGCAAACCATGTGATTCAATCCGTCAAGAAGTCTCTAGCATGGTTCTCAGGCAATCATGAGTAATTGCATGGTCTTCATCAAAACCCATTGTTCTCATGCAATAATGAGGAATTGCATGGTCTTCATCAAAGCCCATAGTTCTTATGCAATAAGGAGGAATTATATGGTCTTCATCCTTGGATGGATTACTCATCACATTCTTCATTGTTATAAACAATGTATCACCTTTGACACATGTTCTTTGAACTTAAGATCAGCACAACAATCATCTGAATCACTACTCCTCTACTTCATCGGAGTACTTCATGATCTCCTTCATTGTGATCTTCTATTCCTCCATTTTATTGGAGTACTTCTTGATCTCTTTCATTTTGATATTTCATTGACAACTATTGACAACAAAGACAACCTTATACACAAAGTGGTTCCAACAGTCTAGTCTAGGCTCATGATCACCCACACGCATGTAACAAATTTCTCATTTAATAAAATTATCATTTAATTCTAATCATTCTTATTTAAGATAAATCACTATTAAATCAATAAATTATCTTCTTTAATTAATCAATTATTTTTTCTGTATTATCATCCAAATTTCATTGAGATTTTCATCCATCATAATTTTAATCAAATTAAATAAATTTATTTAAATTTAACTCTACACAAAAATCTACCTTGGAGGAAACACAGTGAGTACCCATCCAAAATACCCAATGAGTATTATACTTGTATACTATTTACTCTGATGACATGTGGCATATATAACTTATCACATAATTTCATGGTGTGTACGATCAACTTAATAACCACATGGAACATGTGGTATTTATACTTTGTGTCACACTTTAATTCATGCGGAATAATAATTGTAATATGACTTATACATGATATATATATATATATATATATGAAAACATTATTCCAAAATTAATTAGAAATTTGTATATATAACCCATTACATGGAGTGTACTATCAAATTAATGATCACACAAAACACATGTTGATAAGGTTTTCATTGTATATTAAATTCATTTTCATTTTTTTTAATTTAGTAAAAGTACACAACATGTACAATGGAGTGAAATGGTCTATATTTTTCTCATCTTGTTTCCATGTCACATGCCTTAGTACTTATAATGTACCCTTTTCTTGGAAAATTATGGAGTACACAATGTGTACTTGGGATACATGGAGTTTTATCTCTTGGTTACATGTAATCCAGTCATATAGGACATGTAATATAATACACTGCCCATCAGTGACTAAGGGACTATCCATCGTTTACTAAATTTACATGACATGTACTCTGGATGACCGTGTTCCAGGATGGCTGATCACACCGTGATTCACGATTTCATTTTCACCCTTACACCACTGTGTTAAACTAGTTTTGTATTGAAAATTATAAAAATAATAACAAATAGAACATCATGTTTGATTCTATTATTTTGTGTTTATCACTGTAAAAAATGTAAATGTTACTTGTTTTGATAATTTCATTGAAGGTGGAGGTGATTTGGAGGTCCCATGATGAAGTCCAAGAAAATGGGCCAAGCTGTGCAGGATCCAAACAACCTAGTTTACTAAACCACATACTTCTACATAACTCGAAATCCAAAGGGGCTGAAATTTTTTGGTAAGGTCTATATTTCACTGGGATATAATTCATATGAAGGAACCCAAGCCTCATTCGACCATCTGGTGGCCCAACCAACCTGATCTGTCAAGCACACCGAATCTGTATGAATTCAAAAGTGGTGTGTTGTGATCTGTCCATATCTCGGGATCTAGTTGTCCAAATGGTGAAAAACATTTAGCGGAGACATTCAAGAGGTGTGGAAACATGTTTCTAGTTTTTTTAAAAATGATATTCGACTATCAAGTGGTCGAAAAACATGGGCCAAGTAGTTTTATACAATCCGTGTTCCAAAAACCACCTTCCTCATTGCCTATTAAATGAAAGCTTGGGATCCTCATTTTAAATTTCAACCAGAAGGAAAAGATTTATTATTTTTGAGTTCCAAAGGAGTCCTATCCTAATCCAATAAGTTTTTGAGTCCTCTATCCTCATAGGTGTATCAAGTATGAAGTCGAAGTTCCACCCGAGCCGTGTCCTCCACTCGATGGCGTGCTAGATGGACGATGATCATTTAGAGGGAGCTACACAAACATGGGAGAGAGTTCCAACACTTATTCTTATATTGGTTTTATATAATTTTTGTGATAAATATTTAACTTATGTTTAACCTTGATGTGCTTCTCCATCGAATACAATTCTTTTTTTTATAATGAAGTGAAACAATTTTTATCTCAACACCGATTGGGTTGAGTTTTCAAATGAGAATCTTGTATTGTTCCAATTGGATAAGACAATAATACTATTTATATCACACATACATAAGATAATATTATGCCTATGCTTTAGACAATTTGGACCCTACCCAAGCAAACTACACCACAACTGAAAAAGAATTTCTTGCCATTAATTTTTTCCTTGGACAAATTCAGGTCATACATTTTGGGGTCCAAAGTCACTGTGTTCTCAGACCATGAAGCGGTCCAATATCTGCTTAAGTATCTAGAATCCAAACCATGTCTCATTCACTGGATTCTCCTCCTTCAAGAATTTAATTAATAAATTAGGGATAAAAAAGGTGTAGAGAATTTGGGGGCTGACTATATCAGTAGGATTCACCCACCCTCGGACATTGACTCATCCCCCTGTACTCCCATAAATGAAATGTTTCCTGATGAGAAACTGTACCGAGTGCAAGATGCTATTACATAGTATGTTGAAATTGTAAATTATTTGGTAGCATCTTGCATTCATGGTGATTTCAATAAAAACTAGGCCAACCATCTAAAACATGAGTCCTGTTGGTACATTTGGTATGACCCGTACCTTTGGAACACATGTAGTGATTAATTACTTAAGAATTATTTCCCCGATAGCTAGTTTTTATCCATCCTTAGGTTCTGCCACAATCTTTATTGTGGGGGAAACTTTTTCTCCCAAAGGATTGCTCGCAAGTTCCTTGATTCTAGTCACTTTTGGACCACATTGTTTCAGGATGCCCATGACTTCTGTAAATCTTTTCCTCACTACCAAAGAATTGGGAATGTATGTAAAACAAATGAGATTCCACAAAAACACTTTCTCTTTGATGAAATTTTTGATTTTTGGTCCATTGAATTTATGGGTCCATTCTCCAATTCATTTGGTAACCTGTACATTCTTTTGGCAGTGGATTATGTTTGAAAATTGGTAGAGGCATGAGCTACAAGGGATGATGATTCTAAGGAAGTTATGGAATTTTTGAGAACCCAAATTTTTGGTTGTTTTGGAGTACCTAGGTTCATCATCAGTGACCAGGGTTCTCATTTTTTCAACTGAACAATGTAATCTCTTTTGTGTCGATATGGGGTCGGGCATAGTGTCTATTGCATATCACCCACAGACCAATGGTCAAGATGAGGTGTTAAATAGGGAGGTAAAACAAATTATTGAAAAAACAGTTCAACCTATTAGAAAAGATAGGTATCTTATACTCAATGATTCCTTATGGGATTACCATACTACTTTCAAAAAATTCATTGGCATGTCACCATATCAGATAGTGTTTGGAAAGAGTTGTCACCTACCTGCTAAGATTGAGCATCAAACCTATTGGGCCATCAAACAATGAAATTCTAATCATTATGGTGAAAGTTCTCAAAGGAAGTTTCAGATTTAGGAGATGGAGGAAATGAGAAGAGATGCATACAAGAATTCCAAGATTTATAAGGAAATAACCAAGCCTACCCACAAGTTTCTCGTCCTTCATTATGAGTTCCACATTGGGCAGAAGGTCCTCCTATATAATTAAAGGTTGAAGTTGTATCTAGGTAATCTTTGTTCCTTCTGGTTTGGACTATAAATTGTTACTAATGTCTCTCCATTTGAAGTTTTCTAGGTTCAAAATGATGAAACCAAGAAAACCATCACAGTCAATGGGCAACAACTAAAGCACTTCCATGAATCCATTCTGGAGTCCCCGATGGAGGAACTCCAAGTTTAAGAAGTAGTCTACAAATGAAACCCATCAGATTTTATCATCCTTTCCCATATTTTATTTTATTAATGTGAGGACACTACACACACTAGATGCAGGGGATGGGTATATTACTGGGTTAGTTATAAATTTTCATCATATTTCTTGTTTTTCTATTTTTAGCTTGTTGAATTATATTGTTACTTTCCACCTTCCCTTCCCTCACATATGTCTCAAAATAATGTGTTATGCCCACTTTATCATTGAAAATTATGCTCGTTTAATCATGTAAGTTATTGAAAATGCATATGGAACTTCCATATTTCATGTTCTTTTAACATTAAAAAAAATTGCTGATGAAATGTGAATTTTAGAAGGAATTCAATACTGTGGTGTTAATGTATTTTGAAATATAGTTCTTTATTGATGATATAAATGGTTGTATCATTTCAAAACCTTTGACAAGAATGGTTCCCAATTTTTGAATAGATTAAGGAAAAATTATGTCACTTAATCTTTCCACACATCTTTTCACCCAACCATGTAGTGTTAAAATTTGATACTTAATGGAAGGAAAATATCAGTTAGGTTGATTTTTCCCTACTCTCCAAAATCATTTTTCCATACATTCATTCCTTATCTGATCTATTTCATTACTGTACCAGATTGACATCTGCACTTATACCTATTATCTAAATGTTATACGCCCTCAAAAAAGAAAAAAAGGGTTTTATATTGGACAGGTCAGAAACCACCCTTCCTTAACTTTTCATCTTGTTATAAATATTACAATTAGTGTTGTAAGGATATAAAATAAGGGTTGGGAGAAGAGTGTGATATTTGTTCCCAGTGAAAATTTTGAAAAAAAATTATAAATGAGGGGATTGATGAAATGTGAAACATATGGGGATATCTAGGACAGAAGCTTATGGTTTGAATTCTAGGAATTCTTATGTGAGTTGGTCTTGAAATTTTATTGCAAAGGATATAGGGTAGGTTTGGTGGAAAAGATCATATAAGTAGACAATTTTTAAAATAAATTATATTTACTCAATAGAAAGTGGAAAGAATATAATGAAATGGTTGTCACACACACATGTGGAGAATTAGTGAAGTGGTTATCTTTTGAAATATTTTCTCAAATTTTTATCATTAAACTCCTTGAATTTTTCACTGATATAATTTTTGAGACATCTTTTTGTTTTATCATTGAGAATAACTCCTTAGTGTGATTTTTTATTTGATAAAATTTCTATCAAGAATTAAATTTTCCTTGAATGTTAAATATTTATAAAGTTGGAAATATCTACATGCATAATTTTTGGAAATATGACTTTTCCCAGGAGTGTAAATTTTTAGGTGTGGAGGTGTGATCAGACAACGATTCCCTGTTTCATTTTTACCCTTAAACCACTGTGTGAAACTAATTTTGTATTGAAAATTATAAAAATAATAACTAATTTAACTTCATGTTTGATTCCATTATTTTGTGTTTATCAATTTTAAAAATTTAAATGTAACGTTTTTTGATAATTTCATTGAAGGTGGAGGTGATTTTGAGGGCTCGTGATGAAGTCCAAGAAAAATGGGCCAAGCAGCGCAGGATCCAAGCACACTAGTTTTATAAACAACCTACTTATACTTAACCATGAATCCAAATAGAATGAATTTTTTTGTCCTGGTGCAAAATTCATTGGGCTAAATTTCATATGAATGAAACCAATCCTCATTCGGCCATCTGGTGGCTCAACTGACCTGATCTTTCTAGCACACTGAATCTGAACGAAGTCAAAAGTGTTGTGATGGGATCTGTCCATATCTTGGTATATAGTGGTCCAAATGGTTCCAAAGTTTCAGTATATATAGTAAAGAGGTGGGGAACCGTGTTTCTAGTTTTTTTCAAAATGATATTCAACTTTCAAGTGGTCCACATCCATGGATCACATTGTTTTAAACAATATGTGTGCCCAAAAACACCTTCCACTTTGCCTATAAAATGGAAGATTTGGATCATCATTTAAAAGTTAGACCTGGAGAAAAATCTCGTGTATTTTGGAGACCCAAAGGAGTACTCTCCTCATACAAGAATTTATGGAGGCCCCTAACCTCATAGTGGGATCAAGGATGAAGGCTAAGTTTCATCCGAGCCTTCTCCTCCTCTCGATGCTGAGCTAAATGGTGGATGATCATTTCAAGGGAGTTACAGAACTTGTTATTCTATTGGTGTTCTATAATTTGTGTGATAAATATTTCAATTATGTTTAACCTTGATTCACTTCTCCTCTGAATACATTTATTATGTTATAATGAAGTGAAAAACTTTTTATCTAAACACCGATTGAGTTGAGTTTTCAAATGGGAATATTGTATTGTTCCGATTGGAGAAGACAAGAATCCTATTTATCTCATACATACGTAATATCTATGTATTCTTTCGTAGCATTTTTGTGTGTGTTTTATACCCAAACATTGACAACACGATTATTGTGTCAAGGGGTGGTTCTTTGAGCATCGTTTTAAGAGGAAAAAGGAAAGTCAAGATCTTGACAACCCTCAACCAAAGGGTTCCATTAAAACATGTGTATTTTTCAGAATGATGAACTCACCAAGATGTGTAGTGAACTTTAAATTATCTCCTTATCTCATAATTCTAAAAAACCACCTTTATTTATCAACTATTAAACTCTTTAAATCAAGTCATTTTCTTAAAACTGTTTTCACAACCACCCCCCTCTTTTGTTCCATTTTATTAAATATTAACACTATAAACCACCAATTCTCTTTACGAGATGACCTAGGGTATTCCATATACTCTAAATCATCCTTAAAATAATAATCAATTTAACATTTCATGAAATAGATATCAAATTTTGGAATCGTTGCTGGGGAGCGCTTTGGTTTTAGTGTGTGTTTATGATAAGATTTTTGTAAATTTTGTGAATATTTATTTGTTTAATCTTATACCTTTACCTATCTTTTTTGTATTATTATTTATTTATTTTGTATGTTTTTTTCTTTAATCATTCAACTCTGGGAGACTTAACACCTTTCTAACCCGAACCAGATAGGATCCTACATCAGCGACACCGATACGCACAAGCGAACCCTTCGAAGGAGGACACACAAAAAATATATACTCTTCTTGATCCTTCTTCTTCTTCTTTTGGAACCAATATCAAAATTTAAATAAACTTGCATAATATGGTTTAAAAAAATTGATCATTAAAATAACTAAACTCACATGATGTTGATATCCAACCCACCTAAATTCAAATGAAAGGAGAGGTACCCAATTTTGAACTGAAATCCAGTTTAATTCATTTATTATCAATATTTCATAGAATCGTGGGAGAAGATCCACATAATAACTTAAAATAATTTCATACTATGTGTTCTACTTTAAAACATGCTAATTTGGATGAAGAAAAAGTAAATATAAGGGTATTACCTTTCTCATTAGAAGATACTACAAAAGATTGACTTTAGAATATTAATTCAGCAATTAGAGGTTGGGCGGACTTGAAATGTCCTTTTCTTGAAAAATATTTCATAGCCTCTAAAATTGAAACTATAAGGAAAGAAATTTGTAGTATAAGGAATTCAAAAGGGGAAACATTACATGAATATTGGAAACGATTTAAATGGATATGTTCAAGTTTCCCACACAACCAAATAAGTGATCAACTTTTAATTAACTATTTTTATGAAGGATTTGTAATGACTCAAACTTTCATGAATGGAAATCCCTCTTGATCTAATTAAATGTCTATTTATGTAAAATGTATATATAAAATGTAAAATTCTTTTATTTTTTGTTAATAATTGTGATTGTTCCTAATATAGTCGTTGAACTGTGATCACATGATTAGTATAAATATAGGGCTTTAACAATTCTAATTTACTCAGACAAAGGAAGCGATGACCTCATCCAGTAGACTTTCCCCATATGAAGCCCATTTTTAAGAGATTGGAAATTAGGTGGCATCATTGGGCTTCACTCTTGACCAATCCCAAGCCGAGCTTGAATATGTTAAGCTTGAGCGGAATCGCCTACGAGAGAAGTGGAAGTTGATAGAGATTACCACTCGAGCAATGTTATCCGAGCCACCCCAAGAGTTGTTCACCATCGCACACCATACCCATCAGTCTTATGTGGGTGTTATAAGGGGTTATGTAACAATACATTAGCACTATGTTCATGTACATTTTTTTATATATAATAATGAATATACTTTCAATTTATTATTGTTACCTTGTAAATAGTTTTTAAACCACAAATAATTTTTTTAGTTAATGTTCAACTAAGAAATCTATTTTGATGAATTAATGGATTTTTGAATTAAATAATTTTTTCATAAAATATTATTATTATTAAATTAATTTTTTTAAAAAATAAATGATTGTATAATTTTATGAATGCAATTGTAATTTTTATTAAGGTTTGAAAGCCATTTTTGTCAAAACCCATGAATTTATGATAAATGTTAGTTTTTATTTTAAAAGTTAAAATTAACTTATTTAGAAAATTATTTAGAAAAAATGAATATTATTTCTTGAATCAGAATGTCAAATTTATCCAACAGTGAATTTTTCATAATTTTCTAATACATTCAAATTTTTTGGGTAAAAATTAAATACCGTTTAAATATATAATGAGTTTTATGACATCGTAATGACCCAATAGTGTTGTAATAATACACTATAATCCTTATGTTTGGCCAATATATTTTTTACCATTAAAATAATGTGATTTTGGGTTTTTTTGTTTTATTCTACAAAGCATTAATGGGCCCTTCAAGGCTTATTAAACATCTTGTCTTTTTAAATCGTTTTCCTTGGAAGTGTGACTCACCTCCACATAAGAAACCCCATTATTTTAAAAAGTTCGTACTTTGGCCTTATAAAATATTTTTTTCCACTTACCTTTTCCAAAAAACATGGGCTGCTTTGTGGTTTGGAATAGTTTAATGTGAGGTGTCCCAAACCTAAATAATAAAGAATTCCATCACCTTTCCTATATAAACCCACCCATGATCCCACTTTCTCCTCACCCAAAGCCTTTTGAGTTCATAAAACCTCTTCCATTCTCTCTCTATAATCCTCCCAAGGTGCCTCAAGCTCCAAAAAAACCTCTCTCAAGCCTCTCTCAAGCCTTTGGAAGCAAACATCCAAGTAATGGTTTTTCTTCATTTCTCATTTTTTTCCAATATTCTTTAAATTGTTATGCGCTTTAAATTTAAATTATAAATGTTGGGGTATGGGTTTTAACCTCACCCATACTTCTCTCTTTATGTTTTAATGATGTGAAACCCCTTTCTAACCCATTAAATTCCTCCCATGTACACTCGTTATTATGCCGAAATTCCAAAAGGAATTTCTCTATCCTCATTTACATTCAAGAAATTCTTTTGTATCATTAATATAAATTCCATTAAATTTGTTGGGAAATGTATATATATTACCCCCTAACATTCCATGTCATTTAAATATGATGAGACACCCCTTTCTTTCTCATCAATCAATTTTATGAGTTCTTATGTCACACCGTTATGCTGCCGAAATTGCACCGCACTTTTCCAAGCTAAAGTCATTGTGTAGTGAATACCATTCCCATTTCTCTATCAAGGGTATTCAACTTTATGCATATTTACTTATTGTTTAAAGAGTTTCATGTATTCATTCCACATTCGTTTATCATGGAATAAAATATTATGTTGAATGATTCAATATTTTATGATCCATGTGGCACACTTATACATGAAATGAAATGTTTAAGAAGGGTGCTCCCTTATAGCGCTCCAATGCATTGGGTAAAGTATAGTATCATGATATGTCATGTGCAATTGGTGTTTACTCATGCTAATTCAATTGAAACAAGGTTTTACTCTCGCTTCATGTGTAATGAGGATTTACTCATGCTCTATATGCAATGATCCTTGGCTCATGCTAATTTCATTTTAAGTGTTGTTACCACATTTCCATGTTATGATTATCATGCTTTATCATGCCTTTATTTTTATACTTATATTGTTCTATATTGACATGCCTATTGTCTAACATGTATTTTATTCCTCATGTTATTCCATGATTATTCCCTTACTGGGCTTTATAGCTCACCCTTTTCTTATGCATGTCCTCAGGTTATCCCATGAAATGATAAGTATGAGGGAATGTAGTGGTCATGTAAATGAATTTTTTAATAAAGATGTTGTATTTCATGTTTTAAGTTGTTATGTAATGATCCTAGTCCCCAAAGACACTAGACCTATCAATCTTCTATGTTGTATAAAGTGAAGTTTATGTAATAAATTATGTTTAATTGTGTAATAAAAAGTAGGGTTGTCATAGGATTAATTAAAATTGATAGAAACAAGATTGATTCTATTATAGGTGGTGCTCTAGTTTATAAGACCCCAATTACTGCAAAAACCATAATTAAGAACATGGTGCAAAACACTCAACAATTCAGTTCAAGGTCTAGTGTACCCATTCTAGGTGTCCATGAGTTGAAAAGTACAAAATTTGAGAAGAAGGTGGACACAAATTTTGAAGAGGTAAGTACCCTTCTTTGAAAACTTTCTCTTTCCCAAAGGAAATACCAATATCCTCCTCCTATCCATTATGGTATATGTTCTTCTGACACCCACTACTTAGTCCAATTCCACCAATTGAGAGAAACTTCTGAGAGTTATGAGGCAATATTTACAAGACGCCCCTATAACTAACCCTTTAGGTAAGAATATTACTATCCATCCATCCCTAGGTGGAAAGAAATCAAAGCCTATAGAAAAGGGGGTATTCAAACCAACCTCGAAAACAATGGAACCATCCAGGGTAGAGTAGTCATCGACCACCACATAGAAATCCTCCACCACAAAAAAGGCCTTTCCAAAAAACCCCTCTAAAACCCGAACCTAGCCTAGAATATATGATGAAACAAATGGATTCCAAAAATATCCAATTCCAACAAACCAACCAAGCTTCCATACGAAACCTAAAAACCCAATTTGGCCAGCTTGCTAACTTGGTGGGGGAAATCCAAATCCATGGGTCAGGTAAACTACCTTCTCATCCAGTAGGTAACCTTAGAGATAAGGTAAATTTTAGTGCCATCACCCTTAGGAGTGTAACTCAACTTAAAAGACAAATAACCCCACCAATAGATTCATCCCCTCCTAAGGAAACCACAATCCCAACCACTGAAAATTTTCTAAATGAGGTAAAACCTTGTCCTAAGAGAATCCCTTCCAAAGAGAAGAGTGTTTCTATTGATGAGTCACCTAGCTCAACCATTAGTCTTCCATTTCATCAAAGCGTCACCCAACCATGAAAACAAAAAGAAACAGAACTTGATAAAGAAATATTGAAAGTTTTCAAAAAAGTGCTGGTTAACATCCCCTTGATTGATGTCGTGAAGCAAATTCCAAGATACACCAAGTTTCTGAAAGAGATGTGTACACACCGAAGGCGACTTCATGGAGATGAAAAGGTGATCTTTTGGAGGAATGTATCAGCATTAATAGAACCATAACTTCCCACCATGTTCAATGATCATGGGACATTCTCAATTCCATGCACTATAGTGGAGTATTAATTTTTCCATGCTATGCCTGATTTAGGTGCTTCTATAAATGGGATGCCTCACTCCATTTACTCTTCATTGATGGTCAGGGAACTGAAGCACACTATAATTTTTGATCAACTGGCCAACCGGAGTTCTGCACACCCCTCTAGTGTGTTAGATAATGTTCTTGTGAGGGTGAAAATTTTTATTTTTCTTGATTATTTTTATGTGCTTAAAATAAAAGATGATATGATTAATGGATATGCCCCGATTATATTGGGAAGACCCTTCTTGAAAACCACCAAAACCATAATTAATGTCCATAATGGTACATTATATATGGAATTTGGTGGCGACATAGTCCATTTCAACATCCTTCATGACACGAAGAACCCCTCAGAAGAACATTCCTCTCTCTCTGTAAATTCAATTGATGTATTCCTTTCCTCTGAAAACAATTCTTTTCATTCCCCCAATCCACTTTCCGAGTTTTCATACTTGATAGAATTTCTTGGTAATGAATCATGAATTCATTGTTTTAGTGGTCTAGAAAAGTTTCATTCTTGTTTATTAATTGATAATTTCTTGAACACTGAGGATCCAATGACCATCGATGATACTGTTATGTTTGTAAAAGTGCGTTCCTCATCTGAGGATGATACCATTGAGTAGTTAGATGATATTAGTGACCTATAAATTTCACACACACTCCCATCAATCCAATATTCACCTGAATTTGAACTAAAAAAATTGCCTCAAGATTTAAAATATTCATATCTTGAAAATGGAAACAAGTTTCCCGTCATCATTGCTATTTCACTCCCTGATGAGCATGAATTGCGACTGCTTGAACTTTTGAGGGAGTGTAAACAAGCATTGGGATGGAAACTTGCTGAAATTATAGGTATTAGTACATCAATTTGCACACATCATATTTTATTAAATGATGAGGCTAAACTAATGAGGCAGGCACAACGTCGACTGAACCCAAACCTCCTAAAAGTTGTGAAAAAATAGGTAACAAATTTATTGGCTGCTGGAATCATTTACCCCATCTCTAAAAACCAATGGGTCAGTCCCATTCCAATATTTCAAAAAAAAACTAGCTTTACAGTAATCAAAAATGAAAATAGTGAATTGGTTCCAACTCGTGTGCAAAATAGTTGGTGTGTTCTCATAGACTATCACCGACTAAACCAACACACTTGGAAGGACCATTTCCCTTTTCCATTCATTTTCCAAATGATAGAGAAGCTAGTGGGTAAGTCCCACTACTATTTACTTAATGGATTTTTTGGATACTTTCAGATCCATATTGTCTTGAGGACTAGAAAAATATGACCC
Source organism: Viscum album (assembly GCA_963277665.1). Classification (NCBI taxonomy): domain Eukaryota; kingdom Viridiplantae; phylum Streptophyta; class Magnoliopsida; order Santalales; family Viscaceae; genus Viscum; species Viscum album. Next base: position 59,098,013 of record OY728125.1, read on the forward strand.
TCACTTGCCCCCTTTGGCACATTTTCATATAAGAGGATTCCATTTGGTCTGGGCAATGCCCCGTTTACTTTTCAGTGATGCAATGTTAATATTTTTTTCATATTCCCTTGATAATTTCAAGGAAGTTTTCATGGATGATTTCACTATGTATGGATCATCCTTTAATGAATGTTTGAGTAGTATTTCTTTAGTCCTACGTCGCTGTATTGAATAGAATCTCGAATTACATTATGAGAAATAACATTTCATGGTGAGAAAATGTATAATTTTGGGATATGTAATGTCTGGGGATGGTATTCAAGTAGATAAATTAAAATTGGATGTCATTTTTACCCTACCATTCCCCAAAATGTTCTGGATGTGCAGTCTTTCCTAGGTCATGCTTGATTTTCCCATCGTTTCATTTGTAAATTTAGTAAGATTTCACACTCTCTATCCCGATTACACCAAAAAGAAAAGGAATTTGTTTTTGATAATGAATGTGAGGAAGATTTTAATAAGTTAAAATAGAGCCTCACGTCATCCATGGTAATCCAACCACCTTGGTGGGATTTACCATTTGAGCTCATGTGTCATGCCTCTAACTATGCAGTTGGGGAAGTCTTGTCACAAATGGTCGATCGAACTCTGCATGTCATTGCCTATGCCTCACGTACTTTGGACCCTGCCCAAGAAAACTACACCCCAAGTAAAACATAATTCCTTTCCCTTGTGTTTGACTTAGAAAAATTCATGTCATACCTTTTGGGGTCCAAAGTAATTGTGTTCTCACACTATGCAGCCCTTCGGTATCTCCTTATGAAACCGAAAGAAAAACCACATCTCATTCGATGGATGATCCTCCCTTAGGAATTTAATTTTGAAATTAGGAATAAAAAGAAGAGGTGGAGAATGTTTGGAAAGAGTTGTCACCTTCGTATTGATATTGAGCACTAGGCTTATTGGGCCATCAAACAACGCGTTTATAATCTTTATGGTGCAAGTTCTCAAAGGAAGTCGTAGATTCATGAGATGGAGGAAATGAGAAAATAAGCACATGAGAACTCCAGGATTTAGAAGGAGCAAACCAAGGCTGCCTATAACGGTCTCATCCTTCAGTGTCAGTTCCACATTAGGCAGAAGGTCCTCCTCTATAATGCAAGGTTGAAGTTGCATCCAGGTAAGCTTCGTTCCCACTGGTTTGGACCATACACTGTTACTAAAGTCTCTCCATTTGGCGTTGTCTAGGCTCAAAATGATAAAACCAAGCAAACCTTCACTATCAATGGGCAGCAACTGAAGCAATTCCATGAATCCATTCCAGAGTCCACTATAGAAAAATTAGCTTTTTGCGACCGGTTATTTACGATGGGATTAATTCCTGTTGTAAATAGACCATCCCAGAGGTTATTTGCGATGCAGGGTTCGACCCGTCACAAATAATTGGTTATTTTCGATGAGATTTGGGGTCCCGTCGTCGAAATTAAGGTGCGATTTGGCACGGTCTGTGCACCAAACTGTGAGAAGGTTATTTGCGATGGGGGGACTCCCCCATCGCAAATAGTGCGTCGGTCGGAGGTTATTTGCGACAAGTCCCGTCCCAAAATATTGGCGGTGATAAATAAGTTTTTGCGACGGGATGTTGTCCCATCGCCAAAAGTGAGTCGACATGCAACTTTTTGTGACAGGGGTATTCCCCCGTCGTAAATAGTGCGTCGGTCAGAGGATATTTGCGACAGGTCCCATTGCAAATACTGATGACGGTAAATAGGTTTTTGCGACGGGATGTTGTCTCGTCGCAAAAAGTGTGTCAGCATGCAACTATTTGCGATGGAACCTGTCTCAAATACCTTTTTAACCACAGACTATAATTAATGTGGGAAAAGGTATTTGTGACGTGTTAGGTCCACAAGGTTGAATACCCTGAGAGGGGGGGTGAATCAGGGTATGACTAATTTAAAATAAACACCCGTTCTGATCTTATTTCGCTGTTAAGAAAAACACTCTTCTCTCTCTTTCCTGTTTCACAAAGTAAACAGAAATTAAAGCATGCACATGGAACACCAATTTTCCTTGGTTCACCACAAAGGTCTACGTCCAAGGAGCATACGTCGACAAGTTTCCGGTCGTACCAATTCCAATAAACTTCACTAGCTGTGGATTACAATGTTCTGGCTAGATCACTTCTATGCCCAGGCTCACTGCCTTTACAAAGTTTGGGGTCAGCTCACTGCTTTCCCAAGGGTCACTCCCTGTTTCTCTCTCTCTGGCTCACTGCCGGTGGAGAGGATCACCTTCTTCCTCTTCCTAAGATCACTTCTCTAGAAGGAAATCCACTCACAGTTTATAGAATTGTAAGTCTCTTCATTTTCATGAATGCACGCATCCTTAACTAATGATGGATGCTCTGTTAATGTTCAAATTTCATCCACTGATGAATACCTCTTTGCCTCTGAACACTGGGCAATTCCTTTTGGAAACAACTTCGCAAAGCACCCTACTTCGTGAAGCTCCCAATTTCGTGAAGCTCAAACAAGCCTTCGCGAAGCTTCTGCGTTTTCGCGAAGCACTCTCACAAAGCTCAAGCCGTCGCAAAGTAACGTCCCTCACGAAGCTTACTAAGCCAAAGCGGAGCTCGTAGGTTTCGCGGAGCTACAATAGCCACCGCGAAGCTCCTCTTTCGCGAATCACACTGGCTCCGCGAACCACCTTCACAAATCAAGAGAAAAGGATTTTCTCTAAAAATTCTCTCTCTTTCTCTCGAGGAGGTCGGCCTCTATTTATAGGCGATCCCACCGAACCTCGTCCCTTCCGCGTGAAGTCAATGCCATGTCATCTCAAATCACGAAGCTCCAAAGTTTCCGCCAAAATTCTGTCCAAATCGCGAAGCACCACGGAAATTTTCCATTCGCGGAGCTTGACGTAATCGCGAAGCATCACCGTCAATATTCATTCGTGCCTTCGCCGAGAAGCTCCCTCGCAAAGCCCTTCACCGCCGCGATGCGCTTTAGCCTCTGCCGTTCGCGAAGCTTTACGTAATTGCGAAGACTCACCGCCTCCATTCTTCTGGTCTTCGCGATTTCCAAACCATGCATCCTCTCTTCGCGAAACTCATGCCTTTGCCATATTAAATTATGATCTTCATGGATATCCTATTTTCACGAAACTCACCAAACTCCAAATTTTGGACCCCAAAAATTTGGCAAACACTGGGAAACGACGCCACCTTGTACTGCTCTTTTGTACCGCCTCCAGATCGTCCTTTCCTTTGTCATCATTCTTTATTAACAAGGATTGTCAAAAACTTCTTGGGAACTCGACAAATATCCATGAAAACCTGCTTTGTCAACAAACACAATCAACCCAAAAATACTGCAATGTTACCTTGAGGGATTTTTGCCCAATAATCTCCCCCTTTGGGTTTTTTGACAACTCTTCACAACTCTGCTCAGAAAAATTTTCTACACTTTGATACCTCACTGAGTCTTCTTCCAGCCGCTACCACCATTCGCCTCTTGCAATTATGATAGCGTTCAAGGATTCACTTAACACATACTCTAATCCCACATGAGCAATGCTCGACGTGATAAACAAGAGTATTATGAAAAGTTCATCAATGAATCACTTCATGTCAAACACCAATTTTCGATTCCAACCTGATACCAATTCATAAATTGATACTAATTGTTGAAGCACACTAATCCCAATTGATGATAGCTTGACACCTTCTCTCACCATTCCAACACCACTGTTCTGCTTTTATCACGACCCTCAGCTATCGTGATATCTTTGCTTTGATCGATCACTTCTAGCATCGTCAGATTTAATACTCTCCCCCTTTATCATTTCTCCCCCTATCTGGCTGCTCCACTGGTCAGCTTCTCCCCGTATCTGTCATGATTTCTCGTATAACCACACTGTCTCCCCCTTGAACAATCACTATTTTCTCCCCCTTTGTCAACGAACCCAAAGGTCACTCCTTTGTAGTCTGTAACATAGTAGAGAACATATATCAACACATTAGGGAAAAACACATCATACCTCGGGGAGGGGGGGGGGGGGTCCCACATACACACTATTTCAAGTGCGGGGAATTGATTGAACTCCCAGAGCCAGTCGATGCCTTTCAAATGCTTCCTTGGGTAAGGCCTTTGTCAGAATGTCTGCAACCTGTAGCTCTGTAGGCACATACTCCAACTTCACGATTCTCTGCTCAACTTTCTCCTTGATAAAATGATACTTTATCTCAATGTTCTTTGTCCTTGAGTGATGGACGAGATTTTTGATGAGATTTATAGCACTTGAGTTATCTCACTAGATTATGATCGGAGACTTCACTTCAACTCTCATATCTTCAAGCAGCTGCTTCATCCATAATAGTTGGGTGCATGCTTGAGTGGCCACAATATACTCAGCTTCCGCGGTGCTCAACGAAATGCAATCTTGCTTCTTGCTTAGCCAAGAAATACACAATCCACCAAGATAGAAAGCACCACATCACATTGATTTCCTATCATCCACTAAACCGGCCTAGTCTGCATCAGTATAGCCCAATAACTCTGTCTGAGATTTATCAGTATATGTCAAGCCGAAATCCACTGTGCCCTGGATATACCGAAGTATTATTTTCACTACAAGCATATGGATTTCCTTGGGATTTCTCTGATATCTCGCTGCTTGGCATGTGGCGAAAACAATATCAGGCCTTGTTTTAGTCAAGTACAACAAACTTCCAATAATTTGCCTGTATTCTGTGATATTAACTGCCTTGCCATCTTTATCTTTCGATAATTTCATCCGGGTGGCAACCAGAGTCTTCATCTCCTTGTAATTTTCCATTACAAACCTTCTCAGGACCTCCTTGGCATATTTATATTGAGAAATGAATGTTCCATTCCTTCCTTGTGTCACCTGTAGACCAGGGAAAAAATTTATCTCTCCAATCATTGACATTTCAAACTCATTTTTCATGAATTCAGAAAACTGTCTACACTGAGCTTCATCTGATCTACCAAATATTATGTCATCGACATAAACCAACACCATCATCCTTTGATTACTGTCATTACTGAAATACAGATTGTAATCAACTCCTCCATGCTGAAAACCAAGCTTCTTCAAGTACTGATCAAGCCTTGAGTACCATGCCCTTGGTGCTTGTTTCAGCCCATACAATGCCTTCTTCAGCCTGAAAACTGTGTTCTCATCCTCATGAATGAGAAAACCATCTGGCTGCTCAATATACACTTCCTATTCCAGAACACCATTCAAGAATGCAGATTTGACATCCATCTGGAACAATTTGAACTTTCTTTGCACTACTATGACAAAAAATAATCTGATTGTCTCCAGCCTTGCAACCGGTGCAAATGTCTCATCAACATCTGTTCCCTCTATCTGGGAGTATCCCCTGCACACTAGTCGTGCTTTGTTCCGAATCATTGTTCCATCTTCATTCATCTTATTGCGATAAACCCATTTAGTCCCGATGACATTCTTGTATGCTGGTCTCGAAACAATCTCCCATGTCTGGTTCTTCTCAATCTGATCAAGCTCTTCGTTCATAGCCTGAACCCAGTTTTCATCTTCATCTGCATCGGAAAAAAATTTCGGCTCTACTTGAGACAAAAACGATGTTTTCTGTAATGATTTCATTCTTCGAGTCTGAACTGGAGCTGTTTGATCACCAATGATATTCTACCTATCAATTTCAGCTCGACTCTTTGGCTTCCTCATAGACACAGACTTAATACTTTCTTCTTCATCATCAGTATATTCTTCTGAGTCAGCTTCTGCCACTTCTGCTCCCCCTGGGTTTCTTACCTCATCATCACTTTCATCCAAGAACTATTCACTGGATCGTTGAGTATTCTGTTCATTTTCAACTATAGTGACATCATTGCTCTCAATGATTTTTCCCAGCCTTTTGTTGAAACATTTATATGCTTTGCTTTTCCCTGAGTAGCCAAGGAATATCCCCTCATCTCCTCGTGCCTCAAACTTCCTGTGATTTTATTTGTTGAGAATGAAACACTTACTTCTAAAGATTCAAAAGTATTTCAGCGTTGGCTTTTTTCCGTACCACAGTTCATACGGAGTCTTCCCTTGCTTCAGACACAACATAGACCCGTTCGAAACATAGAACGATGTCAAAACTGCTTCCTTCCAAAATTTCTCTGGCAGGTCTTTATCAATAATCATCGTTCTAGCCATGTTGTTGATGATCCAATTTCTCCTTTCAACCAATCCATTCTATTGGGGAGTTCTTACCGATGAAACTTGATGCCTTATCCCATGTTTCTCGAGATAGTTTTCAACTTGGATGTTTGGGAATTCTGTACCGTTATCAGTACGAAACTTCAGAATTTTCTGCCCAAGAATCTTTTCTGATTCCCTCCTATATTGCTTTATGCAAATGAACACCTCTGTCTTATGGGTAATGATGAATACCCATGCCATTCTGCTATAGTCATCAATGAAAAGGACATAGTACCTTTGCCCATTTATAGCTCGTGGTGAGATAAGTCCACATACATTAGCATGAACCAGTTCGAGCACTCTAGTTGATTTCTGTTCCTTTGGACTGTATGTATTTCTGATGATCTTCCCTTGTTGGAAAGCATCACACGTATGAGTGCGATCACGTGATAGCTTGGGAAGGTCTCTAACAGCATCACACTTTATGAGATCCTCCATAGATAGTTGGCATAGATGACCAAGTCGCTTATTCCATAGCCGGTTTTCTTCCTCTCTGGATAAAAGATATGTATCTTCTTCCCCACCTACAAGGTAGAGATTTCCCTTTGACCTTTTTCCCTGCAGAACAGTTGCTCTATCTTTTCCTTTCACAACACACATCTTCTCGGTAAATCGGATAGAGTGCCCAGAGTCACATAGTTGACTGACACTGAGTAAGTTATTACTGAGACCCTCTACTACCAAGAAATCAGCATGTCTCAACTCTTTGCCCCCAAACTTGGATTTCCATGAGCCAACAATCTTCAAGCCTTCATCATTTCCAAATTTGAAAACTCCTTCTTTGTCATATTTGATGCCTGTAACAAGATCCTTATTACCCGTCATGTGGGATGTGCACCCACTGTCAAGGATCCAAACACCAGATCGATATGATGCTTTAAGGGAAATCTCTGCCACCACAGCCTTCTCATTTTTCTTCTTTTTGGTCCATACTTTTTCTTTCACACTCGGCATGGATTGAGACTTCTGTTCTTTCTCAGAGTATGATGGACCATCATCATCTTACAAAGCCGCAAATCTATTCTGCGTTTTTAACTCACCTGTCGGTTTATTGACCTGCTTCTTGCGAATGTTTTGATTCTTCTTTGGCACATTTCTCTGAATGGTCGAAGTAAACTACCTAGCCATGTGCCCAAATCCTCCGCACCAAAAACAATGTCCTTCAAAATATGTCCTGGAAAACCGTTCTCTGTTTGGCTGGCATCTCTGTTCTTGTTCCCTTATATATCTATTGGCTATGGAACACACATATTGTGAATGTCCTATTATCGCACAACAATAACACCTGATATAGGATACATTCCTTCATGATACTTCAGCACTACGATTTTCCCTTTGGGATCTATGAATATTCTGATTCTGTTTTGTGCCCAAATCAACCTTCAATTTCGGGACGGGTGCTTGCGGTCTGACATTAACTGCCACCGATTTTTGTTTCTTATCAAGCCCTGAATCAACCTTAGCATTTGAGCTTTCTTGCTGCTTCACTCCTGCTGAACTATGAGCCTCCTCTTTCATCTTCTCTGTCTTATGAATGGCCTGCTTTTCTGATATCACATTGGGGGTCAAGAGTTTTTCTTGATACTTCATTTTTCATCGCAGACTGACCACTTCTTATTCAAGCTCTTTGATACGTCTGACCTGCTCCTTTCCTGTGTTAGTCAAACAATCAATTTCCTTCTTTTGTTCCTCAATTTTAAGCTTATGCTCAACAATATTTTCTGAGCTCTCTGGTGTTGAGGATTTTAGTCTTTCAATTTCTTCTAACAATTCTGACTTTTCTTCATCCTGTTGTTGAATATAGAGTTTGGAATCACGAACCAATTTATTGGCTTTCTTTGTTTTGGCTCTCCAAACATCTATATCTTCAAGAGCTGCTTCTAATTCAGCTTCCATATCAACTCTTCCTTCAAATTCTTATTCCTCTTCTCCAACGTCAGTTTCTTCCTTTTCCTGAGAACTACCAACGACCACTACAATATCATTTTGTCTATGATCTTTACAATTTTCAAATCCTCAACCTCTTCATCCTCAGACTCATCTGAACTGTCTATTTCTTGTGAAAGAAGATTCTTCCTATTGAAGAAATTTCTCTTGAACTGCTTCTTCACTTTCACATAGGCTGAAGATTTCTTTTGGGAATTTCAAATTCATCATCATCATCATCGTTATCTTGAAATTTCTTGGGGCATCTTTTTGCAAGATGACCAACCTTTCCACATCGAAAGCATGCTAGTGGAATTTTACCTTTAAACTTTCCTCTTCCTCTTTGCATATTTGAAGAAAGGAATGAAATCACCTCATCTGTCTCTTCTTATTCATTAGAATCTTCAATGGTGAGTTTCTTCATGGCCTTGAATGCCACCTCTTTGGATTTCCCATTTTCCACAGTCTCGTTATCATTGTTTCTCATTTCATATGCAACAAGAGTGCTGTGCAGGTTATCCAATGTCAGTTCTTTTGGGTCTTTATCTTCCAAAACAGAAACTTTCGGATTGAACCGAGGTGGAACTTTTCTCAATATGCGCTTCACAATTTTTATATCTTCGATAATTTCTCAAAGACCCCGCATGTCTTCTACCACAGCATTTACCCTATCAAATAATGCATCAACAGACTCATTGGGGTTCATTATCAGATCTTCATACTTGTTCCACAACACTTGCAGCTTTGCCTCTCTGACTTTTGTATCCCCTTGATAAATATTCAAAAGCTTTTCCCACATGGCATGTGATGTTTTTCATGACATAACCTTTGTATATATGGGATTGGAAAGGGCTCCCCTAAGGTATTGATTGCTTTGGAATCAGCATCCAACTCTTTATGCTCAGCTTCTGATAATGCACCACTAGTAATATCAGCTATGATACCATGCATAGCTGCTGAAAACACATCCATTCCCAAAGATCGGAAATAGTGTTGCATTCGATTCTTCCATATCTGAAAATTACATCCGTCGAAGATCGGAATCCCTCTATGATTAGAGACCTCCATTTGAGAGAAGAACAACTGTCAACCTTCCCTCTGATACCAATTGTTTGGTCCACAAGGCTGAATACCCTGAGAGGGGGGGGGGGGGGGGTGAATCAGGGTATGACTAATTTAAAATAAACGTTCGTTCTGATCTTGTTTCGCTGTTAAGCAAAACACTCTTCTCTCTCTTTCCTATTGCACAAAGTAAACAGAAAGTAAAGCATGCACATGACACACCAATTTTACTTGGTTCACCGCAAGGGTCTACATCCAAGGAGCATACGCCGACAAGTTTCCGGTCGTACCAATTCCACTAAACTTCACTAGCTGTTGATTACAATGTTCGGGCTAGATCACTTTTATTCCCAGGCTCACTGCCTTTACAAAGTTTAGGGTCAGCTCACTGCTTTCCCAAGGGTCACTCCCTGTTTCTCTCTCTCTGGCTCACTGCCGGTGGAGAGGATCACCTTCTTCCTCTTCCTAAGCTCACTACTGTAGAAGGAAATCCACTCACAGTTTATAGAACTGTAGGTCTCTTCATTTGTATGAATGCCCGCATCCTTAACTGCTGATGGATGCTCTTTTAATGTCCAAATTTCATCCACTGATGAATATCTCTTTGCCTCCGAACACTGGGCAATTCCTTTTGGAAACACCTTCGCAAAGCACCCTACTTCTCGAAGCTCCCAATTTCACGAAGCTCAAACAAGCCTTCGTGAAGTTCTTGCGTTTTCGCGAAGCACTTTCGCGAAGCACTCTCGCGAAGCTCAAGCCGTCACAAAGCAACGTCCCTCGCGAAGCTTACTAAGCCAAAGCGAAGCTCGCAGGTTTCACGGAGCTACAATAGCCGCCGCGAAGCTCCTCTTTCGCGAAGCACACTGGCTCCGCGAACCACCTTCGCAAATCGAGAGAAAAGGATTTTCTCTGAAAATTTTATCTCTTTCTCTCGAGGGGGTCGGCCTATATTTATAGGCGATTCCACCGACCCTCGTCCCTTCCACGCGAAGTCAACGCCACGTCATCTCAAATCGCGAAGCTCCAAAGTTTCCGCCGGAATTCTGTCCAAATCGCGAAGCACGACGGCAATTTTCCATTCGCGGAGTTTGGCGTAATCGCGAAGCATCACGGTCAACATTCCTTCGCGCCTTCGCCGAGAATCTCCCTCACAAATCCCTTCACCGTCGCGATGCACTTCAACCTCTTCCGTTCGCGAAGCTTGACGTTATCGCGAAGACTCCTCGCCTCCATGAAAACCTGCTTTGTCAACAAACACAATCAACCCAAAAATACTGCAATGTTACCTTGAGGGATTTTTGCCCAACATGACGGGATACCCGTCACAAATAGTACCATCGCAACTAATCTAACACATATATACCCTTTCGCTTTTCCTACTCTTTACCTCAATTATCACTTCCCCTCTCTCTCTAAACTGTATTTTTAGAGTGAAAATTTCTCTGAGTTAGTTTATTTACGAACAAGTTATGAAGTCATCTACAACAATAGGAGATCAAGTTTAAAGGTATTTATATATTGTTTTATTTTTTATGTTAATTTTAATTATTATTGATTAGTTGTAATTAAATTAGATTTAAATTGTTTTGTTATCAGTATTTATTTGTAATAATAAATTGAAATTATTATTACTAATTCTTAATAATTAGTTATAATTAATAATTATTAACGGAAATTAGTATTGTATATAAATAATTAGCGGTAATTAGTAATTAGTTGTTGTAAATTGTAGTTATTAATTGTAATTAATGCTAATTAGTAATAATAATGGGTAATCAGTAATAATTAGGGGTACTCAGTAATAATTAGGGGCAATTAGTAACAATTAGGGGTAATTAGTAATAATTAGGGGTAATTATTAATAATTAGGGGTCAGTAGTAATAATTAGGGGTAATTACCAGTAATTAGTAATAAATAGAAATAATTATTAATAAATAGAAATAATTAGTATTAAATAGAAATAATTAGTAATAAATAGAAATAATTAGTAATAAATAGAAATAATTAGTAATAATTAGCAACAAATAGAAATAATTAGCAATAAATAGCAATAAATAGCAATAAATAGAAATAAATAGTAATAATTTTAGAAAAAAATAGTAATAATTAGCAATAATTAGCAATAATTAGCAATAATTATCAATAATTAGCAATAATTAGTAATAATTAGCAATAAATAGCAATAAATAGCAATAAATAGTAATAAATAGTAATAAATATTAATAAATAGTAATAAATAGAAATAATTAGTAATAAATAGTAATAAAAAGAAATAAATAGTAATAATTAGGTTTAATTAGTAATAAATAGGAATAAATTGAAATAAATAGAAATAAATAGTAATAAATAGAAATAATTTAGGGGTAATTGGTAATAATTAGGGGTAGTTAGTAATAATTAGGAGTAATTAGTAATAATTAGAGGTAATTAGTAATAATTAGGGGTAATTAGTAATAATTAGGGGTAATTAGTAATAAATATCACTAAATTGCAATAATTAGTAATAAATAGAAATAATTAGTAATAAATAGAAATAATTAGCAATAAAAAGAAATAATAAGTAATAATTAGAAATAAATAGAATAATTAGCAATAAATAGAAATAAATAGAAATAAATAGAAATAATTAGTAATAATTAGCAATAATTAACAATAAATACCAATAAATAGTAATAAATAGTAATAAATAGCATTAATTTGGAATAAATAGCAATAAATAATATTAAATAGAAATAATTAGTAATAAATAGAAATAATTATTAATAAGTATTAAGAATTAGTAATATTTATTAATAATTAGTAATAATTAGTAATAATTAGTAATAATTAGTAATAATTAGTAATAATTAGTAATAATTAATAATATTTAGTAATAATTAGTAATAATTAGTAATAAATAGTAATAATTAGTAAAAAATAGTAATAATTAGTAATAATTAGTAATAAATAGGAATAATTAGTAATAAATAGGAATAAATAGGAATAATTAGTTATAAATAGGAATTAATAGGAATAATTAGTAATAATTAGGAACAATTTGGAATAATTTGGAATAATTAGGAATAATTACCAATAAATAGAAATAAATAGTAATAAATAGGAATAATTAGGAATAATTAGAAATAAATAGGAATAATTAGAAATAATTAGGAATAATTAGGAATAAATAATAATAATTAGGAGTAAATAGGAATAAATAAAAATAAATATGAATAATTAGCAATAATTAGGATAGGAATAAATAGAAATAATTAGGAATAATTAGCAATAACTAGGAATAATTAGCAATAATTAGGAATAATTAGCAATAATTAGGAATAAGTAGGAATAAATAGGAATAAATAGGAATAAATAGGAAAAAATAGGAAAAAATAAGAATAAAAACAGTTATAATAAATAGGAATAAATAAGAATAAAATCAATTAAATAAATAGGAATAAAATCAATTATAATAAATAGGAATAAATAGGAATAAAATTAATTGTAATAAATATATATAAATAGAAATAAAATCAATTGTAATAAATTGCAATAAATTGGAATAAATTGTAATAACTTGGAACAATTTCCAATGGATTGGAGGCACTCCTTTTGCTCGATGACTCTTCTCCTTTCAACATTCACTGACTTAAAACATTATGAAATGTATGATTCTATATATGCATATCAAATTTCGTATGCAGGAGTTTGAATATGCATTCGCAGGACCACATTTCTCATAATGTTTTCAAGCAGTGACAGTTGCAAGAAGATGATTCAATGATGAAAATGGGGCTCTTTTGTCCGATGACTCATTTACTTGCAACTTTCTCACAATAAAACCACAATGAAGAATCTGCTCAGATGTACGCTTATACATTCTCATATACATGAGAATGAATATGCATACCTCTAAGCACATTCTTCATTGTGATTTCAGTGTGAGAAAGTTGCAAGTAAATGCGCCATCAGACAAAATAGTAGCCACGAATCCAGTGGAAATTGTGTCGCACATAAATAATGGTAATTATTAAGAAGTAGTTATAATTATTTTTCATCTTTTTTAAGATAGTTTTTTTATAATTGGAAATTATTAAAAAATAGTAATGATTTTATATTTTGTAGAAAAGGATGGAATAAGGAAGTTTACAATAGTCATTATTAGATGATCGTGCCTGGATAAATCAACACAAAAATCCAAACTGTTCTGGTTTAAATCTTTTATATATTAAGGGTGTTGAATCTTTATTATCATTTGCATCATCAAAACCAAAATATGTTTCATGAGGCACAATAAAGTGTCCTTGTAAAAAATGTGTTGTGAGAACATTTGACACATTTGACAAGGTTGGAGGACATCTCTTGTGGTTTGGTTTTCAACCAGATTATGTTTTTCGATATCTACATGGTGAACGTAGTTCCAGATAAGATACTAATAACTTGATTCTAGATCCATCACATTTTCAAAATTTAGTACCTGATGTTACAGGTCCATCTTTTCAACAAAATGAAAGTCAAGATGATATTGATTTAACTCCTGAGTTAGCACCATCCAAATTTTAGGAGTTGTTGAGGTCTGCTGATGCTAAATTATATCCTGGTTGTGAGATAAGAAAATTAGAAGAAGTTGAAAAATTTATGGCTATTAAATCAGATAATGCAATGTCAAACAACTATTTTGATCTGATATTTTCTTTGATTAAAATATTGTTACCTGAAAAAAATGTGTTGCCTGCAAATTACTATGAGATCAAGAAGTTGGTTTGTAATCTGGGCTTTAGTTATCAGAAGATTCATACATGTCCAAATGATTGCATCTTATGTTCTGGTGAAAATGATTCATTGGATAGTTGTCCCACATGTGGACAATCGAGGTATAAATAATCTCAACCAGGGAAGTCTGGATCAATTCCTATAAAACAGTTGAGATATTTCCCCCTTACACCAAGGTTTTAACATTTATTTATGTCTCAGAACACAACGTCAATGATGTCATGGCCCAAAACCAAGATTTCAACTAATAAAATCTTGAATTATCCATCAGATAGTGATTCATGGAAACATATTGACCGCCTACATCTGTTTTTTTGCTTTAGAAGCATGAAACTTGTGATTGGGTATTTCTACTGATGGTTCCTATCCATTAGGTTCTTATGGTAGTCCGTATTCATGTTGTCTTGTCTTTATAACTCTTTACAATTTACCTCCATAGATTTTGATGAAGGATCCCTATATCTTTTTGACCCCTAGGACTTCTGAGAAAGAATAATAATGTTTATTTGAAACCTTTGATTGATGAGTTAAATGTATTGTGGATTAATGGTGTTAGTACATATGATGTTACTGCGAAAGAAAATTTCATATTAAAATATACATTGATGTGGATGACTAGTGACTTTCTGGAATATGGCATGTTATATGGCTGGAGTACACATGGTCTGAAATCATATCCTTACTGTATGAAAGACAACAAAGCCTTTATGCTCTTCAATGGAAAGAAAACCTTTCTATTTTGACTATCATTGCAGATTTCCTCCAATCGATCATCCTTTTTGGGGGAACAAATATCATTTCAGAAAAGGCACAATTGAAAGGGATGAAACTACAAAAATGATCTCTGGTATAGAGTTAAAATCTTTTGTATTTTCATTACCTCCCATCACATTTGGGCCAATAGTAAACCAACAAAAAATTCATGGATTTGGGAAAGAACATAATTGGATAAAATGAATAATTTTTTGGGCTCTTCCATATTGGTCTAATTTGTTGGTCCACCACATGTTGGATGTCATGCATATTGAGAAGAACTGTTTTGATGATTTATTTCATACATTTTTGGATACACCAAGTAAGACCAAAGATACAGTAAAGACACGATTAGATCTTCCCCAAATTTGCAGGCAACCAGAACTTGAACTATTTGAAAATGTTAGATCAAAGGGGTTAATGAAGCCAAAAACAACTTATACACTATCCAAAGAGAGTCACTTATTATTTTGTTAGTGGATTGTAGATTTTAGACTTCCAGATGGCTATGCTTTTAATTTGGGTAGATGTGTTATGAATGGTTATATTACTTGATTAAAAAGTCATGATTGTCATGTTATAATGTAAAGTCTTATGCCGATTGGATTATGAGGATTGTTGAATTCTATGATTTGGGATTCGATAATAGACATATCATATTTTTTTGAGACATTTGTGCAATTAAAATAGACTACGATGTGCTATGAAATCTTGAAGAATATGTTTTTGTAATTATATGTAAACTAGAAAAAATATTTCCACCGGATGTTTTTGAATCAATGGAACATATGATATTAAATTTTCCACAAGAATATAAATGTGGAGGTCTAGTACAGTTTCTATGGATGTACCCATTCGAGAGATGCATGCAGAAATTGAAGAAAAATGTACGTAACAAAGCATCAGTTGAAGGCTCAATTGCTGAAGCTTATTTTCAAAAGGAGATTTCATTTTTTTTCTGTTCTAATTATTTTGAATCTGAATATCCCTCAAAACAATACCACATGGGAAGGAATGAGGGGAATGTTAATGATGAAATGGGAAATCAATTATCATTTTTAATCAGCCAAATATTGGCTTTGGTGGAGTTCATGCACAATGGATTTCAGATGATGAACATCACTGAGCTCATACATATGTTCTGCTCAACTATGAAGAAATGAAATCATTTGTACTGTGAGTGATTCTATCACTTATTCTATAATTTATGTTATAGTATGTAAAATTATCTTATTTGTAGGTGTTTCCCTCGAATTCCGGGGATGACCTCCTTTTGATGGTAGGTTCAAACATTCCGATCGGTTTCTAACGGGTTTGTTCGTAGAACCGGAAACATCCAATGATTCCACATCCATTCGAACCTACTTTCCAAAGGTAGGTGCTCATTAGTTCATGGAATGATGAGGCTTAGGAATTTGCATTGGTCGAGAGGATGGGAGGTTGGACTCATCACACCTTTTTGAGGGGAATTATTGTCTACTCCGGGACTCTCTTTATAGATTTAAGTTATGTTCGTGAATCCTTATTACATTACCAAATATAAAATGAGTTTTCCTTTAGATCTGAAAATCAATGATCGATATGTAGGAAATTTAGAGAATCTTTTATATGTATTCGAGGTTCTTCATCGATAGAGAATCATCTATATTTGTTAGAGATTCTTAGTCAATGGTATCCTTTGATACGTAAAAGTCTCTTGGTCCTTATGATGACCATACTGGTTTTAAATCCACTTAGTGGGGCACTTGAAGTTTATTGTCATTCAGAAGGACATGAATTATTTTAGAGTTGGGATCGAACCCGAAGATGGGCTACCTACGTATCCTTTGTTTATAAAAGGAATCAGAACCCACGTAGTTCGAGTAAGGGAGTATGATGTTAATGATTGATGTCTCAAAGAAGGATGTCATAATTACATTACAATCTAATATCACGTGAGTCATGCTCGGTGTGAGAAACAAGAGGTATTGGTAAAAAATCAGACAATTGTGCCATGAAATATGCAATCATAAGAAATAATGTGGGAATTATGTATGTATGACTGCCCAGATAAATGAAGGTTAGGATTTAATTTAAGGAAGAAATCCAGGAACAGGGACTATAAAGGTATATGTGCTTCATGGAGATTTTGAATACTCTAACTTGGGACTTACTCCTGAAAAGGAGGCCCAAATTAGGAGATGACTTATGATTGGGTTTTTACTCCTAAGAAGGAATCCCAGATCAAAGGTAAATTAGGACTGGTTAAGAGGAATTAAGACTGGGGCTTACTCCTGAAAAGGAGGCCCAGGTTAAGAGACTTGAAAAATTAAGGGATTTGGGGCTTACTCTTTAAGAGGATGCCCAAATTAGGGGACTCGGGCTTATTCCTGAAAAGGAGGCCCAGGTTAAGGGAATTAAGGTTTGGGGCTTACTCCTGAGGAGGATGCCCAGATTTGGGGACTAGGTCTTACTCCTAAGGAGGATGCCCAGATTTGGGAATTTTAAGAATTGGGGCTTACTCCTAAAGAGAATGCCCAAGTTAAGAATTATGACTGGGACTTACACCTGAAAAAGAGGCCCAGGTTGATTGAGTTCTCTCATTTTAAAATATGAGGTTGAATGAATGAAATCTCAATCTTTAGTGACATAAAGATGTGTAAATCACTAGGTTTTGAGAGATATTCTACAGAGTTCCTTTCAGATAAGGAATAAAAAACAAGAAATCATGCCATAAATGGCTTTGAAGAGTGTCTTGAAGATTTAATAATGAATAGGAGAGGTGTAATGGCTTAAGAGGGGTGAAATGGGCAAGAAGGGCACCCAAAAAGGAAGAGGCACGCAAGTCCTGGCAGGCGCGCAGGTACTGTGTGGGCGCGTAAGTCCTGGTCGCGCAGGTATGTCTGCGCGACACATGGTGTACTTGCACGACGGTTAACCAGTAGGGTAATACTTGAGTGACTCTTGATTAAAGCCTTTAGAATCCTCTTGAGGTTCTTCCAGAGGAGGGGCGCACAAGTTCTACTGAAGGAGTAAGGCGGCGTGCAAGTGTGGCCTTTTCCCTTAAGGGATGGCCACTCAGGCGCGCAAGTGTTGATGAGTTTCAACACTTAGGCCTTCCTCCCCCTCTTTAGATATTCCGTTCTAGGTAATAAATTACCTTATAAGTGTTTCAGAAGCTTTGAGAAGAGACTAGGGCACCGGGTGATCAAATCTGAGTTTCTGGAAAAAATCCTCCTCCAATAGGGGGCCCACAGGGTCTATTTATAGGCAGGAGAAGACCCCGGGCGGTTATCACTTAGGTCGCGCAAGACACTTGCGCGACCATAATGCGTCGCGCAAGTGGACTTGCGCGACTATGAGGTAACTTGCGCGACTTATGGGCAATCTTCTCTTATTACTTCATTTGTCAATTTTTGATATTTGTCCAAAGGTTGAATCACTTTGAGCTCAGATATTCCCCTTTTCCGATCTTTAGATTCTGTGATGAAAGGAGCGTCAACAAAATTCCCCCCTCAGAGTTGGATCCGGAGAGAATAGAGGATTTGACTCTGAGGAACTCGAGAATCACAAGGAAATTGGGGCGTGCAAGGTAGGGCGCGCAAATGAGATTTGGGCGTGCAAGGCCTGACGTGCAGGGATACAACCCTTGATCGCGTAGGGTACGTCGCGCAGGGTCCCGACTGTGTCTATAAATAGATGGACTCACTTCTGTACAAGCATATGGATTTGTGGATTTCAAACCTTCGAGCTCTCGCCGCGCAGGTCACCTTAGCCGCGCAGGTTGCTCTGTTTTCCGGTGTTTCCTTGATGGCGTGCTGCTGTCAAGGTATCTGGGCCTGTGCGGTGATACTTGAGCGTCAAATACTTGCAAGGCACATCCATACTTGCGCACAAAGTTTTATATTTACGTTCCTTAATGCCTTTTCAATTTTTCTGAATTCTTTCACAAATTTTATGAAAAAATAAACCCATTTAAGAGTTAGTTTATTCAACTTTTGTGCAGATTCAATGGCTCCCAAGGGAATTAAAACGGCTGATGAACTGGCTAGAAAGCGGATTGATGACATGATGAACATCATTGGCCATGATTATTATGATATCTGCGACAACAGTCTCCCAGATTTGGCTAAGTACTTGAAGAAATATCATCTTAATTTCCCACAGAGCATCTACCTGCCTCTATATGGTCATGGTCATCTGTAAGGAGTCAATGTTCCAGATGCAAAGAACTATACGCCTGAAATTCAGCTACACTGCTACTCCTTTATTTCGGTTATGCTGTACATTAAGAGCAACAACAATGGTGTGAACTTTCAAATTCTTCCTCCATGTCATTTTCTTGCAGATATGAAAATGGAAAACCCATGGGCTGAAATGTTTTCCGCTGCCGGTTGGTGGAGAGAAGAAAAACATGGAATTAGAGCCATATCTGAAAAGAGTACTCTCCAAATGGCTCTTTACTTCCAATGATCCATTCTCAAATCCATGTATCCATCTTCCAAGTCTCTTGGATAGAAACAGAGTCACTGTTTGATTAGCAGAAAATTTTCTCAAACCGCACTCAAGAACATTCTTTTACAACTGTTCCAAGAAGAGCTGGTTTCACTGCATCTCTTGTGGTATCCATTTGAATGAATGAATTCCAGGTGGTTGCTGATGAAGCTCAGGATGTCGTAAATCAAATGAAGAGTTATGTTGAAAGCCTTTTGTAATCTCCTTGGAAAAGAGAAGAGACTCCAATCTGTGGATGTCCTTCTAACTCTTGTGCATCAATGAAAAAAAATTTCACCTTCACTCATTTGTACCTACATTCTCTTTTTCTAAATGCTTTAGATTTTACCTAAGCCAATGGGATTAGTAAGCATAGTTTGATTTTTTACTAGGATTAATGTAAATAACCCTACAAACTTCAAACCTTTTAATTGATCAATGTTACCTAAATCATACAAAATGTATGTTTAGTGAGCTGAGAACTTGACTTTTATTCAGAGTTCCCTTGTCTTTTGTGGGCAGTTTAAAGTCATGCACGTCGGACATAAAAAGGCTAATGTTTAAGGTTGAAATAGCTTTGACCGAAATGGATTATAATTGACTCAATTCCTTGAAAATTCATCTGAAAAAATATTACCATACTCAAGTATGAGGGAAAATATGTAAGCTGTGACTTAAGAATATTTGAATATGAGGAATGACATGAAAAAGAGCTAAAAGGCATTAGAAGAAGTAGTTTCCAAGAATGAAGTTACCATTATTTAACAAACCCGTTAGGTGGTTGAATTATGCAGGGCCACCTAAGGGCATTGGCTGCATAGTTAAATAAAATAGTATCTTTTGGCTAACAAGTCTGTTATATAGACTGTTTATACAAGGCCGCCTATGAGCATGTGCTGCATAGTCAGGCAAAAGAACTCTTAGAAATTTACTTTCCTAGTGTTAAAAGCCAGTGAAAGTTTATGGAGATTCAAATCTTCCAAAGTATAGAGTTTGTTGTATGGAAAGAGGTACTTGAATATAGAGAAGATATTTCCAAAAAAGATTATCGAAGAACTGGATGAATATCACTCCTACGAAGGTCTGACCCAAACGTAGGGAAGGAGAATATAAACCATATACTTGAATACTTTAAAATCATGAAAAATTATATGGGAAAAATATGTTAAGGATGGATATTTTTGTATATCCCTACATACTGTTATTTAAGACAAATAAGGACAAAAGAGGAATTCTTCCCAAGAATGGAGTTACCATTATCCGAAAAACCTGTTAGGGGGTTGAATTATGCAGGGCCACCTAAGGGAATTGGCTGCATAGTCAAATAATAGTATCTTTTGGATAATAAGTCTGTTATGTAGACTGTTTATGCAAGGCCGCCTATGGGCACGTGCTGCATAGTCAGGAAAAAGAACTCTCAGAAGTTTGACATTTTTGTGACTAGAAGTCATGAAAAGGGTTATGAGGATCTGAAAATATTTAAGGTTAGGATTATGACACATAAATATGGGTATTGTTCAATGTATACAGAGATACACAGATCAATGCTAACCATAATTATGTTGTGGCTGGGTCCTTAATTGAAATATTGGACTTCACTACGTATCCCATAAGGATGAGAATCAAGACATACGTAGTTCTTGAACTACAGTTTAACATCGTCTGGGATAAAAGGATTAGATATATTAGTTTAGGGTCATAGAGCTTGGACCATTGTAATAAATACACAGTGTGTGTTTTCATGGGGAATTTTCAGCCAAGGGACTGAATGTGGAATTTGGGGTTAGTCTCAAAGACTTGGGGCTAGATTCGAGGGACACTCGAACGTTCCTACGTATCCCATAAGGATGGGAATCAAGACCATGTAGTTCTAGAATTACCCTTTGTACAAATTTGGTTCATACATGTGAAGGGTGAAATGGGACTTTAGTACAATGATGGTTTAACCCAAGATAAAAGGTTTGGGCATTTCCATATATGCACGTAGTCTTTGAAATGAAACATGACTGAAAAATCAATGTAAATAATGGTTCCCTCTCAGGTGAGGGTATCAAAGAATATTTTAGTTTATTGTCATACTGGAAAAAAGTGTTGTATAGTTTAACGTCGTATAACAAGGATGAAAGTGAACCAATGTAAAGATACTGATTCTAGGGTCAGTTTCACGAATCAACATCGTATGAGATAGAGGTGAACCGATGTGAAGAGACTGGTTTTGGGCTTGAACCTTGGGAGGTTTCCTACATACCCATCCTAGAAGGCAAGGATCAAAGTCCGCGTAGTTAAATTAAAGAATGAATTAATGATAAAGTTGTTCTTGGGGACAAAAACCAAAAAAATGATGTTGGGACTTACAAATGGTTAGCGACCCAGAGAGATTGTTATGGTTGAGGTTCGCTCTAAGCTCACGTGAGTCATACTCGGTGTGAGAAACAAGAGGTAACAAAAACTTTAACGATGCATAGTTTAATGTCATGTAGAACATATAAAGGGACTATGCAGTTTAGAGTCTTGCAGTTAAGACTATTGGTGCTGCACAGTTTACTGTCATGTAGCAGGGACAAAGTACAGTTTAATGTCATTCAGGACGTATCACGGACTTTCTGTATAGTTTAGCATCATGTAGTTAGGACGATGGGGACAATAGATTTTAACGTCATGTTGGATGAAAGGGGGACTGTGCAGTTTAATGTCATGCAGTGAGGACAAAAGAGTACACCATTTTAACGTCATGTTGGATGCGTTGGGGATTTTTTCCATAGTTTAGCGTCATGTTGGACGAAAGTGTGAGTAGTTTAAGGTCATACAGGACCTTTGATGAATATGTAGTTTAACGTCTTTCCAGATGTAAGGGACTTTTATATAGTTTAGCGTCATGTAGTTAGGACGTCACAGTTTAACGTCTTGCTGGACGTAAGGGACTTGCAAATAGTTTAGGGTCATATGCATGGACCGTTGATGATGCAGTTTAAGGTCATACATGACCTAGTTGAAGTTTAAGGTCATAATGGACCATTTAGGGAATCTTTTCATAGTTTAACATCATGTGGGACAAAAGTACAAATAGTTTAAGGTCATATATATGGACCGTTGCTGTATAGTTTAACGTCATATAACAAGGACGAAAGAGTACACCATTTAACGTCATGTTGGATGCATTGGGGAATTTTTTCACAGTTTAACATCATGTTGGACGAAAAAGGGACGATACAGTTTAGCGTCATGTTGGATGAAAGTGCGAATAGTTTAAGGTCACATGCATGAACCGTTTCTGTACAGTTTAACGTCATATAGAAAGGACGAAAGAGGTACTTTGCAGTTTAATGTCATGCAGTGAGGACAAATTAGGGAATTTTTTTTTCATAGTTTAACATCGTGTGGGAAAAAATTAATACAAATAGTTTAAGTTCATATGTATGGACCGTTGCTGTATAGTTTAACATCATGTAGAAAGGACGAAAATAGGTACTTTGCAGTTTATACAAAATACTTCTTCAAAAATCTGGCATTGGTTGGAGTAGTGATGAGTTCTCCATCCATCGAGATTAATGAATAAGCTCCATTGGAGTAGACCCTATGTATTGAATAAGGTCCTTCCCATTTTGGCTCAAGTTTGGGAGGTTTCTTTCCTGGTATCATTGGAGTTCTGAGAACTAATACCAATTCTCCCTGAGTGAATGAACGAAGACGAATTTTTTTGTTAAAAGCTCGTGCTATTCGATTCTGATAGACTTCCAAGTGGTGAAAAGTGCACAATCTTTTCTCATCTAACTGTTCCAATTCATTAAATTGATTTTGAGATTGTTCATCTATAGATGATTGATCACAAATGGAAACTCTGAGCGAGGATAGTTGAAATTCAATGGGCAAGACGGCTTCCGTTCCATATACTAATGAATATGGAGTTGACCGAGTTGCAGTGCGGGTGGTAGTCTGATAATCCCATAAAACATGAAAGAGTTTATCAGGCCATGACCTCTTATATTTATCCACCATCTTTTGTAGTATATTTTAAAGAGTCTTTTTAAAGGCTTCTATCTGGCTGTTGGCCACTGCATGATACCGAGATGAATGGTTGGATTTGATGTTGTATTCTTGATACAACTTCTTCACCTCAGATGAACAGAAATTGGTGCCATTATCCGTAAATATGGTATGAGGGACACAAAATATGGTAATGATGTTAGACTTGATGAAGCTAAAAATGCATTTATAACTGACTTCCTTGAGAGGTATTTCCTCTGACCATTTGGAAAAGAAGTTATTAGCAGTAAGAATGTACATAAACTGCTTGGCTGTAGTCGAAGGGTAAGGTCCCACCACATCCATTCCCCATGTGGAAAATGGCCATGAGTATTTAGCTGTATGAAGCAAATCTAAAGGTTTATGAATGAAGTTGGAATGTACTTGGCATGAATGATACTTCTTTGTGAAATTGACACAATCTTGTATCATTGAAGGCCAAAAGTATCCAAGCCTTCGAATCTGATCAGACAGTCTATGTCCAGACTGGTGGGCACCACAGACTCCTGCATGTACTTCTTTCATGACAACCATTGTCTCTTCACCATAAATGAATCTGAAGAGAACTCCATCAAAACCACGTTTGTAGAGAATTTTCTCTAGGTGATCTCGGTTATCATAAAGAGTAAAATTAACCACACGTTGCCAGATTTGTTCTTTCTCAGCTCTATCAGGTGGAAGTGTTCCATTTTGAAGCTATTCCCTAATAGGTGACATCCATCCTGTAGTATGACCATACGGTTCAGGAATGGGACAAATTTAATTAATTTCCTCTGTTCTGATTCGAACATAAGGTGAAATTGCACGACGGTGAGCAATACTGATGGTTGTCTCGTCCCGATTTGGATCTGCCAGAGTTGTGGCTATATTGTCCAATGCGTCAACTTGAGAATTTTGTGATCTTGGGACATAAGAAAATGTCGGTTCCAAAGGGAATTCCTCAATTAACTCTCTGACGTAATCATACAAAGGGATTAGTTCTTATTTTCTGATGGCATAATCCCCATTGACTTGTTTGATTACCAGGTCTGAATCACCTTTCACCTTTAAGTGATTCACTTGTGATGAAGTGGTAATTCCAAGACTACGATGAGAGCTTGGTATTCTGCTTCATTATTGGTACCACCTTCCCACAATAAGAAGGAATAAGGTAACACTGCCTTTTCTGGAGAAATGAGCACAATTCCTAAGCCAACTTTGTTGAATTTAGGATTTTCCATTTTCCTCCCTGTTGGACTTCTGGAAGCACCATCAAAATACATTTCCCATGCCTGAGGAATTTCTTGAATAGAGAAGACTTCCTCATCAGGGAGTTCAATATCTGAAGATGTGTCTTCCACTGAAGGGTGTTCATCTAGGAAATCAGCTAGATCTTGGACCTTTATCGCCTTTTGAGACACATACTGAATGTCGAATTGCTGCAAAATAACTATCCACCTTTCCAGATGTCCTGTAAGCATTGGATGACTAAGGATAAATTTGAGCGGGTTATTGCGAGATACCAATTGGACCTCATGATGTTGCAGGTAGTGTCTCAACTTCTGAACTGCAAAGATTAATTCCAGGTAGAACTTCTCAATAATTGAATACCAGATTTCTGCTTCAAGCATGGTTTGACTGAGATAGTAGAGACTGTTTTCATTCCCATCATCATTCTTTTGAGCAAGAAAGGCACCCAATGATCGCTATGGAGCTGTCATGTAGAGGATAAGTGGTCTTCCTTCAACAGGTGGCCTGAGTACCGGTGGACTCAAGAGGTATTTCTTGAGAATATCGAATGCTTCTTGACATTCTTCAGTCCAATTGTAAGTGACTGCCTTCTTCATCAATTTGGTGAAGGGTAAACTTTTTCCTGCCAAATTGGATATGAAACGCCAAATATAGGCTAAGTGTCCTTGAAGTCCTCTTAATTCTTTCAAATTTTGAGGAGGTGACATACCAAGGATTGACTTGGTCTTCTTAGGATCGACTTCAATACCATGATGGCATACAACAAAGCCGAAATTGTTTCCTGAGGTTACCCCAAAAGCACATTTTAAGGGGTTCATCTTCAAATTATGTTGTCGAAGCTTGCAGAATATGACTTCCAAATCAGCCAAATGATTAGAACGTTGTTTGTATTTAACTACCAAATCGTCTACATAGCATTCAACAAACTTCCCTAAGAAGGGTTTGAAGATATGATGCATGACACACTAATAAGTTGCACCTGCATTCTTTAAGCCAAAGGGCATTACCCGGTAGCAAAACACACCCTGAGGGGCTCTGAAGGCTATAGATTCCTCGTCTTCTGGGGCTATTCGGATCTGATTATATCCAGAATATCCATCCATGAAGGAAAGTGCTTCATAGTTAGCTGTTTCATCAATTAGAAGTTCTGTAATCGAAACTGGGAAATCATCCTTAGGACAATGCTGATTAAGATCTATGAAATCAATGGAAACTCTAATTTGTCCATTCTTTTTCTTCACAGGGACAATATTAGCCAACCATTTGGGATATTGAACTTCTCTGATGAAGTTATATTTGATAAGCTTATCCACTTCAACTTCAATTTTGGAATCATAAGTTGGGTGTGTTCTTCTCGCGGCTTGCTTAAATCCTCGATGTTCTTTTGGTAAACCCAAATGATGAGTAGCAACATCAGGATCAAGCCCGGGAATTCTTGTATAGTTCCAAGCAAATATATCTCTTTTTTTATTTAGAAAAGAAATATACATCTCTTATTCTTCAAGATTCATGGCCGCACTGATTAAAGTGGGGCGTTGATCTTCTTTTGTACCCAGATTTATTTCTCTGAGTTCATCTACAGTGGTAGAGATACCCTCTTCAAATGCTGGAGGAGCATCTCTGAGATCTTCCTCTTCTTCTTCTTCATGTGTTATTTCTTCCTTTTCTACTTGCATAGTAGATGATAAAGTAGAATTCTCATGATCCTAAGAGATGTCAAAATTTTCATATCTTGAAGAAGAAGCTTCCATTTCCGACCCGATTGATGATGAAGGGTCTTCTTTGGGTAATAAAGAGGAGATGATGGATTGAGAATCGACATCATTGTTCACCTCCGATGTTGCTATAACTTCTTCTCGTCTAATTGGTGAATCATAGACTTGTTGGATTTTAGCAGATGAAATGAAGACATCACCATTTGTGCTTTCATCACTGCTTGGTAGATTACCAATTTCTCCCATGTTGTCTGGCTCGATTGTCGTAATTGACATTATGGATCTTTCCATAAGAGTATTTTGATTTGGTTCTATCTTGTCAATTTGACTGATAAGCAACACATAATCTGTACTCACATGTGTAAATGGATTTACTGTAATTGTTTCCAAACCATATGGAGCATTAACTTTGGTAATCTCCTTTGTTGGGGATTTATCCCTTTGCTTGATGTGATAGAATTCCGCCTCAATGTATTGAGACTCACATGTCTTGAACGGGGCCTTATCACTATACAATGTCCCAACTTGACCATCGAAACAATATTTGAGACATTGATGGTATGATGAAGGGATAGCCACATGTTGATGTAGCCAGGGTCTTCCAAGCAAGATGTTGAAGGCTGAGTCTTGATCAACAACCATGAAATATGAATTGGATACAAGATCTCCAAAATGAGTTCTGAGTGTAACTTCACCCAGTGGTTCTTGTTCATTTTTATCATATCCCTGTAGCATCATAGTGGAAGGAGATAAATCAGATTCTGTGAGGCCCAATCAACGAATTGTACGAATGGGCATGAGGTTGACTCCTAAACCATTGTCAATGAAAGCTCTCCGAACATCCACGCCATTGACCTTTCCAGACAAGTACAATGGTCTAATATGTCCATGAACAACATCATCTTCATCTTCATCATTAAAAGATATTATTGCATGGAATTATGCAGGATTATTCTCTATGTGATAGACTTCAGCTGCAACAATTTCAGTTTCGAACTCCTGAGGACTTGACAAAGCCTCGATAAGTGCTTCCCGAAGATCTTTTGACAGATTCAGAGCATCCAGAATTGATAACTTGGCTGGTACTTGGGCCAAGTGTTTCAATATATCGTACTTTTGATCCAGAGTTCTACGTTTCCCAATATGAGTATGTGGTTTAGCAGGTACCTTGGAAGCAGATGCTTTGGAAGTTGATGCATCTTTTATTGGGATAGGAGTTGGCAATATTCCTAGTTTTGGAAGATTATACTGATTAGATCCATTTACTTGCTGAGAGGAAAAAGATGGAACCTTGAACCGGTCTTCCAAAATAACTGTGTCAGGACTGAATTTGCTATTGGTAGAAGAACTTTCTTGTTCTTGCTGAGCTCGCTGAAGGGCTCTACCACGAGTTTCTACTGCGTACACAGTTCTAGCCGGGGTAGAATTGGAATAGTGAATTCTGAAAGATCCACGTCTTCCCCTATATCCTGATCCCCTGGAACTTCCTCTGATTCCTCTATTTGATACAAGGAATTCAGGCTCATTGAAATCAAAACTTCGACTGGCATATGGATCTGTTAATTGAATCATATTAACAGAACCAAAGATTAACTCTTTGTCTGATGAAGACTCTACCTGATTAGCCTGTTTAGGCTGTGCCGTTTGGTGGGGAGGTGCCCGTGGCTTTGAAGTAGATGGCATGAAGTCTGTCAAAGTCAAAGATAACTTAGGCTTTGACACATACTCATCTTCTTCTGATTCTTTTTCTTTCTTTGAATCATGTCGTTTCTTTGAGGACTTTCCCTCTGACGAAGAGGGTTTTGTTGCAACATTCATGGCAGAAGACACAATTGGTTTCTTTAATTGTGTTCGCAAAATAGCATGAGTTTGATTGATTGTCTTTATGACCATCCAATCATCATACTTCTGTGCATTTTTGCTTTTTTACTTATTTCCATTCACTTTCCTCCTCTAGAACTATAGCAGTGACACATGCTACCTGGGCTGAGGAGCGTTTCAATGTGACTTATCCCGAGTCGACCATATTTTGTAGGAGGTCTTTGATGATGAAACACTCCTGGATGGGATGCCCCAACATTTGATGAAAAGGGCAATAATTAGGACGGTCTTCATCTCCTTTCTTGTTTGGCCTCTTAGGTATTGGCAATTGAACCAAATTGTTTTCCAAAGCGGAAATGAAATAACCAGGAACTTGTTCATTTCGGAAAGAGTATGTTTGACTCTTTAGATCCTCAAACTGTTTTCGTCTTTGATCTTTTTGATCGTTTGGACGAAAAGGACTTTTTTGTTGGCGCTCAGAAGGTGGAACCCTTCGAGAAGATGAAGGTTTTGAGGTAGAAATAGGTACAGGTGCTTGTTTAAGAATAATTGTAGCAGTTTCTGATTTACCCATTCTCCTTCCTGGAGCTGATGGAATTACACGAGATTTAGACTTAGCTTGTATAAGGGAATCTTCAATCTTCTAAGCGATTGAAGTAAGGTCTCGAAACCCTCATGTGTATTTCACAGGGATTAACGGCGTGCGTAATTCGTCACGCAGATTTTCCACTCAAATTGGAAACAATACTTCTTGAGGGAGTGCTAAACTTAAGGAATATGTTAATCCCTTCCATTGAGCAATGAAATCAGAGACCCTTTCATTCTCCCTTTTCTTACAGTTTGTAAGATTGAAAACTGTTGTCTTTGGAAAAGTTAAGCTGAACTGAAGGACGAATTTTTGGCGAAGATCCTCCCATCCGGTAATTGACCAGGATTGCAATCTTGTATACCAAACAAAAGTTGGTCCTTGCAAGCTTCGCACGAAGCATCTGAGTTTCACTGCTTCTTGCTGCTCCGGAGTTCCCATCATAGGATCGCAACAAGACACGTAATGCGTCAAATGTTGTTCAGGGTCACCTGATCCATTTAAAATAGGGAATATAGGGTTCCCAAAACCGGATGGAGGAGAAATTGAATCTACCAATTCAGGGTAAAATTTCTTTTCTAGTTGAACTTGCGCACGTTTCCCTTCCATAATTTCTAACTGAGTTGTTAGTGACTCAATAGTAGTTATTAACTTTTGAGAAACATCCGATTGAACTTGGACTTGGGTAGGTGCAATGACTGGAGCTTGGAAAGATGTGGGGATTGGTGCTGCAACTGATGGTAGCACTGCCAACTGTTGTTGCACTTGACCCGTAAGATTATACCTATGAGGGTGTACTGAGAGAGGAGGATATTGTTGATCCATCTCAGTAGCTACAAAAAATTCCTTTGTCTGACTAACTCCAGCATGCTTAAGAAGAAGACTACTCTGAAGTAGTTCTACATTCAACCTTCTTAATTCCTTCATTTATTCTTCCTGTTGTGAAAACCTTTGCTCTAGTGAGAGCGATTGACCTTCTCCAGAGGAAGGATATGTAACCTGGTTCTTTCCCTTCCCTTTGTTAGATCCTTTTCGGAGAGGGGGAAGTGGGTTACTCGAAGGAATACCTAGGTTCTGAGTAATCCTTTGACTTCATGTACACACACCTTCTTCATTTGTGTCGGTGCGTACATCTTCTTGAGCAGGAACCTCTTCATCTGAGTCCCCTGAGTGAGCCTCATTTAGTGGATTAGCAACAACAGCATTGATGACATTGATTGATGCATAACTCATCGAATTCCTTCT
Organism: Viscum album; assembly: GCA_963277665.1. Classification (NCBI taxonomy): domain Eukaryota; kingdom Viridiplantae; phylum Streptophyta; class Magnoliopsida; order Santalales; family Viscaceae; genus Viscum; species Viscum album. The sequence continues at coordinate 59,127,837 of OY728125.1, forward strand.
ATTAGCATTTCTGTGATATTGTCTTCTTCCATGTATTTGATGAGACATTGCCTTTTTTGATTCGATCCCTCAGGAACTTCTTGACGAACCGTAATTTGGAGGGAATCTCCAGATAATTTGGCTGTTCGTTCCTCTTGAGGTTTCTTCCCCAATCGAGAAAAGACCGACTTTATCTGAGGAGGGGATTGATGATTTGAAAAAGTCCCCAGTCCAGTGGACTGGGGCTGTTCCTGCTGTTCTCACTCGACTCCTCGAATCATATTTGTTGATTCCGAGGGTTGGTTTAAAAGAGTCCCCAGTATGGCGAGCTGGGGTGGTTCTTGACATGCTATGTATGAGATTTTCTTGAAAGTCCTCCTGATCTTGCGAACCTTAGTCTGGAAATTAGCTGGATGCATTAACCTGTATCCGCTTTTATCACCCGGTTCAAAAGACCGTTGGATGATTTCTGACACTTCTGTCACTTGATGACGTGCTTGCTCCAAACGAGAGGCCTGTTTAATATTCTCGTTTTCTTGATGCAAGATTATTTCAACAACTTGTTCTCTGTATTCTTGATTTTGAGAGGAACTAGTTGAAGCCTGTTCTTGGGAAAGATTTTGATTACAAACAAAGCCTATAGAGACCCGTATCTTGACGTACATGGACATTACATTACATTTGCGGAATACTTAGTAGATAACAAAAACACACACACAAGGACCGTAATAGTTTAGTGTCTTTGGAAACTTGGATTATAATCTTCTAATCGTGGGGAAAGATCTTCAACATCTCCCATAAAGATCTTCCTTTTTATTTTACCTAAAACCTTTCTTTATATCCTGGGGAAAAGAAAACATAAAAGGGTGAGCTCAAATGCTCAGTAAGGGTAAACAAAGGAAATATCAATCACATAATTTTCATAAGAACATAACATTTTTGGAAATCTTAACCTGAAAAAGAGAGCATAATTTCATAACATGGGATAAATCATAGTAGTGAAATGAAATCATAACTTAAAACATTACTCATTGTGGCATACACACATAATCATAGAGAATCATTTCTTGTTAGTCAAGACTCATTGCCAAGACTATCTTAGTGGACAAAGTCCCTTTCTGAATCGAGTAATCCTCGTTTCAGTCCTGTTTCACTGAACCGGTATAACCTACCATTCCAGCCATGTCTATCTCATGAGATATAAAATCTTTACCCAATGCATTGGAGGGAGATATAGGTCCCACCCATCTCTTAATGAATCCTTTCTTATGTGTGCCACAGAATCATAAATCATACATCATTGCATAACCCATGTAATAAAAATGGGATTCTTAAACAACATGACATCATAAAACCATTCATATAAGATAAAGGAATTCATAAACATAATTCCATCACAACATAGTCAAATCAATGTAAAAATATGGATAGAAACAGAACCCTTTATTATCTTAGATGGAAAATAATTTTGATAAAACACTTGAATTGAATTCTTGAGGAAAATATCCTTTCTTCTTCAAAATCAATTTCTTTTCACAAAACATCATGAAATTTTTAAAAGAAAGAGATTTTATTGAACATAGTCATGAAATCTTTTGGAGGAATCTTCATAAAAATAAGGCTTTATAAAACCGTAAAAATCCGTTCGTGCCGTTTAAGTAAAATAAACATTCTTCTCGTACTTTTGTCGGAAAAGTCAAAAATTACCTCGTATGAAAAACGACAAAAGATTCCTTTCATATCTTTTACTAAAAACTCACCGAAAGGTAAAATTGGATTTAAACAATTGTAGGTGGATTTAAATAACATTACATATTGAGGAAACATGGATGTGGATGATAAAATACACCCCAGTAATTACCAAAGTAAAAACAATCTCGGATAAAAATGAGATTGTGATATTTCCCTTACCTTAGGTCCGACTTGCTTTGTAAGTGTCTGAACCTCCTGTATAATGATTTAAATCATGTTATTGACTTATTAAAGAATCCTATTCATTGTTATGATATCATATATGGTTCACTTATGACATTATATTACCCTTTCTTTTGTAAATTCCATGTTTAAAGAAGCGTTTTGGGTAAAATCGTTTCATTTATCATAGGTGTTTTGAATTGTTGTTCTTGACATAATTATTACTTATATCATGATTTACTTACTTCCAGAATATAAAATATGATTTATATATCATATATATTCAGTATATATATATATATATAATAGGTAGAAAAATGAAAAACACCGTTCATGGAGACGGTAGTCCGTACGTACGCATGAACGCTGTTTTCCTTTCCTTATTGTCTTGAAATGGAAGTAAGTAGATGACATACATATGTATATATATACATAAATCCAGTAGCTTTATAATGTCATATATTTCATTATTATTTCTTATATATACATTATAATCATTCTTAAATGGTTAACATGGAGAATGAATCTCATCGCGTCGTGGAGACGGTATTCCGTACGTACGCACGAGCGATGATATCATTTTTATAAATATTGAATTGAATTGGAGTGTTTTATACAATATATCAGAATAAATATGATGTTGTAATAACTATGTATAGTTATTCTTTACACCATTATACCCATCCATGTAAGGTGGTGGTGGAAAATAGATTACACCACGGCGTGGAGACGGTATTCCGTACGTACTTACGCGCGGTGATTTCTTTTTCCGTAGGATAGATAGATGGTGAAATAGGGTTGTTTCATACTTATAATAACATATCAGTATATGAGTGATACTGATGTTATTACTTCATAATGAAACAACCTAAGAAGAAGAAGTGGAAGAAGAAATAAAGATGAAAGAATTGGTAACGGTAATTACCTCTTCTTTGAAGTGCCTCTTTGAGACCTCCTCTTAGGGCACTAAAATTGGTGTTTGAGGAAGACCAGAACCTCTAGGATGTTGCTAGGGAAGTGGAGAGGAGAAATTGGCAGGGGTTGGCCGAGCTTGAGTGCTCAAATTGGTGTGAGGAGGAGGGGGAGGAGGTGTCCTTTTATAGGGGAGGAGAGGGGCACCTTAGGAATTCTTAAAAATATTAATTTATAATAAATCTAACCCCACTTAAAAACCTCCAAAAATGACTCATATTAGAAGCTTAGATGAGATAGGGTTGTAATCTCATCAACCAATCAAATTTAGACATGTTTGGATCTTATTTTAAACCTTATCTATTAGATTTAACTCTAAGTTAAATAATTTGACTTTTACTGTGTCTTTTTGTTTTCCTTCACTATATGGTTACTACACTTACTATAACATGCCAAACGAACCCCAAATTGTTTATTATTAATATATATATCCTTATCTAAGTCATTTGGATGAACCTTAGATTTTTAGGAATAACATAACAATTAATAATATAATATTTGATTTAAAAACTATTTTGTGTCAATTTTGACACTATTTGATATATGATTTTTGTGAAAGTCATAACAGAATTAAATGTTCGAACCAAGTTGATTAAATCAACATTAATATATCATAGTAACCTATAAAATTAGTGGAATTCATAAAAATTCTCAAATTACATTTATTTTGGTGTTTATAACATCAATTATGTCAATATTTCATAAATAAGATAATTACTGCATCATCTTTGTGTCATAAATTAATTAAATTATTTGATGTCTAAAATTTACAAATAAAATACCATTATGTAGGAAATATTTTTATCTTTCTAATGACTATTTATAGTCGAATTTAGCTTATGTATAACCCCATATTAAAAATGATTTACTTATTAAACTTTGATTTTAACTATTTTAACCCTTCTTTAAATAAATTAATAATAAATGTCCTAATCTAATCCAAGTGGGCCTAAATGGTCATATTTTATTCCTAAGTTTGTTTTTGGTCGAATTACACTTGTCCAATAGAATTAGGACATGTGTTAGGGTAATATTGATATCATATTTACCCTTAGTTACCCTATTTACTATTAACCGCGGTAAAAATAGTAAAAAGTTACTATTCACCAAAAAATTATTTTTATCTCATTGAACCACATTTTACTTACTGATATCAACCATGTCTGTCGGATTTTTGAAATTCCATTCACAGAAGCGGTAAAATTAAGTTTTATGTAAAATTTAGTTTTTTAACTACCACTTAGTAGTTTCACTATTCATCAAAAAATGAAGGTTTTCAGAAAAATGCCAAAATTTCATCCTAAGCTATATTTCATATTACGAATTCAAAAATGAAGTCTATTTTACCAAATTCATAACATAGAAGTTGAATTAATTAATTTTATAATTAAATCCCGCTGTTAAGACAAATAGCGTGTTTTTACGAAACAATTTCTATCAAAAGATTGACACTTGATTATGTCTGGTTTAAATGTGAAATTACAACCAATGACCAACATTGAATTAAATTGTAAAAATATATTCTAAATATACTTTAAAACCACTAAAATTAATAATTTATCACTATTAATTATTTCAATTAAAAAAGTTGTTTTTTAATTATAATTAATAATTTTCACTATTCATCAGAATATGAAAGTTATCCGAAAAGTACCAAAATTTCACCTTAGGCTAAATTCGATACTCCGAATCCAAAAATGAAGTTCATTTTGAAATATAAGATTTACAGAATTTTAAAAAGTGGTTATTACTATTCATAACAGCTAGTTTTAATAATATCTTAATAGCATATCGTTGTTTAGTGAAACTTGGTGTTGCGTACAACACACGCTATCGAGGAAGGTCGCGATTGCGTGTAATGCAAGGCAAGTCAAGGATGTGTGTTGTGCAAGCTCCTTTTGGTGTAGCGTACAACACAAGACATTAATAAAATTAAAAAGAACATTTTTTATAAAATCTTGGGCTGTTACATTCTACCCCCCTTAAAATGAATTTCGCCCTCGAAATTCATCGGGTTTATAAATGGTTTACTATTTGAAAGTTTCTTTAATAGAAACCCACATCGTAAAAAGGAATATCAAAACCAGTCTTTAAAAACAAAAGTATGAAACGTAACGGTTACCCAAATAAACTAATCACTGGGTTTCCACATAGGTGGAAATATGGATATGGAAGAGAAATCTAACCATCATGTTCTGATGGAGAGTGGTAGAGAACATGGCTATGGAAAAGCCAGTAATCACAAATCCATAAATTTGTGACGATCTAAGGTACCATCTGATTCATCAGGTATAAGAGAACTAGGACAACATTTTTGGTTTTCAAGATCATTTCCCTAAAGTTAAAGAATTAGAATTAGAATAAATACTTACTTTATTTTGGTACAATCTCACTATTGTTCGTGCCTTTAACAATTTCCACTTCATCTCTTAAATAAATGAAGTTGAATTTGTTATTCGTTAAGTGTTAGCAGATCATGTGATAGAATGACGGGTCATTCCATCTGTCTCAAACAAAAGGTTAGCAAAAATTATATACATAAGTCGATCTATAGTGAGATTAATCACATATGGTTCCTAAAATGGGCTTATACTTCATATATTATACTGCTTAATATAATAAAACTAGTTTCTACTAAACAGGGACTTCCTGTAGGCTAGTGGTAGGCGATAAAGGCCAGTCGCACTTCGGTTGTGGGTTCGATTCCTACAGCCTTGTCCGAAGCGATGGGCTGTCGCCCGTCCTGCAGGTTGTCCTTTTTCTAAAACTACGTTACTATAACATTCCATCAATAATATCGAAAATCTTCTATCCTTAAACAATACTAACTTATGTCCAACATAATCCAGTCTAATCTTTAGGCTTATACATAATACTGCAGTCCACTCTCATAATATAGTGACATCGATTACCAGAGATTTAATACTGTCGTTGATCCCCACATATCATAAGATATGTCTTGTTGGTCACATTCCAAACATTCAAAGTCCTTAATCATGTATTCTCTTTAATACCTTAGTGAAAACATGAGTGCAGTTAAAAGTTAACACTTTCCACATACCAAAATCCTCAAAATTCTATATACTCAAACCATGATATCACTTAGTCCTTATATCAATCATAAGCTCATGAATACTATTAAACATTTCATTTTCTCGTCTTCATTATGCGCATATCATCTTATTTCCAAAAAATATCTCAATCACTTTGAATACCACATCAATAAATATTGCAATACTCAATGATACAACATTATTTTGGAATCCCATTACATAAACACTTAATCATTCCACCACATCGTTGTCATATTCAACATTGCCAATAGTGATCGCATGTGATTTCCCTTTGTCCTTTGCCTTCAGTGGTTGCTCATGTTGATCATCACTAACCCTTGTATTAGGGCAATTATTAGCATAATGCCCCATTTCCTTGCACTTGAAGCATTGAAGTGTTGGCGGTGCGTTCTCTGCAGTGTTTGCTTTATCATTAGAAACCCTTTTTCCATTACTTCGACACTCAGCTGCTCGATGACCTTCTTTTCCACACTTAAAACATTTTCTAGTCCCTTTTAGACAATCTCCACCATGCTTCTTTCCACACTTTGTGCATAAGGAAACACTCATCTTCTTTTCACCATTATTCTGAGATTTCTCCTTGAACTCCATCTTTCATTTCTTGTCAAAACCATGAGATGGATATGTAACACCAACTTCCATTTCTACCTTGATAGCACAACGCACAATTTCTTCATAGCTACTGAAGTCTCTTATAGCTAATGCCCTTCGAAGACTTGGTTTTAAGCCACTGAAAAATCGATCAACTTTACTTTCAGGTTGGATGATAATTCCAAAAGCATACCTTGCAAGTCTTGTAAAATTTGCTTCATAGGTACCAACAGATTCATCGTCCCTTTGCTTCAGTTCAAGAAACTCTTTCTCCATCTTTGTTCGAAGAATACGAGGGAAGTACTTATTGAAAAATAAGTTCTTGAACTCGTCCCATTCCATAGACTCAATTTCATCCCTTTGCCTTGTATTCTTAATAAGATTCCACCATTGATCAGCATCTCCTTCCAAACGATACACTGCTAGGATGACTTTATCATGTTCAGAACATTGAAGAACTGAAAATATCTTTTCAGTAGTACTAATCCATTGTTCAGCAACTAATGGATCAGTAGACCCACTGAAAGAAGGCGGACGCTGCCTCATGAAGGATTCAACAGAATGTTGCTCCTTCCTTTGCTCGTTTGGAAGTCCTGCATGATTCATAGCTTGAGAAAGTTGTGTGAGCATGGCTACAAGATTTTGCATTCCAGCTCCTATATCGTTTGGTTGCTCAGGGGTACAATCATTGCATGGCCCATCACATTCCGCATTAACACGGTTCCTTCGGGTTCCAGCCATCGTCTAAAACCCCAAAAGAATTGTGTGAGAGGGAAAAATCATGCTAGGGAAAACAAAATAATAAAGGGTTAGTATCCTCAATATCTAGCATCTTAGGTTAAATTCGAAGATCGTTAGCGCAATTCTAGGACTATAACCTATACGTATACTTAACCTTAGAGACATCCCTAGACATACCTTAGAAATATCTCTAGGGATCTCACTAAAGTTCTCGCATCCTAGTTTCCAAAGGTTGACTAAACCTTTCCTCTGATACCAACTATAGAGACCCGTATCTTGACGTACATGGACATTACATTACATTTGCGGAATACTTAGTACATAACAAAAACACACACACAAGGACCGTAATAGTTTAGTGTCTTTGGAAACTCGGAGTATAATCTTCTAATCGTGGGGAAAGATCTTCAACATCTCCCATAAAGATCTTCCTTTTTATTTTACCTAAAACCTTTCTTTATATCCTGGGGAAAAGAAAACATAAAAGGGTGAGCTCAAATGCTCAGTAAGGGTAAACAAAGGAAATATCAATCACATAATTTTCATAAGAACATAACATTTTTGGAAATCTTAACCTGCAAAAGAGAGCATAATTTCATAACATGGGATAAATCATAGTAGTGAAATGAAATCATAACATAAAACATTACTCATTGTGGCATACACACATAATCATAGAGAATCATTTCTTGTTAGTCAAGACTCATTGCCAAGACTATCTTAGTGGACAAAGTCCCTTTCTGAATCGAGTAATCCTCGTTTCAGTCCTGTTTCACTGAACCGGTATAACCTACCATTCCAGCCATGTCTATCTCATGAGATATAAAATCTTTACCCAATGCATTGGAGGGAGATATAGGTCCCACCCATCTCTTAATGAATCCTTTCTTATGTGTGCCACAGAATCATAAATCATACATCATTGCATAACCCATGTAATAAAAATGGGATTCTTAAACAACATGACATCATAAAACCATTCATATAAGATAAAGGAATTCATAAACATAATTCCATCACAACATAGTCAAATCAATGTAAAAATATGGATAGAAACAGAACCCTTTATTATCTTAGATGGAAAATAATTTTGATAAAACACTTGAATTGAATTCTTGAGGAAAATATCCTTTCTTCTTCAAAATCAATTTCTTTTCACAAAACATCATGAAATTTTTAAAAGAAAGAGATTTTATTGAACATAGTCATGAAATCTTTTGGAGGAATCTTCATAAAAATAAGGCTTTATAAAACCGTAAAAATCCGTTCGTGCCGTTTAAGTAAAATAAACATTCTTCTCGTAATTTTGTCGGAAAAGTCAAAAATTACCTCGTATGAAAAATGACAAAAGATTCCTTTCATATATTTTACTAAAAACTCACCGAAAGGTAAAATTGAATTTAAACAATTGTAGGTGCATTTAAATAACATTACATATTGAGGAAACATGGATGTGGATGATAAAATACACCCCAGTAATTACCAAAGTAAAAACAATCTCGGATAAAAATGAGATTGTGATATTTCCCTTACCTTAGGTCCGACTTGCTTTGTAAGTGTTTGAACCTCCTGTATAATGATTTAAATCATGTTATTGACTTATTACAGAATCATATTCATTGTTATGATATCATATATGGTTCACTTATGACATTATATTACCCGTTCTTTTGTAAATTCCATGTTTAAAGAAGCGTTTTGGGTAAAATTGTTTCATTTATCGTAGGTGTTTTGAATTGTTGTTCTTGACATCATTATTACTTATATCATGATTTACTTACTTCCAGAATATAAAATATGATTTATATATCATATATTTTCAGTATATATATATATATATAATAGGTAGAAAAATGAAAAACACCGTTCATGGAGACGGTAGTCCGTACGTACGCATGAACGCTGTTTTCCTTTCCTTATTGTCTTGAAATGGAAGTAAGTAGATGACATACATATGTATATATATACATAAACCCAGTAGCTTTATAATGTCATATATTTCATTATTATTTCTTATATATACATTATAATCATTCTTAAATGGTTAACATGGAGAATGAATCTCATCGCGTCGTGGAGACGGTATTCCGTACGTACGCACGAGCGATGATATCATTTTTATAAATATTGAATTGAATTGGAGTGGTTTATACAATATATCAGAATCAATATGATGTTGTAATAACTATGTATAGTTATTCTTTACACCATTATACCCATCCATGTAAGGTGGTGGTGGAAAATAGATTACACCACGGAGTGGAGACGGTATTCCGTACGTACGCACGCGCGGTGATTTCTTTTTCCGTAGGATGGATAGATGGTGAAATAGGGTTGTTTCATACTTATAATAACATATCAGTATATTAGTGATACTGATGTTATTACTTCATAATGAAACAACCTAAGAAGAAGAAGTGGAAGAAGAAATAAAGATGAAAGAATTGGTTACGGTAATTACCTCTTCTTTGAAGTGCCTCTTTGAGACCTCCTCTTAGGGCACTAAAATTGGTCTTTGAGGAAGACCAGAACCTCTAGGATGTTTCTAGGGAAGTGGAGAGGAGAAATTGGCAGGGGTTGGCCGAGCTTGAGTGCTCAAATTGGTGTGAGGAGGAGGGGGAGGAGGTGTCCTTTTATAGGGGAGGAGAGGGGCACCTTAGGAATTCTTAAAAATATTAATTTATAATAAATCTAACCCCACTTAAAAACCTCCTAAAATGACTCATATTCGAAGCTTAGATGAGATAGGGTTGTAATATCATCAACCAATCAAATTTAGACATGTTTGGATCTTATTTTAAACCTTATCAATTAGATTTAACTCTAAGTTAAATAATTTGACTTTTACTGTGTCTTTTTGTTTTCCTTCACTATATGGTTAATAAACTTACTATAACATGCCAAACGAACCCCAAATTGTTTATTATTAATATATATATCCTTATCTAAGTCATTTGGCCGAACCTTAGATTTTTAGGAATAAAATAACAATTAATAATATAATATTTGATTTAAAAACTATTTTGTGTCAATTTTGACACTATTTGATATATGATTTTTGTGAAAGTCATAACAGAATTAAATGTTCTAACCAAGTTGATTAAATCAACATTAATATATCATAGTAACCTATAAAATTAGTGGAATTCATAAAAATTCTCAAATTACATTTATTTTCGTGTTTATAACATCAATTATGTCAATATTTCATAAATAAGATAATTACTGCATCATCTTTGTGTCATAAATTAATTAAATTATTTGATGTCTAAAATTTACAAATAAAATACCATTATGTAGTAAATCTTTTTAGCTTTCTAATGAATATTTATAGTCGAATTTATCTTATGTATAACCCCATATTAAAAATGATTTACTTATTAAACTTTGATTTTAACTATTTTAACCCTTCTTTAAATAAATTAATAATAAATGTCCTAATCTAATCCAAGTGGGCCTAAATGGTCATATTTTATTCCTAAGTTTGTTTTTGGTCGAATTACACTTGTCCAATAGAATTAGGACATGTGTGAGGGTAATATTGATATCATATTTACCCTTAGTTACCCTATTTACTATTAACCGTGGTAAAAATAGTAAAAAGTTACTATTCACCAAAAAATTATTTTTATCTCATTGAACCACATTTTACTTACTGATATCAACCGTGTCTGTCGGATTTTTGAAATTCCATTCACAGAAGCGGTAAAATTAAGTTTTATGAAAAATTCAGTTTTTTAACTACCACTTAGTAGTTTCACTATTCATCAAAAAATGAAGGTTTTCAGAAAAATGCCAAAATTTCATCCTAAGATATATTTCATATTCCGAATTCAAAAATGAAGTCTATTTTACCAAATTCATAACATAGAAGTTGAATTAATTAATTTTATAATTAAATCCCGCTGTTAAGACAAATAGCGTGTTTTTACGAAACAATTTCTATCAAAAGATTGACACTTGATTATGTCTGGTTTAAATGTGAAATTACAACCAATGACCAACATTGAATTAAATTGTAAAAATATATTCTAAATATACTTTAAAACCACTCAAATTAATAATTTATCACTATTAATTATTTCAATTAAAAAAGTTGTTTTTTAATTATAATTAATAATTTTCACTATTCATCAGAATATGAATGTTATCCGAAAAGTACCAAAATTTCACCTTAGGCTAAATTCGATACTCCGAATCCAAAAATGAAGTTCATTTTGAAATATAAGATTTACAGAATTTTAAAAAGTGGTTATTACTATTCATAACAGCTAGTTTTAATAATATCTTAATAGCATATCGTTGTTTAGTGAAACTTGGTGTTGCGTACAACACACGCTATCGAGGAAGGTCGCGATTGCGTGTAATGCAAGGCAAGTCAAGGATGTGTGTTGTTCAAGCTCCTTTTGGTGTAGCGTACAACACAAGACATTAATAAAATTAAAAAGAATATTTTTTATAAAATCTTGGGCTGTTACAAAGCCCATTGACTATGGCCGACCATGGGTAATAACATTGCATGAGACCATTTTCGGTGGGCTTTGCTGACTGGAGAGCACCATGAAATGCAGTGCTCCATGAACACCCCATCCTCTGACACGAATACCAGATGAGGCATTGGCAATTAACTGACACAATCTTCTTAGTGCTCCAAGGCATGAACGTTGAAGGGCTTTCTGCTGCTTTTCAGCCTTAGGATATCGAGAGACTGATAGAGATGCCAAATCAATCTGACGTTGTAAACCTTCTATTATCTTAAGATAATTTTCATATTCATCATAAGATAATACTTTCTTTTTTAAATGACAAAGTGTTTTCCATATGTTGAGACGAATATCAGGAACTTCATCTTCTGTCAACATTTCTAGAATATTATACTGAGAGTCAGCCAAAGGCCAAAACATGACTGACACTTCACCTTTTGCCAGTTGTTTTCTCATGTTCAGCATTTCCTATTTTTCATTTGATGAAGATTATTCTACCTGATTTGACTAGAGTTGGTGTTTCCTTGTTGCTTCACTGGATTCAACCGGATTGGTAGAGAAATCATTGATCAAACTGGAAGATGCATGACTTATGGGTGGTTCGGAGAATGACCTACACCTTGGGATATCTTCTGATTGAGAAATTATTTCACCTGATAGTGATGAAGCTTTAGACATGACTGGTTTCACATTTGCAAGTGCCTCAAGATAAGAGGGCTTTCTCGGCACTACATTGTCCACTGGAGCATTTTCAAAGAAATGTGCATCACTACTGTGGAAAGGACTTTCGCAGCGAAATTCATCATCATGGGAAGGACCACCATAATGGGTTACAAAAAAAGATGATATCTCTTTCTCCTTGGTCTTCTGACCACATAGAGGGTTCATGTGGCTCTCATCTAAATATGAAACTTCGAGATCGACCGAATTGTCATGAAGCAAGCCTTCATGAGGAAGTGTCTACTGAAGGCCTTCGGAATTAATGTTCCCACTATTGGGAAATGAGGGAGAAGAATCTTGAATTTCAATAGATAATTGTCTGAGGGATTCAATAAATCCATCATCGAACAAGGCCTTGTTACAGATTGGCTCTTGATCTCCTGACTGTGCTTGGTGGGTCTTTTTATTAGATGCCTTCTTACTCACCTTGGAAACCACTTGTTGACGAAAGTGGCTGCTCTGAGAAGGTGTATATGCCTGATCAGGAAAGATGGCCAGGTTAGGATGACGATCTCCACTCAAATCAGGTGTATGTTCCTGACTTGGTTGTCCGTATGATATGGGGGAGTATGCCCCCCAAACCTCTTGGACTGGAACAGATGTGTGTGTCTGTTCCGGAGTGAATTGTTGATGTGTCACTCCACTGGTAGGGATAGATTTATGTGTCTTTCCCTGAGATGCCGCTGAAGTTGTTATAATATCTTGGCAGGCCTTCAGAATATGAGCAGGGATTTGCTTCTGCTCTTTCACCATTGATAGAATATGCTTGGTGACTTCAGCTACCGGAACGGGAATATACGTCCATTCCGGGCTTGGAGTAGGTGTATGTGCCTGCTCCTGTCCTCCTTTTCCTGTCAGTGAATCCTGACAGTACTCAAGTGTGGTGGCAGAGAGTTCAGTTTGCCTCCTATTTGTTGTCGGGGATTTCTGACTAACTTCTCCGAATGCTACCAAGCGAGACTGTTGGTAGGCTTGATTCATACCAGCAGGTGTATGTGCCTGCTGATTGCACTTCGCCAAACATGGTTGATGAGATCCATCATATGTAGTCAGACGAGACTGCTGACTAGCTGATGATGTATAAAGAGGTGTATGTTCCTGCCTATAGTACTTCGCCGGAATTGCCTGGTGGGATTGGCGTGATGCTGCCAGATGAGTCTGCTAGACAGCGGAATTAAAACGGGCAGGTATATGTGCCCGCTCGTTGCTTTCCACCAAGTTAGGTTGGTGGACTTCTCCGGAGATGACAGAGATGAGAACCTTCTCACTGTTGACCGGATTCCGCCTCTGGTGGTTCGTCTTGCGTGCTCGGGTTCGAGGAACCTGAGCCGAATGCCTGGAGTCGGTACCCTCATCATGTTGAGGGCGCACTGCCGCACGAGTCTCGCGGCGATTGTTGGTGGGAGACCTCAGGAAGGACTCCTGTTTGTTTGAATTAAGGTCCTGAGGGACTTGCTCATTCACCTCCCTAGAATAAGGGAGCGAATGGTGATTGCGTTCCGGGGATAACGACCCAAAACGGTTGGAGACGGTAGTCAGCACCGCCCGATTATTGATCACTGGTCGTCGTTGTCCGGACGACCGATGTGAGTTATTTACTTAGAGGTCTTGTCGTGCAGCCTACAGAGTTGGGATGGTACTGTGTTGACGGTACTCCTTAACCAGTGCGTTTGATACCCAGCGTTGAAGACGCTGAGTAGGTGATATCGTCCTTAGAGTGGACGACGATCCAGCCGGAGTAGCAGCAGTGGAATTTGCAGCAGCAGTATTCACAGATGTGAACTTGAGAGCAGCCATTCTAGAAATGCAGAAGATCTCGGAAAAGGGTGCCTGTTTGATATAACATACGTTATCAAGATAAATTCATCCACTACATCTTTTGGATGAGCACATATTTCAATGATTTTTTTTGTTGGCCCTCTCAGTGAGTTTTAAATAGGGGACTAACAAAATAGGTAAAACATTATTTTTACTTGGTTAAGGATTCACGTCGGGTTCACCATTTTTGTTTCCCTCGGATTCCGAGGATGACCTCCTTTTGATGGGAGGTTCAAACATTCCGATCGGTTTCTATCGGGTTTTTTCGTAGAATCGGAAACATCCAATGATTCCACATCCATTCAGACCTACTTTCCAAAGCTAGGTGCTCATTTGTTCATGGAATGATGAGGCTTAGGAATTTTCATTGGTCAAGAGGATGGGAGGTCGGACTCATCACACCTTTTTGAGGGGAATTATTGTCTACTCCGGGACTCTCTTTATAGATTTAAGTTATGTTCTTGAATCCTTATTACATTACCAAATATAAAATGAGTTTTCCTTTAGATAAGACAATCAATGATCGATATGTAGGAAATTTATAGAATATTTTATATGTATTCGAGGTTCTTCATCGATAGAGAATCATCTATATTTGTTAGATATTCTTAGTCAATGGTATCCTTTGATACGTAAAAGTCTCTTGGTCCTTATGATGACCATACTGGTTTTAAAGCCACTCAGTAGGGCACTTTAAGTTTATTGTCATTCAGAAGGACATGAATTATTTCAGAGTTGGGATCAAACCCGCAGATGGCTACCTACATATCCTTTGTTTATAAAAGGAATCAGAACCCACGTAGTTCGAGTAAGGGAGTATGATGTTTATTATTGATGGCTCAAAGAAGGATTTCATAATTACTTTTACAATCTAAGCTCATGTGAGTCATGCTCGGTGTGAGAAACAAGAGGTATTGGTAAAAAATCAGACAATTGTGCCATGAAAGATGCAATCATAAGAAATAATGTGGGACTTATGTATGTATGACTGCCCTAATAAACGAAGGTTAGGATTTACTTTAAGGAAGAAATCCAAGAACATGGTCCATAAAGTTATATGTGCTTCATGGAGATTTTGAATACTCTAACTTGGGACTTACTCCTAAAAAGGAGGCCCAAATTAGGAGAAGACTTATGATTGGGTGTTTAATGCTGAGAAGGAATCCCAAATCAAAGGTAAATTAGGACTGGTTAAGAAGAATTAAGACTGGGGATTACTCCTGAAAAGAAGGCCTAGGTTAAGAGACTTGAAAAATTAAGGGATTTGTGGCTTACTCCTGAAGAGGATGCCCAAATTAGGGGACTGGGGCTTATTACTGAAAAGGAGGCCCAGGTTAATGAGGACTTGGGGCTTACTCCTAAGGAGGATTCCCAAATTTGAGAATTATGACTAGGGCTTATTCCTGAAAAGGAGGCCCAGGTTAAGGTAATTAAGGTTTGGGGCTTACTCCTGAGGAGGATGCCCAGATTTGGGGACTAGGTCTTACTCCTAAGGAGGATGCCCAGATTTGGGAATTTTAAGAATTGGGGCTTACTCCTAAGGTGGATTCCCAAGTTAAGAATTATGAATGGGACTTACTCCTGAAAAAGATTCCCAGGTTGATTGAGTTATCTCATCTTAAAGGATGAGGTTGAATGAATCAAATCTCAATCTTTAGTGACATAAAGATGTGTAAATCACTAGGTTTTGGGAGATATTCGACATAGTTCCTTTCAGATAAGGAATCAAAAATCAAGAAATCATGCCATAAATGGATTTTAAGAGTGTTTTGAAGATTTAATCTTGAATAGGAGAGGTGGAATGGCTTAAGAGGGGTGAAATTGGCAAGAAGGGCACCCAAAAAGGCAGATGCACGCAAGTTCTGGCAGGTGCGCAGGTACTGCGTGGGCGCGCAAGTCCTGATCGCGTAGGTATGTCTACGCGACACATGGTGTACTTGAGCGACGGTTAACCAAAAGGGTAATACTTGAGCTACTTTTGATTAAAGCCTTTAGAATCCTCTTGAGGTTCTTCCAGAAGAGGGGCACACAATTTCTATTAAAGGAGTAAGGCGACGCGCAAGTGTGGCCTTTTCCCTCAAGGGCTAGCCACTCAGGCGCGCAAGTGTTGGTGAGTTTCAACACTTAGGCCTTCCTCCCCCTCTTTAGATCTTCCGTTCTGGGTAAGAAATTACCTTAGAAGTGTTTCGGAATCTTTGAGAAGAGACTAGGGCACCGGGAGCTCAAATATGAGTTTTTGGAAAAAATCCTCCTCCAATGGGGGGGCCCACAGGGTCTATTTATAGGTAGGAGAAGACCCCGGGTGGTTATCACTTAAGTCGTGCAAGTCACTTGCGCGACCATAATGCGTCGCGCAAGTGGACTTGCGCGACTATGAGGTAACTTTTGCGACTTATGTGCAATCTTCTATTATTCCTTTGTCAATTTTTGATATTTTTCCAAAGGTTGAATCACTTTGAGCTCAGATATTCCCCTTTTACGATCTTTAGATTCTATAACAAAAGGAGCGTCAACAATAGGTTATATGAGAATCATATCAAGAAACAACTTCCACAAGTTACAGTACCTGCTCTTGAGGAACGAAGACAGATTTTTTTTCTCAATGGTTTCCAAAACTTGTAACATAAATTATTGATGGTTTAATATTAATTATGTTTATTATTTATTATATTGATAATTGTTTTACAAATTTTCAGGTGTCTCAACATGTTGATAAAATTGATAAGTGATTGTGTATATTGAGTAATACGCCATCAAAAATGATTAAATATTACAATGCATATGTGGTGAATGGTTTTCGATTTCATACATGTGCATATGGAGAATAAAAAAACAATGAACAGTGGAGTTTTCTTGAGAGGATCGCATCACAGAGGAACTGAAGTTAACATTTATGTCATTATGGATGAAATTATTGAGCTGTGTTATCTAGGACCTAATTACATAATGATGTTTAAATTTTGATGGTTGGATAATGAGAGAGCCTTGTGTGTTCATCCGACTCAGGGAATCGTCGATATTAAATATAAAATACTTCTTGTAGTAAATGAACCATTTTTCCTAGATCAACAGGCATATCAAATTTATTACACAATGTACTATGCTACTTCAAGTGACTTGACTGATTGGTGGGGCATAATAAAAATGAAATATCAGAAAAATCAGTTTACTCAAACTGAATGTGGTTCCACTGAAGTGGAAGGAATTGAAATTTTTCAAGAGACTACTCAAAATGCATATTTTTCACAAAGAGATGTGAATATCAATGATGACACCCCATAATTATGGATTGATGGTGACGAATATGTTAATGATGTTACAAATGAATTTGAAATGACAGGAGGTGATGAAACTGAAACTCATATGGATATTGATGATGCTGAGGAGGAATATGAAGGCATTGACATCGTCAGATATGAAGATGAAGATAAAGGTGAACATTGACATAGTTAAATGCTGGTTATAATCATAACTAATATATATCTATATATAATAGTTATTTTCAACTATCTAGTAGCAATAATCATTTTGTGATTCAGATGGACCCTGATCTATTTTGTGAGTTGGAGGATGCTGAGTTACCTTTGGATGAAAGGGATTTTGGATCATCTGACCCTCAGCCTACTGGCGGTTCAGGGGGTATGCGGAGGGGGAGGGGTCTTGCATGACTGACGATTCCCGACCCTATCCCCGAACAACGTCAATGTCTTGGCTTCGATCCAAGCACATGGAGGTATGTTAACCAATATATTTTAGTTGGCTTTCATTAATTTATTTATACATATATTAATTGTTTGATTACTTATTCTTTATTCACAGTTTTGAGCATGTAACCGTTGGACAGGGGAGCGCTATCTTACGCAATTATTTTTCTCATCCATGGATCACATGGGAACAGATTCTCATTGATGTGAGGCTTGACATGTTCAATCATTGCCTGGTACATAAATAAATAATATTTATTTTGAAATTTATTTTATTAATAACTTTATATTATAAATTATTTGTAGGGTTTATGGTATCCCATCGATGATAGTATGTGTGATGTTATCCACGCAGTAATGCAGGTGTCTATGTGTGACTGTTTCTGTCAGTTTTTTTCACAATTTGAGAAGGACGACCATTAAGAAAGTAGGAGTGGCAGAATTTGATGAGTCGTATAGAGCCCACCAACCCGAGTATATTTCATCTCACGTTTTTGATGGATTATGTTTACACTGGATGAGTGGCGGATTTCAGAGGAGATATTTAGTGGGTCAGCAGAACCGGGGGAGACAATAGGAGACACATCGAGCTGGTAGCCGTACATTCAGTACACATAGAGAGCATCTGGTAAGTAACTTTTTGAAATATTTTATATAACTTTAAATATAAACAGTTTATTTTATATTTCTATATGTAGTCGGGCATCCCGATATTACGGAGTACAAAGTTTATGGGAGGATGTACTGTGATCCAGCCACCAGAAAGATTATAGGTGATTTCCAGCGTTGGATTGTGGTTAATATTTTTTTCTTCAGTTTGACAATTAACTTCATACAATATTTTCACAATTTTAATTTCAAATTGGAATTAAAGGAATCATATGAGGCTAAGACCTCTCAGACACAGTCTGAGAGTCAGGACACGATGACTGATTAGACCGGTGCCCACCATTTTGACGAGGCAGCATGGATGCAGACGACTCAGTATACCTTTGAAAAGGGATGAGTAGTTGGTATCAACCCTCATTTGACTCCTGATACTTATTATGGTACTGCTGCAATGTCGGCGTCTAGATCGAGAGGAGCTCATGGAGAGGCATCATCTTCTTCCTCATAGTATCAGGAGTAGTTGCGAACTCAGACTGAGCATATAGAGAGTTTGTAGAATCAGCATAAAGAGATGCGTAAGCATTAGCTAAAATAGCAACAACAGTACGAGGAGGATATGTGTCAATGGCAGTAGCAGCAGCAACAACAACATCACGAGCATATAGAGTATATGTGCCGTCTGACTCATAGTTTAGGGATAGAGTTTCCTCCACCATCTCCTACAGCTCTTCCACCTCCCCCATAAGATGACCCCCAATGATTTTTTTTGTTAAAAACATTTGAATTCAAGATTTGTTATAATATGAACTATTTATAGTTTCTGTCTTTTATATTGGTGCGAATATTGCATAATTTAATTTCATTTTTTTAATATTTTAATATTTATTATTATTATTATATTTTTTTAATATTTTTGTATTTTAATAATAATAATAATAATAATATTTTATGATTTAATTTTTTTTTGAATATTGATAATTTTAATATTTTAATATTTTTTTACTATTTTAATAATGTTAATATTATTTTTTCATTAATCATAATTTTATTAAATATTTTTTTAGAGTTATATTTTTTAATGTTTGTTTATTTTACTAATAATAATAATATTTGAGGATTTTTTAATATTTTTTTTGAGAATATTGAAAATTTTAATATTTTTAATTTTTTATCATTTTAATAATATTAATATTATTTTATCATTAATCATAATTTTAATAAATATATATATTTTTACTTTGTTTAGTATTTTCGATGGGACTTGTTGTGATGGTATCCCATTGCAAATAGTTTAAATATATATTTTTGAAAAAGTATTTGCGACAGGACGAAGAGCCCATCACATATACTATTTGCGACGGGCCCATCACAAAAGGTTTATTTATATATAATGCATATAATCGCAGACTTATTTGTGATAGGGAAGTTCCCCATCGCAAATAGTTTTTTCGACTGGCCCGTCATAAAATGTTTATTTATATATAATGTATATAATCGGAGACTTATTTGTGACAGGAAACCTTCATGTCGTAAATACATTTTTTTTGCAATGAGCCCATTGCAAAATATAGTATTTGCGACACCGTTTTCTACAACGGGGTATTTGTGACATGACTCAATCATTAAATATTATTTGTGATGAGATCCCGTCACAAATACCACAAATTTCATTAGTGGTCCCCGATGGAGGAACTCCAAGTTCAAGATGAAGTCTAGGAATGAAACCCATGAGGTTTTATCCTTACTTCCCGCATTCTATTTTATTAAAGTGAGGACATTGAACACACTTGGTATGGGGTGATGGGTATATTCCTAGGTTAGTTAATAATTTTCATCATCTTTCTTCTTTTTCTCTTTTTAACTTGTTTAATTATATTGTTACTTCCCCCCTTCCCTCCCCCTCACCTTTATTCCAGAATATTAATTTTTTATACCCACTATATCATAGAAAATGATGCATGTTTAATCATGGATTTTATTGAAAATGCATGTGGAATGTTTGTATTTCATGTTGTTTTAACATTCAAAACAAAATTCTGATGAAATGTGCATTTTAGAAATATTCAATATTGTGGTTTGAATTTAGTTTGAAATATATTTCTTTGTCTATGATATAAATGGTTGTATCATTTCGAAACCTTTGAGAATAATGGTTCCTTTTTATTGTAAATAGTTTAATGGAAAATTATGTCATTTAATCTTTCTGCACATCTTTTCACCCAACCATGTAGTGTGGAAAGTTCTTACTAAATGGAAGGTAAATATAATTTTGGTTGATTCTTCTCTACCTTCCAAAATCATTTTTCCATAAATTAATTCCTTATCCGATCTATTTCATTATTGTACCAGATTGACCTATGCATGTGTACCTATTATCAAACTGTTGTACACCCTAAAAAAAGGGTTGTATATTGGGAAGGTGAAAAACCACCCTTCCTCGAATTTTGATCTTGTTATAAATATAACAATTAGTGTCATGAGGAGATCAAACAAGGTTTGGGATAAGATTGTGAGATTTGTTCCAACTGAATCTTTTGAAAAAAAAAATAATAAATGTGGGGAGTTATGAAATGTGAAAGATATGGGGATATCTAGGTTGATATCTTATGGTTTGACTTCTTGGAATGCTTAAGTGAGTGGGTCTTGGAATTTTATTGTAAAGGATATAGGGCAGGTTCGGTGGAAAAGGATCATATAAGTAGACCATTTTTAAATTAACTTATATTTACTCGATAGAAAGTGGAATGAATATCATGAAATGGTTTCCACACACACACATGAAGAATTATTGAAATGGTTATCTTTTGAAATATTTTCTCAAATTTGTATTATTCAACTCCTTGAGTTTTGTGCTAATGCAATTTTTGAGACAAATTTTTGTTTGATCACTGAGAATAACTACTCGGTGTGATTTTTTCTATAATCACATTGCTATTAGGAATTATATTTTCATTTATTTTTAAATCTTTATGAAGTTGAAAATATCTACATGGATATTTTTTTCAATTATGAATTTTCCATGGAGTGAAAATGTTAAGGTGTGGGGGTGTGATCATACCGTGATTCACTGTTTCATTTTCACCCTCACACCACTGTGTTGAACTGGTTTTGTTTTGAAAATTATAACAATAATAACAAATTTCATTTCATGTTTGATTCCATTATTTTGTTTTTATCACTTTTAAAAAGGTAAATGTCACTTGTTTTTGATAATTTCATTGAAGGTGGAGGTGATTTGGAGGGCACATGATGAAGTCCAAGAAAAATGGGCCGAGCTGCATAGGATCCAAACACACCTGTTTACTAAAACACTTACTTCTACTTAACCGTGGATCACAATGGGATGAAATGTTTTGGGATGGTCCAAAATTCATTTTTCTATATTTCATATGAAGGAACCCAAACATCATTCGACCATCTGTTGGCCCAACCTACCTGATCTGTCCATTACACAGAATATGCATGAAGTCAAAACTGGTGTGTTGTGACTGGTCCATATCTTGGGATATAGTTGTCTAAATGGATAAAAACGTTTTTTGGAGACATTAAAGAGGTGGGGAAACATGTTTCTAGTTTTTTAAAAAACTATATTCTACTTTAATGTAGTCCAAAACCATGGCACAAGTGGTTTTACACAATCTGTGGGACCAAAAACACCTTCCACTTTGCCTATAAAATGGAAGCTTTGGATCCTCATTTTAAAGATTGACCAGGAGCCAAAGATATGGTATTTTGGAGACCCAAAGGAGTCCTCTCCTCATCCAAGAACGTTAGGAGGCCACTATTTTCATAGGGGTATCAAGGATTAAGGTGAATTTCCACACGAGCCTTCTCCTCCTCTCGATGGTGAGATAAACGGTGGACGATCATTTCGAGGGAGCTACAAAAACTTGGGAGGGAGTTATGGAACTTGTTCTTATAATCGCTTTCTGTAATTTTTGTGATAAATATTTCACTTATGTTTAAACTTGATGCGATTCTCCTCTGAACACTTTTTTTGTTATAATGAAGTGAAACACTTTTTATCTCAACATCTATTGGGTTGAGTTTTCAAATGGGAATCTTGTATTGTTCCTATTGGACAAGACAAGAATCCTATTTATCTCACACATACATAATATATTAGTATGCTTTGTTAGCCTTTATTTTCTTTGTTTTATACCCAAACCTTGATAACATGATTGTTGTGTCAAGGGGTGGTTATTTGGGCATTGTTTTAAGAGGCAAGAGGAAAGTCGAGATCTTGACAACCCTCAACCAAAGGGTTCTATTAAACCATGTGGATTTTTAATAATGATGAACTCACCAAGATGTGTAGTGGACTTGAAATGATCTCCTTATCTCATAATTCTAAAACACCACCTTTATTTATCAACTATTAAACTCATTAAATCAAGTCATTTTCTTAAAATTGTTTTCAAAACCACCCCCTCTTTTGTTCTTTTTTATTAAAAATTCACACTATAAACTACCAAAGCTCCATGATAGATGAAATAGGGTCTGTACTATACTATAAATAATCCTTAAAATCATAATATATTTTACGTGTCACAATAGCGTGATCAATGGCCTGATCAACACTTTGTGTATAATTAAATTCACTACATGTAATAAATGCAAGAAACTTGAATTAATTCCAAATTAATTCCTAATTAATTATTAGGGAATTAAACACTAGTACATGGTGTGTATCTCCATTTTACATTGCACATACTCTTATGTTATCTATCCATAATCCTTGGCACCTCCATATGATATCATCAAATTTATTTCATTCCTAAATTTAATCAATTTGATTATATTTTTGAGAAAGGAAATATGAATAATGAATATATGACTGTTCATATTAAATAATGATTAAATTGTAATTAAAAACCAATGAAAAATGTGAAAATAAATCAATGAACTTTAAATTATTTTAAATAAGTAAGTGATCGCTCTGATGCAACTTAAAGGTTTTGGGTATAGCAGAAGCATCATATGGTTCATTCCAAACTCATATTTTTTTGTCATGATCAATGATTAATATGATATTTAAACAATTATAAATGTTATGATCAATATAATTTAATCAACGAATATAGACAATGGAAAAACTCTATAACCAAATCACAGGATCTTCACATATTATTTATAATTAATTTAACAAGTTAAAGAATTACCTTGTGAGAAATTATTTATTTTGTTGATGGATTTGACAATGAATCTATATCATTCCATTATAGAATTAATAGAAAAAAAGAATATATTTCATCTAGTAGTGAACCACACGTGTTCCATTATTCATTGAAGATCTTCATAGGAATCTCTAGGTGTTAGCATGATATATACTATTTCATGCATCATTCTCCTTTGACTGGCTTGAGAGTTGCTTCTAAAATATTCTAATAGATCTCTCTAGACTCAAGAGTGAAAGGTGGAAGAAGATAGATATCTATTATTGGGATTTTTATGGGAGAGGGATCTCTATAGGGCTTGAGAGGATTCTCTCTCGATCACATTATGCACAATTCAAAAAGAATATTCTCTAGTAAGAAAATAATATAATTGGGTTTATATACCTCCAGGGTTATAAAATAATAATCTCACATTCACCCATTATTATTTCCCTAATCCATATAGAACCCCATGTTTATAATAATAATAAAAATAATAATAAAATTTCTTAACATATGCTAATCACAAAAATTAAATTAAATATTATTCATTCAAATAATATTCAATATATATATATTATTTCTCACATGACAATTAAACATGGTCTTCCATTAATCCACCATATTTATTGGGCCTTTAATAATGAATATTTATTTAATAAAAAACTTTCACTTAATTATTCTCTAATAAATAAATAAATATTATATTCATTAAATAATAAAAAAATATTTATTAAAATTTTTGCTTACTTAATATTCTCTCAAATAACTGACGATGAAATATATGTGATCAAAAAAAATATATAATAATTCAACCATGTGTGAGAATAATATTTATTAAAAAATTAAAATAATAAATTAAAATATATTATTTAATTGAGATTATGGATATAGTTAGTGGGTGAACCTTTAGGCCTCTTTCTCAGTTACATTAGGCGAAGCAGCCTAAAGTCCATGGTTAACATCTAGCAACACACCAAGGCACCCATAGAGAAAGAATTTAACCCCGAAATGACATAATACCTCATAGAGATGCATAATTTGTAATATAACCCTTTTATTGTGATATCTCTATTCATGCAGGTTGCACGCTGGTTCCACTAACCTATGTTCTTAGTGTCTGTTTCTTTGAATTTCCAGAAATCAAACTTTTATATAGAACACCATAGCCATGGATTTATTTAGGATATATCATTTCCATCAAATTTCTTGAGATATAAACTTTCATTAAATAATATAAAGGGAAAATCCTTTCTCACATTATTTATTAATAAAACATTACTCATGAAACACCCAATATATCCTACCTAACAACGAACATATTTCGTCCTACTTTTCATCAATAAATCATAGTAGGAAACTTGTAATACTCATTAATAATAAAATAAAATTATAAGGATTAATACAGACAATCAAAAATAGAAACATCCAATGACACATATAAATGTGGATTTCCTACTGGTGGGTCTCATTCTCATAATATCATACACTGGATATTACTAATGGAGTACACCAAGAGAAGGTGTCTCAAAGTCCTATGAGCCTCTACCCTGATCGACAGAATAATTTTTTTCCCTCAAATTACTTCATCTAGATATCTAATTTATATTTAAGAATACTTTTGTGGCACTTCTAGGTTCCCATCATAGTGGGTAACTTCTATGACCTTTAATTATGAAAACTACTCTTAGGACATTGTCACATACTATGTTACACAGAAGAAAAATCATGATTTTATAAAGGTTTTATTAATATTAAAAAAAAATAAAAACATGTTATCATAAATTACATATAATTTGGTTCTCAGACACCAAATCCAACATAAACTACCATAAGTAGTAAAAACATTGTAGCTAATACCTTTTTTGTAGTGATTGTAATCGTTAAACATTGTTAATGGGGGTTAAAACTATGAGTTAAGGATTAAAAATCACCTAAAATTAAAAAAAATTAATTTTATGAGAGTATTTAAACTTTTCTTCATCCCATCAACTAAATATATCAATATGTTTCAACATTAACAAGAAAATTAATTTATATTAATTTAATACTTTAATTAATTACAAGGGTGATATCCCCCACTTATAAAAGGACACTACCTCTCATCTCTTCCCCACACTTCATGAGCCACTTATATCTACCAAAACTTGAAAACCCTACTTATTAACATACCTATATTCATTGTATAGGATTTTTATCGTCTTAAAAGACCACACTAAGGGTTCTTAAAGGGATATCCAACGGAGGTTCTTCAAAGATGAAGTAATAATATTAACCAATAATTTTCATTTTAACTTAGTACACACCTCATAAAATTATATAATAATAATTTATATATAACAAATTTAGTATATTCCATATAATAAGATGTTATTATGTTAATTTCATAACCTTATTCGTTACCTTTTTCTATCCAATGGGAAACAAAACCATTGTCCATGCGCATGTGCAAATTACCATCTTGCGAACCAATGTACTTTGTTTCTCTTCACCACATTTCATGGATGTTTATTATTATTTATTTAATTCTTATATATTATATTAATTACATAATTATAATATATCATCTATCATGATACCATTCCAATCATTAAATAACAAAATCATCACATGTGTATATGTAAGGACTACCGTATCCATATAGATATGTACTTTATTTTTCAAAAACATTCTCTAATGGGTGGTCATGGGTATGGTTTTATTGAAGTTTTTTTATGTTTATAATATTATAATTATTATTTAAAGATATTATTTTATTTCATATCTTCATTTTTCATCCAATGAAAACTAAAAACACCCGTCCTGTGTACGTGAATACTATTGACTTATGAGCTGTTGTATTTTTTAACTCCTTTTCATAGATGAATATAAATTTTATTTTACATATAAAAATTATAATTATTTAATGATAATTAATTTTGATATTATTTAACAATGAATCATTTGACCATAGTCAACCTAGAAAAGTCATTTTTCAATTATGATCTGAATGTCCTCAAAACACCCGACGCGGAAATAACAGATTTTGTAATAAAATATTACATTAAAATGTATGAAATAAATGGTTGGATGAAAAAGGAATAAAACTTTAAAAGGTTTTTAAAAAATTAAATAATTAATATAATTTTATTATATAGGAGTCAAAGGATATAAATAGAAAGTCTGGACTCAAGGTAAGAGATTTATTATCTCAATTTCCATTCAATAAGTTATAATTATAATTTATTGAGTATATTATGTAATTATTATGCATGAAATGAACTATAATTATATTATTTTGTTTTTAATTTTTTTATAGTTTTACAATTTTTACACACAATCATCTCAATGATTAATTCTAACTTTAGTGATATGATCTTTGTATGTAATATTCGTCTCAATATTTTTTCTTTGAGACATGTATTTTATTATGAAAATAATTCATTTTATAAGGTGTGTATTCTGGTTATTAAGATATTATATTATGAATTACTGTATGATCATGTTTTATACATTTTTTTAATTTTATCACTTTTGTAATATATTGATTCAAATTTTATATCCATTGTAAGTTTTTTCTTTATCTCAATATCAATTTCTTGTGATATGTTTCATAATATGCACCCTTATTTATTTGTATGGCGTGATTAATATCCGATGAATACCTTTTGACCTATTAAATTCATGAAATTCATTTTATTAATAGATCCATATAATATTATTTCTTTTAATGAATTTTGGTTAAAAAGTTACCAAAGTGGTAAATGATTTTTATTAAAATATTATTTATTTTCGAGATTTTTTATGGTCATGGTTTATTTGGGGGAAATTATATGATAATAATTTATTAAATTATATATATAATATTATCCTCTTGTAATTTATAGGTTTTATATGATTTCCATTAATTCTCATATCAATCCATCTTAAGAAAACCAAAATAAATATTCTAAAGAAGAACTGACCTTATTTCTTTTTATTGGTTAGTAATATTTTATATTCCATATCAATGATTTTTAAAATGTTTTCAAGAATGTTATTTTACATGAATATATTATTGTTTAAATTAATTTTCAACTATATTTTAAATTATTTAGATAGGTTTAAAAGGAATATTTTTTTTATTTTTCCCAAGCACAGATCTTTAAGTTTTTACCAGAAGTGTGAAAGGGATATGTGTTTTATCTTTTACCAAATGAATGGTTTTTACTACTATAATAACTATTTTGTTATTTTTAGTTTAATTTTAAAATTTACATGTTTATTTTCAAGAAATTGTTTTTCTCGGTATTATTTGAATTTTTTATAAAGTTGTCGAAAGAAAAATATATTTTTCTTGTTTTAAATGAATTTTCTTAAATATTATTTTAAATTCATTTTTAATCTATTTCTGTATCCTTGATTTGTTTTATTATGATACAATTGGGATATTTTCTTATGATTCCATCCTTATTATTTTTCCATATGACTTATGATTATTTCAAAAATATTTCCATGGAACCCATTTCATTTCCATAGGTTAAACAAGGTAAAAAGGATTGATTACTGTTTTTAAGGGTTTTATATTGAAAAGTGAAATCTTGTAAATGATTTTTTAATTCTATGGTCCATGGAAGTTGTTTATAATGATAATAGAACTCGATATATCTCTCCAATGTGTTGGGTAATGATTACGTTCTCTGGAGAATTATGTTTGAATTAACTGAGTAAGATATCCACATTGTAAGGGTTATTATAAGGGTTCAGTGAAGATGATATTATAATACACCTTCATTAATTTTATATGCTTTATATGAGTTCTAATAGGCCCTTTTCTCAAGGATTTTTTTACATGGATCATTATTTTTGACTTATATGACTCTTATATTGTGTCAGATCTTTATACCATGTCTCATGGTTTGTGATCTATGTTTTCTGGGGTATAATTATCTTCTTTTATGCTCATGCACTTTGAATATTTTCTATTACCATTATTATCATCTTATACTCAATAAATATTTTCAATTGTTAATTCCTATGCTTACCCATATTTATCATTTGATCTCTCCCATCTTATTTTTCTCAACTCCAAAGGTTATAAAGAATGATGTTAAATTAATTATTTCTAGAAAAGTTCACGTGTGGAGAAAGTTTTTCAAGATATTGAATAATTATTTTGGAATAATAAAATTTGGGTATAGTTGAAAAAATGATCACTTGAAGACATAAATATTGCTATGTAAGAGTTTTTCATAATTATATAAAACAATAGAAATAAACTTTTCTTGGGTATTTAAGGGATCCAATATTTCAATTTGATGTTTCATGTTTTTGATGGCTAAAATTGGGCCACATTTATCAGTATCAATGTTAGAAGTGTAATGATTATATTTTTAGCACCAGATATGAGGGTGTGGTTTCAGGGCTATTATAAGAAAACAATATATCAGTTTCTCATATCAACTTTATTTATTTGTGATATACACCATATTCTCTAATTATTTTATATCATGTGTATTTTTTACATTCTTATATATTTTTTCATGAAGGTTTTATGAAATTAAATGGATTTAAAAATCTATCACAAGTTATACCTTTCATGGAATTTTGATTCCAGAGATACCAATGTTATAATTTTTTTTAACATAAACCTCCTTTATTTGAGTTATAATTATTTTCCTTGAAAATATTTATTATATGTTTAGTTTAATTAGCCACAAGATTTTATTATATGATACTTTCTCTTTATCACTAGGTAAATTTAAAATTTTAATTTAAAGCCTCTTCCTTGATGAATTTATTTATCATAAAATTATAACATTGTTAAGAACAATTCACATCCTCTTTAATGACTCTTTTCCCTTTATATACATATTATTTATTTCCACTACTATTATAATTTTCTATTTTGAAATCTAAATATTCATTATTTCTTATTATTTTGATATCACGTTTACCAATTTTTTGGATGATGTTTTATAAACCCTTTTCACAGTGAGGGTTGTATAAAATATATTTTTAAAAAAATGTTGAAGATATTTTCCCTTTCTTGATCTAATATTTTATCTTCATGTCTATATTTATATTGGATACAATTAATTATTTTAAGAGATCCATTATTTTAATATATTTCCAAATAAATGTTTAAAAATTATTCTTTTCAATTTCAAAAATGCGATATTTTTAAAAGTGACTCATAAATTATTCTCTTTATGACGATTTTAAGAATTTTTTTATAAATAGAATTTTATTTTTAACTTCCATTATCCTATTTAAATGAAAAAAATTTAACTCCTAGGGAGTTATGTTTTATGAATCACCATCTAAATAAAATTTTTAAATACTCATTTTGTGTGATTAAATTTTTGTTCTCAATCGATGTATATTTTATGTCATGTTATGTGATTACATCTAGAAATGATTTTAACCCTAATTTTCCCATGTTTTTTCATGATATGAAGAATGATTGATATTTTATAGAAAAAATATGTATTTATTTTGAGGCTGGGGTCCTATATATCCCTTTAATTCATCGGTTAAGGTTTTATATCTCATGAGATAAGAATTCTATGTGTGGATATTATCTCATTTTTCTTTGTTTGCAAGGCTGTGGGTGGGTACACTCAAATTATGTTTTGTTCACAATATTATGTGAGGAAATCACCCTTCTACACTTTTTTCACAAGTTTATACATGGACATGATCCAGTTGTGCTTTTTTTTTCACAAGGTTGTGCATTAGAATGATCTTATTTTTATTTGTTCAGAAGACTGTTTCAGGATATTATTTCTCTTAACTTTTTTCTTAATATTACTATTTACTATGATTATGATCAATACACATTTATATTTCATATTATTATGATTTTACTTCATGAATAATGTTTATTATCTCATGCTCTTATTCCATAGAACATGTTTGTTCATTTAATATTACATGACCTACTATCATGACTTATAGAGAACTCTTTTTTTTCCAAGTTATTTTTAATAATACATAACTCCCATGTTCATATTTTCTCATATTATTATGATATGTAACACCATAATATTTTTTGAATTAATTTAATTTTTTTTGATATCTTCCATTCCACACAACACTGAATATTTCTTGTGTTATATAAAAGCACCATGTTATTCTTCCTTTGTACACTACACCAAGTTAAGATTTCATTATAAGATACACCATGTTAAGAATTATCTTCATGAAACAATTAGATTATATTTAATTACATGCAACATTATGTTTTTATTGTGTTACACACAATGTCGATTTCCTTCGATATTTTGTGTTACATGCAAGGCCTATTTTTACCAAACTATAATATACTATTAATATTGTTATTAAAATAACATTATAGTTACCACCTAGATGTTGGAATAGGTGTTATGAATAAGAATATTTAATTATGAAAATAGGTTTTAAAAATTCATACAAAATGAATCCATTTATTTTCAATTATTTAGAAATGAAGGTAAGAACTATTTTAAAATAATGAAATTCTGTTTCTAAGAAAAATATACACAAACAGAATTTTATCTCAATAAATTAAACAAAACACTATAGATGAATGTTTTTAATAAAATTTCTATATTATATATTCAATCAATTTTTTTACTCTCTTCCAATAGTTTTTATAGGCATAACATAAGAATAAATCCAATTTTATGAATAAAAAGATATATATTTCTAAAAGGTAGTTTTACTGCCTTTTAATGGAGAACCCATTTTAAATATAATTTTTGAAACTTTTATAATTTTTATTTGAAAAAAAAATCAATTTCTTAAATAGAAATATCAAAATTTACCTTGGGTAATTTATTTATTTGTTAGAGAAGTTTCATATTTTTTGATGAATAGTGAAAAAACATTGAATTTTAATCCTATTTTTTTTCATCTGAATAATTTATATGGTTAAATTATATTTTGTTTTAGTTTTATATTTAATTAGAACAATTTTACATCAATTAATCCAATTTAGTTCTTTGGAACCAATTTCAAATTGAAACTGGATATAAAAAGATCCTAAACTCTTAAACATTTTTGGTTAAAAAACACGTTGTCTCAAAACGACCAAAATATTGATTTTAAATTAATTTCTGATAATAATATGATTAGAATATATAAAAATGGATTTAATATTTAAAATAAGAATAGTTTATAATGATTAATAAGATCATATTAGTTGTTCACCAAAAATATTGGTGGATGTAATTAAAATTAATTATATCGAGTAAGGTAAAAAATTAGCTTTCTTAATGGTTAAAATTTAATATGAAGGGTCCAAATGAACTAGACACATGTAAAAATCCATTTAATGGATATATTTAGACCACTTACCCTCTTTAATCAAATTTATACAATTATTTGATTCCCATGATGTAAGGGAGACCTCTCAATAGTGTTTTCCTTTTTATATTTTCAAGAATACCACTCCTCTGCTATAAAAGGGAACTCACCCCATGACTTATCCACTCCTATCAAGCCCTTTTTATAAACAAAACCACCTAAATATCATCCCAAATACCCTAATTTCTTCATATAGTCCCAAATTTTGGTAGAAATATAACATATAAAGCCCTTCGGTGCAAACCAAATGGAGTTAACCAAAGAAGAGGTGACATCTTTCCCCAAGATCTTGTGATTTATTTTCATTCTCCACAACCTGAAATATTATTATTACATGATTATATAAGAAATAATCATCCTATATATACCTATATTTTTTTCTTCTATGGTTTCTACCTACACTTACACACACTTTCATCTAATGGGTAATGAACTTACCATCCTTGTGTGTGACGAACTACGACCTCATTAAACAATTTTGTTCATTTTTACTTTACTTCCTATCATGGTAGGTAATTATGATGGATAATATATTTTTATATGGTATATATGATATTTATGGTATATTTATAATACTTTATTTATTATATAATATATACCTTTATGCTTTCCATTTGGTGTAAATACGATAAATTCGTTCGTGAAAGTGTGGACTACCACCTCCTCAAATCGATGTGATTTGTTCACACACTATATGTCCATATATGATATATATGACATAATAATTCTACTTTAATTAGTATATATATATATATATTTCATTTAAATTATTTTTATCAAAACTATAATTAAACAGAAACAATGTTCGTGCGTACGTACGACCAACGGTCTCTATGAATAATGTCTTCCATTTAATATTTAGATCATTTATAGATTATTAAAAATATTTATATAATAAATATATATGATATTTATATAATTTTTTATTATTATGGAAATAATTAAATCATGATATAAGTAAGAGGATCAAAAATAATAAGTCAAAACATGTACAAACAAACAAAGTAGATATTACCCAAAGAATAACATTAACATGGAATTGTTAATAAGCGGGTAATATAAAGTAATATATGGTGTTAGATATTAGAATATGGTTATTTGGTATATTTATAATAAAATTATATTTATTAATAGGATGTTCTAATGAGTACTAATAAATTCAATATATAAGGTAATATAATTTCATCTCAGTTTTTACTTCCATGAGATACATGCCATATTCACCACTCGCTTCTTTTGTGGGGTGTATATACTTCCCTATGACATGTTATATCATTAATTTTCTTTATTTATTGATATTAAATTTTTTAATTTTTGTCATTTTCTCATGGGTATTATGATTATAAATTTACCCAGGTAGTAAGAGTTTTTCTCATCTCACATTTTATATATATAAGATACATGCAATGTTCACCACTCGTTTCTTTTGTATGGTGTATATACTGCCCATGTATGTATTATATGATACTTAAAATTAAAATTATTGGCATTCAAAAATTAATTTTATTAACTCTATTTCTTAGGGTATATGTTTCAAAAGATACAAAATTGGTAATGTAGTTGTTCTCAATTTTCCTTCTTTGAGAGACATATTTTACTATACACCTACATTATTTCACATGGTGTACATACTATCCCGTTGAAATGTTATATCTTGAATATTATTATTTTCATGATATTATAAGCTTCATTTGATGTTATTCTCTCATGAAGAGTATGATTCAATTTTACCAAAGTGGTAAGAGTTTATTGCTACAATATCACTGTTTATCAAGAATATTTATGATTATGCTTCCATTGATGAAATATTTTAATCCATATCTTAATAAATCTCATGAAATTTCTTCTAATAAGTTTAAAAAATTTATATATAATTAATTTTAATATTTTTACACTCCTTGTTACTTAATATAATTATGTTTTTTTTATGAAAATCCAACTTTGTTTCTCCTTTCGGTTAAAAATTTGTATTCTTTTAAAATAATGTTTTCTAAAAATCATTTCAAAAATGTTTTACTATTATAATATGTGGTTTAAATGACATTTTTACCCATGTTTAACCTTTTAAAAGAAGGGTTTAAAAATAATATTCCTTTCTTTTTCCGATCTAGGTACTTTTCTAAACCTTTACGGCACAAAAGGAATGTTCTATATGTATAGATTTATCCAAAATCCTGAACTTCCTTCCTTTGAATATTTCATTACACTTTAAAAGAGTTATTTTTATGAAAAATGATATTCAGAATATTCTGGAAATTCATTGTTTCTAAAGTGTTTTTCAAAAAAAAAAAAAGGTTTTCAGAAAGGTTTTATGACTCAAGATGTTTTTAACATGATTTTCAAATCACCCATTAAATGTTTTCAAATATATTTTAAAAAAAGTTTTAAAAGATGTTTTAAATTTAAAATTATTTTTTAAATTTTTTAAAACTTATTTTATGAGTTTTCAAGGATTTTTTTTGAAATTGTTTTCCGGCTTCCTTTATAAATTTTCATGGAAAAAGGTTTTCAAATTTTTTACTAGAGTTTAAATTTTATTTTTAATGAAAATGGTTTTCAAAAGGTTCTATGTTTTAAAATAATTTTTCAAAGAAGAAATGAAATTTTATTCAATAATTGTTTTAAAAGAAATGGTAAACATTTCTTTATAAGAAAAGTATTATTGAAATGGTTTTATGAAAATGGTTTTTCAAAGAAAAGATAATTTTATTTAGAAATGGTCCATGTGATATTTCAAAATAATTCTTCATATAAGATGACATAATTTGTTTTAGTTTATGATTTAATAGGGATATGATTTAGGAATACCAATCATATTCTTTCTTGAATGGTTTATGTTTTGATAGATTGATGATTATGATACCGATTTTTCTTCCACGAGTTACATGCATTCAAAAAACGCTTCTATTTATGGGTTATTCTTTGAGGAAATTATTATGAGGCATATCAAATTTCCATAGGTAATGATATTATGAAATGTTTAGATTCCCATTTCATTTAATGGGTTTTGATATGATTTTATGAAACCATCCCTTTTAATGGGTCATGATATGATGCCAGTTTTATTATCTTATGGCACATATAAGTATTATTTTATTATATGACAGATGAGACCTATATCTCTATAAAATGCATTGGGTAAGGATTTATATATCATGAGATAATGATAGGAACCAAGTTGATGGGATTGATCTATAATGGGGGGTTCATACTGATCCACTATGTTATGGTTGGGAAACCCGATCCACTATGGGAAGATGAAGAAACCCAGTCCACTATGGGAGGATGGGGAAACCCATCCACTATGGGAAGATAAGGAATATCGATCCCTTATAAATAAAAGGACTATGAATGGGGATGGTGGTGTGTCTCACCCAATAGGTGTAGTCCCCATGAAGTTCCCTCATATGTTTTGGGAGTGATCCATGACTTTTAGGGAATGTTTTAATATGCTTATGTGTATGCCCAAAAATCTATGCCTCATGCCAGTTTTTTTCTCCCGTGACTCATGTACTTTGATTTAAGTATGAATAATTTCTTATGAACTGCCCATATTTATTCCATTACTCCTGATTATGATATTCAATATGTAAGGTATTATATTCTATTGTAATGATCATGTTCTTATACCCTTATTCTATTTTTTTTCTTACATATCTCCTTTTTTAAACCTTAATGTGAATTTGAGCTCACCCTTTCTTATGTTACCTTTCCCCATGTTACGAATAAATATTTTTAAGTAGAAGTACTAAATGTGAAGATATTTGTGGGAAATATTGAATATCTTTCACTCTAATAGAATATCTTTTTTTATATTTTCAAAGACACTAATCTATTTTGCTCCTCATGCATGTACAATTGGAATGTGGGGAATATTAATCCAAATTGATTTAATATCCATGTATGTTAAGTCCGAGTTGCTATAATTGGTATCAAAAGAAAGTTTTAGTCAACCATTGGAAACTGGGATAAGAAAACATTAGGGAGATATATACAGATATTTGTAAGGATATGTTTAGGGCTGTCTTTAAAAATAACCCAAAGGTGTATTAGATTTAAATTAATGTGTCATAATTAAGACATAATATAAGTGATTTTCATGATTATATAGTTTTCTTTTATGATATGTTCTGATCTAACTATGCTTTATGTTTTTATTCAATGAAGGGAACTAGAAGGAACTGAGTTAACATAGAATGTGATATAAAATTTACTGATGATCAATCAAATGGGATGATAACTGGAATGAAGGATTTTATAATCATTCCTAATCAGTTTTCATGGAACATGATAACCGTATGCACCTTAAAAAACTATCATACTCACCAAATAGGATAAGGAAAGACTTCACTAAGAGTTCAGGTAATAGAAAACACCAAGGAAAGAAGATCAATTTTCCTTTTCATCGATAATGTGGAAATAATAACCCAAGTCAATATATTATAGGAACTAGAAGATGTTTTGACTGTAAAAAAGGGAAAAAAGAAAGTTACTACAAAGGGAAAATTAAAAGGTAATTTAAAAAAATAGATGAGAATATTAGCCTCCCTAAGGTATGATCAAGTGATTAATTCTTTAAATGTTGAATGTATGGGAATTATGAAAATATATTTCCTATATAGAAGTATTATTAAGAGAATCAACAAGGTTGTACAATTAATGGGTTTTCTAATGATGATGAAGTGTCTATTAATTACATATGAAAGGTATGTTCTATTCTAACAGTATTATTGATAATAATGATTAAATTGAGTTTTATAGATGTTTTGACATGATTCATATTTAATATTTTAGGAATCTGGTATTAAGGAATAAGATAACAAAGGATTGTTATGGATTAAGGATGAGGTGGAATAATCAAAGTATTTCTATTTTTCGATTAAAGAATTATGAATTGTGAAGTATATAAGGATTGTTCTGTTTATGTTTTTTCACTATGTATTTACAAGAATATGTTAAATGGTTCTGATGGAATAGAAAAGTGATTTAATGGGAAAGTGATATTCATGGGAAACACGAGATTAAGGGAGAGATAAACCTTAATATGTTCGTAATGTTGAGATAAATATGTTTAGATAAAAGATATGTTGGGTATGAATAAGTAAATTGGACAGTATTGATTACCTTGGAATTGATTAAGTATTTTTTACAAAGTGTTCTATGTTATCATGGGTGATGTTTACAACATTTTTGGATTTAAATAATATATCCAATAAACTAAGGAATAAGGAAAAATGCATGTTTTCAATAAGGATGTATGGTTATTTAGGTTATTACCATGTTTTAAGAGAATACATGACAAAGGTATTCAAATGTTTACAATGTGACGGCCAAGTGCTACCATATGAAATATAGGGGATCAATGTTAAGATGATTTAGTGAATTTATTTCTAAAGTTTTATATTTTCATCTTTCATAAGTGATGAAAGTTTAACAATATATGGAATGGTTTATATTAAGCTTCATATGAGGTTTTATAGATTAATTTATTATCTAACCATATAAGTATTTATGCATGTTAGATATCTTATACTACCCATTTTGATGTGATTCTAAAAAAAGATATATTAAATGACTTATCTTTCTACCACATGATCTGTAAGTACTTCAAAAATGAAAAACTCACCTTTATTTCATGGAATAAGAGATGAATTTTAAATTGATCAAGGCACAATAAAAAGTGATGTTTTATTGAAATCATGTAAGTATATCTTCTCATTAATTTTTTTCAACATTAGGAAAAGGTTATTGAAATAAAAAGTTGTATAATTATCATAATTTTTTATGATATCAATGACCACTTTCATGCTTCTTCATTTTATATTTTTTTGATTGTAAAATTTCTATGGATCACCAAGTTTCTTATGATCTGTGATATTTATCAATCTCTATGATTATTTATACTTTTATTCCATGTCAATGTTTTCTATTTCAACCCACGTTCTTCTATTTGGAAAACTACTAACGTGTTAATTTGGGTAACCATTATGTTTCCGACTTTCATTTTTTAATGAAAGTTTTAGTATTCATTTTTATGATGTGGGTTTCTGTGAATGGAACTTTCAAGTATTAAACCTTTGATAAGATATAAAATTTTCAAGGAAAAAATTCATTTTAAGGGGGATATAATGTAACACCAAGAGATTTTGTGAATTATTATTTTTTGAAATAATTTAACCCTTTTGATGTTTTTAATTTCACAGAACACTGAAAATAGTTTGTATTATATGAAATCACCAAGTTAATCTTACATTTTCCATTACACCAAATTATGATTTCATTATACATTACACCATAATATTCTTGCACTACATTCAACACTTATATTAGATTTTGATACAAGAAACATTATGTTTGTCTTGTGTTATACACAATGCTGAGTTTCATTGATAGTTTTCATTACATACAAGGTTGAGTTTAACCAAAATGCAATATACTATTATTATTTTTATTAAAATATCATTATATTTACCACATATCTATTAGAATAGTATTTATTAATATTATTAATTTAATTATAAAAATAAGTATTACACATATATATAAAATAAATCCATTGGTTTTCAATTAGTTAGAAATGAAAGTAATAACTATTTGAAAATAATGAAATTCCATTTCTAAGAAAACTAGGTACAAACACCATTTTATCTAAATAAATTAAAAAAATCCATTATTGATGATTTTTTAATAAAAATTCAATATTATATATTAAATAAATTTTTTTGAAACTCATTCAATTGTTTTTATAGGAATAATATAGGAATAAGTCAAATTTTATGAATAAAAGAATGTATATTTCTAAAAGGGAATTTTACTACCTATTAATGGAGAACCCATTTTAAATATATTTTTTACACTTTTAAAATTTTTATTTTATAAAATAAACTCCATTTTGGAAATCTGAATATCAAAATTTACTTGGGGTAAACTTTTGTTATTTTTAGAGAATTTTCATATTTTGATGAATAATCCAAAAACACTGAATTGTAATCCAAAATTTATTTTTCATATAAATAATTTATTGGGTTAAATTATATTTTGGTTTGTTTATATAGATAATTAAATAAATTTTAAATACATTAATATTATTTAGGTTATTAGAACCAATTTCTCATTGATATTGGATATAAAATCATTTTAAACTCTTACAACTTTTTTCTTAAAAAACTCGTTGTCGCGAAACATCTGCGAGATTAACTTTAAATTATTTTATACCAATTATGTTATTGGAATTTTAAAAAATGGATTCCATATTTAGAATCATCATAATTTATAATTTCTAAAAAGTTCAATTAAGTTTTTTATCAAAATGATTATTTGAAGTCATTAAAATTAATTATCATGATTAATGTAAAAATTAATTTACTTAATGGTTAAAATTTAATATTAAGATTAAAAATGACCTAGAAACATATAAAAAATCAATTTTATAGAAATATTTCTACCAAGTAACCTATTCTTTCTAATTAAGAGAATTTTTGGATTCCCATGATGCAACTGAGACCTCTCAGTACTGTTTACCTTTTTATATTTATAAGAATTTCTCTCCTCCTCCACTATAAAAGATAACTCACCACCTTACTTATACAAATGAATCAATATATTTGGATCATAAAAAAATGAAAAAATTACTTCCTAATCCCCAAACTTCATCCAAAAATCCTCTATTTTGGTATAAACCAAACCATGGAAGCCCTTTGGTGCAAACAAGAAGTGGTTTCACAAAGAAGAGGAAACATCCTTCCTCATGATCTTTTGTTTTTTTATTCTCCACCCCATAAAATATTATTATTAGATGATTTTATAATAAAATAATTATAATAAATATAATGAGATGTTTTTAATATAATGGTTTTACCTACACTTACACACACTTTCATATAATGGGTAATGAACTTACTGATTTTGTGTACGGTGAACTACCACTTCACAAAACATTATTGCTCGTTTTTTCCTTTACCACCTCTCATGGTTAGTAATTATGATGTAAAATATATTTTTATTATATATATGATATTTATTATTTATTCATACTTCTTGAATTATTATATAATACATACCTTCATGATTTACATTTTGTATGCATATGATAACTTTGTTTGTGCTTGTGTGGACTAGCGACTCCTCAAAGCGATGTGATACATTCACACTCTACATGGATTTATATTATATATATTAAACAATAAATCTATTGGAATTATTATATATATATATATATTTCATTTACTTTATTTATGTCAAAATGATAATTAAACAGAAATAACGTTCATGCGTACGTACGACCTACCATCTCCATGAATGATTTATTCTATTTCATATTTATATCATTTATCGATTATTATAAATATTTATTTACTGAATATATATGATATTTACATAATGTTTTTACTTTATTAAAATAATTTAATCCTAATATAGGTAATAGGATCTGAAATAATAAGTCAAAACTTGTATGAAACAAATCAGATATTACCCAAAGCATACCATTAACATGGAATTGTTAATAAGTGGGAAATATAAAGTAATATATGGTATTAAATATAATAATATGGTTCTTTGGTATATGTATAATACAATTATATTTATTATAAATTAGTTTTTAATAATTATGACTAAATTCAAGACATAAGGTAATGGAATCCCATCTCACTTTTTATTTTCGTGAGATACAATCCATATTCACAAATTTTTTCTTTTATGTGGTGTATATACTAACCTATGAAATTTTATATCATGAATTTAATTTATTTATTTATATTAATATATTTAATTTATGTTATTATTTCATAGGGATCACTATTCTAAAGTTACTAAAGTAGTAAGGGGTTTTTTACATCTTACAATGTACATCCGTGAGATACATGCCATGTTCACTACTCCTTTCATTTGTGTGGTGTAAATAATTCCCATGAATGAATTTTTTGATACATATAGGTAATTTTATGGGAATTTACAAATTCATTTTAGGATCTCTCTTTCATGGTGTTTACATGTAAAAAGTTACCATATTGGTAATGTAGTTTTGTCTCAATTTTCATTCTTTGAGAAAAATGTTTTATTGTACACCTATAGTATTTTACAATGTGTAAATACTGTAACATTGACATA
Source organism: Viscum album (assembly GCA_963277665.1). NCBI lineage: Eukaryota > Viridiplantae > Streptophyta > Magnoliopsida > Santalales > Viscaceae > Viscum > Viscum album. Next base: position 59,169,014 of record OY728125.1, read on the forward strand.
TTGTATAATGAATAATATTATTTTTATGATATTATATGCTTCATGAAATTTTATTCTCTCATAGAGATTATGAGTTAATGTTACCAAATCGGTAAGAGTTTATTTTTACAATCTCATCATTTATTGGGATTGTTTACGATTATGCTTCCATTGATGAAATATTTTTAATCAATATATTAATAAATCTCCTGGATTTTCTTATGCTCTAGTTACCCATGTTATATCTAGGTTATGTAACCACTTTAAACTCATTGTTATTTAAGATAATTTAGAAATTTGTTTTCTGAAAATTTGAATTTATTTATCATTTCTGTCAAAAAACTGTGTTACTTCAAAATAGTGTGTGTTTACCCTATGAATTTTCACCTCATGATTATTTTCTATTTCATAAAGGTTTCCTACATGTTTTATAATGGAATAGAAAAAAACCCAATGGTTCTGTACCCAAAGGGACTTACTTTCCAAAGGTAGGAACTCGTTAGGAATTTTGGCAACAATGGTTAAGAACTCACATTAGTCAGGAGGATGGGAGGACAGACTTGTTACACCATTTTGAGGGGAATTATTGCCTACTATGTTACTCTCTTATATATTTAAAAAAATTTAATGAATCCTTTATTTATTCCCAAGTATAATGTGGTCCATCCTTGAGTTTACAATCAATTACTAGCATGTACAGATCTTAGAGTCATCTGTATGTATCCGAGGTTCTTCATCAATGGAGGTATATATATGTATACAAGGTCTTCCACTGATGGTAGACTCTAATGTACTACTTAGATATTCTTTGGTGGTTATTAGGACGATGCTAGTTTCCTAGGTACTTGGTTGGGAACTCTAGAGTGTATCATCATTTAGAGAAACACGAGTTTTTTATGTTGGTATTAAACCCATAAATGATCTTCCGATGTATCCTTATGAAAGGAATCAAAATCCAATTAGTTTTGTGCCACTTAATGGGGAAAATTATACATTTTAGTTTCATGTGATAAGGACTCAACCATACTATTTGAATGTTCATAATACATCCTCATCTTCTAGTGGCATAATTTCTGAAACATGAGAGATCTTTTTCCTAACTATGCTGAAATATAACCCAATAGGCTTTTCATAAAATGGACCACAAAATAGGTTGGTCAGCCAAGGGATTCCATTGTTTGACTATACAGTATGTGACCTAGATGTCCTGGAATAAACAAATCACAAAATGGGTTTGTCAAATAGTAGTAACTTCACAGTTAGGAGAAACCTCTTCTATCCCTACAGGCTTTAATGATAATATGCTGGAACCTAGGATTCAAGTTCAGTATTCACCCAATGTATATTCATTCTGTACCCTTTCTCTTGATCTGAGAACCCCCAAGACAACAGTTTATGATCTCCTCCTTTAGGACCAATGTATTTTGGAATAACCTTGTCTTGGTAGGTTACATGTCATTTTTCATTTCCATAATATCATGGACATAATTGTATGACCTAAAACTAAACACACCTTGCTTCTCTGTGCAGGTCTGATTGATACACCAGGAGTGGTGGATTTTTTATTATGGCTGGAACTAAGATTGGAGATCTGGACATCACTATGTATCTTGAAAAAAAAAATCAAGACCCACATATTTCTTGGAAAGGATTCCCTAATTAGGTTTGAATTCATACATGGGGAGTAAAGTGTATTTTGTGGTTTAATTGTTTCTAGACCCAAGATTGGAGATCTGGGCATCACTATGTATCCTACTTGGGGTAAGAATCAATCCATAAAGAGTTATTGAAAATGATCCACATACCAACTGGGTTTTGACGTGAGGAAGGGGGATAATAAATATTTTCCATATTGATGGATGTGACCAAAACAAGATGTATAGGTTTCAATATTCATTTCATCATAATGAGAACCAAGCCATATGTTTTGGAAAAGTTCCATGTGAAGATCTAGTTCATACATAGGGAAAGGGGAAATTTTCTTTGTTGTTGTGGCTGGACAAGAGATTGGAGATCTGAGCGTCATTATGTATCACACTGGAATGAGAATCAAGACATCAATAGTTCTTTAATATATCGTGTAGTTTAACATCTTGTGATGAGGAAAAATGGTCATGTATTTTACTGTCTTGTGTTAAGGATGTGATAATTTCTGGGCTTATAAGTATAAAGGATTTCCAAATGACATTTTGGAGTGGTGACGATGCAATTGGGGCTTATGAATGAGGGATTCCTAGATTTTATTCCTCATGTCTAGCCAAGAGGGCATCTCAACCCACTAAGGGGTTAGAGAGACATGATCAGGGATTATAACTGGGATGAAAGACCATCTTTGAAGGGGATAGGAGGAGTGTTTCATTTCCTGATAATTTGGGAGTTTCTTAACTTCAAAATAGAGGGATTCAAACCATGTAGTTTGGTGTCCCATGGTGAGGACATTGGGTGTCCTATAGTTTTTAGTCATACGACTTGGACCTTATGTCGTGAAATTGTTTATCATGTGATAAGGATGGTTATTACATGAAGTTTAACATCACACATATTGGATGAATGTCTATAAATCATAAGAAATATTTATTTAGGAACCTTGAATTGGTTGGAGTTGTAATGATATCTCCATCCATTGAGATGAGGGAATAAGATCTGTTAGAGTGATCCTTATGTGTGGAGTAAGGTCCATTCCACTTTAGCTCAAGCTTTGGGGGATTATTTCCTCATATCATTGGATTATAAAGGGAAAGTACAAATTCTCCTTAGAGGAATGAATATAGGTGGAACTTCTTGTTGAAATCTTGTGCTATCTGACTCTGGTAGACTTCCATGTGATGAAAGGTATGCAATCATTTTTCATCTAGTTTCTTCATTTCATTCAGTTGTTTATATGATTTCTCATGTGTGGATAACTGATCACAAATGAAATCATAGAGTGAAATTAACGGAACCATAATTGGCATGATGGATTCTGTCCCATATTCCAATGAATAAAGGGTAGCACATGTTGTCGTATGAGTCGTAGTACGATAATACCATAAGGAATGAAAGAAATTGTTAGGCCAAGACTTATTATCTTCATCCACCATCTTCTAGATTATTTTTTATACGTTCTTGTTGAAAAAATATATATGTACATTAGTTACCACATCATAGTGGGATAAATGGTTGGATTTGATATTATACTCCTAATATAGGTTTTCCACTTTATTGGAATATAAATCCGTTCTGTTTTCCATAAATATCATATGAGGTACACCAAATGAGGTAATATTGTCAGATTTTGTGAGGTTGAAAATGCTTATGGCCCTGAATTATTTTAGAGGTATTACCTTAGACCATTTGGAAATGAAATCAGAAGAATTAAGGATATGCTTAAATTTATTGTCTGTAGCTAGAGGGTATGGTCCCAAAAAATCCATTACTCACATGGAAAATGGACATGAGTATTTGGCTATATGTAGTAACTCTGGGGGTTGATAGATGAAGCTGTAATGAACTTGGAAGGAATGAAATTTCCTGACGAACTCTATGAAATCTTGTGTCATCAAAGGATTGAATTATCCAAGCCTTTTTATTTTATCAGAAATCCTATATCTGGACTATTTTTTACCATAGGCTCCTGCGTGTACTTCTTCCATAATAGCTGTACTCTATTCTCTAACAATAAATCTGAGAAACACCCCATCAAAGCCTCATTTATAGAAGAATTTTTAGTTATTTGGTCCATCATAAAGATTGATATTGACTACTCATTTCCAGATCTTCTCATTTCCAACTCTAGAGTGGGAGCACCCCATCATAAAGGTAGTCCATGATCGATATCATCCATCCAGTGTTAGGGCCATATGGGACAAGGATGGGGATGCCATCATTGATATATTCCACTCTAATTTTCATGAAAGTTGAGACCGTTCAGCAATGAGAAATGATGATGGATGTTTCATCCTAGTTTAGATCTCCCAAAGTGATAGCTACATTTTCTAATGCATATACAATAGAGTTCTGTGATCGCATGACCTGAGTCAAAGTTGGTTCAGAGGAGAATTATTCTGTTAACCCTCAGAAAAATAAAATAAAATATGGGGATTATATCTTCCTTTATAATGGCACAATCCCTATTAATATAATTGTTTAACAACTCTGTCCCACATTTCATGTCCATTCGGTCTACCGGTATTTGAAGCACTAATTCCAGGCTTGCAATGAGGGCTTGATATTTTTCCTCCTTTTTGGTACATCCTTTCCATAACAATAAGGATTACGACAACACTACCTTACCTTGGGAGATAAGAACAATACCTAACCTCACCTTTTGAGTTTTGGGCCTTCCATTATCTTTCCTATTGGACTACTAGACACACCACCAAAGTACATTTTACATGTTTCGTGTCCACCTTGAATAGAGAATATATATTTATTTGGAAATTTAGTATTTAATGATGCTAATTCTGAAGATGGTTGTTCTTCAAGGAAATATTCTAATACATGGACTTTTACAACTTTTTAAGACATGAACTGAATGTAAAACCGCTACAGAATAACTTCCATCATGCCATACATATTGTCAATATAGTACAACTAAGGATAAATTTTATTGTGTTATTATAAGAAACCAATTGTACCTCAAGATGGTACAGGTAGTGCCTCAACTTCTGAACTATGAATATTAATGTCAGGAACCTCTTATCGATATCTGGTTAATGAGTCTCAGCATTGAGCATTGTTCGAATGAGATAGAAAAGAATGTTTTCATTCCCAACAAAATTGTTTTGTGTGAGGAATACTACCAGTGATCATTCTAGGGTCGTCACCTATAGAATGAGTATATTTACTTCAATGGGTGGCATTAAAACTGGTGTGATTAAGAGGTATTTATTGAGGTTATCAAATGATTCTTGATAGTCCCTGGTCCACTTATATGATACCCCCTTCATTATCAATTTGGTGAAGGGTAGAAACATGACTTCAAGGTTGTCTATGAAGCAATAAATATAGGACAAGTGACCTTATATTACCCTCATCTATTTAAGGTTTCGAGGAGGTGACATTTTGAGGATAGATTTAGTTTTCTCAAGATCAACTTAGATGTTGTGATGACGTCTAACGAAGCAAGGAAACTTCTTTGAGGGTAACCTGAATGTGCATTTCATGGGGTTCATCTTTAGGCTATATTGCTGCAGCTTTTTGAATATGATCTCCAAGTCATCCAATTGTTCATAGTGTTGGAGGGGCTTAACCACTATATTTTCAATGTATCATTCAACAAACTTTCTAAGTAAGGGTTTGAAGATACGATGCATGACACATTGTTACGTAGCACCAGTATTCTTTAAGCCAAAGGGAATTACCCTATAGAAAAATACTCCCCAGTAATCTCTAGAATCAGTGGATTCTTTATCTTTTTGGGTAATCCAAATTCGATCATACACTGAATAGAAATCCATGAAGGAGAAGTCTTGATAAAAAACTGTTGCATCAATAAATATCTCTATAATTGGAACTAGGAATTCTTCTTTGAGACAATTTCAGTTGATATCTCTTAAATAAATAAAAACTATGATTTTACCATTATTCTTATTTACTGGGAAACTATTGGCCTTCTATTTTGGATATCGTACATATCATATTTATTTATTATTGATGATCTTGTTCACCTCAGTCTCAATTTTAGAATCATGAGTCATGTGTTTCTTTCTGGATACCTTATTACATCCCAAATGATCTTTAGGAAAAGCCAAGTGATGGGTGGCCACATCAAGGTCAAGGGATGCAATTTTTGTGTAATTCCAGAAGAACACATCCCATTTCCACTTTAGGGATGAAGTATATACATCTTCTCCTTCAAAATTCACGGTCTCACTAATCGAAGTGAGTTATGGATATTCATATGTACTGAGGTTTATTTCCTTGAGTTCATGGACTATGGAGGAGAAGCCTTCCTAAAATGTTGGATGGGGAATTCATAAGGTCTTTTAGTTCTTCCTATTCCTCATGACTTACCTCTTTCTCCACTTTTTGGTAAGTGGGTGATAAAGAATGTTCCTAAGAGGGAAACAGAGTCACTGTTTGGACATCCATAAGATGAGGCAACCATTTTGGGCTCTCTTACTATCTTGGATCGTTATTGGGGTACTGAAGGGGAAAAGGGACTAAGAATGAGCCTCTTCAATTTATCCAGCTAATGTGAAAACTTCTTCAGCATTGTCGAGTTCATATTTCACTACTGAAATCACAGAATTCACTAACTGAGTGATTGAATTAGATCTTAACTTTTCAATTTGATTGATGGGGGGTAACACTCTCTACACTGATTTGTTTTAAAGGGTTAGTCAGGATTATCTCCAGGCCATTTGGTGAATTTATTGGAGTGAAATTATCGACCATGGACTATTTTCCTTATGGTAGAATCCTTCATTATGTATTATGACTCATAGGATTTTAACGGGGCATTATCACCATTTAATATCCCAATTTTACAATTGAAAAAATATTTTAGGAATTGGTAACATAAATAAAGAATAACCCCATGTGTGTGTATCCATGGTCTTCCCAAGAGAATGTTGATGGTTGTATCTTAATGAAAAACTATGAATTATGAGTTAGACATGATATCCCTAAACTGGGTTTTGAGTGTGATATATCCAAGAGAATATTTCTCATTCTCTTCATAACCATGTAACATCAAAGTGGGAGGGGGTGGGGTGGGGGGGAAGTGAGATTCATTGAAATCGAGTTAGTGAAGTGTCCACACTAGAATGATATTCAATCCCGAGCCATTTTCAATGAAGTTTTATCGTACATTAATTTTATTTATCTAGCTGGATATATCCAGGGATCTAATGTGTCCCTATATGAAAACATCCTCTTCTTAGTTTATGAAATAGATGAATGTATGACATTCTGCATGACCATTATCTGTACGATGTACCTCATCAATAGGAACCTCGACTTCAAACTCTTGAGGGCTTGAAAAGGCCTTGATTAGTGCTTCCTAGAGGACCTTTAATAGACTTAAGGAGAATAGAATTGATAACATAGCTAGTACATGGGATAATTTCTTCAGGACATCATATTTTTGGTTTAATGGTATGAACTTACCAATATGAGGATGATATTTTACGTACACATTAGTAGTATATGTTTCTGATGTGGATGGACCATCCCTTAGAAAAGGAGTTGAATGTACTTCTAATATCGGTGGATTAGGCTGGCTTGGTCTACCTGCATGTTGGGTCTGATTAAATGTTGACATATATTTTAATAAATATTCTAGTATTTTTGTGTCATGTCATACCCTGTTAAGTGTGGAGGAATCCACGTGTTCATTCTGAGCTCTTCAGAGAGATTTCCCATGAGTTTTATCCGTATAAACGGTTCTAGTAGGGGTGTGGTTAAAGTAGTGACTCCTAGCCTGATAATGTTTTCCTCTATATCCTCAACTCTAAAAAACTATTCCCCTAGATTCCCAATCAAGTGTGGGGAATTTTGGTTCATAATCATACTCATATTTTGAAAAGGGATCTATTAAGTGAATAACATTAATAAAATCATAGAATAAATCCTCATCTGATGAATATTATGCCTGATGCATTGAATCTTGTTTTACCAGTTGGCGGGGTGGTGCTCGTGCTTTTGGAACTATAGGCATGAATTTTTCTAAAGTCAAAGATATATTTTCCTTTGTAATAGGCTCATTTTCCTTTTTTTTCTCCTTACTCTTTTGGTCATGTCACTTTTTGGAGGATTAACCTTGAGAGGACTGAGATGCCGATGAAGTTGGCTGTATTATAGTGGAAGAAGTTGAGGGTATTATTGGTTGTTTCAAATGTGTTCTAAGGATATAATGAGTCCATTTTATCTCTTTTCTACCCATCCAGTCATTGAAATTCTATGTACTCTATCTATTAACTTTTTAAAATTCATTTTTATCCTCCAAATTAATGGTAGAAACATATGCAACCTAAGAAGGTGATTTCTCCAGTTTCAATTTCATAGAGTTCATCATATTTTGTAAGAGGTCTTTAAAAATGAAAAAAATCGTGGATGTGGTACCCTCACATCTGATGGAAGGGGAAGTTTTTTAGGAGATCTTAACCACCTTCTTTGTTGGTATTCTTGGGGTTTGGAAACATGAATAAGTTATTTTCTAATTTTAAGATGAATTATCTAGTGAATTGGTTATTTATACAAGAATAGACCTTGTTTTTCGTCTCCCCAAACTATTTCTACCTCTAACCTCTTTGATCATCCAAGAGAGGTGATTCTTGATTCTGATGCTCATGAGGTGGAGTCGTACGATATGGTATGGTCTTTGAAGTAGGAGCAGTTATAAGACCCTTATTAAGTATAATTGTATCATATTGTTATTTTTTTATCCTTCCCCGAGTGGATGAAATTACTCAGGATAAGGATTTATTCTATGTGATAGAGTTTTCCACCTATTAAGAATCTGAGGAAAGGTTACAAATCCCTCTTGTGTATTTCATAGGGATCAGCAGCCTGCACAACTCATCACAAAGATTTGTTACACATTTAGGAACAAAATTTTCTCGATGTAGTGGTAGGTTTAAGGAGTATGTCAATAATTTACATAGAGAAATGAAATATGAGACCCTTTCATTCTGTCATTGTTTTCAGTTTGTGAGATCAAATACGGTTTTATTTTATAGAATTGAGATGAACTAGAAAAGGAACTTCTAATAGAGGTGTTCCCACCCAGTAATTGACCGAGACTGCAAACTTATATACTGAAAAAGATTTTCTTTACAGTGATTGCACAAAGCACCTGAGTTTCACCACATCTAATTGTTAAGGGGGACCCATCATGGGGTTATGGTGAGAGATGAAATACATCAAGTGCTACTCTTGGTATCCTGATCCATTGAATATTTGAAATAATGGGTTCCCAAATTTTGGAGGGGGATGAATCAAATCTACCAATTCAGGTTAAGGATTGTTTTCTGGATATATTATCACTTTCCATTCTTCCATTACTTCTATTCAAAATGTTAGTGACTCAATAGTGTTCATTAGCATTCGGGGAATGTATGGTTGATCCGAATAATGAACGGTTATGACATCTAGATCATGAATTGCAATGGTGGTTTGTAGGGCCACAACTGGAGGAACTGTTGGTATCTTCCAAGGGTAACCTATAAGGGTAGGCTTATAAGGATATGCTTGGCCCTACTCTGGTTACACACCTAACAAAGTAAATTATTGATCTACTACCGCAGGATCCAAATATATTGATGATTAGTATCCCACATTGAGTGGATATTTTATATTTTATTCAATTGCTACTGAAAATGAACTTTGTTGAGTTGTTTCATCTAGAAGTTTCAGGTGAGGAAGTGCAGGTGAGTATCATCTTGTGGAACACACCTAGAAAAAAGGATTCCTTGGAGTAATTCTGCATTGATTCACCTCAATTATTTCCGCTCTTCCTCTTACTGAAAAAAATATTTCCTCTAGTGAAAGGGGTTTAGCCTCTTCTGGAGGGAGGTGAGACATTATTTGACCATTAACTTTTTTTCTTATTTCCATCAGGTAAAAGTGGATGTTTCAAAGGAATTTCCAAATTTAGGGAAAGGCTCAGGTTTCAATTATGCACACCTCCTCCAATTGTTTCGGTGTGGAATGTTTTAAGAACCAATACATCCTCTTCTGACTCCTCTAAATTGGTCAATGTTCTACAAAATATGTTTGGGTAGAGTTGATGATTTTAACTGATGCGAAAAACATTGTGGGTATTTCATCAGTGTATTTATGATACCACCTTATTCTAAGACCTCATTGATTAATTTTCATCTTTTTTTTTGATTTTATAGGAATCGTTTAGTGGTTAGTAATTTGTAAGGAATATCTAGATAGTTCAGTCTTGCATGTTCCAATTTAAAGTACTAGATCAAGGGATGGAGTGAACTATGGGAATTTATTTTTGAGGTATCTACCCTAATCGGGAGAAAAAAACTCCCACTTAGGAGGTAATTGTTGATTTGAAGAAGCCCCCAACCCTAAGAGATGGGGATCTTCTTGTTTTTCCTTCACAACCCTTTATTCTTGGTTAGATGACCTTAAGGGATGGGTTAAAAAATCCCCCAATCATGTGGGATGGGGTTTCTTCTGAACTATTGGGGCCAATACTACCATGATTTCCCTTATGATTCAACACAGTTTTGGTCAAATGTGGGATTTGTGCCTCATCTAACACACACATAAATCATCTATCTATAAAGACCGTTGTGATATTTTTGACTTTGGTATTATATGACATCAAATTTCTCTAAAATGGAAGGATTGATCAATATTTTTATATGCCTATCACAAGACTATTTCAATATCCTACTCTTTTTTGGACCGATGTCGGTGAGAGTTATTTGGGGCCTATTTTTGCTGATCATGTGTTTAGTTATGTAAAAATTCTATTTTTCAAAGATGACTTGGGGATATGAAATTTAATGATACCACCTTTGGTGGACTTTATTGATTGGGGAGTTTAGTGAAATGTAACACCCCCTTTCTACCCCATCCTATGATACAAACACTAGATGGGGTGTCGACAATCAACTGTCACAACCTCATTAATTCATCGAGGTATCGCATCAAAGGGCTCCTAACTATTTGAAAATATTTAGATTTTGAGAATATAGGAGGTATGACACTTAAAATTTTCATTTAAAACCTTATATTACCTTGAAATGACTTCAATATTCATCATAAGGTAATACATTTTATTTTAAGTGATGAAGATTATTCCATATATCAAGGTGGATTTTGTGAATTAAATTATTTTAAATTGCCTCTAGAATTCTATATTAAGAAGAAACTAAAGGCCATAACATGACCAATATGTCATCCTTATATATCTTGTTCCTCATATTTAACTTATATTCTTCACCTTTCACTAGAGGTTTCTCTACCTGGTCTGACCATGGTGGACGCTTCCCATACACTTTTTCATAGGCAGTGAGATCAATTGGGATTTCCTCTGTTACATTGGAAGGTATGTTACCCAAGTGTTGTTTGGATAATGACCATCACCTTGGGCTATTTTGTGGTTGATAATTGATTTCACCTACCAAAGACAAGGAATTTGACATGATTGACCATGTTTTAAAAAGTGCCTCATGATACGAGGGCTTTCTTGTCACTACATTACAATCGGAGAATTATCTTAACAACATGAAACACTATTATATAGAGAAATTTCGTAGTGGAATTCATCAAGGGGAGGACCACCACAGTGTATTATAACAAGGGGAATACCCTCTTTCTCATTTATCTTCTGGCCATATGGAAGGTTATCGTGACTCTCATCAGGAGGTGGCCTCTCAAGATCAATCAGATTGTAGACATGAAGAAAGTCTTTACGGAGAAGTTTCTATGTAATAACTTCATAATTACTAATAATTATCCTATAATTTGGTAATTGGATGGTAGTAACATCATCTTCCATGGAAAATAATATGAGGGATTCAACAACTCTAGCAACGAGTAGAGAAGGATCATAGATCGGCCCGTTTAATCCCAATTATCTTTGGTTAGGATTATTTTTGGATACCTTCTTGTAAGATATTGGAGCCACTTTCAGGTATAGGTGGTCATCATGGGAAAGTGTTTTTTCTAACATTATAGTGGACATTACGATAGGACGATTACCTCTAATTAGAGTGGGTGTATGTTCCTGATCTGGTTGTTGGTATAATATGGGAGAGTTTTCTGCATGACCCTCATAGATGGGAGTAGAGGTGTGTATCTGATCTGTAGGGATATACTGTTGAGCCACACTTGTGGGGATATAGTTTTGTGTCCATCCCTTGGGTACTACTATCATCACCATTATGATGTCCTGGAAAGTCTGTATGATGTGGGATGAGATTTTTATATACCCTTTCACCATTGTTAGGATATTCTTGGTTTCTTCAGTGATTGAAACAAGGATATATACTGATTCCATATCAAGATTATGTGTATATACCTTATACTTTCCTCCCTTTCCTATTGGTGGATACTGAAAATTCTCATGTGTGGGGGCAGAGAGTTGGATTTGATCCCTGCTCATCATCGGGACTTTATTTCCTAATTCTCTAGGTGTATCAAAATTAGGCTGCTGGTAAGCATGGTGGGTGTAGGGATGTGTATATTCCTTCTCATGGAATGCCACTATATTTGTTTGGTATAATATTTTGGATACCACCAGATGAGTTTTCTGGCTGGATGAATGAAGGAAAATGGTTGTATGTTCCCACTCTTAGTTTTCTACAAAATTGGGATGGTGAGATTATTTGAAAGGGGAAGAGGTGTAACCTTGATCCCTATTGGCCAGTTTTCATCCTCTATTGGATATCTTTCATATTTGGGTTTAAAGGATTGGGATCAGATAGTCAAGGAAAACACCCTTATCATGTTTATGGTTGACTACTGAGTGGTGTTGGTGATGAGATTGCTGGCAGGATCCCTTGAGAAGGACCCTTGGGTCCTCTAGTTCAATCTGTATGTGGCCTGTTGGTCAAAATTCTTGAGATACGATGGGGAATGTCTATCGCATTCTAGGGATAGGCTTCTGAAATGACTAAAGATAGTGGTTTTCAACGAATGCGTTAGGGACACTGGTTATCATTGACTGGATGATCAGTGGGGATTGGTGAGCTGGAGGGCCTTTTGGGTAGCCTCCAGGGTTGAGATGGTTCTTTGTTAACGACAATAGATAACATGTGAGTTTGAGACCCAACTTTGAATATGGTGGGTTGGTGATGGCATCCTTAGCATAGATGAAGATCTATACCAAGAAGAAACTAGTGTAATCATGTGTGAATGTTGGAATGATGCCATTAGATTGAAGGGATCCTAGAGAATAAGTGCCTCAATATATGAGAAGCACAAATAAGAAATCTTGGCCAAAGAAGTATCTCATTTGAATGAACACATGTGTCATTGATTGTATTTTCTAGACCTATTTTATCAAGTGAATGGGGTTTTATAGATGAGAAACACTATCATCTTGGTTAATGATTCATGTATGGTTCACCATTTTTCCCCCTCATAATTTTTTCCTCACGAGGATTTGGTATTTCTGAATGGTTTCCAACAAGTTTGTTTGTGGAACTGGAAAGACCCAATGGTCTTGTATCCAAAGGGACCAGCTTTATAAACGAAGAAACTCGTTAGGTATTTTGGCCAATGATTCTTAAGAACTTACATTGATCTATAAGATTGGCGGTAGGCTCATCACACCCTTTTTGGGAGAATTATTACCTACTTCAGGACTCTCTTATAGATTTTAGAAATGTTCATGAATCCTTTATTAATTCCTAAGTATTATATGGGTCATACTAGAGTTAAAAATCAATTATTATCAGTTATAGATCTTAGAGTAATCTATATGTATCTATGGTTCATCATAAATGGAGGTAACTATTTGTATTTGAGGTTATTCATTGATGGTATACTCTTATGTATTACTTAGATATTCTTTGGTCTTTATTACAATGATGTTGGTTTCCTAGACACTCAGTGGGGAACTCTAGAGTGTACCATCATCCAGGGACACAAAATCTATTTTGATGTTGGGATCAAACCCATAAATTGGATTCTTAGATATCCTTGTGAAAGGAATCAAAACCCACATAGTTCGGTGCCTCTTAATGGGGCACACCATTCCTTTTAAGGTCATGTGATAAGGAAATAATCATACAATTTAATGTCATGTGGAAAGGATTTCTCGGCAGAAGGATCCCAGTCAAAGTTTGGTGTGGGGGTTATGCCAAACCAGCCCAAGGAACCTAAGAGGAATATGGTTTCTGGGGTTGAATTATACCCTACTAAAAATACAGCCCATATAGAATAATTTTGATCTGTAATATTAATTTTGTACCTCATGAAAGATTCCTACATATCCCATTTTGATAGGAATCAAATCCCACATAGTTTAGTTATAAAAAATGTCTCCTATGGAGGCTTTCGGTAGGTTTGTCTTGCAGGGGAGTATGACCCTTTGAGAGGAAAAGTAAGGGATTTTTCCTAAATAAGATTCCCTATAAAGAGACTGTGAGATATGTTTAAAATCATGATGGTTTGGAGGGTTTTTATAGGGCATACTTCTAAGCATGATACCTGGATTAAGGGAGTTATGATTCGGGATTACTTCTAAGGAGGATTCCCATTGAGCTCAGGCCCTAAGTGGGAATCCTACATATCCTGATTGTAATAGTAATCAGAGTTCTAATAGTTCAATTATGAGGACCTAAATATATGGATTCTCTACAAGTTTATTTCGTAATGTACTATATCAATTTTAAATGGTTATGTCTGGGATTATTCATGGGAATGATACCCTGTGGTTATTTGGGGGATTTGATGGGGATTACTCATATGAAGGAGACCCATTGAGCTTAGGACTTAGGTAGGTTTCCTATGTATCCTGGTTATATAAGAAATCATAGTTCTCATAGTTCAATAAATGGAATGGATCATTTGTATGTATTTATCACTATTAACCTCTTTACCTATGTGATACATCATCAATGTTAGAAAAAAGAGGTCGTAGATGATCCGTGATACAATCCAAACTACTTTTTTCCGTAGGTGGACACGGTGAAAATGACCAAAGGGAGAGGGATGGGGTTTTGCGTGTTCCCACATCCTCTACCTCCTCTTCCACTATTGGAAGAGGCTGGGGCTATAGTGTAAGAGGAAAAGGGTATGTCATTTCCTTCTCTTAACTTTATCCTCAAAAAATTCTAGGGTATATAAAATGAGGAAAAGAGTATGAGACATGGGAGAGGAATCTGTTGCCCATCCCCTATCTGACCCATTGGCCAGAAGGGAGAGATAAGTAAGAGTGAAACCTCCTGCAATAAATTTGAGGGTCTTACTACAGGAGTGATTCCCTAAAATTGGTTCTTCATCAAGGGTGGAGGATCTCATTTCATATTTCATGTAAAAGTAAGCACAACCCTTACCATCACCACCAGGAATTGGAGGCTTAGGGTATTAGAGATGAGAAGGGGAGGATATGATTCTAACCCTAGTATCTATGATTGGGAACTCCCTCACACTATCACTGGGATATGGGTCCTCGTGACCAAGGGAATGGACACTCACAAGAACCCCTAGGACCCTAAAAAGCCAACCATACAAGTGTAGGAAACCTATGACGGTAGGAATACACACCCAAATGATGGACATGATGATGTGCCACTTTCAATGGTAGCGTGAGTCTAAAGGCTTTTATATAGGATTAAACGTGTTCTATGTAAAACAAGGGAGACAATAGAGGAGAGGCCATTCCATGGATGGCTTTGAAGAAGGATTGATGAGTGGCGCCGTTTCCTCTAGAAATTGGGATGACCTCCTTTATTTAAGGTTCAAACATTCCAAGCGGTTTCTAATGGGTTTTTTCATAGAATCAGAAACATCCAATGATTTTATATCCATTTGGACCTACTTTCCAAAGGTAGGTGCTCACTAGTTCTGGAATGATGAGGCTTAAGAATTTGCATTGGTCAAGAGGATGGGAGGTCGGACTCATCAAACCTTTTTGGGGGGAATTATTGTCTACTCCAGGACTCTCTTTATATATTTAATTTATGTTTGTTAATCCTTATTACATTACGAAGTTTGAAAATGATCTTTCCTTTAGATCTGATAATCAATAATTAGTATGAATGAAATTTAGAGAATCTTTTATAAGTATTAGAGGTTCTTCATTGATAGAGAATCATCTGTATTTGTTAGATATTCTTAGTCAATGGTATCCTTCGACGCATTATATTGAAATCTCTTGGTCATTATGATAACCATACTGGTTTTAAAGCCACTCAGCGGGGCACTTGAAGTTTATTTTCATTCAGAATGACATAGATTATTTTAGAGTTGGGATCGTACCCGCAGATGGGCTACCTACGCATCCTTTGTTTTAGAAAAGAAATCATAACCCACATAGTTCGAGTAAATAAGTATGAGATTTATAAATTATTGATGCCTAAAATAAAGATTTCATAATTACTTTTGCACTCTAAGCTCACGTGAGTCATGATCGGTGTGAGAAACAAGAGGTATTGGTAAAACCAGAAAATTTGTGCCATGAAAGATGCAATTATAAGAAATGATGTGGGGATTATGTATATATGACTGCCCAGATGAATGAATATTGGTATTTACTCCAGGTAAGAAACCCGGAAACAAGGTCCATAAAGGTATATGTGCTTTATGGAGATTTGGATACTCTAACTTGGGGATTATTCCTAAGGAGGATGCCCAAATTAGAAGGGGAGTTATGATTGGTTTTTACTCTTGAGAAGGAATCCCAATTCAAAAGTAAATTAAGAATGGTTTAGAGAAATTATGACTGGGGCTTACTCCTTAAAAGGAGGCCCAATTTAGAGAAATTATGACTGGGGCTTATTCTTGAAAAGAAGGCCCAGGTTAAGGGAATTATAACTAGGGCTTACTTTTGAAAAGGAATCCCAGGTTAAAGGAAATTGGATTTTGGGAACTTGGGGATTACTCATAAGGAGGATGCCCAAAAATTAAAAGAATTATGGTTGGGGCTTACTCATGAGGAGGATTCCCAAAATTAAGGCAACTTAAAAACTGGGGCTTATTCCTGAAAAGGAGGCCCAGGTTTAGGGGACTTGAGACTTAGGACTTATTCCTGAGAAGGAAGCCTAAGTTAAATGGAATTTATGAGTGAGGCTTATTCCTAAGGAGGATGCCCAAATCAAAGGAATTATGACTAGGGATTAGTCCAGAAAAGGAGGCCCAGAATCAAGGGGACTTGCGGCTTACTCCTGAAAATGATGCCCATGAATAGTCTTCTCATTTTTTAAAGGACGAGGTTGAATGAATGGAATCTCTAATCTTAGTGACATAAAGATATGTAAATCACTAAGTTTTGAGATATGTACCATAGAATTCCTTTCAAACAAGGAAGCCAATCAAGGAATCATTCCAAAAATGGATTTGAATTGGATTCTGAAGGCTAAACCTTGAAGAGGATAGGTGAATTTGAAGAAAAAAAGTGAAATAGGCAGGAGGGGAACTCAAAAAGAGAGAGGCGCGCAAGTCCTGGTCACACAGGTGTACCTGCGCGACAAATAGGTACTTGCGCGACGGTCAACCCTTAAGGTAATAATTTGGCGAGACATGGCTCAAGCCTTTAATATTATCCCTAGAGGCTTCCAGAAGAGTGGCGTGCAAGTTCTGTTGAAGGGGTAAGGAAGCGCGCAAGTGTGGCCATTTCCTTTAAGGGATGGCCACTTAGGCGCACAAGTGTTGATGAGTTTCAACACTTAGGCCTTACTCCCCCTATTTATATCTTCCGTTCTAGGTACGAAATTACCTTATAAGTGTTCGAAATCTTTGATAAGAGAATAGGGAGACCAGATCTCGAATATGAGTTTTGGAATTTTTCCGTCGTGAAATTGGGGGCCCACCAGGGGTATTTATAGGCCAGGGAAGACCCTGGGTAAAAAATAAAAGAGGGCATGCAAGTCACTTGAGTGACCATTGGGCGGCGCGCAAGTATACTTGTGCGACCTTAGTGCAAATGAATCTTTGTTCATGCCCTTGTCAATTTTTGATGTTTCTTCAAAGGATAAATCACTTTGTGTTCAAGGTATTTCCCTTTTCATTCCTTTAGGCTCTGTGATGGAAATGAGCATCAACAAAAGTCCCCCCTCAGAGTTGGATCCAAAATAAATAAGGATGTGACTCTGAGGTAAATAAGAAAAACCAGGGGTCTTTGTGGTTATTGGTAGTTTAAAGTCTTGCATGTCGGACATAAAAAGGCTAATGTTTCAGGTTGAAATAGCTTTGACCTTATGGATTAAAATTGAATCAATTCCTTGATAATTTATCTGAAAACATATTACCATATTCAAGTATGAGGGAAAAAATGTAAACAATGACTTAAGAAATTTTGAATCTCAGGAATGATATGAAAAATAGCTAAAAAGGAATGAGAATAAGTAGTTCCCAAGAATGATGTTACCACTATTTAACTAACCCGTTAGGGTGTTGAATTATGCAGGGCCACCTAAGGGCATTGGCTGCAAAGTCAAATAATAGCATCTTTTGGATGACAAGTCTGTTATGTAGACTGTTTATGCAAGGCCTCCTAAGGGCACGTGATGCGTAGTCAGGAAAAAGAACTCTCAGAAATTTACCTTTCTAATGCTAAAAAGCCAGTGGAAGTTTATGGGGATTAAAATTTTCCAAAGCATAGAGTTTGATGTATGGATAGAGGTACTTGAATATGGAAAAGATATTTCCAAACAGGATTGTCTAAGAACTGGATGAATGTTACTCCTACGAAGGTCTGACCCAAATGTAGGGAAGGGAAATATAAACCATAAACTTGAATACTTTCAGATCATGAAAAAGTGTACGGGATAGATATGTTAAGGATGGCCATTTTTTGCAGATCCCTACATATTATCATTAAGAAAACTAAGGACAAAAGAGATTTTCTTCCCAATAATGAAGTTACCACTATTTGAAAAACATGTTATAGGGTTAAATTATGCAGGGAAACCTAAGGGAATTTGCTGCATAGTAAAATAATAGCATCTTTTGGCTGACACGTCTGTTATGTAGACTATTTATGCAAGGCTGCCTAAGGGCACGTGCTGCATGGTCAGGAAAAAGAATGCTCAGAAATTGGAATTTTTTTGACCAGAAGTCAATAAAAGTGTTATGGAGATCTGGAAGTCTTTAAGGTTAGGAGTATGACACATAAAAAATGGGCATTTGTTCAATGCATGTAGAGATACACAGACCAATGCTAACCATAATCATGTTATGGCTGGGTCCTGGATTAAGGTGTTGGACTTCACTACGTATCCCATAAGGATGGGAATCAATCCATACATAGTTCTTGAAATATAGTTTAATGTCATATGGGACGAAAGTATGGAAAAATATTAGTTTAGGGTCATAGAACTCGGACCATAATAATGAATACAATGTCCGTGTTTTCACAGGGACTTTTCAGCCAGGGGATTGAAAGTGGAATTTGGAATTAGGCCCAAAGACTTGGGGCTAGATTCAAGGGATGCTCGAACATTCCTACATATCCCATAAGGATGGGAATCAAGCCGCACATAGTTCTTGAAATACCCTTTGTACAAATTTGGTTCGTACATATGAAGGGTGAAAATGGGACTTTAGAGCAATGATGGTTTGACCCAAGACAAAAGGTTTAGGTATTACCATGTATGCACGTAGTCTTTAGAAGATAACGTGATCGGAGATCAATGTAAATAATGATTCCATCTCAGATGAGAGTGCAAAATAATGTTGTAGTTTACTGTAATACATGATAAAAGTGTTGTATAGTTTAACATCATGTAGCAAGGACAAAGGTAAACCAATGCGAAGAGATTAATTCTGGGGGTGGATTCATGAATCAACATCATATGAGATGGAGGTGAACCGATGTGAAGAGGTTGATTTTGGGATTGAACCTTAGAAGGTTGCCTACGTACCCATCCTAGAAGGCAAGGATCAAAGTCCGCGTAGTTCAATTAAAGAATGAATTAGTGATCAAGTTATTCTTGGCGTTAACATCCTAAAAAATAGTGTTGGGACTTACACATGGTTAGTGTCCAAGAGAGGGTGTTATGGTTGAAGTTTACTCTAAGCTCACGTGAGTCATACTCGGTGTGAGAAACAAGAGGTAGCAACAACCTTAACGATGAATAGTTTAATGTCATGTAGGACATATGAAGGGACTATTCAGTTTAAAGTATTGCAGTGAGGACTATTGGTGTTTCACAGTTTAGTGTCATATAGCAGGGAAAAAATACAGTTTAATGTCATGTAGGACATATTTAGGGACTTTATTCACTTTTACGTCATGTAGGACAAATATAGGGACACAGTTTAACGTCATGTTAGACGTGAACACAGTTTTGCGTCATGTTGGACAATAAGGGTGCTGTACAGTTTAGCATCCTGTAGCTAAGACGATGGGGACAATACAGTTTAACGTCATGTTCGATGAAAAGGGGACTGTGTATTTTAATGTCATGTAGTGAGGATAAAAGAGGACACAGTTTAACGTCATGTTGTACGTATTAGGGACTTTTCCACAGTTTTAACATCATGTTGGACGATGGTGCGAACAGTTGAAGGTCATATGCGTGGATTAGAGATTATGCAGTTTAACATCTTGCTGGACGTAAGGGACTTTTGTACAGTTTAGCGTCATGTAGTTAGGACGACACAGTTTAACATCATGTTGGACGATATGGATGCAAATAGATTAAAGTCATATGCATGGACCGTGGATGGAGTAGTTTAATGTCTTGCTGGACGATATCACAGTTTAACATCATGTTGGATGTTGGTATTTGCGTTACACAAACTACTTCTTCAAAAATATAGCGTTGGTTGGAGTAGTGATGAGTTCTACATCCATTGAGATTAAAGAATATGCTCCATTGGAGTAGACCTTATGTATTGAATAAGGTCCTTCCCATTTTGGTTACAGCTTGGGAGGTTTCTTTACTGGTATCATTGGAGTTTTAACAACCAATACTAATTCTCCCTAAATTAATGAATGAAGATGAACTTTTTTGTTAAAAGATCATGCTATTCGATTATGATAGACTTCCAAGTGGTGCATGGTACACAAACTTTTCACATCTAACCATTCCAATTCATCCAATTGCTTTTGAGATTGTTCATCTGTAGATTACTGATCACAAATGGCTACTCTGAGCAAGGGTAATTGAACCTCAATAGGCAAGACTACTTCCTTTCCATATACCAATGAATATGGAGTTGACCGCGATGCAGTGTGGGTGTTGGTTTGATAATCCCATAAAGCATGAAAGAGTTTATCTGGCCATGATTTCTTATCTTTATCCACCATATTTTGTAGTATGTTTGAAAGAGTCTTGTTGAAAGATTCTATTTGTCCATTGGCCGCTGCATGATACCGAGAGGAATGCTTGGATTTAATGTTGTATTCTTGATACAACTTCCTCACCTCAGATAAAAAGAAGTTGGTGCCATTTTTCATCAATATGGTATGAGGGACACCGAATCTGGTAATGATGTTAGACTTGATGAAGCTAACAATGCATTTAGAACTGACTTCTTTGAGGGGTATTGCCTCTGCCCATTTGGAAAAGAAGTTAGTAGCAGTAATAATATACTTCAATTGCTTGGATGTAGCCTAAGGATAAGGTCCTACTACATCCATTCCCCATGTGGAAAATGGACATGAGTATTTAGCTATATGAAGCAACTCTGGGGGCTGATGAATGAAGTTGGCATGTACTTGGAAAGAATGCCACTTCTTTGGTAAATCAACACAATCTTGTATCATTAAAATCCAAAAGTATCCAAGCCTTCAAATTTGATCAGATAGTCTATGTCTAGACTGATGGGAACCACAGAATCATGTATGCACTTCTTTCATGATAGTCGTTGTCTCTTCACCATCAATGCATCTGAAGATAATTCCATCAAAACCTCATTTGTATAGAATTTTTTCCTAGGTGATCAGGGCTGTCATAAAGAGTAAAATTGACCACACGTCTCTGGACTTGTTCCTTCCTAGCTCTATCAGGTGGAAGTGTTCCATTTTGAAGTTATTCCATGATAGGTATCATCCATCCTATAGTATGACCATATGGTTCAGGAATGGGACTAATTTCATTGATTTCATCTGTTCTGGTTTGAACATAAGGTGAAATTGTACAATGGCGGGCAATACTGATGGTTGTCTCGTCCTGATTTGGATCTGCTAGATCTATGGATATATTAGCTAGTGCATCAGCTTGGGAATTTTGTGATATCAGGACATAAGAAAATTTTAGTTCTGAAGGAAATTCTGCCATTAACTCTCTAACATAATCATACAAAGGGATTAATTCTTCTTTTTTGATTGCATAATCCCCATTGAATTGTTTGATTGACAGGTCTGAATCACCTTTCACCTCTAAGTGATTCACTTGTGCTTGAAGTACCAACTCCAATCCTGCGATAAGAGCTTGGTATTCTACTTCATTATTTGTACCGCCTCCCAACAATGAGAAGGACGAAGGTAGAACTGCCTTTTTTGGGGAAATGAGTACAACTCCTAACCCAACTTTGTTGAACTTACGATCTTCCATTTTCCCCCCTGTTGGACTTCTGGAAGCACCATCAAAGTACATTTCCCATGTTTAAATACTATCTTGAATAAAGAATACTTACTCATCAGGAAGTTCAATATCTAAAGATGTATCTTCTGCTGAAGGATGTTCAGTAAGGAAATCAGCCAGATCTTGGCCTTTTATTGCATTTTGAGACACATATCGAATATAAAATTGCTACAAAATAACTACCCACCTTGCCAGACATCTTGTAAGCATTGGACGACTAAGGATGAATTTGAGTGGGTTATTAAGAGATACCAATTGGTCATTGTGATGTTGCAGGTAATGTCTCAACTTCTAAACTGCAAAGATTATTGCTAGGCAGCACTTCTCAATATTTTAATATCAGGTTTCTACTTCAAGCATAGTCCGACTGAGATAGTAGATGTTGTTTTCATTCCCAGCATCATTCTTATGATAAAGAAAGTCACCCAATGATCACTCTAAAGCTGTCACATAGGGGATAAGTGGTATTCCTTCAACAGGTGGAATTAACGCCGGTGTAATCAAGAGATACTTCTTAAGAATATCGAATGCTTCTTGACATTCTTTAGTCCACTTGTAAGTGACTCCCTTCTTCATAAATTTAGTGAAGGGTAAACTTTTTCCTGCCAAATTGGCGATGAAACGCTGAATATAGGCCAACTGTCCTTGAATTCCTCTCAATTCTTTTAAATTTTGAGGAGGTGACATACCAAGGATTGACTTTATCTTCTCAGAATCGACCTCGATACCACGCTGTCATACAACGAAGCCAAGAAATTTTCCTGAGGTTACCCCAAAAGTACATTTTAAGGGGTTCATCTTCAAATTATGTTGCTGAAGTTTGTGGAATATGATTTCCAAATCAGCCAAGTGATTAGATCATTGCTTGGATTTAACCACCAAATCATCCACATAACATTCAACAAACTTCCCTAGAAAGGGTTTTAAGATACGATGCATGTCA
This sequence comes from Viscum album, assembly GCA_963277665.1. NCBI lineage: Eukaryota > Viridiplantae > Streptophyta > Magnoliopsida > Santalales > Viscaceae > Viscum > Viscum album. The sequence goes on from OY728125.1 coordinate 59,192,090, forward strand.
CACTAATATGTTGCGCCTCAATTCTTCAGGCCAAAGGGAATTACCCGATAGAAAAACAAACCCTGAGGGGCTCTGAAAGATGTAGATTCTTCATCTTCCAGAGCCATTCAGATTTGATTATATCCAGAATATCCATCCATGAAGGAAAGTGCTTCATATCCAACTGTTGCATCAATTAAGGGTTCTGTTATCGGAACTGGAAAATCATTTTTAGGACAATGCTGATTAAGATCTCTAAAATCAATGAAAACTATAATTTGTCCATTCTTCTTTTTCAAAGGGACAATATTAGCCAACCATTTTGGATATTGAACTTCTCTAACGAAGTTATATTTGATAAGATTATCTACTTCAGCCTCAATTTTGGAAGCATAGGTTGGGTGTGTTCTTCAAGCGGCTTGTTTGAATCCTCGATGTTCTTCTGGAAAACCCAAATGATGAGTGGAAACATCAGGATCAAGCCCTGAAATCTCTGTATAGTCCCAAGAAAATATATCTCAATTTTGCTTTAAAAATGAAACATACATCTCTATCTCTTCAAGAGTCATGACCGCACTAATTAAAGTGGGGCGTAGATCTTCTTCTTCAACATGTGTTATTTCTTCTGTTTCTACTTGCATAGTAAATGATGAAGTAGAATTTACATGATCAAAAGAGATGTTAAAATTTGAACATCTTGAAGAAGAAGCTTCCATTTCCGACCCGATTGATGATGAAGGGTCTTCCTTGGGTAATATAGAGGAGATGATGGATTGAGAATTGAAATAATCGTTCACATCCGACGTTGCTATAACTTCTTCTGATCTAATTGTAGATGTATAGACTTGATGGATTTCTACAGATGAAATGAAGACATCCCCATTTGATTTTTCATCATTTCTTAGTGGATCGCCAATTTCTCCCATGCTTTCTTGGTTGATTTCCATAATTGAAATTATGGAAGTTTCCATAAGAGTATTTTTATTTGGTTCTATCCTATCAATTTGACTAATAGGAAACACATAGTCTGTACTCACATGTGTAAATGGGTTTACTGGAATATTTTCCAAACCATATGGATCATTAACTTTGATAATATCAATTGTTGTGGATTTCTCATTTCCCTTCATGTGATAGAATTCCGCCTCAATGTATTGAGATTCACATGTCTTGAACAGGGACTTATCACCATACAATGTCCCAATTTGACCATCAAAACAATATTTGAGACATTGATGGTATGATGAAGGGATAGCTGCATGATGATGTAGTCAGGGTCTACCAAGAATGATGTTGAAGGATGAGTCTTCATCAACAACCATGAAATCTGAATTGGATACAAGATCTCCAAACTGAGTTCTGAGTGTAATCTTGCCCAATGGTTCTTGTTCATTTTTATCATATCCTTGTAACATCAAAGTAGAAGGAGATAAATCAGATTCTGTGAGGCCCAATCAATGATGTAGAGACCCGAAGCCTGACATACATGAACATTACATTACTTTTGCGGAATACTTAGTACATAAAAAAACACACACACAAGGACCGTAATAGTTTAGTGTCTTTGGAAACTTGGAATATAATCTTCTAATCGTGGTGAAAGATCTTCAACATCTCCCATAAAGATCTTTTTTTTTCTAAACCTAAATCCTTTATTTATGTCCTGGGGAAAAGAAAACATAAAAGGGTGAGCTCAAATGCTCAGTAAGGGTAAACAAAAGAAATATCAATTACATTATATTCATAAGAACATATCTTTTGGAAATCTTAACCTGCAAAAGAGATCATAATTTCATAACATGGGATAAATCATAGTAGTGAAATGTAATCCCAATAATCATAACATAAAACATGAAACTTTGTGGCATACACACATAATCATATAGAATCATATCTTATTAGTCAAGACTCATTGCCAAGACTATCTTAGTGGGCAAAGTCCATTTCTGAACCGAGTCACCCTCGTTTCAGTCCCGTTTCACTGAACCAGTATAACCTACCGTTCCAGCCATGTCTATCTCATGAGATATAAAATCTTTACCCAATGCATTGGAGGGAGATATAGGTCCCACCCATCTCATAATGATACCATTCTTATGTGTGCCACAAAATCATAAATCATACATCATTACATAACCCATGTAATAAAAATGGGAATCTTAAACATCGTGACATCATAAAACAATTCATATAAGATAAAGGAATTCATAAAAATATTTCCATCACAACATAATCAAATCCATGTAATAATAGGGATATAAACATAACCCTATATTTTCTTAGATGGAAAATAATTTTGATAAAACTCTTGAACTCCATTCTTGAGGAAAATATCCTTTCTACTTCAAAAACATTTATCCTTTCATAAAATTTCATACAATTTTAAACTAAAAGAAGTTGATTAAAAATAAACTTGAAAACTTGTAAAGGAAGATTCTTGGAAATAATGTTTTAAAAATCCATTCATGCCGTATAAGTTAAAAAAAACATTCTTCTCGTACTTTTGTCGAAAAAGTCAAAAAAGTACCTCGTACGAAAAACGACAAAAGATTCCTTTCATATCTTTTACTAAAAACTCACCGAAGGGTAAAATAGAATTTAAAAAATTTTAGGTGAATGGAAATAATATTACCTATTGAGGAAACATGGATGTGGATGATAAAATACACCCCAGTAAATACTAAAGTATAAACAATCTCAGATAAAAAATGAGATTGTGATATTTCCCTTACCTTAGGTCCGTTTTGCTTCGTAAGTGTCCGAACCTCCTGTATAATGATTTAAATAATGTTATTGACTTATTCCAGAATCATAATTATTGTTATGATATCATATATGGTTCACTTTTGACTTTATATTACCTGTTCTTTTGTAAATTCAATGTTAAAGAGCATTTTGGGTAAAATTGTTTCATTTATCGTAGGTGTTTGGACTTGTTGTTCTTGACATTATTATTACTTATATCATGATTTAATTACTTCCAGAATATAAAACATGATTTATATATCATATATATTCAGTATATATATATATATATATATAATAAATAGATAAATGAAATGAAACAAACCGTTCATGGAGACGGTAGTCCGTACGTACGCATGAACGCTGTTTTCCTTTCCTTATTGTCTTGAATGGAATTAAGTAGATGACATACATATATATACACATAAATACATTATCATCATTATTTCATATATTTCATGATTACTTATTATATATACTTTATAATCATTCATTAATGGTTAACGTGGAGAATGAATCTCATCGCGTCGTGGAGACGGTAGTCCGTACGTACGCACGAGCGATGATATCGTTCTCATGATCGTGAACTTGTGTTGAAGTGTATGTTTACTATTTCAGTATCAATATAACTTTATAATAATCATATATAGTTACTCATTACACCATTATACCCATCCAATTAAGGTGGTGGCGGAAAATAGATTACACCACGGCGTGGAGACGGTATTTCGTACGTACGCACGCGCGGTGATTTCCTTTTTCCGTAGGATGGATAGAAGGTTAATTAGAGTTGTTTCATATTTATAATAACATATCAATATATAAGAAATACTGATGTTATTACTTTATCATGAAACAACTAAAGAAGAAGATGTTGAAGAAGAAAGAAATTGAAAAAGATCGGTAATGGATATTACCTCTATTTGACGCGCCTTTTCTTAACCTCCACTTAAAGAACTAAGGATGGTCTTTGAAGAAGACCAGGACCTCTAGGATGATACTAGGGAAGTGGAGAAGAGATTTTGGCAGGGGTTGTCCGAGCTTGAATGCTCAAATTGGTGTGAGGAGGAGAGGGATGAGGTGCCCTTTTATAAGGGAGGAGAGGGGCACCTTTGGGAAAACTAAAAATATTATTTTATTATAAAGTCAAGTTCGGTTTTAAATAGCTCCAAATTGATATATTTCGAAGCTAAGGTGGGGATGGGTCAAAATAATCTCATCCAATAGAATTTAGACAAGTTTAGGTTATTATTTTAACCTTATCAATTAGATTTAACTCTAAGTTAAATAATTTAACTTTTACTGTGTCTTTTTTTTCCTTACACTATATGGTTAATAAACTTACTATATCAAGAAAAGAGAACCCCAAGTTGTTTATTATTAATATATATAACCTTATCTAAGTCATTTGGCCGAACCTTAGATTTTTAGGAATAAAATTACAATTAATAATATAATATTTGTTTTAAAAACTAATTTATGTCAATTTTGACACTATTTGGTACATGATTTTTATGAAATTTATAACAGAATGATAAGTTAGAACCAAGTTACTTAAATCAAAAATAACATGTCATATTAACCTATAAAATTAGTGTAAGTCATAAAAAGTCTCAAATTACATTTATTTGGGCATTTATAACATCAATTATGTTAATATTTTCTTAAAAAGGTAATTACTGCATCATCGTTGTGTCATAAATAAATTAAATTATTTTTGACTAAAAATTACAAATAAAATATCATTATGTAGGAAGTCTTTTTAGATTTCTAATGAATATTTATAGTCGAATTTATCTTATGTATAACCCTATATTAAAAATGATTTACTTATTAAACATTGATTTTAACTATTTTAACCCTTCTTTAAATAAATTAATAATAAATGTCATAATCTAATCCAAGTGGGCTTAAATGGTCATATTTTATTCCTAAGGTTGTTGTTTGTCTAATTAAACTTATCCAATTGAATTAGTACATGTGTTAGGGTAATAATAATATCATTTTTACCCTTAATTACCCTATTTACTTTTCACCGTGGTAAAAAAACTCAAAAGTTACTATTCACCAAAAATTATTTCCATCTCATTGAACCACATTTTAGTCCTTGATATTAACCGTGTCTCTCGGATTTTCGAAATTCCACTCACAGAAGCGGTAAAATTAAGTTTTATGAAAAATTCATTTTTTTAACTCCCACTTAGTGGTTTCACTATTCATCAAAAAAATGAACGTTTCCAGAAAAATACAAAAAATTAGGCCTAAGCTATATTTTATATTATGAATTCAAAAATGACGTCTATTTTACCAAATTCAAAACATATTAGTTACATTAATTAATTTAAAAATTAATTCCCATCGTCAAAACAAATAGCGTGTTTTTGAGAGATAATAACTATCAAAAGATTGACCCTTGTTTTTGTCTGGTTTAAATGTGAAATTACATCCAATGACCACCATTGTATTAAATTGTAAAAATATATTCTAAATATACTTTAAAACCACTCAAATTTATAATTTATCACTATTAATTATTTCTATTAAAAAAGTTGTTTTTAATTAAAATTTAGTAATTTTCACTATTCATCAGAATATGAAAGTTATCCGAAAAGTACCAAAATTTCACCCTAAGCAAATTTTAATATTCCGAATCCAAAAATGAAGTCCATTTTGAAAAATAATATTTACAAAATTTCAAAAAAGTGTTTATTACTATTCATAACGGCTAGTTTTAATAATTTTTTAATAGCATGTCGTTGTTTAGTGAAACTCGGTATTGCGTACTACACACGCTATCGAGGAAGGTCGCGATTGCGTGTAATGCAAGGCAAGTCAAGGATGCGTGTTGTGCAAGCTCATTTTGGTGAAGCATACAACACAAGACATTAATGAAATTAAAAAAGAATATTTTTCATAAAATCTCGGGGTGTTACAAATGAAGTGTAAAAACGGGGATGAGGTTGACTCCTGAACCATTATCAATGAAGAATCTTCAGACGTCTACACCATTGACCTTTCCAGATAAGTATAAAGGTCTGATATGTCAATGCATGACATCATCTTCATCTTCATCTATGAAAGATATCACTGCATGGCATTCTGCAGGATTATTCTCAACAAGGTAGGCTTCAGCCGCATCAATTTCAGTTTCAAAATCCTGAGGACTTGACAAAGCCTCGATGAGTGCATCCCGAAGATCCTTTGATAAATTCAAGGCATCCAAAATTGATAACTTGGCCGGTACTTGGGCCAAAGGTTTCAATACATCATACTTTTGATCTAAAGGCCTATGTTTCCCAACAAGAACATGTGGTTTTGTAGATACCTTAGAAGTAGATTCTTTGGAAGTTGATGCATCTTGAACTGGGATGGGAGTTGGTAACACTCTTGGCTTTGGACGATTAGACCGATTAAGTCTATTTACTTGATAATAGGAAGAAGGTGGAACCTCCAACCAATCTTCCAGATTAACTATGCCAGGATTGAATCTGCCTTGTGTAGAAGAACTTCCTTGTTCTTGTTGAGATCATTGAAGGGATCTTCCATGAGTTTCTACAACATACATAGTTCTAGAAGGGGTAGAATTGTAATAGTGGCCTCTGAAAGATCCACGTCTTCCCTTGTACCCTGAGCCTCTGGAACTTCCTCTGATTCCTCTGTTTGATATAGGGAATTCAGGCTCATAAAAATTGAAACTGCGACTGGCATATGGATCTGTTAAGTGAATCATGTTAACAGAACCAAAGATCAACTCTTCGTCTGATGAAGACTCTGCCTGATTAGCCAGTTTAGGTTGTGCCGTTTGGTGGGACAGTGCTCGTTTCTTCGAAGTAGATGACATAAAATCTGCCAAATTCAAAGACAATTTGAGATTTAACACTACTTCATATTCTTCTGATTGTTCCTATTTCTTTGAATTATGCTTCCGTTTTGAGGATTTTCCCTCTGATGAAGAGGGTTTTGTTGTGGTATTCATGGAAGAAGACAAAATTGGTTTCTTCAATTGCATTCATAAAATGGCATGAGTTCGGTTGATCGTTTTTCTGACCATCCAATCATCATATTTTTTCGCATTTATGATCTTGACTTCCTGCTACCCGCCTTCTTCCTTTGGATTTTAGCAGTTACACATGCTACTTGAGATGAAGAACCTTTCAGTTTGACTTGCCCCGAGTCCACAATTTTTTGCAGGAGGTCTTTTAAGACAAAACACTCCTGAATGGGATGCCCCAACATCTGATGAAATGGGAAATAATTGGGACGATCTTAATCTCCTTCGTTGTTTGGCCTCTTGGGCCTTGGAAATTGAACCAAATTATTCTCCACGGCTGAAATGAAGTAAACATGAACTTGTTCATTTCGGAAAGAGTAGACTTTGATATTCAGATCCTCAAATTGTTTCCGCCTTTTATCTCTTTGATCCTCTTGACGAAACGACCTCTTTTGTTGACGCTCAGTAGGTGGAGCCCTTCGAGAAGATGAAGGCCTTGAAGTAGAAGCAGGTACAGGTTCTTGATTAAGCATAACTGTAGCAGTCTCTGCTTTACCCATTCTCCTTCCTAGAACTGATGGAATTACACGAGATTTATCCTCTGTATTTAGAAGAGAGTCATCAATCTGATAAGTGATCGATGTAAGGTCTCAAAATCCTCCTGTGTATTTCACAGGGATTAACGTTGTGCACAAACCATCATGCAAATTTTCCACACAGATTGGCAACAATTATTCTTGAGGGAGTGCTAAGCTCATGGAATAGTTTAATCCCTTCCAGCGAGCAATGAAATCTGAAACCCTTTCATTCTCACTTTGCTTACAATTTGTAAGATCAAAATTTTTTGTCTTTGGAAAAGTTGAACTGAATTGAAGAATGAATTGTTGACAAAGATCCTCCCACCCGGTAATTGATTGGGATTGAAATCTTGTATACCAGACAAAAGCTGGCCCTTGTAATGACTGTACAAAACACTTGAGGTTAACTGCTTCTTACTGCTTAGGGGTTCCCATAATAGGATCACAACGAGAAACCAAATGTGTTAAGTGTTGCTCTAGGTCTCCCGAACCATTAAATATTGGGAATGTGGTACTTGAAAAATTTGATGGGGGAGGAATTGCGTCTACCCATTCAGGGTAATATCTCTTCTCCGGTTGAACCGGTGCAGGCTTTCCTTCTATAGATTCCAACCGAGCTATTAATGATTCAATGGTGGTCATTAAATTTTGAGAAACATCCAGTTGAGCTTGGACCTGTGCAGGTGAAATAACTGGAGCTTGGATAGGTGTGGCGACAGGGACTACCACTGATGGTAGTATTGTTGATTGTTGTTGCGTGTAACCCATAATATTAGTCCTCTGAGGGTGTACTGGTAAAGGAGGATACTCTTGGTCCATCTCAGTAGCCGCAACAAATTCCCTTGGCTGACTGACTCCAGCATGCTTAGGAGAAAGACTACTCTGAAGTAGTTCTGCATTCAACCTCAAAAATTCCTTCATTTATTCCTCTTGTTGTGAAAATATTTGCTCTAATGAGAGTGATTGGCCTTCTCCAAAGGAAGGGTATGTAACCTAATTATTTCCTTTCCCCTTATTGGACACCTTTCGGACAGGGGGAAGTGGGTTACTTGAAGTATTACCTTGATTTTGGGAAATCCTTTGATTTCGTGTACACACACCTTCTTCATTTGTGTTTGTGTATACAACCTCTTGAGCAGGAGCTTCCTCATATGATCCCTCTGAGTGAGCCTCATCTGGGGGATCAGCAACAACGGCATTGATGATATTGATTGATGCATAATGCATTGCATCTCTTTTATCTGCATTTATGTGATATTTCCTTCTTCCATGTCCTTGTGGAGACACTGCCTTTTGCTGATTTGATCCCTCAGGAACTGCTTGACGAACCGTAATGTGGAGGGAATATCAGGATAATTCATATCTTCATTCCTCTTGGGGATTCTTCCCTAATCAATAGAAGACTGACTTTCTCTAAGGAAGAGATTGAGGATTTGAAAAAGATCCCAGTCCTATGGACTGGGGCTGTTCCTGTTGTTTCTGCTCAACTCCTCGAATCCTATTTGTTGATTCTGAGGGTTGGGTTAAAAGAGTCCCCAGTCTGGCAAGATGGGGTGGCTCTTGAGTTTCTATATCTGATACCTTCTTAAAAGCTCTCCTGATCTTATGGACATTAGTCCGGAAATTGGATGGATGAATCAACCTACATCCACTCTTATCACCCGACTCAAAAGACCATTGGATGATATCTGAAACTTCTGTCACTTGATGATGTGCTTGCTCCAAATGAGAGTCCTATTCAATATTCTCATTTTCTTGATGCAGGAGTAATTCAACAAATTGTTCTTTGTATTCCTGATTTTGAGAAGAACTAGTTGAGGCTTGTACTTGAGCGAGCCTTTGATTACAAACAAATCCAATTGGATGTGGCCGGCCATGGGCAATAACATTGCATGAGACCATTTTCGGCGGGCTTTGCTGGCTTGAGAGTACAGTGAAATGTAGTGCTCCATGGACACCCCATCTCTTGATATGAATACCAGATGGGGCATTGGCAATTAACTGGCGCAATCTTCTTAGTGTGCCAAGGCATGAACGTTTAAGAGCTCTCTGCTGCTTTTCAGCCTTCAGATATCGAGAAACTGAGAGAGAGGCCAAGTCAATTTGGCGTTGTAACCCTTCTATTATATTGACATGATTTTTATATTCATCATAAGATAATATTTTCTTTTTCAACTGAAAAAGAGTTTTCTACATGTTGAGACGAATATCATGAATTCCATCTTCCGTCAACATCTCTGGAATGTCATACTGAGAGTCAGCCAAAGGCCAAAACATAACTGGAACTTCACCTTTTTTTAGTTGTTTTCTCATATTAATTACTTCCTCTTTATCATTTAATAAATATTATTCTACCCGTTTAGACCAAAGCTGGTGCTTCTTTGTTGCTTCATCAGATTCAACAATATCGGTAGAGAATTCACTTATCAAACTAGAAGATTCATGACTCAGGTGTGGTTTGGAGAATGACCTACACCATGGGCTATCTTCTGATTGAGAAAGTATTTCACCTTATAGTGGTAAATCATCAGACATGACTGGAATCACATTTGCAAGTGCCTCAAGATAAGAGGGCTTTCTCATCACTACATTGTCCATTAGAGAAATTTTCAGTAAATGCGAATTACTACTGCGAAGAGGAATTTCATGACTAAATTCATCACCATGGGGAGGACCACCATGGGGGGTTACAGGAAATGATGAAACATTTTGTTCCTTGGTCTTCTGGCCACACAGAGGGTTCTTGTGGCTCTCATCTGAAGATGAAACTTCGAGATCGACTGAATTTTCATGAAGCGATCCTTCATGAGGAAGTGTCTGATGCAGACATTTAGAATTAACTTCCCGAATATTGGGAACTGAGAGAGTAGAATCTTGAGTTGCATCAGAAAATTGTCTGAATGCATCAAGAACTCCATCATCGAGTAAGGCCTTATTACAGATTGGCCCTTGATTTCTTGACTATGCTGGTTGGGTCTTCTTTTTAGATGCCTTCTTACTCACTTTAGGAACCACTTGTTGATGAAAGTGTTCATTATGGGCAGGTGTATGTTCCTGATCAGGAGAAATGATTAGGTTAGGCTGATTATCTCCGCTCAAATCAGGTGTATGTGCCTGACTTGGTTGTCTGTATGATATGGGGGAGTTTGTTCCACAACCCTCTTGGACTAGAAAAGAGGTATGTGTCTGTTACAGAGTGAACTGTTGATGTGTCACTCCAATGGTAGGGATAGATTTGCATTTATTCCCCTGTGATGCTATTGAAGCTGTTATAATATCCTAGAAGGCATCCAGAATATGAGCAGAGATTTTCTTATGCTCTTTCACCATTGATAGAATATGCTTGGTGACTTCAACTGCCGGAATGGGGATATATGTCCATTATCAGCTTGGAGTAGGTGTATGTTCCTGCTTCTATCCTCCTTTTCCTGTTAGTGAATTCTGACAGTACTCAAGTGTGGGGGAAGAGAGTTGAGTCTGCCTCCTTTTTGTCACCGGATCTTTCCGACTAACTTCTCCGGGTGCTACCAAATGAGACTGTTGGTAGGATTGATCAATACTAGCAGGTGTATGTGCCTGCTGATTGCACTCTGCCGAACCTGGTTGACGATCTTCCTTCAATACTAAAAGGTGAGGCTGCTGGGAGGATTGATGAGTGTAAGAAGGTGTATGTGCCTGTTTACCAATTGTCAACACATTGGGTAGGTGGGATTCATCATCTGTAGTCAGACAAGCCTACTGACTAACTGATGACTTATAAACAGGTGTATGTTAGTGTCTATAGTACTCCACCGGAATTGCCTGGCAGGATTGGCGTGATACTGCCAGATGAGTCTGCTGGACAACAGAATGAAAATAGACAGGTGTGTGTGCCCGCTCATTTCTAGACACCAAGTTAGGTTGGTGGACTTCTCCAGAAACGGCAGAGATAAGAATCTGCTCACTGTTAACTAGTTTTCGCCTCTAGTGGTTCTTCTTGTCTGCTCGGGTTCGAGGAACCTGAGCCGAATGCCTGGAGATGACACCCTCATCAAGTTGAGGGCACACTGCCGCACCAGTCTGGCGGTGATTGTTGATGGGAGCCCTTGGGAAGGACTCCTGTCTCTTTTAGTTAATGCCCTAAGGGACCTGCTCATTCACCTCCCCATAATACAGGAGGGAATGGTGATTGCGTTCCGAGGATAACGACCCGAAACGGTTGGAGATGGTATTTAGCACCGCTTGCTTCTTGATCGCTGGTCGTCGCTGTCCGGACGACCAGGGTGAGTTATTGACTTGGAGGGCTTGTCGAGCAGCCTCCAGAGTTGGAATGGTACCATGTTGATGGTACTCCTTAACCAGTGCATTTGATACCAAGCAATGAAGATGCTGAGTAGGTGATGTCGTCCTTAGAGAGGACGACGATCTAGTAGGAGTAGCAGCAGATACATTCACAGCAGAGGTTTTCATAGCAGAGGCATTCATAGACGTGAACTTAAGAAAATCCATTCTTGTAATGCAGAAGATCTTGGAAAAGAGTGCTAGTATGATATAACAAACATAATCAAGATAAGTTCAGCTGCAACATATTTTGGATGAGCACATATGTTATTGATTGCTTTATTGGCCCTCTCATTAAGTTTTAAATAGGGGCCTAACAAATAAGTAAAACATCATTTTAACTTGGTTAAGGATTCACATCGAGTTCACAATTTTTTGTTTCCTCTGGAAATGGGGATGGACTCCTTGATTTAAGGTTCAAACATTCCAAACAGTTTCTAACGGGTTTGTTCGTAGAACCAGAAACATCCAATGATTATATATCCATTTGGACCTACTTTCCAAAGGTTGGTGCTCACTAGTTCTGGACTGATGAGGCTTAAGAATTTTCATTGGTCAAGAGGATGGGAGGTCGGACTCATCACACCTTTTTGGGGGGGAATTATTGTCTACTCTGGGACTCTTTATAGATTTAAGTTATGTTTGTGAATCCTTATTACATTACCAAGTATGAAAATGAGCTTTCCTTTAGATCTGAAAATAAATAATTAGTATGAATGAAATTTAGAGAATCTTTTATATGTATTCGAGGTTCTTCATCGATAGAGAATCATCTGTATTTGTTAGACATTCTTAGTCAATGGTATCCTTCGACACATTATATAGAAATCTCTTGGTCATTATGATAACCATACTGGTTTTAAATCCACTCAATGGGGCACTTGAAGTTTATTGTCAATCAGAAGGACATTGATTATTTCAGAGTTGGGATCGTACCCGCAGATAGGCTACCTACAAATCCTTTGTTTTAGAAACGGAATCAGAACCCACGTAGTTCGAGTAAATAAGTATGAGGTTTATGCATGATTGATGGGTCAAAGAAAGATGTCATAATTACTTTTACACTCTTAGCTCATGTGAGTCATGCTTGGTGTGAGAAACAAGAGTTATTGGTAAAACCAGACAATTTGTGCCATGAAATATGCAATCATAAGAGATGATGTGGGGCTTATGTATGTATGACTGACCAAATGAATGAATATTAGGATTTACTCCAGGGAAGAAACCCGAGAACAAGGTTCATAAAGGTATATGTGCTTTATGGACATTTGGATACTCTAACTTGGGGCTTATTCTTGAGGAGGATGCCCAAATTAGGAGGGGAATTATGATTGGGTTTTACTCTTGAGAAGGAATCTCAATTCAAAAGTAAACTAAGACTGGTTTAGAGAAATTATGACTGGGGATTACTCCTGAAAAGGAGGCCCAATTTAGAGAAATTATTACTGGGGCTTATTCCTGAAAAGAAGGCCCAGGATAAGGGAATTATGACTGGGGATTACTCCTGAAAAGGAATCCCAGGTCAAAGGAATTTGGATTTTGGGATCTTAGGGATTACTCCTAAGGAGGATGCCCAAAAATTAAAAGAATTATGGTTGGGGCTTACTCCTAAAGAGGATTCCCAAAATTAAGGGAACTTAATGACTAGGGATTATTCCTAAAAAGGAGGCCCAGGTTTAGGGGACTTGAGACTTAGGACTTATTACTAAGAATGCTAAGTTAAATAGAATTTATGAGTGGGGATTATTCCTGAGGAGGATGCCCAAATTAAAGGAATTATGACTGGGGCTTAGTCCTGAAAAGGAGGCCCAGAATCAAGGGGACTTGGGGCTTACTCCTGAAAAGGATGACCATGAATAGTCTTCTCATTTTTTAAAGGATGAGGTTGAATGAATGTAATCTCCAATCTTAGTGACATAAAGATATGTAAATCACTATGTTTTGAGAGATGTTCCATAAAATTCCTTTCAAACAAGGAATCCAATCAAGGAATCATGCCCCAAATGGGTTTTAATTGGATTAGGAATGATAAACCTTGAAGAGGAGAGGTGAATTTGAAGAAAATAAGTGAAATAGGTAGGAGGGGTACTCAAAAATAGAGAGGCGTGCAAGTCCTACGTGGGCGCGCAAGTCCTAGTCGCGCAGGTGTACCTGCGCGACACATAGGTACTTGCGCGATGGTCAACCCTTAAGGTAACACTTGTGCAAGACTTGGCTCAAGCATTTAGTATTATACCTTGAAGATTTCATAAGAGTGTCACACAAGTTCTATTGAAGGGGTAAGGCGGCATGCAAGTGTGACCATTTCCCTTAAGGGATGGCCACTTTGCCGCGCAAGTGTTGATGAGTTTCAACACTTAGGCCTCACTCCCCCTCTTTAGATCTTCCGTTATTGGTATGAAATTACCTTAGAAGTGTTCAAAAGCTTTGAGAAGATACTTGGGCGACCAGAGCTTTAATATGAGTTTTGGAATTTTTCCGTCGTGAAATGGGGGGCCCACCAGGGGTATTTATAGGCCATGGAAGACCCTGGGCGAAAAATCAAAGAGGGTGTGCAAGTCACTTGCAAAACCATTGGGCGGCGTGCAAGTATACTTGCGCGACCTTAGTTCAAATGAATCTTTGTTCATGCCTTTGTCAATTTTTGATGTTTCTTCAAAGGATAAATCACTTTGAGTTCAAGGTATTTCCCTTTTCGTTCCTTTAGGATTTGTGACGGAAAGGAGAGTCAACAGGCGCGCACAGGAAGGAGATTAGGGGGAGCCAAGGTATCTTACATAGGTTGTTCTCATAGGTAGGTCTGGGAAAAATGGTTTCACCCTAAGAAAAAACCACCTAGGATACTATACTTGGGACTGACCTTGCTCAAGACTTTTAGGGTCTCCACAGGTCTTCTTAGAGGTGGATCATTCAAGTCTCTAGTTAAGGAAAGGGACCTCATGAATATGTTCAATAACCATGGGATGAGTGAGTTCATTACACAAGTATTGTTTATTTTAAACCCTGAGAGGACTTTAGTTTCACTATCCCCATTTAATTACCTCTACGTTATGTTTTAGAAATCTACGTAGAAAGTTTTAGAGGGGTTCAATGAAGGACTAGGGTGACTTAAGTTTTAGTTGGCCTTTTTGAATTTATTTCTGTACAAATGAAGACCCTAGGGTATTATTTATAGGAAAATGTAGGACCTTAGACTAAGAGACTATCTCGCTCAGGTAGATCTCCTAGGTTTCTTGCGCATGAGATCACACATACCAATCATGCAAGAAAATGGCGCTGGTGCCCTAGGTGATGATGTTATTTTGGGGTAGGTTGGCGAATGGCCTTTAGGGGCCTTCACAATCCTTTGGCATTCTTTATTTACATAATTCTCTTCATGCTAAGGTATTTCCATTTGACATGTTTTCATCCATGTGATGAAATGAAGTGTCAATAGTGTGTTTTAAAAATGTTTTCAAAAATATTTTACTATTATCCTAAAATTTTTATAGGAAATTATTACCTATATTTTATTTTTTTTACAAAATTGGTTTGAAATGATATATTCTTGTCATTTTCAAATCGAGTAAATTTTCTAAACTTTTACGACACAAAAGGAATGTTTAGTATGTATGGTTTTATTTTTTTTCTTGAAAATCCTTTATTTTAATCTTCCTTTGAAATTTTACAAGACTTATTTTTTTGAAAAATGGTTTTCCGATTATTTTGGACATTTATTGTTTTAATTTTTTTTTCAAAAAATTTTTATTCAAAATGGTTTTATGATTGAAGAAGTGTTTTAAATTATTTTCAAATATTCCTTTAAATGTTTTCAAATCTATTTTCAAAGAAAAATGGTTTAAAAGATTATTTACATTTAAAAATGTGTTTTAAATGTTTTCAATGTTCATTTATAAGTTTTCAAAGAAAAATATTGTCAAAATGTTTTCAAGTTCCATTTATAAGTTTTCATGGAAAAAAGGATTTCAAAATATTTTAAGATTTTCTTTATGAGTTTTCAGGGATATTTTCAATGAAAATATGTTTCCAAAGTTTTTATGTTTTAAAAATATTTTTTCAGTGAAGAAAGAAAATTTTACCTAAGAAATTTTTAAATGAAATGGTAAAGATATATTTATATTAAAAGGATTTTTGAAATGGTTTTATGAAAAATATTTTCAAAGAAAGGAAATTTTACTAAAGAAATATTCCATGAAATCTTTCAAAATCCTTCTTTATATAAGATGAAATACTTTGATATATTTTATTCTTTACTAAGGATATAATTTAAGAAAACCATTCATATTATTTATTGAATGGTTTATGTTTTGATAGAACGATTCATATGACACATGTTTCTCTTCCACAATATATATAGTTTTGAAACACTCTTATTATCAAGGGTTATGATTTGATGAAATGATTATGAGACATAGTTTTTTTCCATAGGCAATGATATGATTAAATTTTTATGATACCCATTTCATTTAATGGGTTATCGTATGATGTTTTTGAAACCCATCCCTTTTAATGGGTCATTAAATGACGAAAGTTTATTATTTTGTGGAACATGTATATATGATTTTATTATTTGATGGGTAGGACCTATATCTCCTTCCAATGGATTGGGTAAATATTTAAAACTCATGAGATAATAATGGGAAACAAGTCAATGGGATTAATCCACAATGGGAAGTAGGTGTGTCCTGATCCACAACAGGAAGATGGGGAAACCCGATTCACTATGGGAATATGGGGAATCTATTATAGGAAGATATGGAAGCTTGTTCCACTATAGTAAGATGAAAAAACTAGATCCCTTATAAGTAAAAAACAACGACTGGGGATGGTGGCATGTTCGACCCTGTAGGTTTAGTCCCCATGTAGTGCCCTAATATGTTTTGGTAGTGATCCTTGATAATAGGGAATGTTTTTATATGATTATGTGTATGATACAAGTCTATTTCTTATTCCAATTTTATGCCATCATAAACTATTTTTTTTGATTTTTTTGACTAATGTCATTTGAACTTCCAATATGCATTATGTGACTCATGATTATGATATTTTATATAGAAGTTATGATCTTCTATTATTTTGATCATGTTCTCATACACTTATGCTCATGTTATGCTTACATGTATCCTTTTATTTACCCCTAATGAGAATCAGAGCTCTCCCTTTCTTATAATTTCCCCATGTTATGATGAAATGTTTTCAAGTAGAAGTACTAAAGGGGAAGATCATTGTGGTAAACATTGAATATATTTCACTAATATAGAATATTTTTTTCCATGTTTCCATATACACTAAACTATTATGGTCGTCAAACATGTACATTTTTAATGTTTGGAATATTATTCGAAATTGATTTAATATTTCTATATGTTAAGACTGGGTCACTATATGATTTGACCCTCTATGAAATGTTGATGAGTTTTTCCCTTATTGATTTTTCAGATCACCCCTTTCTCATGTTTACATTACCTAGATTATTAAGATGTATAACTTATGAGAGGCATCGGAAGAAGTCTTGTGGGGTTTTAATATGGAGAATTTTTTACAAGTATTTTAAAATAAGATTCTTATATAGTTGGTCCTCAAGAACACTAAACCTTCAATTCTTAGTATTTTACGATTACATAGGAGGTTGTTGGTCGGATTAAGAGACTGGAGAGAGGTGAATGGAGTTCCTATAAAAAATTCTTTCAAAATTATTTATTTAAAATAACTCTAATTTTGAAATACAGAATGGACTAGTGATCCAAAGTAGCATATTTATAAAAGATTTGGTTCTTTGAAGGATTTATTAATGAGTGATTAATTATCAGTAAAAACAATTTTAGTTATTATTTTAAATTTTGAAATATTTCTACTAAATAAAATTATAATTTGAACACTATATAATATTAACTATCAAAGTTAAATAAATATTTTCTTCTATAAATAAATAAATTCATAAAAACAGACCTTTGAAAGGCATAGCAGATTTAAAACAAGAGGTTCAGTCTCAAGAATATACTAAATCCTCTTCACTTGGTGACCACCTACCATCTAGAAGTTTATACAAATAAACATTGATCCACACTATAGATTAGGGTAAAAAACACTATAGACATCCTTCTAGGTCAACAATACCTCTACCACAGTTTAAGTGGGAGTGAAAAAACCAAACATTCCACATAGGGACCTCTTCCACAGTTATCCATGGGAAGTGTAATGTGTAAAAGACGATTAGTGAAGAAATATTTGTATCTTCCTTTTTTTCAAAGGATTCAGTGTGTGCTCATAAAACAGATAGACACACAAACTTCTCATATTAAAAAATCAGTACAAAAGAAGATAAAAATATTGATAATATAGTTAGAAAGCTCTGCGTGATTGGAAATGTAGCTTGTGACTCTTGAAATATGTCTAGAAATGAAATTTGAGTCATCTTCCAGTAATAACAACAAAACAGAGTGTAGTGAGTGAATTTATCTTCTGTTTTCAGTGAGGTATTGATGTGCCCGATGAGTTCTTCTCCATTATTTTTTTTTGAAAATTGTTCTTCTATATGAGATATCAGTATTTTTTTCATGTTCCCACTGTTAGCAGTTCTATAGTTTTTCCTCAAGTAGATGACTTCTTTGCATACTTAATATATAGATTCCCTTTTGATTAGGTATTTTCATTATACAATGGAGAAGACAAGAAGCATGATCTTTATCAAATCTAGGCACCTCATACCTCATACTTTAGTATGATATCAATTTAAAAGTTGTCTAAAAAAGACATAAAAATTAATTAATATAATTAGAAGTAATATGTTTTACAAATATGACCATTAGGAATAAATTTGAATTTAAATGAAAATGTAAGGTGTGTGAATGTCTCTAAATGGTATCTTAGGAATTTTAGGTTGATCTGATCGTAGGTCCACTTAATGGTGAATCATGTCATTGGTAACTCACAACGATGACTCATGCCATTAGTAGATCATAACAATGATTCATGTCATAGATAGATCATACTTTATGAGAATTATTGATATCAGTAAGTCACTCTGTGGGTAGTTTGATGCAACGATGCCTTATCCTTTACAAAAATTCTATATCAATTCTATCGGTAGCTCGTTGTGATGATGAATCACCCTTTACAAAAATTTAAAGAAGATGTTGAGTCTAACAGTGGGTTGAACAACAGTGTCACTTCCTTTGTCAGATTTCAGCATTTCTGATGATGGTGAGACAACTACCAGTGAAAAATCTTATCAGTAAGTCCATATAAATGGTAGCTTATACTTATTCAATTTTTTTTCCATCAATGAGTTTTCCAAAATTGATCTATTCCTAACAGTTACTCAACTTGAATGGTTAGAGCGATTCCACCATAACAATGACTCATACATAGTCATATTTATTCAACCTTTCTTATGATGTAAAAATCTAACAGAATAGATTAAGATAATATGTAAATATAATTAAACATGAGTAAAATAATTTAACTTGGTGAAGAATGATTAATAATGATTTGTGAGAAATAAAACTAGAGTATTCCAACAATATAACCCTTTTTGATGATCACAAATCTTGGTATTAACATTCCATTCCCACTAATCAAAGTATAAAAATCAAACTTATTCACAAATTTTCATTTTAACATGTCATACAAACTACAAGAGTTTAAATTATGAATTAAATACCATACACAATCGTATTGTTAGGGTAAATTCCATACTTACTCTGCCCCTTTTGGCATTATCAAAAAGAGAATAGATATAGGAGATGATAAAGAACAAAGAGTAAGAACATAAAATGGATGAAGAGAGATAATATATTTCATGACAAAAATAGAGTACATGGGATGAGCAAAATAATCAAAAAATATCCCTATCAAAGAACAATCCAGAATAAATGCTTCTCTAAGGAAGGATCCATGACAGATTTTCCCTTATCAGTAGAAGAAAAGGGAGAAGTAGGAGTTACAAGAGGAGTAGAGGTATATAACAGTTGAATGGTAAATCCAAAAGGTATAGTAGGGGTATGACTATGAGGAGAATAGGTAGGAGTTTTCAGTTCTCAATAGATCATATGCCTCAAATGACTAATAAACTAAGCTAGAGACATGGGAAATGGTGTTAGGGTGGCAGGAAGAGGTGAAAAATTGTTCTGAGTGATATCAATTCAGAACTGGGGATCAACTATTCGGTAGATTAAACATGAAGGAAGGTTATCAGTCACATGTATAATAAAAATGCCTCTAGTGAAAAAATTTCTATAGTATGGACATGCAAGTTGGGATTCAAAAGGTCAATGAAATCCATAATTATCTCTGCACCTTTCCCCATATCCTTTTTGAAACCATCTTTGTTCTCCATGAACATTTGAAGGGAAGGATTAAGCTCCTTGAGCTATCTCACTTGTTCCTTGAAATATTGTGTAATAGGAGGTATCCTCAAAATTTCAACTAAGTATTTAAATTTACTATCCAACTAATGTTCGGTATATATACTATTAATTTATAAATCTACTTTTTTTCTAAACTCTTCGGGAGAATAAATTTTCCCTTTCATGGAAAACCTCACCATGTCATGCACATGATTACTGTTTTGTTTTATTTTGCATAGGCTCTCCTGATTCGAGCTACCCGTCATAGTCTGTAGTTATTCTTAAACCACTAATCTGATCATACCACTATTATAATACTAAGCATAAACATAATAGTTTGAGTAATCATTTACTACATTTTTTTGACTGATCTAAAAATAATTAGATCAATATTTGGATGTGGAGTAGTATCATTTTAAAACATCCAGAAGTAGTATCTCCAAGGTTTTTCACTACCTTTTCCATAGACACTCTATACTCAGAAGGAATACCTTTAACAATAGGAAATAGAGTATAAGGTCAACACTTAATCTCTTATTCTCCATTCTTACTTCGGGAATCTCATAAATCATTTGAGGTTGAAAGTGTGAAATGACTTTATATTAAAGTATGGAAACATATATTTTACTAAGATGAGACACTGGTGCTATTTTATGTTGAATGATTTCGTTAACAATTGATCACAACTCTTCTTTAAATTTTTTTTGATCATCTTGACTCATATATTTAGCAGGAACAGGTACAACCGAAGGAGCAGGAGTAGGAGCAGGAGCCATTGCTGGATCTGTTTCAATAATAACTATCTAAGAATTAGAAACCTATTCAATCAGATATTCCTTAGGATCATTTTCCTCAAAATCACAATCGGAATATTCTAAGTCGATATTGACATATCCAGTGTACTTATACCATTCCTCCGATGTCACATTATAAGGATTTGGTGTAGAAACATTAAATTTTCAATCCTATTCCTCCCCTTAGCAGGTTCCTCCCTCTCAACTCGTGATTTATTTATAGCATAAACTAGTTCTTACACTTGAATAGATAGAACATCTTCTTAAACTAATAATGATTCTAGAGCCTATTGAAATTCTAAAATTGGTTCATTTTCCACTAAATCATGTTAAACAAGATTTTTAGGTCCTACAGCAGGACCTTGATCCCTATTGGTAGGATCTACATCATCACCAGTTTCACCATTACTTTTAACAATGTCTTCTTTTATCCCTTTCTTCATCATCTTTATTTAAATTATTCTCTTCTTCTTCTTCACTACCACTTCCAATGGCATATTCACCATCCTCATAATCTTCATTTTCACCCCCTCCTCATTGCTTAGGATGTACAATGTTTTAGGAATATCTTTTGGGGGACTATGATATCCATATGTAATTCTTTCAAAACTTTATGAAATATCTGTATCACTTCTTTCATCAATAGGTGATTCCTTCCCTTCATCTACCTAGGCTTCATTATCCTCCTCATCTAAATACTCCAAAACTTCATCTAGTCCTAGACCTGGTTCATCCATGTCTTTTTGTCTTGTGGGGTGTTTCAATAGATCAAATTCTTTATAAAGTTTCTCATTATCTTCCACCCACTATCTCTTATAGGGATTCCAGTTTAGCCTCATACTTTTACATATAGATTTTGTGATATAAAAACCACCACATTCTATCTCCATTTCATCATCTTCAGTTGCCACTCCTTTAACTTTCAGCATTGTAGAAATCTTATTAGAGTAAAATAAGAAGTTTGAATTAGAATGAGGATTAATTATATAGCTCATATAGACTATGAGATATCATCAGAGATTAATTTTATATCCCTCTTTCATTAGATACAACAATTAAACATATTGATATTTTAAGGATGGAAATTTCCCTTTTCTTAGACACAATTGATGCTGAATAAACTTAAACAATAACCTATATTCTCCATCTAGATTAATTTCTATTGGTCTCCTAATGATACCATCTAAAGTCATCCAAGTCAAGGCTATTTAATAACCAAAAATTTCACTTGCAGAAGGATCACCACCTTGATAATCAAAAAAAATACCTTCATGAGGCACATTAAAGCATTCAACCCACTACTTAGAAGAAAAGGAAACCCTTTAAGATTTATTCTTTAATTGATCAAAAACACATATGTTCCCTCTAGAATAAACTTTTAATACATCTAGAACTCATTGAATAAGGTAAGATAAAGAGGTCACTTGTTTTCAGAGAACCACTATAACTAACCTTGTTCTTCTAAAACTTTTAACATGAGAGACTTAATTGACAAGTGCCAATCTCCATGCACATACTTTTCGAGAATGACTGTTCTACTAGTAAGATATGGGTTAATAGTTTTGATCCAATGATCACTTCATTCACCCTTTTGTTTCTTCGAAGGACGAGACTCATCTATATACATCTCTGGGAAATGTTTCACTTGATCCATTTGAAAGGTCTGAAAGGTTCAGTTTGAGGGAAGAAGGTAGTAGAGGTTTGGGAGAGAAATGTTCAAGAGAAAGAGTGAGTAAGAGAGATATGATTTGGATTGATTCAATTTGTATCATTTAGGGATTTTAAAACCATAAATCCAAATGTGGTATAAAATAAAAAGAAATAAATAAAACAAGGATTTTAAGTTTGATCCAGAAAAATGACTATGTAAAGAATTGTAAGACACAATAGTGAGACATCAATGGTGAGTTATAAAAAGTGAGTCATCAATAGTGAGTCACAATTGAGAGTCATCAATGGTGAGTCATCAAAGGTGAGTCATAATGGTGTGTCATAAAGGTGAGTCGTTAAAAATGAGACATCAACAGTGAGTAATTCAATAGTTAGTCACCCAAAATAGATCATCCCCAGATGATGTTTGATGTAACTCATTATCTCTTAATTTAATGGCTTATTAAAAATATCAACAAGTTTATGTTCCATTCCAATTAATTCAAAATCTATATCACCTTTTTGATAATGATCTCTCAAAAAATGATGTCTTAAAACTATATGATTTCTTCTTGAAAGAGAAACTATATTCCTAGAAATGTTAATATCACTTATATTATCATATTTTATAGGTACATTTCTTAATTGATATCCATAATATTTTAATTTGGGCTTCATCCACAAAATTTGAACACAAAAACTACAATAAGATATTTATTAAATATTAGTAGTAGATAATGCAATGGAATTTTGTTTCTTACTACACCATGAAACTAGAGACTTTCCCAAAAAGTGACATGTTCCATAGGTTATTTTTTATATCTAGCTTGAAACCACCAAAATCAGCATTAAAATAATTAACTAAGTCAAATGGTTTTCCTTTATGATAGAACAGTCTTAAGTTGGTAGTATATCCGATGTATTTGAAAATTATTTTAATAATAAGTATGCATGAAAATTTTGGATTTCCTTGAAAATAAGCACACACACTCACACACACTAAACATAATATCAAGTCGGATAACAGTCAAGTAAATAATACTTCCAATCATTCCTTTGTAATTGGTTTAATCCACTAATTTTCTATCTCCATCAAGATCCGATTTATAGGTGGAACTCATGGGAGTATAACTAATTGTAACATCTTGGGTAAATAAAGAATATGTCATTCTAATATATATCTTTATTTGTTAATAAAATATTAATATTACTTTAAAGGAGACGTTATGTTCGATGGCGTACCCAATATGCAACAACGATCTTCTTTTAAATCTTACGATGCACACTAATAATATAATAATATTATTGTAAATGGTACTAAACTCCTAGCCGATGTAATGGCAGGAATGAATAGAACTAACTAAAAAGTGATTATTTATGCTTGTAAAATATTTTTATATTTATTCAATAAATGTTAGATGCTTAAAATGTGAATGAATCCAATTTTAAGTGTAAATATTCTAATATTATTTAAAAGGTCGATTAATCGCCTTTTGATGGTGAACCCTTTTTAAATCCACCTTTTGACAATTTTATATGTTATATTTGACCAAATAAAATTCTTTTTTAGAATCGGGACATCAAAACTTACTTTGTATACATTTTTGGTATTTTTCCAATAAAGTTCATTTTTTTAATGAATATTGTAAAATGCTCTATTTTAATTCAAAACCTCCTTTTAGTATAATTTATTTATATAGTCTGATTATATTTTTAATTGGTTTTAAATTATAATCAAAATATATTTTTACAATTTAATCCAATTGTGGTCATTTGAATTAATTTCACTTTGAAATTGGACATAAACAAGTATCAATCTTTTAATAGATATTGTTTCTTAAAAACACGCTATTTGTCGAGAGAGCGGAAGTTGATTATAAAATTAATTAATGAAACTTCTATGTTTTGAATTTGGTGAAATTGATATCATTTTTTAATTTATAATATCAAATATAGCTTAGTGTGATTTTTGGTATATTTCTGACAAATGTTCATTTTTCAATGAATAGTGAAAAATACTGCATTTTAATTCAAAACTGCTTTTTCATCCAAATTATTTATATAGTTAGATTGTAATTTTAATTGATTTTAAGGTGTAATTTAATTATGTTTTTATCATTTAATACAATTTTGGTCATTGTATTTAATTTCATATTTAAATTAAATGTAAAAAAAATTCAATCTTTTGATAGATTTTACTTCTTAAAAACCCATCTTTGGTTTTGACAACGGGAATTATTTTAAATTTATTACTACATTTTTTGTGTTTGTAATTTGATAAAATGGATTCAATATTTGGAATCATAAGATCCAAATTATGTAATTAAGACACTTTTGTTTTTGGACATTATGAATAGTAACGACAATAATTATCTTTAATTATCGTGATTAATTAGTAATCAGGTAGTTAAGGGTAACAAAATAATATCATAATAATATAGAATGACCCCAAAATGTGTCCTAATGCTACTGGTTGTGTCATGTCCTACCATGAGATTCCTTGTCCCAAACTTTGGGACCCCATGGAATCACTTTTGGGTGATAGTGACACTTTATCATTTTATGTTTTTAAAAGGAAAGTATAACCAAAGTATGTATCACCCAAGTAAAACAACTTTAGTTTTGTCTGTGTAAATGATCTCTTAGACTATAAATATTCATTGGAAAAATAAAACTATTTCCTACATCATGGTAGTTTTTTTATAATTTTTATACATTAAATAAATTAACTTATTTATGACACCATGATGACGCAGCGATTACCTCATTAATGGGTGATTTAAATAAAATGAAAAGATAATGTAAAATATAAGACTTTAACTTGTCAAAAACCTATTGTATGGGTGTATTTCCAGACCTTATCACCTTATTCTAGAAATATATCATTTTGGGACCTTTAAAATCCTAAACGCATTAAATAACAAAGTAATATTTCTTGACTTTCCAAGAGTGCCCCTCCTCCCTCTTATAAAAGGCCCCCACCTCTACCCCCTTACCCCCACCTCTCAAGCCTTTGGCTCGACCCAAATCTGCTAATTTTATCTCTCCACATCCCTCTCTTCATCCTAGAAGCCTTACCTTAGGAATAAATCTCTTCAAGAAACCCTTTTTGTTCAAACCAAAAGGGAGTTACCCGATTTAAAGGTAATGTCTTCTCTTATGTTCATTTGTTTTATTTTGCTTCTCCAACCCCCTAAAATATTTTTATTCCTTTATTTTGTAACAAAAACAGTATATTAAATATACTAGGATGTTATTATGAGAAATATTCTAGCTACACGTACACACACCTCCGTCTAATGGTTAAAGAACATACTGTTTCTGTGGATGGCGAATTACTGCCTCATGAAATGATGATTGTTCAATTTTCACTTAACTCCTTTCATGGTGTCCATTATGATGTCACTGTATTTTATATATGTTATATATGGTATTTATGTTTTCTATATTCTTCTGTATTTTATATTTAAAACATACCTTTATGATTTTCATGTTGTACAAATGGGATAATTTCATACGAGGAAGTGTGGACTACCGCCCCGTCAAGTGATGTGACTCGTTCATGCAATACATGGAATGTATAAAGAATGAAATTAATAAACATATGTGACCTATATAAAATATATATTATACTTTAATTATAATATATATATCTATCATTTATTTTTAATTCCATTAATATGACAAAGAAATGAAAGTAGCGTTCATGCGTACGTACGGCCTACCGTCTCCATGAACGGTGCATTTCATTTATTTTTATCTCCAAATGTTATGGAATAGTATAAAATGAATATGTACTGGATATATATGATATTTAAATAATTAATACTATTCTGGAGATGATTTACTTATAACTACAATGACAATCATTTTCAAACAAGTTCATTTTTGACTCATGTACCAAACATCGACAAAAACATCTGATATGAACTCTCATAATTAACTAATTATTATAACATTATAATATGTGATATGAGTTGAATAATAAACTTTAAATGAGTTCCTTAAGCAATTGTATATTTAAAAAAGTTTATTATTCAAGAATATAAAGAAACAAACAAGAAAAGTCGGACTTGAGGTAAGGGATCCTACCTATCTCTTTCATTTTAAGTACTCTCTTTTATGTCATTTATTTTAAGCTCATCTTTCTTATGTTTGGGGGTGTTATTTTATATTACTCATTATTTAATTTTTATGTTCATATTATGAGAGACCCTATTTCATCTCATAAATCCATTTTTGGAAGTTTTAAGTGGCGTCGTTAGGCTGCTGAGTTTTCGTAAGGGATTTTTCATCTCACTTTTGTTCCCGTGGGATTTATGCTACATTTGCCACAATTTCCTTTGAGTGGTGTACGTACTGCCCATTATTATACTCTTTGTGTAATATAATTTCATTTATGAGTATTTACATCAATATTGTATAGTACTTCTTTAATGGGGTGTACATTTCGAAAGTTACCCAAGTCGGTAAGGGAACCTTTCACCCTCCTATTTTTAAAAGAATTATTTTTGTTTTGTCTTTTAAATTACATCTTATTATGTTGGGATATGTTCTAATATATCCTTATTACTATAAATTTTATGTCCAAGTGATGAGATTACCTTTATCTCTCTCATAAAATCTTTTTCTAAAATTTGATGTGACGCCGTTAGGCTACCAAATGTTTTCAAAGGAACCTCTTAACCCAATTCCAATTCTTTGGGTTAAACCTCTACTTCTTGATTATTTCATGATATGAATATGTGTGTATGAAATATGATTGTTTTACACTGAGTATCCACTTATATTTAGTGTATTTATATTTTTCACACATAATTATGTCATTTCTTTATCCTTGCTCTAATGGCATGATCCTTGATTGGGATTACATCTCAATTTCTTCTCATTGAGACATTTCTTAATGATATGCACTTTTATTATTTTATAAAGTCTATATAAAGCCCCTTTGACTTTAAATATCCATATTATGTCTATAATAAGTCATTTAAATGTTTTGAAAATGGTCTAATTTCATGTGTCTTATAATTTTAATGTTCAAAATGGAAAAGGACTCTATTATTAAAACATTGTTTTAAATGGTTTTAAAGATTTATTCTTTTAAAAATTTATCATCCATATTCAGGTTTTAAAAATGGTTTTAAGGATTTATTTATATGTACATGAATGTTTTAAAACCCTTTCAAAAGTTTCGAAGTGGTATGGGACACTTTGATTCTAAAATATATTTTAAATGTCTTCTTTTAATATTTTAAAAGTATAAAGGGATCTTTCTCTCATGGAGTTTTAATGATTTTATTAGATGTTTTTATTTATGATAATATCATGATGTGATCTCTTGTGATTGAAATTTGGAAATTTTATGTTTCTTTTATGCATGTTTTAAGTGTTATGATTATGTTATGGTTCTTGGGAAATGTATATGAAATCGGGTGGTTCCGTGATAAACTAAGGGCGGGTGAGCCCGAGATGGCTCTCCAATGCATTGGGTAACGTGAAGGAGTTAAACGCTAAGGTTTCTCCAATGACATTTAGGTAATATACTGTGATGGGTATTCCAAATGTAACCATGAGGGTTACTACCTACGTAATAATTTTATGAATGCCTCAAGTTACCTTTACATCTTATGATTTCTATGAGTTATTCATAAATCTTATGATTTCATGAGGTTTGTTAAAGTGATTATGTTTTAAGAGTAAAGTATGATTTCATTTATTCTTATGTATACATGGACTAATGTTTTATTTCCATATTTTTTATATCTCTTACTGAGCTTTTATGCTCATCCTAAGTTTTTGAAATGTTTTCCACATGACTTAAAGATGAATAGGGTCAAGGATGGGATCATGGAAAGACAAGCTATCTAAAACATGGAACTAGACATGTTTCTTTTTAAGAGATTTTGTTTTATGATGGAAACTGAGTAGAAGTGTCTACTTTGTTATCCTGTGAGATGTAATAGTTATTTTCTAATTCTATAAAACTCTAAACCTCAAAAGATCCTCAATGTGAATTATTCATTTAATTCAAGATTAAGTAATGTTTTAAGGCTGGGTCCTTATACTAATTTTAGTGCTATCCAGATTAAAAGTTTTTAAAAAATCTTTAGTATATTTACTTTGATTTAAAATAATACATTATTTATTTTGAAAAATTCTAAATACAAGGAAGAATTTGAGTTCACCCATTAAACTCATTTCAAACTCATTTTGCATCATTTTTGAATATTCAATACAAAAAATAAATTTTTAAACATCCAAAAGTAATATCATCAACATATATTTGAACAACAGAAACATATTTAGAAAATATTTTTATAAAAAGACTAGTATCATATATACCTTTAGAAAAACCTTTAGAAATAAGAAATTTTTTAAGGCTACTTGTGCAAACATTTCTTCATATTCTATGAATTATTATTGACTATAATGTTGTGCAACCATTCTGGATTTATTTATTACTATAGTTCCAACTTCATAAACATTGTTTCTAAACACCCACTTAGTGCCTATAGTCAAGGTGTCTTTTGGTCTATCAAAAAGTTTCCATAATTTGTTTCTTTCAAAACTGATTTAATTTTTATTGAATAAAAATTACCCAGAATTCATTATTGATTCATCATTGATGTTCTTAAGTTCAAGCTATGAAAATAAGCCTTGATGTGAAACTTGGTTTCTTAGAGAATCTTTAGCCTCTGTTTCTTTTTGTAAGTATCTGACTATAACATACAAAGGATGATATTTAAGAGTCTTAACAGGTCTAGAAAACAAAGGGATGATCTCTTTAGGTTCATCTACATGGTCAACTTCCACTTGGTCAGAATTTGGAGATTTTAGAAAACTATTTTCTTTTTTAACAATAGAATCATAAGATTTTGTATTTATGTTTATACTAGAGAGATTATCCTCAATAAATTTTAAGTTGGTTTTGGATTCATGTGGATCTGTTTCATCAAATTTGACATTCACAGATTCTTCCACACATTTTATTCTCTAATTAAAGACTCTGTAGGCTTTAATATATATTTAATAACCTATACATAATTTTCCATCTCTATTGGAGGAAAATTTGTCAAGATTATCTTTTGTATTGAGAATAAAGACTTTTGAACCATCAAATTTGAAGTAATTAACCTTAGGTTTATTAATATTCCATATCTCATAGGGATTTTTCTTTAGGATAGGTCTAATTAAAACTCTATTAAATATATAGTAGGTTGTATTAATAGCTTCAACCTAGATATAAATAGTTAGATCATATTCACTAGGCATAGTCTACGCAATCTCTTTTAAGGTTCTATTTCTCCTTTCTAAAACTCCATTCAATTGGGGTGTCCTAGGAGAAGAGAAGTTATGACTATAGCCATTTTGGGAACAAAAAGATTCAAATTCTTGACTTTTAAACTCACGGCCATGGTCACTTCTTAAGGATTTGATTATAAATCCACTTAAGTTTTCTACTTATCTAGAATACTTGGTTTAATAAGAACAAACATCACTATTTTGATATAAAAATAAGGTCCATGTATACCTAGAAAAGTCATCTAATTAAACATATACATAGTGCTTCCCACTTAAAATTGAATCTCTAGAAGGTCTAACAAAATCCATGTTAACATCTCAAGAGGTTGAGAAGTTGAAACTTCTTTCTTTGGTTTGAAAGATATTTTATGTAATTTTCGTTTTTGACAAGGATTACAAATTTTATCATTTGGAAACTCTAGTTTAAGGAGATGCTTGACTAATTATTTTGTAGTAGGATTTCTAAGAGAGTGAATGTTACAATGGCCTAGTCTCCAATGCCAGAGACAAGACTCCTTATTAAAGTTACTTAATAAAGAAACTTTCTAATAAACTAAGGAATCCAGATCAATACCACATATATTTTCATCTTAAAAAATTAGTAAAAATCAAATCATTATTATAATTGATTGCATTACATGAATCATTTTCAAATTAACATGAAACCCATCATAAAAAAGAATATTACAAATTAAAACTGAATTGATGTGACCGATTTATCCTAGGTCAATAATTTTTCTTTTTGAATTGTTACTAAACGTTACATGTCCAACATAAATATTTATCAGGTTCTTGAAGTGAAAGTAGTCCCCTTTCACAGGTATTAAATACCCACTATCCAAGTACTATAATTTCATATAGGAGCTCTTCAAACAACTTTCCTACAAAAACAGTTTAAGCAAGAAAAGACTTTGGTACCAAGATTTTCTTGGGTCTAGTAATACTAGTAACTAAAGCTTTATGAAAAAACATTTTATTCATGGGTTTCTGATAAACAGTTTGTAAAGTTTTAGAAAGATAATTTTTTTTAGTTCCATAAGAACTACAATTAATAAAAGATGTTCTTTCATTAGAACCTGTAGAAAATTTCTTTGATCTAGGGATAAAACTGGATTTTTCATATTTGGATATAAAATTGGTTTTAACAAAACTTCTTTCTCTAGGTGTATAACGAATGATCATAGTATATTTAAGAGCAACTTTCATTACTATCATTTTAACTAAGGTATCTTTACCATTTTTTAAATATCTCTTTATCCTTATTTAACTACCCATTATAATGTTTAAGTTTAGTATTCTCATTGAGTAGTTGAGTATTCATCTCTTTTTCTATAGTGAGTTCATATTTAACAGTTATAAAAAGTGCATGGCATTTCTTTTGAAATTTATATTTATCTTTTTGTTTATTTCAGGAATATTCATGCATTTTGCAGTAGTCAAACATTTATTCATTGGTCATATTTTCAAAATTTTCAGATTCAGATTCCTCTCCAAAATAATAATAATTCTATGCAAGATATACTAAGGTTACCTCATATTTTTTTTCATAAAACAAATATTGGCCTTGTCTCTCTTTTCATCATTAGAAGATTTATATTCACTGTAGCTATCAATAGAAGCACTCCAGGTAGACTTAATTTCCTTCTCGTAATTTCAAACAATATCTTCATATTTCTTATTGTACCTTATATTTGGATAGTCATCCTTAACACGTCCTTTTCTTTTACATTTATTGTATACTATCTTAGTATTATCACTTATTTTCAAATCCTTTTTAAAGTTACCCTTATTATCATATTTTACTCTATAGCTAGTATTTCTAAATAACTTTTTTCCTTTTGTAAAATTTCTTTAATCTCCTTACTAGCTTAACCATTTCCTCATCACTATTAATTGATGAATCTTCATTGCTGGAACATTCACTAGGAACTTGAATTTTCACTTTTTGTTCGGATGAAGAGGTTTTGAAATCCACTTACCTTCTTTTAGGTTCACCATCTTCTTCTATATTTACCTTCAACTCCTCCACATACATCATCTGTTTTACAATTATCTATTTTACCGGTAGTGAATCAATGTCACAAGATTCTCTAATTGATACTGTGGTCCCTCTCCATCTTTCTATAAGACATCTAAAGATTAACATGATCTATTCTTTGGAAATTATTGTCTTTCCTATTGATATCATTGTATTTAAAATCTCATTAAACCTGGGCTACATGTCAGAGATAGTATTTAATAGTATACATGTTAAGCCTAATTTCTTTAACATTAGGGGTTCCTTATTGTGAAATAGTTAAGGAATCCCAAATTTCAAAGGCTATTTTACATGAAGAAATCCTATACAATTTTTCATCACCTAACACACAATATGATTCATTAAAATATTTGTAATTATTATTATAAGTTGCTGTATTCGGGTCATCCTAGCTATTTCTAGCAATATTAGGAGTTTTATATTCATCTACAATAACATAACATATTTCAAAACCAATGCTTTCTAAATGCATTTTCATTTTCATTTTCATTTTCCATTGATCATAATTTGTGATGTCAAAATAGATCGATCTTTTTGTAGTAGGAACTTCCTATATATTCTCCATATTAAAGAGTCATAAAACGTTTTACAGAACTATAAATTTTTAACTCACAGAAATTTTGAGATCTCTAAAACACAAAAAAATCATAGTTGAAAATATTTGAAAACTTTGAAAAATATGAAACTCAAAAAGTAAAGTCCTCTAATACCAAATTTTTGTCAGAGTAGGACACTCAATAGGGGGTAAATTGAGTTCCTATAAAAATATATGCCAAAAAAAATATTTAAAATTCTGCCAATTTTAAAATACAAAATGGTTCAGTTAACCAAATTAAGAGATAAAAAAAATATTTGGTTGTTTGAAGGATTTATCAAAGAGTGATTAGTTATCTGTTAAAATAATATGATTTATTATTTTAAATTTTGAAATATTTACACTAAATAAAATTCTAATATAAACACTATCTAATATTAACTATCAAAGTGAAATAAATGTTTTCTTCTGTGAATATATTAAGTAGTGAGAACAGAACATTTAAAGGAATAAAATATTTAAAAAAGAGGCCTAGTCTCAAGCAAAGACCTAAGCCTCTCCACTCAGTGATCAACCACCACCAACAAGTTTATATAAATAAACTTTTATCCAAAACATGGATTAGGGTAAACAATAGTATACATGACTGTCATGGTCAAAAAGACCTCTTCCATAGTTTTAGTGGGAGAGAAAAAAACAAGCCACTTAGGGACCTCTTACAGGGTTATATGTGGATGTGTAAGGTGTAAAACATAGTTAGTGAAGATATATTTGTATCTTCTAGTTTTTCACTAGAGTCAGTGTGTGTTAAAAAAATAGATAGACAGATCCAATGCTCGTAATATAGAATCAGTACACAAGAAGAGAAAAACAGAGAGAATAGAGTTTGAAACCTCTGTGTGATTGGAAATGCAACATGAGACTCTTGGAAGATGTCTAGAAATGCATCCTGAGTCAAATTCCAGAAACAGACAACAAAACAGAGCATCATCAGAGCTTAGATCTTCTATTTTTGGTGAGGTATTGATGCGCTCGATGAGTTATTCTCAATTATTTAATTTTTTTTCTTCTGCAAAGTGTTCTTCGATTTGAGTTCTCAACAATTTCTTAGTATTTCTACAGTTAGTAGTTCTCGAGTTTTTTCACGGGTGCATGAATTCTCTATATACTTCATGGGTGGATTACTTTTTGATCAGGTATTTTCTTTATACGTTACAACTGGTAAGAAGCATGATCTAGATCAAATATAGGTACCTCGTACCTTATACTTATTTCTAACGTCAATTTAAATGTTTCCTAAAAAAGATAGAAAAATCAATTAATATAATTAGTAGCACTAAAATTCACAAATATAACTATTAGAAATAAATTTGAATTTAAATGAAAAAGGACGGAGTGATAGTGTCTATAAATGGGGTCTTAGAAATGGTGTCTCGGGAATAGTATACTGCTTTGACAGTAGGTCCACATAATGGTGACTCATGTTAGCAGTATCTCATAATAGTGGCTCATCTCATCTGTAGATTATAATAGTGACTCATGTCATCGGTTTCTCATACTTTGTGAGAACTATGGATATCAGTAAGTCACTATGTTGGTAGCTTGATTTGATGATGTCTTGTCCTTTGTGAAAATTATGAGAGAACTCTATCAATAGCTCAATGTGATGGTGAATCATCCTTTGTAAAAATTCTGAGAAATGATTGAGTCTAACGGTGGGTTGAACAACTGTGTATCAACCTTTTTCAGAATTCAGAATTTGTGCTAATGGTGAGACAAATGACAATGAGGCATCTTATCGATAAGTCCATATCAACAGTAGCTCATACTTAGATGATTTTATGCCACCAGTGAGTTGTCCAATAGTGAGTCTAGCTTAATTGTGACTCATCATGAATAGTGATAGTGATTCCTCTTTAATGGTGACACATCCTTAGTAAATTTTTTTCAACTTGTCTTATGATGTAAAAAGCTAACAGAAAATATTATGCTTATATGTAAACATAATTAAACATGAGTAAACATAATTTAACTTGATGAAGCATGATTAATCTTGATTTTTGAGAATTAAAACATGAGGAGTCCAACATAGATGAAAATTTTAACCCATTTCAAGGATATAAAATATATATATATATCTAGCTCGGTCAACTTGAATTGGTATCAAATCCAGGATGAAATTTATTTATTTTTAGACCCAGATTCATAAGTAAGGATTAGGGGTGATTCATTTGGTTTCAAAGATGGATTTAGTTAATTTTGGGTATTTTTTTAGTTATTTTTTTTAGGATTAAGATGAGATAACTTTAGCGAGAACCCTATTGATAAGTCTAAGTATATGATCATATCATGATGTTTTTTAATTTTTATTATTATTCAGTTTCCTAGAAATGAAATCTTTACTTGGGTATTAACTTGATATTGATTTGGTGTATAAAATAGGGGACTAACTGAACACATGATTTGATTGTTTTGGGGGATAATCATTCTTAATTCACATACCCTTACAAACCAATATAAAGGATTTAAAAGGAATATGATGATGTAATGTAAAATTAAGGAACCTAATATGAGTATAGACATTGATAACCCAGATTGAAAATTAGAGATTCATAATTTAGGCAATTCATATCATTTATGAGTTAATACTTTTAATTTTATAAATTCATTTTACACATTTATTAATCTAACTATTCACATACCCCACATTTCCTTAATTTAAGTAATATTTTGAGCAAGGGGAAATTGAGTTAACAAGGGATACGATGGGAAATGTGGTGATTGTTCTAGTAAGACATAAAATGGGATAGAATTGGGTGTTGAAAATAGTATGGTTATGATCACCCATATATCTATATTTATGATTAAAAATATGAACAATAAAAAACTCTTTAACTTAACTAATAATGGAATTATGGAGTTTTATCGAATTTTAGGTCAACATTACCATAGTGGAAAGATGATTCAATTTCTTACATGTCAATAATATGGTAAGAAGCACCCAAGGGAATGTCTCAAATGAAAATGAAAATGTTTTAGGTACTAATGGATCAGTCATCAAGAATGTGAATGTCAATGATAGGTAAATAGTGTTGTACCTCACTCTATTAGATGTGATTTAATGATCACAAACACCTTTTGGTGTTCTAACAATTTCAATTGAGCGTACTTTGGTATTTATTTTTGAGATTGATGATTGGTTTCTAAGGGAAAAAATAATCTCTAAAAATCAAATGAGGAAGACCAAGAAAGGATCCCATAAATTTTTTTATGACCAAATACCTAGTGTCGTGTCACTAACTAGCTGGTGGTCCTGGTAGAAGCACACTAACAACTAGAAGCTCGCCAGTTTGCTGGTGGAGTTTCATCTTCTAGTCAGTAGAACTATAAAGAACCACAAAGTCTTCAGGTAGTTCATCAACTAGCTGTGGGAGTCTAGAATAGACAATTATCGTATTGTAACCCCACCAAATAGTTGATAGCATCGAGCCTCTATCCGGTGGTGATGAGATAATATGTCAACAGGTGGATTAATTATGGTCTTGAATGGTTCTATGACCCCATTTACACTTACTACCCAACACATGGACCACCTAAGTATATAAATACCACCATTGGAGGCTTATCACAAAAAATATTTATCAATGGTGAATTTCATTAAATTATAGTAAACAAAAATGAACATCAACTAAAAAATTTATTCCTCTTGAGATACCTTTTTATTTCATTCTTCAAACACTTTGATCTTTATCTTTATCTGTCTCATTTTTTAATTAGATATTCACTATATTTCTAGATAATCTAGAACATTTCTTTATAGGTTTTTTTTCAAAGAATATATCCCTTTTATCCATTTTTTCGAGTTCTTGGAAAACCACTAAAACCAAGATCTTTCTCTTTGTGTTCTTATAAATAAGCTAAAACAAAGCTCTTTTTCTAGGTTTCTTGACTACTGATGAATGAAATGGTTTGTTTTATTTTTGGTTTTCTTTTCTACTATTTCTGACACTTTCTCTAGGGTGCGGGCGTCCGTCCGCTTGGGCGTGACAGGTACAACTTTCTTATGTGGCCCCGCATTACCGCTTTCCAAAGGCGGGCGTCATCCGCTCCTTTTTTAGGAACGTCTGCTCCTTGATCGAAACCTGGATGATGGGATGTTGGTTATTCCTTCCATGGAATCCTCCTCGGAACTCGTCACATAGTCCGGGTCTCCCTCATAGATTTAATACATTGTTCGTGAAACTCTTCCTAGTGCCATGTTTCCATGGATGCCGATTAATTACACTGCTTCTGTCAAGACATTCCAAAGGGTCTGGTCAGGGTAGCAACCTTTAGTCAGGGGAGTAATCACATCAAGGCATCAGTAACGTGTCTTAATGCTGGGGGAATTGGTGTGTTTGTCTTTTGCCCCTTATTATAGGGCTTCTTGAGGGCGTGGAAGCCCAAGGCATCCCACATCGAGCTCGGGGAATCATATGCTATATGAATGTATCTGAGGTTTTCCTCAGCTTCCTATTTTTAACACATGGTATGCCGTAGGTTTAACATCCAGTGGAGACAGATCAGCCTGATCAGTACACTAGCTGGAGTGGATCAGATTGAGGAATTTCCCCTTGAGGGGGGGACGCCGATATTGGGGCCGGCCCATGGGCGGCTTCCTGGACGCTGTGGAGGGGAGTGGAGTGGCATGATCTCGCCGGGATATGGCGGCCCGTGTGAGAATCAGGATGGATGATAAATGGATGGGCTTGAACCTCATGAAGTTTCCTACGTACCATGCCTTGGCACGGATCAAAGACCATGTAGTTCAGGTTGGACGTCGGAAGGTCGACGTGAAAGAGGACCAGGGGTCCAGGTGGTGGTAGTGTCGGTGAACCGACATGAAGGTGGATTGGGGGTCTGATGGGTGTTGGGCTTGACCCTCGTGAGGTTTCCTACATACCATGCCTTGGCATTGATCAAAGTCATCATAGTTCAAAGGGCTTCGTCAGCGAACCGACGTGAAAGGGGGGCGGAGTGACCAACTGGCAGTGGGCTTGAACCTCGTGAGGTTTCCTACGTATTGTGCCTTGACATGGATCAAAGCCCTCATAGTTCACAATGGTGTGTCGGCGAACCGACACGAAGAAAGGACCTTGGTCCAGATGGTGTGGGGCTTAATCACTAGGCTACCCAGGTGTTGGCGAACCGACGTGAAAGGGGGTCAGAGTGACCAACTATTGGTGGGATTGAACCTCGTGAGGTTTCTTATGTACCATTCCTTGACATGGATCAAAGACCTCGTAGTTCACAATGGTGTGTCGGTGAACCGACATGAAGAAAGGACCTTGGTCCAGATGGTGTGGGGCTTACACACTAGGCTGCCCAGGTGTTGGTGAATGGACGTGAAAGGGGGTCGGAGTGACCAACTAGTGGTGAGATTGAACCACGTGTGGTTTCCTATGTACCATGCCTTGACATGGATCAAATACCATGTAGTTCAGGATAGTCACAACGTCTTACCGCTGGACTAGAATGCAATTTAACGTCGTGCGGGATGAGGGTGAACCCTGACGTGAATAAACGACGAGCGGTGGACTTGAACCTCGTGGAGGATTCCTACCTACCATGGCTTGACATGGATCAAAGTCCTCATAGTTCAAATGGTGTACAGTTTAATGTCGTGTAGGAAAACATACTATTTAACGTCATACTGGATGGGGGCATACAATTTAACATCATGTTGGACAGGGTATTGTCATGGACAATGCCTAATCTAAGCCCACATGAGTCATGCTCGGTGTGAGAAACAAGAGGCAGCAGAGACCTAACGATCACGTAGCAAAGGGTGCGTCTGTGAGAAGCGAAGAGGGGATTATGTGTTAGGCGGCCCATGGTGCTGGGACTTACTCCGGGATAGAGGCCCAAAGTGCGGAAAAGTGCAACGGGAGAGGGATTTGGGACCAAAGATGGAAGGTGCCTTGTTCCCTATCGCGCCCTCCACTAGCCTTGGCAGTGGGGAAGTACGAAGGTGCATGGGTGCTACCTTCCGCAAGAGAGGCTTGGGGGTTTACACCAAGGTAGTGGCCCTTCTCCCATGGGCATATGCTACTCCGAGAAGAAAGATATCATCCCCTGTGGAGGGGTGAACCCATTCCCGTGGAGACGAGCGGCGTAAAGAATGTCCAAGATGGGGGGACCCTGCATGTGAGGCACGGGGCCGGGTCATAGTTTAACGTCATGTTTTGAGGACGAGGTGCTTGGCAGTCTAACGTCTTGAAGCTCGGACGAAGTAGATTTACTACGCACCCCTAGGAATTACATAACCGGTACCCTTTGCTCCTTGGGTGAGGGAAGGTACCATCAATGACGTGGTGAAGGGGGGCCGCAGGGAAAACCATCAAGGGGTCCACGTTAGCGTGACTATGTGAAGAAGCAATAGTCGTTAGCGTGCCTATGCGAAGAAGCATTAGGCGAAGAAACGCTATGAGTGGGGTTGTCCATGGGACTTTGAAATCACATCGTGAAAACCTGGAGGGTCGCACGGGAAGAGGAATTTCCAAGAAAAGGGGTATGCTTCGTGAAGTGGAGTGCCTTGAACTTAGCATGGGGAAGGGGTGCGAATGGTAGGTGATTCATGAAGTGGAATAGTGTTCACGGAGCACTGCCTCGCGAAGCAAGGTGCTGTGAAGCATTGTGCTTTGTAAAGCACATCGAACCTGCCTTGGAAGGTGGATCACTTGTACAGGATGGGTGTTTCGCGAAGCATAAATGCTCCGTGGCTGCCCGAGTTCCCTTGGGAATCCCCTTCCTTTAATAATTCCCTTTGGATTCATGAAGGTCATCCCTCTCGGAAGAGGGGCTCAAAACAAGACAAGGCGGAGGCATCTTGTGAAGCAGAAATACCTCACGGAGCTCATAATTCCTAGAGAGAAGGGTGCTTTGTGTTTTGGGAGATGAGAAGCCGAAAGGTCGGATTTTCCATCCTCTAGACTCAGGGGAGCCCAGTATTTATAGGCAAGGGGAACTGCGAAGCAGAGCTCACGCGACACGAAGGGGTGACGGTTGCTTCGCGGCGGGTCGCGAACGTCAACCGGGATTGCGGAGCGTTATCGCCTTAGGGGCTTCTCAACAAGCTCGTGAACGTCTTGGCGTTCACGGAGTGGTACCACCTCCTTATATTCACGGTGGGCTCGTGAACGTCAGGGCATTCGAGGAGTGGTACTGCCTCCTTCGCTTCACGGCAGCCGCATTGCTCATGGGAGCTCCGCGTCGGGGCATCGCGAGGCAGTACACGAGCTTCTTTTCCTTCTTCCCTTTGTGTCCAATATTTTGGCACCAAAAAATGCCCCCCTAAAAATTGGAGCCGTGGAGGGATCAAGTGTTGAAGTATGAGAGAAAATCGCCATAATTATCATCATTTCACGATGCTGACTCGTGAAGAGGGCACGCGGGGCGGACTGCGGACGCACGGTCCGAACACACCGTGAAGCTCCGCGCGGGCGGGACGCGCTGCAAAGCTCTGGGGTCACCACCTATAAATAGGGGGGCTGAACTCTCTTTAGTCCACTCACGACTTTTGTCCTTTTGTGCTCTCGACTTCGCGAAGCTCCACGTACTCCTCGTCTGCTCTCCGCGAATCAAGCCTCACGGCGAACCGCAAGTCTCCGACTCCGCGACTGCGCCAAGCGAACTTCTGCTTACAGGACGAGGCCAGGCTCCGCGTCTTGGATTTGCACCCGAGATTCTCGACAGATCTTCCCGAGCAACCTTCGCGGCCCGACCCGAAGTTTTCCGGGTTCCGAAACTGAAATGGCTCCTCAAGAAGCTGTGTTGGGGGTGCTCGCAGACGCCGCCCAGAGAGATGAGATGGAAAATTGTCTGGGCCTTGGAGAGATGGTCTGAAGTCGCTCGGACCATAATTCTTTGATAGAACGGCTATCAGAGGGTCAGAAGAACTATCCGCAGTTCAAGAAGCTTCCCTTGTATGGCTTCGGGCTGTGGGATGACCTCTTCATTCCTGAGGCGAGTAGGGACGAACCAGCTTGCTGGTTTAGGCGCACGCCATGCCAGCGCCAGTGGTTCAGGGCGGCCAATGGTCATGTACGAGAGGACTTCACACCTATCACCGTCGACTGTCTCTACAACCATGTGAACAATATTGACGGGAAGCCACTGCAACTTGAGACGTCCCCTCCTCTGCACCGCACCATGATGAAGGCAGATTTGCAGGATTCGAAGAAGGGGTGGTCCGATGAGTGGGACCTGCGCCAGGGCAGCAACTTCACCGACGATTGGGCATGGGCCTACTAGGTAGGCACCACATGCGAGGAGTTTGGGGCCAAGCTGAGGAGAGGGGGTTTGTATGAGGCGGCATGGGCCTCCCAGTTCCACATTTACTAACCGAAACAGCCGATGCCGGAGCTGCTGAGCAGATGGTCGTCAAGGACCAATACTTTTCACCTGCACCATGGGGAGGTGGGCATCATTCTGTGGGATGTCCATCAGATTTTGGGGGTCCCGATCTTGGGGGCCATGTATGATGAGTTCCTCCCCTTCATGAGCGCGTGGGAGGATCCAGAGCAGATTCCGCGATTGGCGTCAGCACTGGTCCCAGGAGAGGACAAGGAGACGGTGAGAGATGTCCACTTTAAGAAGTGGTTCGAGCAATTTCTTAACTTCTCGGTGAACCGAGAGTTCCCTCTGAGGCCTCGAACTTGTTTGAAGGTGGATCAATGGGGAAAGGAGCACTCGTATTGGCGGCTCTTGGAGGAAAACCAATGGAAGACTTGGGGTTTCAGTTTCAGCACTGAACAACAGCCGATAGTCAGGCTGGTGGCGTTCATCGCGGCCCTTATCTGCAGTTGGATCCTACTGGGGAGGGATACCAACATGGCGGTGCGGCCCAGCTCGTTCATCATGGCATCCATGCTGGCCATGGGGCAGCGGGTCAATCTGGGGATTCCAATGCTTTCCAAGCTGTACAGGATGCTGCAACACGTTAGCGAGGGCAAGAAGCCGGCGAGGATATGCGGGCCCTTCCACCTTTTGTACGGGTGGATCGCAGCGCACATCAGGGGGGTTTATGAATACCCAAACACTATCTAACCACTGGGGTATAACTTCCACCCCTCCATTTTGAATGCGGCTAGGAGTTTCCCATTCAAGCTAACTGTACAGATGGTGCTGAACCGGGTGTGGAAGGCGGATGAGTTTAACTTCCACCCATTTCCATTGCCTACGGGGATACTCACCGATGACGGGAAGGGAACGGAAGAGCACCGGGATTATCTCCAGGCCTTTTGAGGAGGAGTCTTGGTGGCCCGAGTGGATCGTGAGCCACTCTGTGAGGCATACACCCTGCATCGGTTTTCAAGGTAGTTCCAGTGCCTGCAGGGGCTAACCCCACAGGTCTACTGGGCGGTGCGTCATGAGGAGCACCCGTGTGTAATGAGGAAGATGTGGCTCATATTCACACGTTAGGATGGGAAAATGAGAATAACATTGCCTCCGCCCACCGCTTCTTTCAGATTGGTGAGGGATTATGCCATCAGCTGGGAGACCGCTTATCCGGGGGAGATGCTGAGGCAGCCAACCATTCGGGTTGGTGACGGCGGGCCTCCCCTATCCCGAGGTCAGGGTCGGAGGGCAGCAAGGGACTCTCGTGGTGGCGGGGCTACCGTGGTGGCGAGACCTGCACCGACCGAGGGTGTGGCAGCAGCGGAAGATCTGGTGATTCCAGAAGATCAGGGCCATCCGGAGGGGCGGCCGCCGAGGGGATTCCGTAGGATATCTTCTCAGGCTCTAGGGAAGCAGCTGCGTCATATCGACATGCCAGAGGATGTCATCTTCATGGAGGCCTGGGACATTTGGGATGTCAACCGGCAACACCTTAGTCTGCCCAAGATGTGGGAACTCATGAACCGTTGTGGGATGGTTCTTCCAGGTATCGTCCCAGTCCGGGCTGGTTTCACAGCGTCTCCGGCGTAGCCAGAGCAATACTTGGGTGAGCTTGAGGACTACGTTCACTCTAGTGGTGTCCCACACCCAATGACAGACCGGGTGAGGGTATTACTGGATCGGACGGTTCCTTTACAGCTGTCAGCTGCCGATCTGAGGGAGCGCTTCCTCCTGCCAGAAGAATCGAAGGGATCCTCTCGGGGGGATGAGGCTAGCGGAGGGAGCATGTTGGAGGAGGGCGAAGTCGGAGATCAAGACTTAGATTCTAATGATCTCGCAGAGGCTCTCGCGGTAGCATTCTGAGCTTCTTTCCTCATGGTCCATTCTCTGACCATCATGGATTTCTTACTGATGTTTGAACCATGAAGGAGGAACTTGTACACAGGCCTCGCTCTCTCCCCTTGGAGGGTGATGATGCAGGACCTTCAGAAACGACGCCTATGGCTACGTCTAGTTCTGTGTCTGGTGGGGCCAGAGCACCTGAGGTGGATCCTCCAAAATCTCCAGACCTTCCAACAGTACACGGAGGTCCACACCTCGGGGTCCCGTCAGCATCGACTCAAGAGCAGCACCAGGAGTTCGATCTCTGTAAGTTTCCTCTACTGGATTCATTGCTTTCATATGTAGATCGTTCCAACTAACATTTATGTCCCTCTCTATCGTACAATTCTCCGACTGTCATGGGCTGTTGCGACAAGGCTGGTCAGGATGTCTGGTGGCATCCCTCCTAGGGTCATGCCGGTGATGGTGGAGATAGACCCCCCATCTCCCTGAGCTGCAGCACACACTATCATTGGTGGGACCACCAGTAGGGTTGTGCCTGAGGTTATTGAGGTGGAGTCCGATGATGAGGATCAATCGGCCGACCCAAGTCCCGTTATGCCTGCTCCGACGCCAGATGTTGCTCCAGATTCAACGCCAGATGCAGATCCTGCCGAGGACTTCCTACGGGCATATCCTGCATATTAGACTTCCAATCTCGTAGACAGGGATGAAACGACCTCCAATGAAGAAGACAATAGTAGAGTCCACCGCCGATCGTGGAAGCTAATCACGCGCGTCATCAAGGACACCCCCAAGCACTATGGATGAATGAAATGGACAGAATTCGCTCGCAGCTGCGCGAATTGTGCACTGGGGGAGTGGATTCCCAACGTCCTCATGTGCTCATCCGAGATCTCATGGCCGAGAAGATCCGGGAGTATGATCACGGGCTCAGCGTAGGCTGGAAGTGGAGGAAGGCGACAAACATCAAGAAACTCCAAGAGGCTGAAAGTGAGGTCCAACAGCTGCAGGCCCGGGCGGATGAGAACTCAACATCTCCAAATACACAATCTGAGATGATCTCACGGTTGAAGGCCCATCTGGCAGAGGAAGAAGAGCATATGAGGAAAGCTTCTGGAAATATGGCTTCCATTCAGGCTGGCATAGAGAGGGCCAGGGCCAAGGCTGACGAACTGCGCCCCACCACCGCTAAGGAGGAACGGGAGCTGAGTCAGCGGTAGTAGTTCCTGGACACCAAAAGCCGAAGGGTGGCAGAACTGCAACACTCTTTTGATGGGGTCAATCCATCCATGGGGGGAGTCAACCCTCGGATACTGTAACAATTACAAACCTTTTAATGGTACTTTCATGATTCGTCTTTATTCTCTCTTTGAATGCCGTAGCATGCACAATTTCCATTGTTTTCATCGGTTCATTACATCCCTACAATGTTTGCGGGACGTTCGACGACAATTCCCTAAGCTCAAGTGGGTCAGGCCAGATTTGAGAAATAAGAGATAGTTTCCTCATCGTCCCACCCAACATAGGAGTGGAAACCAAGCTTCAGGCATCCAGGGTTTTGGATAACCAGTCCAAACTTCTGGAAGATCTAAAGAGAAGGAAGGCCTAAAGTGTTGAAACTTATCAACACTTGCGCGCCGACTTATTTCCTTCAATAGAACTTGTGCATCCCTTTTCTGGAAGAACCTCAAGATTATTCTAAAGTGATTAATAAAGAGTCCCTCAAGTATTCTAATGTTGGTTGAAAATCGCGCAAGTACCCCACATGTCACGCAGGTATACCTGCGCGACCAATACTTGGGCGCCCACGGAAGACTTGCGCGCCTTTCAAGACTTGCGCACCCCTACCTTTTTGGGTGCCCATCTTGCCCATTTTACCCCTCTTAAGCCATTACACCTTTCCTTTTCAAGATTCAGTCTTCAAGACACTCTTCAAATCCATTTATGACATGATTTCTTGATTTGGGTTCCTTATCTGAAAGGAATTCTGTGGAATATCTCTCAAAACCTAGCGATTTAAATATCCTTATGTCACTAAATATGGAGAGTTCATTCATTCAACCTCATCCTTTAAGATGAGAGAATCCTTAACTTGGGTCTCCTTTTTTAGGAATAATCCCCAGTTATAAGTCCTTTAATCTGGGCATCTTCCTTATGAGTAAGCCCCAAATTCTTAAAGTTCCCAAACTTGGGCATCCTCCTC
This sequence comes from Viscum album, assembly GCA_963277665.1. Taxonomy (NCBI): domain Eukaryota; kingdom Viridiplantae; phylum Streptophyta; class Magnoliopsida; order Santalales; family Viscaceae; genus Viscum; species Viscum album. The sequence goes on from OY728125.1 coordinate 59,236,797, forward strand.
AGGAGTAAGCCCCAAACCTTAATTCCTTAACTTGGGCATCCTCCTCAGGAGTAAGCCCCAATCATAATCCTTTAATCTGGGCATCCTTCTTAGGAGTAAGCCCCGAGTCCCTTAATTTGAGCATCCTTCTTAGGAGTAAGCCCCAATCTCAAATATGGGCATCCTCCTCAGGAGTAAGCCCCAAACCTTAACCCCTAACATGAGCTTCCTTTTCAAGAATAAGTCCCAGTTATAATCTTGGGATTCCTTTTCAGGAATAAGCCCCAAGTCCCCTAATTTCTCTTTAACCAGTCCTAATTTACCCTTGATTTGGGTTTCCTTTTCAGGAGTAAAACCCAATCATAAGTCCCCTCCTAACTTGGGCATACTCCTTAGGAGTAAGCCCCAAGATTAGAGTATTCAAATCTCCATGAAGCACATATACCTTTATGGACCCTGTTCATGGATTTTCTCCCTAAAAGTGAATCCTAAACCTTCATCTATCTGGGCAGTTATACATACATAAGCCCCAAACCATTTCTTATGATTGCATATTTCATGGCACAATTGTCTAATTTTTTACCAATACCTCTTGTTTCTCACACCGAGCATGACTCGCGTGAGCTTAGAGTGTAAAAGTAATTATGAAATCCTTCTTTGAGCCATCAATCATAAACGTCATACTCCCTTACTTGAACTACGTGGGTTCTGATTCCTTTTCCAAAACAAAGGATACATAGGTATCCCATTTATGGGTTCGATCCCAACTTTGATATAATCCATGTCCTTCTAAATGACGATAAACTTCAAGTGCCCCACTGAGTGGCTTTAAAACCAACCTGGTCATCATAATGACCAAGAGACTTTTATAAATGTTTTTGAAGGATACCATTGACTAAGAATATATAAATAGATACAGATGATTCTCTATTGATGAAGAACCTCGAATACATATAAAAGATCCTCTAAATTTCTTACGTATTTAATCATTGATTGTTAAACTGAAGGAAAGCTCATTTTATACTTGGTAATGTAATAAGGATTCACGAACATAACTTAAATCTATAAAGAGAGTCCCGGAATAGACAATAATTCCCCTCAAAAAGGTGTGATGAGTCCGACCTCCCATCCTCTCGACCAATGCAAATTCCTAAGCCTCATTAGCCCACAAGCTAATGAGCGCCTACCTTTGGAAAGTAGGTCCAAATGGATGTGGAATCATTGGATGTTTCCGGTTCTACGAACAAACCCGTTAGAAACCGATTGGAACGTTTGAATCTCCCATCCAGGAGGTCATCCCCGAATTCCGTGCGAAACAAAAAATGGTGAACCCGACATGAATCCTTAACCAATTTAAAGTGATATTATTCTTATTTGTTAGGCCCCTTGGGCCAACAAAGCAATCATTGACATGTGCTCATCCAAAAGATGCAGTGGCCGGATTCATCTTGATTATGTCTGTTATATGGAACATGCACTCTTTTCTCAAGATCTTCTGCAAAATGGCTTTCCTTAAATTCACCCCTGTGAATACTGCTGCTGTGAACACCTCTACTGTGAGGTTAGCTGCTGTGAAAACCAATGCTGCTACTCCTGCTGGAACATCATCCGCTCTAAGGATGACATCACCAACTCAGCGTCTTCAACGCTGGGTTTCTAATGCACTGGTTAAGGAGTACCGTCGCAACGGTACTATCCCAACTCTGGAGGACACTCGTCAAGCCCTCTAAGTTAACAACTCTACCTGGTCGTCCGGACAACGGCGACCAGCGATCAAGAAGCAGACGGTGCTGACTACCGTCTCCAACCGTTTCGGGTCGTTATCCCTGGAACACAATTTCCATTAACTCCCTTACTCTGAGGAAGTGAATGAGCAGGTCCCTCAGGGCCTTAATTCAAAAAAACAGGAGTCCTTCCCGAGGGCTCCCATCAACAATCGCCGCCAGACTCGTGTGGCAGTGCGCCGTCAACATGATGAGGGTACCGACTCCAGGCATTCAGCTCAGATTCTTCGAACCCGAGCATACAAGATGAACCGCCAGAGACGGAATCCGGTTAACAATGGGAAGGTTATCGTCCCTGCCATCTCCAGAGAAGTCCACCAACCTAACTTGGTGGAAAACAACGATCAGGCACACACACCTACCCGTTTTAATTCCGCTGTCTAGCATACTCGTCTGGCAGCATCAAGCCAATCCCGCCAGGAAATTCCTGCGGAGTACTATAGGAAGGAACATGCACCTGCTTATGCATCATCAGTTAGTCAGCAGGCTCGCCTGACTACATATGATGGATTCCACCAACCTAACTTGGTAGCGAACAACGAACATGCACACACACCTGTCCATTTTAATTCCGCTGTCCAGCAGACTCGTCTGGCATCATTAAGCCAATCCCGCCAGGTAATTCCGGCGGAGTACTATAGGCAGGAACATGCACCTGCTTATGCATCATCAGTTAGTCAACAGGCTCGTCTGACTACATATGATGGATCTCATCAGCCGCGTTTGGCGAAGTGTAATCAGCAGGCACATACACCTGCTAATACTAATCAATCCTACCAACAGTCTCGCTTAGTAGCGCACGGAGAAGTCAGTCGGAAAGCCCTGACGACAAACAGGAGGCAGACTCAACTCTCTGCCTCCACACTTGAGTACTGTCAGGATTCACTGACAGGAAAAGGAGGACAGGAGCAGGCACATACACCTACTCAAAACCCGAAATGGACGTATATTCCCATTCCGGCGGCTGAAGTCACCAAACATATTTTGTCAAAGGTGAAAGAGCAGAAGCAAATTTCTGCTCATATTCTGGATGCTTGTCGGGATATCATAACAGCTTCAGCATCATCTCAGGTACAGACACATAAATCTATCCCTAGAAGTTGTGTGACACATCAACGATTCAATCCAGAACAGACACACACATCTGTTCCAGTCCAAGAGGGTTATGGGGCATACTCCCCCATATCATACGGAAAACCAAGTCAGGCACATACACCTGATTTGAGTGGAGATCGTCAGCCTAACCTGACCATCTTTCCTGATCAGGCACATACACCTGCTCAGAGCAATCACTTTCGTCATCAAATATTTTCTAAAGCGAGTAAGAAGGCATCTAAGAAAAAGATCTGCCCAGCACAGTCAGGATATCAAAGGCCAATCTGCAACAAGGCCTTGCTCGATGCTGGAGTTCTTGAAGCCCTCAGACATTTATCTGTCGGAATTCAAGATTATACTCCCTCAGTTCCCAATAACAGGAACATTAATTCTGAAGGTCTTCAACATACACTTCCTCATGAAGGCTTGCTTCATGAAAATTCGGTCAATCTTGAAGTTTCTTCTTCATATGAGAGCCACAGGAACCCTCTGTGTGGTCAGAAGACCAAGGAGCAAGAGATCTCATCTTTTTCTGTAACTCATTATGGTGGTCCTCCCCATGATGATGAATTTCACTGCGAATGTCCTCTCTGCAGTAGTGATTCACATTGTCTGGAAAATACTCTAGTGGACAATGTAGTGCCGAGAAAGCCCTCTTATCTTGAGGCACTTGCAAATGCGAAACCAGTCATGTCTGACGCTTTATCGCTAACAAGTGAAATACTTTCTCAATCAGAAGATAACCCAGGGTGTAGGTCATTCTCCGAACCACCCCTAAGTCATGCATCTTCTAGTTTGATCAATGATCTCTCTACCAATCTTGTTGAATCTGATGAAGCAACAAGGAAACACCAACTCTGGTCAAAACAGGTAGACAAATCTTCATTTAATGATAAAGAGGAAATGATGAACATGAGGAAAAAACTGGAAAAAGGTGAGGTACCAGTCATGTTTTGGCCTTTTGCTGACTCCCAGTATGACATTCTAAAGATGTTGACGGATGATGGAATCCATGATATTCGTCTCAACATATGGAAAACTCTTTGTCAATTGAAGAAGAAGGTATTATCTTATGATGAATATGAAAATCATCTTAAGATAATAGAAAGGCTACAACGTCATATTGATTTGGCATCTCTATCAGTCTCTCGGTATCCGAAGGCTGAAAAGAAACAGAGAACCCTTCAACGTTCATGCCTTGGCGCACTAAGAAAATTGCATCAGTTAATTTCCAACGCTCCATCTGATGTTCATATTAGAGGATCGGGTGTTCACAGAGCACTACATTTCACAGTGCTTTCCAGTCAGCAAAGCCTGCCGAAAATGGTCTCATGCAATGTTATTGCCCATGGCCGGCCACAGTCAATGGGCTTTGTTCATAATCAATAGTTTGTTCAAGAACAGGCTTCAACTAGTTCCTCTCAAAATCAAGAATATAGAGAAAAAATTGTTGAATTTCTCCTACATCAAGAAGGCGAGAATATTGCACAAGCCTCTCGTATGGAGCAAACAAATCATCAAATGATAGAAGTCTCAGAAATCATCCAACGGTCTGTTGAACCCGGTGATAAAAGTGGATATAGGTTAATGTATCCATCTAATTTCTGAACTAAGATTCGCAAGATCAAGAGATCTTTTAAGAAGATCTCAGAAGTAGTATGTCAAGAGCCACCCCAGCTTGTCAGACTGGGGACTTCTCTAACCCAACCCTCAGATTCAACAAATGGGATTCGAGGAGTTGAGTGGAAACAGTAGGAACATCCCCAGTTCACAAGACTGGGGACTCTTTCAAATCATCAATCCCCTCCTCAGAGAATGTCGATCTTTTCTCGATTGGGGAAGAAGCCCCAAGAGGAACGAAGAGCCAAATTATCAGGAGATTCCCTCCAAATTACAGCTCGTCAAGAAATTCCCAAAGGATTGAATCAACAAAAGGCAATGTCTCATCAAAGATATGGAAGAAGACGATATCACAGAAATGTTGATAGAAGGGATGCGATGAATTATGCATCAATCAATGTCATCAATGCTGTTGTTGCTAATCCACCAGAGGAGACTCACTCAGGGGACTCAGATGAAGAGCGTCCTGCTCAAGAAAATGTACGCACCAATACAAATGAAGAAGGTGTGCGTACATGAAGTCAAAGGATTACTAAGAACATAGGTAATCCACTTCCCTCCCTCCAAAAGGTATCCAAAAAAGGGAAGGGAAAGAATCAGGTTACATATCCTTCCTCTGGAGAAGGTCAATCACTCTCATTAGAGAAAAGGTTTACACAATAGGAGGAAGAAATGAAAGAATTAAGAATAATGAATGCAGAACTACTTCAGAGTAGTCTTCTTCTTAAGAATGATGAAGTCCGACAGCCGAAGGAATTTGTTGCAGTTACTGAGATGGATCAAGAATATCCTCCTTTATCAGTACACCCTCAGAGGTCTAATCCCGTGGGTCATGCGCAACAACGGTTGGCAGTGCTACCATCGGTTGAATCACCAACCACCATGTCTGTCCAAGCTCCATTCATTGCACCTACCCAAGACCAGATTCAACCGGATGTTTCTCAAAAGTTAATAACTACTATTGAGTCATTAACAGCTCGGTTAGAAACTATGGAAGGGAAACAGGCGCAAGTTCAACCTGAAAAGAAAGTTTACCCTGAATGGGTAGATTCAATTTCTCCTCCATCTAGGTTTGGAAACCTTGTTTTCCCTACTTTCAATGGATCAAGCGACCCTGAACAACATTTGACACATTACATGTCTTGTTGTGATCTTATGATGGGAACTCCAGAGCCGCAAGAAGCAGTGAAACTCACATGCTTCGTGCGAACCTTGCAAGGACTAGCTTTTTTCTGGTATACAAGCTTGCAATCCCGGTCAATCATCAGATGGGAGGATCTTCATCAAAAATTCCTTCTTCAGTTCAGCTCAACTTTGCCAAAAATGACAATTTTTGATCTTACAATCTGCAAGCAAAGGGAGAATGAAAGAGTCTCAGATTTCATTGCTCGCTGGAAGGGATTAACGTATTCCCTGAGTTTAGCACTCCCTCAGGAAGAGCTGTTGCCAATCTGTGTGGCAAATTTACGTGACAAATTACACACGCCATTGATCCCTGTGAAATACACAGGAGGGTTTCGAGACCTTACTTCAATCGCTCAGCAGATTGAAGATTCCCTTATACAGGCTAAGGCTAAATCTCGTGTAATTCCATCAGTTCCAGGAAGGAGAATGGGTAAAGCAGAAACTGCTACAGTTATGCTTAAACAAGCACCTGTACCTATTTCTACTTCAAAACCTTCATGTTCTCGAAGGGCTCCACCTCCTGAACGCCAACAAAAAAGGCCGTTTCGTCCAAATGATCAAAGAGATCAACGACGAAAACAATTTGAGGATATGAAGAGTAAAACATACTCTTTCCGAAGTGAGCAAGTTCCTGGTTACTTCATTTCAGCTCTGGAAAATAATTTGGTTCAATTACCAGTGCCCAAGAGGCCAAAAAAGGAAGGAGATGAAGACCGTACCAATTATTGTCCTTTTCATCAAATGTTGGGGAATCCCATCAAGGAGTGTTTTGTCTTTAAAGGCCTCCTGCAAAAGATGGTCGACTTGGGACAAGTCAAATTGAAGGGTTCTTCAGCTCATGTAGCGTGTGTTACCGCTACAGATCCAGAGGAAGGAGGCGAGTGGCAGGAAGTCAAAAGCAAAACTGCGCAAAAATATGATGATTGGATGGTCAGAAAGACAATCAATCAGACCCATGCCATTTTGTGAACACAATTGAAGAATCCAATTGTGTCTCCTACAAAAGCTGCAGTGAAGTCTCCATCAAAAGAAAAATCCTCAAAAGGGCAGCGCAATTCAAAGAAGAAAGAGGAATCAGAAGAAGATGAGTATGTATCGAGGCCTAAGTTGTCTTTGACTCTGGCAGATTTCATGCCATCTACTTCAAAGCCACGGGCACCGCCCCATTAAACGGAACAGCCTAAACAGGCTAGTCATGCAGGGTCTTTATCAGACGAAGAGTTAATCTTCGGTTCTGTTAATATGATTCAATTAACAGATCCATATTCCAGTCTTGATGAGCCTGAATTCCCTGTATCAAATAAGGGAATCCGAGGAAGTTCTAGAGGTTCAGGATACATGGGAAGACATGGATCTTTACGAAGCCACTACTCCAATTCTACCCCTACTAGCACTGTGTATGCAGAAGAAACTCGTGGCAGAGCCCTTCAGCGAGCTCAAAAAGAACAAGCAAGTTTTTCTGCCAATGGCCAACTCAGTTTTGGCACAGTTATTTTGGAAGACCAATTAAAGGTTCCATATTATTTATCTCAGCAAGTAAATGGATCTAATTAGTCTAATCTTCCAAAATCAAGGATGTTGCCAACTTCTATCCCAATACAAGATGCATCAGCTTCCAAAGCATCTGCTTCCAAGGTACCTGCTAAACCACATATTCCTGTTGGGAAACGCAGACCTCTAGATCAAAATTATGATATATTGAAACACTGGGCCCAAGTACCAGCCAAGTTATCAATTTTGGATGCTTTGAATCTGTCAAAAGATCTTTGGGAAGCACTCATCGAAGCTTTGTCAAGTCCTCAGGAGTTTGAAGCTGAAATTGCTGTGGCTGAAGTCTATCACATAGAGAATAATCCTGCAGAATGCCATGCAGTGATATCTTTTACTGATAAAGATGAATATGATGTTGTTCATGGGCATATAAAACCTTTGTACTTATCTGGAAAAGTCAATGGTGTAGATATCCGAAGAGCTTTCATTGAAAATGGTTCAGGAGTCAACCTCATGCCCATTCATACACTTCATCGATTGGGCCTCACGGAATCTGATTTATCTCTTTCTACCATGATGTTACAAGGATATGATAAAAATGAACAAGAACCACTGGGCGAAGTTACACTCAGAACTCAGTTTGGAGATCTTGTATCCAATTCGGATTTCATGATTGTTGATCAAGACTCAGCTTTCAACGTCTTGCTTGGAAGACCCTGGCTACATCAACATGTAACTATTCCTTCGTCATACCATCAATGTCTCAAATACTGTTTCAATGGTCAAGTTGGAACATTGTATGGTGATAAGGCCCCATTTAAGACATGTGAGTCTCAATACATTGAGGCATAATTTTATCACATGAAGGGAAGAGAAAAATCTACAATGAAGGAAATTACCAAAGTTAATTCTCTATATGGTTTGGAGAAGATTCCAATAAATCCATTTACACATGTGAGTACAGATTATGTGTTACCTATCAGTCAAATTGACAAAATAGGTCCAAATCAAAATACTCTTATGGAAAGATCCATAATGTCAATTAGGACAATTGAGCCAGACAACATGGGAGAAATTGGTAACATACCAAACAGTGATGAAAGCCTAAATGGTGATGTTTTCATTTCATCTGCTGAAGTCCAACAAGTCTATACTTCTCCAATCAGGCCAGAAGAAGTTATAGCAACACCAGAGGTGAATAATGATGTCGATTCTCAATCCATCATCCCCTCTTTATTTCCCAAAGAAGGCCCTTTATCATCAATAGGGTCGGAAATGGAAGCTTCTTCTTCAAAATGTGAAAATTTTGACATCTCTTATGATCATGAGAATTTCGTTTTGTCATCTACTATGCAAGTAGAAATGGAAGAAATAGCACATAATGAAGAGGAAGAGGAAGGTCTTAGAGATGCTCCTCCAGCATTTGAAGAGGGTATCTCCACCACTGGGGATGAACTCAGAGAAATAAATCTGGGTACAGAGAAAGATCCACGCCCCACTTTAATTAGTGCGGCCATGACCCTTGAAGAGAAAGAGATGTATATTTATTTTCTAAAGCAAAATAAAGATATTTTTGCTTGGAACTATACAGAAATTCCTGGGCTTAATCCTAATGTTGCTACTCATCATTTGGGTTTACCAAAAGAACATCGAGAATTTAAGCAAGCCGCGAGAAGAACACACCCAACTTATGCTTCCAAAATTGAAGCTGAAGTGGATAAGCTGATCAAAGCTAACTTCGTCAGAGAAGTTCAATATCCCAATTGGTTGGATAATATTGTCCCTATAAAGAAGAATAACGGGCAAATTAGGGTTTGCATCGATTTCAGAGATCTTAATCGGTATTGTCCTAAAGATGATTTCCCAGTTCTGATTACAGAACTCTTAATATATGCGACGGCTGGTTATGAAGTACTCTCCTTCATGGATGGATATTCCAGATATAATCAGATCTGAATGGCCCCAGAAGATGAGGAATCTACAGCTTTCAGAGCTCCTCAAGGTGTGTTTTGTTACCGGGTGATGCCCTTTGGTTTAAAGAATGTAGGTGCAACATATCAACGCGTCGTGCATCGTATCTTCAAACCTTTCTTAGGGAAGTTTGTTGAATGTTATGTAGATGATTTGGTGGTTAAATCCAAACAACGTTCTAATCACTTGGCTGATTTGGAAGTCATATTCCACAAGCTTCGACAACATAATTTGAAGATGAAGCCCTTAAAATGTGCTTTTGGGGTAACCTCATGAAAATTCCTCGGCTTTGTTGTATGCCATCGTGGTATTGAAGTCGATCCTGAGAAGACCAAATAAATCCTTGGTATGTCACCTCCTCAGAATTTGAAAGAATTAAGAGGAATTCAAGGACACTTAGCCTATATTCGGCATTTCATCGCCAATTTGGCAGGCAAAAGTTTACCCTTTACCAAATTATTGAAAAAAGGAGTCACTTACCAGTGGACTGAAGAATGTCAAGAAGCATTTGATGTTCTCAAGAAATACCTCTTGAGTCCACCAGTACTCATGCCACCTGTTGAAGGTAGACCACTTATCCTCTATGTGATAGCTCTAGAGCGATCATTGGGTGCCTTTCTCGCTCAAAAGAATGATGCTGGGAATGAAAATAGCCTCTACTATCTCAGTAGAACTATGCTTGAAGCAGATACCCGATATTCAAGTATTGAGAAGTGCTACCTAGCATTAATCTTTGTAGTCCAGAAACTGAGACACTACTTGCAACATCATGAGGTCCAATTGGTATCTCGCAATAATCCGCTCAAATTAATCCTTAGTCGTCCAATGCTTACAGGACGTCTAGTAAGGTGGGCAATTATCTTGCAGCAGTTCGACATTCAGTATGTGTCTCAAAAGGAAATAAAGGGCCAAGCTCTGGCTGATTTCCTAGCTGAACATCCTTCAATGGAAGACACGTCTTCAGATATTGAACTCCCTAATGAGGAAGTTTTCTCTATTCAAGAGAATCCTCAAACATGGGAAATGTATTTTGATGGTGCTTCCAGAAGTCCAACAGGGAAGAAAATGGAAAATCCTAAATTCAAAAAAGTTGGTTTAGGAATTGTACTCATTTCTCTAGATAAGGCATTTTTACCTTATTCCTTTTTATTGTGGGAATGTGGTACCAATAATGAAGCCTAATACCAAGCCCTTATTACAGGCTTGGATTTAGTGCTCCAAGCACAAGTGAATCACTTAAAGGTGAAAGGTGATTCAGACCTGGTAATCAAACAAGTCAATGGGGATTATGCCATCAGAAAAGAAGAATTAATCCCTTTGTATGATTACGTCAGAGAGTTAATGGCGAAATTCCCTTCAGAACCAACATTTTCTAATGTCCTAAGATCACAAAATGCTCAAGCTGATACATGGCTAATATAGCCACAACTCTAGCAGATCCAAATCGGGACGAGACAACCATCAGTATTGCCCACCATCGTGAAATTTCACCTTATGTTCAAGCCAAAACAGAGGAAATTAATGAAATTAGTCCCATTCCTGAACCATATGGTCATACTACAGGATGGATGTCACCTATCAGGGAATACCTTCAAAATGGAACACTTCCACCTGATAGAGCCGAGAAAGAACAAATTCGGTGACGTGTGGTCAATTTTACTCTTTATGATAGCCCAAACCACCAAGAGAAAATTCTCTACAAACGTGGTTTTGATGGAGTTCTCTTTAGATGCATTGATGGTGAAGAGACAATAGCTGTCATGAAAGAAGTGCATGCAGGAGTCTGTGGTGCCCACCAGTATGGACATAGATTGTCTGATCAAATTCGAAGGCTTGGATACTTTTGGCCTTCAATGATACAAGATTGTGTTGATTTCACAAAGAAGTGTCATTAATGTCAAGTACATGCCAACATCATTCATCAACCTCCAGAGTTTCTTCATACAACTAAATACTCATGGCCATTTGCCACATGGGGAATGGATGTGGTGGGACCTTACCCTTCAGCTACGGCCAAGCAGTTTAAGTACATTCTTACTGCTACTGATTTCTTTTCCAAATGGGCAGATGTAATACCTCTCAAAGAAGTCAGTTCTAAATTCATTGTTAGCTTCATCAAGTCTAACATCATTACTAGATTTGGTGTCCCTCATACCATATTTACGGACAACGGCACCAACTTCTGTTCTTCTGAGGTGAAGAAATTGTATCAAGAATACAACATTAAATCCAACCATTCATCTCGGTATCATGCGGCGGCCAATGGCCAAATAGAAGCCTTTAACAAGACTCTTTCAAATATACTGCAAAAGATGGTGGATAAAGATAAGAGGTCATGGCCTAATAAACTCTTTCATGCTTTATGGGCTTATCGGACTACCACCCGCAATGCAACGCGGTCAACTCTATATTCATTGGTATATAGAACAGAAGCAGTCTTTCCAATTGAAGTTCAATTGCCCTCACTCAGAGTAGCCATTTGTGATCAGTTATCTACAGATGAGAAATCCCAAAAGTGATTTAATGAATTGGAACAGTTAGATGAGAAAAGATTGTGCACTTTTCACCATTTGGAAATCTATCAGAATCGAATAGCATGAGCTTTTAACAAAAAAGTTCGTCTTCGTTCATTCATTCAGGGAGGATTGGTATTAGTTCTCAGAACACCAATGATACCAGGAAAGAAGCCTCCCAAGCTTGAACCAAAATGGGAAGGACCTTATTCAATACATAAGGTCTACTCCAATGGAGCTTATTCATTAATCTCAATGGATGGAGAACTCATCACGACTCCAACCAATGCCAGATTTCTGAAGAAATATTTTGTATAAACACAAAATATGGTCCCCAGAACCAAGATTCTTACAATTGGTTCATATAATAGTCCAGTATGACTTTAAACTGCATCATCCATGGTCTATGCATATGACCTTAAACTATTTTCACTTTCGTCCAACTTGACGTTAAACTGTAGAAAAGAAGACGTCCCTGCAACATGACACAAAACTGTGCAGCACCATTTCGTCCTTGCTATATGACGTTAAACTATACAGCAATGGTCCAGTATGACCTTAAACTGCAACTACGTCCAACATGACGTTAAACTGTAGGAAAGTCTCTTACGTCTGGAAAGACGTTAAACTACATAAGCACTTAATAGTCCAGTATGACTTTAAAATGCATCATCCACGGTCTATGCATATGACCTTAAACTATTTGCACTTTTGTCCAACATGACGTTAAACTGTAGAAAAGAACTTGTCCCCGCAACATGACACTAAACTGTGCGGCACCAGTTCGTCCTTTCTATATGACGTTAAACTATATAGCAATGGTCCAGTATGACCTTAAACTGCAACTTCGTCCAACATGACGTTAAACTGTGAAAAAGTTCCCTAAACCGTCCAGCATGACCTTAAACTACATCATCCCTGGTCCATGCATATGACCATAAAATATTTTCAAGTCCCTTACGTACAGCAAGACGTTAAACTGTGACGTCCTAACTACATGACTCTAAACTGTATAAAAGTCCCTTACGTCCGGAAAGACGTTAAACTATATAATCATCAAAGGTCCAACATGACATTAAACTGCACAGTCCCCCTTTCGTCCAATATGACGTTAAACTGTATTGTCCCCATCGTCCTAACTACATGACGCTAAACTATACAGAAAGTCCTTGATATGTCCTATATGACATTAAACTGTTATTTTGTCCCTACTACATGACACTAAACTGTGCAGCACCAATAGTCCTAAATACAAGACTTTAAACTCCATAGTCCCTTTTTTATGTCCTACAAGACATTAAAATATGCATTGTTAAGGTTGTTGTTACCTATTGTTTCTCACATCGAGTATGACTCACGTGAGCTTAGAGAAAACCTCAACCATAACACTCTCTTTGGGTCGCTAACCATGTATAAGTCCCAACAAAATTTTTTTTATAGATCGTTGTCCCCAAGAACAACTTGATCATTAATTCATTCTTTAATTGAACTACACGGACTTTGATCCTTGCCCTCCAGGCTGGGTATGTAGGCAACCTCCCAGGGTTCAAGCCCAAAAAACAATCTCTTCACATCGGTTCACCACCATCTCATATGATGTTGATTCGTGAAACCGCCCCTAGAATCAATATCTTTACATTGATTCAATTTCATCCTTGTTATATGACGTTAAACTATGAAACACTTTTGTCCGGTACGACAATAAACTACAATACTCTTTAATTTCCTCATTTGATAGAGAACTATTATTGACGTTGATTTTTCAATCATGTTTTTCATTTTTCAAAAGACTATGTGCATACATGGTAATTCCTGAACTTTTTGTCTCAGATTAAACCATCATTGCACTAAAGTCCCCTTTCACCCTTCACATGTACGAACCAAATTTGTACAAAGGGTAGTTCTAGAACTACGTGGACTTGATTCCCATCCCTATGGGATACGTAGGAACATTCGAGTGTCCCTCGAATCCAGTACCAAGTCTTTTGGGCCTAACCCCAAATTTCACTTTCAGTCCCTTGGATGAAAAGTCTTCATGAAAACACACTGCGTATTCATTATTATGGTCTGAATTCTATGACCCTATACTAAGATCTCTCATACTTTCGTCCTACACGACGTTAAACTGCATTTCAAGAACTACGTATGGCTTGATTCTCATTCTTATGAGATACGTAGTGAAGTCCAAAATTTCAATTCAGGACCCAGCCACAACATGATTATGGTTATCATTGACCTATGTATCTCTATATATATTGGACAATACCCATATTTATGTGTTATAATCCTAACCGTAAATATTTTCAGATCTTCATAACCCTTTTCATGACTTCTAGTCACAAAAATGTCAAACTTCTGAGAATTATTTTGCTTGACTATGCAGCACGTGCCCATAGGTGGCCTTGCATAAACAGTCCACATAATAGACTTATCAGCCGAAAGATGCTATTTATTTGACCATGCAGCCAATTCCCTTAGGTGGCCCTGCATAATTCAACCCCCTAACGGGTTTGTTAAATGATAGTAACTTCATTCTTGGGAAGAATTCCTCTTTTGTCCTTATTTGTCTTAAACGACAGTATGTAGGGATCCTCAAAAAAATAGTCATCCTTAACATATTTCTCCCATATCCTTTTTTCATGATCTGAAAGTATTCAAGTCTATGGTTTATTCTTCTTCCCTACGTTTGGGTCAGACCTTCGTAGGAGTGATATTTATCCAGTTCTTCGATAATCTTGTCTGGAAATATCTTCTCCATATTCAAGTACCTCTTTACATACAACAAACTCTATACTTTAGAAAATTTGAATCTCCATAAACTTTCACTGGCTTTTAGCACTAGGAAAGTAAATTTCTGAGAGTTCTTTTGTCTGACTATGCAGCACGTGCCCATAAGTGGCCATGCATAAACAGTCCACATAACAGACTTGTCAGCCGAAAGATGCTATTTATTTGACCATGCAGCCAATGCCCTTAGGTGGCCCTGCATAATTCAACCCCCTAATGGGTTTCTGTCAAATAATAGTAACTTCATTCTTGGAAACTACTTCTTCTAATGCCTTTTAGCTCTTTTTCATATCATTCCTCAGATTAAAAAATTCTTAAGTCATAGCTTACATATTTTCCCTCATACTTGAGTATGGTAATATGTTTTCAGATAAATTGTCAAGGAATTGAATAAATTTTAATCCATTTTGGTCAAAGCTATTTGACCTTAAACATTAGCCCCTTTATGTCCGGCAGGCATGACTTTAAACTGCCCACAAAAGACAAAGGAACTCTGAATAAAAGTCAAGTTCCAGCTCACTAAACATACATTTTGTATGATTTAGGTAATATTGAGAAATTAAAAGGTTCAAAGTTTGTAGGGTTAATTGTAATAATCCTAGTAAAAATCAAACTATTCTTACTAAGCCCATTGTCTTAAGTAAATTTGAAGCAGGTAGGGAAAGAATGCAGGTACAAATGATTGAAGATGAAAGTGTTTTTCATTGATACACAAGAGTTAGAAGGACATCCACAGACTGGAGTCTCTTCTCTTTTTCAAGAATTACAAGAGGCTTTCAACATAACACTTCATTTGATTTACGGCATCCTGAGCTTCATCAGCAACCACCAGGAATTCATTCATTCAACTGGATACAATAAGAGATGCAGTGATACCAGCTCTTCTTGGAACAATTGTAAAAGGATGTTCTTGAGTGCGGTTTGAGAAATTTTTCTGCTGATCAAACAGTGACTCTATTTCTATCCAAGAGACTTGGAAGATGGATATATGGATTTGAGAATGGAGCATTGGGAGTAAAGAGACATTTGGAGAGAGTACTCTTTTCAGATATCGCTCTAATACCATGTTTGTCTTCTCTCCACCAACCGGCAGTGGAAAACATTTCAGCCCATGGGTTTTCCATTTTCATATCTGCAAGGAAATGACATGGAGGAAGAATTTGAAAGTTCACACCATTGTTGTTGATCTTACTGCACAACATAACCGAAATAGAGGAGTAGCAGTGCAACTGCATCTCAGGTGTATAATTTTTTTCATTTGGAACATTGACTCCTTGCAGATGACCATGACCACACAGAGGCAAATGGATGCTCTGTGGAAAATTAGGATGATATTTATTCAAGTACTTAGCCAAATCTGGGAGAGTTCTGTTGTAGATATCATAGTAATCATGGCCAATAATGTTTATCATGTCATCAATCCGCTTGCTAGCCAGTTCATCAGCCGTTCCAATTACATTGGGAACCACTGAATCTGCACAAAAGATGAATAAACTAACTCTTAAATGGAAAAAATGGCTAAGGCATTAAGGCGCGCAAGTCTAAAACATGGCGCGCAAGTATTCATGTGCCGCGCTAGTTTTTGACGCGCAAGTGTAAACCGCACAAGTACAAATACCTTTACAGTAGCACGACATCAAGGAAAACACTAGAAAATAGAGCGACCTGTGTGGCTAAGGTGACCTGCGCGGCGAGGGCTCGAAGGTATGAAGTCCGGAAATACGGATGCTTGTACGGAAGTGAGGCCCTCAATTTATAGACGTGGTCGGGACCCTGCGCGCCGGACCCAGTGCGCTCAAGGCCTGTGCGACACAAACTTGTGCACCGACCTCTGTACCCTGAAGAATTGCGTGCCCCCTTTACCTTTGGATGGATTCAATTTCCTTAGAGTCAAATCTTCATTTCTCTCCGGATCCAACTATGAGGGGGGACTTTTGTTGACGCTCCTTTCGTCACATAATCTAAAGATCGGAAAAGGGGAATATCTGAGCTCAAAGTGATTCAACCTTTGAAGAAAATATCGAAAATCGACAAAGCCATGAACAAAGGATCAACAGCAACTGCACCGTGCAAGTTATATCACTGTCGCGCAAGTGGACTTGCACGACGCACCGTGGCGCGCAAGTGACTTGCACGACCTAAGTGATAACCGCCCGGTAACCGCCCGGGGTCTTCTCCTGCCTATAAATAGACCCTGTGGGCCCCCCATTCGAGAGGATCTTTTTCCAGAAACTCGGATTGAAGCTCCCGACGCCCAATTCTCTTCTCAAAGCTTCCAGAACACTTATAAGGTAATTTCTTACCTAGAACGGAAGATCTAAAGAGAAGAAGGAAGGCCTAAAGTGTTGAAACTTATCAACACTTGTGCGCCGACTTATTTCCTTCAATAGAACTTGTGCGTCCCTTTTCTGGAAGAACCTCAAGAGGATTCTAAAGTGATTAAAAAAGAGTCACTCAAGTATTCTAATGCTGGTTGAAAATCGCGCAAGTACCCCACATGTCGCGCAGGTATACCTGCGCGACCAATACTTGCGCGCCCACGGAAGACTTGCGCGCATTTCAAGACTTGCACGCCCCTAACTTTTTGGGTGCCCATCTTTCCCATTTTACCCCTCTTAAGCCATTACACCTTTCCTTTTCAAGATTCAGTCTTCAAGACACTCTTCAAAGCCATTTATGGCATGATTTATTGATTTTACTTCCTTATCTGAAAGGAATTCTGTGGAATATCTCTCAAAACCTAGTGATTTAAATATCCTTATGTCACTAAATATGGAGAGTTCATTCATTCAACCTCATCCTTTAAGATGAGAGAATCCTTAACTTGGGTCTCCTTTTTTAGGAATAATCCCCAGTTATAAGTCCTTTAATCTGGGCATCTTCCTTAGGAGTAAGCCCCAAATTCTTAAAGTTCCCAAACTTGGGCATCCTCCACAGGAGTAAGCCCCAAACCTTAATTCCTTAACTTGGGCATCCTCCTCAGGAGTAAGCCCCAATCATAATCCTTTAATCTGGGCATCCTTCTTAGGAGTAAGCCCCGAGTCCCTTAATTTGAGAATCCTTCTTAGGAGTAAGCCCCAATATCAAATATGGGCATCCTCCTCAAGAGTAAGCCCCAAACCTTAACCCCTAACCTGGGCTTCCTTTTCAGGAATAAGTCCCAGTTATAATCTTGGGATTCCTTTTCAGGAATAAGCCCCAAGTCCCCTAATTTCTCTTTAACCAGTCCTAATTTACCCTTGATTTGGGTTTCCTTTTCAGGAGTAAAACCCAATCATATGTCCCCTCCTAACTTGGGAATCCTCCTTAGGAGTAAGCCCCATGATTAGAGTATTAAAATCTCCATGAAGCACATATACCTTTATGGACCCTGTTCATGGATTTTCTCCCTAAAAGTGAATCCTAAACCTTCATCTATCTGGGCAGTTATACATACATAAGCCCCAAACCATTTCTTATGATTGCATATTTCATGGCACAATTATCTAATTTTTTACCAATACCTCTTGTTTCTCACACGGAGCATGACTCACGTGATCTTAGAGTGTAAAAGTAATTATGAAATCCTTCTTTGAGCCATCAATCATAAATGTTATACTCCCTTACTCGAACTACATGGGTTCTAATTCCTTTTCCAAAACAAAGGATGCATAGGTAGTCCATTTATGGGTTCGATCCCAACTTTCAAATAATCCATGTCCTTCTGAATGACGATAATCTTCAAGTGCCCCACTGAGTGGCTTTAAAACCAGCCTGGTCATCATAATGACCAAGATACTTTTATAAATGTTTTTGAAGGATACCATTGACTAAGAATCTCTAAATAGATACAGATGATTCTCTATTGATGAAGAACCTCAAATACATATAAAAGATCCTCTAAATTTCTTACATATTTAATCATTGATTGTTAAACTGAAGGAAAGATCATTTTATACTTGGTAATGTAATAAGGATTCACGAACATAACTTAAATCTATAAAGAGAGTCCCGGAATAGATAATAATTCCCCTCAAAAAGGTGTGATGAGTCCGACCTCCCATCCTCTCGACCAATGAAAATTCCTAAGACTCATTAGCCCACAAGCTAATGAGCGCCTACCTTTGGAAAGTAGGTCCAAACGAATGTGGAATCATTGGATGTTTTCGGTTCTACGAACAAACCCGTTAGAAACTGATCGGAACGTTTGAATCTCCCATCCAGGAGGTCATCCCCGAATTCCGTGCGAAACAATGGGGTTGGCGTGGTGATGGAGGATAACCGTTAACCGTGGCGGAAAAACAGTCTCCATATCGTGTTAGCCTGAGGTGGGAACAACAAACGAGCATCAACTGTTGACCATATTCACAACAAGGGATTTTTATCGATTTGTTGTCCGAAACCCTCGGGGGCATGGGCCCGTAACGGTTGGATAGCCCTTCGGTGTTGTATCCAGGCTATTCTTGGGGGTCCTTCTAGGTGTGAAATGTTATGAAAGCCTTGATGAAGGGAGACACGAAGCCTGAAAAGCGGGTGCAGACGTGTCCGAGTAGAATTCGACATTCCAGGTAACTTAAACCAGAGTACCCTTAGGCATATCGGTGAACCACCAACAAGGGTCGACGAAGTGACTCCTGAGAGGTAGTCCAAGGGGCCAAGGTGGGACAAATATTTTCAAGATATGGGGTTGGACCCGAGGCTTAGACATTCGGGTGGTCCTACGTATCCCATAAGGATGGGAATCAAGACACGTGTAGTTCTAGAAGATACCCAGGGGGCAGGATACCCTCACGTGGATGTGTATGATGCGGCGAGTAGCCTGACGTGAATGTGGACATAATCCCTCACCACACTGCACAGTCCTATAAGAAAGAACCTGGGCTAGGGGGACTGAAAATGACAAAGGGCCTGATAGTTGGGTTCTGGTCATGGAGGACTGGCCTACTTGCAATTTAACATCTGGCTGTGAGGACGATGGTCGAGGAATAGGAGTCCCTGGACAGAGGAGGTGTATGGTACGATGAACAAACCGACGTGAATGTAAACATAATCCATCACCACACCACACAATCTGGTTAAGAACTTGGGCTAGGGCCCGAGAAGGCCAAGGGGCCTGAGGCTAGGCCCCGGTGAGGGAGGCCTAAGGATGGACCTTGGTCAGGACGACCTGACCAACTTGCAGTTTATCGTCTTACAGCAAGGACGGGGGCCGTGGGCCCGGAGAGGCCAAGGGTCCTGAGGCTAGACCTCGGTGAGGGAGTGCGTATGGCATGGAAATCAACCCGACATGAATGAGGACGTAATCCTACACCACGCGGCACATCCCTTACAAGAGAATCGGGGTCGTGGGCCCGACTGTTGGCGCCACCCGAAGGGAAGTTTGTTGCTTCAGGATGGGGCAGAACGAATCACTGTACTCGATGTTTGGGAAATCTTGGGGTGGATCCAAAGATTCAGGACACTTTTGACCATGTTTGAAACACAACGTTCCTATGACGACCTGATATGGGAGCAACAAATGAGCGTCGAACGTCAACCAAATTCACAACGTGGGACTGGTATCGGCTTGTTTCTCAGAAACCCTCGGGGGCGTTGGCCCGTATCAGTAGGAGAGCCCTTGGGTGTGGTATCCAGTCCATTCTTGGGGGTCCCTCTAAGTGTAACAGTGATGGAATCCCAGTCAAGGAGTGGGTGAAGCATAGCTGTATCCATCCATGAAAGAGGAAAACATCTCCAGGGGGGACATGCAGCTGGGTCGAGGCTTGCTCGACGTGAGTTGGGGAAAAAGTGTGTATCCTGCCATATGTCTTGACCCAAGGGTAAGATTTTGGCTTTTGGGCTGGGCCAATAGACGAAATGTCCGGGCGTTCCTACGTATCCCATTAGGATGGGAATCAAGCCATAAGTAGTTCTTGAAGGCCATAAAGTTTAACGTCATGAGGTGAGGACATGGGAGGATAGAAGAACAGGAGTGGGCACATGGTGCGACCCTTATAACCCTTGTATGAGCGGGGATAAGAAAGCATACTCCTCATCATGCAAGGATCCTCCGAGGAAACTATACCCAAGGGGAACAGTGAAAGAGAAGAGTGTGAGGCTGCGCTCAAGACGAGGCGTCTGAGCGTTCCTACGTATCCCATTAGGATGGGGATCAAGCCATACGTAGTTCTTGAAGCATAGTTTAATGTCGTGTTGGAAGAGAGATGCATCTTATTTGGGGATATGTATGGGACGATGGGTAACCCGATGTGAATGAGGACATATCCCACACCATACCGTACGATCCCATAAGAAAGTCTGAGTCGACGAAGGAAAAGGGGCCTGAGGCCGAGCCTCAGTCAGGGAGACATGATCGGCTTGCAGTTTATCGTCTTACAGTAAGGACGGGGGCTAGGGGCCTGAAGAGGCCAATGGGCCTGAGTCTAAGCCTCGGTTAGGAAGGCCTGACTGGCTTGCAGTTTAACGTCTTACAGTAAGGACAGGGCCAGGGCCCCGAAGAGGCCAAGGGGCCTGAGGCTAAGCCTCGGTCAGGAAGGCCTGACTGGATTTCAGTTTAATGTATTACAGTAATGATGGGTGAGATCTTATTTTATGGTCATAGAGCTCGGACCATTTTGCAATTTATCGTCTTGTAGGATGATATCATAGTTTCAATGTCATGCAGGATGGTGGTGCAGTTTAGGGTCATGCGAGACCGTAACGTGCAGTTTAGGGTCGTGCGGGACCATACCGTTTAAGGTCATGCAGGACCAAGGGGCTTAGGCAAAGTACTGCATGAGGAACTTGGCGTTGGTGGGAGGAGTTATGCGCTCACCATTCTTGGTCACCTGGGAGTATGCTCCGTTGGGGTAAACCTTATGGATGACGTAAGGTCCTTCCAATTTGGGCTCTAGCTTGGGAGGTTTCTTACCGGGGATCATTGGTGCTCGAAGGGCCAACACTAAGTCGCCCTACAGAAAAGAGTGAAGGAAAACCTTGTTGTTGAAGGCTCTGGATATATTATTCTGATGCCTTTCCAGATTGTGCAGGGCACGAAGCCTGTTCTCGTCCAGTGCTTCCAATTTAGCTAGATAGATTTCGGCCACCTTATCTGGCACTTGCTGGTCATAGACTGCAGTGCGTAATGATGGCATTTGGATCTTAATGGGTAGGACGGCCTCATCCCCATACACTAGGGAATATAGGGTCGCCTGGGTGGAATTGCGAGTCATTGTCCGATATGCCCAGAGGGTGTTGGGGAGCTTGTCCGACCAACTTTTCTTGTTTTGGCCAACCATTTTCTGTAGAATGTTAAAGGGTTTTGTTAAACACCTCGATCTATCCATTTGCATGTGCATGATAATGAGAGTTATGGTTCAAACGGATATTGTACTTGGCGTAAAATTTCTTCAGCTCGGCTGCTTAGAAGTTGGTGCCGTTATCGTTGAGGACAGCGTGAGGGACCCCAAACCGATGGATGATATTAGAGCTCACAAAGTCAATGATGGAACGAGCCTTGACCTCATTGAGTGGAACTGCCTCTTCCCACTTAGAGAAGAAATCTATAGCAGTTAGGATGAACCTACACTGGCGAGATGTCGCCGGTGGATATGGTACCACTACATCGAGTCCCCACACCGCAAATGGCTTAGAATACTTGGTGGAGTGGAGAGGCTCCAGCGGCCGGTGCAGGAAGTTGGCATGAGCTTGGAACGCAAGCAATCTCTTGGAAAACTCGATACAATCATGGATCATAGAGGGCCAGAAGTACCCCAACCTCCAGATTTGATGGGACAGCTTTAGCCCAGCTTGGTGGGCACCACAGGAACTGGCATGAACCTCTTGCATAACCTGAGAAATCTCGACTCCTTGAATGCAACAGAGGAGAACACCATCAAAGCTCCTCCTATAGAGGATCGGTTCAAGACTGGGACAACTCTAGAGGGTAAATTTCAGCACACGGTGTCGGATTCACTCGCACTCAGCCCGGTCATTCGGGAGGTAACCATTTTGGAGATACTCGACAAAAGGTGCCCTCCAGTCGGGAGTGGCCTCAACCACTATGTCTGACGAACCTGGGACCCCTGACGTAGAAGGTCCAGCGGTAAGATGACTTACCCGCAGGCCGTCATTTTCCTCTGGAGTGACGGGGGAAATGACTCTCCGGTGTGCCACATGTATGATCAAATCATCTTGCTCAGGTTCTGCAAGCGACGCAGCTAAGCCAGCCAAAGCGTCTGCTCGGCCGTTCTGTGACCGAGGGACATGGGTAACCTCTCATCGAGAAGAGAACTGGGTCATTAGATGGAGGGTTCACTCCAGCAATGGCACAAGCTCCAGCTTCCTGACGACATAGTCTCTATTGACCTGCTTGATTACCAGCTCGGAATCTCCTTTCACATGTAGATGGACCCCATCGATCTTGAGGGCCAACTCGAGGTCGATGATGAGAGTCTGGTACTCTGCCTCGTTGTTGGTGCAGCCTTCTGACAACATGAATGAGTATGGAAGGATGGCTTGCATCGCGGTGATGAAGATGATACCCAAACCCACTCTGTTGAGCTTAGGATCGTTGATCCTCCTATCGGTGGGGCTCCAGGAGGCACCGTCGAAGTGAATTTTCCAACATGAGACGACATGATCGACTGAGAGAATCACCTCATCAGGAAAATACATGTCCATGGATTGATCCGCAGAGGTTGTATGGGTAGCTAAAAAGTTTTCCAATGCCTATCCCTTGATGGACTTCTGAGGCACGAACCTGATGTCAAACTACTGGAGGATCACCGCCCACCGCACTAGTCGGCCAGTCAACATGGGGCGGTTCAGGATGTACTTTAGTGGGTCTACCCAAGAGACCAACTGTACCTCATGGTGCTGCAGGTAATGCCCCAACTTCTGTACGTCAAACACAAGTGTAAGGACGCCCTTTTCGATAGGGGAGTATTTGATCTTCGTATCAAGGAGCATGCGACTGAGATAGTAGAGGTTGTTCTCTATCCCCTCATTATTCTTCTGGGCGAGAAGTGCGCCGAGGGACCGTTCCAGGTTGGTCACGTAATGAACCAACGGATTTCTAAGGACGGGTGGCATCAAAACTAGAGGTTGGAGCAGATACTGATTGATTTCCTCGAAGGAGGTCCAAAACTCTTCATCCCACTTGTAGGCAGCACCTTTCTTCATGAGCCAGGAAAAGGGCTTAAACTTGCCTGCCAGATTCGCAATGAATCGACATATATTGGACAAGTGGCCTCGTAGACCTCAAGGTTCCTGAATATTGCTCGGGGGAGGCATTTGGCTGATGGCCTTGATCTTCTCTAGGTCGATCTCAATACCCCAGTATCTAACAACAAAGCCAAGAAACTTCTCGGAGGTGACCCTGAAGGAACACTTTAACGGGTTCATCTTCAGGTGGTTGGAATAGAGGAAACAGAACACTTTCTCAAGGTCTTTGAGATGGTTCTGGTGCTGACAAGATTTGACCACTAGATCATCCACGTATTATTCCACCAGTGTCCTGAGAATCGGCTTGAATATACGATGCATGGCCCATTGATAAGTGGCACCTACATTTTTCAGGTCGAAGGGCATAACCTAGTAATAAAAAGTACCTTGGGGTGCCCTGAAGGCAGTGGAGTCCTTGTCCTCGGGGGCCATCCGAATCTGGTTGTACCTGGAATACCCATCCATGAAAGAGAGGGCTTGGAACCCGGCCGTGGAATCAATTAATAACTCGGTCACTAGGAGGGGAAAATCATCCTTTCGGTAGTGGCGATTGAGATCGCGGAAGTTGATATAGACTCTGATCTTCCCATTCTTCTTCCTTACTGGAACAATGTTGTCAAGCCACTTGGGGTACTGGACTTCCTTGATGAAGTTGGATTTGATAATCTTGTCAACTTCGGCCTCAACCATGGTGCCGTGAGAAGGGTGCATCTTTCTGGGAGGCTGCTTAAACCCAAGATGGTTTTACAAGAGTCCCAGTCAGTGAACGACTACCTAATGATCTAGTCCTGGCATCTCGCCGTAACTCCAGGCAAACACATCACAGTGCTGTTTGAGAAAGTCTATGTACCACTGCTTCTCCTCGGGGGGAATGGAGGCACTGATCAATGTGGGTCTCGGATCTACCTCTCAACCAAGGTTCACCTGTACCAGTTCATCAACTGTGGTAGAGATGCCTTCCTCAAAGGTGGGGGGAGCATCCTCCAGATCTTCCCCTCCACCCGTGGAGGGATTTCCCGCAAGGGGAGCTGCTTCTGAGCTATCAAACACTGAAGGGTAGCTGGTGTCGGCTTGGGCGGTGGTGGTAATCATATCAGGAGACCCATGCGCCGCTGAGACCATAGCAAAGAAGGCAGTCGATCCTATCCCATCCGGCCTTCGGCCTAAGGGGACACATTTGATGACATCAAAGCAGTAGTGACACGTCGGCCTGAGTCGGTTGATTCTAGCCCGGTGGAAGAGACACGTATGATGTACTACCATTGTCATAATCCTGAAATTCCGATATCGCACAGGGGTAGGAGGTTCCGGGATCACCTGAGCTTGGTTGGTGGAGAAGTACGAGGTGATTTTCTGCCGTCGCTTGGACATGGGAACATGCCTTCCTTTCGTACCTGAAACAACAAAACACTGCCCCATGTCGGGGGTCGTGGCCTCCAATCGATGAATCGGGAAGATGTAGGCGTCATCCAGGCCTTCCCAGGGATCACTTGTGACTGGGGTGGGTTCATCCTCACTTTCTAGGATTTGCTTATCCTTGATCTTGTAATAGTCAGCGTCAAAATAGCGGGCTTCACAAGAGGCGAAAGGAGACACATCTCCTTGGATCACGCCTACTCGACCATTGAGGGGGTATTTGAGGCATTGGTGATATGACGAAGGGACCACTGCGTGCAGATGGAGCCATGGGCTTCCCATCAATGTGTTGTAGGCGGTGTCCTGGGAGACAACCATGAACTCAGTGCTGGCAATTAGGCCACCGAACTGAGTCTTTAGGCGGATCTTGCCGACTGGGGATTGCTCTGTCCTATCGTATCCTTGGATTCTGAGGTTGGAGGGAGTTAAATCATCTTCAGACAAACCCAGCTTTCGTAGTGTCCGAGTCGGGATTAGGTTGATCCCAGAACCCATGTCAACGAGGCAGCGGCGGACTTCCATGCCAATGAACTGGACAGTGACATATAGTGGGAGAATATTTACATGTATGGGAGGGTCTTCATCTTCACCGGAGAACGAGATAACTGCCTAGCATTCGGGATTCTCAATTGCCTCAGTGTGGAAGGCTTCCACAGCTTCTACCTCCGTCTCAAAATGAAGGGGGCTCCTTAGGGCCTCAGCAAGTGCTTCGCGCATTTCAGACGATAGGAGAAGGGCCTCAAGGATAGAAAGCCTTTCTGGAATTCTGACTAGGTGCTTCAAGACATCATACTTTCGTGCCAAACGCGAGCCTCTGCTTACAAAAGGTCATTCTGTAGTTGGAGGAATAGCGGGTCCTGCCGGTTGAACGAGCGGTTGGCTAGTACTGGGTACATCCCGCTGCCTACTAGTTGAGGCCTGGAGAGTAGCCACCGGATTAGGACTAGACAACGGATATTGGCCTGCATCCGGGCGAGACTGACCGCGATATGGAAGAGGTAGCTCTACCTGATCTAGTAGCACAAACGACGGTGGGGGTAGATCTGAGGCAATCATATGAGGTTGCACGTGCTGAGCTCTGCACTGAGCCTACTTTAGGGTTTCAGTAGTGTGCACGACCTAACTGAAAGTGCCTGCTGACCTGCCTCGATGACCTGTGTGGTTGCAGTTCTGCTGACGTTGACGTCGGCTGGGGACGTTGGGGAGGTTTGCCTGGTGTTCCCCCTCCTCGGGAGTCATATAGGGATTTACCAGCTCCACGGTATTAACCAAAGTGTACCCTTGGATGTCACTTGACGAATCATCCACCACCAGGTGGATTCTGGGAGGAACCCCCATTTCAGGGGGCATAAAGTCACCAAGAGTATGGGATGACAATGACAGTGGTGGAGCGCGTTGCTTCTTCTTGCGCCGTCGCTGCTTGCCCTTTTTGGAAGAGGTCGGCTATGATGACGATGCAGAGGTACTGGATACTTCCTATGAAGGCTCCAGATGATTCAGGCGTGCCCAGATGATACCATGGGCATGGATGACGGTTTTTCGAGCCATCCGGTCGTCGTATTTCTGGGACCCATGGCTGGGAACCTGCTGTCACTCACCTTTGCTGTCGCTACCGATCTCTGAACTTATGAAGACACTCGCTACTTGTGTCGGGGCCAGGCCCAACCTGACTATATTGTTGTCGACCTGGTCTTGAAGCCAGTATTTAAGCACATAACATTGCTTGAGGGTGTGCCCCAGAATCTGATTATAGGGACAATAGTTGGGGTGATCGGTGAGATTCGCCTCTACCGGCCGTCTGCACTCAGGTAAGCGCACAATCCCTTGATCTAGAGCACTTTGGAAGTAGCCAGGGACCTGATTCTCGTTGAATGAGTAAGTATGGTGCCTTATTTCCAAATATGGGGCCCTGGGAGCCTGGCCCTAACGAGGGGCCGGAGGGGCCTACCGAGGAGGCGATGCCTGATTGTCTCGCCTAGGTGGTGGTGGCGCATTGCGTAGGGGAACCTGTCGATTCTGAGGTGGTCACTGTTGGGCAGGAGCCTGCGCTTGCAGATGAGGGCCTCTGTGGGGTTGTGGGGCCGGTGCCGCTGGCAATAATGTTAGCTACCTGTGGGCTTCTATTTGGTCCACCACGGCGGGTTCGGCTTTGGCAGCCCTCCTGGATGGGATCACAAGGGGAAACAGATGTGCCTGACTAGCATGTTGCAGAGCCTCCTCGAGGTGTTGAGCCTTATCTGAGAAATCTCAGAACCCTCCAGGGTAGTTCTAGGTGATCATGGAAGGGACCAGCTCTGTTTTAACATTCCCTACACACATCGTCAGTAATTTCTCCTGAGTTAGTGGCATATTGAGGGAGTATTTAAGCCCTTTCCACCGGGCGATAAAATCCGTGACTCGCTCATCAGGCCTTTGTTTGCGCTTGAAGAGGTATGCGATGATGGTCTTTCACGTGGTGGAGATGAACTAGTACGGGAACTACCAGAGGAGATCCTCCCAGGTGGTCACCGATCCGATAGGGAGCTGGCTGTACCAGACGAATGTGAGGCCCTCTAATGTCTGCACGAAACATCAGAGTATGGTGGCTTCTTGCTGGGCCGGGGTCCCCAGTATGGGGCCACACCTGGAAGAAAAGTGGGCTAAGCACTACGGCGGGTCCCCTATCCCGTTGAAGGGAGAGAAAGTGGGGTTCCCAAACCCGGGGGTACGGGTATATCATCCAACCACGCTGGATATGGCTTGCCATCCGGTGGGATTTCCACCTGCCGCATTTCCAATGCATTGAGACGGGCGATGAGCGCCGCCAAAAGATCATCCGGGTGGGGGTCCCTGTCTTGACGGGGATCCCTAATCACAAGTGCGTTGCCGGGTTCTTCGACACGGTAGATGGCTTCACCAGTTCATGGAGCGACTGGAAGAACGGCCTATGGGGCGGCTAGGGGAACCCAGGATGGATTCCTCAGATTGCCCTGCCGTTCAGGAGGGTTTGGCGAGACGTATCACGCCCTCTTGACGTGAGTTCCGGCTTCTGCCCTGTCTGCGAAAGTAGCATGATCAGGGTTTCCCGGAGGCATATCACTGGGGGGAAATTGTTCCAGCCCCTGCTTCCCAAGATTGGGATTACCATAGTCGGGTTGCCACTCTACAGCGCACTCATCCAGGAGTTCGTCGACTGGCCTCTTCTGCTCATTGAGCTGTTGGCACAATGCGGCCTTTTCACGGTCTTCGTCCGTCTTCTGCACTAAGGCGGACGGGTCGGAGTGCTTGAGAGTTCCGACGTGCTCCTTACCCTTACCGGCATTTCGACTGAGTACTAGAAACTCGGTGGGTACAGGGAGGCCTAGAAGGTTCCTCTACTAATGGGTAATCCTCCCTGATGGGTCCAGTAGTGGTGGTACACCCTCAGGGGATAAGTCTCTATCGAGAAATTCAAGCTCATCCTCCTTGTCCACTACATCAGCCATGTGGACCGCGACCCCTCTCGGGGGAATTTCCTCAATGTCACATAGAAAATCAGGCTGCTGTCGGATAGGACTGAAGAAAAGGGCAGCATACTATCCCCATCCACGGACTTGCACATGGGGGGTTGCTTTCCTGATGATTTTACGGAGTACTTTGAAACTCTGAATACATTTCCATTGAAGGGTGCTCTGGCGGCCTGGTGACTCAGGGCGCTGGACCATAGGGAGTGAGGCCAAATCGATTAGGCAATATTGCTCGCCGATTTCTTCAAAGTGATCTCGGCTCCTAGGGTACACTACCCGCTCATAACGAAGGAAAAAGTGCATCGTCCATAGGGTTTGGAAAAAGCACTCGACATCCCCCGGGGTGAGGGATTCCGGCGCACAAAAGTTCGACGCTGCCACAGGATAGAACTTCTTCGGGAAGTGATCCACTGTGAGAATGTTCCAGAATCTCCTGGGCTCAGATTTAGGGTATGGCCCCGTATTTCCCCACCCGTCAACCGGGGGCGGCTGAGGAACTGGTAGCGGTACTAAAGCGGACCACTGGGACAGTAAACTGGGCGGCGGAGAATACGGAGAACGAGCTGACTAGCCGCCGAATTCCGGGACATCCTCTGAGGAGTGAGGTGACCTAACCAAAATTTCAGGATACGACGGGCTGATAGCCACAAATTCTGGTACAGGAATTTCGGTCACTGGCGATGGGTCTTTCCGTTGCTCTACCACCGTTGGTCCCTAAAATAGCTCTTCGTGATCTCTGGTAGAGGTAGAGGGTGCTTCTGGGGACGACGGTGGTGATTGGATGGTCGGAACCTACGATATTTCTACAATTTCCTCCTCCTATATGTACTTGTGGAGAGAGGTTGGAATCCAGTGGACTTCGCATTCTAGAAGAACGAGACTGACGCGCCTTGTTCCTACCCCAATACTTGACACGGAGGAGTGGGGAGAAGGTTCTATCACTGAGTCACATTCTGCTTCAGAATTCGAGAAGTGAGCTGGTTTGAAATCCACTCAGGCCTTCCGAGGACTCTTCTTGTGGCGGTGACGACCCGCTCTCTTTCCCCTAGATGGATCTTCGGGACAAGGTTGATTATCGACATGTAGTCTCGGAGCAGCGCTGGGGCCATGGCGGAGAGGAATCCCGCTTGAGACAGCTAGGGTGTGAGGTGAACCAGGGAAAATGTCGAAGGGTACATGGGGAGGACCTCCATGGATGACACCCATGTGGGCGGAACCTCTGTTGGAACCGGCATGAGCATGGGGAGGACCTCCATGCTTGGTGCGGGTGGAGCGAGGCAGACCTTCACCCCTCGAGTTACCGGGGCGTGGAGGACCTTCTCCAGTTGAAAAGAGGACGTAGGGAGGGTCCTCACATTGAGGAGGGACTGGAAGGGCAGTGACTTCGCATCGATGGTCGGGGGCAGGAGTAGGAACTCCATACCCAGTGTGGTGGGTGCAGGAGAGACCTCCACGCCAAGCGTCACTGCCACGAGACAAGTCTTCATTCGGGATGGGGGTAGAACGAGGAATCCCTCCATGAGGAACTTCGGAGCTGGGAAGGCCCACACACTGTGGAATGGTGGTATGGGGAGGACCTCTGTATGGAGTGACATCACCCCGGATTGGTTCGCGGCGATCACTACTCGGGCCTGCGACCCCGAGAGCCAACCCAACCTGCCCATGGGGCGGTTGGGGCCTCAGTCCTGGTCGAGTGAAGGAGTGCCACTGCTCAGTGTATGTAGGGACTCCGTAATTCACGTCAGCAGTGGGTTGGGCCACAATATCTGATGACGTCTATGCCCCTTGATGGGCGTCCTCAGCTTGGGCCCAACGCTGGCGTCGGGTCAGACGAGCTGGCGTAGGTGGTGCAGGGTAATAACCTACCTGCTCCTCTAGTAAATCCAGATGGTGGCACTGACGCAGTTAGATGGGGGGCCCTTGCCTGGAGCCCATGGATTGGGACTCTGACTGGGCTGACCCATACATCACCTGCCTCATTAGCATAAAGTGAGGAGTCATCGAGGCGTTTCGGGGACATGCTCCCAAAACGATTGAACGTTGGGGTGGGGAGCAGGGGATCCCTACGCGACCTTTGAGGGCGGTGTTGGCGGCGGGGCCTGGACACCTCCAGGTCCAAGCGGGCCATATCCCGAGTTGGGATGACCCCTTCCTCCTCGTACCTATGTATAAGGTTGTTGATCACCCTTTATTGGATGCTCTCTGACGGGGAGTGGGGACGTGGGCATGCCGTATTCACAGATGTAGAGGCCGTCATGATGATAGTGGAGCCACACAGAGCGGCTGTGATGTGGTTTCCCCCACCCCTACGTAGGTGAGTGGGCGGTGTTCGCGTCTCCATAGCAGCAACCTGGTTCCTGGGAAGCAGGGAGATCAACTCATCAGTACTGTGAGGAAAAGAATTTACAACCACTGACCGAGCGTCATTCCATCCTCTGTGGTCGGTAAGAGGGATCCAAGCAGACAAAGTTGCAGAATGGAATGCCCCACATTCTACTGCCCCAACTTTTGGTGAGTTTCACGCCAGGCCCTCTAATTTCGTGGCGGGACCTGACGCTGGATATCTGGATCCGATGACACATCAATCTACAGATGTCTCAAACGCTACTAATCTCCATATTAAGGAGAAGAACTTCACGTCGGGTTCACCATTTCTATTTCTGACGCTTTCACCGGGGTGCGCGTGTCTGTCCGCTTGGGCGCGACATGCGCGACTTTCTTGTGTGGCCCCACATTCCCACTTTCTAAAGGTGGGCGACATCCGCTCCTTATTCAGGGACGTCTACTCCTTGATCGAAATCGAGATGATGGGTTATCAGTTCTTCCTTTCGTGGACTCCTCCTCGGAACTCGTCACCTAGTCCGGGTCTCCCTCATAGATTTAATACTTTGTTCGTGAAACTCTTCCCAGTGCCATGTTTTCATGGATTCCAGTTAATTACACTACTTCTTTCAGTACATTCCAAAGGGTTCGGTCAGGGAAGCAACCTTCAGTCGAGGGAGTAGTCACGTCAAGGCATCAGTAACGTGTCTGAACGCTGGGGAATTGGTATGTCTGTCTTTTGTCCCTTATTATAGGGCTTCTTGAGGGCGTGGAAGCCCGAGGTATCCCACATCAAGCGTGGGGAATCATATGCGATACACATGTATTTGAGGTTTTATTTCAGCTTCCTATGTTTAACATAGGGTATGCCGTAGGTTTAACGCCCAAAGGAGATGGATCGGCCTGATCAGAACACTAGCTGGAGTGGATCAGATTGAGGAATTTCCCCTTGAGGGGGGACGCCGATATCGGGGCTGGCCCATGGGTGGCTTCCCGGAAGCTGTGGAGGGGAGTGGAGGGGCATGATCTCACCAGGATGTGGTGGCCTGGGTGAGAATCAGGATGTATGATAGATGGATTGGCTTGAACCTCATGAGGGTTCCTACGTACCATTCCTTGGCACAAATCAAAGACCACATAGTTCAGGTTAGATGCCGGAAGGCCGACATGAAGGAGGACCAGGGGTCCAGGTGGTGGTAGTGTCGGTGAACCGACATGAAGGTGGATTGGGGGCCTGATGGGGGTTGGGATTGAACCTCGTGAGGTTTCCTACTTACCATGCCTTGGCATGGATCAAAGTCTTCGTAGTTCAAAGGGCTTCGTCAGTAAACCGACGTGAAAGGGGGTCAGAGTGACCAACTGGCGGTGGTCTTGAACCTCGTGAGGTTTCCTACGTACCATGCCTTGACATGGATCAAAGACCTCGTAGTTCACAATGGTGTGTCGGCGAACCGACGCGAAGAAAGGACCTTGGTCCAGATGGTGTGGGGCTTACACACTAGGCTGCCTAGGTGTTGGCGAAACGAAGTGAAAGGGAGTCGGAGTGACCAAATGGTGGTGGGATTGATCCTCAGGAGGTTTCCTACGTACCATTCCTTGACATGGATCAAATACCTCGTAGTTCACCATGGTGTGTCGGCGAACCGACGCGAAGAAACGACCTTGGTCCAGATAGTGTGTGGCTTACACACTAGGCTGCCTAGGTGTTGGCGAACTGACGTGAAAGGGGGTCGGAGTGACCAACTGGTGGTGGGCTTGAACCTCATGAGGTTTCTTACATACCATGCCTTGACATGGATCAAAGACCACATAGTTCAAGATAGTCACAACGGCTTACCACTGGACTGGAATGCATTTTAACATCGTGCGGGACGAGGGTGAACCCTTACGTGAATAAATGACGAGCGGTGGACTTGAACCTCATGGAGTATTCCTACGTACCATGACTTGAAATGGATCAAAGAACTCTTAGTTCAAATGTTGTACAATTTAATGTCGTGAGGGACAACATATAGTTTAACGTCATGCTGGATGAGGGAATACAGTTTAATGTCATGCTGGTCGGGGCATTGTCATGGCCAATGCCTAATCTAAGCCCACGTGATTCGTGCTTGGTGTGAGAAACAAGAGGCATCAAAGACCTGATGGTCACTTCGTGAAGGGTGCGTCTGTGAGAAGCGAAGAGGGGTTTATGCGTTAGGAGGCCCATGGTGCTGGGACTTACTCCGGGATGGAGGCCCAAAGTGCGGAAAAGCACAGCGGGAGAGGGATTTGGGACCAAAGATGGAAGGTGCCTCGTTCCCTATCACGCCTTCCATTGTCTTTGGCAGTGGGGAAGTACAGAGGTGCATGGGTTCTACCTTCCTCAATAGAGGCTTGGGGGTTTACACCAAGGTGGTTGTCGTTCTCCCATGGACATACACTACTCCGAGAAGGAGGATATCATCCCCTGTGGAGGGGTGATCCCATTCCCGTGGAGACGAGTGGCGTAAAGAATGTCCAAGATAGGGGGGACCCTGCATGCGAGGCACAGGGTCGGGTCATAATTTAACTTCATGTGTTGAGGATGAGGTGCTTGGTAGTCTAACATACTGTAGCTCGGATGAAGTGGATTTACTCCGCACCCCTAGGACTTACATAACCGCTACCCTCTGCTCCTTGGAGGTGGGAAGGTACCAGCAATACCGTGGTGAAGGGGGGCTGCAGGACAAACAATCTAGGGGTCCATGTTAGTGTGGCTATGCAAAGAAGCAATAGTCATTAGCATTCCTATGCGAAGAAGCATTAGGTGAAGCAACACTACAAGTGGGTTTCTCCATGGGACTTTGAAATCACATCGTGCAAACCTGGAGGGTCGTACGGGAAGAGGAATTGCCAAGAAAAGGGGTATGCTTCGCGAAGTGGAGTGCCTTGGCCTTATCATGGGGCTGGGGTACGAATGGGTGGTGCTTCATGAAGTGGAATAGTGTTCGTAGAGAACTGACTCGCAAAGCAGAGGTGCCTCACAAATCAAGGTGTTGTGAAGCATTGTGCTTCGCGAAGCACAACGACCCTGCCTTGGCATGTGGATCACTTGTGCAGGATGGGTGTTTTGCAAAGCATAAACGCTCCGCGGCTGCCCAGGTTCCCTTGGGAATCCCCTTCCTTCACTAATTACCTTAGGCTTCCGAAGGGCATCCCTATCAGAAGAGGGGCTCAAAACGAGGCAAGGCAGAGGCATCTCGCGAAGCAGAAATACCTCGCGGAGCTCATGATTCCCAGAGCGAAGGGTGCTTCATGATTTGGGAGCTGAGAAGTCGAAAGGTCGGATTGTCCATCCTATGGACTCAGGGGGAGCCGAGTATTTATATGCAAAGGGTGCCACGAAGTAGAGCTCACGCAGCACGAAGGGGCGGCGGTTGCTTCACGGCGGGTCGCGAACGTCAACCGGGATCACGGAGCGTTACCGCCTCAGGGGCTTCGCGGCGGGCTCACAAATGTTAGGGAGTTTGCGAAGAAGTAACACCTCCTTCACTTCGTGGCGAGCTCATGAATGTCAGGGCGTTCGCGGAGCGGTATCGCCTCCTTCGCTTCGCGGCGGCCGCGTTGCTCGTGGGAGCTCCGCGTCGGGGCTTCACGAGGCAGTGCACAAGCTTCTTTTCCTTCTTCCCTTTGAGTCCAATATTTTGGCGCCAACAGATACCACTGAATTTAAAGTCTATATATTTCTAAATTCTCAGTACATTGGGGTGGGAGACATAGTGTCTCATAATTGAGGTATTTCTGAAATTTCTTAATAACCTGGGTACATTTTATTATTTACTTTCTAAATATTTTATTTAATAATTTATTTAATTAAATAGACTAATTAATATCTAATGAAGACAAACCATTAATATATTAATTTATCTAAATCACTCTCTCCCTTAATTAATTTATTGTTCCCACTACCCCCATTCTTTTGAATTTCAAAACGCTTATTAATTACTTTTTCTTACTTTGATTATTTCAATTTTTTAGTCAACTTCATATTTTTATCACACATACTATTTTAATTTTTTAACTTGAAATTCCATCCCTACTTTACACTTTAATCTATCCAATAATTGATATCAAATGATAAATTGATTTCAATTTTTTAGATATTGTTTTCAATAT
This sequence comes from Viscum album, assembly GCA_963277665.1. Lineage (NCBI taxonomy): Eukaryota > Viridiplantae > Streptophyta > Magnoliopsida > Santalales > Viscaceae > Viscum > Viscum album. Next base: position 59,271,765 of record OY728125.1, read on the forward strand.
TTTATTTTTTAAAATATTAATCAATTTCAAGAAATGATCTTTTAATTATGGATTCAACCTCTCAGACCCAAGGTGCTCTCTACGGACTCTCAAGGAGTTCTTTAATGTAACTGAATATAGTTATTATAAAATATGAATGCCTAATTTTTTATAAATAATAAGTTATTCTATTTGGAAAATTTTATGTATGGCTACACACCCACTAAATAATTGGAAGAAAAATGGACTCTCGATGAAAGTTTCACTCTTAAACTCTATAAAAATAGCCAATTTTTTCTTTATTTTTGTTTATATTGAAATTAATTTATCATTTATCCACTTTTAAAACTAAACATACAATTTTGAAATTACTTGAAGTTACTCGTGAAGGCACTAATAATGTTAAAAATACCATACTTGACAGGTATAAAAAATAATTTGAAAGTTTTAACATTCCTTCTAATGAATCAATTTATGATATTTTTACTTATTTACTAACATATGAAATTTAATAAAGTATATTGATGATGATATTTCTAGAGAAACTATAGTGAATATGATACTTGGGTATTTTTATGTACTTGGAGACCCAAGGTAATAATGAATCAAGAAGCAAAAGACATTAAGAAAATGTCAGTTGGAGAAATCATTGGTTATCTCATGAACTATGTGATCACCATGAATTGATAAGAGAAAAAAAGAAAATAAAATGAAGTAAAAGAAGGTAATTTATTTTAAAAAAGTCAATGATGATTATTTTGGAAATGATGTTGATGTATCATATCATGCCAAGAAAGTAAACAAATTCATGTTGAAGAAGAAATCCTTTCACCATGATAAAAAGGGAATAAATGGAAACATTTGAGGTAACATGCTACCATTACATGTGATAGATCAATCTGTATTTCCCAAAAACAACAAGGGTAAAAGTGTGAAATCATTCAATGTTTTTACTTAGAGTGTAAGTGATGATTATATCTCTTCTTCTGACTCAACTGATTAAATCACTGAAGGTCTCATGACTGAAATTGATGTATGTGATGAATTTAATTCCCCTAATTATTCCACATATAATTATTCTTTAAATTTTTGTTCATCCAGAAAATTATATTATGAAGAATTAACAAATGGATTTGGTGAACTTACTAAAAAATTTAAGAACTAGAAAAGTACTATAATCATGTAATTTCTAAAAATAATCAAATCTACAAAGAAAATGATTTTTATATTGTAAAATAAAAGTGCAACCAAGTGTTTAATAATTGGAATTAAAAATTAAAGCTCACAAGAATTCTATTTAAAAGTTAACCCATGGTGAGAAAAATATAAATAAAATTCATAGTTCTCAATAACATGTAAAAAATCAAAGTTAGGTTTTCAAATCAACCTTGAACCTCAAAAAATAACACCTTTTTAAAAGTATGTTCATAAGATAAAATTTTCAATTATTATATAAAATAGGGAATCTTATTTTTAATTTGATTGTAAAAATGATCATTATGGTTGGACCTAAATAGTTAATATGTCTTCTAATACGTTGTTTAAGAATTATTATGTAATATAAAATTATAAATGACAATGGATTCTCAAATTTATTTTTCATAACATCAATGGAATCTATTTTTTGGCTTGGAAAACATTTGTTTATTTATATTTTTATAGGAAAAGTGTCTCAAGATAATAAAACCAAGGAGAGTCATGGTTTATGTAAAATGGGTTCTAAACACACATATGCAGTGATTAGTCCAAGTTCAATCATCTTGGATAGATTAATGGTTGCCAGATCAGTTTTGGTGATAAATAAATTTGTATGATCATTGGTGTATTTTATTTTATTTTTTTCAAAATTCTCTACTATTAAATATGTTTTATATTTCAAATGTTTAAAACACAATTTTTGAAGTATTAGTCAATTAGGTGATTAATAATTTATATTCTATTTTTAAAATTATTTTCATAAAGTATTTGATTCCATTGGATAACTTTTATTTCCATCTTCACATTTAGAAAATTATTATGTTATAGATTTAAAATCTCTTTTAAGTTAAAATGTTAAATGTTTAAATATAGAAGATAGTGAGTCATGGATTTGGCATATGCACCTTGGTCATTGTATAACACACACAATTGTAAAACTAAAACGAAACTATATATTTTAATATTTAATAAAATTAAATTTAAAAAATAAGATAGTTTTTTAATGGTTATATATTGATAATAACCACAAAACATAATTTAAATATAGAATGGAAGCATCCACTTCTCAGGTTCTTATCCTTATTCTTCTTGATCTTTTCAGATCGACCTAATATAATGAATCAACCAATTGGGCCCTGCATGGTTGGTGGAAGGTTGGGCTGCCATGCCGCAAGCCGGCCTCTAATAGGCTATAGGACAACATCAAGCATAAATAAGGCATAATATAAATAGGAGGCCTTTGCCTAGTGTACCTGTACACACTCACCCAACCATCTGTATGTAATAGAAAAATGGAATAAAAAAAGGATATAAAATCTAGAGTAAAACCATGCATTCAATAACCTATGTGGAAAAGATTAGAGTATTATGGAATAAAACCAAAGTGTAAAGTTAAAAAATACACACTCAACTAGATATCAAGTCCCTACCTGACAATAAGTGGATTAATGGAAATTTGAGTGTTCTCGACTCATGATCACTAAACCTAATCACCGTATGAGGTCTATTCAGCCCAATCACTATATGATCCACTGAAATCCCTAATAATCTATCCATTATATGCATAAGGGACAACACGTGCGAGAAAATCCAATGTAGGGTTGAGTATATGCATACCCATTATGATTCCCTAAAAACTGAAGGGTGACCTATAGAAGGTACAATAGAAGTAGTGTTCTCAACCCAAATCAAGAGGAAAAACACAAAAATATATATCTATATACTCACAAAGAAAACTAAATTATAGGGAAATGGAATTTCTATCTCCCAGACCAACCCAGGATAGTGAGTCTTCCTACATCTCCAAAGGTCCATCATCAATTCCCAACATCTCACTTGTCTTTCCAAAAAAGCCACAAGGAGGACCCACACCTCACCCGTACTCCATAGTGTGAGAGGGAAACATTTACAATAGAGGAACCATTCCCTAGTATGATAGGAGTATTCTACTAAATAGATATGTAGATGAAAATTTCCATGATGTAATAGGGGGATGCCACTCAGTAGATGGATTGAGGACCCTTTCCCTAGTGCATTAAAGAGATTCCACTCAGTAGATGGATAGATGATTGATGACCTAGTGTATCAGGGGGATATAAATTAGTAGATGGATAGAGGACCCACATCCTAGTGTGTCTAGGCATTCCACTTAGTAGAATGATATAGGATCCAAAACCTAGTGCGCCTGGGGGATGATACTTAGTAGACAGATAAAGGACCCAAATACTAGAACATTAGGGTGGTTCCACTTGAGAGATATTGATAGACGACTTGTGCCTTAGTACCATAGGGGGTAAAAGTCAACCAGTGTAAGGGGTATGGGGGAACTATACCCTGGTACGACTGGGGTGTTTCCATTCTCAACCTCTCTTAATGATGTTCCTACTTGATCACTTCCATCATCAAGTATCTCCAAAAGAATAATCCTGATTGGAACATTCCACATCATATATCTAAATCCACTATGAAAGATACAGTTATGGTCTATATGGAAAACTACTCTGGATAGCCATCTCACGAGCCAAAATCCGAGTATAAACAAAGAAGACAAGAGGGAAATAATTTCTAGAGGGAACTACACAACATGTATGGGTCCTACACAATATATTGTTCTATATTGTTGTGTGACCATCTTCTCTTATGAACATGGATTTGAGGTCGTGCCACATTAAGTGATTTTAAAGGGGTCCCACATGGTGTGTCTCAGACACCTGGGGCCTTTCCTTATGCTCCAAGCAATGACCGTGTTTATCGTGTTATGCCAGTGTACTTGGATATTCTTATATACTCCTAAAGTACATAATGTGTCCTCTCATATGGGGTCCTGGCTATTTGCAGCTACCACACACCTTTGCCACCTAGGGAGGGTTAGAAATAATTTGGGCCAAGACACATGGTGAGTGGTCATTATCTTGCCCGACATCCAAGTCACTATATCTTGGTGGGGCTATATGAAATGTGTTAATAGAATACATGCCTTATAGTATAGTTTTATATAGAAACTCATGTTCTCGACATGGTTCACCATATCCTCCTTTTATTCCACTTTCTTCACCAATCCACCACCCAAAACTGGTGATAATCACCTTCAGCCATCGATTTTGTCCCTTTAGTGGCATGAAATCAAAAACCCACTAACCACATAATGATCCACCATACGTTTCACATGCCTCCCATCACCCATCACTGATTCAGATCCCAGATCCCTCGAGTACTACCCATGATCCATCCGAATCCGTCCACAAAACAAGGATCCATTCATAATTTATTAAACTACCATGAATCTATAGGTTTAATCATGCTTGAACCCACCCAATAAATGTCAAACTATTACTTTGTGGGCCAATGATGAATAACATAAAGAAAAGGTGGGTGAAAGGCATAAAAATAAAGGGGAAACCATTACTAGATGAAAATTCTGGGATAATGATAATAAATCGCAGATATCTAGGGTGAATAACTTGGAATATCAAGAGTAAATAATATGAATAAATTAAATGGTACCATTTTAAGGTAGGATAAATGTAGTTCAAAAGCATATAAGAAATATCCATGATCAATATTTTAATCAAGGGTGGAAGCCACAATTGAAAAGACCTACCTTGATTATGGACTGATCATTGGTGAAAATGGAATTTAATTGTGTTGGATAAGACTTTCTAATTCCACTGCCACTTGATCCACCTCAATACTATCATCCTTCATCATTTGATGTTGATCTTTCAACAAAGAATGCAATTATCCTCTCATATCTAGAAAGTCCTATATAGCTAACCCTTATAAAATTTTCATCACAACTTATTTTTTAAGGTTGGATTATGATATTTTTATTAAATAAATAAATTAATTAAATTAATTAATTCACTTAATACAACTGTGAATGGCTTCCTCAATAGATAATCTTTTGTCAACCAACCTTACGTCACCCATAGGGTGAACCCCATGTCCTTGAATAAACCAAGGTCTCAAATTTCCAATCCGAGTCTTCGTTATAGAGATATTCCATTTTTATGAAAAAATAAGTGTACATCATATTAATATATTTAATACTTTTTATATCCAATCTGGATGACTGGGCCACTGAATCTCACATTATCTTAGCATTTAGATTTGAAAATATTCTTTAAAATATTTCAAAGTCTTAAAATGAGAAAATAGGGTCACTACATTATTTTCCTTTAAAGGATTTTCCACCAAAAAGATAAATCTAAACAAAAAGGAGAGAATACTATGCCCACATCTACCTCTCTCACTCACAGGAGCTATCTTTCTTGCTTCCATGCTTCCACAAAACATGAATTAAGGGATTGGTCTATCCTCACATGATTCTATCCTATATATCCTCATCGACATGGGGTATTCCCTGAAGGTGGATCCATTATCGATGTCAAAATCACCCCAGTCATTGATGTGCATATGATCATACACATATCTCCTCATCTATGACACAAGGAATACTTCACACACCCACTCCAACTATGAAGGTTAAGCAGGAAAGTAAAATTCCTAGACACCCTCCATATGATCCTGAAGGGCCCGATAAACCCCAAGGATTACATTCCACTCTAGCCATACCTCCACAATCCTCATCATGGGGAGAATCATATAAAAACATGGTCTCCTTGATTGAACTCTAAGGGCCGATGATGTCACCCTAAATAAGATTTATAATATCTATGGGTTTTACACATCTAATTGTTAATCAATTAGACCTTATCTATCATTTCCCGAACCATCTCTAGACCAACAAGATATGTCTGGAAAATCTCGATACAATATAAGGGGAGCCTGTAAGGTATTATATATAGGGACATAAAAGGTGTCATTATGATCATAGAGTTATAGATATTATTATAAGAAATCTCTACTGATAGAAAGTGATCATACCAACTCAAGATGAAGTCAAAAATAGAAGCTATACACATATCCTCTAACGCCTGGATGTTTCACTAATTCTACCCATATATCTATAGATGGAATGTAGTACTCATCCTTAATCAGGTCCCTAATGCCTTTTTCAATCCTCTACACAATTTTTTTGTGAACCACACATCATCTTAAAAGAATATCATTGAAGGTATTCCATGGATTCAGATGATATCTTTCATGTAAAAATGTCCTAGTCCCTCCACCAAACTCTGCTCCCTAATGGTAAAAAAGTGCACCGACATTGTGAGTTGGTCAAAAATAACCCAGATAGAATCGTGGCCTCTCACAATCCATGGAACACCTATTATAAATGTCTATGTGCATTCCATACCATTTACACTACAACATATCAAGTGGATGTATCAAACCAACTTGAAATAGTTGATTATCCTTCACCTGCTGACATGTGAGACACTGAGAGATGAACTCAGTCAAGATCCACCTCATGATGAACCTAAAAACCACTACTGAAGGTCCTTGCACATACTTTCCACTCCAATATGTACAAACAAAGGATATGTGCGAAACTACCACATCCCCTCATCTCACATCATTTCTAGAACCACCACCCATCGATGAAAAAAGAGGATGTTCTCCCCTTATTGAAAAAATCCATTTGGTGAATTTCCTAAGGATATATGGTTATAAATAACCTTCAAGTTGATTTCTCCTAAATGGGCCTCCCTTACAGGATGAATAAGCATACGAGTCACCACCATTGAATGAATAAAATCTAAAACCTTCTCATCAGTAGGGTTAGCTTTAAAGAAGCTAGCCGCTCAGACATCTCCACCACCAAGCGAGAACAGAACATCCCACTATGGTTATCTGTCACTAAATTTCCCTTATAAAGAGTATAGAGTATCTCAAAGTAATAGTATTTTAGAAAAAACAACCATTATCAGTTTAACATGTTCAGATAACTCTACATGAATACATACTTGAGACTCTAATGGTTTGAGTAGACGAATAAATGTGCCCCTAGAAGATAGTACCTCCACAAACTTTGAGAAAATACTACCATAACCAACTTTATGTCAAGAGTCACATAGTTATTCTCATGTGGTATCAACTACAACGAGCTATATACAGTCACAATATTACTCTACATTAACATGTTGGGCATGTAGTGTCCCAAATATACTCTATGAATCCTTTTGATTTTGACGCTTACAAATACCCTTGTTTTTTTATTAATAAAATTACATCAAGTATTTTTTAAGAATATATTTATTGAGACTTATTTATTATTTATAGTTTAAAGTTTTTGCAAAGTGTTTTGGGTATGTTTTAATTAATATGTAACCACATTTCTTACCCTACATTTGTAAGATGAACTTATGGTTTTCAAACCATATGTTTGGAGTTAATGTTTTGATCAGATACCATATGTTGTTGTAAAAGTATGGATCAAGAAACAAACTTTTGATAAGTAACCCTATGTTTCTTAAACTAACATATAGTTCGATAACCAATTCTTTTGAAGTTAATCTTATTTCATCAACCGTACATTTACAGTTAATCCTATGTTTGACTTAATAAACTAAAAAAAATTAAAGATATTATCTGAGATTTATGTGATAGTCTTGAAGGGATTATTTAATATCTTTTAAAGATACTTAAAGACTTATTCAAATTCTCATGCTCAATATATTAAACCATTCCAATTTCTGTTGGTTTTATGACTTTATTTGAACGTTTTAAATTCAAATACTCACAAGTTTGCTGAGAATATTTTTTGGATATGGTTAACTGAAACAAAATTAGGTTTATTTTGTTAAATAACATGAATTATATCATTAAAAAAAGAGTACCTTTGTATAAGAATTAATGTATCTTCTATTCTAAATAGAAACACTTTGGATTCATACATGTTTCGATCTTATCTTCTATAATTTTTGTTCTATTATTGCTGTTACTATTGTTCTTTTACTATATTTATTGAAAATCATTTGTAAGAAGAATCTCTATGAAGCTGATATTTCATGAGGACTATTATCTAAAAATAAGAAGGTCCATTTTATGACAGTTTCATTCAAAACTATATGCTAAATCTGTTTCTCAATCAAAGTAAATAAATTTAATTTTTTAGAGTATCAGATGACCATAATCAATTATTGGTGGAGTGTCAGCTTCTCGTTCTAAGCTGGGGATTTTTTGGTTCCTAGTGAAGGACATAGGTGGTCATGTAAAACTCTTGGTATAATGGTGTCAACTTCCTATGATCAATTGTGGAGGTCATATGATAAGAGGACCTATTTTGAGAAAATTACTAAGCTTGCTAAGAGGGAGTTAGTGGAGTGGACTAGGGGATATTTTTACCCTTATACAAAACTAAAATTGTTGTGTTCTTCTTCTATATTTTTTCACTACATAAATTTATTAAAGAAGATAATGATTAATATCATCATGAAATACAAAGAGGGATAATATATGAATCATTAATGTTTTTAAAAAATACACAATTCACCCTCCTATTGTGTATATTCATATTATTCTTACATAATAATCAGAATTCAATGAGTTCTTTTTTTGAAGAAATATGATAATTTATAACAAGATCAAGTAAAATTTCTACAAAAATATAGATATTGATGACATATTATAAATAAGGAATTTCCTTGATCTGTGCTCCATATTTTAATGGTTATAATTTTTGATGATAGAAATCATACATGATTATTTATTTTAATAATCTTGGATTCAAATTTAAAATGAATATTTTGAAATCTTATGAAATCCTTGAAGAACTAGAAAAGTGGAATACTACTAAGGAAGCCGAATATGATGTCAATTCAGGATCCATGAATGATAATATAGGTGGTCCTAGTCTAGATTAATGTAATCATGTATCACATTATACTACTAATTATAAGATATTAAGAACTGTCAATTTTTCTTATGAAGGGACTAAAAATGTTATAAAATTAGGATATAAGACTACAAAGTTGAAATTAGACATTTTAAAAATGCATGATACTGAAAACATCACTCAGATGAATGGAATATTAAATGAAATCATCAATGGAGTTTCTACCTTGGGAGATCCAATTAAATAAGAAGGTAAATCATTAAAATCCCTAAGTGTGTTACCCTCTATATAGACTGGGATATATACTAAAATCAAAAAAACCCCTCCAATATTAGAACTAACAATGAAGGAATTTATCAGCCCACAAATTATTTTAGAAGAATAAATAAATGTTGAAGATAAAGATTATAATATGATAAAAAGTGAGAATATAGATTATAAATATATTGTAAAAAATTTTTAAATTATATCAAAAGAGGATGATGTATTCTCAAATGATTCAGGATGTCTAGACTCTAGAATGGAACTAGATCATCTATTTATAAGATTTGTTATTTTTTATAAGAAGAAGTAACACATTAGAGATTCCTTCAATAGTAACAATAATTATGGTTAATAAATTAAATAAGTAAGATGATATGAATGAATGAAAATGGGATATATCAGACCAGATTGCCCATAAATGAAATAACATAAATGGAAAATGGAAAATAAAGAAAGAAAATATCATATGAGAATTGATTATCAAACCAATGTTATAAAAGTGATAAAGGATACTTGGAGTTTCTATGTGGATTCCAGCAGTACTAAATAAATTTATAAAAATATCGAACAAATATGAAATAAAATATGTTCTTTATTTATAAAGAAAAATAAGAAGAGGTGAAATCTTAATATTTTTCTTCTTCTGATTCTGAATGTTTTTCTAAACTATTTACTATTCAATTATTAAGGAAAAGTATGAGTTTTTTGTAAGAAATTTTAAATCATTAAAAAACATTCATATTTTTTTAAATGAAAAATATTCTTTACTAAAACAATACTTTGACTGGAAAGAAAAATTTAACAAATCAAACTCAAACTGCATTGTTCAGGAAAATAGAATTAATGAGATGTAGGTTGAAGTTGAGTCACCCAGAAGTGATTTTATTATATTAACAAAGGGAGAATAACATCTAAATCAGATTCTTGGTAAAAATGTTCATATAAAGGAGAAATATTGAATAATACGCAATGTATAAAAATAAAATTTATATCAAAATTCTTTTTCACCTAGTTATAAGAATAAAAAAATAGAAAAAGTCACTTATTTTTATTGTGGAATTAAAGGGCACTATCATAATAAATATTATTTAAAAAATTCACAATTAAGTGGAATACAAAACTCTTTTATTTCTATAAATATATTTTATGATAATTCAATAATTTTTGGTAAAATTAGGGATATATGGTTATCCAGATATTTTCTTGCTGACACAGATGAAGGTAAGAAAATTATTGTACAAAACAAGATTTTGTTTAATTTTTTGGTCAAAAATAAATCACAGGAATAAAAATGCAGTATGGTATATAGATAGTGGTTGTTTCAGACACATGAGTAGAGAATCTTCCAATTTTCTTGAATTAGAAAAATGATATGGAGTTATGGTTACCATTAGTGATAATTCCAAAGGATAAATAGTTGGAATTGGATTAGTTAGATATCCAAAATCAAGTTTTACCAACAAATTAATATATGTTCAAGCGATAAATCAAAATACGATAAGTATATCTCAACAATTTTATTATGGTTTTTATATTTATTTCTCTAATAATGCTTGCACTATTTTTAATGATAAAATGGTTAGGTTTAGAGAACACATAACTAAAAATTTTTATACATTGGATCTTAATTCCTTGTGTGAAAAATTGTGAATTATTTAACTATTTCGACAAATTAATCCTATATTTGGTATAGGATAACTAGACACTTTAATTTATTTAATTTGTTTAAAGTTTCTTAGAAACACATAATTTATGATTTTGTTTGTCTTAAACTTGATAAAGATAGATTTGGGTGCATTATAAATAGGAACACAACACAAGGAATCCTTTTAATATATTAACAAGGTTTCAACATTCAAACCCTGAAATTTATCCTCAAGGATCTATTTAGACAATTATTAGTAGCAACCTTGGCAGATAGTTCTTATGTTTTTGTTTAATTTGATGATTTTTCCATTTTTACTTGTGTTGATCTCCAAAAACATTAATGTGAGGTCCTTTTGGTTTCTATAATATTTTATAAAATTTTTCAAAATGAAAAAGATTTTTAATTAATTTTATTGAGAAGTGATCATGGTGGAGAATTTTACAATCAATAATTTAATTATTTTTTCTTATAACTGGGTATTAAAAAAAACTTTTATTATCTAAGAGCACCTAAAAAATGGAATTATAGGAAGAATAAATATGACTATTCAAGAAATGGAAAGAACTATTTTGAATGAATATAGTCTTCCTAACTATTTTTGGGAAGAATATATTAACACATCTATTCAATATCATTAATATATTTTTAATAATATTTTTAAAAAAGACCGTATGAATAATGGAATAAAAGAAAACCAAAGTGTAGATACTTTAAGGTGTTTGTATGAAAGGTGTATATCTTGAATACTAAAAAAACACATGGAAAATTTGATCCAAAATCCGAAGAAGGAGTATTTCTTAGATATTTTATACTTGTAAATATTATAGAGTGTATAATTAAAAGTCAAAAATAGTGGAAGAAGTTTTTCATATGAAGTTTGACGAAAGTGACCCTTTTGATCATAATAAAAATCAAACAAATAAAGTTACTAATTTAGTAGAAAATGAAACTCTTGAGTCCCCTAAATTTTATTTTTAAAATAAACCAGAATCTGATGAAATTTATTCTAGTGCATAAGAATAGGAAATTGGTGAACCCAAAATTTTCTTACCTAGACAACCTAGAAACTTAAAGGACCATCCTTTGCAAACTATAATAGGAAATATAGATACATGAGTTATGAATTGGAAGAGTGTAACTGAATTCTATTCCTTTATATCTCAATTAGAACCTAAAATTGTAGTGGAAAAATTATAAGATGAAATTTCAATAATATCTATGTAAAAAGACCTTAACCTGTTTTGAAGAAAACATGATTGGGAACTTGTTGGGAAAAAATGCCTCAAGGTAATTGTGAAACATTTTTGGGTTGATTATATTTGTTGACAAAGAGGACTTCTATGAAAATTTATGGAGTTCCAGATATATTGTTGACAATATATGTTGAAAAACATCCAAGACAAAGTAATTGACACTCTGGAGGTTGTGCAAAAGAGGCTCACGTGCCCAATGCGACATCAAATGTGGTTTTCTGTGCCCTGATTAAATCTTACATGCGAAGAAGAAGATATTTTGAATATTGAACATAAGGTGGGATGAGCCTATAAATAGATAGATACCCCCTAATTTCTTCATCTCAACACTTATTAAGAATCTAATCCATGAATCTCATAGGGAGTTATGTGAAATAAGGAAGTAGTGTGTAAGAAAAGAGTTGCACGTAAGAGTTTTTTTGTGTGAAAAACATATATATTTCCTACAAGGAATTAATGTTGTATGCAAGGAATCCAAAATTTTGAGAAAACGATTGATGTTTCCCTGTATTAAAATGGTAAAGTGGAATTCATCAATGGATTAAATAGGGACTTTAATAAAGAATCTACATTTAGTGGAGGATGCATTCATTAGAGATAAGGAAGTGACCTACATGTCTCTAACCTCTGAGTGCATACCTTCCAAGATAAGTGAGAAAAGGAATAAGAGGATAGTCATCCTTTCCATCTACAGTTCTCCTGAGAAAGAGACATAGGGAGTGAACATTAGGAATGCAGTGAAAAAACACTAAATCTTATAAAGGAAGTGAGCTTGGGTATAGATGAGAACTAGCCCAAGTCACCATTCTTGGCCATAAGACTTATTGGATTTGGTATAATCAGCACATTACCATTGTATTCTCCTTGGATGTATCCTAGTGAGGGTGAACCAAGTAAAAATATCCATTTCCTTGTGCAATATTTATTGATTTACATTCAGTACATAATCATAAAATAAAATAGAAAAGGGCATGATCAAAATTAACATTAAAGAGCATAATAAGTTACCCTTTTAATAAGAGGTCAAGATCCAGTGGGGGTAGGAAGATGTTTTAAAAGAATATTCATACCCTGATTCACCCCCCTCTTAGGGTATCTATCCCTCTTTGGACCCAACAGAACTGGTAGATAGACCATAAAATAATCTCGTAGTAGGAACCAAATGTTTTTTTATAAATAAAAAATATGTCCAAGGGATTATTACTACAAATAAAGGTATATTATTAACTAATTGATATAATTAGGAAGAAGGAATTGATTATGATGCAACCTTTTCACATGTATCCATATTAGAAGCTACTATAATCCTTTTATCTTATTAACCGTATATGAAATTTAAATTAAATAAAATGGATGCTATTTTTTAAGTGGATATTTTATGGAGGAAGTTTATATTGAATAGTATCTAGTTTTTAAAAATCCCCATATACTAAATTTAGGTTTCAAACTTACTAAATATATTTATGGATTCAAGCAAGAACCAAGAGTTTGGTATGAAATATTAGGTTCTTTTCTACTAGAAAATGTATTTTCTATAGGATGCGAACATCCTGCTCTCTTTAAAGAAATGTTTTTGTTACAATAATTTATTAGTACTAATTTATGTAGATGATATTATTTTTGGTTCAACTAATAAAACAAATTGTAATGATTTCTCAAAACTTATGCAAAAGAAATTTGAAATGAGTATAATGCGAGAATTAAATTTCTTTCTTGGATTTGAAATATATCGAAAAATATTATGGGAATTAATTAAATCAATTTAAATATATTTTCTATTTATTTAAATAGATTTGGACTAGAAAAAAGTAAAAATTATACAAATCTTACATTCAAAAATATAAAACATGATTTGGATGAAGATGGAAAAACATTTTACAGCAATTTATAAAGAGGTATGATTAAAAGCTTGTTATAGCTTACTGCTAGTAGAAAAAAAAATTATTTTTTCTATCTATCTTGGTGTTATATTTCCATAAAACAAAAAATAATTTTATCTTACTACTATTAAAATTATTTTTAGATATTTTAAAGGAATTATATTTCAATATTTATTTTTTTTTAAAAAAATTTATTTTTATTTTATATCCTATTCAAATTCTGATTTTTGAGGATGTTTGTTTGATAAAAATAAAACTTCAAGAACCTATCACTTTTTAGGGAAGATCTTAGTTTCATGATCAAGTAATAAACCACATTTAGTTTCTTTATTAAAAATTGAGGTAGATTATATCTCTACTAGATGTTTTTGTGCACACATGTAATGTATGAAACACACAATACTAGTCTTTGGACTTAATTTACATAATATTAATATTTTATGCGTTAATACAATTGAAATTAATATTTAAAAAATCATTTAAGTCACTCAATAACTAATAATATTGATATAAGGAAAAATTTTCTAAAATATCATGTTCTAAAAAAGGATATATATTTTTAATTTTCTAATACTGAACATCAACTTTCTGTTATTTTCACTAAACCACTTCCCACTACTAGTTTTGAACTTATTAAGGGGGAGTTGGGTATATTTAATTTTAAATTAAATTTTGATATCTTTTTAAATTTAATTTAGTTGTATTTAATTATTATACTTTATGTTCAGCTATTCTTTATTTACTTGTAATTTAGTACATTATGGATTTATTATGCTTTTTGTAAACATGTTTTAAAAAAATAAAATCTATAATGATAACTCTAAATATTTTGGATTGAGAAACTGAGTCGACATCAACAAAAACCATTAGAAACACTCTCTCTATCAATCTTTCCCTCAATCTGGAACCCTTTCAACTTTTAGAGATATTGATTTCTCTTCCAAAATCTAAAATAAAAACATCAAACCTTCACATTTTCTATAATTATAAAGGCAAAGAGTATAAAATAAGGCAGACTGAGTAGATCTAAAGGCCTACACACTTCAAGAGACGACATATTAGTCCTTCAAGGTAAGGTTTTCTACATTGAATTATTCTTTTAGATAAATATAATATTAAGGCAATATTTAGATTCAAAAGGTTTATAAATTATTTTAAATGGATAAAATAAAAAATACTTTTAAAAATGAATTAAAAGAGTTTTATGATCATGAAAAGTTTAGTTTCAGAGACACATAGGATGTAATCTCCTCAAAGGTAAACAATATATATTTTTCAGTCTCTTCTATAGAAACAACCATGACTTTTTAGTTTCCCCATGAAAGGATTTTGAAATTTAATTGATGGTATATTGGTAATGGGAAGTACAAGTATAAGGATATTATACCTTTTCTTTTTGGATCCAATCTTGTAATAAAGTTTTTTTTTCAAAGATATAGAAGATAACTATAAGTTATTCGTCAAATTTATTCAACCTAAAATAGTTCCAAGGATTTATAAGTAAGATAAAATTATCTTTATAGATATTTATTCATGTTTTTGATGTTTAGTGACATAAAGATTCATTTTAGTAGATATATACTGAGTTATATGTATTATTACTATCATGAAAAAGGTTAGAATGTCTTTTTATCTATGTGGAATGATTGTTTCTCTAATTTTTTATAAAAATAATAAGATTCATGATATTCATATGGACATTTTATGTCATCATGGTAATAATATTTTTGTTGGAACTTTAAGAAAAATTTGTTTCTTTTGGATCACCTCAAAAGGAATTATTATTCCTGCTAGTGACGATGATCAAAAAGTATCTATTGCATAAGCTCAGGGAGAGCATGGTACTCAGAATTTAGTTGGATAAAAAATCCTTCTTGGTGAACAATTTGGTGAATCAAGAATAGAGGATGTTCTGGAATAAATTGGTATGAGATTTAGGGTTGATGTTAATGAACCAACTACTATAATATATTTCCATTATTCTTTTGAAGAATCCTCAAAATAAGAAAAAAGTGAGGCTCTTTTAACAAGGCCTATACAAAAATAAGAACCTAATGTTTTGGAAAAATAATATATAGTTGAATAAATTGATTAACCAGTTTTATAAGTGTTTTATCTACCTCTATAGAGATAAAAATTAAAATAGATATGAGAATGAGGCTCATGGAAAATATCAGGTTGGGAACAATGATCGTGATGACATGAGAGTTCAAACATATATAGTTGAAACTACTCAAATAATTTTAAAAATGATAGTTTTTGTCACTATATAATGTTTGTAAAAGTATTCTAGTTAATACAATGAGAAAATATATGTTCTTGGTTAATTTTAATCATCATCTAGTGAGAAATATGAAGTTATGACACTAGCTATAGTTGAAGTAGTACATCTATATTTAATTCAAGAAGAGTAATCTTCTGATTATATTAATTCTCAACGTGGAGGTTTTATTTGTAAATTTATTATGATAAAATAAGATAATTATAACTTTTAGAGTGAGATAGAAATTTATAGAAAATATTTAGTAGATTTGAAATGTTCAATTTTCTCATAAGAAGAGTTGAAATCAGTTCAATATCAGCTACACAACCTTTAAGAAAATTCTATTTAAAGAAGTTATTTTGTTGCATTTTAGAAAGAAATTTCTAAAAATGCCTTGGAATTTCAAGGAAGAATATAGTTCAAAATTATATTTTGGTGAATTTAATAAAAATCTAGGAAGTAAATTTGAATATATAACAAGTATATCAAGTTAATAAATGTATTTTACTTATAGTCGTTGAACATATCTAGATTTAATGAGAAGTTTTGAATCAATTAATGCAGTTCTATCTACAATAAATGATTGGATTTAGAATCATCAGTGTGATAGTGTTCCACTACAAATTTGGATAGATAATAAGAAAGATCACATTGAGTGATTAACATGTGATTATCCATATATTAGAAGCCTTTTAAATTATTTATGTGATATACTGATGAAATTAGTACAATATACAGAGAGTGTCCATAAGTTTTTAGATGTCAATTTAGTTGGAAATTTTAAAATGTTACAGAAATCAAATATTTTGATGAAATAGTGGACATATATGTTAAATCAGAACTTTTAAGGAACGATGAAAGATCCCAAGGATTTTCTTCAAGCTGTTAAAGATATAATCACATTTGATACCCCATCTTAACCATATTCCTCACCATCATCCAATAAAACTTCTTAGATTTTTGATGCATATATTTCTTGTAACCATTCAGAACTTTTTAGTGAAATTATTTTATTCAATATTGTTTTGTTTATTTATTTGTTCTTATCAGTCCACCTATACTTATTAAAAAATATTTATTTTTTATCTTATCCTAACAAAACATCTACTACTAGTTTTGTCTGACATTAACTGTGTTATATACCATTTTCTGATATATTCATTTTAATATCACAAAAAGGAGGATAATATTTGGGTAAACCCATGATTATTTTTAATATAAAATATTAAACCAAGAGAATAAACAAATTTTTGTAATTTTAATCTTTAAAATAAATATCTTTTGTTCTGTGAACGTAAAGTTTTTATAATATTCACAATTTATCTATAGTTTATAAAAATTTAAACGAAAACTATATTTTTTATTATGTCTCTTTATGAATATATTTTATTTGTGATTATGTTTCCTATATTTTCTATATGTTTTTGATATATGGGTTTCTTGATCATAAAAAAATCATAGATTGATGAGCATGTGTTATCTTAACAATAATCTTTGAATATTGTTGATTTTGATGATCATAAATACCGTTGTTAATTTAAAAAATGAAATTACTTTAATTTCTTTTCATGATTATATTTATTGATCAATTTATCTTATTTATGGGTTAATTTTTTGTCTAAAGTTTTATGGATATGTTTTACAATGTCTAGATACACTGTTCATACCCAACCTTTATAATTGAGATGCATGATTCTGAGAACCTATGATTAGAGTTGATGTATGTATCAAATACCCTATTATTTTTAAAATTTATAGATCATGAGAAATAATTTTGATAAGAAAATCTATGTTTTTGAAACTAACATATGGTTCAACAACCTATTGTTTTGATGTTAACAATACATTATCAACCATACTTTCAAAGTTAACCCTATGTTTGACTTGGTCAACTACAAAGCTAAGATTCAAAAAAATTTATGAGATTCATTAAAATTTGTTAATGATATTATTTAATATCCTTTATGTTTTATTAATGAATAATTCAAATGCTCATGTTCAAAAAATTAAATTATTTCTATTTCTGAGGGAAGTTTTAACTTTCATTGAACATTTTAATTTCAATTACTTGTGATTTTCAGGTGATATTTTTGGTTCGTTTTAGACAAAAGAAAATAGAGTTTCTCTTTTAAAATCCAAAGAGTTACATCATTCATAAAGGGAGTTATTTTTATAAGAATTAATGTATCATCTATTATAAATATCAATAGTTTGTAGACAAATTTTTTTCTAAATTGTTCTGTTTAACTATTGTATTTGTTTATGAATTTCATTAATATCATATGAGACTAGGATATCTTTTAAGTTATTATTTCTTGAAGAATATTATCTATGAAGAATAAGATCCATTTTATTTTATTTTCTATGATAATTTTAGATAAGGCTATTTCTCAATCAAATAAAATCATCTTGATTTCAAAGAGTATCAGATGCTCGTACTTAGTCATCGGTGGAGTGTGAGCTTCTCATTATAAGATATGGATATTTCAGTTCCCAGTAAAAGAACCCTAAGTCCCTATAAAATCTTTATTGTAAAGGTTTAAACTACCCGAACTCAGTTGTGAAGGTATTATAATAAGAGGACCTACTTAGTGAAAATAACCAAGATCATTGAGAGAGAATTAGTGGAGTGGACTAGGGGATCTTTGTTCCCTGAACCGATATATTTTTTATGTTATTCCTCTATATTTTTTGACACTATAAATTTATTAAAGTATATAATGATTCATATCATCATAATATACAAATAGGTATAATATTTGAATATTTTATGTTTTTAAAAAATAAATAATTCACCGCCCACTACTGTATTTTCATATTATTTCAACCTGACACGACATATAGCTGGGCCAAGCTCTAGAGGAATTGAAACACATCACATACTCCACCCCTCCTATGATTATCTCAAAATAGGATCACCATTGAACCTCAAACTAAACTGGTTTAAGGATCACTGACACTTCTCAGTCTCAATAAAATGATTCCCTTTCCAAATTAGTAAAGTCAAAGGGGCTACCATTGTGGAAAGTTTTTCCACGGAACTCATGTAGTACCTCCCAAGACAATGAAACTTTTCACCTTTGACATTATCATGAGTGGATCCCATGAAATAACCAAATAAATATATACTAGGTATATAGCTAAATATATACTAGGTATAGAGCTACTCCTTTTTATCCCTCCAGAGCATGAATTGAAACTACTTGAACATTTTAGGGAGTTTAAACAAGCTTTGGGATAGACATTTGATAACATTCATGGAATTATCCCATCAATATTTACACATCATATATTGGTTAATGATGAGGCTAAACCAATGAGGCAATCACAACGACGACTGAACCTAAACCTCTTAGATGTGGTTATAACGGAGGTAACAAAATTATTAGCTACTAGAATTACTTTTCCCATCTATGACAACCAATGGGCCAGTCCAGTATAAGTGGTTCCTAATAAACTAGTCTAATGATAATTAAAAATGAAAGTAATGAATTGGTTCCAACCCATGTGCAGAATAGTTGGGGTGTCTGTATAGACTACCACCACCTAAACCAACACACTAGGAAAGACCATTTACTATTTTCATTCATAGACCACATGCTATATAGGCTAGCATGGAAGTCACATTATTGTTTTGTTGATGGGTATTCTATATACTTTCATATCCATATTGCCCCTGAGGATCTGAAAAAGACAACCTTCACTTACCCCTCTAGCACATTTTCATATAAAAGGATTTCATTTACAATGTGAAATGCTCTTGGAACTTTCCAACGATGTATGGTTAGTATTTTTTCATATTACCTGGAAAATTTCATGGAAGTATTCATAGATGATTTCAATATATATGGGTCCTATTTTGATGAATGTTTGACTAGTTTAGGTTTTTTACTACATCATTTTATTGAAATTAATCTCATATTAATTTATGAGAAACGACATTTCATTGTGTGATAAGGTATAATAATGGGACATGTCATTTCGGGGGATGGTACCCAAGTAGATAAATCAAAAGTGGATGTGATTCCTTCCCTAAAATTCGCCAGAAATGTGTGGGATGTTCAATATTTCTTAGGTCATTTTGGATTTTATCATTGCTTCATTCATGAATTTATTAAGATTACACTGACCCCCTCCCGATTTCTCAAAAAAGAATTGGAATTTGTTTTTGATGAATAATGTGAGGAAGATTTTAACAAATTAAAATGGAGTCTCACATCACCCCTATTAATCCAACCACCTCAGCAGGATTTACCATTTGAGCTCTTGTGTGATGCCTCTAAATATGTATTGGGGGTATTCTTATCACAAAGGGACGATCGAGATCCACATGTCATTTCCTCTTCCTCACATACACTAGACCCAGACCAAGAAGACTACACCAAAACTGAAAAAACATTTTTTTACCATTTTGTTTTCCTTGGATGAATTCAATTCATACATTTAAGGTCTAATTCCATTGTGTTCTCCGACCATGCGTCCCTATGGTGTCTCCTTACGAAACTGTAAGCTAAACCACATCTCATTTGTTGGATGCTCCTCCTTTAGGAATTAAATATATGAATCAGGGATAAAAAGGAGTAGAGAATGTGGTGGTTGACTATATTATTAGGACCCACCCATCTTAGACATTGACTCATCCCCCTTTATTCCCATAAAGGACATGTTTCCATATGACAATTATAAAAAGTGAAAGATGTTATTCCTTGGTATGTTGAAATTATAAATTATTTGGTAGCATCTTACATTCTTGAAAATTTTAATAGAAACCCAGATGACCATTTAAAACTGACTCCCATTGGTATATCTAGGAAGAACCATATATTTGGAGGACATGTAGTGATCAAGTCCTCAGGTGTTGTGTTCCCGATAACGAATATTAGTCTGTCCTTAGGTTCTACCACACTCTTGCTTGTGGGGGGGATCTTTGGTCCCCAACAGACTTCTCACAAGGTCATTGATTCTGGTCTCTTTTGGCCAATAGTTTTTGGGATTCCCATGATTTTTATAAATATTATCCTCTCTATCAATGAATGGAGAATGTATATAAAAAAATGAAATGCCACAACAACCCTTACTCTTCCATGAAATTTTCTATGTTTTGGGAATTAAATTTATGGGACTATTCCCCAATTCATTTTGGAACATGTACATTATTCTGGCAGTTGATTACGTTTCAAAATGGGTAGAAGCATGCATTGTAGGGGCTGATGATTCCAAGACTGTTGGGGAATTTTGGAGAAAGAAAATTTTCAATTGGATTGGATTACCTTGGTTTATCATCAGTGACCAGAGTTTTCATTTATGTAACCACACAATGCAATATCTTCTACTTCGGTATGGGGCCGAGCATAAAGTGTTTACTACCTATCACCCATAGACCAATGGTCAAGAAGATGTGTCGAATAGAGAGGTAAAATAGATTCTTGAAAAAATGGTTCAAACCAATAGAAAGGATTGTATTCTTAGACTCGATGATTCATTATGGGCTTACCGCACTGCTTTCAAAAGTCCCATTGGCATGTAACCATATTAGACAGTGTTTGTAAAGAGTTTTCACCTCCCTTTTGAGATTGATCACCGAGCCTACTGGTCTATTAGACAATTAAATTATAATCTTTATGGTGTAGAAGTTCAAAGGAAGTTACATATTCATGATTCGAAGGAAATGTGTAGAGATTTATATAAGAACTCCTAGACTTATAAGGAGTAAACTAAGGATTCCCATGACCGTCTCATCCTTCATCATCAATTCTACATTGGGTATAAGTTCCTCCTTTACAATGAAAGGATAAAGTTGCATATAGGTAAGCTTTGTTCCCACTAGTTTGGACCTTACACTATTACTAATGTTTATCCATTTGGTGTTGTTCATGTTCAAAATGAAGAAACCAAACAAAACATTATTGTCAATGGGAAATGGTCCAACAAGCCTTTACTCGAGTGGTAAGGGCTCATGCTTGCCATCCAAGAGACCCGGGTTCAAAACTGGGTGGAAGCAAATTTCCAGGTTACTGTAGTAGTACTGTAGTAGTTACGATTTGGTACTATAGAAACCGAAAATATTCACCCAATTTGGGCCTTTGGGCCACTGGTTTGGGCCTACGGGTCTCCAGGGCATTCGGGTCATCAAAGGCCTTCGTGCCATAGGGCCTTCGGGTCACGTAGACCATAGAGTAGGCTAGTTGACACATAATAGGCCCCATAAGAGGATCAGAGAAAAATTAGTAGCAGCCACTAGATGTAGAGCTAACCAGATTGGAAGACTGAGAGGGTATGGAAGTCGCCATCGGGACCAGGCACCATGAAGCTTTGCATGGGGCAATGCTAGCCAATCATCAATGCATGGTGGGAGTTAGGTGATCAATGAAGCCGAAATATGGGGAGGGGAAATTAATGTGGGCTGGGCCTACGGGTCATGTATTAGGCATGGTATGCCTCTGGGCCTTTGGGTCATGTATTGAAGGTTTGTTGGGCCTTATGACTTGGGACTACGGGTCATGTACGAGTTCCCCTTCAACCCTTAAAAGGGGTATTATCCATAATAAAATAAAAAAGAAGGCCTTCGGGAAATTCAGACGAATGGGAAATGGCTTAAGCCCTTTCATAAGGCCCTACAAGAGTCCATGATAGAGGAACTCCAAGTTAAAGAAGCATCCTAATAATAACACTCACCATATTTTATCCTTCCTTCCCATATTCTCTTTTTACAGTGAGGAGACTACATGCTCTAGGTGTGGGGGGATGGTTACATTCCAGGGATCGTTAGTAATTTTCATCATCATTATTCTTTTTCTCTTTTTAGCTTTCTTAATAGTATTTTCACTTCCCCCTTTCCCCCTTAAATTTTTATCAGGATTTTAGTTTTTTATGCCCACTTTATCATGGGAAATGATTCCCAGTAAATCCTGGAAGTTACTAAAAATTCATAAGTAATTTCTGCATTTCATATTGTTTTTTATTTCAATTTTTTATGAATTGCCCATTGAAGAAAGAATTAAATACTGTGGTGCAAAGTTATTTTGAAATTTGGTTCTTTTTTAATGATATAAATGGTTTTATCAATTTGAAACCTTTAAGAAAAATTCTACCATTTGTGTGTGTAGTTTAAGGAAAAAATCTATCACTTAATTTCTCCACACATTTTTTCACCAAGCCATGAAGTGTGAAACATTATTACTTAATAGAAGGTAAATATAAGTTAGATTAATTTTCCCCTACTTTACAAAATAATTTTTCCATCTATTTGTTCCTTATTTCATCTGTTTCATTACTGTACCATATTGACCTATGCATGCTTACCTATTCTCTGAATGGAGTATTCCCAAAAAAAATAGAGAGAAAAAAAAAACAAATAAACATTGGGGGGTGTGATGAAATGAAAGAAAATATATGGATATCTAGTTTGGGTTCTTATGGTTTGACTTCTGGGAATGCATAAGTTAATGGGTCTTGAAATTTGATTGCAAAGGATATAGGGAAGGTTCAGTGGAAAGAATCGTCTAATGAGACATATTTAAAAATAAATTATATTTACTTGATTTAAAGTGGAAAGAATATATTGAAATGGTTGTCACACACACGCATGGAGAATTAGTGACATGATTAAATTTTGAATTATTTTATTTGATTGGTATCATACATCTCTTGGAATTTCCTTCTAATACAATTTTTGAGATGTTTTTTCCATGATCAGTAATAATAACTCCTCGGTGTGATTTTTGATTTGATCACATTTCTATTAAAAAATTTATTTTCATTTAATTTTAAATATTTATGAAATTTTGAATATCTCCATTCATAATTATTGTAAGTGTGGCCTTTCCCAGGAGTGAAAATGTGTAGTTGTGGGGGTGTGATTGCACTGTAAGTCACTATTTCATTTTCACCCTTACACCACTATGCTAAACTAGTTTGGTGTTGAAAATTATAAAAATAATAAAAAAATTCACACCATATTTTTTTCAATTATTTTGTGTTAATAAATGTTAAAAATTTCAATGTTACTTGTTTTGATAATTTCAATGGTGGTGGAGGTGATTTGGAGGGCCCATGATGAAGTTCAAGACAAATGGGCCAAACTACGCAGGATCCAAGCACACCAATGGACTAAAACACACACTTACACTAAACCATGAATCCATATGGGATGATATTTTTTATTATGGTCCAAAATTCAGTGGGATAAATTTCACATGAAGAAACCCAAGCCTCGTTCAACCATCTGATGGTGCATCCACAATGATCTTTCTAAGACACAGTATCTGCTCGAAGTCAAAAAGTGGGTTATGTGTTTCATTTATATCTCCATATATGATTGTTTAAATGGTTCTAAAAATCCATTTGAGATATTTATGAGGTGGGTATATAGTGTTTTAGTTTTTTTAATTGTGATATAAGACTTTATGTCCATCAAAAACCATAGGCCAAGTGGTTTTTTTGAAATTAAGTTTCCCAAAACCACCTTCCACATTTCCTATAAATTGGAACCTTGGGCTCCCCATTTGCAAGTTCGGCCAGGAGGAAAATATCTAATATTTTGGAGACCCAAAGGATTCCTCTCCTCATACATGATATTCTGGAGGCCCCTATTTTAATAGGGCGATCAAGGAAGAAGTTGAAGTTCCACCTGACCCCCCTTTGCCTTTTGTTGGAGAGATAAACAATAGATGATCATTTCAAGAGAGACACACATACATGGGAGGGATTTACCACACTTTTTATTCTACTAGTTTTGTTTATTTTTTGTGTTAAATATTTCAATTATGTCTAATCTGTATGTACCTATCATATTTATATATATCTTTTGTTATAATTAATTGAAACAATTTTTATTTCAACATCGATTGGGTTAAGATTTAAAGTGGGAATATTGGGCTATTCTGATTGGTTAAGACAAGAATAATCCTTATATCACACATACATAAGATTTAAGTATGATTTGGTAACCCTTTTTATATGTCTTAGATCCAAACCTTGGCAACACGATTGTTGTTTCAAGGGGTGACTCTTTGAGCATCGTTTTAAGAGGCAAGAAGGAAGTCAAGATCTTGAAAACCCTAAACCAAAGGATTAAATTAAACCATATAAAAGTTTCAGAATAATTAACTATTATAAATGTGTGATGAACATGAAATTATCTATTTATCTCATAATTCTAAAACACCACCTTTATTTATCAACTATTAAACTCTTTAAATCAAATCATTTTCTTCAAACTGTTATTAAACCCACCCCCACATTTGTTCATTTTTATTAAAAATTCACACTATAAACCACCAACTCTCCTTGAGATATGACCTAGGGTATTCTATATACTATAAATAAACCTTAAAAATATAATCAATTTTACGTGTTATGAAAATGCGATCGGGAACCATTAACTGGTGGTAGTCCCACATATGATCAATCTTCAAGAACCAACTAATTTCTCTCAAATGATCAAATAGGTCATCAATATTTGACATGCGGTACTTGTTATTGATCATTTATTCGTTCAAATTATGATAAAAACTTAAATATGTATACTCCTATTCTTATTTTTGAAGAAAAATACTGGATCTGACCAGGGGGACACACTAGGTTTGACAAATCCCTTCACTCGAAGGTCCTACAATAACAACCCCTGCTCCCACATCTTGATATGTTCCATCAGATATGTTGCAGAAGATATCAGTGTGGTTATAGTGTGAAATATGATTCATAACTCTATCTCTCACATCAAAGGTTGTTGAAGAACATTCTTAGGGAAGTCACCTATAAAATTTTCCACTATAGAAGGAATGTAGATGCAAACAATCCTTCTATACTTACGGTTAATCTCGTGAAGTGATGGGTGATGGGTTTTAGTCTCCTACTCATAATTACCACTCACTCATACATGAGATATCACTCGCCTAGAAATAATATTCTTGTCCCATATGTTCGAAGGTATATAACCCACTAGTGAGGAAAGTCGATTTGGTATTGAATCATGGAAAAATAGTCCATACCCAATGTTATTTCATAATGTTTCATCATGATGACCAATTCATCCAATGTGAAACTCTCTCCACTAAGTGATAGCTCTCACTATTTGAATATAAGAGACATCAAAGAATCATAACCTGTTAAAACCTCTAGAAAAAAGTGATATTCTGTGTTCTCAATGGGGATCTATATCTCTCACAAAAGGGATACATAAATGAAGGAGTGACTCACACTTTTTTATAAAATAACAATAGAAAGTGTAGAATAAAAATTTATTTTACGTCATATCATATCTTGAGATTTTGGGTTAGAAGCTTCCATGGTCTGCAACTGCCCGTTGCCCCATCCTCCAGCTCACTAAGTCAAGTGTGGGAAGTATGGTGGTGGTTGAAGTTTCTCATAACATCTCCCTCCACCAATGGATCCTCCTATTAGAGCCCCTCATTCTCCTATTCTATCTCCGCCTTCCTAGGTCCCTCCTGGGACACACCTAAGAGAATCCGAATCATGGTTATTCCTCTATAGTGGAGGTATATCCACTTCCTGCCTGCCCTCCTCAACATGTCAAATTATGAAATATTGTTTTATGTGACCACACCCATAACATACATAGAATCTACCCTCTTCAGGTTGACCCAGCCGTTTATGCGAATCATGTTCTGCATGTACATATAATTAAGACCATCCACGAGGAGGTATCCTACACATAGATCCTTCCTAATAGTTCCTTCTAGCCACTACAGATAGACCATCCCCATGATTACAACTACATACTTGAGATGCATGAATCCATTAGATACGAATATCACTGTCACTATTACCCTCTCTAGAACTCCAAAAAAGGTGGGAATGTAATGGGGAACCACACTGGAATAGTTTTCTTCATAGACCATTCTTGAACTTCTGCAGTTGGAAGTAATTACCCCAAACAATGTCAAGGGAGTACCGCATAAGTTCAATGAACCTCGTGGCATACTCAAAAACTATCATATTAACCTTTTGTAGCTCCAAATGTTATGGAATATCCACTAATTCCAAGAAATAAGGGTAATATTCCTCACAAAATAGCAGCTAGAAGTCATTCCATGAGAGCATCGTCTCATCATGAGTCTACATGGATAAGATCTACCGACACTCAGTTAATCCATGGAAAAGACAAGATACTATCACATACATCTGATCAGTTTGGGTCTACAGGAGCTTGAGGTAATAGATCATCAACTCAAGAAAATCTTCCACTACCTGGTGATATGGATCACCGTGAAACCTCAATGGTCTCTAGAACTAGAACTCACATAACTCACTAATTTTATGTGCATCTTCACAATGACCTGGTAGTAATATTTTCTACTCAATATGGGTACTTATACCTACCCCTAGATGGAAGACCTCATGAGATGTCCCCTAAACTATGGACACCACTCATAAGATCATCATCATGATCCATAATTTATAACTTGGATAGTTGTCTTTATGGAGGATTCTTGAAAGTGATAAAGTAATACCAATACTATATGAACATATATATATGGGCAGTTGACTCAAGAATGATATTAAAAAGACTAAATCCTATATGATTCATGTACCGTTATTCCATGAGACCAATGTATCGATATGTTGAGTCTACAAGTAAGCTATTAGATCCCTGGTGAATGGATACGTCGATCGATACAACAACATTGGGTTCCCAAACCTAAATTCCACACTTGAGAAACTTTGAAACTATTACCCTAAGTCTCAACCAATCCCCACAAGGTGAAAACTCCAAACAAAATTACAAGGAATTAATTATTATGATTCCACTATATAAAAACCCTACCAACTAGGTCTCAGATGGATGGTGGATGTCTTGGATTCCATAATCACAATTCTACCTCTAATAGGCCAGGGGATGGTGACAAGAATCAAGACTGTATAATATAAATGGGAGGCCTATTCCTAGTGTACCTTTATGCACACAAAATTCAATAAAATATATAGTAAAACCATTCATGCAATAACATATATGGAAAATATTAGAGTATGACCAAATAAAACCAAAGAATAAAGAGGAAGAATACACACCTAACAAGAAAATAATTTCAAACAAGACAATAACTGGAATAAAGGAAATTTGAGAGTGTCAGGATCATGATCTCTAAGACTGACCACCATACATGGTCTATGCACACCATTAACCCTATGATACACAAAAATACCCATGTAAATTTCCATAATCTAACTAATGCATGACATGTGTCAGAAAATCCAATGTAGGGGCGAGTATCTACGTACCTAGTAGGACGCCCCGAAAACCAAAGGGGGAGAAATAAAAGATACAATATAATTAGTCAGCTCAAACCAAAGTAAGAAAGATCCAAAACCCAAACATATCTATGTATGATCATAAATAAATGAAATTTATGGAGAAAGGGGATATCCATCACAAAGATATGTGTAGAATGAGGAGTCTTCCATCAGATCCAAAGGTCCATCATTGATGCCCAATATCTCACGTGTCTCTCAAAACAAGTCATAAAGAGGACCCACACCCCACCACCACTCCATAGCCTGAGGGGAAAAATCTACAATAGAGGTTGTGTTCTCTAGTATGAAGGTGGATGCGCTCAATAGATAGGAATAGGACCCATGCCTTGGGGTTATAGGGGGATTCCACTCATTAGATGGGTTGAAGACACATTCCCTAGTGCACTAGAAGATTCCACTCATTAGATGGATATAGGAAACACACCCTAGTGCATTAGGGTGATTCCACTTAGTATATGGATAAAGGGACCATTACATAGTGAATCAGGGGGTGCCACTATGTAGATGGATGAAGGAACCATGACCTGGTGAATTAGGGGGATGATACTCCAAAGATGGATAGAGGAACCACACCCTAGTGTGTTAGGGGGTGTCACTCAACATATGTCATTAGTGGACCCAATCCCTAGTGTTTCAAGGGGTTCCACTCATTGGGTAGAGGACCTTAGCCCTAATACAATAAAAGGGTACCAATCAACTAGTGTAGGTAGTATTGGGGACCCAAACCCTTTTATGATAAGGGTTTCTAACCATGAACACTCTCACTAATGAACCTGCCTTATCACTTCTATCATAAAGTGTCACATAAAGAATCATCATGCTCAGAACATTCTAAATATTATCTCAAATGACATAGTGAAGGATACCATCACATTCTATGTAGAAAAGTGCCCAGGATAGGATACTTACATTCAAAAATTTTGGACTAAATGAAAGATATTTAAGAGGAATATGTTTTAGAGTGAATTATATGGCATGTATGGGGACAAAATGGTGTGTGATTCTACCCCACTTCCTGGCCATGTTCTACTATAGATATGTTTCAGATTCCATTTCACTATAAACAAAATGTTAGGGGGCCCACATGGTGTGTCTCTTCTGCATGATGCCTTCCAGTATAAAATTGACCATGATCATGTTCGTCGAGCTGTGCCCATATACATGGCCATGTTCCTGGATGTGTCTAGGTACCAGACAATGCTTGTGTACTCCCAAAGTACATGGTGTGTAATCCAAAAATCGGTCATATTATTGTGTATCTGGAATACGTCTTAGTAACCTAGTGATGGTTACAAGATATTTGGGCCTAGCTACATGATGTGTGATCCTTATCTTCCTCGAAACAATAGCTGCCACAACTGGATGGGACCACACGACATGTGTTATTATGATACACACAATGTAGTTGAGTTTTTAATAAAAAATATATTTCTCCACATAGTTTTCTAGATCTCCATTCTCGCTGATTTCCTCACCAATTGAACACCCAAAACCATTGGTAATCACCTCTGGCCGTCGTTTCTAGCACTCCGATTTCCAAAAATCGGAATCCGGATAACTGTATGAATGTTTTCTATGCATCCCATATACCTCTCATCTACTATGACCAGTCCAGATTCTAGATCCAATAAGTATCACCCATCATCCATCCTGATCCATATACAAAACACTGATTTTTTGGTCATTCATAAAAATGCTATGAATCAAGGGGTTATGTTTCTCTTGAACCCATGCTGGAAATGTCAAACTATGACCCCATGGGACAACGATGAAGAACATGAAGAAAAAGTCTTGTAAATTCAAAATAAAAAAGGTGAAATCATCATTTTCTAATAATTATTGTATGAATATCATAAATTGGATATATCTAGAGTAAATAACATGGAATATCAATAATAACTAATATAAACCAATTAAATAAGTTCATGCGATTGGAAGATAACTGCAGATCAAAAGAGGATAAATAATACCCATGAGAAATAATTTAATCAAGTTTATAAACCACAATTTATGAGTCCTATATTGAATATAGATTTATAATTTTGGAATAATGTGTTCTTTGATGATGAAGGATACCTTTAATATTCACTTCCTCTTAATTGACCATGAATCGATTCCCGTTTGTTGTCTGATGTCCATCCTCCAACAAATAATGTTGTGTTCCTCTCAGATATAGCAGGTGTTATAGTGATAAAACTTATAAAGTCACCATAAAAATTTATTTGTAGAAGTAGGGTTAGGTTAGGGGTTTTAAATAAATAAATAAATTATATTAATTAATTCACTTAATGCACCCACCAATGGATTCTTCAACCAAACATTTTGTGCCGACCAACTATAGGTCATTCCTAGGGTAAAACATATTTTTCAAAATCAAGCATGGTATCAGATTTCTGATATGAGACTCATTTTGTGAGATGTTTCATTTTTTATAAAAAACTGTTAGCACTTGATATTAATAAATTAAATATTTTTTTAATATCAATTTCGAGTGAAAATGGTCACGGAATCTTATATTTTCTTAGTGACTAGATTTGAAAATATTCCCCAATACATTACAAAGTCTTAAAGGAAGAAACTAGGTCACAACACCCAAGTTGCAAGTATAGGAGGTAAATCTTATACTTTTGAAATTATCAATGAATATAAAATATTTACATAGGGTTTTTTAGTCTCATAAAATGGGGCTCGTCAAGAATTTATTAAATATTCTAATAAAGTAAAAAATAAAAATGGAAATAAGATTATATCCATTCAGAGTGATCAATAGGTAGAGGTTTTTAATAAAAACATTTATGAGATTTGTATTTAAAAAGGTTTTGATCTGTCTTTTTCAACTCTAAGGACTCGACAAAAAAAAATTGTTTCTGTGAGAGAAAATAGAACTCTTCAATTAATTGATAGAACTATTCAAAATAAATTTAAACTCTGTCAATTATTTCGGGCCAAGGTAATTGTAGGTCATACCTTCAACTATCTTCTCATTAGATAATTCCTTAAAAATACACCCTATAAATTTTGAAGAAACAAACTTTATAAAGTTATCTTTTTAAATGTGTTTGGATATAAATTCTATATTCTTATCACCAAAGAAAATGTTTGAAAGTTTGACCCCAAATACGATGAATGTGTTTCTATTAGGTACTCAAACTCATCATGTATTTAACATATGGATGATGAAATTAAAATAATCAATTCACATACAATTTTGGTGAGAATTTTCCTAAAGAAAATCCCCAAATTGATGGTTTTAGGTCAAACATGAGAATTTAACCTTAATTAATCAACCTAATTCTAAATAAATTGATGTTTTAGAAGAACCACCATCTTTCCATTTACCCAAAGGAAGGGTAAAATATAAAGGATATCCCTTATAAATTTTTATTGGTGATTGGTAATTTAGTACACATACTAGAAGGATAGTTTTAAAAGAGTTCAATAACCAGACTTTGTTTCACACTTATAACCCCTAAATATTAATGATTGCATTAATGATGAAAATTAATTACTTTTAATTCTATAAAAATACGACCAATTAACAAGGAATAATGTTTTGAATTTTATTGAACGAACATAGATCATCATATTATATGTAATAAATAAGGATTTAGAAGTAAATTAGATGATTATGGTTACATCACTCTTGAAAAATTTAAACACAAAACCACATGCTATAATCAAGAAGAGGGAATCAATTATAGTGATACCATTTCAATCATTGATAGGATTAAATCCATTAGAATCTTATTATCATTAATTTTTCTTTTAAATTAAATATTTTTCAAATGGATGTTAATAGTTCTTTTTTAAGGGTTTTATTTTTGAAAATGTTTTGAACAACCACCTAGTTTGGAAATTCAAAAGTTCAAAATCATGTTTTAAATTTATACAATGTTATTTATGGTTTAAAACAATATCATCAGGCTTGGTATGAATGGTTAAATAAATTCCATTTAGAAAATGATTTTAAAGTGATAAAATATGGTTCATATTTTTATAAATATATCTAATTTGTCTTATTAATTATTCAAATTTATCTCGATGATGTAATTTTCAGTTATACTAAAGAATCAATTTGTATGGAGTTTTTTGATTTAATGAGAAATGAATTATAAATGAGTTTTATAGTAGAAAATATGGTTTTTATGGTTTTAAAAAAAATACATAATTTTTCTATTTCAAAGAAGATACACTAATGAAATTTTAAATAATTTTTGAAATGGATCTAGTAAAGGAAACACATAAACTTATTATTATATCATGTAAGCTAATCTTGGATGAAGATGGAAAACCAATTGACAAAAACATTTATTGTGGTGTAATTGGGATCCTTATTTAACTTACCACGAATCGACTAGAAATCATTTGTATTATATACATTTGTTCTCATTTTCAATCAAATCCAAAAGAATAAAATTTAAAATCTATTAAAATAATTTTTTATATTCAAACTATTCTAAAATTACTACTTTATTTTATCCAAAAGAAACCTTTTTTGAACATGATTTTTTTGGGTGATGATTTTGGAGGATGGAATGTTGATTTTAAATGTACAAGTGGGAGTTATCACCTATTTTGAAAATCTATTTTCTCTTGGAGTATTAAGAATTAAAATTAAATTTCTCTTTCTACTATCGAAGTAAAATATATTACCACTAGTATTTGTTATGCCCAATTTATTTTCATGAAACTCACTCTCTTAGATTATAAGATATATTATAATTATGTCCCTGTTAATAATGATGACACTAGTACCATTAATACTCATCTAAATCTAATTCAAAACTCTCACTAAGAACAGTAACCTTAGATATCACTTTTTGAGAGATCAGTTCCAAAAAGGAGATATCTTGTTTGAGTTCATTAGCACCAATAGTCAATTGGATTATATATTTTCCATGAAATATTCTCTATATAATTTTGAATTTATTAAAGGATAGCTATGTATGATATGATTGTGAAACTTATTCTTTAAATTTTGGAAGCTTTAGTTGTTTCAAATATTTTAAATATTTTAATTTCTTAAAACTTTTATTTTGAAAATGGTAATATTTTAATACTTTATAAAAAATTAATTTTGGAAAAGTGAAGTTAATATTATAATAAAATAAATTATTTTATTGATATAAACACATGGATGTGGTTCTGGAGGAGATACACTTATTTTTTAAAACCTTAAAAGGGATGGTTTTATTTTTAATCCAATATTCCCCATGGGTACAAGTTGTGGGACTTTACTAAACACTTGGTTTGACACTCTTGGGGTGTATGTTATCGATTATTTACATAATTTCTTTTGGCCTTCGTAATGGATTTAAATTTATATAATAATTAATTAATTTATAATTTTACTTTTATTTTTCTTTTAACTTTTAGTATTTTATGTATCCCTTTATTTTTTAATGCATTAATAATGGGGGATATTATGTTGTGAATACCTAAATGTTCATATTGGAGATACCATATTTGATAAAAAAATATGATCTTATTGAAAATATATTTTTTTCTTAAATTAATTACCTCAATGTTGACTTGAATAATTAAAAAACAATTGATTTTTTTTCTATTCATTAAATATTCTTGTTTGTTTGTTTTTGGTAAATTAAAAGGCCTCTTAGGTTTTTTAAAATATAAAATTTTAATTGTTTTCCTTTCCTTAAATATCATTAATGAAGTGTAACACTGTTTGTTTTATTTATTATTTCTTTAACTCTATTTATATATTCTTTTTGGTAATTTTAAAGGGGGAAATTTTATTGTTTTTGATGAAAATAGTAGTATCATTATTTTTTTTGTTTTAATATATTTTATATTTGGGTAAAAATTTTAAAAAACCTCTATAAATGAAAGGTACTTTATTGTTTTAAAGATTTATTTCTTATTTTAAATATCATTTAAATAGAAATTGTTTTGAACATGCATTGTGTTCCATCCATTTAATTTACATTCATTTTAATATCTTCGATATTGAAAATGATTTTATCATCTCATTTAAATTTCATTATGAAATATTGAAAGCATTTTTTAAATTTTCACTGCTATATTAAAAGTGTTTGTGATCATCCAAAAGGGGAGATTATTGCACCTAAATCTATTACATTTTTTAATGATAACTAACTCTTTTTTGTGTTCAATCATTTTTAATTATGTGTATTTCTGTATTTATGTTTGATCTTTAATATTGGTTTTCAATGGACCAAAAATGGTTGAAAAGTTAAGGAATAATACCATAGAGGATCCTACATATCTTGTTACCACCAGATACCTAGTGGAGTGGAACTGGCTAGCCGCTGGCATGAAAAAGATCCACCAGGTATGTGTGTAGCTCATAGGTTACATGATGGAAGCTAGCGGCTACACGATGGAGTCCGTAGTAGACAAGAAGCCTTTAGAAATACATCATTCTAGATTATGGGAGCTAGAATCTAGCCGATATTACTAAGACAACAATCCAAATGGCATAATGATTATGGTATTCAATGGCTCCTGGACCCCATTTATAAATACTACATGAGCCTTTCACTCATAAAGGATATAAATAACAACAATTAGAGTATTTTCAAGTAAAAATATCAAAACATTATGAAATTTATTTATCTATAAAAAACAAAAATGATGAGGGACTATAAAATCTCTTCCTCCTAAGAGCCCTTTTTATTTATTTCCTCAAACATGCTGATATACATCATTCACTCTCCCATTATCTCAATTAAATATTCACTATAATTATATAGAATCATGAAGTTTTATGTAAATATTTTTCACTTAATAAAATATCCTTTCTCTATCTATTTTTGGGTTCTCAGAAAACATATAAAATTAAGATCTTTCTCTTCAGGTTGTAGGTAAACAACTAAAACCAAGTTCCCTTTCTAGGTTTCATGACTACCATTTAAGTCAAGGAATTATGTTATATTTAGGATTTTTGTCTACCACTAAAGTTAATGTCAATATATTTTTAAATCATCAATACATTGCAGTGTGATATGTAGGGGATAATAATTGGGTTATTTATAAAATTCATTAAAACATTTCTTGCCTTATCTTATTTACTTTCTTTGTATTTTATTTATTAATAATCTTTATTCAATTAATCCATTAATCTCTAATAATTTCAATACATTAATCTCTTAATTCATAAATATAAATATATCATTTAATTAATTTAATGTTTCAATATATGCTCATTATTCTGAATATGAAAATGTTTATCAATTCAAATAATCTTACTTTTATCATTTTAATTTTTTTCTCAATTAAATATTTGTATCACATCTATTGTTTTAATTTTTTAAAAGTAAATTCACACCCATAATTCCATTTTAATTTGAATAAAAATGTGGTCAACCAATACAATAGAAGGTACAAAAGTTCCAAATAATGATCCACCCACACTTGAACACATCAAATGCAAGGAGTTTGGTAATTATGAAAATAGATGCCCCAACCCGAGGGCTA
Source organism: Viscum album (assembly GCA_963277665.1). Lineage (NCBI taxonomy): Eukaryota > Viridiplantae > Streptophyta > Magnoliopsida > Santalales > Viscaceae > Viscum > Viscum album. The sequence continues at coordinate 59,307,724 of OY728125.1, forward strand.
ATAAAGATAATAGACATCAACAAATTCCAAGAGTAGGGAAAAGGGAGTTCCTATACAATAGTTACTACTAATTTGGATAAAAGCCTATAAGTTAAACTTATAATTTTTTTAATATTTGAGGATGTATTATTATATTCTAGTTCAATCCACTCCATTATATCTCTTAATTTTTCAAATAGAAAAAATCACCACTATAATTATTTGATAATGAGTTTTCATAGAAAACTTCTTGTTTTATGATTAATTTATCCAAATTAAAAGTTGTGGAAATGTGCATTGTGAAAATATTATTATTATTCCATTATAGGAATTTGGTGTGATTTTTGGGAATTGATTATCTCTCTTTGTATTGAACTATTAATAATTACAAGAATAGGGAAGTCACATTTCATATAATAAATAATCCTATGACCATATATCAGTTCAAGGCTAACTATAAAATCCTTATAAAATATTACATCCATTATAAGGGTCTTAATACTAAATCATGATATGAGTTTTCTAATATTATGAAAGCTAGTAAGGATTATATTTTATTTGAAATTATATCTAACGTCATGGATATACTAAAAATATTGTCATCAATTTTCATTACTGAGAGAGGTTAAAATTTTGAGCACACAATTTAGTTGGGGAGGGGGGGTGACTTTAACAGCCTATGATTTTAGAATATATTTTACTTTAATTAAATATTAAATTTAATAGCTTTCCCCATATGCAAAATTGAACTAAAATGAAACCACAATACATTTTATTAAGGTAAAATTATATGTTTTATAATGTGACTATTATAATGTATCCATTGAACTAGTGCATATAAATAATGGAATATTTCTTATGAAATATATATAGAAATAAAAATTAAGGTCAGCCTTAATACAAATCCAATTAGTATAGCTAAATAATTAATAAAATCATTTTATATATAAAAATATATCCTCATAAAAATTTTCTTTTTATGATGTATGGATTTTTTATTTTAAGAAACTAAGAATATTATGGGTTTAAGGTGAAAAAATATATTTTTTATATGAATAATATATTAATTCCTATTTAGTTAGTAATTAACAAGAAATTAGAACTAGAAATATTAATATTTAAGAAGTTAATTTCCTATTAAATATTTTTTCATTATATTTCATGTTTCCATTTTATAGTCAAATTACATAATTTTATAATTTTAATTTTACAATATAAATTAATTTTCTAATTTATAACCATAATATTATCATAGGATTATTTTTGGTGATTTCTATGAAAATATGTTTTAGGCGAATAATGTATAATATTTCTTTTAAAAATACTGTAGCATTGATGACTTCATCATGATGTAAATATGACATGAATACTAATAAAATGTTTTTAATAGTGAAAAAATTATTTAAGGATTAAAATTATTCATTATATGTACCTCATAATCAAAATGATCTCTTATGGCAAGAAATATCCAATTAATATTTATCATCAAAACTGGAGAAAATATTTATCCCTAGTTAATACTAGGAATTGGTTTGTAACCTTTATCCACTAAGGTATATTTAAATATATACACTGTAATATCTATATTAGGTTGCTACCAAGAAACCCACATTCACTCTATGAGCCTCCTCCTTTGGGTGTATCCACCAATTTTCAAAAACAATTTGTGTACCTTGATTTCTTTTTAGATTATGTGGATTTTATCCATCTCTTAGAATCATAAACCAAAATGGACACTTTGTAGGTAGTCGTATTATGACCTATGAAAATTATTTCATCACCATTTACCATAAGAAACACATATCACTTTGGATCCTAACAATTTATACCACATATTTAAGGTTATTGTGTATCATAAGTTGGTTCATTTTCTATGAATTGTTTTGGAACCAACCCAACATCCATATTAAGAAAACCTCCTACTTTTTGGTCTTTAATGTATCTATTTTTAAATTTCTTCCCACTATATCCTTGAATTATATTCTCCTTATGAAGGAAAAATCAATATTGTGCCACAAATACTTTGTGTTTGGTAGGTTTATAAAAGTAATATACAAATCTCCTTTTAGGATTACCAAATAATAATCATTACACTAATTTAGGTATATAATTTTTATAATTAAAATTTCATTTATATGATTCGAAACCCAAAATCCTAATAAAAGTCATATTGTGACATTTTCCAGTCCATATCTCAAATAATGTCTTTATTACCACTTTATATACAATGTGGTTATGTAGTAACGTAATAGTTTTCATAGGGTATCTCTAGAATGTAATAAAAATGTAAAAATAACTCAAATTTTATTGAAACATGTAAAATAAGGTAATCTTAATCCTAAAAAAATACACAAGTCCATTTTGGTATTCTAGGAGGAGTTAGTTTTTGATAAATTCCACAATCACTTATATAATTAGTGAATTCCTTGGCCAAGTATTCTCTACCTCGATCTGATTAGAGAATATTAAAGTTTATTTATATTTTTTTTAATTATTTTTATAAAACATTTAAATTTTAAAAATTTTAATAATTTTATATCATTATAATCATGCAACCATATTGACTAAATTCATCAGTAAAGGTTATGAAGTACTTAAAACAACTAGTTGTTTGTGTACTCACACATACATCACTATGTACAAGATCAAATAGTATAATATATTTATCACATTTTACACTAAAATTTCATTTTTTTTAATTTTTAGTAATAATAAGTATTATAAATTATAAAACAATTCAAAATTAAATGATTCAAATAATTCGTATATATTGATTATTTGAATTTTGTTTCATTTATATATATAAGGTGACAATGCCAAACATAGTTTGGGTTAGAATCATCCTTGAAATTATTATTCTTAATATTATAGACATGATTATATATATATATATGATGTATAAACCATATATTATAAATATGATTCCATATACCATTTCATTCACATATATAGCAAAACTCTTTTTCTTAATAATTAATGAAAATCCCATCTTGTGCAATGAATATAAAGAAAATAAAATTTCTATTTATAGAAGGAATATAATAATAGTTACACAATACTATAAATAATAAACTTGGTAAACATAGATCATAAGTGATGAATTTTAATGAAAAACACCTTCCACATTTCAAAAACATAGATATACTTCACCCTTTTACAATTCCCTTATTTCTATAAGCCTATGTTTATCATCAAAAATGTGTGGTGAAAACATGGTATCTAATATACATGATCTATGGATTGAGAAATTTATTTCTATAACATACACATTAAAATGAACAAATTACTTCTATTTTAGAAGACTTCTCAACCATAAATACCAGTCTAGAATAGTTTTATAGGTTATACTTATATGATATCTCAACATGAATAACATAATGCATGTCATAATCTAAAAAAGATATATCTATGGGTGAATATCAATTTTTATATATTTTATTCAAGTAATTTTAATGAAATTTCTCCAACTAAAAAATATTGACCCCATGAATCATTACCTTTAGTGGGAAAGATCCTTATTTCATCTTGACTTTCACTAATTTGGCCACATAAATGATACATGATTATATATGGTAGACATATATCTTTAATCATTTGATATTTGACTCTTGGATAGCTAAGTGGATAACTATTTATCCAATTATATAATATATATTCCCTGAACTCTATAACTCTAGTATCTGGATGTTCATGGTTTTCCATTAAAGGTAACCTAAATAAACTCCAAGAAAAAGTCACCTAATAGTAGGGTCACCTTGTTATTTTCTTTACTTACACAATATAATCCTTGTGAATCTAAAAGTAAAGATAAAACATATATAATGATCATGTTCTTGAAAATTGACACTTTAAAAGGAATATCTCACTTATTTTTTTAAGGATTTCTTTTAAAATCTCACCAATTTAATATACATCACATGGACATTAAATTCAGAGCTATTGTATCACACATAATCTTTATTATATCATGTTTTATTCAACTATATATACATGATTCAGATGATTTATTTTTGGAATCTTAATTATATCCACCAAATTAATATGTTCTAACAATATTAATGTGTGAATCTCTTCAAAACCCACAATTTATTTTACTCACCCAAAAAAAAGAATCCATAAAATATCTACACATATCCAAATACATACTATGGTTAAGTTAAATTAATTATTCATGTAATGGTTAATAATATATATGAAATTATTAATATCAATATGATTAATCTTAGGGATATATATATCTAGTCCCCACATTTATAAATAACATTATTAGCGTCCCAAACAGTGAGAAGTATGACCCTAAGTCTCTCTACCCAAATATAATTTACTCAAGATAGAAACCACTTCATAAAAAATTAAAACCTAATATGTCTAAAATATATTTAATAAAATAATTCAAGATAATAACATTAATTATAAACCATGATCAAGGTAGATGAAAAAAAAATCTTATATTGTCATACCTATTATGTAATCCAAAGAATAAAATTATTTAAGAATAAACATTCAAAATAAATCAAATAACACATAATATTAACATTTCATAAAAAAATTATAAACATGAATATTCCAAAGGAATAAATAAATTAATAAAAAAACAATTTGTTTTACAAACAAGAGATATTAATATGGAATTTCCATATTTTATTTGTTCATGAAAATATCCTATTTATAATGCCTAAAAATTATCATTTATAAACTATAATCAATTTAATCAGACATATTAAATTGTATCATTTTAGGATCTAATTATATTTTATGTTTTATTGGGGAGTTTTTCAGTTACAATTCATGATAGGTATTGGATAGTACCCATACATATATGTTTTTCAACAAAGGAAGGAGTTCTAGTGGGGGAAACATTATTCATGGAACCTTCATGTATGTAACCCTTGTTCTTCAATTCTGTGGCAAAGTCATAAATTATAGAAATGTAAATATTATACATGAAACCCTTACATATATAAGAGTAAAATCTATGTATAATTTATATGGAAAAGTAAAACACACTAAGAGATATGTAAATGTTACATAGATGGCATATATAAAGGTTACTTAGAGTGATAAGTTCTATATAAAGGTTACCCACAACATAAAAATTACACATATATGGTAAGTAAACTTTTTTATTTGATTATATACACTATAACAACATTACAACACGATGCTAAATTTTTGTGCATCTTGGGATTCAGTTTTAGGCTATGATATTTCATATAATTGCTTACAACAGAGAACAAAACCAAGAGTTTTCTGTGTATCTTACCTTATGATCTACACAAGTTGTACCCTATGAACAGAAAAAATTCAAATTCAATATCTTATATAATATTGACATAACAATAGTAAGATATTTATATTTTTATAAATTTAGTCAAAAACGTGTTGAATTAATGATTAATGTGTCTCTAATGAAACTAATGGATTTTATTGGATCATCATATGATCATTAAAGAATAAGAAAACCCATATATCATGATCTGTTATCAATGAAACAAAATTAAATAAAGAAAACAAAACATAACTCGGAATACCTAAAATACATCATGGTCCATTCCAAACACACTTGAAGGATATTTCTTAATAATAATCTCCAAGTGAAAACCTATGGAGTCTCACCTCCATAAGGATTGTTTTTCCACTAGAATACTCATTCCACAAAATAAGACACTAAGATAACCTACGGTGTACTAGTACCTTATCAATTATGTCCAAATGAGAACCAAGAAGAATAGATCATCAACCATATCTAATGGGAATCATACAACACCAATAAAAGGTTCTACACCCTTTATATGAGCTCCATTCATTCAATGAATGTATTTATGTGTGAAATTCCATCACATAGAAGCTGATATGATTTATGATAAAAAATACCCATTTATGATTCCTAATCATTTGAACATTTGAAACATTTATTACATGGATGTTTACCCCTGACATAATTTTCCCAGTTATTCATATCCAAATGAAACCATGTGGTAGACACAATAGTGGTCATGCACATAGAATCTCATATTTTAATCTTTTTTTAAGAGGCATCACATGCTTTATATGATATAATAATATCGTAATCGGTGATTTGCATCACATACATATCATATGTTATAACTCATGTGTATTATAAAATACAATATACATAAATTTATTGTATATCCAACACATGACCTCCAAAAAGATGGTGTCACTAGATATAAAAATATAAGTTTTCTGGAGATGGTTGAAATGATGTTAGTGGGTCATAATACATAACGATCCTTTTATAGGTAATCGATTGTGGGAACTGCTGAATATCCAAGTCATTTTTTATATTAGTCAAAATCATACAAGTCTTCATTTTAAATATACTACTTTAAAGAAACTAACTTGAAGTACTTAAGGGTGTTTTGCATCCCCTATATTACCAAAGTGAAAGGATAGAACATGAGAATGTTTGAACAAGGAGGTGTTGATAGAATTTTACTTTATTTTCATACAAATAGAAGTGGATATCACAAATAAAACAAGGATATTAGGAATAATATTTATGTAATTATTTTAAATTACTAGAAAACTTATCGAATTTTTATGGAAAATAATGTATAAATTTTAAAAGTGATGGAGATAAATCAATTTTTTTGGAAAAATTTATAAAGTATATAAATTTAGAGTATTAAAGTGATATTCATGAGAAATATGATGACTTAACATTATCCAATTATTAGTAAAAATACAATTCTTTTTATCAAACTTTATGAAATAATGTGTAGGATTATAGTACAATTGCTGATAATAAACAAGTAATCTAAGCCAGGTGAGCTTTGGGGAAAACAACACACACATCATTAGATTATCAAGTTAAACCAATAATTGAATGTATATAATTAAAACATAAAGAATTATTTTATTATATGAATAAATAAATAAATCATATCAATAATAATATCACTTGGTATTTTTTACCTAATGTAATGACCTGTGTCATTATAGGTTATAAAATTTAGAGGAAATCTAAATTTTGTATCATGGAGCATAAGAAATTTCAATAATCAAGATTCAAATCCAGATTATGAGGGTTTGAAAATCTCAAATATATGTTTTCAAATATTTTTAGAGGCTCAAGAGGTGTCTTGGATGCTGGAGTGAGTGTTGGAGTAGGGTTAGAGTGACCTAGTTTTTGAATTTTTCTGCAGAAGGTTCGTCAAGTTGTGATTGGTAAGATTCATGTCATGATGAGGTGATGGTCAAGGGATCACTCCATGGATAAGGAAGTTACATGAAATGGAGGATAGAGGCCATGATATTATAGGTAGTAGTCACGTCGTTGTGGAGGCATGATGGAGGATGTTAGTATGTGAGTAGTGGGTATCACAATATGTTCAAATATTGTGTGCATTTTGGTTAGGGAAAAAACTTATATGTAGTCATTATATAGTTTAGGATTTCATGCCATTAAAGTGTAATTTTTTTTATTTAGATGAATATCATTTATTTTATTTAGAATTTTTTATAGATAAAGGACAATGACGTTGTGACCAATCAGTTATGCCACGATCGATTCTTATAGGGAGGTGTCACAATGCAGTGTCTGAAGGTCACATCATGGTGTACATAGGTTGTGATTGGAAAGGAAATCCACCTAATAATGAGTGATCATGGGAAATAATCAAACATAGACCCATATAAGTCATTCTATGACATATCACTTTTTTATTTTTTTAAAATGTTTGGATGAAATATTTTTTCCAAGTTACCCCCTTTCATTTGAGGGGGTAGGGGATCTGTTCTGGATAGTTGGTCTCCATTATGCTTCTTACCTCAACCCCATTAGAAAGTGTTTATTCTTATATGTTTCTGTGAGATATTAATGGTGAGTTTATCCCTTTGTCTCATTTTGTTCTTGTCCTTTTTTACCCCTTAATTTTAGTGTCTTCACCTAGGGTTTCAGTGATGATTTCATCAGAGCATAGTGGAACTGAGTTGGAATGATGAGGATTTTTCTTAGATTGGATGATGGAAAATAGATAAGGATGAACACATAGAGTTTTTTATGGTTTTTTTTAAATTATTTTTCTTGTTGATTTTTTAAAAAGTTATTCCCCATGGAATTGAATGGAATAAATAATTATATATTGTTATAATTAATTATTTAAATGATGTGGCTTGAGAAAAAAGCTTGTATATTAGTACAAGATTTGATGAGTCATGGATGGGCTTAGGCAGCGATGAGAAAATATTTTAAGGGTTGGTAACTCCATGGTTGAGGTAAGAAATCTCTATAATATAAAATCATATTCTTGTTGATGTATGGTTGTTCTTGCATGTATGAGATTTATGGGTCTACGTAAGACATGTAGGTATCAAGATCACCCTAGGTAAAGAAATTGGATGAAATCAAGTATCTTAGACATGGAATGAGTGATATTTGTCTCTTTTGGAAATGTAGAATACCCTAGAAACTATGTCTCTAAGGGGGTGAAGATGTTAGTTGAGGTTTTAAGAGGGATAAGATGGGTAACTGGGTTTTAGTTGAGATGTAAATATACTAGGTTTTTTTTCCTAGAATATTTGAGTGGGTATGAAAGTTTTTGGACTAAAATGATTATTGATACAACCATACATATCATATATGATGGAAATCTCCCACTTATGAGAGGATTGGATACATAGTCTCCACCATGAATGAGATAAGTTCTTTATGGTTAAAGGAGGTGTGATCTGGTTTATTTAATTTTGATAATAGGCTTGATAGATATCTTAATGGATATGTGATATGCAATCCAAGTTTGTGTTGTGAGAATTTTTTATATAACTTGTTATATGGATGCTAATAGGGCTAGTGAAATTTAGCTCATGATGGTCCCTGGTTAAAGGTCTTGTGTTGTGATTTTATACTAGAGGAGTAAATGGAATTTCCACTTAGTATGGGGTAGATTCATAACATTGGTCCAAGAGATCACCTTGGGGTTGAAGAGTGAATATTGGTATTGATGATCAGAGATCTGGTTGGGTGTAGGGAACTTAGGGGATGCCCTAATGAGAAAATAAGAATTAAATCAGTCTTGGTATATTATGGTTATTTGAATGAGACAATATTAAGTATATCATCCTATGGTGATTGATGGATGATGAGTTTTTCTATTATTGGAATGTCTGACTAAGTGTCGTGGATGAAATATGAATTTTTCCAAGTGGAACTCTTACAATCCATGGAACCCCCTCATTTAAGTGTGGTTCATATCACGTGATAGGTTTGTTTTTGAGATTACCTTCTTAGATTATATGTTATATGTGATGTAAAATTAGATATAACCATGTCACTTACATAGCGATGGAGTGGTTTGGCCTTTAAACAGATGGTCTATATAATGACTTCCTCAAAAATCACTATGACGCGTGACTAACCATGGGACCCACCTAGTGATGTTGTGGTTTGGATCATGTGTGAGGATGGATATTATTATTCTTTAATTATATCACTTCCTATAATATTGAGATATGTGATCATCCATCGTAACTACCCAGAGATAGTGTGGTCTGGCTTGCATGATTGGTTAGTTATTGAGATTCCCTCCTCGGATCACTTATTATTTATTAGTGGCGAAATACATGACCTAGCCATGGGGTATTGTACTGATGGGATGGTTCAATGTGTATAAATTTTTTATATTAATATTACATACTTTAATATATTTTTGGATATTAAGTGATGGGTCTGAACCTAATTTCATCTTCTTGTACGGTTTGGGAATTGGTGAGATAACTTACCCTGTATCTATGGGTATGGGAAGATATTTTTATGAAACCATAAATTACATATTCAGGTATTGGTTGAGGTATGGTACTGTACTCTACACAAATTATTTAGGTATGGTCATAGTTTATGGCATGTGGATACATTGTTTTTACTGATGAATAAATCATATAGGGTTGGGTATCATGGTGGCATGGTTATCATATGGTGACCCAACATATATATATATTTATTTTAGTAACTTATTTTCCTTATGAATACACACTTTTATGATTGTATATTCTAAGTGAAATTGGTGGGGGAATTTTTACCATGCACAAGTACTCTAGTGCATCCACAAAACTTATGTTTATTGTACAAGTTTTAGTACAGGTTGTGAGATGGATCAACCTAGAGTATTTTGATAGGTATTTGTAATTTTGGATGATTTGTCGATTGGGTATGGTAATGGAGACAAATTTTATTTTATTTTTCATTTGAATATGTGATTTTCCTAGTAGAATATTGGTTGTTATGCATGATTATATGACAATATAATACATTTTTTATAAAATATATCTGATTTATTGATTTTGTGTATTCAAATGTTTTGAATCTATGATGTTTGGTTATTTATTTTGTAATTCATTGTTATGATATCAATGTAACAGTCTCTAAAACATCTAATTTAGGCCCTCACCACAAGTCAGAAGCATCTAGCATATAGGGAGGCTTGGTTGAGGTGTTATGGCATGCCTATAAGGACATGTTTCATATTGAGTCATCATAAAGTGGTATCAAATCATATTTTTTCTTCTATATCCAAGATATGGTAAATATAGAATAGTGATGTTTCAGATACTGTAATGGACCTCAAACTAGGGAGTCAGGAACACCTCCCAAGTGGGAAGTCCAAGTTACCATGGTTATGGGACCATTGTTATAGGTTTTCACTGTAAAATTTCCTATATAAATTCAAATATAATGAATTTATTTATAATTTTAATTTTTGGTTTTGGAACATGGTATATCATGGAAGGAGGCTTGTGTACATGCTTCACATTTTGTATTTAGAATTCATGACATATATATGCTTGTATGCAGTTGATTTAGCTAATGTAAGGGGATTTGATTTTTTAAAATTTCAACAACTTATATTGTGTTTTCCCATATAAGTTGTTGGCGTAATTCAAATCATACGAACCATGTTATCTTCATTTTAATGGAAGGTCATGTGGATCTTATACTGAAAGATTTCTAGTGGAGGATATATAGTCCCTCCATGAAAGGGATATATATATATATATATATATATATATTAGACTATGGTGGGTTGATATAGTCATTGAATTCCATGCTGATGTACACTAGTGGTTTTGACATACGTGAGATATTCCTAAGAAATGGTTGATTTTAGGAATAATATTCTTTATGAAATTGGATAACCTTTTAATTTTTAAAGAAGGGAAATATGAGATGCATCGTGTTGTTGAGTTGTAAAGCACTTTATGTTATTTTAGTATCGAGGTTGGGTTTTTGAGGGATGGATCGGTTAGATACCAATTCTAATTTGATAGTGGATCAATATCCTATATAGTATAATACAGGTTCAATAGATTTTGAATAAACACTTCATGGTTTTGGAATGACACGTTTGTGGTGGATGGTTGTACAATTGTCCTTGACATGAGTGTGTTTCCTTGGGATTATTGCAAGGAAATACCTAAGGGGGTTTACCTCTATATGAGATTGAAATTTTAGAGGAGAATAGATAGAGTGTTATGTTGTGAGCCTAGGATTTGTGAGGTGTGAATCATTGGAAAATGAGTCTTGTTTTTTGGTCAAGTTGTATGGGAGAATACACCTATAGGGTTTAGATGAGATCAATATGAAGGACCCCGAGACACCCTGAGAGGGGATGGGTGAAGCAGGGTGTCAAATTTTTCTTTTAAACTGATGGATCTTGTTCCCATGTTGGTAGGAACTAGTTTAACATGTTTGATGGGTATGAGAAGCAATAAAACATTCACATACAAATAGACTACACATCACGTTTTTACTTGGTTCACCACTAAGGGCGATGTCCAAAGAGTATATGCCGATAGGTTGTCGGTCATACAAAATTCTACTGTTATTCACTAGTTGTGGATTACAAAGGTTTGGGAGCAGTCACTTTGTCCCAGGCTTACTTCCTTTACAACTGTTCTAGGATAACCCACTGCGACCCTCGGGTCCCTCTTGTTGAATCCCCCTAGCTCACTGTGTAACGACCCAAATTTTCATTAATGGAAAATTCCTCTTGATCTAATTAAATGTATCATTATGTAAAATGTTTATATAAAATGTCAACTTCTTTGGTTTTATGTTAAGAATTGTGATCATTGCTTTTATAGCTGTTGAATAGTGACCCCATGATTAGTATAAATATAGGGCTTTAACAAATCCAATTTACTCAGACAAAAGAAGCGATGGCCTAGTCTAGTAGAATTGCTCTATACGAAGCCCATTTTTCAGAGCTCGGAAAAGAGGTGGCATCTTTGGGTTTGCTCTTGACCAAGCCCAAGCTGAGCTTCATCATGTCAAGCTCTAAAGGGACCATCTATGGGAAAAGTGGAAGTTGATAGAAATTACCACTCGAGCGATGTTATCCGAGCCACCCCAATAGTCTTTCACCATCGCACACCATACCCTTAGGTCTTATGCAACTGTTTTAAGGGGTTATGTAACAAATCTCTAGTACTATGTTCATGTACATTTTTTTGTATATAATAATGTATATACTTTCTTGTAATTATTGATACATTGTCAATATTTTTTGAAGTACAAATAGTATTTTTAGTTATTATTTAATTAAGAATTATATTCTATTTAATTAAGGGATTTTTGAATTGAATAATATTTTAATAAAATAATATTTTTATTATTATTAATTTTTATTATATATAAATGATCATATAATTTTTGGAATGCAATTGTAATTTTTATTAAAGTTTGAAAGCCATTTTTGTCAAAACCCATGAATTTTCGATAAATGTCATTTTTTCCATTAAAAGTGAAAATTAACATATTTAGAAAATTATTTAGATAAAATAAATGTTATTTCTGGAATCAGGATGTTGAAATTATCCAACGGTGAATTTTTCATAATTTTCTGAGACAGTCAAATTTTTGGGTAAATGTTAAATACCATTTAAATATATAATGTGTTTTATGACATCATAATGAATCAGTAGTGATGTAATAAAATACTATAAGCTTTATGTTCGGCCAATATATGTTTTACCATTAAAATAATATGATTTTGGGTTTGTTTGACTTGCTTTTAAAAGCATTAATGGACCCCTCAATACTTATTAAACACTTTGTCTTTTTAAATTATTTTCCATGGGAGTGTGACTCACCTCCACATAAGAAACCCTATTAATATGCCTAATGTCTAACATTTATTGTACTCCTCGTATTATTCCATGTGTATTCCTTTACTGGTATTTATAGCTCACCCTTTTCTTATGCATGTCCTTAGGTTATCCCATTCAATGCTAAGTACGAGGGAATGTAGTGGTCATGCAAAGTAAGTTTTCATTAAAGATGTTGTATTTCATGTTTCAAGTTTTTTTGTAATGATCCTAAACCCTAAAGAAACTAAACCTCTCGATCTTGTTTGTTGTATCAAGTGATGTTTTATGTAATAAATCATGTTTAAGTTTTAATAAAAAGCAGGGTTGTCATAGTTGGTATCAGAGGGAGGTTTAGTTATTTTTGGAATTAGGATTAGAAAACCCTAATAAAGCCTTAGAGACAAGACTAAGTATAATAAAAATATCCATAAGTTTTGGTAAGTACTGAGTAAGTGGTTTATCAGGAAAATTCATCCCTGTCTGGATACGAGCAGGTAGAGGCGGCTCTGACACATATGTATCCTAGGGGTAAAACCCAAAACACCGCTTTCTGCTAGACTCGAACGGGAACTGGTGCACGAAAATGGGCCTTGCTGCACTCTTGGTTACGACACTCCCGGGGGATATGTTTTGAAAAATTCACAAGCTTAGTATGAACCCTTATTAAGGGAATTAAAAAAATTCCCCTAAGAATATTTTTTAGAAAGTAGATCATGAAAAGCCTAGATTAAAGCCTATAGACTCATTAGTTAAGGAAATAAAAGTTTATTTATAAGTCGTAAACTTTTGTCTTTGGATTACCCTTTTTTTGTTACCCCTAAATTTCCTTTTATTCCAGCCAATGGCCGGAAATAGGAGGACTCAGGCTAAAAACCACTGTGAAGATTAGTGTGATGACTGTACTAATGAGATTCCCAATACAATGGGAGTGGGAATCACGAACTTTGTCACACTTCTCTCTCAGTTAAATCAAGTTTTTAATAAAGACACGGGCCAAGAGGAACGTTCAACCCCCCCTACGAAAGAACAAGTCGCTATCGAGAGCGTCATGATACAAAGGCCTCCTACTTTTAGTGGATCATCCGATCCCACGATCGCTGAATAATGGATCAACTCCATTGAAAAGATCTTATCCATCCTTCAATGTTCTGAACAAGACAAGGTTCTCCTGGAGGCTAATCGTATGGAGGGTGAAGCTGATCGATGGTGGACGTTGATAAAAAATACGCAGCCTGAGGAGGAGATCGAGGCGTTGGAATGGGAGGATTTCCAGAAGAAGTTTTTCGATAAATATTTTCTGTGCACCCTCCGACTTAAGATGGAAACAGACTTCCTTTCCCTCAAGAAAAAAGATGAAGAATTTGTTGCAGAGTACGAGGAAAACTTCACAAGGCTTGCACGATATGCTTTAGGATTTGTCGTTACCCTAGAATGCAAAGTTGACCGCTTCTTTGGTGGGTTGAAGCCTAGCCTTCGGAAAGCATTAGCAATCCGTGACTTCGACAGCTATGAGGAAATTGTCCGATGTGCCCTCAAGGCCAAAATGGAGATCGGAGAATCACCGGGGTATCATGGGGATAAGAAGCGTAAGGTGGAATTCAATGCTGGTGGTCCGATGGATAAATCCAATGGTGCTAAGAAGATCCAGCACCCCACTTTCCAAAAGTGCGGAAAGAAGAAACCTGAAAATTGACTTAAGGGGATGAGGAAATGCTTCAGGTGTGGAAGATAAGGGCACCTAGCTGTTAACTGTTGGCAAGAAAGACCCACAGCTGCGACAGAGGAGAGGAACACTCCTTTAGAACCTCAATACATTGTTCAATGCTACAAATGCAAAGAACCGTGTCATTTTTCAAATCAGTGCCCTAATACAAGGGTTTTTAGAGGCAACCAACAACCTCCAAGTCAGCAAGGAAGAGAATTTGCCATCACTTCTGCCGAAGTGAACCCTGACAACGAAGAGGTGACAGGTACGCTATTTATTAATTCAAGAATAGTGAACGTACTTTTTGATTCAAGTTCTACCCATTATTTTATATGTCTAATGTTTAGTAGAACAATCCCAGCACCACCAAAAATCATGGAAGTGAAGATGTCGGTGAGTACGGAAAATGGGGAAATCATTGCATCCCATGAATATAAGTCCTCCCCTATTATAATCTGTGGATTTTATTTCCTGGTGAACCTCATCATACTCCCTCTGGTGGAATTTGATGCAATTTTTGGCAAGGATTGTATTTCCTTATATAGAGCCAACATAAATTGTCAGGAGATGGAAATAACACTCTATATGAAGAATCAACCCCCGATTCTTTACAAGTGTAAGGAGGAAGATGGATCTATTTTAGCTCCATCATCTCAAGCATGGATATTACTGCCCAATGAGCACGCGTATCTGGCTCAGATGATTGAGTCCAAGGAAGAAACCATCCTTGAAGAAATGCCTATTGTGAGGGAATTCGCTAAAGTGTTTCCTGAGGAACTGTCTGGTCTTCCTCCTAGAAGAGATGTTGAATTCTCAATTGAACTTATACCCTGGGCTTTACTAATATCTAAGACTCCATAGAGAATGGCTGTTGTAGACCTTGAAGAGGTCAGTGAACGTAAGCTGGTTAGACCGGAAATGGTCGAGGAAATGGCGGAGAAGGCGAAAACCATTCAGCAGCATATCAAGGTATCCCAGATTCGACATAAGAGTTGTGTAGATAACTGTTGATGAGACCTTGAGTTTAAAGTTGGAGACATGGTGTCTCTATGAATATCTCTGTGGAAGAAGGTCATGAGGTTTGGATAGAAAGGGAAGTTAAGTCCAAGGTACATCGGCCTCTTTGAGATTCTTTAATGTGTCGGGGTTGTGGCCTATCGACTAGCACTTCCACCTACCATGGCCAAAGTATGTGATGTCTTTCATGTATCCCTCTTAAGGAAGTACATACCAGACCCTTCACATGCACTCTCTTCTGAGGTGGTACAATTGGAATATGAACTTTCTTATGAGGAGAAACCAGTGATGATCTTAGATCATAGAGAAAAAGTTCTATGAAATAAGACAATTCCCCTCGTCAAGGTGTTGTGGATAAACCACAAGTTTGAAGAAGCGACTTGGGAATCGGAGGAAATGATGAAGCTGAGTTACCCACATATATTTTAGTGTGGGAAAAGGAAAATTTCTAGGGCGAAATTTCTTAAGGGGGGAATATTGTAACGACCCAAAGTTTCATTAATGGAAAATACCTCTTGATCTAATTAAATGTATCTTTATCTAAAATGTTTATATAAAATGTCAAATTCTTTGGTTTTATGTTAAGAATTGTGATTGTAGCTTTTATAGCCGTTGAACAGTGATGACATGATTAGTATAAATATAGGGCTTTAACAAATCCAATTTACTCAGACAAAAGAAGCGATGGCCTCATCCAGTAGAATTTCTCCATATGAAGCCCATTTGTCAGAGCTCGGAAAAGAGGTGGCGTCTTTGGGCTTCACTCTTGACCAAGCCCAAGCTGAGCTTCATCATGTCAAGCTCGAACGAGACCGTCTATGGGAAAATTGTAAGTTGATAGAAATTACCACTCGAACGATGTTATCCGAGCCACCCCAAGAGTCTGTCACCATTGCACACCTTACCCTTAGGTCTTATGTGGCTATTTTAAGGGGTTATGTAACAAATCTCTAGTACTATGTTCATGTACATTTTTTTGTATATAAAAATGTATATACTTTCTTATCATTATTGATACATTGTAAATAGTTTTTAAAGTACAAATAGTGTTTTTAGTTATTATTTAATTAAGAATTCCATTTTATTTAATAAAGGTATTTTTGAATTAAATAATATTTTAATAAAATAATATTCTTATTATTATGAATTTTTATTATATATAAATGATCATATAATTTTTTGAATGCAATTGTAATTTTTATTAAGGTTTGAAAGCCATTTTTGTCAAAAACCGTGAATTTTCAATAAATGTCGGTTTATATTTTAAAAGTGAAAATTAAAATATTTAGAAAATTATTTAGATAAAATAAATTTTATTTCTGGAATCAGGACGTTGAAATTATCCAACGGTGAATTTTTCATAATTTTCTAAGACAGTCAAATTTTTGGGTAAATGTTAAATACCTTTTAAATATATAATGTGTTTTATGACATCATAATGACTCAATAGTGATGTAATAAAATACTATAAGCTTTATGTTCGGACAATATATGTTTTAACATTAAAATAATATTATTTTGGGTTTTTTTGACTTTCTTTTCAAGGCAATAGTGGACCCCTCTAGACTTATTAAACACCTTGTCTTTTTAAATTGTTTTCCATGGGAGTGTGACTCACCTCCACATAAGCAACCCTATTATTTTAAGAATTTCGGACTTTAGCCTTATAAAATATTGTTTTCCTAATTTCTTTTCCAAAAAACATGGGCAAAAACCTTGGAATGTTTTGTGGTTTAGATTAATTTAATATAAGGGGTCCCAAACCTAAGTAATAAAGAATTCCCTCACCTTTCCTATATAAAACCACCCAAGCTCCCACTTCCTCCTCACTCAAAGACTTTGGAGTTCGACCAACCTCTGCCCTACCCTCTCTAGAATCCTCCCAAGGTGCCCCAATCTCCCAAGAATCCTCTCACAAGCATCACTCTAGCCTTTGGAAGCACACTTCCAAGTAAGGGTTTTTTCTTCCTTTCTCATTTTTGTCCAATTTTCGTTAAGTTGTTTTTCCCTTTTCATTTCAATTATGAATGTTGGGGTATGGTTTTGAAACTCCCTCATACTGAACTCTTTATGTTAGAATGATGGGAGACCCTTTCTCTCTCATTAAATGCCTCCCATGTACACCCGTTACTATGCCGAAATTCCGAAAGGAACTTCTCTCTCCTCATTTACATTCAAGAAATACTTTTGTATCATGAATATAAATTCCATTAAAATTGTTGGGACATGTATCTATATGACCTCCTTACTTTAAATTACATGTAAATATGATGGGAACCCCTTTCTCTATCATCAACCGTTTTTATGAATTCTTATGTCACGCCGTTACGTTGCCGAAATCACACCGTTTTTCTAAGCCAATGCCATTGTGTAGTGAATACCATGCCCATTTCTCCATCAAGGGTATTCATCATTATTCACATTTACTTATTGATTATAAAGTTTCATGTATGAATTCCACATTCCTTTATCGTGGAATAAATGATTATGTTTTATGAATCCATGTTTTATGATCCATGTGGCACACTTTTGCATGAAATGAAATGTTTAAGAAGGGTGTGCCATTATAGCGCTCCAATGCATTGGGTAAGGTATAGTATCATGATACGTCATGTGAAATGAGTGTTAACTCATGCTAATTCATGTGAAATGAGGGTTTACTCGTGATTCATGTTCAACGAGGGTTTACTCATGCTTCATGTGCAATGAGCCTTGGCTCATGCTAATTCCATGTTAAGTGTTGTTGCCACATTTCCATGTTATTATTGTCATTATTTATCATGACTTTATGTTCATGTTTCTATTGTTCTCTATTGATATGCCTAATTTATAACATGTATTTTAGTCCTCATGTTATTCCATGTGTATTCCCTTACTGGGCTTTATAGCTCACCCTTTTCTTATGCATGTCCTCAGGTTATCCCATGCAATGCTAAGTAAGAGGGAATACAGTGGTAATGTAAAGGATGTTTTCAATAAAGATGTTGTATTTCATGTTTCAAGTTTTTATGTAATGATCCTAAGCCCAAAAGACACTAAACCTCTCGATCTTCTTTGTTGTATCAAGTGAAGTTTTATGTAATAAATCATGTTTAAGTTGTAATAAAAAGCAGGGTTGTCGTACACTGCCTTTGGTGAAGTCTCAATCAGTTTATAGAAGTGAAGGTCTCTTTAATATATTTTCATGGAAGTCTTTGCCTTTGCTTAGCATGATACTCTTCTTGCATCTATGTCTAGAAATGATGCACTTGAATGCACTGAACCATTGAACTGGATAATCAGAAAGGGAAAACAGGATACACAAATGATTTCACGCAGCAACTACCCTTTGTGTGCAAGTTCTCACTTTTTCACACAATAACATATTTTCATGCGGAAAACTATTTCGCACAATTTCATCTTTTTACGCGCAACCTCTCCTTTTTCGCGTAGCACCAAATTTTCCATGAAAGACAGAATTTTTCACTCAGCTCAGACTTTTTTGCGTAGCTCCGCATTTTTCGTGCAACTCCATTTATGTGAACCTTTTACGTGCATCAGACCTCAGATTTTCTCTGAGTTTTCAACCGTACGGAATGAGGGGGGGGGGGTCGCCTCTAATTATTGATGCATGAGTGAAGGGATTCGTTTATTGCACACAATGATGTTAGGTTTTTGATTGGTGAGTTGAAATGTTTAGATTTATGGCTAATGGATTTTATAGATCTTATTATAAGAATGGTGGTTTAAGGTTTTGATGATAATAGAAGGTATACCTATGTGGTTTCTAGATACATTAGATTTTGATTGAGGTATAATGGTATGTTTTATTAGAGCTTGGTCATTGATAGGAGTTGTTTGATATGGGATGAGCGTGACTCAAGAATATTGAAATAGGTGTGGGGATGGAACCCTTTGGTTGTTGTTCTAAAGGACAAGTGTAATGGAAGCCACATGATGGGTGTAACACCCTTATATTTTTTGGGTGTGGCCCTCATTTTGGGTGTATTTTATTGAATGTTGAGAGTGAAGTTCCTAGTGATCTAGGAATGTATAGAAATCAGTCTTCAGTGTTGGTAATAATGTACAAATATGATCATCACATCCAGTCATATTTCTTAGTAATGGATGGAGTGTGGGATATGAATATCTGATAAACCGCACCTCTGCCGCTCTCTCTCGCCTCCGATGGCCTAAGTCATGATTGCACCACAACCTCCCCTCCCTGGCCCTTCCCAGCCCGGGGGGGGGGGAGGATGGTCCTACCCTTCCCTCATCGACTCTCTGCACTCCCTCATTTTCCCCTTTCACTGACCCAGATACCCTCCCCATCTTTCCCCTAATAGAAGTCTGCCCTTAGGTCTAGTCTTTTGAGCATAGAGTTCTATCGGTACCACTTTTTTCCCTGGAGTTCACCAGAGCTTCGATGATGCTGGATCTTTCTTTGGTTTCTCTCTTCGGGAAGCATCACCCCTCCTTAGATGCCTTCGACAGATATGTTTCCTCTTCTTGGAAGCTTCAGGATCATGTGATTGTAGGGCTTATATATTCGAGGCATATTTTGATCCAGTTCGCGAATGAAGACGATCTCATATCTACCTTGGCTCATGATCCATGTTTCCTTCCAGGTTTCCATTTTTCTCTCTTTAGGTGGTCGTTTGATTTTCCTCTGTAGCATGACTCCCCCATTACGGCAATTTGGATTTCCCTTCTTGGTCTCCCTTTTTCTTTTCAAAGTATGGCAGTTCTTCGTTTGATCGGAAATATGGTGGGGTGTTTTCTCTGCCCGGATCTTCGTACTCGCGTTATGTGTCATCCAGTTTCCCCAAGGATTTGCATTGAAGTTGACGTATCCAAGAGCCTGATGGATTCCATCTACATCAAGGTTGAAGGGGAATTATGTTGGTACCAGAAGGTATGCTATGAATCGTGGGTTCCTTTCTATTCGTTTTGCAAATGTCTTGGTCATGATTCTGGTATATGCCGGCGTGCTTTGGGAGAGGATCATTCTTTGCGGGTTGCTGTGAAGGATGGTCCCAAAAACTCGATACCTGGTTTTCCATGTATTTCTCCTACAGTGGACAATTGGGGTATTGAGGAGTTGAGAGTTCCTACTGCCTCCCTGAAGGAAACGAGACCGAGGTTTTCAGAGCCGAGGGTTGTGGACGTTCTTGGTCGTCTAAAGTGGGATTTAGGTATTAACCCTTCTCCATGGTTGGTTCGAGGTGGTTCAGGGGAGGTTTATGGGGTGATTCTAGGCCCAAACAAACCTCCCATATATACAGAGGCTGTGAGATCCATTTGCAATTATCCCTAAGAGGTTACGGCCTCGTGATCATGTAAGGATAGTCCTTCCGATTGTTTTGGGGTTCTTGCTGATCAGGGGGCTGGCATGAGAACATTTTACAGCTCATTCCCTTTTAAGATGCATGTGTCGACAGAATAGGTCCTTGGTGAGGGATTCAACCCTCCCTCTCCTGTTCACATAGGGTTTTTTGGATTTTCCAGTGGCTCTCAGAACCGGTTTGCAGTGTTGAGTATCGATGATCCTCCTCCATTTGAAGAAGTGACTCTTGAGGAGGATGGGCATGTAGATATCCATCCTCTACAAAGCAGGTAAGATGTTATAGCAGAAGATAATGAGTCTGACTCAAAACTCTGGTCCCCAGATCCCATGGAAGCGGAAATTGCGGAAGATTACATTCATTCCTCTTCAAAGAATGGGAAGAACACCCTTGTGGATTTAGATGGGCTTATCCAGCACAATCGAAGGCCGAGGAGATGAAAGGAATACTCAACCTTACTTAGTCTTCATGTTACAAGGCCTTCTAGTAATGGAAAATTCCCTCAAAATAGTTTGGAAGTTTCTACTAACATTCCAAAGACTAAGAAGGACGTTGAATCCAAAGTTATCAAGGATATTCTCATGCACTCTAATGAAGAAAAGCTAAAGCAGGAAACTGGATTGGTGGATCCTTTGGTGATCAGGAAGGGAGATCCTTCAACAGTAAGAGGGGAGGATTCTGCAGCTGCATAAAACTCATGGGACCTCCTCATGTCCTCTAAGGAAGAGATGGTGGAGGAGGTTCTCCTCATTCAGGCCTCAGAGGAGGATGCATAAAGGATGAATGGAAGACCAGTTCAAGTGGGTGTAAGCAAAGAGAAGGACACTTGGATCGACAAACAATACTTAATATTGAACAGAGGCTTCAATGAAAGTAATATTACAGTGGAGGAGTTCTTACAAGTTTGGGACAATTTGGCCTCTCATTTTTAAGTGATCATCAACGACGAGCTGGGGAAAGAGGTATGCGAACAGTCCTAGAAATTATTCAGGGCAGTCGCATCCAATATTTTCATGTTGGTCTCCTATAGTTCTGTTTTCTACTTTTGTGATTGATGTGCTGGTGTCTTGCTGGTTTCCCACTTTTTTCCATAAAAGTGGGTCTTAATAAAAAAATAACTTTGATGGATGGGATATGAATATCAGGATTTTTTGTATAGAAATGTGATGATGAGGATACTCCTATAGTTAAGAGTGTTGAATCAAACATGGATGTACTCCCCTCATTTCAGCAAGGTCATGATTCAGGTCACACCAGTTTATATGAAACTAGGATGACATGGTTAAGGTTGATACAATATTATATAGTTTCTTTTTGGATCCCAATTTTGGGATTTGAATAAAATTTCATGTGGAGTTCGAGTTTTCATATTAGGATCAAGATTGAATTTGGTGTGATCTAAGAGTGAGTTAGATTGAAGGTGAGTCATTTCTTGTAAAGTTAGAATGATTTCGTTTATGGATGGTTGAGAATCCAACTAGGGAATTACATCTAGTGCGAGGTTCATAATTTGGTCTAGGAATTTGGATGATTTAGAGAACCATTGGGAATTAATATATCATGATTAGGAGATCTAATGATGTGTAAATAATTGAGGTTGAGTGTTTTCAGGATAGGTTGACCAGTGAAGGACCCATTAGTGTTTTCCTATGATATTGGGTTTGGAAATATGGAAGCTACTTCGAGCCTATCAATGGACCACTGGAATTGCATTTTTAGTAATTGATTCTTATAATGGGTAGAACTATGATCCAGAATTAGATTTTATGAGTGGAATTTTGTGGTTTGGAATAACATAATCATAGGAATGAATTAGTTGAAAACACTTTGGTGTCTCATAATAGATGGGTGTGGTTGATCACTGTCTTGGTATTGGAAACGGGGAAAAGTGAGTATCTTTACCATTATTGAATAGTGAAACTTGGTGTTTGGAGTTTTGTATTGAAATCTTATTTAGTGGTAAAGTATAGAACATGATTGAGGTGATTTAGGAATGATGAATGGGAACCACCACATTTCTCAAT
This sequence comes from Viscum album, assembly GCA_963277665.1. NCBI lineage: Eukaryota > Viridiplantae > Streptophyta > Magnoliopsida > Santalales > Viscaceae > Viscum > Viscum album. The sequence goes on from OY728125.1 coordinate 59,330,880, forward strand.
GACGTGAATCATTATAGTTCAGATATTTTAATGACCCATGTAATTATATTCTATGAAATTTTTATGAATTTTTTTTTGTGTTCTGGAGTTGGGGAAGTTTCAAGAATATTGAATTAGATCCAGATTCTGAGGGTTTCAACATCACATGGAGATATTTTTTGGATGTGTTTAGAGGACTCATAGGCATTATGGGTTCTTAGGTGAGTGTTGGAGATGTGTTAAATTGAACTTATTATTGATTTTTTTATAGAGAATTCTCATCATGCCAAGATGAGGGGTTGACCAAGGGATCACTCTATGTCCAATGAGGCACTATGACATGGAGTATGGACATCACACTATTCCCAAAAGGTGACACAACGTGGTAGATACACGAATGAGGATGTAATACCCTAAAAGTGGGTTTCATTATGTGAAATAATTTAATATGGGTTTTTGTTAATGATAAAACCTTATATATGGTCACACCATGGCCTTGAGTTTCATACCCTGAAGTTGGAAAAACTTATGTATTATTTGGAAAACTATTATGTATTTTCATTATATTTTTTCATGGAGAAAGGCTGTCACTACATGTCCCTTAAGTCAATACATGTTCTTTTGTAAGAAGGCATTATTTTGGAATTGATCATGATGGATGTATCTTAGATCATAAAGGCTGTAACTTAGAAGGGAGGTTATTCCACGATAGGTGATCTTAGGGGGAGTCATGTCTTGATTTATATAGGTCATTTCATGACATGAATGTTACCTTGTTATTTTTAGATTAATAGGAGATGCCTATTCTCTAGGATATACCCCTCATTATTTATGGGAAATGGGAATTATGGAGATACATTTTGGATATATTCTCCCCATTCCATTTTTCTTTGGACCCCCTTTGTAAAGGGTGATTCTTAGACATTTACATGATAGATTCATGGAGAGTTCCACTCTCTTTTTATTGGTTTTTATTCTTTTTTGTTAGCCCTTGATTTTAGTGTCTCATCTAGTGTTTCATGGATGATTTCATCAGATCATAGAGGAATCAAGCAAGGAATATGTGGATTTTTCTAGTCTTGGTAGTAGGATCTCTTGGGAGGATCAATACATAGAGTTTTCTGTAGTTTTGGTTACCCTATGTTGCCTAAGGAGTTCTTGTATTTCTATACTTTTTTTAATTAATAAAAATAATTATTTATTTGGATGTGTTGTATTGAGATACAAGTTTAGGTATTGGTATGATCATGAATGAGTCATGTAAGAGCTTGAATAAGGATGTGAGGAGCTTTTCAAGGATAGTAACTCCATGATTGAGGTAAGTGGTCCTTATAATTTATATCCATCTACTTCTGGATGCATGAGTTTAAATTATTAAAAGAGTTTTTTGTGTTAGAGGAAAATGGGTAGGGATCGAGAGTTCCCTAGGTAAAGATATAGGATGTAATAAAGCCTCTAATACAAGTAATTCATGCTCTTTAAAACTTTAGGAAATGTAGAATCACCCAGTGACTATGTTTCAAAGGTGTACAAGATTCCAGTTGAGATTATAAAAGGGTCAGGATAGGTACTTATGCATTAGTTGAGACAAAAATATCCCATTTTTTCTATGGATAGTTGGGAAGGAATGTGAGGGATACACCTAATGTGGTGGGTGAGATAGTTGTAAGTCTCTTTCATGATAGAGAACAACCACTTGAGGGTGGATTGTATACATAATGTGTGCTATTACTAGGATAATTCCTCCATGGATAGATGATGTGTGACATATAGTGTTTCTTATGGATAATGTTCTTTAGATATCTCTGAAGGGAGACATGATATAGGACATAAATATAGGCCATGTGGATTTTTTTGATGATTTGGAATGGGGATTCTAAGAGACTAAATGTGAGCTAGCTCAGGATAGTCTCTGGTTAGAGGAAAAAAATGTATGATACAGAATTGGATAAGTAAAGGGAGTAACCTCTTTAGGTGAGGTCTAGTCAGTCCTTTGGGATGAGATGTCACTGTGGGGTGATAAGTGTGCTTTGGTATCAATGAACAATGATTGGGTTGGGTTTGGAGAACCTTGTGAATGACCTAACAAAAAATATGATAATGTTGATTGGATTTAAATGCTATTTTTTTTTACCAAAATGGTCTTCAATATATTTTCTTATGGGGATACATTAATGGTGTATTTTAGTGTCTACAGATAGACTAGGTGAGAGAATAGGACATTATATTACCATGTCCTAGTGGAATTGTGACCAGCCATGTTATCTATGTAGTGATATTTGGTTCAGATAATTTGAGAGGTTAGGGATTGAGATTTCTTCCTTAGATTACTTATTCTATGTTATGTGAAAAAATATGGGATGTACCTAGGGATAGGTTCATTTGATTTTCATGATAAGTTTTCTATTGTGATACATTACAAATATGACTAAATTTTTTGGTCATCCATGGGACCCACCTATTGATGGTATGGATTATCTCATGTGAGATGTTTGATATCAAGATTCCTTATTTAGACAAAATCTTCTGATATGGTGATATGTAATCAGCCGTGGGACCTATCTAGATATGGTGTGGTTTGAAATTTGTGAGAGGTTGGATATTAAGACTCCCTACTCAGATCATGTATTGTATTCTTGTTACTAAATATGAGATATGGAAATGATATATTACCATAAGGGGATAGTTAGGAATGTGAGATAGGTTAGACAACATGATTACCTCCTTAGATATCATGTTGGATATGATTTGATGGTGTTAGCATACCTTGCATCTTCACGTATGGGTTGAGACTTGGTGAGAAACCATTCCCTATATCAGTGGTTATGGGTTGATATTTTGATGACACCCTACCCTTTTTTATAAGGTATGTCTTGAGGTTCGGAACAACCACCTAAAATTTGTTTTCGGGTATAGTACATGATATGTGGCATGAGGAGACTTCATTTCTGATGATGGACAATGTATGTATGTCTAGGTATCATGATGGTCCTATTAGCACATAGTGACTCAACATCAAAGTTTTTTTGTTATTTATTTTATTCATACATAAACACATATATGATGGAATATATTTTTTTAACTTTGTGTGATACTAATGAGTTTTTTCTCACAACTTCCACGGGTACTCAGGTGCAAATACAGAACGTATATTTGTTGTACAGGTCTGACCATAGGTTGCGTAGTAGATCCTTCTAAAGCAACATGAAAATTATTTGTATAATGGGATGAGGTGTGGCTCAAAGTTGTTAGTTGAACATCATTTTATTATCTTTTTTTCAATTCTATATGTGATCGACATAGTGGGAAATTAGTTTCAGTGTATGATTTTATGATAATATTCCATATTTTTATATCACGAATATTATTTATTGATTATGGATAATTTTTTGTTTTGTGTGAATGATATTTTATTATTTATTTTGTTATTTATATTAATTATATCATGGAAATAGTATCCTAAATTTTTTATTTAGGACCTATCCATTATTTAGAATCCTATAACATATGAGAAGGTGCACCTAAGGTCCTTTGGTGCACCAAATGTGACACTGATGAGTTGTTTTAACCAGATAATCACACCTTAGATGGTGAATAAGAATGTTATTTGAATAAATTGGGTGTTCTAAAACATGTTGAATGGGAAAGGTGAAGTGACGAGGAATAAATCAATACTTGATTGAAAAGATTATTCTTTGGTAAACGGGATAGACTTTGATGATACTTTTTCTTTAATTAGAAGGATTAATAAAATAAGGGTTTTTATTGTTATTTATGCCCAAATATAACACAATATATTTAAAAGGGATATCATGTTATGATTTTTAAATGGTAAACCTCAAGAAAATTTGAACATTGAATAAATCAATGTATTAAATTTTGGTGATTGTGATAGAGAAGTTGTTAGATTAATGAAGTAACTTTATGTGTTGAAAAAATCTCTAAGGGAATGGTAATATTGGCTCATGGTTGAAGATTATGAAATTTTGAAATGAAATATTGGAAAACAACCCCTATATTAATGGAAATGAGGTGGAATGTCTTACATTTTTTTTCAATATTGATAATATAATGTTTATTGGAAATGAAAAAGTATTTTGAAGGAGTTTACCACTTAACTGAAGATGATGTTTCAGATGTTGATGTTTTTAGAAATAAAGTGTTGGATTTGGTGTCCTAGAACATACTATTTTTACTTTTATTACATGAAAATTTAATGTATTTAAATATTAAACATCTTATTACTTATTGTTCATTGTTCTACATGAGTATAATGTGATAATGTACTAGAGTATCTATCACATTAAGAAGGTCATAGCGGTTCCCTGCTATGATGAAGACCTTAAAGTGACAATAAAATATTCTTAAATATATTTTTTTGGTTGGATGGAATAAAATGATGGGAAACATATTATAAATACTTTCAGGTGTGAGTACTCCTAACCAGACAAGACTTATTCTCATGAAGTTCTCACTAGGTAATCTCCAAGATGGGAGATTATGAGAACAGACCCACCAATATGAATTATGCATGTTTTTTTGTCATTATATATTTCTATCTGTGAGAGTATGTATTGTTCCCTATACTTTAATATTATCATTAATACGTGATACAACTCACGCACATTTATTTACTGATGAAAACCATCACACCATCTGTTGGTGGGAAGTAGGGTACGTTTGGTGTGTCATGAATGACGTGATATTAATTCATAAGTAGAGGAAGGATTTGTCCCTTCTATTTTTGGAAGTTGATATCTAGGACCTTTGATTAAAATAGAACCATCACCCTAAATTCCGTGGCCATATTGTAACGATCAGTTTATTTCATGTAGTCAAATAATGATGCATCAAGCATATAGGTTGATCACACTATCATGAATCCTGCTTGATGAGATATTGTGACAAAGGGATTATATTACCCAATGAGTGATCGTATGTGGATGTCATCCTTGTGAATTTAAGTTCCTTATCTTGGGTTCCTTTACCTATTACTAGATAGTAATCTTGGACTTTAGAAAAACATACCTAATTCCAATGAGAAAGAGTCCAATAGGTTCACACAATAAGTGTTTGGGGTGCTCTCAATTAAAATCTATTTGAATTTAATTAATAGAATAAATATTATTCTTAAGTACAAGGAATAATTTCATTTAAGTTAAAATGATCACATAAATTAAATAAATATGTATTCAATGGATTGTGAATAAAATATATTTATTTATTTTATTGAACATTTAATAACTATTTATTTACTCGTTTTTAAATAAAAATATTTGTTTAAGAGAATAAAATATTTCATTCGGGTTTTCAATAGATGGAAGTGGTGTTCGAATGGACCAAGACTGTGTCTGTTGATAAATTAATTATTTAAAGTCATTTAAAAAAGTTTATCCAGTTGGTGTAAGAAATAATGATAATACTGTTATCATTATGTGGCATGAGATTTCATTTATGGTTCCATTTTACAAAAGTTGGCTCACCAAAAATAATGGTGTTTTTACTATTATTATGTGGCATGATTTTTCTCTAATAGTTATAATTTCATTTAATCAGTGTTTTGAAATTAAATATTGTTAATGAAACCCCATGTCGATTAAGAGGCATATACTTCTATTTTTCCAATCCTCGATGAATTGAGAATTTTTGAGCCAAAATGTTTCTCTCTCGACTCCTTTCATATCTCCCTCTAAAGAATGAGAGAATTTCTTCATGACCGAAGAACATGCAATCAAGAACCATTGACACAAGAAATTCACTTCGCAGTTCTAGAACCCGTAGAATGAGTGGAGTTATTCAGAGACCATTTGAGCACATGTGGATCACTGCTAAATAGATTTCTACTTTGGATCCTAATGAGCTCAATAAAGGCAATCTAGATGTATCATTCCGGATGATCAAAGATCATCAAAGAAGAAAGTACCAAAGAAACAAGTATTTAATTTATTCATAAATTAATAAATTAATTATAAATATTATGTGAAAGATCCAATTTCTTAGATATAGTTATTTTATCCTCGTTGTCTAAATTTTCGATTTTAATATATGGATACTATCATTCATCATCATATTGATCCCTAATTGGTCATCGATTACAGAAAAAGAAAATTTGGGCCCTCCCAAACGCCATTCTTTCCCTGTGTCTAGATCCTTCAAATGGTATCAAAGTGTTATCCTCATCATTTATAATTATTTAAATAATTCATTGATGATTTACACTTTAATAATTTAGTTTTTCAATTCATGTTTAATCATTCTTGTAATCTGAAATTAGAGATTTATTATTACTCTTTTCATTTCTCATAGAACTAACAAAAATGAAGAATTTCTTTTATTAAAATTAAATCATGGATCTCTTCAGGAGGCTCTAATGATACTGTCTATGTAACACAATAGTACACATTGTGTATTCTGAATTACACACCTTGTAATTTTCCATACATGCCTTGTAATTCAAATTACACACCTTGTGGTTGTGTTCAGTGCATCATGAGTAATTTGGAAATTACTCAAGTAGTGTTATTTTATTTCCCATGGTGTAGTTAATTCTTACACCATGTGTTGATCTAAATAGATAGACACACATTTACTGGATTACGCACTGTGTGCCTCACTGGACATGGTGTGTAGTCCCTTTGTCTTAGGGGACAAACTGTGTATCCCATACTTGGCTAAGCCAACTGGTAACAGTGTAACCTGGAGACAACACGACATTTGGCCCACTGGACAGGCTGTGTGCTCTGAGATTTCTGTAGTATGCCTCACACGCCGAGTCCCTAGGTGTGTAATTTAGATAATATGGTGAAGGTATTAGATGCAATGTGTTAAGAACTGCATGTTTTGTACTTTACCAAAATACACAGAATTAAAACTTTAATGTTTATGTAATGTTCAAAATTACATATCTTATAGATTCAAACGAGTGTTCACCATGTTACCTATAAGGTTATTGATGAGAATCTCAACGAAATTTAGAAAAGTATTAAGATAAAATGATTGATTAATTAAAGATAATAATTAATAGATTTGAGCATGATTTATGTTAATAAGAATGATTAAATAATTTAATGATAGTTTTATTAAATGCACAATTCATTGAATGTATGTGGATGGTTATGATCTAGACCAGACATTTATATGTGATTGGATTCCTTTTATTTTATTTTAAATTAATTTGTTGGCCTGCATGAGAAATATACTTATTAAAATGTAGGGCCTACGTGCACATGGTTTCTTTTATGTAATCCCCCCCCTTTTACCCCTCACATGCATGTGAGGTAAATAGAATATGTAATGGATGGAGCTCCCAAGCGTGTGGAGGCGGTTTAGGTATGGATTTTAGGAAAAATCAATCCAAGGAGATACAAAGGTGGATAGGTGGAAAGCTATAAACACAATCCATAAATGGTTCAAGGGGTTTCTCCCCTAGTTCATTGGTTAGTTTATCGACTACCAGATAAACTAACCATTATAATAGATCAGGATAAATCTCTTTACTTTGTTATATTTATTTCAGTTGCATGGTTTTTCATTATGGATGTATTGTCCTGACTATATAATTAATGAATTACAAGCATGAAAGATGGAACTAAAATAAAATATGATTTTGTGTAAGTATTATCAAGAAATGGGGAATCACATAAGTACGTTCCAATTAATATTAAAAATCATGTGATAAAGATAATAAGTCAATTTAAGCATAAAATATAAAAATACCACAATAAGATATTAAGTCATAATGATCCTTCTATTACTTCATTAAGAGTAAGACTCAATAAAATTAGGCATTTGACCAACCCTTTTTGAGACACTTACTTTAAAACAATAAACTATTATGAATTTTTTAGGTTAAATTCACCATTTTAAATCAAGATGAGTAGCCCTTTCAAGACTTGGTGTAAATTTTGAGGCAATTGTTAATGAAATCCAAGTCAGGATTTTAAGATTGGGGAGTCCACTCAATGGATCAAGGAGCTGGAAGCCCACAGTTGGCAAATACCTGCCTAATTAAATACCTTCAAATAGCTTGACCAACCCTTGTTGGGGTTATGTGATGGGTAATATGGATCCTTTACACTATAATGTCATAGAAATTAGACATTTCAAGTTCAATGGTGTGGTCCATTGGTACTTGATAAAAAGAAAAGCTCATCAACCACACTATCCCTATGATCAATACTAGATAAAGACAACACCCTCACTAGAAGTAACTTCCAGGAAATATTTAGACACCTTAGGGTCATTCTACACCATGAACAGAAATCTTACATGCTGGAGTATTCATTACCTAGTCTACCTTCCCAAGAGGGTAGTGATGAAGAGTTCCTAGTTTACAAGAAGTTTATGAATGACCCGGTTGATGTTCAATGTTTGTTGTTATCATCAATGTCTATTGAACTCATGAAGTCTTACGAAAACATAGATTCCTATACCATGGTTGAGAACCTCCATGTTTTTAACCAAGAGAGAGTAAGATAGGAATAGTTTGAGGCATCTAAGGCACTCTTTTAGAGTAATCCTGGAGAGGGTTCCCCAACTGGGCCTCACGAAGTCAAGCCCATTGGCTACGTTGAGCTCCTGGAAGTTCTAGGGTTTAAAATCCCCAAAGAAATGGGTATGGATATTATTATCGCATCACTCCCATAGAGAATATCTATTTTTGTTGTGATTTTTAATATGAACAACATTTATAAGTCTCTACAAGATCTACTTATCATCCTTTCACCAAGTGGATAAAGACATGATGAATGAAAATCTTTTTGTCCTTATGGTGAATAATAGGAAAGGGAAAGAGATGATATTTAAGCCCAAATATTCTTCATGCCCTTCCAAGAAAAGTAATATCAAGGGGAAGGGATGGGAACATGAATATGTTTCTTTCACATGTGGAAAGAAGGGACACTGGAAGAAAAACTGCACCAAGCTAAAGAAGCAAGGGGAAGATTTAGGTGAGTTTGTTGTCGAGTTAAATTTATATGTTTATACAAATTGGGTATTAGATATAGCTTGTAGTGATCACATATGTATCAAACTATAGGAACAAATTATATTAGAAAAAATATACCAAGGGGAGGTATATCTACATGAAACCAACAGTGATAGACTTGATACGGGATCTATCAGGGACTATCACCTCATGTTACTGACTAGGATGATCATGGTGTTAAAAGGTTGTTATTATGTCACTTATATAACCAAAAACATTATTTCTGTATCCAAAATAGATATATATGGATTTATTTTTATGTTCAAAAATTAATGTTGATTCTTTTATGAAGATATCATTTGTTTTGGTAAGGCACATTTATATAACGATCATTAAGTGTTGGATTACACAAACCAAGTAATGGAAATTTATAACAAAGCTAAATCACATGAGTTATAACACATCCAACTTTGGCATCACCAGCTTGGTAATGTAAATGAGAAATGCTTGAAAAAGTTTCATCAAGATAGATATTTGGATTCTTTTGAACATAAACTACTTTGTGTATGTCACAAATGTTTACAAGGAAAAATGACCAAAGCCCTATTTAGTGGGAAAGGTGAAAGGGTCAAACAACTTATTGAATAGGTTTATATCGAAGTGCATGGATAATTTCTAGTTTAATAAAGGGGTGTTTACTCATACTTATTAACTTTTACTGATGATTTATGTATATAAGGATATATCTACTTAATGAGGTATAAGTCAAATTATTTTGATAAGTTCAAGGAATACAAGAATGAATTTGAGAACCCGCTTGGTAATAAGATTAAGAAAATTATCTTATAATGAGGTAGAAAATAACCTAATCAAGACTTAATTTATTGCTTATGGGAGTTTGGGATCCTATCTTAACTCACTCCTCCTTAAATCCATAAGTGTTATAGTGTAAGCTAAAGGAGGAACTACACATTGGTAGATATAGTGGGATCAATGATGATTCATGAAAGTATTCCATTATCTTATTGGGGATATTCCTTACAAATAGTGGAACACATACTAAAAAAGTAGAAAATAAATAAATAAATGGTATTAAATACAATATTTGGAGTGGAATAAAATCCACATTATCAAATTTACATGTGTGGGGAAGTAAAAAATTTACTAAATTCTCTTTAGGTAACACACTCACACCCCAAGGAAAAAACAGGATATTACCTATATAACCCCCTAGAAAAAAGGTTATAGTGGAAAGACACACTGTATTACTTGAGAGGGAGAACATATTTGAAAGAAATAGTCAGAGAGAGATATTCTTCAATGACTCCTTGGCTCAAGGTACACAAGAGTTGGTACAAGAGCAGATTCCACAAAGCCCCAGGGAAGAAAGATCTATTCGAGAGACACATGTACTGCGTAGGAGTACAAGAGAGGTTAGATAACTAGAATAGTACTATTTTCTAGTTACATAGGATGGTGAATCATTATTAGTTGATAATAATGATTCTCTAACCTATAAGGATGCAGTAAGTGGCGTAAAAATTTCCAAGTGGAAAGAAGCCATGAATTCTGGAATGGATTCCATGTACTAAAACCAAGTATTGATTTTGGTAGATCTTCCAGTAGATGTAAATACTATTTGTTGACAATGATTATTCAAGAAGAAATTTTATATAAAAGGTCAAGTCAGAACCTATAAGGCCCGACTGGTTGCAAAATGGTTTTAACAATGTCAAGTCATTGACTATGACGAAACCTTTTCACCAGTTGTAATGATAAAATACATCAGCATTATACTATCCATTGCCTCTTACCATGACTATGAGATTTGGAAAATGGATTTCAGAAAAGCGTTCCTTAATAGGAACCCCTTAGGAATATTTCTATATGACACAACCTGAAGGGTTTGTGACTCCAACAGATTCCCATAAGATATGCAAGTTGAAAAAATCCATTTATGTATTAAAGAAATCATCTAGGTCATGAAACATTTATTTTGATGAATCTATAAAAGAATTTGTTTTTATAAAGAAAAAATTTGATTATTGTGTCTACAAATGGTTTAGTGGGAGTGTAGCTGGTTTCCTAATATTATATGTTGATGAAATATTACTTATTGGAAACGAAATACCAGACTTATATTATGTTAAGGAATGATTGAATAAATGATTCTCTATGAAGTATTTGGGATATGTATCATTTATTATTTTGATCGATATCCATTATGATAGATTTAATAGATTTATAGGATTAAGTTAAAGTAAAATCATTAAAAATATAATGAAGAGATTCAGTATGGAACAATCCAAGAGAGGATTGTTTCCACAGTCACATGGCATTCATCTTTCTAAGAAAATGCTCCCTCAAAACATATGTGGAAAGAAAGATAATGGAAATGATTCTATATGAATCAGAGATTGGGTCATTCATGTATTCTATTATTTGTACTAGGCTAGATGTCACCTACATATTGAGTGTGGTAAGAAGATATCATGTTGATCCAGGTGACCACCATTGGATGGCAGTCAAGACTATGCTTAATTAACTGAGGTGTACTAAGGATATTTTCATATTTTATGGGGGAGATGAGGAACTAGTCATTAGAGGATATGCAGATGCTATTTTCCAAACTAATCAAGATGACATGTAGTCGCAAATGGGATACATCTTCACTTTTAATAGAGGTTCTATGAGTTGGAAGAGCTCAAATAATGGTATGGTCGTAGATTCTACAACAGTGTACGAGTATATCGTAGCTTCTGAGGTAGCTAAAGAAGCAGTTTTGATGTGGATCTTTGTCAAAGAACTGGATATGGTTCCTAGAAATAAATATCCCACCACACTCTATTGTGATAAAAATGTAGCGGTGGCTCTCGCAAAAGAGCCAAGGCCACATCAGCGGATGAATAAAATATTTCAAAGTATCATATCTTGAGGGATTTTTCACAGAGATATGAAGTTACAGTGAGAAGTATTTCAATATAAGACAACATGGAAGACAACTTGTATAAAGCCTTGACTTAGTAGAAACATGAGAATTATGTGAGGTCTATTGGACTAAAATCCATAGGTAGTTGGCTCTAGTCTAAGTGGGAATTTGTTGGAGTTGGGGTCCTAGAACTGACTTTTTGTACTTTTATTACATGAATATTTATTATATTTAAATATTAAAAATCTTATTACATATTTTTTATTATTCTACATTACTGTAATGTAATAATTTTCTGAATTATTTGTGACATTAATAATGTCATATGAGTTCCCTACTTCGATGAGAACTTGGAGGTGCTATAACAATATTTTTAAAAATATTTCTACAGTTGGATGACATACTATGATGGGAAATATAGAATAAAAACCATCAGGTGTGAGTACTCATAAGCATATGGGACTTCTTTTGATGAATTTCCCACTTGGTAATCTCCAAGATAGAAGATTATGAGAACTAACTCGCCATTAGGAATTCCTCATGTTTTGGTGTCATCAGATTTTCCTATATACAAGCTTGTGTAATGGTCCTCAGACATTAAGATTATCATTAATAAATGTCACGACTCATTCACTTTGATTTTCTAATGAAAACCATCACGCACTATGTTTCCTAGAAGTAGGTTATTTTGGGTGCGTCACAAATGACATGTTATTAATGGATAAGTCGAGGAAGGATTTATACCTTAAATTTATGGATGCTAAAATCTTGAAAATTTTATTAAAGTAGAGCTCTAACCTTAAATTCCATGGACATGGTATAACAATGAGTTTATTTCAGGTAGTCAAAGAATGATACATCAAGCATATAGGTTGAAAACACTCTCATAAAACCTGCATGATGAGATATTGTGACAATGGGATTATATTACACAGTGAGTGGTCGTATGTGGATTTCATCATTGAGACTTTAATTTCTTTCTCTTGGGTTACTTGAAACAATGCTAGATATTAATCTTGTAATTTATACATGCCTACCGAATTCCAATGAGAAACAAATCCTAGTGGGTCACACACTAAGTTTTTCTGACTGAAAATTACTTTATTATTATAAAAACTTTTTTAACGAAAAAGTAAAAAACCCCTAAATTCATTTGAACAATAGCATAACACAAGAAGAAAAAGAAAAACCAGAATAAACTTCCAGACTAGCCCCACCCTATAAACTGTTCCATGACAACATGTCTTGACCAACACAAGACCATTTCGAAAGAAGTCCCTACAGAAGTGCATGGGCATGGTACCGATGGCAGAGCCATAATCTCTCAAGAATCCAAATCCAAAATGCCTACACTAATGAAGTCTTCATTCCCTAACACCCTTCTAGCACAGGTGCACATAAAGATCTAGAAACAAGCACCAAACATCCAAACAAAGGAAGAAAACAGGAAGATCCAAAGGACTGCACATCACTCCCAAATAATCCTCTCAAACAGATAGACCAAAAACACCAGCTTAAATATAATCATTAAGGAGAAACATAATATAACCCAAATCCCTCTTTCTAGAAAGTTTCCAGGACAATGATGAAACTTGTAGGTCAGTTACCGCCAACATCCTCTTCTCAAACAAAGAAGAAAGTTGGTCCCATGACTAAATATACTCCTCAACACTTATTTTCCCGATGTTGAAACACCCTACCAGAATTGAGTCTTATTTGTAAATCCATGAAAGTTTTTCCTCATTTAGAGACACCTCTAGTGACATCCCAATCATTTTGGCTACCTCCACCTCCGATGAATTGAGAATCAATAAATGCTCAATCCCTTCTTCTTAAGAGCTTAAAAGGAACACCATGTTTTGATTATCATGTTCCCCAAACCTCTGATGGCTCAGAGACTCCATGTACATCTTCTTTTCGTTCATCTTCTTTGTATAGTGAGTCTCCAGGGGGGTAGCGATGAGTAGTCCTTACTCTCCTTCCTCTTCCTGAAAACCATATTGCTCTTCGGACTTGATTCCTCATATTTCGATTGACCATGTTCACTCCATTTGGATTCCTTCACGCCGACCCCATATTCCTCACCTGGGGTAATGGAATCTGAGTTCACATCATCCTTAGCAAGGCCTTAAATCCTATTACACAATGGAACTGAGCATCGAATCACGTCCGGAACCCTTACATCACCCACCATTTGTAACTACCTTCATGGTTTATAACCACTGCCACCCAAAGGCGTGTTTTGTGAACACAATCCAGCTCCCCCATCCCGAGACATCATACCTCTTTACTCAGATTGACTGGGTTATAAAAAGCCACACCCCATGAAATGTGGGTATTTTTTGTATCCTATAAAACCACCCCTGGTTTTCACAAGCAGTTTGCAGCATAGTACCTCCCTCATTGATTTGAGATTGTGAATCACCTTCAAGGCTAGACTGCGAGATCCTACAGACTGCATTACCAATAAGCACTATGGTTGGCCTAATCACTCCATTGAGATCACCTAACAATATGAAAAATACATCTTGGACTTTTGGTCCAGGAGGAAGAGCAAGTGGCTGCGTTGACATCACCTGGTTGGCTACACATAAGATCAATGGACCCATGCCAACTGAATTCAAACCAGTATAATGTTCATCCTAGATCAAGCCATCATTCTGGACAACCTGAGAAATGTTTGGTAAATCAATTCCTTCAAAGGATCTATTGTAGAGTTCCCCACCTAGTCCTTCAACCAATGAATTCTCCACCGTGTTATTATGAGATCTAGCACTTTTATTCTATTTTTCTAAATCTTTTATTTTTACTCATGGATACTATAATTCATTGTTTTACAGATCCTAGATTGTTCATTGATTATGGAAAAAGAAATGTTGGTCCTTCTGAACCTCCATGCTTCCACTGCTTCAGGATCTTTCAAAACGTACTTCTTGGAAATCTAATTTTCTCAAGAGGAGGAATATATATTTATCTTTCAAGATAAGTGTGCCTTATATTTATTGAAAAAGTTTATAATTATGGTTGGAAATATAGTTTATACTCTTATAGTAGAGGTAAAAAACATCCCAAGGATGATGAATGTAAATATGTGAATCAAATATTGTTTTTTAAACTCATTATATGTTTATAATATTTGATTTTCTGAACACCAAACATCATGATTTCTCTATCATTATGTTATTTTTATCAAAGTGTAATGAAGGAATCTATAATTATTACATATAATAAAATTATAAGTTATATAAAAGGTACTATTGATTTTAAGATAACATATTATAGAAAATTGATGTTAGATCTACATAGGTTTGTGGTTATAGACTGGGCTAAAAGTTTTAATGACAAGAATTATACATCTAGTGAATTATTAATAGGTTTATTTCTTGGAACAAAAAGGATAAATTTTCTATTACTTTGAGTATAGAAGAAGTGGTGTTTTTTTTTATGCAAATCATGAAATTACACAATTTATTTGGTTGATAACATAGCTTGATGATCTCAAGTTGGACGTGAAGTTTTTATTTCTAGAGAGATATGATAATCGAAGTTAAATAATTATTTTGAGAAACCAAATTAGAAATTATAAATAAAATCACATAGATATTAAATGCCTCTTCATAAATAAAATACCTTATAATGTAATTCTAACATTGGAGTTTTTTACTACAAAGGATAAAGTGGTGGTTTTCTTTATCAGGATATTTAAAAAAGCTCAAACTGAAATTTTTGGTTAATTCTTGAAGGAAAAAATCATTAATTTCAAGGATAATATATACCTATTCACCCCATATATTATTTTTTATATTTTTTATTATGAAAGGTGGAGATAATAGTATAAATTAATAAATATATTTTCCCATAAGATAGATAATATTTTTACTTGGAATTTTCAAAAAGTTAAAGCTATGAATTTTCTGTTTACTGAGGATTGTGTGAGTTTTTATAACATGTTTGTTGAGTATATGTATAGTAAGCTTTTTTGGAAAATGTAGAAGAATAGTTTATGAGGTGATTAATTTATGGGAGAAGTAAAATATGGCTATTTTAAAGTGAATGTTTGTTACACTTATGAAAATATTTGTTATTACTGTTCATTATTATTACTTCCAACAGTGAGTTAGATCACATAGGTATAGAATATTTAAATTCTGATTTATTTCTATGGTTAATATTGATTTATATTCAATGGTTATCAACAAAATCCAATGGGGTATATTTTTGTGACTCACAATATGTTTTATAGTAAAGATATCCCATATAGGATTTGTTTCACAAAGGGGGAGATTATTGGTCGATGATAAAGTAGATTGGATATTAATTATAAAATTGGTGTTGTATTTTTTTCCATACATTTTTGATAGATGAATAAATTATACATAGATTAATTTAGATGGATCAAATAAGGTAAAGGTCATTTGGGAGTTTTTAAGTGATTAAAAAATGTATGGAATTGATGTTTAATGATTTCTAAAGTAAAAAATGATTTTTTGATGGAATATTTCTCACCATTTCATGGTATATTTCTAAGAGGAAAATGAGTTTCAAATAAGAAAATAAATTTTTTAGAAACCAAAGTTTTTTAAAAAAGTCCTTATCAACCACATGGGGGTAATCTATTCCATAGTGAGTTGGTTTTGTCCTTTGGATTTTTTATATAAACAATAAGTTGACTATGTTGTGGTCGATGTGCTGTCTATGTGGAATAAACAAAAAATTCCCTAGGCTTACTAATATTTGAGGAAAATAGGGAGAGTAAATACATTCTGGTCATTATTCTTATCTTAGAGGAAAAATAGGTACAAGAATTTAAATATCCTATTTTATAATCTTTGGTCTTCACCTATCTTAAATAATTGTATAATGTAGTTAGAATGTCATTATACCCTAGTGAAATCCTCACCAAACCATGTTTGGGGTGAATTTATATTTTTAAGTGTTCTTTATTTAACTTAGTGGATGACTGAAGGTCCACTCCAACTCAGTTCAGTAAGTTTACAAATCATATTAAGGGTGTCTAGAAGGAATGAATTAATATAATGGTTCAATTTGAAGCGGTATATGATATAAAATGATGATGATTTTGAATTTTTTATTTTAATGTAAAATTTTAATGTAGGAGGACTTTGGGCTACAATGAAAAGTGATCATAATTGAGTGTTGTATGAATTTGTTAGAGTCTAAAAAAGGAATAAAAATTAGAAAACACCAATGAAACAAATTATATTTATAGAATCTTCATATATTCAATTCTTAAAGTTGAAAACAGTGGAATTTTTATTCTCAAAATTACTATTTGAAGGGATAGTTTATTGTTATGGTATATAAAAGGATGTTCCAAGATTATTCTTGTTGATTTATGTTTTGAGATTACACTTTCATCAAGATAACTTACTGGATAGTTGAAGATGATGTTTAACTATCAAAATTTGAGCTCACTCACTGTTTGATGATATATTCTATGTGTAAAGTAGATAATTAAAGGTGATGGTTTTCTACAAACATATGAATCACATTTTAATGTTGAAGAAAAATGTTTTTGTAATTCTTAAAGATTATAAATTTGTTTATAAAATATCATTTTATATTAGTTAGGATACATTTGTACGTAATAAGAGTTAAAGTAGAATCCTTTATCATTTGTATCTATAATGATTAGTGGAACATATGATATTACGTTTTCTATATTATGTTGAGGATTTATCAATTTATTTTGAAAGGAAAAACTTTTAAAATTTTCTTGTTCTTTGTGATTGTTTTTTGGAGTTTTTTACTTAATTAAGTGATTAAAATATATAGATCATAGTAAAGAAGGTGGAAAGTAAAAAAATAAATCACTTTATTAAATTTTGAAAGTTATTCAGTGGTGGAAAGTAACTGAAATTGATACACTGACTCACCCCTAAAGTATAAAACAAAAAATGGTGAGAGTAATTACAGAACTGTTTGTGTATCCTTATGGTTCTTGATACAAATGATCGTGTTCATATAAAATTATTTTGTATATATTTCAAAAAACTCAAATATAATGAATATCATTATCATTAATTTTATTGGAATATTATTAGATTATTTGTTGATATATTATTTATTATTAACAAAGTTTAATAATCACACATTAATGAGGAACCTATTGTGAAGTGTTAGAATGATATACATTCAATGGTTTTGTTCATTTCATAACATATGTATCTTTAATACTCTAATAATATTATTCATTTGATGATGGATCTATATTTAATGGTGTTAAAAGTCCTTATTTGGGTGTATTGGTAAATATTCACATAGCCAAATATACATCAATTCATTTTCCATTAATTTTATATTAAGGGGTAGGTTCTAGAATACCTTTGAAAAATAATGGGTTTTACAAAATATTTCAGTAATTCCAATGGATAATGAATCTTTTGAAGGAAAGAATTCATTATTTATTGTGGAGGAAACCCAATATAACTCACTATTATTAAAAAGTTGAAATGGATGGTAATATATTCATATTTTATAGTTTTTAGTACATATTATCCTATTATATCCATAAAAATATTATGTTGTTATTTTGGGATTTTTTATACTGTGTTCAGGTAATACAATTCCTATATAAAACCCAACAATGGTATCCAAACACATGCTAGATAATAATAAATAAGATAAAAATCAATAATGATTACTAGTTTTTAAATTTTCATAGAACCCAAATATATGAAATAAATCCTCATTATGGTTAAGAACATTTTTCAGAAAAGATTAATGGTTTGGAAATCACATCATCGTTTGAAGAATATTTTAAAAAAAGTGATGTAGTTTTTAAGAAACGCAATTTTTTTATTTTTTTAAGACATATCATTATTTTATTAAATTACCATTCCATGGTTTATTTACCAAAACACCAAGGTTTATGGAAATTTAACTTCCATGTGGAGAACTATTTTATAGTGAATGTATAATTTATATGTTTTCTAGTATAACCTAACCTCCCTTGAGTACTTTTACTTCTCATGGGGTAAATGTTTTAAAATTTTATAGGAACGACCCTTTAATATACTAATAGGGTATAGAATAAAAAAAGTTGGAGTTTGATACCATGAAGAAAAAATAATAGTTTTATGATATTTATATGAACATGTTATGAAACCATGTGTTTTAAACGAAAAATAATTGAATAAAAAATAAAACTAATATCTAAAGGTTTAATTTTTTTAATTAAAAGTAAAAATGAGAGCTCAATTTTTAAGGATGGATTTCCAAAAAATATGAATATATATTTCATTAATGAATTATCTGAATAAATTGGTTTTACTATTTTTATAACATTACAAACTTCTTTTTGGTGAATGAATTTGATTATAATCTACTCAAAATAAATCTATTGACTAGAGAAATAAATTATACTATGTGAACTGAGTTTGATCTTATAGGAAAAAGTAAAATCAAAACCATTTTTGATGGTTTAATTTAGTCAACTACATTAGAGATCATCCCTTAACAAGAAATATTAATAATAATATATTAAGGAATTTAATAAAAAATTGAAATCAGAAAATGATTCCTAATTTAAACATCTAATAATGATTGAAATTTATATAATAAATATACACCCCTCATTTTATTATCAACCTTTCACCCTTTGATAGACAACACACAGATAATCAAATATAATTCTACTATGATGGAATTGATCATCTTAAGATGTGATTATAGAGAAGAGTAGAATGGTAAAAAAGCTAAAAATAAATCATAAACAAAACAATAATTTTATGATTTAATTATTTGAAAAAATGATGTTCGAGAACAAAAAAAGCATGAAATTACCTTAAAAGGCTAAGTAAATTTAAAAAATGGCTAAATTTCACAATTCCCTTAAATAGTTCATAAAATGAACAATTTATAAACTAGGAATATATTATGGTGAAAAGACACCCATGAAATCTTGATGAGATGTATTTAATATTAAAATTATTATTTATTATTCTTGGGTACCATTCCTCATAATGCAATGACTTGGGTTATGGTGTGGTGGGTATATCTCATCGCTTCAAATGTTGAATGATCTAGAAATCATGGATTATATCTGAAACTTCTGGGTCATGAATTGATTTAAAATCTATTATATAAATATTTTTTAGTGGGAAGGGTGACTTTCCTATGGTGTGAGTTTTTTTTCACCCTGGATAAATCAATTTATTTTTATTTAGGGAATAAAGTCACGTGCCATGGTATAAAGATCATTTTATCATCCAAATTTATTATGGAATAAGAATGTTGTAGACAGAATATTACATTCATAGTGAAATGTGTTATTCTACGTTTGATCTAATTCATACATGCTCGACATTAGACTTCTATATTGAGGCTTCTTCCTATATGTGGACACTAAATCATTAGTTTTTGGATCTCACGGTGCTTCCCTAATTTGAAAAATCAACTTTACTCCTCTTGTTATGCCATCAAGTTTACCTTTATTGAAAATATTCCCATTGATCTATATTGTGCCTCCATGGTACTCGGCCGACTACAATAACTATCTATGGACTTTTGTGTGTGTGTTTATATAAGGGGTTGATGTAATAATTATTTTCCTTACTCATTATAAGGCTCCAACCTTAAATATTACTTAATATTGAATTAAATGAATAATTAACATTGAGGATCTTTTCAGGTTTAGAGTTTTAGAGAATTAGGACATAACTATTACATCTCAAAATATTACAAAGTAGAAACTTCTACTAAGTTTCCATAAAATAAAAACTCTTAAAACGAAACATGTCTAGTTCCATGTTTTTGGTAGCATGACTTTCCCTTGATCCCATCCTTGACACTATTCCACATTAAGTCCTATGAAAAACATTTCAAAAACTTGGGATGAGTATAAAAAGCTCAGTAAGGGATACCCAAAGAATGAAAACTGTTAGTTTTTTCCAAAACAACAAGTAAACCATGTATACTTTTACAAAGTAATACATTTCACCTTTTCAAAGTAGTAAAAACTCTTCACTGAATAAAAGTTCATTACTTACCCTTCTGTAACAAAAATATTACCATAAAATCCATATAAAGATCACATAACATATAAAGGTAACTTGGGACATAAACATACTTAAGTGGAATAACCCTAAGGTCGACTTCCACACATATCACTTAATGGAATAGCCATTCGGCCAACTTCCATACATACTTAATGGAATAGCCATACGGCCGACTTCCATACCCAATGCATTGGAGGTTATAACATAACCACCCGTCCTGGTATTCACGACACCACCCGTCATATGGTTTATCATGTAACCACCCGTAAAATGTCCAAGTACCACTATAAAATTATAACACATAAAACCAACATAAAGGAATGATAACATTTCCACATTTCAATCACAATATATCATTTAAATATATTGACATAATAGAATCCTTTATCAAAAAAAATTTCAATACCACAATACAAAGAAAAGTATATGGTATTTATTTTATTTTAAAAACATTACGGCTTGTTGAGGAAGCCAAAGATCAAATAATACTCGCGGCGGCGGAAAAGGTCGTTGTCATCGCGTACGTAAAAAAAAATTCCTTTTTGTCGTTTAGTTAAACGCTTCGTAGAAAAAAGATTCCTTTTGAATAAACATAAAAGTCAAAGTGGTTTATACACCATATAAAAGAAGGTTTTTTATAAAACAAAATATGCCTCAATGAATGGAGATTGAGACGAAGACCCTTACAAAGATGGTATCCTTAGTTTAAGGATAAATCAATTTCATAATTATGTGTGACAAACGAATACACCAAATATAAGTGGATATTAATTGTAAAACAATCAGAGGTTATTCACACATATTCATTGAACGACATATTCAAGGAGTACAAGTTTATCCCAAAGAATCAAATTTGGGTTAAAAAGTTCCCTTGCAAAAATTTGACAGCCTAACAGCGTCACTTCAAAGTTCAGAAAAAGAGTTGATGAGAGATAAAAAAGGGTATCTCATCACTTGGACATAAAATTTACATCAATAAGGATATATGAGAACATATCCCAACATAACAATATGTGAATTAAAAGACCCAACAAAAGAAGTCTTTTAAAAAGAGGAGGGTGAAAGGTTCCCTTACCGACTTGGGTATCTTTTGAAACACACACTCCATGAAAGAAGAAAAATACATCATTGATGTAAATACTCATAAACGAAAGTATATTACACAAAGATTATAATAATGGGAAGTACATACACCACTCAAAGGAAATTGTGGGAAATGTAGCATAAATCTGTAAAGACCAGTAAATTTCAAGGAATTTTTTTTCTTAATTTTCTATGGAATTTTACAAGAACGCAGTTTCTGACGGCGCCTAATTACGAGGCCAGGTGTGCCCGGATTCATTTTCCGAAGTTTGGCTCGGGTACGTTCAGTGAACGGACGAGCGGGTTTTTCTAACTTTTGAACCGGTGCCCAGAATCGAATTCTGATGGAACCGATGAAATCGCAGCGCCGGTATTCGCTTAGAAACGCCTCTTCCGGAGTTGCGTTTGCTCGGGTGTGGTTTTTAATTTTCGGGCTTAAAGTTAAGAAATAAAATAATTTTGCGACAACTTTATTTTATTTCACTTAAGCCACTTGGAAGCCACTTGAAGCCACTTAAAGGCGGCTTGAACTGAGTTGAACTGGATAGGATGCTATCCAGAAATATCCTACCCCCTTGGTAGGATATTTGTGAGGTGGGGCCCGCACGAGCCCCGCCGTTTCTTTCCGCTAAGAAACGCACCCGTGAAAACCCGTCTTAATGAAAGTCAACCGACGCGTTTTCTAAATTCTTAACAGACCATTTAATTGGGCGGTTTATTTCGTGAATTAAATGGGCTGTTTCTTTCGTGAATTAAATGGGTCGTTTCTTTCGTTGAATTAATTCAACGAATTGATGGATCGTTTCTTAACCAGTTTTTCAAATTTGTGGCGTAATAATAAAATAAGGCCAACGCTTAACCTCTGGTTATTTGCGCTTGAGAAGATTTGAGAGAACCCTCGTAACTTCTTCTCCCTCGCGAAGAACGCGAAGAACGCGAAGAACGCGAAGAACGCCGAACCCGGAAATCGACGACGCCTTCGCCCGAGACGTTCTTCCGATCTCCGATCTCCGATCTCCGATCACCGACCATTTGAGGTGAGTGATTTCGGATTTCCGCTCAAGGTTCTTTTCTTTTGGTTTTAAACACAGATTTAATTAATTATAATTTAAATCTGTTGTTCTTGGTTCGTTGAGTTCGCCGACTCAACGCCGGTTTCCGCGACGACGCGACGCCTCCTCGCGACAACGCGACGATCCCTCTCTTCCGCGACGATCCTTTCCGTGAAGAACGCCCGCGCGCGACGATCGACGAGGTAGGGATTTATTTTGGAAAATTACCCCTTTTTAATTTTCCCGTGAACGTTCTTTGAAAATTAAAAAGTCGGTTTCAAATGAACAATTTTATTTTAATTAAAATTGTCGGTTAATGTGTTGAACAATTTCTCCCGGTTGTTTATCTCTAACGCGGAGGGTGCGGGCCAGACGAACACGGCCCGACGACCCTCCGCCGTTCTTCGTTTTGTGCGGATTTGACGGTCGACGACGGAACGTGCCACAGCGGACGTTTGACGATCCCGCAGTAAAGAACGGATCCCGGGAGGAGCAACGGCGCAGACGGGAAGGAAAACGGGCCACCGGAGCGACGCCGGCGGCCCGCGGAAGTTACCGGCGGCGCGGGTCACCGGCGCGGCTGAAGCCGCGGCGGCAGCGGCCAACGGACCCGCGGCCGCGCGGGTCCGGTTCGTCCAGGCGGGACGCGGCAGAGCCGCGTCCGCGGTTCACCAGCGCGGCCCGCACGCGGGCCGCGGTTTCTTCTCAGGCCGCGGGACGGCGCCCGCGGCTTCCACCCGCGCCGCTCGGCCGAGCCGGCCGAGCCGGACCGCCCCTGGCCGGGCCGTGCCGGGCCGACCCAGGGGGGGGGGGGGGGTCGGCTCGGGCCCGTACCCCCCATCTTCGGACGTTTTCGTTCAAACGCCCGTATCTTGAGTTTCGTGCCTCCAAACGACTCGCCGTCAGCGGCAACGCGATCCTTGGATCGAGACGGTCGTTTCGGTATATCGCACTCATGGTTTCGGAATATTTTGAGTTCGGCCGGGTTGGTTCGTACACGAGACCCACCGGGCCCTCGGAGCGGAAACACTCATATCTTGAGCTACGGACGTCCGATTGACGTGCCGTCAGCTTTGTTGAATTACTCTAAGTGAGACGGATCTTTTGGAATACTCCGCCCAAGGTTTGGACACAGGTGGAGTGCGGTCGGGTTGGTTTTGTCTTAAAAACCTACCGGGCCCCTGGGACGAAAATGCCAATATCTCTCAGACCGGGCGTCCGATTGACGCGCCGTCTGCGACGTTGAGTTCCTGTTGACGATACGGAACTTTTGGATACATCAACTTCGGACTTTGTGTCAGTTGATGTATCAGCCTCTCGGCTCGTGGAGCGGACCCTCCCGAACGAGCTTGCTGTGTGCGGGAACCCTAGTGCTGGCTGCGACTGCTACTTCAACAGCGACGACCGTGCAGAGATCCTCAGTGGACTGCGGCGACGACTGTGCAGAGATCCTCCGTGGACTCCGACGACGACCGTGCAGAGATCCTCAGTGGACTGCGGTGACGACTGTGCAGAGATCCTCAGCGGACTGCGACGACTACTGCACTCAGCGATCCTACGTGGATCAGTGCTACCGATCCTGTGTGGGTCCGATCCTGCGTGGGTCAGCGCTCAGCGGTTCTGTGTGAGCCAGCGCCTACAGGTCCTGCGTGGGCCCGGTCCTGTGTGGGCTCGATCATGTGTGGGTCCGATCTTGTGTGGGTCATCTCTCAGCGGTTCTGTGTGAGCCAACTCCTACAAGTCCTGCGTGGGCCCGATCCTGTGTGGGTCACTGCAAGGTTAGTACCTATCGATCCTTCGTGGGTCCGATGACTTAGATGGTTCAATGATCATCTTTATCATCATCCGAAGAAGTATACCTGTGTGAGCTGAATCTTGTGTTACTCTCCTTTGTGGATTGTGTTGTTCTATCCTGTGTGGGTATGCATTTTGCTTTCCTGTGTGGACTGGGTTGTGCTTGGGCTCGGACGTTGGAGCCAATCCGTGAATTGATGACTTAGGTATATGTATGGGCATATACCTAAGCCGTGTCAGATGTTACTTCGTGATTGTATCCCTTCTTCTTGATTTATCCTTTGTGGATTTCGGGAGACCTTCGGGGGTCTCGGGGTCCCTACTGAGTAGCTTATAATCACCCCTGCACGGGCTATGCCCGCACTTCGTGGTGTTGGTTGCAGACGACAGACAGCGCTGATCGTGGAGGAGGCGTGCGGAGCAGGACAGTACCTGGAGGTGGACCACTGGGCGGGACGTACTCGGAGCGGTCAGGTGGACCCGAGGAGCAGTGGAGGCTATCTGTACCCACCCTTCAGGTGGGACTTCCAGAGGACGGATCGATGCTGTAGTTTTCCCTTTTCAGTTGCTGTTTTTCCTTTCAGTTGTACTTTACAGTTGGGCATGTATTTCCGGCCCCTTTTTACTTTCAGCACAACTTGTACAGTTTTACTTAGTGTTTACTTTTCCGCTTGCTTACTCTGTGGTGTTTGTTTACTTTTCAAAGGCAATGTCTTCCCTTTTTGTTGGGATTTACGCCTTGGTGCTAGTCGCTAGCCCCTGGCCTATGGAAGGCGGGCTTGGGGTAGTCACGGCACGGGCCCCGAGGACAGGTCGTGACAAATTGGTATTAGAGGCGGTCGGTTCTACCGCAGACTCTGATCTTTCTTCTATGTGAAGCAATAGTGTTTAGCGTATTGAGTGTGGTTATCAGTCCAGGGAGTCCAGTGTTGGTGCGGAGGCCGACGTATCCATACACCAGGACCCTGACTTCTGATTTCCGACTTAGTGCACGAAAACATTGATTGCATGTGTGTTTCAAGTTTTCTTTGTGATTACTTGTGTCAGATCACCAGGTATACTGTTCTGACCGTGGAATACTTGTTTCCTTTTCAGGATGGCACGACGACAGCAGCCAGCTAGGGTTCCCAGAGTAGGGCGCGACGACAGCCCGCCGAGCGACGAGGCCTCGGTACAGGGCCCGTTGACAGCAGAGGCACCGGCGGTACCTTTACCCGCCGAGCCCCCGATGCTTCCAGCACTGGCAGCTGATGATGCACGACGCCTTGGAGCTCTGCACGAGTTCCAGCACCAACGACCACCCAGGTTCCGTGGGGAGTCGGACCCCCAGGCAACCGAGGACTGGCTGGAGGCGGTCGTCTGAGTTTTCAGGATAGTGAGGACGCCAGCAGACCTCATGGTGATCCTCGCGGCGAGCCTGCTGCACGCAGCAGCCGGACGATGGTGGAGCCTGATGCTCCAGGTACACGATGAGTCCACCCTCATCTGGACGGACTTCGAGAGCCTCTTCCGATCAGAGTTCGTCCCGGCCACCCTCCGAGCGGTGCGCATCCAGGAGCTTCTTCAGCTGCGGCAGGGCAGCTTGACGGTCGCTCAGTACGCGGCGAGGTTCACCGACCTTTCTCGGTACTCGATAGACATGGTACGGGACCCCTTCTTCCGGGCCCGGACCTTCGAGCAGGGTTTGAGACACGAGATCAGGCCATCGCTGATCCCCCTCAGCATCCCGACCCAGGCAGGAGTACTGGAGCGAGCCCTCCTGATCGAGAGATTCCTGGCTGAGTCCACAGCGAGACCTACCGCAGGGCGGCAGATAGCGGAGTCTTTGGCAGCTGGTAGCCGGCGGATGACTCAGGGTTCCAGGCGGACCAGACCTTCCGGCAGGCGACCTCGGGACACTGGCTCAGCAGTGCAGGGCACCCGGCCCGGAGCCATCCTTCCGAGAGGCAGACAGTGCTACGAGTGCGGCGGGCAGGGCCACATGGCTCGTGACTGCCCGACCCGTCGTACCGAGGGGCAGCAGACGGTGGAGGGACCACCCAGGCAGAGGCAGAGGGTCGACCGTGGCGGTCCGCAGGGAGGAGGCGGACGAGGCAGAGGAGCTGGCCGAGCAGCAGGTGGTGGGCGACGCTTTGAGGCTCTGCCACCACCTCCACCAGGAGGCCCGCCCCGACCACAGGGAGCTGGCGGGCAGAGACAGGCTCAGCTCCAGGCAGCGGAGGCCTACGACCACGGTGCGCCAGAGATGATTCGAGGTACGATCTGTGTCTATTCCACCCTTGCTGCAGTTCTGATAGACACAGGAGCGAGTCACTCTTTCATAGCCACTGCCCTTGTTCGGAGCTCGGAGATTCCGACGGATCCGTTGGCTCGATCCTTAAGGCTAGAGACTCCTACGGGAGCATACTCGACGATTACGCACTGGTGCCGGCAGTGTGAGCTTACTCTAGGAGGCAAGAGCTTTGGCTGGGATCTTCTAGTAGCAGCGTCGAGGCCTTACGACGTCATCTTGGGCATGGATTGGTTATCTACGGTCCATGCTCAGATTGACAGCATTAGGCGCAAGGTGCGATGTGTGCGCACCGACGGGAGCAGGTTCACCTTCACCGGCGAGAAGGGAGCCTTAGCAGCACAGGATGGACTCACGCAGAGAAGAGGTCAGCCCATCACTCATCAGTTGGCTAGCCTCATCCTGGGAGCAGTTGACGTGCGGAGTCCCAGTTTTCCTGCAGTGGTGGATCAGTACGCTGACGTCTTTCCCGACGACGTTCGAGGACTACCTCCTCACAGAGAGGTAGACTTTTATATCGACCTGTACCCCGGGACAGCCCCGATATCCACTCCAGCATATCGGATGGCCCCCGCTGAGCTTCAAGAGCTACATGTACAGTTGGAGGACTTGCAGGGCAAGGGGTTCATCCGACCCAGTGTTTCGCCCTGGGCTTCCCCGATTTTGTTCGCCAAGAAGGCAGACGGGAGCTTGCGACTCTGTGTCGATTATCGTCACCTGAATCAGGTGACAGTGAGGAACAAGTATCCGCTACCCAGTATTGATGACCTCTTCGACCAGCTCAAGGGAGCACGGTGGTTCTCGAAGATAGACCTCAGGTCAGGCTATCATCAGCTTAGAGTTCGAGACGAGGATGTGTAGAAGACGACCTTCAGGTGTCGGTATGGCCACTATGAGTTCATGGTTATGCCTTTTGGCATGACCAACGCTCCAGTAGTTTTCATGAGCCTCATGAACAGGATCTTCCAGCCATACCTCGATCGATTTGTCGTGGTCTTCATCGACGACATTTTGGTGTACTCGACGACGGAGGAGGAGCACACCTACCACCTGCGTGTTGTACTAGACACACTCTGAGAGCACCAGCTTTATGGAAAGCTCTCGAAGTGTCAGTTCTGGTTACGTGAGGTCCACTTCTTGGGGCACGTCATTTCTGAGGCGGGAGTTGCAGTGGATCCCGCAAAGATCGAGGCAGTGCTAGCTTGGGAGCCACCCAAGAGCGTGACAGAGGTGCGGAGTTTCTTAGGCCTAGCCGGATACTATAGGAGATTTGTGTCGGACTTCTCCAGAGTTGCGGCCCCACTCTCAGCATTGACGAAGAAGGGGAAACCCTTCGTGTGGTCAGACAGATGTCAGCAGAGCTTCCAGGAGCTGAGGCAGAGGTTGACCAGCGCACCTATCTTGAGGTTGCTTGAGGAGGGAGTTGGATACGTAGTCTACTGCGATGCATCAGGGACCGGACTCGGGTGTGTCCTGATGCAGGAATGGGCAGTTATTTCCTACAGATCACGTCAGTTGAGGCCTCATGAGCAGAACGACGCTACCCATGACTTGGAGTTGGCAGCAGTGGTCTTTGCCCTGAAGACGTGGCGACACTATCTGATGGGCGAGTGCTTCACAGTCTTTTCTGACCACCAGAGTCTCAGGTACATCTTCTCTCAGAAGGACTTGAACCTGAGGCAGCGGCTATGGCTCGAGTTCCTCCAGGACTATGACTTTGAGATAGTCTATACTCTTGGGAAGGGGAACGTAGTGGCTGATTCCCTCAGCAGGAGGACGGGCATCCAGCTACTTGAGGAGGCGACAGATCAGCTAGCCGCTTTGCAGATATCCTTCGTGGATAGAGACGGAGCAACCTTCCTTCAGTCTCTCACAGTCTCTCCTCTGCTTCTTCAGCGGGTCAGAGAGGCACAGCATGGGGACGTTGACTGTGAGACGCGGCGTGCACAGATATCCTCGGGACATGCACATGATGGTTTCTCCCTTGGAGCAGAGCACGATGTCCTTTTCAGAGGACGTACCTTGGTACCAGTCGCCTTACGAGAGGAGGTGCTGAGAGAGTTTCACACTTCTCCTTTGGCGGTACATCCTAGAGTGGCGAAGATGTACCAGGATCTCAGACGACAGCACTGGTGGCCGGGCATGAAGAAGGCTGTGGCAGAGTTCGTTTCACGGTGCCTCACCTGCCAGCAGGTGAAGGCAGAGCATCAGGTACCAGCAGGCTTGGTACAGCCCTTGGAGGTCCCGGAGTGGAAGTGGGACGGGATATCTATGGACTTTGTGACTGGACTTCCACACACTTCCAGAGGTCACGACTCCATTTGGGTGATTGTTGACCGACTCACCAAGTCGGAACACTTCTTACCCATCCGAGAGCAGGGCACAGTGGAGAGATTGGGGCGTCTCTACGTTCAGGAGATTATACGACTTCACGGTGTGCCATCGACTATCATCTCCGATCGGGATGCTCGTTTTACTTCCCGGCTTTGGAAGGGGTTGCAGGAGGCGTTCGGGATGCGACTACGTCTGAGCACCGCCTTTCACCCTCATACGGATGGTTAGACGGAGAGGACCATTCAGACTCTCGAGGACATGCTCCGCGCATGTGTCCTCGACTTTGGTCGCAGCTGGGAGGACCACCTACCCTTGGTGGAGTTCGCCTACAACAACAGCTACCACTCCACCATCGGGATGGCACCCTACGAGGCGTTGTACGGCAGGCCTTGCAGATCTCCTTTGTGCTGGACAGACCCTGGAGAGTCAGCACTTGTGGGACCAGAGATGGTCCGGGCCACGACAGAGAAGGTCCAGGTCATCCAGGAGCGGATGAGGACTTCACAGAGCTGGCAGAAGTCATATGCTGACAGGAGGCGGATGCCACTAGAGTTCGAGGATGGCGGCCACGTCTTCTTGCGGGTCTCACCTCGACGTGGTTTGAGGAGATTTGTCCGAGGCGGCAAGTTGTCTCCACGCTTCATCGGACCCTTCCAGGTCCTCAGCAGGGTTGGCGAGGTGGCTTATCGCCTGGCTCTGCCACCTCAGTTGCACCGGGTGCACGACGTCTTCCACGTATCCCAGCTGAGGAGATACGTGCACGACCCGACACACATCATTGACTATGGGGAGCTAGACGTGGATGATGGAGCGACTTTTGCGGAGGCCCCAGTGGAGATAGAGGATCGACAGGAGCGGGTCCTACGTGGGCAATCGATTCCTCTTGTGCGCATCAGATGGCAGCACGGGAACCTCCAGGAGAGCATTTGGGAGCGGGAGGCTCAGATGCGTGCTCAGTACCCACATTTGTTTCCCTAGTTTTTGATGTATCTTTACGGGGACGTAAAGTCCTGAGGTGGGAGTAATGTAAAGAACCGTAAATTTGAAGGAAATTTTTTTTTTCTTAATTTTCTTTGGAATTTTACAAGAACGCAGTTTCTGACGGCGCCTGATTCCGAGGCCCGGTGTGCCCAGAATCATTTTCCGAAGTTTGGCTCGGGTACGTTCAGTGAACGGACGAGCGGGTTTTTCTAACTTTTGAACCGGTGCCCGGAATCGAATTCTGAGGGCACCGATGAAATCGCAGCGCCGGTATTCGCTTAGAAACGCCTCTTCCGGAGTTGCGTTTGCTCGGGTGTGGTTTTTAATTTTCGGGCTTAAAGTTAAGAAATAAAATAATTTTGCGAAAACTTTATTTTATTTCACTTAAGCCACTTGGAAGCCACTTAAAGACACTTAAATGTGGCTTGAACTGAGTTGAACTGGATAGGATGCTATCCAGAAATATCCTACCCCCTTGGTAGGATATTTGTGAGGTGGGGCCCGCACGAGCCCCGCCGTTTCTTTCCGCTAAGAAACGCACCCGTGAAAACCCGTCTTAATGAAAGTCAACCGACGCGTTTTCTAAATTCTTAACAGACCATTTAATTGGGCGGTTTATTTCGTGAATTTAATGGGCTGTTTCTTTCGTGAATTAAATGGGTCGTTTCTTTCGTTGAATTATTTCAACGAATTGATGGATCGTTTCTTAACCAGTTTTTCAAATTCGTTGGCGTAATAATAAAATAAGGCCAACGCTTAACCTCTGGTAATTTGCGCTTGAGAAGATTTGAGAGAACCCTCGTAACTTCTTCTCCCTCGCGAAGAACGCGAAGAACGCGAAGAACGCGAAGAACGCCGAACCCGGAAATCGACGATGCCTTCGCCCGAGACGTTCTTCCGATCTCCGATCTCCGATCACCGACCATTTGAGGTGAGTGATTTCAGATTTCCGCTCAAGGTTCTTTTCTTTTGGTTTTAAACACAGATTTAATTAATTATAATTTAAATCTGTTGTTCTTGGTTCATTGAGTTCGCCGACTCAACGCCGGTTTCCGCGACGACGCGACGCCTCCCCGCGATGACGCGACGATCCCTCTCTTCCGCGACGATCCTTTCGGCGAAGAACGCCCGCGCGCGACGATCGACGAGGTAGGGATTTATTTTGGAAAATTACCCCTTTTTAATTTTCCCGTGAAGGTTCTTTGAAAATTAAAAAGTCGGTTTCAAATGAACAATTTTATTTTAATTAAAATTGTCGGTTCATGTGTTGAACAATTTCTCCCGGTTGTTTATCTCTAACGCGGAGGGTGCGGGCCAGACAAACACGGCCCGACGACCCTCCGCCGTTCTTCGTTTTGTGCGGATTTGACAGTCGACGACGGAACGTGCCACAACGGACGTTTCACGATCGCGCAGTAAAGAACGGATCCCGGGAGGAGCAACGGCGCAGACGGGAAGGAAAACGGGCCACCGGAGCGACGCCGGCGGCCCACGGAAGTTGCCGGCGGCGCGCCGTCGGACGAGTCCGCCATGGCTGAAGCCATGGCGGCGGCGGCCAACGGACCCGCGGCCGCGCGGGTCCGGTTCGTCCAGGCGGGACGCGGCAGAGCCGCGTCCGCGGTTCACCAGCGCGGCCCGCACGCGGGCCGCAGTTTCTTCTCAGGCCGCGGGACGGCGCCCGCGGCTTCCCCCCGCGCCACTCGGCCAAGCCGGACCCGGGTCCGACCCGGTTCGGGCCGACCCAGGGGGGGGGGTCGGGCGGGGTCGGCCTGGGCCCGTACCCCCCATCTTCGGACATTTTCGTTCAAACGCCCGTATCTTGAGCTTCGTGCCTCCAAACGACTCGCCGTCAGCGGAAACACGTTCCTTGGATCGAGACGGTCGTTTCGGTATATCGCACTCAAGGTTTCGGAATACTTTGAGTTCGGCCGGGTTGGTTCGTACACGAGACCAACCGGGCCCTCGGAGCGGAAATGCTCATATCTTGAGCTACGGACGTCCAATTGACGTGCCGTCAGCTTTGTTGAATACCTCTAAGTGAGACGGATCTTTTGGCATACTCCGCCCGAGGTTTGGACGCAGGTGGAGTGCGGTCGGGTTGGTTTTTCCTTAAAAACCAACCGGGCCCCTGGGACGAAAATGCCAATATCTCTCAGACCGGGCGTCCGATTGACGCGCCATCTGCGACGTTGAGTTCCTGTTGACAATACGGAACTTTTGGATACATCAACTTCGGACTTTGTGTCAGTTGATGTATCAGCCTCTCGGCTCGTGGAGCGGACCCTCCCGAACGAGCTTGCTGTGTGCGGGAACCCTCGTGCTGGCTACGACTGCTACTTCGACAGCGACGACCGTGCAGAGATCCTCAGTGGACTGCGGCGACGACTGTGCAGAGATCCTCCGTGGACTCAGACGACGACCGTGCAGAGATCCTCAGTGGACTGCGGTGACGACTGTGCAGAGATCCTCAGCGGACTGCAACGACTACTGCACTCAGCGATCCTACGTGGATCAGTGCTACCGATCCTGTGTGGGTCCGATCCTGCGTGGGTCAGCGCTCAGCGGTTCTGTGTGAGCCAGCGCCTACAGGTCCTGCGTGGGCCCGGTCCTGTGTGGGCCCGATCCTGTGTGGGTCCGATCCTGTGTGGGTCATCTCTCAGCGGTTCTGTGTGAGCCAACTCCTACAGGTCCTGCGTGGGCCCGATCCTGTGTGGGTCACTGCAAGGTTAGTACCTATCGATCCTTCGTGGGTCCGACGACTTAGATGGTTCAATGATCATCTTTATCGTCATCCGAAGAAGTATACCTGTGTGAGCTGAATCTTGTGTTACTCTCCTTTGTGGATTGTGTTGTTCTATCCTGCGTGGGTATGCATTTTGCTTTCTGTGTGGACTGGGATGTGCTTGGGCTCGGACGTTGGAGCCAATCGGGGAATTGATGACTTAGGTATATGTATGGGCATATACCTAAGCCGTGTCAGATGTTACTTCGTGATTGTATCCCTTATTCATGATTTATCCTTTGTGGATTTCAGGAGACCTTCAGAGGTCTCGGGGTCCCTACTGAGTAGCTTATACTCACCCCTGCACGGGCTATGCCCGCACTTCGTGGTGTTGGTTGCAGACGACGGACAGCGCTGATCGTGGAGGAGGCGTGCGGAGCAGGATAGTACCTGGAGGTGGACCACTGGGTGGGACGTACTCGGAGCGGTCAGGTGAACCCGAGGAGCAGTGGAGACTATCTGTACCCACCCTTCAGGTGGGACTTCCAGAGGACGGCTCGACGCTGCAGTTTTCCCTTTTCAGTTGCTGTTTTTCCTTTCAGTTGTACTTTACAGTTGGGCTTGTATTTCCGGCCCCTTTTTACTTTCAGCACAGCTTGTACAGTTTTACTCAGTGTTTACTTTTCCGCTTGCTTACTCTGTGGTGTTTGTTTACTTTTCAAAGGCAATGCCTTCCCTTTTTGTTGGGATTTACGCCTTGGTTCTAGTCGTCAGCCCCTGGCCTATGGAAGGCGGGCTTGGGGTAGTCACGGCACGGGCCCTGAGGACGGGTCGTGACAAAATCTCACGGGAATAAAAGTGAGATGAAAAATCCCTTACGAAAACTCGGCAGCCTAACGGCGCCACTTAAAACTTCCAAAATGGATTAATGAGAGAACATAGGGTCTCTAATCATATTAACATAAAGTTTACAGAAAGAGGAAAATAAAATCCCCCAACATAACAAAGAGGATCTTAAAATAAGTGACATAAAGAAGAGTACTTAAAAAGGAGAGAGGTTAGATCTCTTACGAAAATTCGGTAGCCTAACGGTGCCACCCAAAACATCCAAAATGGATTGATGAGAGAGAATAGGGTCTCTCATCATATGAAAAATAAAAAAAATACAGTAAGAGTAATATAAAAGAACATCCCAATAACAAGAATGATGAGCTTTAGAAGGAATGACATAAAAGAGTGTACTTAAAAAGAAAGAGAGGAGTAAGATCCCTTACCTCGGGTCCGACTTGACTCGATCGTTCTTTAATATCCTGAATAATAAACTTGAGTTAATTTATACTTCCTTAAGAACATTTTTTAAGTTCATTATTCTTTTTATATCACTTATTACCATGTCATAGACATTATGTAATCATTTAAGTTAATAATGTTTGTTTTTTCGATACTTGGTTCTTAAGTCGAAAGTGGACTTCTTACAATTACATGTTGTTCGTGTGGTCAAAGGCTCATTATATCCACAATTTTATTAATCATTTATATATCATATATATCATATATATCCAGTATATTCATGCATTTATAATGTTACATAACATTTAGAGTTAAGAAATGAAATGTACCGTTCAGGGAGACGGTAAGTCGTACGTACGCATGAACGCTACTTCCATTTCTATTTAATATTTAATGGAATTAAAACATAATGATACATAATATTATTTTAATTCCAGTATGGTATCATATATAATATCATTAAATATATCTTTTATATGCACCACATATGGTATTGACGGATCAAATCACTTTGAGGGGGCGGTAGTCTGCACTTCCTAAAATGAAATTATCGTGTTTACCCATAATGGAAGCCATAAAGGTATGCTCAAAATGAATAATAAAGAAGATTAAGGAAAACATAAACATATTATATATCATATATAAATATAGTTACATCTTAATGGCCACCTTTGAAGGTGTTATATGAGTGTTGAACAATCATCGTTTCGTGAGGCAGAAATTCGCCATCCACGGAAACAGTATGTTCTTTAACCATTAGATGTAGGTGTGTGTAAGTGTAACTCGAATAATTCTTATAACAACAACCTATTATATTGAAGATACTGTATTTGTTACAAAAGAAATGAATAAAAAGAGTTTAGGGGGTTGGAGAGGCAAAATAAAACAAAAGGACTCAAGTGAAGACATTACCTTAAAATCGGGTAACTCCCTTTGGTTTGAGCAAAAAGGCTTCCTTGGGAAGAATTCTGCCCAATGTGAGGCCTCAAGGAGTTATAGATGGATTTATAGAGACAAAATGGGCAGGGGTTGGCCGATACAAAGGCTTTGGGAGTGTGGTTAAGGAGGTAGAGGTGGGGGCCTTTTATAAGAGGAGAGGAGGGGCACTATTGTAAAGTTACAAAATGTTACTTTATTTTCAAAAGAGTTTTGGATTTTAAAGGTCCCAAATTGATTTATTTCTAGGATAAGGTGATAAGGGTTCTAATTCCACTCATCCAATAGGTTTTGGACATGTGTAGGTCTTAGATATTACATTAGATTTCCATTTTATTTAAATCGTTAAATAATGAGGTCATCGCTGCATCATCATGATGTCATAAATAATTTAATTTATTTAATGTCTAAAAATTATAAAACAAATACTAAGGTGTAGGAAATCTTTTTATCTTTCTAATTCCTATTTATAGGGAAAATTCTTACTTTTATAACCCCATTTAAGAATTGTTTTAGTAAAACATCTCATGTGTGTGTCATTTTTACTTTAACATTAAATAAAATGGTATTTATGTCATTTTCCAACCAAAGTGGGTCCATGGGGTCCCCAAGTTGACCCATGGATTGTCTTGGTTGGCCATGACACATAAAATGAGGGTAGGACATGTGTCTAGGTCATTTTATTTTATTAAAACATTATTCTTACCTTAAAATACACTAATTACCTCTAATCGCGATTAAAAACTTAATAAGTTACTATTCACCAAAAAATTATTTTAATCCCATTGAACCAAATTTTACTTCTTAATGACAACCATTTATGTTGGATTTTTGAAATTCAAAACACAAAGGTGGCAAAATTTCATTTAAACGGAAAATCAGTTTTTATAAGTACCACTTAGTGGTTTCACTATTCATCAAAAATTGATGTTTTTCAGAAAATTACCAAAAATTCACCCTAATCTATTTTTGATATTCCGAATTCAAAAATTATGTCTATTTTAAAAAATTCAAAAAATATAATTTTCATTAATTAATTTAATAATTAATTCCCGCTGTCAAAACAAATAGCGTGTTTTTATGAAACAAAATGTATCAAAAGATTGACACTAGTTGAAGTCCGATTTCAAAGTGAAATTAATTCCATCAACCACTATTAGATTAAATGGTAAAAATATATTCTAATTTAACTTTAAAACCAATTCAAAAGATAATCTAATCATTTAAATAAATTAGATTAAAAAGAGGTTTTGAATTAAAATACAACATTTTTCACTATTTATTAAAAATTGAACTTTTTCGGAAAAATACCAAAAATTTACACAAAGTAAATTTTGATGTCCCGATTATAAAGAAGAATTTTATTTTGTCAAATATAACACATAAAATTGTCAAAAAGTGGATTTAAAATAGGTTGGCCATCAAATGGCGGTTAATCGACCTTTTAATGAATATTAGAATGTTTACGCTTAAAATTGGATTCATTCGCATTTTTAATCCTCTAACATTTCTTGTAAAAAGTAAAAATATTTGACAAACATATATAATCATTTGGTAGTTAGTTCTGTTCATTACCTCCATTACAACGGCTAGGCGTTAACTACCATAATATTATTTTATTATTAGATTGCAATGCAAGATTCCCAAGAAACTCATTGTTGCGTATTGGGTACGCCATCATGCATAGAGTCCCCTTTAAAGTAATATTAATATTTTTTTCACAAATATGGATATATATGAAAATTCCATATTCTTTATTTACCTGGGGTGTTACATCCTTCCCCCCTTTTGGGAATTGCATCGCAATTTTAAAATTGAGCTTGGAAACATCCTTGAAAGTCTCACATCGGAACAAGAGTCGGTAAAACAATCACTTTAAAATAAAGAACGATAAGTATAGAGGTTACCCGAGTTAACCCATACTAGGATTCCATGTAGGAAAACATGGACATGGAAGAAAAAGCAAAGGGTCATGTTCTTGAGGTAGAGTGATAGTAAACATGTCTAGGAGAAAGTTAACCATAAGAAAATCACAAACTTGTGATGGGTTAAACGGTATTTGATTCCCCAGTAGGAAAAGTTAATAGACAACATTTTTGTTTTAAGTTAATTTTCATTGAGGAATTTATTTATAAGGAAACATAATCACTCATCATATTGACTTTCAACTTTTATTAGATTCATTACACAAACTCATATTTTCTCCAAAAGACGAGTATTTAGGAAGACTTGTTCATATTAAGAGTATTATAATCAACTTCTAGAGAATCACCTAATCCACCAAAGAGAACTATATAATTCCCATGTCTTTAGGTTTTAACCAAAACCAAAACCAAAAAGGTTAGTACAAGATCGGATAATCTAGAAAATGATAACCCTTTAAAAAGAAAATATATACTTAATCTCCAAAATTTGTCCAACAAAACCCAAGGTTCAACGAGGACCATCCGATAATAAATTTTTCCATAAAATTATTCAAAGTAAACCAAACTAATATTTAAACCCAAATATTTGAGGGATTTAGTCACATATTCTTCTAGGTTAAATCGTATCATTTATCTCCAAACAACATCAGTTACTCTTAATTTCTCGTATTGAAAAGTAATTAACCTAATCACATATCCTTCATGATATGTTAATAAATATCCATAGATAACCAAAAATCAACTTACTATTAATTCATAAAATCATCTAACTAAAAAGAATCAGTCAAACTAACCAGGGACTTCACGTAGTCCAGTGGTAGGTGATAAATACCAGTCGCAATTTGGTTGTGGGTTCGATTCCCGTAGCTTTGTGCGACGCGACAGGTAGTCACATGGTCTGCGTGTTGTCCTTTTTCCAAAACTATATAATTCTCAAAACATTCCCCAAAAGGAATTAAATCATCAAAAATAACCATAACATAATTTAACCTCAATTTTATCTCATGCCTTTCACTTCAATCATAACATATAGTAACTTATAATTACCTCAAAAGTAAGGATCATATAAACCCAAATGGTTCTTTATAACTATGTCCACAAAAGAAAAGATAACTATTCCTTGAATAAAATTTTCATATATTAAACATCAGGGTTACACATAATATAAAAAGTCTTCTAATGTAACCCCATCATCAAAAGAGACTTAATACTCTTAATAATTTCACCATAACTCTTGAAGCCCTTATATGTTGACATCTTACTCATTCAACATTCTTCATGATCCATTAACCATTCCTTTCTAACTTATTCTGAAATACTTCTTTCTTACAAACAAAATCATGAATCACATCCTAAGATTCTAAAATAGGAAAACAATAGTCCTGAAATAATCCATACCTTTGATTGGCCATTTTCAGTTTCTTCATCCTCAATCGGAATGGCATTAGGTATTGGTAAATGAACATTTGTATGATCTTGGTGATCCCATTCACGAAACTTCTTCATAGGACATGTGTTTGCATAATGACCATGCACACCACATTTAAAACATTCAATTGATACCTCAGAAAGAACTTCTTTCCCTTTCCTCGAGTCAACTGGATGCTTCCTTTTTCCATGGCAGGTTCTTGCTTTATGACCTTCATTTCCACATCTATAGAATATTTCTGTCCCTTTGAAACATTTTCCTAGGTGTTTCTTTCCACATCTTTGACACATAGGTTTTTGAACACACTTACCTTTATGATTATTACCTGTAGTTCCGTAGGGATTTGTTTCTCGCATATATGATGCCTTATAGAAATCACCAAGGTTTAGGTGGTCAATCATGACTCCAGATATTTGGTTGAGGATAAACACAAGAGTTCTCATTGCAGCTCCCATATCATTCAGCTGCTCGCTCAGAAAACTGTCACAGTTTCCTTCACATCCACTGTTACTTTGGTGGCTGCTAGATCCAGCCATTTACTAAAACCAAAAAGGGTCAGTGTGAGTATATCAACAAAACCATCATGTACTAATTAGGAAGATATACTTACTCATTCAATTTATCTAAAAACTATGACTCTTTCTGAAATCCTAACCATTATGGTAATTTCACTTATGCTTAAAGAATACCCTAACCTCAAAAGTTATCTAAACCGACCTCTGATACCAACTATAAGGCCCCGACCTTAAACCTTACTTAATATTGCATTAAATGAATAATTCACATTGAGGATATTTTCATGTTTAGAGTTTTAGAGAATTAGGACATAACTATTACATATCAAAAGATTACAAAGTAGAAACTTCTACTAAGTTTCCATAAAATAAAACTCTTAAAACGAAACATGTCTAGTTCTATGTTTTTGGTAGCATGACTTTCCCTTGATCCCATCCTTGACCCTATTCCATGTTAAGTCCTGTGAAAAACATTTCCAAAACTTGGGATGAGCATAAAAAGCTCATTAAGGGATACACAAAGAATGAAAACTGTTAGTTTTTTCCAAAACAACAAGTAAACCATGTATACTTTAACAAAGTAATACTTTTCACCTTTTCGAAGTAGTAAAAACTCTTCACTGAATAAAAGTTCATTAATTACCCTTATGTAACCGAAAGATTACCATAAAACCCATATAAAGATCACATAACATATAAAGGTAACTTGGGACATAAACATACTTAAGTGGAATAACCATAAGGTCGACTTCCACACATATCACTTAATGGAATAGCCATTCGGCCAACTTCCATACATACTTAATGGAATGACCATACGACCGACTTCCATACCTAATGCATTGGAGGTTATAACGTAACCACCCGTCCTAGTATTCACGACACCACCCTTCATATGGTTTATCACGTAACCACCCGTAAAATGTCCAAGTACCATTATAAAATTATAACATATAAAACCAACATAAAGGAATGATAACATTTCCACATTTCAATCACAAAATATCATTTCAATATATTGACATAATAGAATCCTTTATCAAAACCATTTTCAATACCAAAATATAAAGAAAAGTATATGGTATTTATTTTATTTTAAAAACATTACGGCTTGTTGAGGAAGCCAACGATCAAATAATACTCGCGGCAGCGGAAAAGGTCGTTGTCACCGCGTACGTAAAAAGAAACATTCCTTTTTGTCGTTTAGTAAAAGGCTTCGTAGAAAAAAGATTCCTTTTGAATAAATGTAAAAGTAAAAGTGGTTTATACACTGTATAAAATAAGGTTGTGTATAAAACAAAATATGCCTCAATGAATGGAGATTGAGATGAAGACCCTTACAAAGACGGTATCCTTAGTTTAAGGATAAATCAATTGCATAATTATGTGTGACAAATGAATACACCAAATATAAGTGGATATTAAGTGTAAAACAATCATAGGTTATTCACACATATTCATATAACGACATATTCATGGAGTACAAGTTTATCCCAAAGAATCAAATTTGGGTTAAAAAGTTCCCTTGCCAAAATTTGACCGCCTAACGGCGTTACTTAAAAGTTCAGAAAAAGAGTTGATGAGAGATAAAAAATGGTATCTCATCACTTGGAAATAAAATTTACATGAATAAGAATATATGAGAACATATCCCAACATAACAATATGTGA
Source organism: Viscum album (assembly GCA_963277665.1). Lineage (NCBI taxonomy): Eukaryota > Viridiplantae > Streptophyta > Magnoliopsida > Santalales > Viscaceae > Viscum > Viscum album. The sequence continues at coordinate 59,371,756 of OY728125.1, forward strand.
ATTAAAAGACCCAACAAAAGAAGTATTTTAAAAAGAGGAGGGTGAAAGATTCCCTTTCCGACTTGGGTATGTTTCGAAACATACACCCCATGAAAGAAGGACAATACATCATTGATGTAAATACTCATAAACAAAAGTATATTACACAAAGAGTATAATAATGGGATGTACATACACCACTCAAAGGAAATTGTGGGAAATGTAGCATAAATCTCACGGGAATAAAAGTGAGATGAAAAATCCCTTACGAAAACTCGGCAGCCTAACGACGCCACTTAAAACTTCCAAAATGGATTGATGAGAGAAAATAGGGTCTCTCATCATATTAACATAAAGTTTACAGAAATAGGAAAATAAAATCCCCCAACATAACAAATAGGAGCTTAATAGAAGTGACATAAAGAAGAGTACTTAAAAAGAAGGAGAGAGGTTAGATCTCTTACGAAAATTCAGCAGCATAACGTCGCCACCCAAAATGTAAAAAATGGATTGATGAGAGAGAATAGGGTCTCTCATCATATGAAAAATAAAAAAATACAGTAAGAGTAATATAAAAGAACATCCCAATAACAAGAATGATGAGCTTTAGAAGGAATGGCATAAAAGAGTGTACTTAAAAAGAAAGAGAGGAGTAAGACCCCTTACCTTGGGTCCGACTTGACTCGATCGTTCTTTAATCTCATGAATAATAAACTTGAGTTAATTAATACTTCCTTAAGAACCTTTTTTAAGTTCATTATTCTTTTTATATCACTTATTACCATGTCATAGACATTATGTAATCATTTAAGTTAATAATGTTTGTTTTGTCGATACTTGGTTCTTAAGTCGAAAGTGGACTTCTTACAATTACATGTTGTTCGTGTGGTCAAAGGTTCATTATATCCAGAATTGTATTCATCATGTATATATCATATATATCATATATATCTAGTATATTCATGCATTTATAATATTACATAACATTTAGAGTTAAGAAATGAAATACACCGTTCATGGAGACGGTAAGCCGTACGTACGCAAGAACGCTACTTCCATTTCTATTTAATATTTAATGGAATTAAAACATAATGATACATAATAGTATTTTAATTCCAGTATGGTATCATATATAATATCATTAAATATATCCTTTATACGTACCACATATGGTATTAACGAATTAAATCACTTTGAGGGGGCGATAGTCCGCACTTCCTAAAATGAAATTATCGTGTTTACCCTTAACGGAAGCCATAAAGGTATGCTCAAAATGAATAATACATAAGATTAAGGAAAACATAAACATATTTTATATCATATATAAATATAGTTACATCTTAATGGACACCTTTGAAGGTGTTATATGAGTGTTGAACAATCATCGTTTCGTGAGGCAGAAATTCGCCATCCACATAAACAGTATGTTCTTTAACCATTAGATGTAGGTGTGTGTAAGTGTAGCTCGAATCCTTCTTATAAAAAAATCCTAGTATATTTAAGATACTTTAGTTGTTACAAGATAAATGAATAAAAAGAGTTTAGGGGGTTGGAGAGGCAAAATAAAACAAAAGGACTCAAGTGAAGACATTACCTTAAAATCAGGTAACTCCCTTTGGTTTGATCTAAAAGGCTTCCTTGGGAAGACTTCTGCCCAAAGTGAGGCCTCAAAGAGTTAGAGAGGTATGGGGAGAGACAAAATGGGAAGGGGTTGGCTGATCCAAAGACTTTGGGAGTGTGGGTAAGGAGGTAGAGGTGGGGGCCTTTTATAAGAGGAGAGGAGGGGCACTCTTGTAAAGTTACAAAATGTTACTTTATTTTCAAAAGAGTTTCGGATTTTAAAGGTCACACATTGATGTTTTTCAAGGATAAGGTGATAAGGGTTCGAAATCCACTCATCCAATAGGTTTTGGATATGTGTAGGTCTTAGATATTACATTATCTGTCCATTTTATTTAAATTGTTAAATAATGAGGTCATCGCTGCATCATCATGATGTCATAAATAATTTAATTTATTTAATGTCTAAAAATTATAAAAAAATAATATGGTGTAGGAAATCTTTTTATATTTCTAATTACTATTTATAGTTAAAAATATGACTTTTATAACCCCATTTAAAAATTGTTTTAGTAAAACATCTCATGTGTGTGTCATTTTTACTTTAACATTAAATAAAATGGTATTTATGTCATTTTCCAACCCAAGTGGCTCCATGGGGTCCCCAAGTTGACCCATGGATTGTCTTGGTCGGCCATGACACATCCAATGAGGGTAGGACATGTGTCTAGGACATTTCATTTTATTAAAACATTATTCTTACCTTAAACTACACTAATAACCTCTAAACGCGATTAAATACTTAATAAGTTACTATTCACTAAAAAATTATTTTAGTCCCATTGAACCACATTTTACTTCTTAATGAAAAAAATGTAGGTCAAATTTTTTAAATTCAAAACACAAAGGTGGAAAAAATTCATTTAAACGGAAAATCAGTTTTTATAAGTACCACTTAGTGGTTTCACTATTCATCAAAAATTGAAGTTTTTCAGAAAATTACCAAAAATTCACCCTAAGCTATTTTTGATTTTCCGAATTCAAAAATTATGTCTATTTTAAAAAATTCAAAACATATAATTTTCATTAATTAATTTAATAATTAATTCCCGCTGTCAAAACAAATAGCGTGTTTTTATGAAACAAAATGTATCAAAAGATTGACACTAGTTTAAGTCCGATTTCAAAGTGAAATTAATTCCATAGACAAATATTGGATTAAATGGTAAATATATATTCTAATTTTACTTTAAAACCATTTCAAAAGATAATATAATCATTTAAATAAATTAGATTAAAAAGAGGTTTTGAATTAAAATACAACATTTTTCACTATTCATTAAAAATTGAACTTTTTCGGAAAAATAACAAAAATTTACACAAAGTAAATTTTGATGTCCCGATTCTAAAGAAAAATTTTATTTTGTCAAATATAACACATAAAATTGTCAAAATGTGGATTTAAAAGAGGTTCTCCATCAAAAGGCGGTTAATCGACCTTTTAAAGAATATTAGAATGTTTACACTTAAAATTGGATTCATTCGCATTTTTAATCCTTTAACAATTATTGTAAAAAGTAAAAATATTTGAAAAACATATATAATCATTTGGTAGTTAGTTCTGTTCATTCCCGCCATTACAACAGCTAGGCGTTAACAACCATAATATTATTTTATTATTAGAGTGCAATGCAAGATTCCCAAGAAACTCATTGTTGCGTATTGGGTATGCCATCGTGCATAGCGTCCCCTTTAAAGTAATATTAATATTTTATTCACAAATATGGATAAATATGAAAATGTCATATTCTTTATTTACCTGGGGTGTTACACTCATTTTATCTAGAACAAATTTTGGGGTGATGCCTGAGCTATGGTGAAATTGTATCTTATTTGATCATATATATCTACCCTTATACTCCATTAATATGTGAGGGGATCCATTATGCACATGTTCTTTTAATACTTTACTCTAAAATTGGTTCAAAACCAATCCTACCATAATGATCATGATTACATAATTATTTTAATCATGTAATCCAAAATTCATATACTAATATCTAAAATCATCCTTAGGCTCCATTCTTTAATTCACCATGAAGAACACATAAAATGACATAGTATAAAGTTAAATCAAAAATTAAAAACATAATAAAATGTATTCATAAATTAAAGTAATAAAACTATGAAAAACATGAAAATTTTATTATTATATTGTAATCAATTTCAATGAATATTGCAAACAAGATCAATCTTTCATGAATATAAAAGAAATAAAAAACATGGAAATAAAACGAAGGAATAATTAAATATTATTAAATTACAAAATAATAATTATCCCTTGATATACAACAATGACCTATTATTGAATTGTCCCTCCAATATTCTCTTATTCCCATGATTTTTAGCTTGAAAATTCAAAAACAATGACAATTGGCTTTAACATTAAAAAACTATGACATTATTTTATTCCTCTTGCCCATAATGTTTCTTCTTTCTTTCAATGGGAATTACATAAGTAGAAAATATCACACCAATAAAACTACTTTTTTATATATTCCTAACACTAATTATAGTTTTTTAATATAGTCATATTTTGAGTATGGGTGGTTATTAAAATGAATATGATATAATATATTATTTAAATATTTCTTTCAAAATTAAAGAGGAACCAGGTAAACCTGATATAAAGTATCTTAGAACCAAATTCACAATCACCAAAATCACATAATTTTCCTTTCAAATAATTATCATCCAATAGTTATATTTATTTCCAATTTTCCACATGATAATCAAATGAGAAATCATGCAATTACATCAAAGGATACTGGTTATGAAAGGATAAATTAGATTCTAATGTGAATTCACTCTTTCGGTATTTTATGTCTACTGTGAGCTTAAATAATGTTTAGATGTATGGTAGGTCCATAGGTAAAAGTCTTCAAAAAAATTCCTCAACCATATCAATATTTAATAAAACATATTCCTGCCTTAAAAAATATCAAGGTGAAAATTCAATTTGTTATGATTCTCAAAATATTCTATTGAGAATGGGAGTATTAGAAAGAATATTATCAATTGGTTTATAATATGTCTTGAAAATGAGATTTAAATTATTATACAATCATTCATGTAATTTATTCTATGGAATACATAAATCAATAATTATTTCATAAAATAAAACTTGATTTAAAAGATATCTAGTAATCATCTTGGATTTTATCTTAAGAATGAACAAGTAATTTATTTTTTATAATTTATTCTTAGATATTCCACTTTTTATTCCATGATTGTCTACATTTTTCTCGATTCAAGAGATACATTCTAATACAATTGTTTCCTAGAAAAATTATTTCAAGGAAAAATTGAAGCCTATTCAATAAATCCACCTTGATAATTAATATCAAAGTGGCAGAGAAAGGATATTTAATGAAAAAAAAATTAATATATAGGGAGTGTAAAATAGGACAAAAATACAAAAAATGAAAAGGAATATACAGTATGGATAGGGTAAATCCTAAGAATCCATATTATCTTTCCATATCTCCTTAATAGTTTCCTTCTCCTCTAATGAAGCAACAATAGATATTGGGATCTCTTTAAGAGATTTCTCCCACCAAAATCTAATCACCCCAGACTCCTCCTAGATACTCACCTCATTAACAGAGGTTTTTGGCTATGAGCATAGAGTAGGATGAAGTTAGTATGGGTAGTTGGGGGTACCTTTTGTGTATAAGGACTATTATCCATGAAAATTACATATTTACATCTCTTTACTATAGGCATTGTGCAATGATGATACACCTATTGAAAAAATGATATCTTATTAATAATGTTTGAAGTGTTATGGGGTATTATTATAGCATGGGAGCTTAACTATGAGAATTTAGTATTGACATATTTAATTATATCTTTCTACATGCATTTTATATGTGTCACTTACACCATTATTTGAATTTATTATATTTAGGTAGAAGGATATTATAGTGTGACCCTTATGGATGCACCATGGGAATATTTAATTTAAGAATTTGGATCTTTATCATTCTTTTACTGCAATTGTATTTTGGGAGCTATAGTAGAATATTAGGAGAAAGTATAAATGATTCTTTACATTTACTCTTTTTCTAATATTACATACCCTAAATTAAAAAAAAAAATGTACCAGGGTAACCTCCTGACCAATTATTTATTTAAGGTTAAAAGATCAACACATATATCCCCTTCATTCAAATTTGAGAGGGTTAATTAATATCCCTTGAAAATTGTGGATGTAATGTTGCAACTATTTTATATTAAACATTAATGATGGTTATTAAATCTTTTTTTATTAATGTATATATGTGGATATACCTTGATCACCACAAAGGTTCCAAACAATCAACACATCAATTTTCCTAAAAAACTAATCTTATCTTAAAAAAAGATTATACTATCTCTCGGTGTAAATATTCATTAGTTTTTGATTCAACCATTTTACTTATTGGTTTTCTCCTTTTATAAATTTACATTATAATATTAATCTCTTAGGATATTTTCTAATTCATCCTTCTATAATTATCTCCACTTCCCAACTTGATGTAAGCCCATTTTCATATTTCTCACAACCAAATAAGATTGATTTCTGAGCTCAAATAGAAATTGAAATAGTATTTCACAGATGATAATTAATGGGATCATACCAATCAGTGTTTTAAAATTTTTCAGGTATAACTATAATGTATCATTTTGTTTTTTTCAATCATTCTAGTTTGGACTCATTATTTTACCTAGAATTGTTTTGATCTCTTGGTTGGATAGTTCTAATTTCCCACAATTTTTTGGATGATAAGGGGTGATGGTGTTGTATATTACTCCATAGTTCTCTAAAAATCTCATTAACAAGTTATTATTGAAATGAATACCCCAATAATTGAAGAATAATTAGATTCCAAATCAAAAAGATATTTTCCTTCAAAAAAGCTGATATCCACCTTAGATATATTATTTGATACAACCTTATATTCCACCCATTCTGGAACATAATCCACACACACAAGTATATTGGTCCATCTTGTCTTCTAGTATGTGATGAACGAAAACATTTCAGAAATATTTTATCCATTTATTTAGTCACACATCATTAAATTGATCTATTTCTACATTTTTTGAATGATAATGTGTCATCCCAAAAGCAATTTGCTATATAAAAAAAATCATTTTTCTTTTTTGATAAGTAAAGTGAGTATAGATTGTAATATTTTAAAAGTATATTTCTATATCATCAAAACATGGTTTTTTTTCAGAGAGGCAGTGTTCTGGTCAAAGACCAAAACACAATCATTATTAAAAAGGAAGGAATACGAAAAAATTACATGAGTCTAAAATAAGGTATTTTTTGAACATCCCTGATATAAAGAGGGAGTAACTCAGGAGGAAGGTCATCCCTCGAATAAACCTCGTGATTAACTCCAATGTTGGCAAGTCCATCAATGAGCTTTTTTTCTTCCTAGTAGGTATGGGTGGTAATGAATTTAAGATCCGATAGAGAGTGAAAACAGTCCATCCACCAGGGAGTGAGAGTCCAAGCTAAGTGAACGATGCCATTCTAGTCATCAAAGCATGGATGATCTTTAAAATCATCGTAGAAAATCATCCCATCTAAAAACTCATCATCTATATCAATATCCTCCTCCTGTTCTATGTTTGACCAGTTATTGTCTTAATGAATGACTATCTACCAAATTCATTAATCCCCTTTTATGTTTCATCGTGCTATTAAACTCCTTCAGTAGTAAGATCTATCAAATCAAATGTGTATTTTAATAATTTTCATTAAACAATACGTCAAAGGGGAATAATTGGTATAAAAAACTACCTTGGATATTATTAAATATGACGATAACATATCAAAAGAAAAGACCACTACATATACATATTTATCTATAAAAGGGTAGTTGACCTACAGTTCATTGATTATGTGTCTTTCATAATATATATGTTAAAAGATGTGTTTGAACACATTTCCAAGATAATATCCTATCATGAAATAACTTTTTACACACATAATAGTGGTTTTTCCCCAATTTGAATAGATCATAATTGGGATAAGCACCAATCTATTATTCAAATTAATAAAGTAATCTTTGTATGAGTTATTAAAATTAAATTAAACATCCATTTGGAAAATATAGGTGTGTATCTATTAAATTTTAGATAAATAATTGAATGTACTACCATAAAATCCTACATATAATCAAGATATATTTGTATACACTTTAATTGAGTTTTCTCGAGTTAATCTTCTATCAAATTTAATTTTGCTGGATTAACTTAAATTCACTACTTGGGTATTCTATTCACAATATTGAATCCTTATTTAACAATAATGTGTAATGTTACCCAATTTATATCTATGAACTTTTAATTATATATTTTAATTTATAAATCAAGGTTATATAGACATACCTAAAGGGATTTCCCTTAAACTGATTAATCATCTATGAAAATATCTTGAAATTATTCATCCATATAATTAAAACTTTGCTTAATGCATCTATGAAAAGTCACTAGGGGATTTTTAATGATGTATTCCACTAAAATTAGGGGAATTTAGAGTGAATTTTAATTTTGAGTCTAGATATTATTTTCAGAATAAAGATTTGGATCAAAATTCTAAGAGTTTGGAAATATCTAAGAGGTTTTTTTCATGTTTTGACGTGTTATAATGATAAGTGAGGGAATGAAGTGAGGATCAGAGGGGTATAATGACTACTCTATTAAGTATTATACACATTTAGTACACATTTAGGCTACACTGTGTTCCTATTGAGATCTCTAAAAACTGTGTAGACTTTGGGGTTCCATTAAGTACATGGTGGACTCTAATATGATAACTGGTGGTAGAATGTGGAGTTTTATTATTTTAAATACTAGTTTAATTTTTGTTTTATTTTTAAAAATAAAGTCCTCTATACCATTGGATTTTTTCAACCCCTAAATCCCATCACATTCTTTCATTCATACCCTCCTTATCATCATTAAATCCTACTCAGATGGTGGTCCCTCAATAGATCAATACACCGTCTAAAAGAATGATGTCTCTCAACAAAAGGATTAGGTTCTCCCTAGGATATATATGGTTGTTTTTCCCGTTTTAGTATTTTTTTAGTGTAAAAAAAATTTAAAGGAATATTTTTCTAATTTTATCAGTTTTATGTGAAAAAATATGGAGTAAGCCGTGATGTTTTTCAGTTCAACTCCCATTGGTTTGAGGTGGGTGATTCCTTTTATATTTTTATATAGTTTTTATGATTTCATATAATGAGCATGCATGTGTCTTGGGTCCTGAGTTCAGTAATTCTACTAAGGTATTAAATGAGTCACGTGATGTGTATTAGTTAGGGTAAATCCTTAAGGGATTTAATTGAGCATGTCACACATGGTTTAGTGATTTTAGATGGGAAACAAGTCTACGACACCAAATAATGTGAGTTATATTTTGGTTCAAAAAATATTTTAGTGATATTTATTAATGTAATTAATTATTAATGGACTATTTTGAGGCTATATGAAAGGGTTTATTGTCTCTAATGTGGCGAGATCCTTGAGTAGTGGTTCCACTGAGAGAAGTGATATTAGAATTTTATGGGAAGGGGCTCTGTGTTTATTTAGACCTTATAACCCCTTTTATAGAGGTAGAGGGATAGTGATATGAATTCTATGAGTGGATGATTTTTCTTTCATGAGAGAGTTAGTTATTCTTAGGCATACACCATAGTGGTAGTCTTGTATAGTGTGATTGGGGAATTCCTTTGTTGGTGAAAGTGCTGTAAGGACTTTTAGGTAGGTTTGTATGTAGGATATGTATTGTATTCCTTTTATACTAAGGACATATTTAGGGAATGCATTATAATATCTTGAATTTAAGAAGTGATATCTATGGGAAAATAGAATTATCACATCCCATTATAGCTCTTATGGGTGTAGTGTATGGAAAATATTTAAAAATGGATAGATGGATCAGTTATACCATGGTGTGTCATTGTGGATGCTAGTGATTTGAGTGGGAAAAATATAAAGTGAGTTCCTTATGGACTTAGGGATATATTAATGCATAATATATGCATTGTATATTGGCTTAGATTAGTGTGATTTATCTAGTGTTGTGGAATGTGGTGGTTGTTGGGCCTTGGGATCATCATGGGGCATTTGTTATTTATAGATTCTGGTGGAGGTGACCGATTATGGTGGAATTAGTTGGGGATACTTATGTAAAGTTATTACAAACTATCCTATAGATATGTCATAGGTATGGAAGTTTGGTTATCTAAATGTTAGGGTTTGTTATATTTTTTCCTATTTTTTTTATTTATATCCTCATACTCTTGTCATATTCCTATTGATGAGGTTGTGGCCTAGAGGATTCTTGGGAGAGATTTGTATGGATTTAGTGGTTGATTATACATTGATAGGGTTCGTGTACTGAATATTATAGTTGGTATGAGTTAGTAATGGTACCTCACTATAGTTCCCAAATATGTGTGAGATAATTGAGAGTTGAGCGGTTGAATCAGTTATCTCTTTATTTTATGAAATCTTCTTAGAATCCAACCTCTAAAAGTTTTTATATTTTTTATTCAGTCAGATATATATCTCAATATCACCTCATATATACTAAATAAAATGGTAGAGATTATCACACGATATTTAAGAAGTTCAGTGTAAAAACATATTCTTTCCTTTGAGCATTATCTCCCCATCATGAATTATTTACTAACTTCATTCATTATTAGAAAGGAACATGTTAAAACTGGTTCTACATCCCAGTAATAATTCCTTATATCAACCCTTGTTTCACCCCAAAAAATTAACTCTTCTTTCATATTTGATTATATCCCCAAACTATCCTTCTTGTCTCCCCTTCCTTCAGGACTCATTGTACCCCATTTCCTCAAACCTTTTATGCTACTGTTTGTACACCATAACTATAAGATCTTCCTTATTATTTGTTAATACACAATAGAAAGATCTTAATTTCATAAGTTCTTTCCCCATAATAAAGATATAATTTTTTGACACTCCCTTTTTTCATAAAGGAAAAACGATTTTGAAGAATCACTTTGGATATCTTATGGTATCAAAGAAATTTAATGTAAAGAAATATTTTTCAAGGGATCTAAATAGAATACAGGTGCATAAGAAGGCCCATACAACTCTTTCCATTTCATCATAAAGGCATAGGGACCTATACGACACACCTACACATCAAGAAGCCAACATAGGATTGACCCGTTCAACCCAATGCACAATTCCCTACGCTGATGACCTACACCGATGACCTACCCTGTTGGAATACATAGAAATATACTTTTTTTCACCCCTATATGGAAGAACTAAACTGTGGAGCTACACCGAAGACCTACATGGAAAAAATCCATTCGAACAGGTTCCCTCCTCACCTATAAATAGTTCACCCATGATCCCCATTTTATGAACTGAAAAAGTTGAAAGAACTCACGAAGCTCCCATTGCGTAGCTCCTTCACCCAGGTCCCGCAAAGTTTCTCAGGTAGCTCTCTAAAAACATGATAGAAGAGAGAATTATATGTGATAAGTAAGATCAAGGTCCATTAAGAGTTTTAAGTACAAAACCTATTATTTAGGACCCTCATTCCATAAAGAGAAGTCATTTATGAAAGGTCCTTTATTTAAGAAAAGTCCTACACATGATGCTTCCAAGGACAATAAGGGACACCTAGGGTTATTAAGTTAAAAACATACCCCCAATTTTTGTTGTCATGGTAGTCCATTTCCCAATTCATATCAATCTTCCACATGCTTATCCTTCTTGTATTAATCATTTTTTAGTTCCTCCTAAGACAAGAGCTATACACCTATGTGGAATACCTATGTGGAATACATTCACAGAACACATATGCAATCTATCCTTGAATAAATATTCTAACATACTCATGAATTGGACACTATTTCCTTAGATTCCTTTCCTAAAAGGGTTAATGTTTAAACCTCCACCAAGACCTCTTGATTTATTAGTCCTTTTGGAATTATATAGCATGCACATACAAATGTCCTTTTTAATTCCATCATCTAGAAGACTCATCCGGCTCATTAAAGGAATACCTACAACAAAATGTGGTAGAAATTAGTTAGTAGGAACATACACCTACAAACCTCCATAAATCCATCCAACAGTGTTGTTTGGAAGCACTCGAAGAAGTCAGTTGGAAAGCTCGGAGACAATCCTGGTGTAGACTCAACTCTCTACCCCCCAGAATGAGTACAATCAGTATCCACTGATAGAAAAGGGAGGCCATGATTATTCACACAATTCTACTCTAGATACAGAATGGATTTTTATTCTAATTACAATAACTGATGTCACCAAGAACATTTTTGAAATGGTGAAAGGGAATACAAAAATCGCTTCCCATATTCTTTATACTTTCTAGAATATCATAACAGTAACTTCAGCAATACCAGAAGAATAGCCACATAATTTTGTCCCCATATATAGGATGACTCATCCACATGACATCCTAGAGAATATACACACCTATATTCAAATATAGGGGGTTTATAGGGAACACTCTCCCATATCATATAAAAAAACAGATCGGGCACATACACTCATTCCAATTGGAAATAATCGGACTGTTCTGACAGCCACTCCAAAGTAAGCATATACACAGGATCATGATAACCACTTTTCCTAGAAAGTGGCCCCAACTACGTGTAAGAGAGAATCTAATAATAAGTATCAATATGCATATTTATCAAATCATGAGTTGATCTATGATCTAGATCCTCTTAATGCTTGAGTTCTTGAAGCCCACTGAAATTTTTCTATTTCATCTCAAGATCTTACCCTCCCATTACCAAATTATGGGGGTAGAAATAGTAATTCTGAAGTTCCTCATCAGACACTTCATAATGAAGGCTTGGTTCATGAGGAATTGGTCAATATCTTGAATCTCTTTGTACATGATATCCATGAAAACCCTCCATACAAAAATAATACCATGGAGCAAGAGGATTTATCACTTGTTTTTGTCCACCATGGTGGTCCTCCCCATGATGGAATTCAGTGTGAATGTTCTCTCTGTAGTAGTTTTTGACATTGTCAAGAACATTATTCAAATAACAGTGTAGTGATAAGAAATCCCTCTTATCTTGAGTAACTTTTAAACATAAGGCCAATCATATAAGATGACTTGTTACTAGTAGGTGAAATAATTTATCATCAAGAATAAATTCCAAGGCGACAACCTTTTTCCAAACCTCCCATGGGTCATTTTCCTTCTTCTATAGTAGAAGAAAAACCAACTCATCTCATTTCTTGTTATAGAGAAATCAAGATGTGTCCACTCTGTTTGGACTATGTTGAGAAACCTCTAGAAAAAGATGAATATGATATTTATAATATGATTAAATAATTGGATAAGGGTGAAATAGTAGTCGTTTTCTGGCCTTTGGAAACCTCTCAAGACAACATTTCAGTGATGTTGGTAGAATATTGTATTCATGATATCCACCTCAACATATAGAATAATATGAATTATTTGAAATCAAAATTGTTACTATATGATGAATATCAATGTTATTTCAAGGTAATAGAATGGTTACAACACTAAATTGACTTGGCATATCTCAAGATTTCCCGACATCCAATGATTAAGAAGCAATATGATACCATTCAATGTGCATGTCGTAATGCATTAAAGAAGTTTGGGCAATTGATCACAAAAACCCCATATAGTATTTATTTTAGGAGATGGGGTGTACTTGGAGCATTTCATTCTACTACAATCCAAAATCAGAAAATCCCATCAAAAGTGGTCTCATGAAATGTTATTACTCTAGGTTGGCTACAATAAAAAAAATTTATTCATGATCAAAGAGATTCTTAGAAAGAATAGTTGTTGATCAGTTTTTACCAACGTCGGGAACAAGGAGAGTACGCTATTGAGATGCTACTACATCAAGCGTATGAAAACATCAAGTAGGCATCCTTCTTAGAGGATGTCAAACATCATATTACACAAATGTTTGAAATAGCACAAGATTCATTTGAGAAATGTGATTTAAGTTCTTTTCAGATAATTCACTTAGCCAATGTTCATTCCAGAATTCCTAAAATACAAAGGGAAGCTATGCTGATATTAGCTATAATTGTTTAGGAAACACCATTGCCTGAAAGGAATGAGGATTTTTTAACCCAAACTTCAAATTCAACAATCAGAGCCTGAAGTTTTGAGAAAGAAGAATAGGAACAACCCTAACCTAAAAAACTAGGGGCTTTTTCAAATCCATGATCCCCTCCGTAGGGGAAGTCAATTTTCTAAAAAATAGGGAAGAATAAAAAATGATAATTCAAAATAGAACTATTTGAGGATTACATTCATATTTCTATCTGTCAAAATTTTCTTATAGAACCAATAAATAAGATAAAAAAGTCTTATGGAGGATAAGGAAGAAGTCGATCTCACAAATATACAAATAGAATTCCATCAATGCATTATACATTGGTGAATTTTATTAATACCAGCATGAAAGATCACCCAAAAAATGAGTCCCATTTGGGTGATTTAGAGAATGGAGTTCTCATTCGTGATATGCTCCACATCAAATCTAGTGAAAGAAGGGTGTGTACCAGAAATCAGAGGGTTTCCAAAAATCAAGGAATCCCATTCAAATAATCCACTTCCACCTTTTCACAACGCTCCTAATATGGAGAAAGGAAAAGGTATACATATGTCTCACCTTCCCCATAGAGAAGGTCAATCCCTTTCACTTGAAGAATGATTTTATCAACAAGTTGACGATATGAAGGAGTTGAGAAGACTCGATGCAGAGTTACTCTGGATCATCATTGCCAGCCAAGATGCTTCACAAATATATCCTCATCTTGCGTGTCCAATAGGAGATCGTTAGTAGAGATATTTTTTTGAACTACTTATGTGAATAATAAATGTCCCCCACTGGGTACACAACCAGAACAGGGTAAAGAACATCCTTATAAGCCTATCGCCATGGGTTATCCTAGACAAATACCAACAGCCACACCATCAGTAGTCCTACCAGTTGCCGCACCAGTTTAGGATCAATATGATATAAATGTATAGGTTCAAGCTCATCTAGATATTCCTCAAATGCTTATGAATAACATTTAGTTATTGAATAATATATTAAAAGTTATGGATGGAAGACGTGCACTGATAAAACCAGAAAATAAGGCTTACCTCGAATTGGTAGATCCTATTCCTCCCCCAAAAAATATTGTGAATACCACATTTCCAATGTTTAATGGTTCAGGAGATCCAGAGTAGCACTTGATGAATTTCATTTTCACTGTGGTCCCATGATGGGGACCCTTCAAAAATAAGAATTATTAAAGGATATATTTTTTGTGCAATCATTATAGGGGACGACCTTTTTCTGGTATACAAGTTTGCAGTCTCGATCGATTACTGGATGGGAAGACCAATGTTAAAAAATCTTTTTTAAATTCAGATCAACGCTAAAAAAGACAAAAATATTAAATATTATAAAATGAAAAGAAATTTAGAATGAAAGATTTGGATATTTCATTTCTCAGAGGAAAGGATTAACATACTCCTTGAATATACCACTCCCCCAAGAATAATTGCTTCCCATTTGTGTTTCAAATCTCCATGATGAGTTGCGCACACCATTAATCCCTGTAAAATACATTGGTGGGTTTAGATATTTGGCTTAAATTTATCAACAGGTAGAAAACTATATATTAGAGACTAGAGGAAAATATTGAGTAATCCCATAAGCTATGGGAAGGAGAACATGAAAAGAAGAGGCTATTATAGTTAAACTCAAGCAAGAACATGCACCTACTTCTACTTAAAATCCGTCATCATATCATAGGGATCCAACACCTGAGCATCAAAAGCATTGTCTTACTCATAAAGATGATCAAAAATAAAATTGACAGAGACAGTTTGAGGAAATGAAAAATAAGGACTATTCTTTTCAAAATGACCAAGTCCCCAGCTACTTCATCTCAGCTTGGAAAAAACATAGTCCAGTTTCCAAGGGACAAGAAAAATAACAAATAAGGTGATGAGGACCATCTAAAATAATTTCCCTTCCATAAAATGTTAGGGTACCCCTATCTAAGATATTTTTTTTCAAACATATCCTAGAAAATATTGTGGAATCTGATCAAGTGAACCTAAAAAGTTCATCATCCCAGCTAGCATGTGTTACTGTTAATAATCTAGAGGATGAAAGAGAATGGTAGAAAGTAAAATAAAATAATTCATAAGAGTTTTATGATTGTATGGTTAGGAAAACGATTAATCAATCTCATTCCATTCTATGAACACATTTTAAATAACCGACAATGCCTCCTACCACTTCTGCTTCAACCAATACATCTTTATCAAAATATCAGTCCTTTAAAGGCCAATCCTCTTAGAAGTGACATGGTCAGAAGGATAAAGAGAAGTATGAAGAATATGATCTTGTGTTAATACCAAATTGTTCTTGGAATAATTTATTCCATTTGTCTCAAAAGCACTGGCACCACCCCTCCAAATGGCACAACAAGAATTGACATAGCAGACAGAATCTTCATCAAATGAGGAGTTAATTTTCAGTATTATTAATGTTATCCACTTAATGGGACCCTATAAAAATGATTATTTTGACTATGAAATTTAATTCTCTATACTTGATTGGAGACTAGGGCAAGAAGTCCTCAAGGTCATGGATATAGTGGAAGATGTGGGTATGCTAGAATCCACTACTTTAATTACTCCCATGCTTGAACTATTTATGCAACAGAAACTCATGGTTGTTACCTTCAGTGGGCTCAATAAGAAAAATGGAATTCTACCACACATGAAAGGTTTGACCCCAACATGATCATCTTGGAATAAAAATTATAGGTTATACCACTACTTTCTTGATAGGTGGGAAGACTTAGTCAACCTAATGCAATAAGAGTAGAAGTATTTCCAGCTTCTTCCTTGACACATGGTACATCTACATCACGAGAATAAACTTCTAAGGAACCTTCAAAACCACATATCCATACTTGTAAATGTAGACCTTTGGACCGGAAGTATGAAATTTTAAAGAAACTGGCCCAAATACTGGAAAAATTATCTTTCTGGGGTGCTCTAAATCTATCAAAAGATCTTTGGGAAGTACTTATTGAGGATTTTTCAAGTCCTCAAGAGTTTGAAATTGAGGTTTATTCAACTAAGGTATACTATATAAATATTTGTACTGTATAATATCATGAAATTATATCTTTCACAGACCAAGATAAGGATGATGTTGTACAAGGACACATCTGGCCCTTGTATTTATCTTGAAAGGTTTACAATACAGACATATGACGATCCTTCACTGATGATGGCTCAGGAGTCAACCTCATTCCCATCCATACACTTCTTTGGTTGGGTCTAACTGAATATGACTTATCTCCATCCACTTTGATGTTTCAAGGCTATAAAAAGAAGGAAAAAAGAACATCTTGTCCATATTGCACTTAGAACTTAGTTTGGGGATCTTGTATATATTTATGATTTAATGGTCATCCGAAAAAACATAGCTTTTAAGAGTATTCTTGGAAGGCCTTGACTACATCAACATCTGACCATTCCTTCTGCATACCACTAATGTCTCTTGTATTGCTTCAATTGTCAAATTAGGACATTTCATAGTGACTGGGCCCCATTGAAAAATTGTGAATCTTAGTATATTAAGGAAGGGTTCTATCACACAAAGGGAGCATAGTCTGTTGAAAAATATATAACACAAATCAATGCTATGAATGGCTGAAAAATATCCCTAATAACCTATTCAATCATCTCAATGTATATTACATGATGCATATCAATCAAACTGAAAGGGTATACCCAAATCCAAGCACTTGTTTAGTGGCTTCCATAATGTTGGTTGTGGAAATTGAGCCTGACAGAACAAAAGAAATTATTGATTTACTAAATAGTGATGAAAGCCTAAATGGATATGTCTTCCTTCCATCTACTAAACATCTGAAAGTCTCGGCTTCATAATCCAAGATAAAAGAAGTTGTTTCACTAATAAGGAAAGATAAGGATTCTATTTCCCAAAGCATTATTTTCCCTTCAATGCTTCAAGAAGACCCTTCATCATCTGTAGGGTCATAAATGGTTGCCTCTTTCTCAGGATGTCCATTATTTTACCTAGCTTTGAATGTATTGCTTCATCACCAAACCTTCATGTAGAGATATAAGAAGTGATGTGCGAGGAAAAGGAATAATAGGAAGACATTAGGGACTCCGCTACAACATTTGAGGAAGGTGTCTCAACCACTAGGGATGATCTTAGAGAAATAAATTTTAGTACAAAGGAAGAACCATGCCACACTTTAATTAGTGAATCCATAACGTCCGAAGAGAAAGAAGCATATACTCAATTTTTAAGGCAATAATGGGATGTTTTTTCTTAGAAGAACATAGATATTCTAGGAATTGACCTTGATGTGGCCACCCATCATTTGGGTTTTCCAGAAGATCTTTGTTGATTTAAGCAGGCAGCAAGAAGAACACACCCAACTCATGCCTCCAAAATTTTGGCTGAAGTCGAAAAGCAGATCATAGATGAATTTATCAGGGAGGTGTAATATCCAAAATGGCTATCCAATATTGTCATAGTTAAAAAATAAGAATGGTAAAATCATAGTTTTCATTGATTTTAGAGATCTCGACCCACACTGCCCCAACGATGACTTTCTGGTTCCAATCATAGGAACTTTTTATTGATGAAACAACTAGCTTCAAAGATCTCTAATTCATGGATGGATACTATAGGTATAACAAAATATGAATGGACCTAGAAGATGAGGACTCTACAGCTTTCAGTTCCCCTAAAGGAATATTTTTCTATCAGGTAATTCCCTTGGGCTTTAAGAATGCTGGTGCGACCTATAGTTGTGCAATGCGCAACATTTTCAAACCTTTCCTAGGGAAATTCATTAAATGTTATGTGGATGATCTACTAGTTAAGTCCAAACAAAATTATGATTACTTGAATAATTTGGAGACTTTATTAAGAAAGCTTCAACAATATAATTTGAAGATGAACCCATTGAAATGTGCTTTCAGGGTAACCTCAGGAAACTTTTTGATTTTTTTGTACACCATTGCACCATTGTGGTCAATATTGAGAATAATAATGCTATAATTGGAATTTCACCTTCCCAAAACATGAATTATATAAGAGGAATTCAAGAAAACTTGGCCTATATCTTATTCTTTATAGCCAATTTGGTAGGCAAGTGTTTTCCCTTCACAAAATTGATGAATAATGGGGTCACATATCAATGTACCAATGAATGCCAAGAAGCATTTGATACCCTCAAGAAATAACTCTTAATCCCACCGGTATTGATTCCACCTATTAGAGGAAAGCCTCTCATTCCTTATGTGATAGAATTGGAGTGATCATTAGGTGATTTATATGCAAAAAGTAATGATTTTGTGAATGAAAACAACCTTTACTATCTATGTCGAACCATTCTCGATGTAGAGACTCGATATTCAGATGTTTAGAAAAGATTCCTAGTATTAATATATGTAGTTTAGAAAATGAACCACTATTTGTAGAATAATGATTTCCACTTGGTAACTCACAATAGCCCACATAAATTTATCCTCAGCTGTTTTATGCTTATAGGACATTTGGAATGGTGGGCGGTTAATCTGCAATAGTTTCATATGCAGTTTGTGCCTCAGAAAATAGTAAAAGGCCAAGATTTAGTAGACTTCCTTGTTGAGCAAACATATGTAGAAGACACATCATTGAATAATAAATTTCCTGTTGAATAAATCTACTACATTATAGAAAATCCCCAAATATGGGATATGTACTTTCATGTTATTCTAGAAGTCCAACAGGGAAGAGAATGGAAGACCCTAAACTCAACATGGTTGGGAAAGGAATTGTGCTTATCTCCCTAGATAAGGTAGTTTTTCAATATTCCTTTTCTTATCAGAAGGTAGTACCAATTATAAGGTAGAATATAAAGCTCTCATTGTAGGCATGGAATTCGCACTCTATGTTCTAGTGGAAAATCTGTAGGTGAAAGGAGATTCAGAATTATTTATCAAACAAATCAACAAATATTATGCCATTAGAAATTTAGAACTAATTCCTCTGTGTGATTATGCTCTAGGGTTAATGGTAGAATTTTCCTTATATACAACATTATATTACATCCATCTGCCATAAACTTCCTAATATAAATCATTGTATAATATGGACACAACCTTGGAAGATCCAAATCGGGATGAAAAAAGCATTAGCATTACTCATCATTAAGTGGATTCACCTTTTGTACAAATAAGAATAGAGAAAATCAATGAAATCAGTACTATTTCAAAGGCATATGGTAATAACATGGGATTGACTACACTCATCATGGAATATCTCCAAAATAATATACTTTCACTGGGTATAGTTGAAGTAGAATTTATCTGACAAAAATTAGTTAATTTCAATCTTTATGATGGCTCAGATTACCCGAAGATCCTTTATAGTTGAGGATTCAACAGAATTCTTCTCAGATGAATTGGTGGGGAAAAAACTCCATCTATAAAAAATATGTACATGTAGAAGCCTATGCTTCCCAAAAGTCTTGGCACAAGCTTTCTGATCAAATCCGAAGGCTTTGATAGTTTTTGGCCTTCAAATATTAAATATTGCATTGATTTCACTAAGAAGTGTCATCCCTAGTAGATGCATTCCAATTTAATTCATCAACCCCTAGAGTTTCTAAATACAAAAAAATAATCCTGGACATTTTCTACATGGATAATGGATGTAGTAGGACCCTATCCTCTAGCTACAGCTAAGCAGTTCAAATATATTATTACTGCTTCCAATTTCTTCTCCAAATGAACTGAGGAAATAAATCTTAAGGAAGTCATTCCCAAGAGCATTTTTAGATTTGTCAAAGGTAATATCATTACCAAATTTTATGTCATTTATACCATTTTTTCTGGAAACTGCACTAATTTATGTTTTTTTGAGTTAAAGAAGATATATACAAAGAAAAATATCAAATCCAACCATTCATCTCACTACCGTGCAATGAACATTTGATAGATAGATGATTTCAACAAGAACTTATCGAATATACTTCAAAAGATGGTGGGTAAAGATAAAAATTCTTGGCCTTATAATCTCTTGAAGAATTTTTGGGCCTATTGGCCTACTACTCGTACTGCAACACGATCAAACCCATATTCATTGGTGTACAAGAAAAAAGCAGTTTTTTCTATTAAAATTCAATTTCCTTCACTCCGAGTTTCCATCTATGACAAGTTATCTATAGATAAAGAGTTTCAGAAGTGATTTAATGAGCTATAATTATTAGACTAAATGATATTTCATACCTTACATCACTTGGAAGTATATAAGAATAGAATAGGATGATATTTTAATTAGAAATTTCACCTCCGATCACTTCTTCAAGAAGAATTGATATTATTTCTCATGAATTTGATGATAACATGAAATAATACACCAAAGCTTGATCCAAAGTGGGAAGAACCTTAATTCATACATAAAGTCCACTATAACGAAGATTATTCCATAATCTTAATGGATGGAGAACTTATTACAACTCCAACCAATGAAATATTCCTGAAGAAATACTATGTCTAATTACACATAGGTATGTCCTAGTTGCAAGACATTAAAATTTATAGAAACAACATGCATCCATGATAAACGATGTCAAAATTCATAGAATCTTTGTCCTTATAGCGTGACATTAATTTTCAAAACGTCATTTTTCTTCACTACATGACATTAAACTATATAGTTAATGTATCCTTCATTTGATGTTATGAAATACCCCAAAATACCACAAATTGACATTCCTTGTGGTTCTCTAAAAAATTATTTGCCTCCATGAAGAAGCATTACTCACACCATTGCTACTCCCTAGTGGAACATGAGCCCCATTTATCCCTATTCTTGAATCAGAACAACATTGGGACCCCTTGTCAAGAACTACATTTGGCTTGATTCTTGCACCTAATAAGATACATAGTGACACCTGGGTCGTATCCCTTGGCCTAGTCATAATTTTTCTTTCACATCAAGTGTCTTATTTCCTTAGCACAAGAATGAAAACTGCATAGTTATTACAGAATAATGTAAGGCTTGATTCTCATTCCTATGGGATATGTAGAGACGCCCAGATCTCTAATTTTCGGTCTAGCCATGACAAAATAAAAAATTCTCCCATTCCTTTTATTTATGAGTCAGATCTGCATAGGGAATACCATAATTAAAAAGTATTTATAGCTTGATTATCATTCCAATGAGATATGTAGTGAGCCCTAAATCTCCAATCATGGTCCCATCCACAACCATAAATAAATTTATTTCCCATTATTTACGGTCTATGAATGAAACCTATATAGAGTACTATTCCAGAATACATGGTTTGATTTTCATTTCATCCTTTGTATTAATATTAATAATTATTCCAAAATGTAATAAAAGGCCTCGTCTCTCACATCAAACTCAATCAGTGTGGGGAACTATATTTTCAAGAACTATATTTGGATTGATTTACATTCCAATGGGATACGTAGAGATGGCCATATCCCCAATTTTGGGCCCAACCACGACAAAAAATCCCAATTATTTCCTATGTGTATGAATCAAACCTGTATAGGGAATGTTTCAAGAATTATGTGTGGATTGATTCCTTCTCCAATAAGATACATAGTGACACATGGGTTTTAACCTAGACCCAGCCGTAATATCTTAATCTTTTTATGCCAGTTCATCTTCGTCCCTATTGTATGATGTTAAACTGCATATAATTAAAAAGAACTACATATGGCTTGATTACCATTATATTGAGATACAAAGTGACACCAAAATATCCTATCTCGGGTCCATATGAAATTAAAAAAAATCCCCCACTCTGTGTTTATGGATCAGAACTGCATAAGAGACCCTCTCAATAACTACGTATGGCTGGATTCGCATCCAATATGAGATACATAGTGATGTCCAAACTTTCAATCATGGACCTAGACGTAACATCATGAAAAAGATCCTCTTTTCTCCTATGCATTAATAAGATCTACATAAATAGATTCAATACAATTTATCACCTTACACATGATCTGGTACCTAATAAAACTATGTGTGATTTAATTCATGCTCTTACAAGATACATAGTAATGCTTGGGCTCTATGCCATGGTTCAGCCGCACTGTCTTATTTCTCTTCAGGTCAAGACACCTAATTCCCTTGAATCATGACATTAAACTGTATAATATAGTGTCCTTTCCAAATGACATTAAACTACATGGTACCTACTTGATCCTTGATTCTCATCCTATTGAGATACACAATGAAAACTAGGACTTAAATCTTAGTCCCAACCACAAGATAAAAGATATTTACCTTCTCCAACATACAATTTAAAATCTATGAACTCAAAACTCATGGCCAATATTGATCCAAATATTTATCTTGTGCATTGGACATTACCACTTTCTAATTTAATACTCCTAATCTTAAATAATTTTATATCTTCATAATCTTTCTTTGATTTTTGGTGATGGAATATCTAAGAAATGAGAGATATTTTTACTAACTATATAGTATGTTCCCCTAGGTGGCGTTACATAAGTAACCCATATAACAGGCCTTTCAGACAAAAGATTACAATGTTTGGATATGTATCACATGCCTAAGTTGGCCCTGTATAATATAATCCCTATAATAGTTTTTTTTAAAAATTGTATCTTCATTATTAGGATAAGCCTCTTCTATTTTCATAAAGCTTTGTTAACGGTATGCATGAACCGATATTTTAAAGTAGCCATCTGTTGCATATTTATCCCATATCATTCCTCCTGACATGAAATTCTCCATGACTATGGTCTACATTTTACCAAACACTTGTTCAAACAAAAATGGAAAAATTTCCTATACCAACGATTTGGAACCATTGGTATAGTTCCCTAAACCATTGGTATAGCCTATAAAAATGGTTTGGGAAGCTGTTTGGGGATTTGTTGTGGGGAAATACCTATCCCAAAGGTTTGGAGAAAACCGTTGGGAATGACCTATCCCAATGGTTTGAAAACCGTTGGTATAGGTCTTTCCCAAAGGTTTTCCAAACTGTCTAGATAGGTCTTTCCCAAAGGTTTTCCAAAATCGGTAGGATAGGTATATATATATATATATAAAGTTCTAGAGAAGGATTGAACCCAAAAATTCCATGTTATATATGAATGAATTTACCACTATCATATAGTTTCATTTTTGAATATATTTGGTTATATATATATGTGTGTGATTTATATATGTGATTTATTTGATGATATTCAATAAATTTACTCATAAAATATAAGGCTACCTGTCCCAATGGTTCTCAAAAGCATTGGGATTGGATTTTCCTAACAGTTTTGAGAACCATTGGGATGGTTTCCCACCCTTTACCAATGGTTTGAAAAACTGTTGGGAAAAGTGTTCTCAAAGTACCCTTTCCAAATTGTTTTCCAAAACTATTAGGAAAAGTGGACCCTTTTCCCAACAGTTTGGGAAACATTTTGGGAATAGTGGCCTGAAAGTACCCTTTCCCAACGGTTTGAGAAAAACCATTTGGAAAAGTGGACCCTTCTCCAACGGTTTGGGAAAACCGTTGGGAAAAGTGGCCTCAATGTACCCTTTTCCCATTGGTTTTCCCAAACCATTAGGGAAAAGTTGACCCTTTCCCAATGATTTTGGAAAACCTTTGGGAAATTTAGACAATTTTCCAATGGTTTAGACAAAACTATTGGGAAATGTGGACCCTTTCCCAACGGTTTGAGAAAACCATAGGGAAAAGTGGCCTCAATGTACTCTTTACTAACGGTTTTGGCAAAACTATTGGGAAACATGGACCCTTTCCCAATGGGTTTCCCAAAAAATTGGAAAAACTGGTGTCAAATTACCCATTCCCAACAGTTTTGGAAAATTGTTGGGAAAATGGACCTATACCAATGATTTGTGTAAAACGTTGGTATAAATACATTGGTATAGGTAGTATTTACATTATTGAAAGAATAATAAAATAAACATGGATCATTTGACCACATTCTATCTATTGTTTCCATAATATTTTGGTTATAGACATATGACCTAAAAACTATAGACACCATATTTCCTAAATTCTGGTAAGACCATCTTAGAATGTTTATTCCTTCACTTATTTGGAAATTATGACTGGAAATACTCTTTATGTATTCAGGTACTTTTCTTTATAAACCAGACTCTATGATTTGGAAAATCTAAATCTCCATAATCTTTCTTCATCTTTTAGCAATTGAATGTCTAACACCTAAGATCTCTTTTTCCTGACTATACAGTATGCACCCATATGTGGCCTTTCATAAGTCACCCACATAATAAGCGTATCATCCAAAAGTTTCCACTATTTTGTTGTGCATCACATGCCCTAGTTGGCCTTGTGTAATACAGATCCCATAATAGGTTCATCAAATAGCAGTAACTTTGTTCTTGGAAAATACTTCCTCTAATTCCTTTATCCCTTTTTCCCATGTCATCTTTTATATCTCAAAATTCCCAAATCATCTTTTATAATTATTCATTTCTATACTTGAATATGGTTGTATGTTTTAAAAACAATTACCAAGAAATGAGAGATTCATAAACCTCTTTTCAAAGTTAAAGACCTTAAATTAAATCCCTTTAATGTCCTTGCTTCAAGACATGAAACTACATAGTCCCCTTAATGACCTTGCTATATGACTTTAAGTTGCACAACATAATATCAGAAAGACCTTTTTAACCAAAATTTCCCTCCTTCACATACCAAATTTTTATAGGAGTGGTTTCTCATTCATGGCATATGTCAGCACAAATGTACTCATTTAATCTCAATTATATTTTCTTTGAAAAGCTACCCATTATGGTCTTGAGACATCCAAATCTTGAATCCCTTTGTTTATTAGTAATAGAATCTCATAATTCTTGAGATATCCTTTTACATGTCTATAAATTATGTTCATTAGTCGGATTTTCGTAGAATACAACTACATAATAGGCTTGTTATCCTAAGGATACCACCATTGACTATGCAACACTTTCCCTGGTTAGATCTACATAATACAGTCCCCATAACGGGTTTTTCAAATAGTGATAACTTCATTCATGATAAAGGGCCCCTTTATTCATATATTTAATGTTTTATATTTAACAATTATAAAAAATCAACTTGACTCAAGATTCCACATGGACGTCTGTAAAAAACATTAGGACCTTCCTTATCCATCAAACATTTTTTTGGGATATATTCTCAAAATTCTTGGTCAAAGATATTCAACATTAGAAATTAGCCTTATTAGTCCAACATACATGAATTTAAACTACCAATAAAAAGTGACATAGTTATTTTCAGACAAAAAATCCACAAATGGCACTCTGGACAAAATTCAAATCTCAACTCTCTATATTTATACTCTAAATGGTATGGGAAATATCGAGCAATTAAAATATAAAAGGAAAAAATCTTGTTAGGTTAAAAACCCAAAAATAAAAAAATATGAAAAAGCCAAATCTTACCTGCTAAGTAATCTGAATATAAATATTAGGAAATAAATCAGGGTAAGGATAGAAAATACAAAGAGTTTATAGGGTTGTTCATACAACCCTAGTAATAGTCAAACTATGCTCACAAGACCCCTTGGCTTAGGTAAAAGTTAAACCACCCCATCCCTATCAGTGTAACTATGATTATCTCACATAAATATTCCATGATTGAAAATAAAATTTGATATTTCAATTTCATAAAGAAAGTAGGGATGATGGAATATATATGATTGGAGATAAAATCATTTTGATTTATATGGTAAAATCAGAGGGAAATCCATATAATGAAGTCTCTTTATCATACCTTACAAAAAATATTTCAGCATGAATCTTTATTTATTGAATAGACTCCTGGGATCTATCAAACGATTACTAAAGCTCTATTAGTTTAGTGGATTTATCCTCCTCATCCGGACTCAATGTGTCTTTGGTAGTTAAAAAGGAAGTTACCACTTCTAATTTGGCTTCTTCCAATAACTAGTTCAGTTTCTATAGCCTATTTTTAACATTATCCATTTGTTACTGAAGATGCTCCATTTCCATCATTGTATCCTTGATTTTTTGATTGAATTTTTTCATCTTTTTATATGGTTGGATTCTACCTATGATACTATAGCTCAAAAAACCACAATTTTGGAGAGTAGTTTGGAATTTACAAGATCTTTCTATAGTTTTTTGTTTTTGCTTCTACTGGAGAACGATCTCTTTCTCCACATTTTAAACTGGGTGATAATAAAATCCACAAAATCCCATTATGATAAATAATGATGTAGGATGGCCAAAATGTGAGGGTATGTCATCTAAAGGCTTGTCGGATGTTATATCCCAAATGGTTCTCCATGTATTTTTACACATGATACTGAGAGAAAATTACAGCTCTACATCTGAATTAGAAACACTAACATGAGGCAGAACATATTTTGGAATAAAATCACTCAAAGAGGTGTTTCCTTATTCTCCTTACAAAGCATTGGATGATTCATCTTCCATTGTTGGTTGATCCAAATAAAGATCCTCACATTCATACCAAACAATGGAAATAGATAGCCCTAAAAGGTGAATTAAAATGATTGTTAGATCCAAAAGTGTAGAAAGAACAAATCATGATCAAGAAAATCAGTGACTTTTATGAAGTAATAAGTTAGTTTTTTGTGTATATTCCTCCCCAATATTCTTAGTTTCATTAGTTTTTGTAATTACTTCTTGGGAAGGGGAACTCACTTTATCTTGACCAGTCACTATAACTATAGGCTCTGAATCATCTCCCAAGGATTGATTTTTAGTTATTATCTCTACAATATCAGCGAAAGTAGGACAGAGTGGGATCCCCCATTCTTGAAAGTCCTTCACTACATTATTTTCAAAAAAAGACACAAAAATTGAGCGTTGATATGAATTATCCAATAAAAGAACAATTATGTATGGATAATTTAGGAACTATGACTTATGTTCATTCAGTACCTCATTTAAATCCCTAAACTCCTTGATGGAATTGGGAATATCAATGTCTATATTAAGAGAATCCATCAGTTCTGTGTATATATATTTTTCTTTTATAGCATCATCGCCTTTTAAGGTATCCAAAAAATGTTGATTAATTACCAAATTGGCCCTACTAACATTTTCTTCCACCAGCTCTTCAACTGGTGAAATGTCATCAGGCCTTACTGAATCAGGATCGACACTAGAACCTGCCTCAGATTACCCAGGATCATTGTTCCTACCTTCTGAAGAAAAACAAATATATGCATTGATTATCATTGGATCCTTTGGCACATGTAACATATCAGAAATATTTTGGAGATAAGAATATTAGAAACAACATGTAATACCCCCAAAAAATGAATCAGATATTACTGTGACCCTTGTATCTCTCTATAGAAATAGGAGCATATAAATCCACATCCCTTGACACTTTATCTATTAAGGTAACAGATTTATCAGCAAGAATTTTTACTTCGGATGGAGTTTCCTTCTTAGTACTTGAAGGACCAATTTTTAATCCCTTAAGAGAATAAAGGGATTTATATCCTATGAAAAGATGAACATGGTCACTAAGGTGTATCAAGAATGTATTGATACTAGAGGATATAAAAAATAATCACTTTTTTGACGTACAGATTGGATCAATATCAATGATTTCTTGTTCTTCCTTTAATAAGATAGTTCATAGATTTTACTACTCCTCTTGGAAGTAGATACCTGAGGTAATGGATGAGGATTTTCTATCACCATTACCTTTATCATGGTTCTCCCACCAAGATAAATTCCTAGATACCCAAGGGTTTCATCCAATGTGTTAATGGGGGGTGCCTGTAGGTTTATATTTTGGTGACTCATGCACCTTTCTTGACATTCCTTCTCTAATTTCAAGTTGATAAATGTAATCCCATCGAGATTAATGATGGTTTATTATTGTACAAAATTGAAAAAAAGTTAAATACATTCTCAGTATTAATATAAATGTCACATTCTTTTTCAGGGTGACCAATTACCCCTTCACGTATCCATCAATCCATCACATCAGATACACTTTATGAGGATGGGACTTGGTCATCGACTGTATATATGATGGTCTCCAGCTCCATGATATATTCTTGTACTTCCACTAGATTACTATTCAGATGAAAATTAGAATGTCCTCTAATATTACCCAAATCTGATATTCGAAGTCCATATTAAAGAAATTAACATGCATCCCTGAGTTCAAGAGTAGTGATTTCGTAGTTCTAGATTGCTAAAGTCCACAAATAATTTGTCCTTGATATGGTTGGATGTGAAGAAAACTCAACACTCTCTGATTGGAATGCCTCTTCAAGCCTCCCTTCTTCTTCAGAAAAATAAGTAGATGGGATGGTAACCTATTTTGGATGACGACGACTAGATCTCCTCGGTGATGGAGGTGTTGTTTCAATAAACTTTGTCTATTTTTTGGATTCTCTAGGTGAACATTTTGAAGGTTTTGGATCCTCTAAAGTCTCTGAATCGACTTTAGCTTTACAAATTTTACAACGATTGTTATAAAAAATAGTAATTGTGGCTTATAGATGATCTATTCCTTTTGTTAAACCCCCCTAAGGGTATTAAGAAACCCTAGATTTATCATATCCAACCTCTAATACAATTGATGCATTTGATGGAGGTATCATAATTGAGATTTTGGATCTACCTAAAGCCATCAGAATCTATAATTGTTTGGATACCATTGGGGGCTTTTCATGCCTAACATATGTGGGAGTAAAATTTCTCATTTGATAAAGACATTTGAGCTAACGAGAAAACCTATAAGGGACATAATCCTCATAGATGATTTTCCATAAATCATGGTTAATAGTATGCTATCCCTAAATTCCATCATATAATCCTTAAACTCATTATTTCCTTCCTTACCATCATGATTTTTTTTCCAGTTGGTGGGTTACCAAAAATAAAGAAGGTGAATTCTCCCACTGCATTCAGTTCCCTCGTCACTTCAATAAACTTCACATTCAAAGGCTAAATACAGATTTGTTTTTGAAAAAATGGAGTAAATAGACCATTGGGGACTCTAACTAAATTTAACATCGAATATGAACAAAATTGTACTTCAATCCATCCCCACAATAGTTGAAATGGTCAAGAAAATATAAATTGAGCCTTCCCATTGTATAAATGAAACAAGGAGTGATAGATTATTTCTAAAACAGGGGCTGCAAACCCAATATATTTACCCTCTACCAACATGGCTGTAATAAAAAAATTCCCTGATCTTATACCACTAGCAGATTCACGGGCTGGAAACAAATAAATTCTGAGACTTGTGGAATGAAAGCTGGATATGCATAAATTTTCATCAATCTTGGTCTTAACCTTGTAACCCCAATTATTATAATCACCTCTCTCCAATGTGGTCCATTACAGGCCTGAATAACACTGATTATATACAGTTGGTAAAATAGTTGAACATCCTCAAATAAGACCCTTCTACTTCGATAGTTCTAAAAAATCTCCCATCAACACCTTTACATGAATATCAACCCAAGTGTGAGAATCTTTCTTTTCTTTCGGAAATTTATTTTCTATTTTGAAAAGTTTGTGTGCCAATGATGGAATCTTCTTAGAATCACCCCTTGTGTTTTTGGTGTAATGAATTCATCATATATAACCCTGAGAATGGGTGCCCCAGATATTTGGTAGATATCCCTTAAACTGATTCCATCCTCGTCGTGCATCAAGTGAAAAGAATTTGTTTGCAGACTCTTTCAGTTTAATAATTAATTAATGAAGTAATTTGGGTAAAAATAAGTTTTCCTATCTAGATCAATTCATAAATGTGAACATCCATAATCTATTTCCTCAACTCTACACAAGTTCTGTATACCCAAAACACCCACATCCTTTCAGGATTGACTCCTCCTCCATAATGAAGGTCCCAATCTTCCTTCCATCCATTAGATTGATCTGTTTTTGAAGCACAAAATGTTAAATAATAGTAATGCGGCCTTGGATATACAACATGATCCTTCATATTAGGGGTACAACCACTACGATGTCAGATTCATCCAATAGGGACTAATACATCGTGAACATGCATACCATTCACAATAATATTCATATAATGACAGTCGAGGTGTTGAACAAACCAAGTCTTTAGAAAATATTTATTATAATCCAAAATGTGGGAATATTGAAAAATACCATTCCCATATAGAGACATATAGTGGATTTGAGGATATTCATAATGGTATGAAATCAAGACATTCCCCAACATAGAAAGGGTACTCTCAATAATGTCGTAATAGTCAATTCAAATAGTTTTCATCATTTAGGTTTGGTGAACTCTAGCTTCCTCAATTGAAATCATCAACTGAGGCATTTACAGCAGGATAATTACCAAAATTTCCCCATTAAAATTTAATAGTTACCTAATAAAGTGAAAATTTTAACTTGAATTCAAGAATTTGGGGAATGAAAATTTCCACACAGCTCCTTCGATGAGGTCACGCACATAGGACCTTCGACATGGTACACAGTGCAGGTCCTTTAAAAAAGTACTATGTAGATCCTTTGATAATGTAACTCTACATTGATTCATTTCTCAAATGGCTATACCTTGATAAATTTTCAAGGGACATACATGATAACACAATGTGATAGAGATGGATGAATGAGCTATGAAACAATAATAGAAATCCAAGAACACTATTGATGAAAATGAAAAAGGAATGACGGTATTTATAGGCACTGATGGCCTATGCTACTGACCTATGCTGCTGACCTATGCGACATAGATATGCAGTAGACCTACACAGTCCAGAATTAATTATCCATAATCTTTTCCCCACAATATTTTTTCTGGACTAGAACCTCTTTCCATTCAGATCCAATGCCGTGGGGGATTTTTTTGACACTCCATTTTTTAATAAAGGAAGAAAAAACAATTATAAATAAGCACTTTTAATATCTTAAAGTATCAAATAAATTTAAAGGGAGTAAAAAAATATAGTTCAAGGGATCTAGACAACATACATACACATAAGAAGGCCAGTGCAGCTCCTGCCATTTCAACATAAAGGTAGAGGGACCTACCTGGAAGACCTACACATCAAGAATCTAGCATAGGTCTTGCCTATGCAGCCTAATGCACAACCACCACACTGAGGGCCTACTCTGAGTACCTACACCGTAATATACTTGTTCGCACCACTATGTATAAGAGAAACGCTGTGGAAAAACATTGAAGACCTATGCGGGCAAACTCCATTGGTTGTGGTGCCATCATTTCTTATAAATAGGACCCTTGGGAACCCCATTTTATGAACTAAAAAATATGAAATAACCTAGAAGCTCCCATCCCATTGCTTCTTCTCCCAGGTCCCCCATATTTTCTCATGTAACTCTCTAAAAACATAATAGAAGAGAGAATTATATGGGACAAGAAGATCAAGGTCATTTTAGAATTTTACATATAAAACATATGATTATGGGCCCTCATTCCATAAAAATAAGTCATTTACATAATGTCATTTTCTTAAGCAAAGAACTGTACAGGATGCTTCCAAGGACTTAAAGGGACACATAGTGTGATTATGTTAAAAAAATCACCCAAGTGTTGTTGTCCTAATAGTTCATTTACCAAGGAATATAAATCTTTCACAGGATTATCCTTCATGTGTTATGAATTTTTTAGTTCCTCCTAGGACCATATTTGTATACCTACATGGAATACAAATGTGACATAACTGCACGAACCACCTATGCGATCCATCCTTGAAGGCCACTTCTAAGCCACCCATGGAAGGGACTCTCCTTCATTGGATTCCTTGTTTGAAAAGGTCCAAGTTGAAACCACCACCCAAACATCTTGTTTTATTAAACCTTTGGAAAATCCACATTAGTATGTCTCCCATTTGGATTTTGATATATATGGTCAGGGGTTTCCCACACTCATCTTACCAAAGGGTAGGGATCTCTGAAGTGTCTATGGATCTGGATATCAATGTTCACATAGACGCTTACCCTAAGGATAGTGTTGGGGAGTTCCTAGTCTTGGATTATAGGGATACGACCTTATCTTCCCTCCTCATATTTGAGACCTAGATCCTCTGGTCCCCAATAGGAGGTGTGAGTATCACAGTTGCTTTTCCATTCCATAGGTAATGATATTGTCTTTCCAAAATGGGACCCATTTTAGGGAATCCCTCATAGAGTAAGACCCTATCATTTTAGACTGGACTAATTAACTTCACCTTTATTTCAAATTGAAGGGTTTATTTCTTTGTGCCCTCATCCACCACCACCTTAGCTTATTTATCTATAGTCCCAACCTCTTCCATCAGCAAAGGTGAAAGTGTGTGGTTTGTTGAATATTTCACATCCTCTTGTTTATTACATAGAGAATGACTCACATGAGCTTAGAGATTTGTGATGATCACACATCTATGCAATCCTCATCACATCTTGAACAATGATAACTTTTATTCCCACCATAATTGGGATACAAAAGAAGCCTTCACCTAGGGCCTAAGTTTAATGGACATCATCCTCTGGAGTCTAATCCTAATTCTCTTTGTTTGAGAATCCTCCTTAGGAATAGGCTTCATATTAAGTTTCCTTTAAAAATAAAAGAGTTATGATATCACTCATGGACCCTATAATATGGGCATCTTATTTAGGAGTAAGCCTAACCTATTTCTCTCAAAGGACCAAATTCTCCTGTGAGACTTACCAAACTATGTGGGATTTGATTCCCATCCAAGTGGAATACATAGGAAGACTCCCTAAGGTTCAAACCCAACAAATCAAATCAACCCTATTCAATTTGGGCGA
This sequence comes from Viscum album, assembly GCA_963277665.1. NCBI lineage: Eukaryota > Viridiplantae > Streptophyta > Magnoliopsida > Santalales > Viscaceae > Viscum > Viscum album. The sequence goes on from OY728125.1 coordinate 59,405,259, forward strand.
CATTCCAAGTAGGGTCTAATCTAACTTTGAAACTATATCGTTTCCAGGTTCCCTATGATTCTTAGGCATATGTCCCACACCGTGCTTTGAAAAGGAACATTCTACCAAGATTTCCTTTCCATGTGATCTTAAACTATATGGTTGGATCATTATCACATGACCTTAAATGGTATGATGTGTCCCTTTAAGTGAAATTGAACTATATGGGTTTAGATTCCATTGAAAAGGATATGCATGAAGCTTATTTATGGGTTCCCAACATCAAAGCAACTTCTATCTACCTAGGTGACGATAAATTATAGAGTACCCCACGAAGTGTCTTAAAACACGTACATTGTCGTAATAACAACCAAAGAATATCTATATAGTGTATGAGAGGATATGATTGATGGAGAACCTCAAACACATAATGATATCTCCATCAATGAAGAACATTGAATACAAACAGATGATTCTGATATCCATACTTGCTAACAATTGATTAAAAATTTTCTAGGAAACCAACATTACTCTTGATAAATTAATAAGGATTATTGAACATATATTAAATCTAAACGAGATTCTTGAACTAGGCAATAATTCCACCCAAAAGGATGTGATGTGTCAAAATACATAATGAGTGCCTGATTTTGAAAAGTAGGTCCCTTTGGAAATAGAACTATTGGGTGTTTTCTGGTTCCACAAACAAATCCTTTGGAAAGCATCTAGAAATAGTGATTCCTAACAAAAAACACACACTCTAGGGGAAAATAACCCCTTCGTCTATGTATATATTCTTCTAGAAAATAAAAAACTCTTTGAAGAGTATTCTGGTCCAGATAATTCCTCTGAAACATGAAAATACATGGATATAGTCAGACTCAACTTTCCTAAAATTTATTCCGAAATATTCCTTATAAAATTTTATTAAGTAACACACCATTAAGTATACTTTTTTTCTTCTTCTCATTCCAATATTCTCTATTTGATGCACTACATTCAGTAATCCTTGAGGTTTTTTTCTCTATATGATGCATTCTATTCGATGAGCCTCGGTCTGATGATGCTTTGTATAATGCACCTTGTTCTAATACTATATATTTATCTAACACTTTATCTATCTATATCTCCTCTCCTTCTTCAACCAAATATAATATTAGTAAGAAAATCATGCAATGATATCACACACAAAATTTAACACTTTCACTCTTGGATAATATACACATCAACTTATAATGAGATTCAGTCATTTATATAGAAAACCTTACTCCAAAAAAGTGGGGATCTCCGTATCTAAATTCAAACATACTAATCAACTCAACTCTCATTTGACCAACTTCAACGTCACAACAATTTTATAGTTTACACTTTTTATATAAACTTCATTATCTTGGGATCAATTATTTCTTTTATGTTACTTACATCATAGTTGGATATATGAATTATGAAAGTAATAATAAACACCCTGATGATTATTTATTTTAAAAAATCTTTGTAATGTTTCTGAAACCTTAGTCTGGTGTACATACATTAAGATAACTCAATCTGATATTTATTTTTAAGAACTCTTATATTTGATGGACTTAGTCCAATACACATTTAGTTTTGTCTTTCTAGTGGACTCACACATCTATTCTATATCTGATATTCTTTTATACGGTTCCACATTTTTACGAAACCTTTGTCTGATGGAATCAAAATTACTCTATCTAATAATCCTATCATATCTCTATAGCGAACAATATCATCAGAATTTCATCCATCTGATCATCTCTCAGATGTTCCTTGGGAAACCTTTATATTTATCCATCTTATTTCATTTCATTCTCCACCCAATGACATTGATGTTCTCGATTGGGTATAACATCACATCTCTCTATTAGATAAAACTTCATGTTTCTCCTTTTGATACAACTTAATAGATTTATATATCTGATGCTCAATGTGGGTTTTATATTTCCAATGGTAAAGAAAAAACACCCTCCTTTTTTCCATTCCATGTCCAATCATGATATCTCAGGAAATCAATCTTCATGTTGGTGCTTATTTTACTTTTTAACTTGAACTTGGTACCACCCCATCTTAAATAATTATAATTTAGACATTATAAATCTCTGTTTGATAACAGAATATTTTTATAACTCAAAATTTATTCAATCTTGAAAGGAATCATAAATATATTAATGGTTCTTGGTATTTTGAAGACTAGAAAAGAATCCTAGGACATTGTAATATTTCTAAAAACTAAAAAAATATATTCTCTCATAATTTTATAAGTTTCTTGAAGTAACTTATTTTACAAACACATATTGAAATATCATAAAAAAAATGCAACTAAACCATCTTGGGAATAATAATATCCCCCTATGTGTTTGCAGTATGTATTCCCACATATCTTCACCCATGTTTGATGAAAAATGTGTGCTCAAATACTTCCCCCCTATGTTATTTATTCCCCTAATATACATTCTCCCCATTATTAGAAATCAAATAGGAAGAGTATCATATAATCCATCTTAACTCATTTATCTTTTCCTAAATATCTCTAGAACTACCTTTACGAGAAGAATCGTATCATATGAATCTGTAAAAAAGAGAATTAAAATAAAAAAATACAAGTTAATTTGGTCAATCCCATTGTAGAAAGAAAGTGTGTATAATCAAGGAGATCAATTTTTTTTATAAAACCTTTCTTATATAATACTTTCATGAAGCTAATTTCATCATCTTCATATTAGGTAAATCTTGAATATGTTTGTTAAGATAATATTAAACCCCTCTTCAAAAAAATATTAAAACCATTGAAGTGTATGCAAAACTCCCCCTACATATCATATTTATTAACAATAATCATCCATCCTTAATGACTAGTATGATATAACCATGAAAAGTATGATTATCAAACCCCATATTTAATTTTTCTCCCCTAAAGGATGACCCAAAATCCTTTATCTTTTTAGTAGAAACTTTCCACAATGGATACCTTTCCAATTGTAAATCCACAAAACACTCATCATACTCCTATAATTCTTATCCTTCAATTCGGTATAAGTTAGTATAAATAATCAAGAATATTGATATTATGGAGGAAAATCAATGTTCCTTAGAATAATTCATAATATAAGTCTTATCTCAGACTATATTTCTTCTTATTATTATCCTTTGATTTATCATTGAATGTTCTTTCTTACTTCTGATCAATATTCATAGAAATTGTAATGGAATAATTCTCACATATTGAGTTTTCGTATGAAGTTGTCATACTCATTTTTTTAAAAATATCTCATAATATTGAGTTTTCAATATCATTTTCATTCTTTCTTATTGGGATTATAAGATAGACATGTAATCATTAACACTATACCAATCTTACACACACCTATCACTTTTATTTTTCATCTTCAAGACACTATCTAAAGATAAATTTTCATCAAAATTATTCTCATCTTATGAAGCTAGTCTCTTTCCTTTTACTTCATCAATATGTTACTATTACTCTATATTTCTATCATATTATATTTGATCTATCAAAAAAACTAATAACTCTTTCTTTCATTTATCATGTTTTTTATACTTATTATCTTTCTCAACTTCTAAGAGGTTCTCACATTCCACAGTAGTAACTTTAATATTTCTCACATTATAAATATTATTTTCATCCTCATTATTATTTATTGAAAATTTTGTTATTATATTCTTAGCATAGCCCCCACCATTAATTTATAACTATTTACTTGAAGAAAAATATTTCACCAACTTGTGTATGATTTGTGCCCAAATATTCAACAACACCAACCATGAAATCATAATGTTGATATTTCAAAATGATAATAGCACTTCTATAAAGATTATTTTCTTGTCTCCTTTAAAACGGTGGGGGTACTTTATTCATGAAAATGAATTCTTGATAAATTCCACTCTTTATTTAAAAAAGTTGATTTCTCAATAATATTATTAGTCTTATCTGATTAAAACTTATCTTTTAAACCTCAATTATTAGTAAATGCAGATGTACATTTATGTTTTTTGATAATAGAACCGACCTTGCCACTGTGGATCCTTATTTTCACCATTTTGAGAAGATTCACATTTCATCTCAGTTTCTTTAGTGATATATTTTATGATCTTATTTAACTAACTTTATATTGTAAGAAACATTAATTGGGTTTCTAAATTTTTTTCTTCTTTCTCATAAAATTTTTCCTCAAGTTCTTTTACTATTTTTTCAAAAATAGATAACTTCAACCTTTTTTTCATACTTTACTCATCAAGATTTGTTTCTTCATTGTTGAGATACTCCTATCCAATTGGTTTTTCTTAACTATATTTTATCTTATTTTATAAACTGTCCAATTTCTCTTTGTATTATCTAATCTCATTAAGGAATATTAATACCTTTTTGATATGCTCAACAGTATATAAAGTCATCTCTTTAGCTTATTTCTTCAACTTGTTCTATTTTCACGTGAATTTTGAAAATTTCTCAAGAGGTACTTCTAAATTTTCATTCAGAATCCATTACACTCCTATTCTATTTTCATCATCATTATGAATACTTGATGAAGTAATTCATCTATTAACGTGAGCTATGAAGTTAACCTCAATATCATATTCATCATTGTATGAGGAATCATCCTTCTCGCTTCTATTAAAAATATTATTCTTCTTAATATGAAACATTTTCTTATTTTTCTTCCATTTATATTTACAAGACTTATTATCTTATTATTTAGACTCAAAATTATTAATCTTCTTTTAATGAAATATTTATGAAAAATAGACATTATCATTACAATTCCAACATTTAAGATATTTTTTACCTTTTTCTTTCTAATTCAATTTTATTATCTCTTAGAAAAAAGATAAATGATTTTTCTGCATTTTATTCAACCTCCTAAACATCTAAATTACTTGATTATTTTCCAATCTCTTTGTTTATGAGCTTGCATTTTAAAAAAGATTAAAATCCATTTCTTCCATATCTTTATTCTTATAGACTACTTATTTCCTCCTTTCATATACTACAAGAATATTATAATGTTTTTCAAGAGATATATTGTAACATCCCAAGAAATTCAAATAGTACTTTTATTTTAATTAAGTATTTAATTTTTATAATTTAAAATAAATTTTTTAATAAAAATGTTATGAAGCTGAAGTATTTTGTGTAATCAAAATATGTTTTTTATCTTAATTATTAAATATAAATTTCTATATTTAGAGATTCTATTTTTATATCTTAAATGAAAATAAAATAACATATTTTTAAAATAAGTCAAAATTATTTATTTAAAATTATTAACTAATATTAAATATTGTGGATATATTAATATTTTTTAAGAAAATATTTTTTCTATATAAAGTATGTTATGTTTATTAATACCCTTTTATTTGAAATTATAGGTATAAGTAGATAATTTTTTTAATATTATTTTATTTCTAAAATTATATTATTATAAATAATATTAGAAATAAATATTATTAATTTATTTTAAATAATAAATAATAAATAATTTATTTTCTTATTTAATTTGATTACATGATGTGTTTTAATATAATTGATTTTAAAAAATTATTTAATTATTTTTGTATAACCTTTGTTTTAAAAAATAAATCGCATGAATTTTAATTTAAATCAAAGAATGATCTATAATTATAAATTTTTAAATTTAGATAAATTAATTTTATGAAATTAATGTTTATAATAATAATTATTATTATGGGTAAAACATATTTTTTAAGATGATATGTTTTATAAATATATCAAAATATATAATGATTCTGTTTTATAAATGTTTGAAATTATAAATAAATATAATTATATGTGATTTATATGTGTAATAGTTTAAAATATATGTTATCATTTTATGTGTAAAATGACCTTAGACATCCATAGATGTCATTAAAAATTTAGATATGGCCATCATCTAAAATATTAAAGAAATCCCATGTACTTTAATTCAATTACTCATTTAATTTATTAAGAAGTTATGTTTATTCATTTTAATTTAGATATGTTTTTTTATCAATATGGATTTATTCTAGTTATTTTTCTTGAATTATTAAAGAAAATAATATTTTTCCATGTAAAGTGACATGTTTGATTGTTTCATTACAAAGAAATAATTTAGGTATGGTTTTCAAATGTTTTTGGCTTATGAGTGAGGAATGCAGGACCATTAAAATGTTTTCTTAAAATTGGCACTAGACTATAGAATGGTATGATTTGGTACGAGTATTAAAACCATGAAATTATGTGGGCATTATCCTGTGGGTGATACAACTAAGTGGCCTTTTTTATTTTCTTATACCTTTCTAAGTATCATGATTAGTCAATAAAAATTATTATTCTAAAAATGGTGAAATCCAAAGTAGTATTTCAAAAGAATTATTATTTTTAAATTATATAGTTTTCAGAATAACATACACTATATAAGGATATTTAGAAAATTCATTCATTATTTTAAAACCCTTTTCGAATTATTGATTTTTATCAAATTATTTGTTTGAATAATGTTTTACAGTTTTCAAATAAGGGTATTTCTAAATTTTTTTAAAACCCCTTATTGGGAAAATTAAATTCTCACAAAATGTTTTAAATTTATTTTCCATTGGTTTAGTAATCAAAGGTTGTTTTATTTACATATAGTGTTTGGATACGTGAAGAATTTTTGTTGTTTTATTTAATTTTTGTACAACATTGTTAATTTTTAATGAATATGTCTAATTCCTCAAAATATATACCCAAAAAGTTCCTCATATGTAAAATGATTTGTGTATTTTCAGTAGCCTTTTGTTAAAAAAATATATTGTATTTGTTTATTCTGAACCCAGAAGCATGGGTTTGGGGATTTATAATTGGTACCAGAGTTATGGTTTAGAAAACTTTGGAGATTATATGTTGTCAGTGGATTATATAAGTTTAGCACTTCTATTTTTTCTAATTCTGAAGATGAGAATTTAGAATTTTTTATAGTCTGAAGAATGAATTGTGAGAGATAAATTATTAATTTTTAGGTGAAGAATGTAACATCACAATAAATTCAAGTACTACTTTTATTTTAATTAGTTTTTTTATAATTTAAATGAAATATTTTTAATAAAATATTTTATGAAATTAAAGTATTTTGTGTAATAAAAATAAGTTTTTATCTCTATTAATAAAATATTACTTAGTTATTTAAATGATAATATTTTTATATCATAAATGAAAATATACTAATATTTTATTTATATAAATATATTTATAAAATAAACCAAAATTATTTATTTAAAATTATGTTTTTAATATTAAATTCCTTTTTTATTAATATTTTTCATGAAAACTATTTTTTATATAAGTATTTTATGTTTATTAGTGCCATTTTATTTGAAATTATAGGTATAAGTAAATAATTTGATTTATTTTATTATATTTCCAAAAATATTAATATTGAAAATAATATAATCATGAAACAATATTAATTTATGTTAAATTTTTTAAAAAATATTTTATTCTCTTTAGTTAATTTTATTACATGATATATTTTAATATAATTTATTTTCATAAATTATTGAATTATTTTTATATAAATTTATCTAAATAAATAAATTATAGAAATTTTAATTTAAATAAAAGAGTGATATATAATTGTTATTTTTAAAATATTTGTAAATTAATTTTATGAAATTAAAGGTAATGACAATAATAAGGATAATAATAATTAATGGAAAAACATATTTTTTAAGATAATATATTTTATTAATATATGAAATTATACTATGATTTTTTTTATATATGTTAGAAATTATAAATATATATAATTATATAAAAAAAATCACATATATATGTTAAAAAACAATAAATGGTTTTTGAAAATGTTAAAAAAATAAAAAATATTAAAAAGAATGTATTAAATAAAAAATCAAGAAACGAGATATATAAAAAAAGTGATAAAGATATTAATATATAATATAATATAATAACATTTAAAAATAAAAAAGAGATAACAAAATTTAATAATAAAATATAATAATAATTTCACTAATGTTAAATAAAAAATGATAGCCCCACCATTTTTTTCACACACCTAGATATAGGAATCATAATTTTAATATATAATATACATATAATATGAAAAAAGGAAAAGTCAATCAATTATATAAAATTAAATCCATGAATCAAACAACATATTCATATTTCAAGTTCCACCACAAGCGTCAATATATATATATATATATATATATATATATATTCAACTCTCAATTTGAGTAGCCATAAAGACCCAAACACATCCTCCACAAACTAATTCCATTTCTTTTTCCTGGTGTCCAGAATCCAACATACATGCGATTCAGCCTTTTCAAGTAAGGGTGATATTTAATTTTTCTATTTTAAGAGTTACGGTTTGTATCTATTTTATATCTATCAATTTAATTTTTGATTTAAAAATTTATATATGTAAGTCTGTATATATATATAATTCTATTATATAAGGATGTTAGTATTTCCTAAAGACTATGTTTTAGAAAAAAAGTTTCGTTGTATTTTTATTCCAAACCATTATTAGAAAACCAGTCTTGTACTTATCCATTTTACAAGAATAATATATATATATATATATATATATGTATATGTATATATGTATATATATATATATATTATTCATTCATTAGAAAAGGAATTAATGTTATTCCATGAATTTAAAATAGGTTATTTTAAATCATTAATAAAACTTTGTTATGCTATTGTTAACATTAAATTGTTTTCATTATAAATATTTTCTATAGGGGATGTTGTCAATTTATATAGGTTATCAATTTATATTAACTATTAATTTGAATAAATAGTTTATATAATTAGAAGCTATCATTTTATGTTTGATTTCTCTGTGTCATAGATTTAAATAAAGGTTATCATTTTATGAGAAAAATAAACTTTCACATCCATGTAAGTCATTCTTAATTTAGATATGTCCATCATCTAAAATAATAATGACATCACCTAAATTTTAATTCCAGAACTCATTTAATTTATTAATCAGATATATTTATTCCTTTTAATTAATAGCATATTTTTTTTGAATATGGATTTATCCTAATTATTTATTTAAGTTATTAAGGAAAATAATATTTGTGCCATGTAAAGGGATATGTAATATTATTTTCTAATAAGGAAATAATTTAAGTATTGTTTTGAAATGTTTTTGGGTTTTGAGTGAAAAAGGTATATGGCCATTAAAATTCTTGCTTAAAATTTTAACTATAGTGTCAAATGAAATGATGTGGTATGAGGAGTAAACCCAAGACCTCAAGGGGGCACTGACCCATAGGTTATACGAATAACTGGCCTTATGGTTTTTCTTATGGTTTTATGAGTATCATGATTAATCCATAAAAAAATATTATTTTCAAAATATATAAATCCAACGTAGTATTCAAAAATTATTATTATTTTTAAATTATATGGTTTTCAAAATTTACACCCTATAAAGCGATATTTAGAAAATTGTTTCATTATTTGGTAACCATTTTTATGTATTTATTTTTTATGAAATGATTTTTTTCATTAATGTTTTATAGTTTTCAAATAAGGGTATTTCTAAATGGTTTTAAAAACCTTTACTGGGAAAATTAAATTCTCACCATATATTTTAAATTTATTTCCCATATGGTTAGTAAAATTTTACGAGGCTGTTCACTTCACTTATGGATTTAGAACACATGAATCATTTTAGTTGTTTTATTTTATTTTTGTACAACTTTGTTAATTTGTAATGTATATGTGCAATTCTACAAAAACTAGAATGGAAAAGGTCATAGTATGTAAAATTCTTTGTTTATTTTTCAGTTTTGTTTTATAATAAAAATCAATAGCATTTTTATGTGATGAACCCAAAATCATGGGTTTGGGGATTTATATAGATCCTATGAATCTTAATAGACTGAAACCTTGTAATCAAACATATATTTAAAATTTATGCATCTATTTATCAACAATAGTACATTCATATGTCTTCTCATTGAAACCACTGATATTGCTGAAAATATCATTGAATATTGTAGAAGAATCATTAATAATTTCTTTATTAGCAATATGGATATATTGAAATCTAATCCTCTAGATTTGTAACTTATCTTCCTTGACTATCACATTTCCTTCATATATATTTCCCAAATTATCCCATATCTATTTAGCTATTGGAAATCAGATAATGTTTATATAAAAATTCTTAGAGAGATCTATAAAAATAACATTTTTAGATTTTCTATCATCCTCCAAATTTATCTTATCAACTACTATCATATAAACCTCATTAATTGGAGGAAATCCTAATATTGTAGAATCTAAAACTTCTAATCCAATAGATAAAAGGTAGGGTAACATATTAATCCTTTAACTATAATAGTTCTTTCTATAAAAAGTAGGAATACCCCCTATTCACTGAATCTATACTCTTTATGCTTAGTAGAAAGTTGGATCTTTCAGATGAAACTTACCCTATGAGACCACTTGTAGTTTTTAGATCTATGTGAGAAAACTGTGAGAATGAATGGGTTAATCACTGATCTCTTTATTTTATGAATTCTTCTTAGAACTAAACCTCTAAAACATTTTAATTTTTTTATCCCCTTAAATATATCCTTTAATCTCACATCATATGTAGTATATATAAAGAGAGTTACCAGCACATGACATTTAAAAGGTTTAGTACAACGATTTACTCCATTTCATATTGGTTATCCCCATAAAATGGATTATTTACTATCTACTTCTAGGAATAAAAAGTCTCATTCATCAACCAGTTCTACACCCTATAAATAACTCCTTTAGGAAACCATAGTTCTACCCCTTCTAACAAAATCTTCTTTTATAGTTAGTTATACCACCCAACTGCACTTCTTGTCTCCTATTCCGTTATGACTGGTTATACTCCCAACCAAAATCATTCTTAAAAAATGGTTATAGGACCCATCAACATGATCATACTTCTTCCTTTTCAAGCAACTATATAAATACCTTATTCTTCATTTGTTTTTCCTCAACAAACGGTTTGGATCATTCACTTGTGTACAATTTCTTCAAGAACATCAATTATTGTCAGAAGTGTGCGTCAGTATCAAAAAATCCTCTTGATCATAGAAATACAAGGATATGCTCATAATCACCTTTCTAAAACTTTTTATATAAATATTCTTTAATAAATGTAGTCTCATAAGATTACATTTGATATTCTCTATTTACTTCTCCTTAGTTTTGTGTGCTATGTTTGATGCACTCTGTCTAGTACTCCTCAGTCCACAGTTCTCTATCCAATTCACTCCATCCGGTGAACCTCAATTTGGTCCTCCTCTACTTGAATAACCATGGTCCAATTCTATTTCTACATTTAGATATTCATCCATCTAAGTCTCTTCTCATTCTTCGACCAAATAAAATCATGGTTGGAAACTCAATTTTTGACCCCTAACAAAAATTTCTATACTTTCAGTCCTTGATGATAGTAAAAAAAACTTATCAAAATGACACCTCACTTTTTAAATAAACAAAATTCCTCCCAAAATTTAAGGGGGAGTGTGGACTCAAAACTAAAATTTCTTGCATAACTCTGCTCTCATTTTTTTGCTTTCAAAGCCACTAAATGTCTGAAGTCAACAATATTTAAATGTGCTTCCTTAAATGTTGGTGCCAAAAATTTCATCTATATTACTTAAATATTGGTTCAATTTATGAACATTGGAATTCAATATTAGTATGATCATGATTATTTTCTTTAAAAACAATTTTCAATGTTTCTCAAACCTTTTTTGGGTGTATAAACATTAATAGAACTCTATCTGATACTTAATTATATGATCCCATTTATTAAATGGACTATTTATGGTACACTTTCAGCTTAATTAATCGGGTGTACTCACACATATATTATCTATATGTTATATTTTGAATTGGTTTAAATTTTTTAGTAACCCTATTTTTGATGTACTGAACATTATTCTGTCTGATAATCTTGAAATATCTCCATATAGAACAACTTTCTCAGAATTTCTTCCATCTAACCATCTTCTAGAGACCTATATATTTCTCCATATAATCTCATTATAATTATATATCCATTTATATCAAGATTCTGTTTCTGATATAACATAATATCTCTTTGTTCATTACAGCATCATATTTTTAGTTTTGATAAAACATGAGATATTTTTCCATCAAATTCCCTTCATGATTTTCCTATATCTGATATCTCTGAAAATCTATCCTATATCCAATCATTCCATGTCTCATCCAGATAAAACCAGAGATCAATCTTTATACATGTGATTCTTCAACCTTTTAACTCAAATGTTGTATAACATAATTTCAAACATTTTAATTTAGACTTTAAACATATCCATCTGATAGAATCTTGTTTTTACAACTTCAAACATTTTACATTCTTATAAATAATCATGAATATATTTATGATGTTTAGAACTTTGAGGACCAGAAAATTATCATTTAAATTTTTAATATTTATTTAAATTTGGAAGAAAATAGTCTTGGAAAATATTTCAAGTTAATCTAAGTAACTTGTTTTACAAAAAACATATGGACATATTGACAACAAATAAAACCAAACTACCTTGTGAAAAAACTCACCCTCAGTGAGGGGTTGTTGGTATGAGACTCAATTATGTGACCTCAACCCTAGGTGAGTTGGTTTGGGTATGAGATTCAATTATGTGACTTCACCTTGAGATAATGAGTATTGGTATTAGATTTAGTTATGTAACCCCATATTGATTGAGTGAGTATTGCTATGAGACTCAGTTATATTACCTCACCCTAATTGAGAGGGGGTTGGTATACCACTTGGTTCCAAGACCTCACTATGAGTGAAAATGTGTTAGAACAAGGATTATTTACCCTAAGTGATATGATAGTGGTCAATACTCATTTATATTACCATACTTTTAATGAAAGTGCATGGGTTTGGGCATGTAGTGTGAGATGAATTTTACTTTTGGGATGGGGTCGAAGCATGTGGGTCCAGGTGTTGTAGTTTTTTGTTTAGCACATGTTGTCCTGACACATATTATTGTATAATTTTTGTTTATTTTCCATGAATATCTTTAATTTATATTGTGTTATATCCTAGGAATCAAATTTTTAATTCATAATTGAGTTGTATTTACCACACCCTACAAGGACACCCTAAAGTGTGTAAATTTATTCTGAAAAGAAGGACAGATAACATTAACGATGAAGATCTGCCAACGTACAAATGCAAATCCATGAAGGGAAATTGTCCAGCCAGAGCGGGTTAACATCGAAGGGGCCTGAGGCCACCAGTTGATGGGACCCATTGTTTCCTTCCCTTTTTGTAAAGGAAAAGGTGCAGCGAGAGAGGCCTTGGCGAAGCGAGCGGATTCTCCTGATGATTAAGCCAAATGAATGGTGTCCTTCGTCGTTGTGGTTAATAGAATTGATTACGGTGAGGCAGTCAGACTCAATGATGATATCAACCCATCCACGTTTCATAGTGAGAATCATACTTGCCAGGATGGCAGGGGCCTCAGCAACTGCAGGTTCCCAGAAGGCATGATGTGGTTCATTTTTTGCAGCAATGATTTTCCCCAGATGATTTCTGGCTAGGAGACTGAGAGTAACAAGCTCATCCTTGGGGAGAGACACGTCCACGTTCAGCTTAAGAATCCCTTCCAGTGGGGGATTCCAATGATAGGGATAAAAGAGGGTTACAGCTGAAAAAAAGTATCCTTTGTGGTCCTTACAGCTCTAAATCCATGACATGGACCGTTTAAACCAGATTTAGGGAGGTTTATCAATGTGGTGAAAAATAGCATCGTCACGCTGTACCCAAATGATCCATGCAAGGGTGCAGAGTGAGCCTGCGTTGTTCGAAGAGAGAGAGGAGCACCAATGCATTGGAAGATTTGGGAGGATAGAGGCAATGACCAGAGAAGCATCTGAAGCTGGGCCCCATTTATTCCAAATTTCCATAGCTCTCAAGCAGTGAATGATGGCATGTGAAGGATTTTATGGAATATTCAGGTAGAAAGGGAAGGACTCAATATTGTCCATATGTCTGTAAATGAGTAGGATCATGGTAGGGAGGGTGCCCGTGCACACCTTCCACCAAAATTGGCATATTGTATGGGGGACTTTGAGGTTCCAATGTGATTTCCATGGTCCCTCTTCCCAGTCCCTAGAGTGGTTTCCAAGAGTAAGTCAGTAACTGGATCTCGCCGTGTAGTCACCCAAAATGTTGTTGGTCCAAAAAAAATGGTCGGGGCCTACATCTGGGACCTAGGGGATATATAGGATAATTATTTGGTCTCTTTTATTAAACCATTTGTGGATCTTTTACACACACCACCCCAGTCCCTAGTTTGAAAGGAGGCAGCTGAAAGTGGCTTCTTCAAGACCCGGTTGGGTGGGGGATGTAGCCTGCATACCATCCTTTTCGATCAGCCAGGGATCGGTCGAGATGTTGATGGATGAGACATTCCCAATCCTCTAGCCCATCCCTTTTTCCAGGAGTTTTCGAGCCCCCCAAATGCTTCGCCAGAGGAAGCAAGGACGAGGGCCAAGAGAGGAAACATGGAAGTCCATGTGTGGAAAGTAATTAGCTTGGAGTACCCCTGCACAGAGAGATGATGAATGATTAATAAGGCTTCATCCTTGCATGGCCAACAATGCGTCATTGAAGTGAAGAAGATTCCAGAATCCCATCCCTCTCTCTAACTTGGGTTTGCAGAGTTTCTCACAGGCTATCCAGTGGGGTCTATTCCTTCCATAATTTTTCCCCCACCAGAAGCTGGAAGTACGAGTATGGATCTGATTGACAATGGCCACCGAGAGCTTAAATAGGGACATAAAATAGCTGGGGATAGACTGGATGACAGCTTTAATGAGGGTTTCTTTGCCTGCTTTGGAGATTTTTTTTGGGGTCCAGCCTTGAATATTTTTCTCAATCCTATCCACCAGAGATGCAAATATTTATTTTTTGGACCCACCAATCACCGTGGGTATCCTGAGATACTTCTGGTGTTTATCGATCATATGGATGTCTTCTAATGCACAAAGTTCATTTCTCTTGGTAGGATGCACCCCTGCACTGAAGGATATTTTTGATTTTCCATGATTGATAGACTGTCCAGACACCCTCTCATACTGCTGGATCACATGGATGATCACCCGACATTCATTTATAGTTGCTCTAGAGAAAATGAGATAGTCATTGATGAATAAGATATGCGACACTGGTGGGATTTCATGGAAAACTTTTTCCCCATGAATAGAATTAGAGGATACAGCCCTGGAAATTAAGTTAGAAAAAACATCAGCCACCAAGATGAAGAGAAATGGGGAGAGGGGGTCTACCTAGCGCAGGCCTCAGGTTGGGGTGAATCCTCGAGTGAGCTCCCCATTGTCATTGATTCTGAAGGAGACGGTCGAGATGCTGTGCAAGACTATATCTGTCCATTTAGTACAAAACCCCATTTTCAGCATCATGACTCTATGAAAATTCCATTCCACTTTATCATAAGCTTTGGTCAAATCCAGTTTCTAGGACATGGTTCATCTTTTCACTGTGTAGTGTGTTTTTATAGAGTGGAACACCTCATGGGCCATAATTGCATTATTAGTGATCAGTCTCCTGGCTACAAAGGCGCTCTGGTTTTCAGAGATAATATATGGAAGCCAAGGGCGCAACCGATTGACTTGGATCTTTGAAAAGATCCTATAAGAGACATTGAAGATGTTGATAGGTCTAAAATTAGGGATCGCAAGAGGTTTTTTCATTTTGGGAATAAGGACAAGGACTGTTTCATTGATGGTGAAAAAGCTTGTATTCCCTGCCCAAATACTTTTTATCATTTTGCAGATGTCGAGGACCGATGATGTGCCGGTATTGTTTAAAGAATAGGGTGTGGAATCCATCCAGTCCTGGGGACTTAGTGGGGTGGATATGTTTCAGAGCTAGGCTTATCTTGTCATTCTTCACATTTTTGGTAAGTTGTTGATTGTTCTCTTTGGTTATCACAGGTCTGATACATTCTTCCACCTCAGCAAACATGAAAGGAGTTCCTGTAGAGAAAATGTTCTGAAAGTAGCATGTCAATGCATCGTGAATTCTGATGGTGTCATAGACTTTGCTTCCATCAGGTTATGAGATACACGTGATAGTGTTTTTTCATTATCTAGCTGAAGATTTCTGGTGAAAATTCCTTTTATTAGCGTCCCCTTCTTTAATGTGGATGCACCACGCCTGCATAGCCCAGAAGCTTTCTTTAATGCGCAGGGCCACGTCCAACTCTCTTTGAGTGGAACCAATCTTGGAGAGATTGCAATTTGGATGGGGGTTGCCTGAGTAAGTTGTGCAGTTTCTTTTCAAGGACATCACAATGCCTATCAGGGTGGTGGAATTTCTTATTGCTCCAAGATCTTAGATCGGATGCTACCAGTTGGAGATTGAGGCCAACATCATTGTGACAACATTTCCAGCTTGATCGGACCACCTCTTCTCATTCCTGGTCTTTTGACCAGAAGCTCTCAAATTTGAAGGGTCTACTGGAATGCCTGTTACGTTCGCCTTGAGTGTAGTCAATGAAAATTGGGCAGTGGTCCGAACAATTGAGCGTCATGTGGCCAGTGCGGAACATGCTGAAGAGATTTATCCAATCAGTTGAGCCCAGAAATCTGTCTAAGTCGCTCAGTGATGTGGGTTCCATCCGTATTACCTCGGAACCATGTGAAGGGATTACCCATGTATCCCAGATCGATCAGTTCCACCCTAGAGACTGCATCCTTAAAATTAGACATCGACGCCTAGGGTCGGGCAAATCCACCCCGCTTTTCCTTGTGGAATATAATCTCATTGAAGTCCCCTCTGAAGAGACTAGGGGTCAGAAGATCATGACGTAGTTTTCATAGAAGATCCCATGATTTACCCTTCTCATTATGGGACGAATATCCATAGAATCCCACAAAAGTCCAAGGTGGGGTATGGTCCACCTGAATGGTTGTCGACACATGGTGCGAGGAGAAAGAAAATATCTTGACGTCGATGTTTTTCTTCCATAGGATATAGAGTCCCCCGGAATGGCCTTATATGGAGACTGGGAGGCAGCCTTGGAAGCCACATTTCAGAGCAATTCCAGTGGTGTCCTTGTTTTCCTCTATGGTTTCAGACATGAAAACCATATCGGGGCGACATTGGGCGCAATTGCGCTGGAGTATGCGAACCGTTCAGGGGTTTCCTAGCCCACGACAGTTCCAGCACAAGACAATCATTGATCAAGGCGGGTCTGGGTCTCACCCACCTCCACCTTTGAGCTCTCCGAACATGATTTTCCTCCCATCCTTTTCCATCTTTTTGGGGAGTTCCCCATTTACTAGCTTGTTTCAATTCGTCTTTTCAATTCCCCACATTTAGGGTCTTCTAGTTTACCGTCTCTTTCTTCATGGTACATCCTTTTACAGGTTTGAAGGGTGATTGGTCCAGGTGGTGGAGTTCATGTCATCCCATATTCACCCTTTGGTAGGATGTTTGGCTTGGTCCTTTCTGGATTAGGTTTGGGATCTGGTGGTTCAATGTGCGTCTGCTTTGGCTTGGTGCTTTTTCCTGGTGGGTCATCTGGCATTGTCACCAGCTCTGTAGATGTTGGGATAGTTCCCTTCAGGGAGTTAGAATATATTTCAGTTTCTCTCTGAGTGGTGGGGAAATATTTAGGGATATTTGGTTGTCCAAGCATGAATACTTTTTCATATATAGTTTCCGCACGTCTGGTATGGGCCCGTGTGAGACGGTCGCGGTCCTTTTGTTTCTCCGTATTAGGGATGAAGGCATATCTAGTCGATTTGGCTCAGAGCCATGGGCCATATTGAAGGATGATAATACCTGAATCATTCCTTTGCTTTAAGACACATGATCTTTCCAGATGACCGAGACGTCCACAAAAGAAACAGAAGATTGGGAGTTTCTCAAACTCGAATGATATCCAGGTGTTGGTGTCATCAAATTTCAAAAACATGTCCCTCTTAAGTGGATCTGACACTTCCATTTCATCGTTAATTCAAACCTCAGGCCCCCATTGGATAGCGTCTGAGCAGTCCCAATCTTGGAATTGGCCAATGATGTCCCCAGTTTCTCTCAGAACTCTTTCCGTTCGTGCGTGAAATGGTATTCCTTTGATACGAATACAGAAGGGGGACCAGGTGATATTAATGTAGTTTATATCTCCCCCCTTTGTATTCTTCCATGATGAGGAGTTTATTGTCGAATGACCATGGTCTACCTCTCAGAATTTTATCTTTTATCTCTCTCATTGAAGAACGCAAAAACAATGCGGTTGTTCCCCACTTCCCGAATAGCTACACCAGCTTCCAGTTTCTAGAGGTTTTGGAGCGTGTTTTTGAGGGCCCCCTGATTAACTAAGATATTCTCCACGGACTTTCCAACCACTAGAGGAGAATTATGTTTTTCCAATAGTGTATCTTCACTTTCCCGTGCCTCGATTGTTTCCATCTCTCTATCCATCAGGGACAACCTCTTCCATTGGTTCACTAAATCCGCCTCCATGGATCAGTGCGTGTGGGCTGGGAAAGAGCTCCAAACAAAGCAGTCGTCATTTGACGCTACATGGGTTAACGAACAGTGGTCAGGTTGCCTCAGAATTTGGGCTTCACTGTAGTGATAACCCTCAAGAGATCACATATAGGATTCACAGACCTCGTCAAAACAGGGAAAAAACAAGGCCCAACCCAGTTCTAAGACATATTATCCAGGCTTGGTCTAATCAAAGGGCCCTTGGACCAGAAAACCCCCTCCATGGCCAACGCCTGTGACCAATCCTGCACAAAAAAATCATCTGCAAAGTGCCTTCACGGTCCGCGGTCAGGTCTAACACGACCTCACTTACTCCCGGATTGAGCTCACTGCGACACACTCCAGTGTTCGCGGAACGGCTCAACGCGATCTTTCTTTGTGGCTAGACCTTCACAGCTGATTCTGCGTGAGTCAATCCCAACATGGCAGATTCTTCAAGAACAATGATTCTTCACGGAGGCTTTTCGTGAGACTAACCCAATACAGCGGATCTGGGGAAATGACCCAACGTGGCAGCTTCTTCATGAATAATGATTCTTTTCCAACGTTGAGGCTTGTTCATGAACAAAGATTCTTCACGGAGGATCTTCACGAGACAAACCTAGAGAAGCAGATTCTTCGCGAACAATTAATATTTGTGGAGGCTTATTCATGAGATAAACCCAACACAACAGATCTGGGGATTCCTTGCAAACAATAATTATTCACGGTAGCTTCTTCTCGAGACAAACCCAACGTGGCAGATCTGGAGGAGTTGGCCTCACGACCTGGAATCCCACCTCACCGCCAACCTGTGGGCAGTGCCTTTCGTGGAACAAGAAGTTTACAGACAACCACAAATCGCAGATCTGGAAAATGACTAGCACATGACAAAAACCAAAAATCGTGGATATGGGGAAATGACCTCCCAGAATGAAAATGGATCTGAAAACCACCTCTGTGAAACCAAACCTCCAAGAGAGATCTTCGATAATCTAGGTGATTGACACAGGAGTCATCACCAATTTTCAGATCCATGATGCAGCGTGAAAGGTCATCACCGATGCCTTCTTCATGAAACAGGTAAGAAACTCTTCTGGTCGCAAGATGCCAGAACCAAAGACGTGGTTCTTCCCCTTTAAATCGTAGGCGTCGAGGGCCGAGGTTAGACATGGGACAAAGTATTCGGGACCGGTAAACCCCTCAGCACAAGGGAGCCAGGTTTGGGAGTCAGAATCTGATGGGAATCAGAAGAGAGAGAGATAGCGGAGGCCTAGTCAGTGGGTGAGGAAAAGGGATCTGTGGGTGGAAGAGGGGATCCGGGGAAGAAGGATGGAACACCGGGAAGCTAACGATCGTCGCCCGTCCAGTCGAACGACAAACTGGATACAACCTCAGTGAGTGGGGCATGAGGGAATAATGAATCCAAGGAGATCCTAGGAGAGACGAATCTCACAACAGATAAATTTAGGGATATTGGATTAAGGAGGGACTATCTAGGATTCTAGATAGGGTAGATGGATTGAGGAGGGACTATTTAGGGAAACTGGATTGAGCGGGGGCAAGTGTGTATATACCTTCATGTTTCACATCCATTTAATGGTCTATATTAGTGTTCTAGCTTGGGTAGATGGGTAAATTTAGGGAAACTAGATTGAGGAGGGACTTGGTATTAATTGAAATGTATTCATAAGTAATTTTTTATTTTTTTCATTGTATTTGTTCAAATTAGTGGGAGATCCATGGAATGTACGTCTGTATAACAACAAAAAAATATTTATATTTTAAAGTATTAATATATTATATTATTATTGGTTGGATTTTACCTGAAACCTTATGCATTTACTATGATTATGTATGATGGTATTGTAATTTACATTTTATTGTAGATGATGATATCAAGAGTATATCTCCCCATATTGATTATAGAATCTGACCATTATCCAGTAACCTTTTTATATAGATATGTGTTCCTGTTGTAACGTAGTGTTCAGTATCAGGCTGGTTGGTAGTGAGTTTAGTTGTGGTATTATAAAATGGTGTCATCTCATTGTTTTGGTTTTCTTAATATTTGGTATAATGTACTTGGAGCAATGCATTTTTGGATAATGGGATGTAAACTAGCCTTGTGTGTTGAAAACACATGTTATATAACGTTCCTAGCTACTAGGGGTTTTAGATTAATATTTATTATTTTTTATATTATGATTATGATGTTTATAAAGGTATGATGTTCTAGGCTAATATTTTTATTTTTTATTTTACTCTTCATCTGGGGTGAAAAGAGATGTACATTCACGAATCATTTTTAATACCATATGGAAACCCTGACATGTGTATGAATTCTTATATTTTTGACATAGTTTTTAAAATGAAACTTTTTTAGTAATGAAATGTTTTATAGAGACTATTGAGAAATGGGTTTTATTTAATTAAAACACAAAAATTATTTTTGAGTTTTTTAAAAAATCAATTTTTCTTGGAACATTAATCTCATAAAATCTAAATTATTGTATCTTTTTTGTTTTTGTTTTACTATATCATCATGTTCATGATGAAAAATAACCCCATTATGGGTAGGTTTGGGTAGTGGATGACATGTTATGGATTATATGGGTAATTATTCCCAGAATATGACCTATTTTAGGAATTGGATGTGCTGGTTGATGTGATAATTTTGAGAGGGTCATGTAGAGATGTGACATGGCTTTTGATGATGATGTGAATCTATATAGAGATAATTATTCTATTACCTCCATATTCATTTTATCCCACAAAAAGTTTTTTTTTCAGAAGATATATTTACATCTTTTTGATTCCTGGATGAATAGAGAAGAATTATCTATGACATCATCCAAAATTTACCTCTTCAGTTTTGGTTTTTATGGATCATATATCCAGGTTACAATACATTTAATTCTATATTTATTAAAGTTGTTTTCTAGAATATTCTATACCTTTTTCTTTAGATTTACATAATTTTTCTATTTTTCATTGAACATCACATAAAAGGGTGTTTGAGAATTCAATTAGAAAATATTGGATTTCTCAACTTCCCATTTAACATCGAGATTCATCCTTTTCAAATCCTGGAGTGTTGATTTTTTTAATTCTCGTCATGGATAGAGTAGCATGATATTTCCTATAGTAGAGCAGTAACCACCTTATTTTTCTTCTATAAAAGGCATTTTATTGAGTAGTCATAATATTTTATCAATTAAAACCATCTACTTCAGTGAATATTCAACTCCTTCTATGTGAATATATATTTGAATCTATTTTGATATATATATATATATATAACTCTTTTTTATATAAATAATTTCACCAAATCATTTCTGAAATGATCACTCTGTCCAACTACAAATCATGAATTAGGTAATTTTTCTCACAATTATTTAATTAACATGAGGAATAATCAATTATCTTATCATTATTCATGAGGATCGTTCCTAAGATGTTTGTTAAAGTATCACTATATATTAAAAAAACCTTCCTCATTATAGGGTAATGTAATTATATGTGTAGTGATCGAACACTTCTTTAGTTCCTTGAACCCTTAAACACATTCTTATTTCCAAAGGAAATTCACTATATTTTATGTTAACTAATCCAATGGATTTTATATCCGTGAGAAATTACTCACTAATAATTTGTAATATCCTGATAATGAAAGAAAACTAAAGATCTCTATTATAGTGGTTAGTTTTGATCATTTCCCTCTAAGTTCCATTTTTGATATATCTTTAGATATGACTTTTTTGGTGACTATATAACACACGAATGATTTGTATGTATCTAGATTTCACACATGATAATCATTTAATCACTGTTGAATTCTAGTATGAGTTTAATTAAAAACACGTCCTTACACTCTCGAGGAAGACCCGCCATTTCATCTATATATAAAACTATTTATTCATTTACAATAATCATTTAATCACTGTTGAATTCCACCACAATAAATTGAGCTATAAATACCATATTATTGGGTATCAAGTCACATATTATATAACCTTTTTCCAAGGTAAGTCTATGATTATTATTATTTTGATACTTAATGATAGGATGATTCTTGATATGAAATGAGTTCTATTTTACCTGATAATTGATATGTTTTTATGTAGGGAAAGCCAGTCCATACCCAATATTATATCAAATTAAACCAAAGGAATAAGAGTTAGATATTTAGGAAGTATCCTCCTAGAAATATCAATCAATGAAGATTTATATATCATATATTAAATAATTATTCACCCACATGTTTTCATAGATATGCAATATCTATTTCTAGAGGTAGTGATTAAATATTCATAGAAACTTATGTGATATAAAATAATTTAACAAAAAGGATGAAAACATGTATTATATGATCTAGAAAAGATATCATGTTTACCTCATATCACCTCATTATCAAGATTTACATTATTGGTAGTGATAACGAATTCCCTCCTTGTTCCCTTAGTTTGGGAGATAACTTAGGCTTATTTTCTTCATTAGACTAATATTTGGGTTATCTATTCACATAATGTATTAACTCCTTTCACTTGAATCATTGTAGTGTGTTGGGATCATTAGCCAATAACTTCTTCTCCTATGTTGCATTAATTAACCTCTTAGTCTTAATTTAGATGTTGTAGGCTTAGTGTCATACATTATCACACTTAAAACATTTCTTTAATCCTATGAAGAAATTACTCAAGTGTTTCTTCCCAGAATTTTTGAATGTAAGGGATAAAATTTATTCCCCCTTGTTAGTCAACATTAGAGATATCTTGACATTCCACCTTTATTTTAATGTCATTGGAATAATAACATTCCCCAATTTCCATCTCCACATTTAGAGTTCATAAAATATTCTATACATAGATCCAAAATTATCTTATGAATAACACCCATTGATGACTTAGTTTTACACCACAAAATAAATGATCAATCTTGCTTTTTGTTTAGGAGATATGCTTGAAGTCATACCTCACAAGCATCATGATGTTTTCTTTATATGTTCGAACAGAATCATCCTCCTTTTCTTTCATCTCCAATAATACTCTCTCCACCCCCACAAAAAATTTCAATGAGAGTGCTTTATAAATAATACTTTCTTAATATCCTCCCATTCTATAATGTCTATTTACTCCTTATCGATTATGTTCGTAATGAGAGGTCACCATTGGTCAACATATCCTTCCAATTGATACACAAACAAGGAAAAACTTTCAACCACTGATTATTGGAGAATATAAAATATATTTTCTATCACATAGATCCATTTCTCAGTAATTTGTGAATTAAAAGATATACTGGATGACAGTGTACATTTTCATATGAAATACTCAAAATAAATATACTACTTCCTTGGTGAATTTGGGAGCTCAAGATAGTTTGTGTTATTATTCATATCTTGTGAGAATTTGGTGAGAATTGCTAGATTTTTTTGAACATTGACTCCCATCCCATTTTGTAGCTCACTAATAGAATCATTAAATTGCCCATTGCATCCATTTTTAACCAAGTTTCTCCTTTATGTAGCATTTTTTTAAATAAAGAATAGTTAAATATAATACTAATTAATCTTAAAAGATATATATTATTATTGATGGAATGAATCCTAAATTATACATGTTTTTAATTATAAATTTTATGTATTCAATCGAGCTTATTCATTATGTAATTCAACTTGGGATCCTTAAACATACCACAAAAATGTTGTCAAATACTCCTTACTGGTTCATAAATAGAACATGAATCACAAAATAATATCCCCTTGGAGTGGATTTTAAGTTTTTCTATCTTAGTCTTAGTCATTGTGCACCAAATTAAAGATCAAGTCAATGATAAATTGGATTTTTCTATAGTGATTATGCCTAGATACATCTATACCTCAACTA
Source organism: Viscum album (assembly GCA_963277665.1). NCBI lineage: Eukaryota > Viridiplantae > Streptophyta > Magnoliopsida > Santalales > Viscaceae > Viscum > Viscum album. The sequence continues at coordinate 59,429,701 of OY728125.1, forward strand.
CATTCACTTTTTAGTATCCATATATGGATGTAATTTATAGGAATAAAATATAAATAATAATTTACCAAAATTTTAGGATATAATCATATAATAATATTCATATATAATGTTTCCATTGAGTAGTTTTAACCTTAATTACAAAAAATTGATTCGCTAATATCCCAAATGACGGAACCTTTTATTTGATACGAACTAAAGTGACCCAAAATAATTATGTCATTATTTTATGTCTTTTACATTTCATGTCATAAATAACAACAATAATACCCCATGAAATGATAGGTTACTGTATTTAGAGACTATATGCATTACAAGATTATTTATACTTCTTACAATCATTTCTACTTAAGCGAACCATACTTGACCATCTTCTAAAAATTTCATTTTAAAACTCATCCCCATAACTTGGGAAATGGGAACATAATAAACACGTGATATCAAGAACTCAATATGGGGTGAATAAACATTTCATTATGGATCAATTGATAGGATTAAGAAAAAAAGATGATCATAAGAATAATATCATTTCATTATGAGTGATCATAATAAAAAATAAGTGAACCTCAAAGGAAATAGCACAAGAACAAAAATCCAAACATTATAATTACTGAAATATAATATCTATTTCATAACATAGAAAAATTTATTAAAACCTTGAATCATGATACCATAAAATCATAATGAACAATATTTTTCAACTATGGAACAAATATTAGAACTGAGAATCATTAATTTCTTAATCCATACCATCTTTGGCCATTCTTATGAGTAATTAAATGCACTTTTGAATACCTATATCATGATATGAAAATGTTTATCTAATGAATTTTAGGGAGATATAGGACACGACCCATCATCATCCATACTTATGAGTAAAACTTAAAAATTATTTACTTACCACTTTATAAAAAAACACATGAAAATAAAACAGGTTTCATATTTGTTTAATGAAAATCCTTATATTTTCATAAAGAAACTAGGGAAATTAAAATGGTTTTTATAACATTTATAGATATTATAAAAAATAGCAGGAATTAAATCTATTGACATCTAAAACTTTATCAAACAAAATATTCACATAATAGAATAAAATTTATGGTGAAACTTAGACCATAACTCCATTGGAGATATAGATTTTAAAAATCGAGTGGAAAATTTAAACAGAACCACAACATAGAATTCTTAAAAAAAATATTTTGTAATCATCGATGTAAAAGTCATAGTTATGAGTAACTTTTCAAAAATCCTCATTTGTTTTCTTAAAAACATGTAAGAATAAAACACTTCATGGAATTGGATTTGAATGAAAAAATATTTCTTCTTGATATATTAGTGGGATAACCATTCAATATAGAAATTAAATAAATTCAGTTTACATTGGGGAAATAAATTCTACAATAAATTTTATAACCAAATGAAAGAAGTTTGATTAACAAAATACCTTACCTTAACTCTCAATTTCAATAGAAGTGATCTTAAAAAATTTATAAAAAAAATATCTCAATCTCATATTTCAAGAAATTATTCATATCCATAACCTTTTATAATTTTTTTCTATTTACCCTCTACATGTATATTTGTTAGTTATTATCTATTTTTTATTTAGGGAGTGAGTAATCATAATCTTTTTGAACTAGTTACATAATCGCGGTGTTGATAATCATTTTTCTCCCAAAGTTCATCATTCCAATATAATTAAAAGTACTTGAATTTTTGAATTTTAATTATTTATATTTTTATAATTTCATTCTATAGGGATTCTGGTTATGATCGTTAAATATGAAGTCGACGATGAGCATGTTTTAGAGATTTTTAATGAAAGAGAATTGGTATATTACTAAATGTGTTTAATATTAATGTTTATATTAAATAACCAAAGTAAAAAAAATCATTTTTTTATTTATATCATATATTATTAGTAATTAAGTCCTTATATTCATCCATGATATTATTTTATATATTTTTTGAAGTAGTTGGTTAGACAAACCAAAACAAGAACATACCTTAATTAATTAATGATTATGGTAATGAAAGTTCCTTATACTAAAAAATATAATAATTATAAAATAATAATGGTATTATTTAGATACCATTATTGGGTTTATTCATATTTAATGATATCTAAAACAATAATAATGAAACTAAATGAAAAAGGAGAAACATTACTTTGTGGAGGTGGTAGTCCACACAACACACGATTAATGTTTTCAATTATAAGAAAATGAGATAGGATAAAGGTAGATATTGAATTGAATTTTTAGAATCATAATTAAATTATATAAATCATATTGTTTATCAATCCTATAATTAAATTCATCCTTGAGATATAGTGATGAAAAATAGAATATGTTTCTTTGTGGAGGTGGTAGTCTGCATGTATGCATGATTAGAATTAATTAATTTTTATTTGTGGATGGGAGAGAAAAAGTAATGGGTTTTAAATTAGTATAATAAAATATATCTATATTAATTATACTTATATATTTATATTAAGGACTTATATAATGGTATGAAGAAGAAGATTAAGAAGAAAAGATTAAAATGAAGGTAATAATTATATCCACAACATGCGTTTTCTCCTAAAAATATTCTTAGAAATAATGTCACTAAGATAAATAATGGTGATAAGAATATTAATTAAATGTTATATATTTATAGGATTAGAAAAAAGGAATATTTTTAGGAATAAATTTAATGTTAAAGGTGTTACATGAAGTGGTGTAAGTGACCCCCTTTTATAAGTGAATAGGAGCGAAATTTTAGAAGAACACTTTACATTTTAAATAATATTATATTAATATTAAAGTATAAAAGGCTTAAGAAGGTAAAAAAGATATGGGGGGAGTTTTCTGGTAGATGGAAACATAAAGTATCCATTTGTAAACATGTTTGTATCATTGTTTGGGGAATTTCCTCTTAGTAAATGATTTGTTTTCAATTTTTACCTTTACTCGGGTAGTTAATTTTATGTATTAGTAAATAATTGTAATGAAGAAAATATAAATAGAACTTTTTAAATAAATTGAACGATATGATATCAAATTTTAAGATCGTTTTATCAAATAATATTTCTAACAATGTGGAAATTTAACATTAAAATAAATACACAAACCACGTAAACATTGTTTCTTGGAAAGGTTTGTTTTCAAGATTAAAACTTATGTGTAAGACATTATGATTTTCATTATCAATTTTTATGAAAAAATTGGATTATTATAAAATAAAAAAATTTATGTTTCATTACAAGAATTCCAAAACTAATATCTACCAATAAAATACATAATTAAAATAAAATATCAAAAACATTTTTTATTAGAATTAAAATATTATTTTTGTTTTAGAAGGTTAGACATAGGTCTTATAAATTTAAAACAGTATACTTAAAAAGAATAGATTTATTTATTAAATAAAAATTTTATAAATTAAAAAAATTGATTTCATTCATATCTACATTTAAAATAATAAGTCACTATTTTGGAAAAAATTGTATTTTTACAATTCATCTACCAATCCATTAGTTTAAAAAATATCAAAAAATTATATTAGGATAATTTTGAGATATGTAATTTAAAAAATATATATATTAAATTCATGTTTTAAATGGAATATAAATCAATTTTAAAAAAACACAATAGTGGAAAAAAATATTTTGAAGAAATGAATCTTATATTAATACATGTTTCTAAATAGTTTTCATAGGGTGGTTACTTCTACTAATACCCACCAATTTAATGGCCATAATATATTAGTCTTCTCTAATAATTTTATTTTATTAATTCGTCATTATTTTCATTTTAGTTTTGTGTTGTGTGTATGGAAAGACACTGAACATGATATTTATTTAAGGAGAAAGTATTTACTAAAATCACGGGTTATCACAATGAAGATAGTTGTTTTGAATTAGGGATTTGAAAACTATTTGAAATATAGTGGTCAAATATTGTAGAATGATGTGTAATTATTAGAGAATCATGTTTTGAAATCCAACGAGTTATGTTTTCAAGGGTTTGAGAAACCTTTAGTATTTGGATGGTTTATTGAGGTATGACCATTAGGTGAGTAGCTTGGCACAGGTGATAAATACTCGATGGTGAATCACATAGGAAACAGACCTTATGGGTACTTCTTAGTAAAACTACCCTGGGAGTTGGAATGTTAAAATAATTCACAACTCTTAGTAATATGTTTAAAAGGGAGGATTGAGGGAAGAGTTATCGTTCAAGTTTCTATGGAAAGACTACCATGTTCTTGAATGATTTTAGGATCTTTGGTGAATTATTTAATTACTCCGCAATTGATCATTTTGGTTCATTGATACTCACATAGGTGTTTTAGGATGATAAATGACACTTCTATATGGTTAAGTTCCCCGATATTGTTATAAGGAGTGAGTCGGCTTGGGTGAGTTAGGAAATTGGCAGAGCTTACCAAGCTCTTCATGTGTGCAATATCTATTTCTACCATGCGTGGAGATATTCATGTAATGTTAATCTTTAGGATAGATGGTGTTTATAATTAAGTGATATGGGAAGCTCTGTGGTACATAATACCCACTTGTTTTATTATGTTTTGGTGATGGAGGTGATTCATGGGGTATCAGGGTATAAACAGTTGAATTATTTCAGATACTATAATATATGCTATGATAGAATAAATGTGTGAAGGATTAGAAAAATTAGCATGTCTAGTGTTGGTAAATAGTATGGTTTTATGGATATATATTTTATGATATTATTATGTTATATGTTGGTACCCTTGAAGTATAATTTGGTAGTGGTTTTACAAGGTGATCTATGCTTGAGAATTTACTGGCTATCTCGATGAGTAATCTTATTAAGATTCCTATGGTGTGATTATCTATAGTGATTTCTATGTGGAATAAAGGATATTGTGTGATAATAAAGGCTTGATGATAGTATGAAAAATTCTATGGGGGGAGATATCCTACGTATCGATTTTTAATAATTTCTATGTTAGGGGATGATGCGTGGTATTAGGTTTATGAATATACAATCTAATATTATAAGTATTTTTTTAGTTTTTTTTATTTGAAGGTAAGATAAATATTATTTGGTTCTTGGAATAAAATATATTTTAATAATATATTTTTTTGTGGTACATTTATAATTTTTGGAAACATAAAAGGAATGAATTTTTGGATATAGGTTTGGAAGAGGTCATGAGATTTCAAAATTTTGTTGAAATAAGTGCATTGGATTTTGAATCTATTATTGATATCATGAAAAGCCAGTGTTGGTTTTTAGGTAGTTGGTGCAGGGAAGTATTGACTAATGTATCTCTTCACAATGGAGCATGGAAGTATGGATTTTGTGATAGGAGAGTCATTCATGAAGTTAATGATGTGCATTGATGATCAGACCAAGAGTTCTAGTGGAAAATTGATTTTGTTAGACTGAGTGTTTGTATGATAGAGTCGTGATTTATTAAGAACTAGGAATGAGTTGGTGAAAAAATATATATGGATAAGGAATTTGGGAAACTTCGTGGATGATTATCATTGATGATATTCCCTATACCGGGGAGTTTATAATGACCTGCATCATTATAAATTAGGGAATTCACAGTGAATTTAAAGTTTGAATCCAAGAGTTTGGGTGATTTAAGAATTAATGTTGAGATCAAAATTCTAAGAGTAGTGAAATTTTGAGGATTTATTTTTTATGTGGTCAAGTAGTTATCAATGGTATTGGGTGAGTTTCGTAGGGGTGGATGTCCTACTTACTTAAGAAGCATACCTACTAAGAACCCATCATGGGTATATCAGGTACCCGATAAGACCTAGAAAAGTTTATTATACCCTAGTGTGCCAAGAGGTACTTAATAGACACCAATCATGTACCTGATGATATCCTAGAGAGAATTAGTTTTTTATTTATTTTTTATTTTTTTTAAAATTAATTCTTCTCCTTCTATGGATTTTCTTAATACACAACCCTTCCCCTGAATTTCTTTCATTCTACCATATCTCCCTCCTCTATGAATCTATCCCAGAGTAACAAGATTCATCATATGAAACTTTCATCTAAATTAGGATATTTATCATGGAAATCCTAATGTAATACCTGAGATCTATCTTTCTATTCCATGTGTTTCACCGCTATTTTAGCATAAAACTCATTTAATTTATTATTTTTACCATTTTACAATTTTATGAAAACCAATCCGCTGAAGCTATGATATCAGATTAGTCAAATACTACGGGTTTAAGGTTGTTGGTTCCTTTCATATTATACGATATGCCATTTATTTTTTCTATGATATGCCTATGAGAGAATTGGGTTACATGTTTGAGAATTATTATAATGGTCTATGTGAGTTTTTATATATGTAACATGTAGGGGTAATGTCTCCTTGGATTGAATTAAGTTTATATCATTTAGTTTAGTGATTTTATATTGGATTTGGGTCTATGATAACATGAAGAGAAACCAATAAATGGGTTCAAAAATACCTTATAATAATTTTGGTTCATGTAATTGATTATTAATAGGGTAGGTTGAGTTCATTTAATAGGGATTATGTACTCTCTTATGTTGAGATCTCTGAGTAGTGATTCTAGTATGTGAAGAGATATAGAAATTTCATGGGAAGGGTCTCAGTGTATATTTAGAGTTTGTAACTCCCTTGATACGGGTAGAGTGATATTTATATAGATTATATGGGTAGATAAATTTTATTTTTTTTAGAGATTTTTATATTTTAAGGCATGACCCTTAGTCGAAATATTGTATAGTGCTATTTTGGTACACCACAGTTGGTGTTGGTAATGCTAAAACCTATGAGTAGGTTGGAATATGGGATATATCAGAGATTCTTTTTATTCTGGGGTAATGGTGAGTGATTTTACTACCTTTTATAGATTTTATTAAGTTATACCAATAGAATAAAGGATGTCTTGGATCCCCTTATATCCCTTATGAGCATAATGTAAGAAAATTTTAGAAAAATGCATGAGGTTTTTTATACATTTGTTTCATTATGGGTGCTAGTGTTGAAAGTGGGATGATGATGATGTTAGTTCCTTGTGATCTTAGGGATAGTGTTATTTCTAATAGAAGTTTCAAATATTGGTGGATATATGTGTGAGTGATGAGTCATATATTGGAGTTTTTGTGCAGTGGATGGACATTGGGATCCCCACTAGGCATTGTTTAGTTATATATTCTACTAAAGCTAACATTTTCAAATGAGATTAGTCGTGGAAGTTTGTGTAATATTTCTAGTCTACTTCATCTAGATGAGTTCAATTTAGGAATATGTTGCAAAATTAGAGCTGTGTTATGGGTTGTATTTCTATTTATTTCCAATTTTTATAACCTAACCATGGTTATGATGTCGTTTATGAGGTTGTTTAATAGAGACACAGGGATCAAGGTATAGAGTGTAAGGGGGTGGATAATCCTTGATATGTATAGTGTATTTAATATGATATTTGGTGTGATTTATCCATAGGTCCTCATCATGAGTGATAGAGTATTGGTACGAGGCTCAATTATGAAACCTCAACCCTGAGTGAGAGGGTGTTGGTGAGAGTTTTTCATGAGACCTCATTTTGTGTGAGAGGATGTTGGTATGATATTTGGTCATGTGACCTCGCATTAAGTGAGTGGTTGGTTTCATGAGACTTTATTATTTGACCTCACCCCGAGAGAGTAGGTGTTAGTACAATACTTTCCCAAATATATCTCTCTAAGTGATTGGGTGTTGGTTTGAGAAATGATTATGTGACCTCACCCTGAGTGACAGGGTGATGGAATAAGACTTATTTATGGGACCTCACCTCATGTAATGGGGTAGTGGTCATAACTTAGTTATAGGAACTCACCCTGAGTGATAAGGTATGAGTTTAGATTTATGGTATGTGACAACTTCTTCTTTTTGTATAGGAATAATGTAGGTGGGTTAGGTATTATGGTTTCTTGGTTAGAACACAATGACCTAACTCATATTCATATACATTACTTGTTTATTTTTCATGAAAACTTACACAAAATATAGATCTATATCATAGAAAGCTCACTGGTGGGGCCTTACTAAGATATATTTCTCACTCATTATATGGTAACCCTGATGCATTTGCATACTTTTGTGTTTTACTTATGGATAATAGGTTGTATAAGGGTTCTATCTAGATTAGTTGGATGGTTGTTGGGAGAAAGACTCATTTTAGGACTCATTTTTTGTGTCTATGTATCCACTTTCTCTTTTGGATTTCATTTATTAAATTTTATTAGCATAGTTAATTATTCATGTAATTTATGACTTGATTCCAGCATGGTTTCATTTATGTTACAACTTTTGGATATTATATATTATTGTTTTTTTCCTTTAGCTATAATTATATTCACTTACTCTAATGAGATATGTTGGTTATATTATTTACTTCTTATTATGTGTAAAAATAATGAGAGTACAGTCTATCCAGGTTGGTTATAGACTCCTTCCACATGTTAGTATCCTCTTTCAAATGGGGATGCACTCTTAAGGTCATGTGACACTCTAACTTGGAATGATATATGGTTCTCTTGGATAGGTCATTACACATTACACATGCGAAATTACAAAAGACAATAGGTGAATGTTCTATATGAGAATGTAAATGTAGTCTCAATTTGGTCATCTGGATAAACTAATATTTAGTTGTAATCATAGTATCCATACAATTAATAATAAAACTCATGCATGGATAACCATTTATTCATTTAATACATGAAATAAAGTGGAGTGTGGTGTATTATTATAGTAACATTGATTAATGTAAATGTTTCATCATATTTCAGTCAAGATACATCAATTTTTTACCTTTCCCATGATATGAGTAAATTTTCTATTATGTTTTTCAAGTCATAACTCATTTTATTATAAGGGATAAATATTGGTTAAATACGACAAATTTTTAACATATGTCAATAATTTGTTTTTTATAATGAAATGAATGGTTCATTCTACACAATCCTTTGATTATTTGATTTTTAGGAAGAGGATGAACCATTGGAAGAAAGAGATAAAAAGTATAATATCTATAGGAAGGGACTGGGAGGATGTTGGGAGGATAACGTAACCTCATAATGGGGCATTAGGATACATCATTAAAATTAAAATAATATCATATCTTTTCCCAAAATTATGCACCAGTTCCATTGTAGTCTCAACTCTTTACATGAGAAGAAATTAGTAGGCTAATGTGGATTGCAGTAACCCTTGAGAATCTATTGATGATAATATAATCTAAAAGGATGTGAATGCTAATTTTTTTATAGCCAACAGAATCTCATAAACATCACTAAAACACCATTCCCACTCAACAATTGACATTGAATAAATGTACAATGACTACATATTGTCATACTTAATATAGAGGAATCACTAGAGAATAATTTTGGGATCCATTGTAGATTAGAGGAACAATATAGGAAACAAGCTCAACGAGAATGTAATCAATGTTTGGATCCCCTATATTTTTAAAAATAAATGGTCATACTAGATGGTGATCTTTTTTCAAGAGACATAATATTGTGTTATATGTTACTGATTTGTCCACAAAAATAGAAACTCATGTCATACCCTGAGTATATCTTCTCATTATAATTCTATATAAAGAGGTAACACGTGATCTGTTTGCATTCCCACACACTCTAGAGGAAGCTATCCTAAAAATATGTCTCTATCCCAATGATATGTCAAGACCCAACACATGATACATTGGATCCAATGTATTTAAAGGGATTAATTTTAAAAATTTATGTAGTATTATCTATTTAATATAGGAATTATATCATTATCATTTCTCCCCCAATCAGTCTTGAAAGATCTTTTGTGATCAAAGGAAAAAGATTGAACTGATGTGAGACATTGATCAAGATTAAAACAGTGTAGATCAAATCCACACGATGTGGGTACTATTGAAATATTTCATTTACCACATATAATCAAATAAATAAATCCACAAAAATCAAGAAAAATAATGCCTTATCCTCCTGAGAGATGAATCTATTGATATTTTGGAACTAATCCTTCTCTCTTGTATTCAAGGAAGAACTATACATTCCCCACAAAGCTAATCCTGAGAACATAAATAATATATAGAAATATCTGAGAAGGAATATAATGTTATAAATAGAGTATTGATGTCTTTATTCATGGGTTAAACATGCTTACATTTATATTATACTTTTTTTTATTTTCTAGAGATGGCACATTAGTACCCCTTGTGGCCAAGCCATAGATAATTTTCCACCCAGACTATTTAATTACAAAGCATTAATGTTATTATATATTGTATAATATCACGGGTCATTATATAAATTTATGATACAATTATATATTTATATTTTTGTGTATATTTTAATTCAATATTAATTTTCCCCTTTATTTTTTCCACAAAACCCTTTGATATTCTTCATCTCTCATTTTCTGGAGAGGAGTGAGGTGGGTTAATGAGTGATCATGGATCCATGAATACTTTGGAAATTTAATAAAATACCACGCATTGAAAATTGAATAACTTTAATTGGTCAAAAAAACATGACAGGGAGTAATTAGTTGTGATCTTATCCAATTAATGAAAAAAAGAGAATTATTAGATAACAGAATTATTATTAAGTATGGTTTTTGATGGAATATCTAAGGTGAGGTCACTATTTAAGAATTGATTTAAATTCTTATTAACATTATAAAAATAAAATACAAACACTTTAGTCCCATTTTATAACAAAACTTGAATCCACACACAGAAAAGAAACATCAAGGATCACTACCACTTCATGTAACAACCAAAGTTACACCAGTACACTATATTCCACTTTTGGTTCAAAATTATATTTGTAAACCGAATCAAAATAACTACTTCATGAAATTAGCATTGTTTCCTTGGAGTCACCTATTTTCAATGTTTTCATTTTGTTTTTTTAAATATATTTTCATGGCATGAATAGATCAAGTTCTTTTTCACTCTTTGAATTTTATATATAGATTAAGTGGACATTGATATAAATCATTAGAAATATTGGAATCACATTAAACTTGGATTAATAATTTTCTTAATTACCTTGGTAGACTCTCAATCCTTCAATTATTGTTCTTCTGGAGCCTCATTATATGATGATAAAATGGAACATACCATAACATAACTTTTTAGAGAATATAGGGACTTATTCGGAAGATACTTCAATTATTAGAATAATAAATCAGTATTACCAAATAACTAGGTGTATTTTTAGTTAAAACCTCATATAATATAACTATTTCCAAAAAAAATTGGTTTAAATGGTGAGTAAACCCAGAGGAACCTAATGGTAGTACTATTTACATCACATTAAATTGAATGGGATTTCTAGAGGCCTAGATCAGGTAGAGGGTTCCTACTTTCCTTAGAGTTTGTAACTAAAAAATGGATGCAAAATCATCAATCAAGTGATGTTTCAAACTGGGATATACTTTAGAATGATTTCCCTTAGAATATAATTCCAACTTCAAGGACTAAAACATTAAGGAATGAAATATATGGAATTATCAAATCTAGTAGAGATAGTCTCTATGAGTCTTGGGAATGGTTTAAGAAGTTGTGTTTTAGATTTCCAAATCAACTCATTAAGGAGGACAATTTCTCAATATTATTTTACCAATTTATTTTTGATATTAATTGAAAATTATTAGATGGTTAATTAAGTGGATCTAAATTTAATAGGTGCCTAATAGAGGCTAAATAATTTATTGAAAATATATTTCATAACTCATAATAGTTTGGAGCAAGTACTTCTAATAGTGTTTCACATGAGTTAAATATTTCTAACTCATATAACACCCTATGGTTTTATATGTATTTCCATTGAAATAAACTTAAACTATTTGATAACATGATTTACATGTAACCCTAAGTATAAAGATATATATGATATAGTATACCTTTATAACTGAGCCATTTTATTGGGGGGGTATAACTAAGATTTACCACATTATGGAATATATTGAAATGTTTTCCTAAATTTAAATATATTTAGTAATGATTAAGAAACTGTTGGAGTTGGTTTTCTAGAACCATCTGATTTTACTTTTATTACATGTGTATTTGAATATTTGAATATTAATAAAACACCTCATTAATAATCAATCATTGTTCGTAATGAATTTAATTTAATAATTTCCTTGATTATCTATTTTATTGATAAGGTCATAGTAGTTCACCAATATGTTATAAAACATGAAATTATATGATGATATTATCAAATATAGTTCTTTGAATAGATTAAATTCTATGATGGGACACATGTAATGTGACTATAAGTTGTGAGTACTCTTAATTGGATGATGTTTCTTATCAGGAAATTATCACTTAGTAATGTCCAAGAAACGACTTTATGAGAACAGTAGGAAATATGGGAATTTGTGATGAGTCATTTGTGATGGGTGGAAATCCAAAATGACTCGTTGTAGGAAACGACGTCGCTAATACTATTTTTTGCGATGGATTGTCGCTAAAAGTACAAAAATTTGACAGCATGTGACTCCGTCGCAAATAGGTTCATCGTAGTTTTTTAATATGTTATTGCGATAAGGCTTTTAACAAAAGCCACAAATTTTATTTGTGACGAGCCCTTCCAAAATAATTTAAAATAAAAAAATAATTATTATTATAATAATAAAATATTATTAATATCAATGAAATAATAATAATAATATTAGTAAAATAAAATAAATTATGAAATAATAAAATAATATTCATATAATAATAATAAAATTTATATTAATAATAATATATTAATATTATTATTAATATTAATGAAATAATAATAATAATAATAATATTACAGATGTAATAAAAGATTATGAGATAATGAAAACCTCAACATTCACGAAAAATATTATACAATAATAGAAATAAAATAATAAAAAATAATAATTACTATAATAATAAAAATATTAATAAGAAAATAATTCAAAATAACAATTAATAAAATAAGAAAAATAATAAAAAATTAAATAAAGTAACAAAATAATAAAAAAATAAATAAAAATAAAAAATTTAATATTTGTAAAAATTTAAAGATTGCACTATATAAAAATGTAGATAGTTAGTATTTCAAACATAATTTACATTCAAATGTTTGATCATAAAAAATAAATAGATCACTGATGGGGAGGGTTGTTTGGAGGAGATGGTGGTGAGAACTTCATCCCTAAACAACGAGTCAGACGTCGCATGTACTCCAACTGCTCATGATTCTACTACTTCAGCCATTGACACATCTCCTCATGCATCTCCTGTTGTTGTTGCTGCTGCTATCATAAGAAAATTTCATACTATTGATTCTTCCATTGACACATTTTCTCCTACTCCCTACGCATACTCTCTATAAGCCCACTATGAGCTCGAAGTTGCTTCTGATACTATGAAATAGATGATGGTGAAGCTCCATGATCTCCTCTTGAGTTGAATGCTGACATCGTAGTAGTGCCATAGTAATCCACATGCATCAATCGAGAGATGATACTGAAAAATTGGTCTTTCTTGAAGGCTTACTGGGTCGCCTGCATTAATGTTGTCTCATCATGTCAGTGGGCACTGGTCTGGGTATCAGTCTCTTCCTAACTCTTAGTCGATGTCCCAGATGTTGTGGAATAATATTACTCCTTCAATTTCAATTTGAAAGTAAGATAGTTAAAATATTATTGGCAGTTAAATTTTAAACTAAAAAAGAAAATATAGAGACCATAATCTGATGCTAACGAGAACCCCAAATCTCTCTAGTGGCCAGATCACTATACATCCTCATATAAGCGTTAAAATATAAAATATTGGGATGTTTTACTACCAATATGAATATAACATAAACAATTTACATTTAAAGTTATAAAAAATATTTGAAAAAGGTACTTACCATATACTCCATATGCATACTAAATGTAAGATTACCAGCTTAATGTGTCACCTCCTATCTCCCCTGATTATGTCACCCTACCAATAATATCCTATAAATATGACCACCAAACCAGTGTGAACATAATCCATGCCGTACCTGAGATGAAATGTAATCAGGTCGATGGGCGTGACAAGACTCATCAAAATCTTACACTCCTGCTTTCTCCATTATTTTCCTTCCAAAATTGTGCAAACACTGACTACAATGCTAACACATAGTCACCTATAATGCCTTCTAGATAGCCCCACACATGATCTAATTGATGGGATACCATAAAACCTACAAATAATTTATAATATCAAGTTATTAACAAAATTAATTTAAAAATAAATATTAGTTATTTACATACTAGCTAATGATCGTACATGCGGTGCTGCAGATCAATGGGAATCTGTTCCCATGAGAACCATGTTTCAGAAAAATAATTTGTCAATATAGTGTTCCCTACTCCAGTAGCTATATGTGTAGAGATGTTTAAAAAAGAACAAATAATCAAACAATTATTATACAAATAAGTTATTGAAAACTAAATAAAATACACAGGTAAACATAACTCTTTATGTGTGGATCGAAGCCCAGACGTGGATGTCGCACATGGATCGTGTTAGCAATCATCAAACATGCAAGACCACACCCCCTTTGAGTCCCCCCTGAACTTCCAATAGACTAAGGGTCAGATGACCCAACATCCTGGTCATCCAATGCTAAATCAGTTTCATGTAACATACGATACAAATCCTCATCCATCTGAAACACAAAATGGATATTGTTAGAAAACAATGGAAAATAACTATTATATATATATATATTATATTATTATAACTATATTTTAACTATGTCAATGTTCATCTTTATCCTCATATTTATATAGGATGATGTTAATGTATTTATATTCTTTCTTTGCATCATCAATTTCCATATGACTTCAAGTTTCAACATCTCTTGTCATATAAAATTCATTTGTGACATCATTAACATCATCATCACCATCAAAGCTTAACTATGGGGTGTAATCATTGATATTCATATCTCTTCATGAAAAAGATGGATTTGGAGAAGTATCTTGAATGTAGAACCACATTCACTTTAAGTAAAATGGTTTTTTCGGAGATCTATTTTTTATTATGCTCCACCAATCACTCAAATATCTTGATGTAACACAATATTGTGAATAAAATTTTTTACATTCCTGATGATCAAATAAAAATATTTTATTTACTACAATAATACTTTTATATTTAAAATCAAAAATTCCATGGGTCGGATGAACACACAAGCCTCTCTCCGCATTGAACCACTAACATTTAAACATCATTATGTAATGATGTTCCAGATAACATATTTAAATGATTTCTTATATCTTTTTATAAAAGGAAACATCAATTTCTCTATGTTGAGATCCTTTCAATCAAAAACCACTATTCATTATTTTTTGATTCCCAATATGCATTTGTATGAAATCGAAAACCATTCACCACATACACATTATAATATTTAACCATTTTTTATGACTGGTTAATCGATACACAAAATGAATTATGAAATATATTATTATGTTGATATGCCTGAAAATTTGTAAAATAATTGTCAATATAAATGATAATAAATTGATTTGATATGTTAAACTAAAAATAATTGGTGTATCTAGTTTTTGAAACTAGTAGGAAATGTTTGTTTTCCGACGTCTTTCAAGAGAAGCTGTGGTAATTTGTGGGGGTTGTTTCTTGATATGATTATCATATAATCTATAAATAAAATAATATTAATTTACTATAAGGCCCCATCATTAAAACATTACTTAATCTTGAGATATTTCAAGAATACACATTGAGGATCTTTTCAGGTTTAGAGTTTTAGAGAATTAGATCATAAATCATGCATTACATTCCACATTTAAACAAAGTGGTTACATAAAAGATAGTACTCTTTTTTCCCATCAACGGAAACATATTTAAAATAAAACATGGATTCTTTCTTGACACTTCCTTGACACTATCATCACATCATGTACCTTTCCCTTGACCTGTGAAAAACATTTCAAAAACTTGGGATGAGCATAAAAAGCTCAGTAAGATATATAAAAGTACGAAATGAAAACATTAGTCCATGTATGAAATCATACTTTACTCATAAAACATAATAATTTTAACATACCTCATCAAATCATGAATAAATCATAGAAATCATAAGACATAATGATAACTTGAGGCATTCATAACAATCTTACGTAGAGAGTAACACTCATTGTTACGTTTGGAATACCCATCAAAGTATATTACCTAAATCTCTTTGGATAACCCTTAATGTTTAACTCCTTTGCGTTACCCAATGCATTGGAGAGCTATATCGGGCTCACCCGCTCTTAGTTTATCACGGAACCACCCGTCTCCATAAACAATGTCCAAGAAGCATAACATAATTGTATCACATAAAACATGCATAAAGGAAACATAACATTTCCACATTTCAATCACAAGATATTAATAACACATTGATATAATAAAAACATTATCAAAACCATTTTCAATACCAAAATAAAAGAAAAGTAAAACATGGTATTTATTTTTCTGTTAAAAAACGTTATGGCTTGTAGAGGAAGCCGAAACTCAAATAATGGTCACGGCGGCGGAGAAGTCATTGTCGTCGCATACGTAAGACAAAAAAATTCCCTTTTTTCATTTAGTAAAACGATTCATATAAAAAAGATTCCTTCTGAATAAAAATAAAAGTCAAAGGGGTTTATATACCGTATAAAAGAAGGTCGTGTATAAAACAAAATATGCCGCAATGAAAGGAGATTGAGACGAAGTCCCTTATCTCATGTCTGACTTGACTCGATCGCTCTTTAATCTTATGAATAATAAACATGAGTTAATTTATACTTACTTAAGAACCCTTTTAAAGTTAATTATTCCTTTTATATCACTTATTACCATGTTATGAAGACTATGTAATTATTTAAGTTAATAATGGTCGTTTTGTTGACCATTGGTACTTGAGTCAAAAATGAACTCCTTATAATTACAAGTTGTTCATGTGGTAAAATATCCATTATATCCAGAATTATATTAATGATGTAGATATCATATATATAATATATATCTAGTATATACATGCATTTATAATATTACATAACTTTTATAGGTAATAAATGAAATGCACCGTTCGTGGAGACGGTAAGCCGTACGTACGCATGAACGCTACTTTCATTTCTATTTAGTATTTAATGGAATGGAATCATAATGATATAAAGGTATATTATAATTCCAGTATAATATCATATATAATATCATTTAATCCATCCTTTATAAATCCCACATATTGCATTAACGAATCAAATCACTTTGAGGGGGCGGTAGTACGCACTTCCTAAAATGAAGATATCACATTTACCCATAATGGAAACCATAAAGGTATGCCATAAATGAGAAATAAAGAATCTTAATGAAAAAATAAACATATCATATACCATATATAAATATAGTGACATCTTAATGGCCACCTTTGAAGGTGTTAAAAAAATATTGAACAATCATCGTTTCGTGTGGCAGTAATTTGACATCCACATAAACAGTAGGTTTTTAACCATTAGACGGAGGTGTGTGGAAGTGTAGCTCGAATAATTCTTAGACAAAATCCTATTATATTGAATATAGTGGTGTTGTTACAAAATAAATGAATAAAAATATTTTAGGGGGTTGGAGAAGAAAAATAAAACAAAAGAACATTAGAAAAGACTTTACCTTTATATCGGGTAACTCCTCTTGGTTTGAACCAAAAAGGGTTTCTTGAAGAGATTTCTGCCTAAGGTAAGGCTTCTATGATAAATAGAGGGATGTGGAGAGATGAAATGAGTAGATTTTGTCCGATCCAATGGCTTGAGAGGTGTTTGTAAATAGGTAGAGGTTGGGGCCTTTTATAAGAGGGAGGAGGGGCACTCTTGGAAAGCCAAGAAATGATACTTTATTTTAAAATGAGTTTCAGATTTTAAAGGTCCCACATTGATGTATTTAGAGGATAAGGTGATAAGGTATCTAAATATACTCATCCAATAGGTTTTTGACAAGTGTAGGTCTTAGAATTTACATTATCTTTTCATTTTATTTAAATCGTTCATTAATGAGATAATCCCTGCATCATCATGATGTCATAAATAAATTAATTTATTTAATGTATAAAAATTAAATAAAATACTATGATGTAAGAAATATTTTTATATTTATAATTAATATTTATAGTCCAAGATATCATTTATGTATACAAAATTAAAATTGTTTTACTTAGGTGTTACATACTTTGTTATATTTAACTTTCGTTAAAAATAAAAAGATAAAAAGTCACTATCACACAAAAGTGATTCCATGGGGTCCCTAAGTTTGAAACAAGGCATCCCATGGTCGGCCATGACACAAACAGTAGGATTAGGACACATGTTGGGGTTATTTTTTATTATTATGATATTATTTTATTATCCATAATGACCCGATTACTTATTAATCACGATGATTAATGATAATTACTGTCGTTACTATTCATAATGTCCAAAAACAAAAGAGTCTTAATTAAATAATTTGGACAATATGATTCTAAATATGGAATCCATTTTACCAAATTCTAAACACAGGAATTGCAATAATTAATTTCAAGACAATTACCGTTGTCAAAACAAATAGCGGGGTTTTTTTTGAAACAATTTCTATCAAAATTTTGACAATTGTTTATGTCAAATTTCAAAGTGAAATTAATCCCAATTACCACCATTGTATTAAATTGTAAAAATATATTCTATTTACACTTTAAAACCAATTAAAAAGATAATCTATACATATAATTAAATTAGATGAAAACACATTTTTGAAGTAAAATACATTATTTTTCACTATTCATTAAAAAAAATGAACATTGTCTGAAAAATACCAAGAATTTATCCAAAGTAAATTTTAATGTCACAATTATAATGAATAAGTTTATTTTTACAAATAGATCTTATAAAATTGTCAAAAGATAGATTTAAAAAATGGTTCGCCATCAAAAGTCGGTAAAACAATATTTTAAAAATATTAGAGAATTATATGCTTAAGATTGGATTTATTCTCATTTTAAAACTCTAAAACACTATATAATTCATAAATAGACATAGATAAGAAAATCTATAATTCATTACTTACTTGGGATGTTACATCCTTAGCCCCTTTAGAAAATTGTGTCCCCACAATTTATTTACTTATCGAATAAGTGGGGGTATTTATCCCCCATTGTTTTTTCAGATTCCCATGTTACCTCTTCAATCATGCGGTTTTTACACAAAACCTTCACTTGATGAATCACCTTATTCCGTAACACCTGCTCCCTTGGTCAATAATCTGGATCGGTTGTTCCTCATAAGATAGATTCTCTTCCAGCTGAACTACCTCTGGACTCAAAACATGAGATTGATCTGGCATGTACATCCTTAACATTGAAACATGAAAAACATTGTGTACCTAAGATAAACTCAGAGGTAAATCCACTCTATAAGAAACTGATCCAACTATCTCCAGAATTTCCTATGGTCCAATGAACCTTGGACTCAACTTTCCTTTCTTACCAAATCACATCACACTTTTCCATGGTGAAACATTGAGGAACACATGATCACCTACCTCAAAAGAGAGATCCTTCCTCCTGTTGTACGCATAACTTTTCTGTCTGCTCTGAGCTGTTTTCATGTGTCTCTCTATCATCTGAACTTTTTCTTCCCACTCTTATACCAATTCCGGTCCCATCAACATCCTTTCACCCACTTCATCCCAAAAATCTAGAGTTCGACACCACTTCTCATATAATTCCTCAAATTGTGCCATCTGTATACTGAAATGAAAACTTTTATTGTAAGAAAACTCAACCAAAGAGAGATGTTAGTCCCAACTTCCCTGATAATCCATTGAACAAGCACATATCATATCCTCTTAAGTCAGAATTGTTTGTTCTTACTACCCATATGATTGAGGATTAAAAGTTGTACTAAAATTTAATTCAGTACCCAACGACTTCTGAAGGCCTTTCCAAAAGTTAGAAGTAAAACTCGGATCACGGTCAAATACAATGGAGAAGGGAACTCCATGTAACATGAATATCTCTTTGAGATACAAACGAGAAAGTTGATCTAGATAAAAAGTGTCTCGTATAGCAAGGAAATGAGCAGATTCAGTCAAGCTATCAACAATAACCCAGATTACATTATTACCTCGAGGTGTTTTCGGAAATCCCACAACAAAGTCTATAGATATATATTCTCCGATTTCCACTCTGGAACTGGTAAAGGCTAAAGCATCCCTTTTGGTAACTGCCACTCTGCTTTAACCTGTTGACAAGTCAAAAAATTCATAGTAAAATCAGCAATATCTCTTTTCATTCTATCCCACCAGTAATACTCCCGTAGATCTCTATACATCTTAGTATTGCCTGGATGAACTGAAAACGGAGAACTATGAGCTTCACATAACAACTCCCTCTTCAACTGCGAATCACAAGGAACACACAATCTCTTCCCAAATCTCAAAACACAATCATTATTAAAGTTGAATTCAGGAAACTTACCCTTCTAAACCTGCTCTACCTTTTTCTGAAACTCACTATCTTTCTTCTGTGCTTTCTTAATTAAGTATGATAGAGAAGATTTCACTGATACCTGAAACAAAACAGAATAAAATATTACACCAACAACTTCTATGAAAAATTTCATCAAATCCTTAACCAAAGGATCACGTTCTAAACGTAGCATTGTTAACGAAGCATTACTTTTTTGACTCAAAGAATCAGCCACTTTATTTGATTTTCCCAGATGATATTAAATGGTACAATCATAATCCTTGATTAATTCTATCCATCTAATTTTTCTCATGTTCAAATCTTTCTGAGTGAATATATACTTTAAACTTTTGTGATCAGTATATATTTCACACTTTACACTATACAAATGATGTCTCCAAATTTTTAAAGCGAAAACAACAACAGCTAATTCAAATCATGTGTAGGGTTATTTACCTCATGAGTTTTCAACTGACGTGAAGTATAAGCAATTACATGATAATTATGCATTATAATTCACCCAAGTCCTTTCAATGAAGCATTACTATAGATAACAAACTCACCATTCTTGGAAGGTAGCACCAAAACTGGAGCATTCACCAATCTTCTTTTCAACTCCTGAAAACAATCATCACATTATTTTGTCCAGATAAACATAACACCCTTCGGAGTTAGCTTAGTCATTGGACTAGATAACCATGAAAAATTTATAACAAACCTTTGGTAATAGCCTGCCAAAATAAAGAAAACTACAAATCTCAGTTACATTTGTGGGTCTTGGACATTCTTCAACAAACTTTATTTTTGTTGGATCAACAGTTATCCCATCTTTAGAAACAATTTGACCAAGGAAAGAAATTTGTTTCAACCAAAACTCACACTTGCTGAATTTACCATACAATTTCTTTTCTTTTAAGGTTTTAAAAATAGCCCTTAAATGAATTTCATGCTCCAATTTACTTTTAGAAAACACCAGAATATCATCAATGAAAACAACCACAAACTTATCCAAGAACTCATGGGAAATTATATTCATAAAGTCCATGAATACAGAAGGTGCATTGGTTAGCCCAAAAGGAATAACTACAAATTCATAATGGCCATATCTTGTATGAAATGCGGTCTTTGAAATATCTGTTTCCTTTACCTTCAACTGATAGTACCCCGATCTTAGGTCAATCTTTGAAAAATACCGAGCTCCCTCGAGCTAATCAAACAAATCATCGATATGAGGAAAAGGATTCTTCCCTTTCTCCTGCCACAACGGTCTCTTCTTCTATTGGTTTTTATAGAACACTTGTTCATCGGAAATCTCTATTTCCACCTTCTCAGCACATCGAACAAGCTTTTTATAACTTTTGAACTCACGAGAAGCTAATTCCCTTCGGTATTTTGGCTTTAATCTTGAGTAAAAACAATTGATTTTACAATCAAGGTCTCGTATAAAATTTGGAGCATACCTTTCCAATCGAGTGAACATTTCTTCATAACCAGCCACTGAGCCGTCCTCTTGACTCAATTCCAAGAATTGTTTTTCCATCCTAAGTCGAACAGCCTTTGGAAAATATTTCTCAAGAAACATATCTTTGAATTCATCTCAATCGAGAGCATCAATCTCATCAGCGTCCCTGATATTTTTAACCATCGACCACCATTGAGCTGCTTCACCCTCCGAACGGTAAATTGCAAGACTAACCTTTTGATTGTCTGAACACCCCATGACATCGAAAATCATCTCCAGTTATTTAATCCACCCTTCATCTAGAACATGGTTAGATTATCCTCTAAATGATGGGGGATGTTGCCTCATGAAATGTTCCACCACTGACGTGTTCCTCTATGGTTGATCTGGCTGATCTCGTGCATGGATACCACCACCATTTATCACTTGATTCAACTGCGCCATTACTACAACAAACTGTCCAGTTCCAATTCTGACCATCTAAGGATGCTGATTCGGAAGGTCATTTCCTTATGTATGCCTTCCTAGCACTACTTCCCTATTTCCTCTGCATAAAACCATTCGGAACAAACATGTCTTAGATGAAGCAACATGGTAATATTCAAATGCTATATAAAAAAAAAGTATTTTTGGATAATCATTAACTAGAATTATAACTCCTAAAGTTATCTAAATCGACCTCTGATACCAACTATAAGTCCCCATCCTTAAACATTACTTAATCTTGAGATATTCCAAGAATACACATTGAGGATCTTTTCAGGTTTATAGTTTTAGAGAATTAGATCATAAATCATGCATTACATTCTACATTTAAACAAAGTGGTTATATAAACGATAGTACTAATTTTCCCATAAACGGAAACATATATAAAATAAAACATAGATTCTTTATTGACACTTCCTTGACACTATCATCACATCATGTACCTTTCCCTTGACCTGTGAAAAACATTTCAATAACTTGGGATGAGCATAAAAAGCTCATTAAGGGATACAAAAGTACGAAATGAAAACATTAGTCGATGTATGAAATCATACTTTACTCATAAAACATAAGAATTTTAACATAGCTCATCAAATCATGAATAAATCATAGAAATCATAAGACATAATGGTAACTTGAGGCATTCATAACATTCTTACGTAGGGAGTAACCCTCATGGTTACGTTTGGAATAACCATCACAGTATATTCCCTAAATCTCTTCGGAGAAACCTTAAAGTTTAACTCCTTCACATTACCCAATACATTAGAGAGCTATATCGGGCTCACCCTCCCTTATTTTATCACGGAACCACCCATCTTCAAAAACAATTCCCAAGAACCATAACATAATCGTATCACATAAAACATGCATAAAGTAAACATAACATTTCCACATTTCAATCACAAGATATCAATAAAACATTGATATCATAAAAACATTATCAAAACCATTTTCAATACCAAAATAAAAGAAAATTAAAACATGGTATTTATTTTTCTTTAAAAAAAGTTATGGCTTGTAGAGGAAGCCAAAACTCGAATAATGGTCACGACAGCGGAGAAGTCATTGTTGCTGCATACGTAAGATAAAAACATTCCATTTTTTGTTTAGTAAAATGTTTCGTATAAAAAATATTAATTTTTAATAAACATAAAATTAAAAGAGGTTTATACAACGTATAAAATAAGGTCGTGTATAAAACAATATATGCCTCAATGAAAGGAGATTGAGACGAAGTCCCTTACCTCGTGTCCGACTTGACTCGGTCGTTCTTTAATCTCCTGAATAATAAACTTGAGTAAATTTATACTTGCTTAAGAACCTTTTTCAAGTTCATTATTCCTTTTATTTAACTTATTACCATGTTATGAACACTATGTAATTAGTTAAGTTAATAACGGTCGTTTTGTCGACCATTGGTACTTGAGTCAAAAATAAACTCCTTATAATTACAAGTTGTTCATGTGGTAAAATATATATTATATCCAGAATTTTATTCATGATGAAGATATCATATATATCATATATATCCAGTATTTACATGCATTTATAATATTACATAACATTTAGAGGTAAGAAATTAAATACACTGTTCATGGAGACGGTAAGCCGTACGTAGGCATGAACACTACTTTCATTTCTATTTCGTATTTAATGGAATGGAATCATAATAATATAAAGGTATATTATAATTCCAGTATAATATCATATATAATATCATTAACATAATCCTTTATACGTCCCATATATGGCATTAACGAATCAAATCACTTTGAAGGGGCGGTAGTCCGTACTTCCTAAAATGAAGATATCGCGTTTACCTATAATGGAAACCATAATGGTATGCCATAAACAAAAAATACAGAAGCTCAAGTAAAAAATAAACATATTATATACCATATATAAATATAGTGACATCTTAATGGACACCATTTAAGGTGTAAAAAGAATATTGAATAATCATCGTTTCGTGAGGCAGTAATTTTCCATCCACAGAAACAGTATGTTCTTTAACCATTAGACAGAGGTGTGTGGAAGTGTAGCTAGAATACTTCTTATAAAAACATCCTATTATATTGATCATACTAGTGTTGTTACAAAATAAATTAATAAAAATAGTTTAGGGGGTTTGAGAAGCAAAATAAAACAAAAGAACATTAGAGATGACTTTACCTTTAAATCGTGTAACTCCTCTTAGTTTGAACCAAAAATGGTTTCTTGAAGAGATTTATAACTAAGTTATGGCTTCTATGATGAAGAGAGAGATGTGGATATATGAAATGAGTAGATTTTGGCCGAGCCAATGGCTTGAGAGGTGTGTGTAAAGAGGTAGAGGTGGGGGCCTTTTATAAGAGGGAGGAGGGGCACTCCTGGAAATCCAAGAAATGCTACTTTATTTTAAAATGAGTTTCGGATTTTAAAGGTCCCACATTGATGTATTTCTAGGATAAGGTGATAAGGGATAGAAATATACTCATACAATAGGTTTTTTACAAGTTTATGTCTTATATTATACAATCTGTTTTCATTTTATTTAAATCGTTCATTAATGAGATAATCACTGCATCATCATGATATCCTAAATAAATTAATTTATTTAATGTCTAAAATTATAAAAAAATAATATTATGTAGGAAATATTTTTATATTTCCAATGACTATTTATATTCCAAGAGATCATTTATGTAGAAAAAATTAAAATTGTTTTACTTAGGTGTTACATACTTTGTTATATTTAACTTTCTTTAAAAATAAAAAGATAAAAAGTCACTATCACACAAAAGTGATTCCATGGGGTCCTTAAGTTTGGAACAAGGCATCCCATGGTCGGCCATGACACAACCAAAATAATTAGGACACATGTTGGATTCATTTTTTATTATACGATATTATTTTATTATCTCTGACTACCCGATTACAAATTAATCACGATAATTAAAGATAATTACCATCGTTACTATTCATAATGTCCAAAAAAAAAAGAGTGTTAATTACATAATTTGGAACTTCTGATTCCAAATATGGAATCCATTTTACCAAATTCCAATCACAGAAATTGCAATAATTAATTTAAAAATAAATCCAGTTTTCAAAACAAATAGCGGGTTTTTCTGAAACAATTTCTATCAAAAGTTTGACAATTGTTTATGTCAAATTTCATAGTGAAATTAATCCCAATGACCAAAATTGGATTAAATGATAAAAATATATTCTATTTAGACTTTAAATCCAATTAAAAAGATAATATATCCATATCATTAAATTAGATGAAAAAATAGTTTTGAAGTAAAATGCAGTATTTTTCAATATTCATTAAAAAAATGAACATTACCAGTAAAATAACAAAAATTTATACAAAGTTAATTTCAATGTACCAATTATAATGAATAAGTTTATTTTTACAAATAAATCATATAAAATTTTCAAATTATAGATTTAAAAAATGGTTCACCATCAAAAGGCGATAAAACAATATTTTGAAAATATTAGAGAATTATATGCTTAAGATTGGATTTATTCTCATTTTAAAACTCTAAAACACTATCTAATTCATAGATAGACATAGATAAAAAAATATTATTCATTACTTACTTGGGATGTTACATTTAATATAACAAAAATTATAGAATATGTGATGCGATCACTCAACATACAAATGATGTCATTTTTTTATAGTTGAGAAGAACATATATAAGTGATCTATGATGTTCATCATCTGAAATACATCATTCATGAACTCCAGTGAAGCCATGTTTGGGCTGATTGAAAACTAATAATTGATTCCCCATGTCATCATCAAAATTTCCCACATAATGGACCAAATGGTTGTGTTTTTAGGGATATTTAGATAGAAAGTAATGAAAATAATAATAATTTCTCTTGGAAATAAGCTTCTACAATTAAACCTTCAACTGATTCTTTGTTATGAACTTTTTTCTCAAATTTATTAATTATTCTATCAAGTGGGTACATCCATCAGAACTATACTGGACCACCATATATTTCTCCCTGAGTAAAATTTAATATCAAATGTTTCATTGAGTCAAAAAAAGATGGTTGGAGGGTTTTTTCATGTTTCCATAAAATTAAAACAACAACTTCTTGCAGTCTTCTTAATGTATCATAGTCACTTATTACCGCAAAAATATCTTGAATAAATATTATAAGTGTATTAGTGAATCCCAAATCATATAATTCATCATACCTCGTAATAAAACTGGCCAAAGTCATTCCATTATAAATGAAAATCATGACTTTTTAATCCTGTAATATGACCATTTCTAACACATATATCCAAATTGGAAGCATAAGCATATAGAAGTCTCAAATATACAATCCAATAACAAAATAATAATTGAATCTATTTGGAGAGTGTATAAGATAATTTTGGTTTCACTAACTTCTGTGATCTGACATTTTTAAATAGTTCAAGTTTCGGTCGCCTGCAAATTTGGGCAAGATATAATTGTGCCTTTAAATTATTCTTGGTCTTACCTGGTGTATTCAAAACTGTATGAAATAAATTATCAAAAGATTCCTTCTCAATATGAATGAAATCCAACATGTGACAGAACACCAAATAAGACCAATATAGAGGATCTAAAAAAATTCTTCATTTTATTGAATTGTGTTTTTTCCCAAAGCCACCAATTTTCTGTCAGTTTATTATTTGACCAAATGTGATGGAAGGTAGTGAAGAGACTATTGATTTTAACTCTATACCTGGGATCGTTATTGGAGGTCCATCTTTTTTAATTTTTCATTTTCTGAAATGATATTTGTTCCTCCAAAAATGATGATTAGTTTGAAGGAATTTGGGATGACAGTTGAAAAAACAATGTTTTATACCATTAAAGATTATAAACGCTTTGTTGTCTCTCATAATGTACAAACATGATTTTGGAAAATGTTTACTCTAACTAGATAATATGACATATATTGGTAAGTCACTAATTGTCCACATCAATGTAGCTTTCAATAAGAAATTTTGTTTCGCAGCAACATCAAATGTACTGACATCATTACTACATAATGAATTTAACTCATCAATAAATGGTTTAAAATAAATATCAATATTATTTTTCAGATGTTCATGAATTAAAAAGGTAAAAAAATATATGGTTCCATCAATAACATCTAGGGAGGTAAATTGTACAATGTTATAAAGATAGGAAACCATGAATATTGACTACCATAATAACCAAATGGACAAAAACCATTAAAAGGAAGACCCAATCACACATTTCATGCTTATAAACCAAAAGACATATTCACTTGGTCAAAATGTTTCCATGAATCACAATCAGAGGAATGATTTAAGGTTTTACCAGTTGGAATATTGGTTTTGTGTCGTGACATCAATATCGCTATGTTTTGAAACATAAATAACCACTGCAATCTGGGTGTAAGAAGAAAATATATCAATTGTTTTATAAGAATTGGTCCAGACTTCCCTTGTTGAGATTCTTTATACTTCTATTGTCCACATGTGGGATAACTATGAAATGAATCATTTTCACCATAATATAAGATTCAATCTTTTGACCATGCATGAATCTTCGGGTAACTAAGAACCAGATTATGAACTAGCCTCTTGCTATCATAGAAATTTGTAGGTGACACATTTACGTCAGGTTGTAGTTTGTTTACCAAAGATAATATCTTATCAAAATATCTATTTTACAATCCATCAGCTGGTTAAATTTTAATAAATTTAACAGCTAGTTGAAATCTACTTATCTTTCAACCAAGATATAAGGCATCCCCAGTAGACCTTAGCAACTCATAAAAATGACATGGTTCAAACTCAGGAGTTAAATTAATATCATCCTAAGTTTCTGCTTGTTGAAATGATGGGCCTGCCCCATCATATACTATATTTTAAAACTATGATCGATCTAGAACCAAATTATTTTTATTTTCTCTAGAACTGTGTTCACCACTTTCATACAAGAACACATAATCTAGTTATAAACCGAATAACAATAAATTACCCCCAACGTTGCTAAATGTGTCACATATCCTCATAGCACATTTTTTATAAGGACATATAATTTTTCCATCTGAAACAGATTCGGGTTTTAATGATGAAAAAGTTATGAATGCTTCAACACCCTCAATATATATATAGGATTTAAACCAGAACTATTTGGATTAAGGCGCTAATTTATCCAAACATGATCATCTAATAATGATTTCTTTCAACTTCCTTGTTCTATATTTCTCTAAATAATTAAAATAATTAGTTTTTTTTATATAATTTGATATAATAAAAAACTATCCAAAAAGGATTAAATAATTAGATTCCATTTTTTATTAGATGATAATAATTTCTATTATTTCATACTTATTTATAATATTTTTTAATCTTTTATACTAATCTACACTAACTTAAAATAATTTATACTAATTAACACTAATTATTATTAATTACAACTAATTTTAACTAATAATTGTTAATTATCGATGACATAATTTCCAATGTATTGGTGAAATCTCTTTTGCTCGATGACTCATCTCCACTATCTCTGACAAAAATCACTATAAAAAATCTCTCCAGATGTACAAACATCCATTTTTTATGCATGAAGATAGTGAGTACTGCATCGAGGCCTCCCTGTTCTCCATCTTTACGCATACATAAATGGATATTTGTATGTATGAGTAGATTTTTAATTTTTTTTTCAGTTAGAGATAGTGGAGACGAGTCATCGGAAAAAAGAACCTCTTTTTCCTGATGTCTCATCTCCTTGTAACTTTCTCTGACAAAAATCAGTATGAAAAATCTTCTCTGACGTATGCATATCCATTTTTGTATGCACGAGAATGGAGGGGAGGAAGGCCTCACCATACAAATCTCTATTATTTTGAAAACGAAAATAGATATCCGTACGTGAGAACAATTTTTTCATAGTGATTTTAGTGAGAGAAAATTGTAAGAAGATAAGGTATTGGGAAAAAGGGATCTTCTAATCCACTGAAAATTGTGCCAATTTATTACACTTTGTTACAAGTTATTACAATTTATTATAATTTATTACAATTTCTTGCTAATTAATGTTAATTATTGCTAATTGTTGATAAATATTACTAATTATTAAAATTTATTATTAATTATTAGAATTTATTACACATTATTTTAATTTATTATTAATTATTAGAATATATTACTAATTATTACTAATTTTTAGAATTTATCACTAATTATTAGAATTTATTACTAATTATTATAATTTATTACTAATTATTAGAATTTATTACTAATTATTAAAATTTACTACTAATTATTAGAGTTTATTTATTACAAATTATTAGAATTTATAATTTATTACTAATTATTACTAATTTACTACTAATTATTAGAATATATTTATAGTTATTATAATTTATTTCTAATTATTAGAATTTGTTGCTAATTATATGATTTTTTTCTAATTATTACAAATTGATGCTAATTATTAAAAATGGTTGTAATTTATTTTTGATTGTTGTAATTTATTACAAATTGTTTCAATTTATTATAGTTTTTTAGAATTTATTCTCTATTATTTGAATTTATTACATTTAATTACTAATTACTACTATTTGTTATAATTATTGAAATTTATTACTAATTATTACAATTTGTTACTAATTATTACTAATTATTACAATTTATTAATAATCATTACAATATATTACAAATTATTAAATTTTTTTAATAATTATTACAATTTATTAAAAATTATTACAATTTTTTTACTAATAATTATAATTTGTTACTAATTATTAGAATTTATTACAAATTATTAGAACTTATTCCTAATCATTATAATTTATTCCTTATCATTACAACTTATTCCTAATTATTACAAATTGTTCCAAATTATTACAATTTATTCCTAATTATTATAATTTATTACTAATTATTTCAATTTTTCACTAATTATTACAATTTATTACTTATTATTTCAATTTTTTTACTAATTATTACCACTTATTACTTATTATAATTTACTACAAATTATTAAAATTTATTAAAATTTATTACTAATTATTACAATTTATTACTAATTATTTCAATTTATTATTGATTACTAGAATTTATTGATAATTATTATAATTTATTACTAATTATTTATATTTATTAATAATTATTACTAATTATTACAATTTATTACTAATTAATACAATTTATTACAAATTATTACAAATTACTACAAATTATTACCAATTATTACAAATTGTTACTAATTATTACTAATTATTAAAAATTGTTACTAATTATTACTAATTATTATAAATTATTACTTATTATTACGAATATTTATAATTATTACAATTTATTTCTAATTTTTACAATATATTACTAATAATTAGAATTTATTACTAATTATAAGAATTTATTACTATTTATTACTCACTGTTCCTAATTATTACAATTTATTCTTAATTATTACAATCTATTCCTAATTATTACAATTTATTACTAATTATTACAATTTATTACTAATTATTAGAAATTTTTACTTATTATTACAATTTGTTACTAATAATTAGAATTTAATACTAATTATTACTAGTCATTCCTAATTATTCACAATAATTACAATTTATTACTAATTATCACTAATTATTACAATTTATTACTAATAATTACAATTCATTACTAATTATTACAAATTTTTAATAATTATAACAATTTATTACTAATTATTTGAATTTATTTGAATTTATTACTAATTACTACTATTTATTACAAATTATTACTATTTATTACTAATTACAACAATTTATTTCTAATTATTACAATTTATTTTAATTATACTATTTATTATTAGATATTACTATTTATAACTAATTTTTACTAGTTGTTACTAATTATTACTAATTATTACAGTTTATTAATTATTATTATAATTTATTACTAATTATTACAATTTATTACTAATTTTTATAATTTATTACTAATTATTACAACATGTTACTTATTATTAGAATTAATTACTAATTATTACTTTTTATTACTAATTATTTTAATTTATTACTAATTATTAGAATTTATTAATAATTAATACAATTTGTTACTAATTATTACAATTGAATATTAATTATTACAATTTATTCCTAACTAATACAATTTATTAGTAATTATTTGAAAAGGAATTATTTGAATTTATTACCAATTTTTGCAATTTATTAATAATTATTACAATTTATTTATAATTGTTGCAATATATTACTAATTGTTGCAATTTATTACTAATTTTTGCAATTTATTACTAATTCTTGCAATTTATTACTAATTATTTCATTTTATTATAATTTGCTGTAATTTATTACAATTTATTACAATTTAATACTAATTATTGCAATTTAATTCTAATTATTGCAACTGAATACTAATTATTACAGTTTAATACAAATTATTCAATTTAATACTAATTATTACAATTTAATAATAATTATTACTAATTAATATAATAACGATTAATTCATACTAATTCGTACTAATCAAAAACAATTATTTATAAAAATAAACATAAACAATGATAAATAAAACTATCTAATTCTAAATTAATTTAACAGCAGCTAATTGACAATAATTATAACCAAAATAAAATAAAATGATTTAATTAAAAAATAAATAAATAGATAAATAATTTAAAACTAGAGATTTTGAATGATATAGGTTGTGAATAATGTCCCGAATAAAAATTTGAAACTATGAAAAATTTTGAGAGAAAATTTTCCACTAGAGAGAGAGAGAGGAATAGAGAATTGGGTGGAATGAGTGAAAAAACAGGTGTGGGTATATATAGGTCAGATTAGTTGAAACAAGACTACTGTCGCTAATTGAACTATTTACGATGGGACCTGTCGCAAACACTCTTGGGTTAAAAAGTCCTTTGCGACAGAGGCCATCACCAAAGACCACCTACCGACATAGTATTTTTCAACGAGATATATATACCATCGCAAATACTAAAAACACTGTCAGGTATTTACGGCAGGCTATTATTGCATGTCACAAATACTCTTTCCTGCGTTTTGGCGTGCAACGCGGGCCACAACTTTTGCAACATGAACCATATTCCCATCGCAATTACATTATTATTTGCGACAGGCTGGTTCTTGAGTTGGAAAAACAATTTTTGAAGGACTATTTACGACGGGTCAATGACCCATCACAAATAGCCAGTCGCTATTGCCCAATTTTCCCATAATGAAATATGCCAGTAGGAATCTCATATGTTTTGGTGTAATCAGATATTCTTATCTGCGAGCATGTGTAATGGTTCTTAGACTTTAATATTATTATTAATACATATCGTGACTACCACACATAGAAGTAATTCATAAAACATGATGAAAATAGTTCTTGGTGAATTTGGATATGTTGGGTGTGTCACGAGTGACACATTATTAATGGATAAATCAAGAAAGATGTTGTCCCTTCCATGTCTATGGAAGTTGATATCTCAACCCTTTGATTTGAATAGAACCTTCATGTTAATTTCTATAGCCATGGTTTATTGACATGTTTATTTTAGATAGTCAAAGAAAATAGAATCTAGCATATAGGTTGATGTCATGGATGTGAAACCTTCTTGGTGAGATATTGAGAAAAATGAATTATTTTACGCATTGAGCATTTGTACATGGTTGTTGATGCTCTGACAATAATTTCTTTCTCTTAGATTCCTTGAATCGCTTCTTGATTGTAATCTTGAAATTTAGGAGAGTTCACATTATTACATTGAGAAATAAACCTATATGGCCACAGACTATGTGTTTTTATTGATCTTGATTAAATTCTATTTGAATTTATTTAATGGAATAAATATTATTATCAAGATCAATGAGTAATTTTTTTTCATATTTTTTTTATTGGAAATATTTGCTAGGTAATAAATAATTTATTTATTTGATTATATGAATATTTGATAAAATATTTATTGATTGGATTATTACTATAATATTTATTTATTGATTAATACAATATTTAATTAAATATTTATTCTATTATTCATTAAATGTTGATGAATTGGAGCAGACCAATATCAGGTCCATTGATGAATATTTATTTTCATGATGGTAAATAATATTTATCATTGATCGAGTTAGGGAACATTATAAAATAAAAAATAATAATATTATTATTATATGGAAGGAGGTTTACAAGTTATTATAATATTTTTTAATGCTCGGTACACAATTAAATAATATTTTAATCCAAACCCCCACTTTATAAATAGATTGTTATGTCTATTGTGTAGGGTTAATTCAGATTTAGGAATCATTGCTCACAATGAAATCATATCCCTAGTCCTCCGGGTCTATTGATCTCAAAAATACGAAGTGTTATAGTTATGACTTCATGATCGAAGGATCTATAAGTGATCAACACAAAAAACACAAGGTAATTGTTTCATCGTGTTAGTACCCAGAAATCAATTTGTATTGCTCCGAGATCAAAGGAGCACGTGTTGATCACTTCTAGAGGGATTCTACCCTGGGATCCTTAGGACGCAATGAAGGCAATTCAAAAAAGGGGGTTCAAAAGATCAAATTCATCTATGAAGAAATATTCTATGACTAGGTATTCATTTATTCTGGTTATAAATCCATTACATATAAATCTCACATTAAAGATCCACTCTTTTTCTTTTTAGTAATTATAAATCAAAATAATTTTTGATTTATCACCCACCAATGGAGATTTATCTATGCCTAAAACTTTCTGTTGGTATCATAGTGTTTAAGTTTCGAATTTATATGTTTTTATTTGATTATTGATCTATATACGCAATAGTGGTTAGATTTCTATTCCAAGAATTATTCGTTCTTTAATACAATTTAATTAAAATGAATTTGAAATTTTAGTCATCATAATTCATGATATAATTTTATTAAAGTACTCATAATAGATGAATATTGATAAAAAACTCCATCATAAATTGTTGAGTATTTTGTTCAGATAGCATGGGATTAAATGATTTGGAGCTGGAGTACACTCCATGTACCTAAGTACAATGCACATGGATGTGTCATGGGATACATGAAACACTATGTAGTAACTACATGTGGTGCATTAATTTTACACTACATGTAGACCAAGCTATCATGCATCATAGTATTTTAGATTACACAACGTGTAGATGATGTACATGTCACATGGTCTACATAGTTTATCAGGAAAATTTACACATGTTGTGTGGTCATATACACAATAAAAACCACCCGAGACTAAAATCCTAGATTATTATTGAAATAAATGATGTGTAAGGTGCATACGCCACTTGTAGTTCATTAATTCCTATGTCTGAAAGACACTATGATATCCTCAATGAGTTAAGAAGGCACATGACATGCGATATACATGACATGTAGATGGATTGTACATGTTGTTTAGTCTTGCATCCAATGAATACATTGAGTCCTTTAACAAGTTTCATGGACACAATATAGTTGGACCACACGACTTGTATCTTGTTATTACATTCCATGAAATCTTCCGAGATACAAGTCGAAGAACTACGCATGTATCCCAAGCATAGAAAAACACATGACGTGTTGCTGGTTTGTATATGCTATGTATTCCAGCTAAGGAACATTTTGAAGCCCTAGAAATATATCCCTAGTAAAAAAGAAACCAATATACATGACATGTAACTAAAAAATACATGTTGTGTAGTATTTCTACATAAAACCATTATTATATTGATTGTTACCACTTGTGTTTGACATTTTATTAATGGTTTTAAAGAATTATTAACTTCTCAATTAATTTGTAATAATAATATGTAATTTTTGGTTATGCCATTTATTTTACATGAATTCACTTATGAAGGGTATCTCTAACAGAATTTGTTTGGTCATTGTGATAAAAGGGACATAAATTAATAATTAATTAATTAATTAAATCATTAAGGTGTGTTTATTTTAATAATTAGTAATAAATAAGAAATGAATGTTAACCAGTTTTACTTTTGTGAATTCATTTCATGTGTATAAACATTGATGATCATAGACAAGGCCTTTGTATAAGTTGTATTAATATAATTAAATTTATTTCATGGGATTTCTGTTATTTATTATTAAATTAAAATGATTCCCCATGTGTCATCCCTCCCAGCATAATTATGTAGGACGTGCATGTATAAGGTTTTTTATCTAACCTCCCTAAAAAATCCTTTGGTTCCCCTCACATGTGAGTGAGTTATAAATACTTGCAACCAGTACAATGTCCAAAGGTGTGTGGAGGTAGTTGAGTGAGGAACCAAGATGATTCCACATGAGGTGACATAGAAGTAGATTTTTAGAATGTGATAACTCATACCTAGATCAGAACACATAATTTTCCACTAGGTCATAGGTTTATTTATTGTCCTTTCATTAAATCAATTATAAGATAATCTAATAATTATGTCATTTATTTATTTATTTTATCCATATGCATTATTTATTTTATGGATGAAAGACTGTTATCAAATAAATAAATGAATTAATGTGTAAAGATAGAATTTAAATAAATGGATTGTGTGTAATTTTTTATATCAAAACATAGTTAATCACTAAAGTAAAATTTATATAATATTAAAAATCCATACAGATGATAAAATAGGAAATCTTTACAAATGATAAATTAAAATCCATCTACTTAATATTAAGTCAAACTAAGCCTTCAAATACTTAACTTAGAATAAAACCATATAAATAAATGTTTACATGTCCAAATTCAAGACAATTTATTTCATTAGGGTTTTATCATGATATTTTTGGTCTTACCTAACCGAAATTTTATTTAATTTAGTATCCAAATATAGTACAATAAAAATTTGAAAGAAAGTGTTGAGGAAATCCAATTTTGGATTTCTAGATTGGGAATTCCAATCAATAGTTTAAACAACTTCAATATTATAGTTGGCAATAAATACAAAATAAATACCTTCTCATGATTTTCTTATCAAAATTATGGATCCTTAAGAAGGGGAGTCTTGTTCCTTTTGTCCTGACATGACCCAACGGGGCACGAGTCGCAATAACCCAAGACGTACACCAATAGGCTAAGGGCTAGCGACTAGCACCAAGTAGGAATATCACATATATGGGAGGTCTTTTTCAAATGTACAAGTATGAAAGCACAAACAAAAACATCCATGAAATAGTACAGAGATATAAAAAGTTTGAAATTTAAAATCCATGCATAGATCTATCACAAAACAGAGTAAAATAGAAGCACTAATAGTGTAAAAAGGAAAAACACACACCCACCAAAAACAGTAAGTGTCTAACCAACTTAGAAGGAGGAGATCACTATTAGTGAAACTACCAAAAAGATACACACCCAAGCTATGGTAAACACCTTGGCCTGTTTATATCAATATGATCCGCTTGACTCCGGTACTATAGTGACTACATAGAAAAGAATGAGATCTGCACATGACACAGTATGTGCAGGGAAATCCCGTGCATGGGTGAGTATAACAATACTCAGTTGGTGCACAAACAAAACCAAAAGATATGGGAGGAACTAAAAGGAAATAGTCTGCTCGACCTAGCCATATGGAAGAAAATCGAGATAGAAACTCCATCTTGAACCATCCTTATCTATACATGACTAGTCTTCTAAGTCCACAAGGGGTGTGAATCCATACATTTGACAACCCCACAAGAACTCCCAAAATCACCTAGATATACTTGTATCAGACTCTATGTCTCATGAAGTTATGACCTCATATCCAGCTACAATATTCTACTTGAGGCTCTAAAAGTAATCCCATACTAGTATAAAACACTCCATGAGCATATTCACACTTGATGGCACCCTTATGAGAGATACACTCCCTTGAGAACAACACTATCATCCCTAATGGTACATCTGAGAGAACACACTCTATCAACAATAACCTACAAGGTCAAGCTCTAGTGCCAAACAATATAGGTCCTATCATAACTTACACAAGCCCTGCACATGGTTATAAGAATCAAGGTAGAGAGGACCTCCCCTCAACACTTCACTAAGTTGAGGGAGCACAATTCTAGACTATTAACCACATGCATCCTCTCTAAAGAGAGATAATATAGGTACTTTCATCTCACCACTACCATGTAGTTGAGAGAGTATTAGATTCTAACTAACCTGAGTAACATTTTTTTTATCCTTTATGCAATGGCCCACACCTAAATCCATGACGAGATCACTAAATCCTAACAAGATATCAGACATAACTAGTGGGGGGGGGCACTCCTAATAACCGTACTCAAAACCGAGGTAGCTCTAACTCCAATAAAGGACCCGCTTACCACTACTACTCAAAGAAGGGGGAGTACTACTCCAAAAATTTGGCCCCACAACCTAGTACAATATGGTAGTACCTCTCAAAGGATAGAGGACCCACACACTGATATTAAAGGATGTACAACTCCATATATATTGGACAATCCCTGGAATGACAGAGAATTAACACTATACCATTATAATCATTATGGGGGACCCAAACCTTCCCATTATAGGGGATTACTAACTCAAAGATAGAGGACCGAATCCCTAGTATAATAGGGGATTAAAAAATATTCCAAAAAACAAGTTTTGAGGAACCATGTCCTAGAATGACAGGGGATTTTCTAATCCAAGGATAGAGGACCCACACCCTAACAAGATATGGGAGTACCCAATATATTTATACATCACATATGGAGGAACCACACCCCGACACAACAGAGGAGTACTAAATACACAATTATAGGGCTCACACCATACTCTAAAAAGTGATTACCAACTCTATCTGGACAATTAGTATGAATGGAAGACACCCTGGAATTGTAGGGGATCAATATCTCCAACTACACAAACGATATGGTGAACTCGTGTCCCAGTCCAATAGGGGAGTAACATCCCTGAGAGAACTACCACATGAGTAGATAACCCACACCATGATGTGGGGAGTCTCATCTCTACTAAAGAATAGATTTAGGGAATCTCTCATCCAAATGCAATAAGGGAGTTCCAGTCCTAATATATCTCTCTAAGAACCAGACTAATCTATATCATCGATCAATAACTGCTAAAAGGTGAATCACACTTATCATAATTAACATTGAATAATTCTTATGTCTAGTGGAATCATCCCCAAATACAATTGGGTAGAACCGCTCCGCATAACTAAAGAGTATAGGGGACCCACAACCTAAGGTTATATGTAAGGGTACCAACCCTGATGTCAACCCAATGATCGATCCTTTTCACGTTCCAAATTTAAGCACTGCTACTAAAATTTATTTCCCAAAACATGCCATGCCATATATATTTAGACACTATAGATTCCACCATCACTTATATGTGAAATAATTATCAGGATAGGCTACTCACAAGCTTGATTCTGATTTCTATAGGATATACATAATGAGAACGATCTCAAGAAGATCCCAATGAAAGTAGATGTCGTGAACTGAGGTCCACAAGACGTGTGAAACTACTCTATCACCTCAACGTGTACCTCATATGCGTGTCGTTTCTCAAAACGTAGGTATAAATGACATGTACAACCCATACATAGCATGTCCTACCTTTCTCGGCCCCCAACCATGTTCTTCCTCCACATGACTTAACCATCCATGCCTCTCACATAGCGTATACCACTAGGTACATGATATTTCCATGATAAATAGACATTTGGTCGTGTGTTTTTATGATTCCCATGATCGAAAGAAAATTCCTATGTAATTTGGTGGTGTAGTTCTACATGATCATTTATTCTCACATGGCTACCCTTTTTATGTACTTTGGCCACATGACATGGGTTCACTACACGACGTGTAACCCCAATACATGGTGTGTAGTCCCCAAAAGTCATCTTCCCCAAATGGGGGGAACACGCAACATGTATAATTAGTTTAAACTCCATTTAAACATGAATTCCGATCAGATTTTCCCTATGAGTCACCTGATTTACCCCAATTTCCCCTATAACCTGGAGATCAACCATGAAGGGATATCTTGAAATAGCAACATGACACTAAAACACTAAAAACACATAAAAAAGGGGATCAAGATAAAAAATAAAATCCTCCTACCTTGATGGTGAAACACTGAATATTTGGGTGTAGAAAAATGCATGTATTGTTCTCCTCTTTGATCAAATGACGATCGAAGCAAAAAATCGTGATCAGTAGAACCTATTTTCTTCGATATGGCCTTCATTCAACCATCAATCAAAGGTCATGGGAGAGGGTTTCAACTCTCCTATTTCATGCTCACCAAATGTGGAAGGGGGAGGTGGGGTTTATTATTATTATTATTATTTATTAAATCAATTATAATCCATGTTAAATACTATTCACTAAGTCACCTTCAATGTAACACCTTATGTTGACAAATTTTATGTCACACCTAGGGTAAAAATGATGTTCTGAACTCAACATTGGTCTCAGAATTATTATCTAATTCTTTTCTCAACAGTTATTGCATTTTTTAGGAAAGAAAACAAGTTCCTAAAAAATTTATATAACATTTTTAATATAACCACGTCGAGGCACTCCGGGCCCTGAAATCCCACGATGACTCAACAACTAGCTTCAGTAATATTGCTAGAAATATTTCAAAGTCTAGAAGGTCAAAAATTGAGTCATTACACCTTTCCACTATTTGTTATGTAGAAACTAGACATTACAAGTTCAATGGTTAGGGTTATTAGGTCTAGAAAAAATAGTGGTATATTTAATTATTATTATTATATCACACATAATTTGTCATAAAAAAATTAATAATATTATTTCCTTTTAAATTATATATTAAATGGAATATTCACCGACCACACTATCCCTGAGATCGATATTGGAGAAATATCATCTCTTCGTTGGTAGTAATGTCTGGGAGTTGTCTAGATTCCGTTGGGTTTAACTACATCAGGAATGGAAATGTTACATGCTATAATCCACAATGCCTGATCCAACTTCAAAATAGGTTAGTGATGAAGGGTTACTATTATATGAAAAATAGGTTAACAATATAGTTTATGTTAAATGTTTGATGCCATCATCTTTGTCTAGTGAACTCATGAAGTCTCAAAAAAATGGATGCTTATAGCATGCTTGATTATCACCATGGTTTATGCTTGGAGAGATATATAAGAGAATGGTTTGAGATCTCCAAGGATGTTTTTCAATGAAATATTGGTGAGGATGAAATATCTAGGCATCACATAGTCAATCACATTGGATACATTGAGCGCCTAAAAGTTCTAGGGTTTAAAATCTCAAATGAACAATGTATCATTCTCATTATTGTTTCACTCCCATAGATCTTCTTTAAATTTTTTGTTAATTTTAATATGAAAAAAAATGATAAGACTCTCCCATATCTGTATACTATTCTTGTCCAAGTAGTTAAGGAGGTAAAGCGTGAAAATCCGTCCATCCTTATGGTGATAAAATGAAAAGGCCATGTAAAGAGATCTGAGACTAAATATTTTTTTTGACTCCCTTTCATGAAGGGAATGATCAAGAGGAATGAAATATGATAAGATGCATTTAGTTCCACATTTGGTAGGAAGTGACACTATAAGAAGCATTCCACCTAGACAAAGACGAATGTTTAAGCTTTAGGTACATTTATTATCAAGTGAAATTTATATGTTTCTATAAATTGGGTATTAGATCTACATTTTGGTGCTCACATATGTATTTAAATACAAGAACCAAGTGTATTTAGAAACGATAAATTATTGGATTTTGATATATGATAATTCATTGGATATAAAATTGTTTTTATAACTATCTGTAACTTCCACCTCATGTTGCTAATGAAAATTATTTGGTTTTGAAAGGTTGTTATGTTACATCCATTACTAAAAACATTATATCTATATCAAGACTTGATATAGATGGTTTTATATTCAATTTTGGGAATAAAGTTTTCTTTTTTTATAAATATCAAATTTTTTGGTTAACTCACATTTAAATAATAGTCTTTTGTGTTGGATAAAATTAACCATGTAATGGAAATAGACAATGAAAATTATTCACATGAATCATACCACACCCAACTCTATCTTCACCATCTAGGTTATGTAAATGAAAATAATTTGACTAAATCAAAAAAATATGAATATTAAGATTCATTTGAACACAATACACTCATTCTATGTCATGCATGTTTACAAGACAAAATAACTAAAGCCCTATTTTTTTTA
Source organism: Viscum album (assembly GCA_963277665.1). Lineage (NCBI taxonomy): Eukaryota > Viridiplantae > Streptophyta > Magnoliopsida > Santalales > Viscaceae > Viscum > Viscum album. Next base: position 59,471,338 of record OY728125.1, read on the forward strand.
AATGTTCCAAGGGCCAAAGATATTTGTGAATTTGATCGCAAAAATACGTGTGGACCATTTTCAGTTGAAGTAATGGTGGTTTCTCATAATTTATGATTTTACGTATTATTTATACATATATGGATATATTTAAATAATGATTTATATGTTATATTCATTTGAAAAATTAAAAGAAAACAAAAGAATGAAGTTGAGAACTAGATAGGAAATAAGAGTATGAAAATCTACTAAGACCGTGGTGGTGAATATCTTAATCCAAAATTTATTGATTATTTATGGGTTTTTGGGATCCTATCCCAACATAATACTCCTTATACACATAAATGGAAAATTTCAAGTGAAAGGACAAACCACACCGTTTTGGACATGGTGCGATCAAAAAGGAGTCATGCGAGTCTTCCATTATTCATTTGGGGATACACATTATGAATAAGGGAATTCATCCTAAACTGAGAGATAAATAATGCGGTAGATGATATTACATAAAAATTATGAAATGAAAATAATTCCATGTTGGTTTAAATTAATGTGTGAGGATGCGAGGAATTTGTTAATGCCTCTTCAAGAAACAAGCTTGCACCCAGACACACAAAGTGTATCTTTATAGGATATCCCATTGAAATAATGGTATACTTCTTATAAAATCCTTGAAACAAAAATCTCTTAGTTAGAAAACATCCCAAATTTATTGAGAAGGATCTTATTTTTAAAATATTGGGTAGGTGTAATATTGACTTTGATTAATTTTAGGATCAAGATACACAAAAGTTGACACATGAAAAAAATTACAAAAATCCCCATAGAGGATGTTCTTCCAGATACACAAATACATCATCAATATAAAAGAGAGGTTTTAGAACTAGAATTCCATGGTTTTCTAGTCACCGAATATGTTGATTCATTATTATTCAATAGTAATTATCCCCTAACCTACTAGGAATTAGTAATTGGAACATAGGCTTCCATGTGGAAAAATCCTTGAATTCTGAAATTAATACCATATAAAAAAACTAAGTCTGAATTATGGTAGATCCTCTAGTGAATATAAATCCCATTTGTTATAAAATGGTTATTAAAGAAGTAACTAAAAATTTATGGGTAATTTTGTACTAATAAGGAATGTATGGTTGAAAAATGGTTTAAACAATGTCAATGGAATTCACTACGATGAAACCTTTTTACTAGTTACAATATTACAATTCATCAGAAAGATACTTAACATTGAGGCATCAAATTACTATGAGATTCAGAAAATGTAACGCCCCGACCCCAGCTACCCAGAGTCGGTGCATTACTTCGTAACATTGGCATGATCACAAAAGATCAAGTCTCGAATGACCGATTAGTTTAGTAGCCTTGGAAACACTAGATACATTCATAAATGTTACATTACATCACAAAGTCAAAAACTATAATAACATAGTCTCCAAGTACACACTTCTATCCTCTTCGGACTATCCCTGTAGGTCATTCATAAAATACTTCTTCACATCCGGGAAAATATTAAAACATTGAAAGGGGTGAGCTCAGATGCTCAGTAAGGTTAACAATATAGCAAAAGCTTTCATAAATAAACATTAACATTTAAGGCAATGTATAACTAAAACAAAAGCCTTTTAAACTTGAACTTCAAAATAATATGGCAAAAGTAAAATGAGATAATGCCATTCACTTCTTCACATGGATATTCTACTGGTCGAATAATCACATGCAATATCAATAACCACATTCATAATGATCGAATGCATAATGCCAGACTATCATAAGCACGTAGCCAAGGCCTCGTGCCAAGACCACAAATAATATTTTTTCAAGGCCTCGTGCCAAGACACTAGTTTGTCTCATGAGACCTGCCGATGCATCGAGGAGCTATAGCGGGCTCCACCCGTCACTTATTAAGTCCAATGCATTCCTCATATGAACAAGTTTAAACATATCATAAACCATAACATAATCGTATCACATAAAACATGCATAAAGGAAGCATAAAATTTCCCCATTTCAATCACAAGATATCAATACAACACATTGATATAATAAAAACACTTTCAAAACCATTTTCAATACCAAAATACAAGAAAGTTAAAACTTTGTATTTATTTTTCATTAAAAAAAAGTTACGGCTTGTAGAGGAAGCCGAAAATCAAATAATGGTCATGGTGGCGGAGAAGTCGTTGTCGCCACATAAGTACGGAAAGAAAAACATTCCCTTTTTGTCGTTTAGTAAAACGCTTCGTATAAAAAAGATTCCTTTTGAATAAACATAAAAGTCAAAGGGGTTTATACACCGTATAAAAGAAAGTTGTGTATAAAACCAAATATGCCTCAATGAAAGGGGATTGAGACGAAGACCTTAAAAAGATCATTTTTAAAATAAAATAGATATATTATGTGTATTCACTATAGGTACACATAAATAAAAAAAATACAAAATAGGACATAATAATATCATGACATAATTTGAAAGTAGGAGATTAACCCAATGAATGAAAATTGGGTTAAGAAATTACCTTACCTCGTGTCTGACTTGACTCAACCGTTCTTTAACCTCCTGAATAATAAACTAGAGTTAATATATACCTTATTAAGAACCATTTTTCAATTTCGTTATCCTTATTATTTCACTTATTACAATGATATGAACATTATGTAATTATTTAAGTTAATAACGGTTGTTTTGTTGATCTTTGGTACTTGAGTCAACAATAAACTTCTTATAATTACAAGTTGTTTATGTGGTAGAATATCCATTATCTCCAGAATTATATTCATGATTTATATGTCATATATGTCTTATATATCCATTATATACATTCATTTATAATATTACATAACATTTAGAGGTAAGAAATGAAATGCACCGTTCATGGAGACGGTAGGCCGTACGTACGCATGAACGCTACTTTCATTTCAATTTCATATTTAATGGAACAAAATCATAATGATATAAATTTATAATATAATTCCAGTATAATATATTATATAATACCATTTACTCCATCCTTTATACATCCCACATATGACATCAACGATTCAAATTACTTTGAGGGGGCGGTAGTCCGCACCTCCTAAAATGAAATTATCGCGTTTTACCCATAATGGAAATCATAAAGTATGCCATAAATGAGAAATACATAAGCATAAGTAAAACATAAACATATTATATATCATATATAAATATAGTGAAATATTAATGGCCACCTTTGAAGGTGTTATATGAGTGTTGAACAATCATCGTTTCGTGAGGCAGAAATTCGCCATCCACAGAAACCGTATGTTCTTTAACCATTAGATGTAGGTGTGTGTAAGTGTAGCTTGAATACTTCTTATAACAACATCCTAGTATATTGAGGATACTGGTGTTGTTACAAAAGAAATGAATAAAAAGAGTTTAGGGGGTTGGAGAAGAAAAATAAAACAAAACAACATTAGAGAAGACATTACCTCAAAATCGGGTAGCTCTTTTTGATTTGAGCCAAAGGCTTCCTTGGGAAGAGTTATGCCCAAAGTGAGGCTTCTAGGAGTAATAGGGGGAAGTTGGGAGAGTATTTGGGCAGAGTTTGGCCGATCCAAATGGCTTGAAGGTGTGAATAAGGTGGGAGAGGTGGGGGCCTTTTATAAGTGGAGAGGAGGGGCTATTTTGGAAAGATTGAAATGTTACATTATTACACAATGATTTTTGTATTCTAAAGGTCCCAAACTTATATAATTAGTGGATAAGGTGATAAGGGTTCTAAATATACCCATAAAATAGTCTTTGGACAAGTGTAGGCCTTGTATTTTACATTATCTTTTCATTTTATTAAAATCGTTAAATAATGAGGTCATCGCTGCATCATAATGATGTCATATATAATTTAATTTATTTAATGTCTAAAAATTATAAAACAAAATACTATGATGTAGGAAATCGTTTTATCTTTCTAATGAATATTTATAGTCAAAATTTGGACTTGTGTAACCCCACTTAAATCCTGTTTTAGTAAAACAACTCATGTTTGTGTCAATTTAATTTTAACATTAAATAAATATATATTAATGTCATTTTCCAACTAAAGTGGCTCCATGGGGTCCCCAAGTTGACCCATGGGTTGTCTGGGTCGGCCATGACTCATCCAATAGGAGTAGGACAAGTTTCAAGCTCAGCTCATATTATTAAAACATTATTTTTACCTTAAACTACACTAATTACCTCTAATCGCGATTAAGAACTTAAAAGTTACTATTCACCAAAAAATTATTTTGATCTCATTGAACCACATTTTACTTCTTAATGAAAACAATGTATGTAGGATTTTTGAAAATCAAAACACAGAAGTAGTAATATTTCATTTTAACGAAAAATCAGTTTTTAACAACCACTTAGTTGTTTCACTATTCATCAAAAATTGAAGTTTTTCAGAATAAGGCCAAAATTTCACCCTAAGCTATAATTGATATTCCGAATTCAAAAATGATGTCTATTTTACAAAATTCCAAACATATAAGTTGCATTAATTAATTTTATAATTAATTCCCGCTGTTACAACAAATAGCGTGTTTTTAAGAAACAATTTATATCAAAAGATTGGCAATTGTTTATGTCCAATTTCAATGTTAAATTAATTCTAATGACCACCATTGGACAAAATGGTAAAAATATATTCTAATTATACTTTAAAACCACTAAATAGTATAGTTTTTCACTATAAATTATTTTTATTTAAAAAGTTGTTTCTAAGTATTTTTCACTATTCATAAAATTAGAAGTTCTCAGAAAAATACCAAAAATTCAACATAGGCTAATTTCGATATTCCGAATCCAAAAATGAAGTCCGTTTTGATAAATAAAATTCATAAAATTTCAAAAATTAGGTATTACTATTCACAACGGCTAGTTTAATTAGTTGTGGTGTGTGTTAGAGCTCGAGGTTGCGTACAACACACGCTATTGCATTATTGAATGAGAAGCGTATCATGGAAGTTTGGGGTGTTACATTCGCCCCTCCTTCAATAAATTGCGTCCTCGCAATTTGAAAATTTTCTTTGAAAATAAAAGGTTGAAAATAGAAAATACCTTTGTGGAAAACCCACATCGGAAATAAGGTTAATAAAATTTAGCCTTAATAAGAGGGAAAGAGAAATGAAAAAGTCACCACCCAATTATGATCTCGATTAGGAGAACATTGGTGGCAATTAACGACATATAATTGGAGGAAAAACGTAAATATTTGTAGGGAGTGATTGAGGTCATCAATCACAATCAACTGTCAAATTGAGGGCCTCAAAGCCTTCAATCTATGTTGATTTAAAATATCGTCAGTTCAACAAGACATAAGGTATTAGGATAACACATTTTTTTGTTTTAATATCCCTTTAATTATGTTTAAGAATTAATTTATTCATTGAATAAGAGATAGGTATATATATATTTATGCTTGACAATTAGAGTTTCAACCTTCAACTCATCTTTCACTCAAAAAGATAATAGAACTCAAAAATATTATACTTAAAATAATTGTATAAGGTTCCAAATGTTAATACATACCATTTAGATTAGTAAAATTATTTTGTATTAACCAGGGACATCCTGTAGGCTAGTGGTAGGAAATAAAGGCTTGTCGCACTATGGTTGTGGGTTCGATTCCTGCAGCTTTTTCCGACGCGACGAGTTATTCCCCACCCCGCAGGTTGTCCTTTTCCTAAAACTATAGTATTATAATATTCCAAAAATAATCTTCATAAATGCTTTAACCTTAAACAATACTATACATGGTTCAACTTAATCCATTCCAACCTTAATAGTTATCCAAAATACCTCCGTCCAGACTTTCTCTAAAAGGTCTCTAAATTCCAAAATCAATTGTAACATCAGAATACCCAAACAAAGAAAAGTTTCTCTTATTGCCACATACTAAAAATATGATTACCTTAATCATATTACCTTAATCAAAAAGTACTGCAGTACAATATTTATATATATCACATTATTCTTATAACCAGAATATAATTCTTGAGTCCAAAAGCACCAATACATTAATTATTCTGCTTCAACTGTAGTCACAGCATAAGATTGGCCTTGATCCCTTGGCCTTTTTTGAGGTAAGTTTCCTTGACGCCTAGGACATTCATTTGCATAATGCCCCATTTCCCTACAATTGTAGCATTCAACTTTGACAGCCTCTTTCTTTCCCTTGCAATCACGAGCCTGGTGACCCTTTTCTCCACATTTATAACAAACTCCCATTCCTTTTAGACAAGTACCAGGGTGATTCTTCCCACAATTATCACATAATGGAAAATCCTTCTTTCCCTTTTTCCCTTTATCTGTCTCTTGTTCCACCATTCTCTTCTTCTCTTGCTTTACTTTGTTGTCATAAGACTTAGAGAATTCCTTTTCTGTCTTGATAGCACACGAGACAATATCTTCGTATGATGAGAAGAATTGTGATACTAAAGATCGACAGAGAAATGGTTTTAACCCATCAAAGAAACGATCAATCTTACTCCTTGGGTTACGTATATAATCGGCAACATGCCTCGCTAACCTTGTAAAGTTAGCCTCATACTTTGTGACATTCTCATCCTCCTTCTGCCTCAGACTCAGAAATTGCCTTTCCATATCTGCTCGATGGTCATGAGGAAAGTATTTTTCTAAGAAAATCTCTTTGAACTCCCTCCATTCCATATTCGATACGTCATCATCTTCCTTTGTGTTTTGAATTAGCGACCACCACTGATCGGCATCTCCAGTGAGGCGGTAAACTGCCATGACAACCTTCTCCCTTTCACTACTCCCCAAGGCATGGAATATTTTCTCTAAGGAATTTATCCATTTCTCAACTACTGTAGGATTTGTACTCCCATTGAAGGTTGGTGGTTATTGCCTCATGAAGCGGTCTAACATTGATCCTCCATGTTTCGGATCAGGGTTCTCCATACGAGTAAGGTTATTATTCATGACCTGAGTGAGTTGTCCCAGTATGGTAATAAGTTGATCAGCACCAGTTGTACCTCCAGCTCCACAATAATTATCTTGAGCAGGAGGGCAATCCCTACACGGAGTGCGTGAATTGATACAGTTTCCATTCCTTCCACTAGGCGCCATTTCTAAACAATGGCATAAACTATATTAGTTTATAAATCAAAATACATAATTCCATACTTGTAAGATACTTAACATAAATTGAACTATTTATGGATATAATCCATAAAAATGTTTTCTTTGAGGAAGTATATACTCATAACCCTTCATAGTTGTTTATAAAGAAAATGAGAATTATCCAAAGCATATCCCCCGGGAGTGTCGTAACCAAGAGTGCAGCAAGGCCCGTTGTCGTGCACCAGTTCCTGTTCGAGTCTAGCTCAAAGCAGTGTTTTCGGGTTTTACCCCTAGGTACATCTGTACCAGGGCCACCTCTACTTGCTCGTATCCAGACAGGGATGTATTTCTCGGAAAACTCACAAAATCTCTACAATAACAAAATTCTAGGAAGTTCTTCTATACTAACCCTCAAAGTCTATCTTTGGTCTATGTGCTCTAATCCGAGTTTATCTAAATATAGCTTCCAAGGTTAGTACTAAACTACCTCTGATACCAACTGTAACGCCCCGACCCCAGCTACCCAGAGTCGGTGCATTACTTCGTAACATTGTCATGATCACAAAAGATCAAGTCTCGAAAGACCGATTAGTTTAGTAGCCTTGGAAATAATAGATACATTCATAAATGTTACATTACATCACAAAGTGAAAAAATATAATAACATAGTCTCCATAGTACACACTTCTATCCTCTTCGGACTATCCCAGTAGGTCATTCATAAAATACTTCTTCACATCTTGGAAAATATTAAAACATTGAAAGGGGTGAGCTCGGATGCTCAGTAAGGTTAACAATATAGCGGAAGCTTTCATAAATAAACATTAACATTTAAGGCAATGTATAACTAAAACAAAAGCCTTTTAAACTTGAACTTCAACATAATATGGAAAAAGTAAAATGAGATATTGCCATTCACTTCTTCACATGGATATTCTACTGGTCGAATAATCACATGCAATATCAATAACCACTTTCATAATGATGAAATGCATAATGCCAGACTATCATAACAACGTAGCCAAGGCCTCGTGCCAAGACCACAAATAATATTTTTTCAAGGCCTCGTGCCAAGACACTAGTTTGTCTCATGAGACCTGCCGATGCATCTAGGAGCTATAGCGGGCTCCACCCGTCACTTATTAAGTCTAATGCATTCCTCATATGAACAGGTTTAAACATATCATAAACCATAACATAATCGTATCACATAAAACATGCATAAAGGAAGCATAAAATTTCCACATTTCAATCACAATATATCAACACAACACATTGATATAATAAAAACACTTTCAAAACCATTTTCAATACCAAAATACAAGAAAGTTAAAACTTTGTAATTATTTTTCATTAAAAAAAGTTACGGCTTGTAGAGGAAGCTGAAAATCAAATAATGGTCACGGCGGCGGAGAAGTCGTTGTCGCCGCATAAGTACGGAAAGAAAAACATTCCCTTTTTGTCGTTTAGTAAAACGCTTCGTATAAAAAATATTCCTTTTGAATAAACATAAAAGTCAAAGGGGTTTATACACCGTATAAAAGAAAGTTGTGTATAAAACCAAATATGCCTCAATGAAAGGGGATTGAGACGAATTCCTTAAAAAGATCATTTTTAAAATAAAATAGATATATTATTTGTATTCACTATAGGTACACATAAAGAAAAAAAATACAAAATAGGACATAATAATATCATGACATAATTTGAAAGTAGGAGATTAACCCAAAGAATGAAAATTGGGTTAAGAAATTCCCTTACCTCGTGTCTGACTTGACTCAACCGTTCTTTAACCTCCTGAATAATAAACTAGAGTTAATATATACCTTATTAAGAACCATTTTCAATTTCATTATCCTTATTATATCACTTATTACAATGATATGAACATTATGTAATTATTTAAGTTAATAACGGTTGTTTTGTCGATCTTTGGTACTTGAGTCAACAATAAACTTCTTATAATTACAAGTTGTTTATGTGGTAGAATATCCATTATCTCCAGAATTATATTCATGATTTATATGTCATATATATCTTATATATCCAGTATAAATATTCATTTATAATATTACGTAACATTTAGAGGTAAGAAATGAAATGCACCGTTCATGGAGATGGTAGGCCGTACGTACGCATGAATGCTACTTTCATTTCAATTTCATATTTAATGGAACAAAATCATAATGATATAAATGTATAATATAATTCCAGTATAATATATTGTATAATACCATTTACTCCATCCTTTATACATCCCACATATGGCATTAACGATTCAAATTACTTTGAGGGGGCGGTAGTCCGCATTTCCTAAAATGAAATTATCGCGTTTTACCCATAATGGAAATCATAAAGTATGCCATAAATGAGAAATACAGAAGCATAATTAAAACATAAACATATTATATATCATATATAAATGTAGTGACATCTTAATGTCCACCTTTGAAGGTGTTATATGAGTGTTGAACAATCATCGTTTCGTTAGGCAGAAATTCGCCATCCACAGAAACCGTATGTTCCTTAACCATTAGATGTAGGTATGTGTAAGTGTAGCTCTAATACTTCTTATTACAACATCCTAGTATATTTAGGATACTGGTTTTGTTACAAAATAAATTAATAAAAAGAGTTTAGGGGGTTGGAGAAGAAAAATAAAACAAAACAACATTAGAGAAGACATTACCTCAAAATCGGGTAGCTCTTTTTGATTTGAGCCAAAGGCTTCCTTGGGAAGAGTTCTGCCCAGAGTCAGGCTTCTAGGAGTAAGAGGGGGAAGTTGGGAGAGTATTTGGGCAGAGTTTGGCCGATCCAAATGGCTTGAAGGTGTTAATAAGGTGGGAGAGGTGGGGGCCTTTTATAAGTGGAGAGGAGGGGCTCTTTTGGAAAGATTGAAATGTTACATTATTACACAATGCTTTTCGGATTCTAAAGGTCCCACACTTATATAATTAGTGGATAAGGTGATAAGGGTTCAAAAGATACCCATACAATAGCATTTGGACAAGTGTAAGCCTTGGATTTTACATTATCTTTTCATTTTATTAAAATCGTTAAATAATGAGGTCATCGCTGCATCATAATAATGTCATAAATAATTTAATTTATTTAATGTCTAAAAATTATAAAAAAACTACTATGATGTAGGAAATCGTTTTAGCTTTCTAATGAATATTTATAGTCAAAATGTGGACTTGTGTAACCCCACTTAAAGTCTGTTTTAGTAAAACAACTCATGTTTGTGTCAATTTAATTTTAACATTAAATAAATATATATTAATTCCATTTTCCAACTAAAGTGGATCCATGGGGTCCCCAAGTTGACCCATGGGTTTTCTTGGTCGGCCATGACTCATCCAATAGGAGTAGAACAAGTTTCAAGCTCATCTCATATTATTAAAACATTATTTTTACCTTAAACTACACTAATTACCTCTAATCGCGATTAAGAACTTAAAAGTTACTATTCACCAAAAATTTATTTTGATCTCATTGAACCACATTTTAATTCTTAATGACAACCATGTATGTCGGATTTTTTAAAATCAAAACACAGAAGTGGTAATATTTCATTTTAATGAAAAATCAGTTTTTAACAACCACCTAGTGGTTTCACTATTCATCAAAAATTGAAGTTTTTCAGAATAAGGCCAAAATTTCACCCTAAGCTATAATTGATATCCCGAATTCAAAAATGATGTCTATTTTACAAAATTCCAAACATATATGTTTCATTAATTAATTTTATAATTAATTCCCGCTGTTACAACAAATAGCATGTCTTTAAGAAACAATTTATATCAAAAGATTGGCAATTGTTTATGTCCAATTTCAATGTTAAATTAATTCTAATGACCACCATTGGACAAAATGGTAAGAATATATTCTAATTATACTTTAAAACCACTAAATATTATAGTTTTTCACTATAAATTATTTTGATTTAAAAAGTTGTTTTTAAGTATTTTTCACTATTCATAAAAATTAGAAGTTCTCAGAAAAATACCAAAAATTCAACATAGGCTAATTTCGATATTCCAAATCCAAAAATGAAGTCTGTTTTGATAAATAAAATTCATAAAATTTCAAAAATTAGGTATTACTATTCACAACGGCTAGTTTAATTAGTTGTGGTGTGTGTTAGAGCTCGAGGTTGCGTACAACACACGCTATTGCATTATTGAATGAGAAGTGTATCATGGAAGCATGGAGTGTTACAGAAAATGCATGTCAAAATTAAACATCCTTTATAAGAAACTTCAAGTAGATGTATATATCACACAAACTTAAGGGTTTGTGACTCCAAATAATAGAAATAAAGTTTACAGATTTCAGAGATCCATTTAGGGATTAAAGCTAGAATCCAGTTCATTGAACATTCATTTTGATGAGGCCCTAATGAAATTTGGTTTCATAAAGAATTAATATAATCCTTGTGTATATTATTGGTTTAGTGGGAGTGATGTTGTGTTCATAATATTTTATGTCATTGACATAATACTTATTGGAAATGAAATACATAACATTAAATATGTTAAGTCATGGTTGAATAAGTGATTCTCGATGGACTTAGGGAAATAAGAATATATTCTTGGGATCAAGATGTATCATGATATATCATAGAGGTTACTTGGACTATGTTAGATTTATATATAGACATGATACTAAAGAGGTTCAATATGGAAGAATCTAAGAGGGGACTTTTCCTTATGTTACATGGAATTTGTCTAAAAAATGTTTCCTCAAATAATTGAGGAAAGGAAAATAATGGATAGGATTTCATATGAATTAATGATTAGATCAGTCATGTTGTATATACTATGCACCATGATAGATATTACCTATGCATTATGTGCCGTAGGATGATATCAACATGACCCAGGTGACCACCATTGGAAGGAATTCAAGACTATATTTAAGTATTTGAGGCATATTTAGGATATGTTTCTTGTATATGGAGGATATGAGTGACCAGTCATTCGAGGATATATATATATATATATATATATATTCTATTTTACAAATATATTATGATGATATTAAATCAAAAAATGGGATACATATTAACTTTGAATAGAGGTGATGTGATATTGAAGAACTCAATGAAGGCTATGGTCACATATTCTACAATAGATTCTTAGTATATTTTGGATTCTGAGGTAGCTAAAGAAGTAGTATTGATACAAAAATTCATACATAAATTCGATGTGGTGCTTAGTAGTTAAGATCCTATCATATATTATCATGATAAAACTACAATGGTGGCTCTCACAAAAGGGCTACTGTCATATCAGCAGAAAAAGTATATACTTTAGTAGTATCATCACTCAAGGGATTCTTATTAGGGAGGTAAGATTATAGTGGAAAATATTTACACATCGTAAAATATGGGAAACCCCTTGAATAAGGTATTGACTTATAATAAACATGATTATCATGTGAGGCATAGAATACTAAATGTTGTAGGTAGTTGTCTCTATACCAAGTTATAGTTTTATTGTTGGTGTTATAGAATCAATTGATTGTACTTTGATTAAATTTTTATCATAATATTTTATTATTAATATAAAATCTTATTACATATTGATCATTGTTCTATATAAATTTAATATATTAATTTCTGAGAGTATATTTCATATTGATAAAGTCATAAGAGGCCCCATAAATGACGAGAACCTTTAAATGACATGTTGATATTATTAAATATAGTCATATAGCCAAATAAAATTATATAATGAAACACATGGAATGTAACTATCAAGTTCCAGTACTGATTAGCAGATGAAGCTTATTCTCATGAAGTTCAAACTTAGTAATCTCCAAGACGGGATATTATAAGAATAGACCATCTAGTAGGAATTTCACATGTTTAGGTGTTATATGATATTCTTATCTAAAAGCATGTGTAATGGTATGTATAATTTATGATTATTGTAAATTATTTTTATAACTCGTGCTTTTAGATATATTTCATAAACCATGATGTGAATAGATCATAGTGAAGTTGGATATATTTTTTGTGTCATGAGGGAAATGTTATTAATTGATAAGTTGAGGGAGGAATTTCCTTTTTATATTTATGGATGTTGATATATTGGCCCTTTGATTTGAATAGTACCATCATATTAAATTTCATAGAAATATTCTATCAATGAGTTTATTTTAGAGAGTCAAATAATGATATATATAACTTATAGGCTGATCAAAAGGATGTGAATCCTTCTTGGTAAGATATTGTTAAAAGGGATTATATTACATAGTGATAATTCCTATGTGGTTGTTGATGTTGTGACACTAAGTAATTTCACTTTGGTACCTTGAACAATAGCTAAATAATAATCTGGGACATTAAGAAAGACCAACTAATTCCAATAATAACAATTATAGATGGTCACAAACTTAGTGTTTCTATTGATGTATATTTAATTATATTAGAATTTAATTAGTGGAATAAATATTATTCTCAAGACAAAGGATTAATTTTATTCATGTTTTATTGATATCTAATATTGATAAGGTAATAAATGATTTATTTATTTTATTACCTAAATATTTGATAAATATTTAATTTTTGGACTGTGATTAAAATACTTAATTAAATATTTATTCAGGTACTCATTAAATATTGAGGAATTTGGGAGGGCTATGATATTGTCTAGCAATTAATATTTATTTCCAAGTTGGTAAATAATATCTATCATTTAACAATTTATCATGCACCATAAAATAATAATAATAATAATTATAAAATTATTATTATATGGGATGGGTTTTAATAATGATTGCAATATTATTTAATGGTCGATACATAATTTTATAATAATTTAACATAAACCCATGTTCTATAAATAGAAATATGTGTCTACTGTGTAGGGTTAATCATGATTTAAAAATCATTTCTCAAAATGAAATTCTCTTACCATTCATCCTCCTCACATCATCTCAATAATGAGATGTGCTAGGGAGATTACTTCAAGCTCTATGGATCTATCATCTTTCATCATGGTCAATAAAATATAGCTGATTATCTACATTAGCACTTGGAAATCAATTGGAAATGTTTGGAGATCAAAGGAGCATGTGTGGATCACCACAAGATTTATTATAAACTCAGATCCTAAGGGAATATTGAAGGTATTACAAAAAATGTTTTTCAGAAGATCAATATCATCAATGAGGAAAGATCCTTTGACGAGGTTCATTTTCCTCTAATCCTAAATGAATTAATTATAAATATAACAAGAAAGATCCACTATTCGGGTTATAAGATATTTTAAATCAAAATAATTTTTCATTTATCACCCACCAATGGTGCTACCAATACACCTTAATCCTTTATAAAAAAATATTTAATGTTTTAATGAAATTATTTAATGATTAAAATACTAATTTTTTTGTAATGAAATATATTTTTCTAAATGTTAGGTATTTTTATTTAGAAAATTATATTTATCACTATTGAAAAAATATTTCAATGAAATATATTAATGATATATTAATAATAATTAATACTTTAGTTATCTAATGTTTATGAAGTAAGATAAAATTATTTAAATGTAAAAGAGTTATATTTCAGAAATTGTTTTTATGTGAATGAAGTGTTTTCATCATAATAAATTACATAAAAAATAATTCATTACTGTTTTCAATGTTATATATGGATTATATTTTCTATAAAATGTTTTAATATTAATTTTATAGTCTCTCTAGGTATGTAATGAAAGTAAATTTAGTTTTATGCTTAAAAATTTATTTTTTCTAAAAGTAGGTTTTAATTTCGTTTTGAAAAATAATTTTTAAAAATAATTTTAAACAATTTTAGAAATTGAATTTTATAAAATGGATTCCACATTTTTAATAATTATATAAAAATTTTGTAATGATTCCTCTATCTTTTTTGGTTATAATGAATTATAAAAACATTATTATTTTTATTATGGTTTAGGTAAAAACTAATTTACCGAGGGATTAAACTAAGAGATAAAGGTACTATTTCCACATTAACATGTCTAATTAGTATTGGATAGAGATATTTCAACACTAATTTATCCAAAAATTGAATCCTTTTCAATTTTGAAGCATTATACTAGAGAAATACATTAATTATATTTAAATATTTTTTGTAATTCCCAAGGTTTCCTCTCCATAACTTATAAAAGGAAATATCCCCTCCACCCTTATTTATAATGTTTGATACCATTAGATCAGTCAATAAGTATCCAAATAATTTCATAAAATCTCTAACCATTTTCTATTGGTCTTTGTTTTATTATAATAACATCCTTTCAAGGCATGAAGTGTAAGCCAAAGGAGATCTCTTAGAGACGAAGTATAACTCTTAAGAGAGTAATTTCTATTTTATTTCTTCTTACACATTCTCCAAAACAATTAAATCCATAATAAAATTATTAATTAATTATCATTAGTGTACATTGATTTCATTATGATGAATTCAAAACAATTTTCCACTTCCTTTCCATAAAATGGTAAATTAATGTAACACTTATGCGTACGTGTGGACTACAAGTTTTAACATGGTTTTTAAAGAAGTATAATATTTTTAAATTTATTATACAATGGTTTTTATTTCTATTTAATCATGTCAAACTTGTGGTAAGGGTCCTTCGTCAAAATAATATTTCATCGGGCCAGGTTAGGTGTTACACACCTTTTTTTTTTGTTTTTGAGGTTTATATTCTACCAATTTGAATTATTTTATCAAAGGGGTTTTTATTCTAAATTTACCAAACAAATAACTGTTTTATATTACAACCCCACTTTTTACTGAGACTGTATATGGATAAATTTATGATGATGAAATTATATGATATATCTCTCAAAAATATTATATATATATATATATTAAATTATTTACTTTTATTTTTTATCTTTAATCACTCATGAGACCAAAATAATGTTTTTAAGGAACACCAACTTTATTTCACCCTTCGATTGAGAATCTTTTTCTTCCATTTCTATATTTTATTTAAATAGTTTTCAAGTCTATTTTATAATTACCAAATAATTTATTAAATTATTTTTTACCCATGTTTCATCTTATATAAAAATGATTAAAATGAATATTATTTTCATTTTATGAATGATGTACTTCTTTAATTTTTACCAAAAATGTGAAATAAATATCAGATTTGACATATATCGCATGAATGTATTTCTGCCACCGTCATGATTACTTTTTTCTAACACAAAAATATTATAAAATAATGAAATTTTTTGGATATTATATAACACATTGAACAAAGATCTTAAACAAAACATGAAAAATATTTCATTAAGTTTAATCTATTCGATAGCTTATAGAACATGAATTCCTGAGTCTAAATGAACTGTAATATAGTATGACATTGTTACATAGTAGTTAAGTTGGTGGGTATTAATATTACTAACTAAATTTGGAAAATTATATTGTTTAAACAAGTGAAAAAAAATTCGTTTGTTATCTATTCACTATAAATTAAATAATAATCATTAAAAAGAATAAGAAATATTTTCTTTAAACTACATGTTTTTTCTAAAAAATATTTTAGACAAGCTTTGAACACATAATTTAAAGTTATTCTTTAAAATTTATTGTAAAATTTATTAAATAAATTTAATTTATTTTTTCATATAATCATATCAAAATTATCTTAGGGTGAATTTTTTTATTTTTATAAAATGTTTCATATTTTGATGAGTAGTGAAAAATACTGATTTTAACTAAAGTATTCCTTTTCCTTTAAATATTCCTATGTTTAAATTATATTTTAAATTGACATTGAAGTGAAATAAATTCAGATATAATACAGTATAACTAATTTAGATAATAGGAATCAATTTAATATTGAATTTTTATATTAAATCCTTATATACATATGGGAATTTTCTCTTTGGAAACCCACTTTTTTGTCGTATCTGTGAGTATAATTTTGAATTAAATTGTTCCACTCATGTGAACTGAATTTGGAAAAATGGATTTGATATTTTTAATCATAATAATTTATATTATATAATAATTTAAACTTAATTTTTTTACTTTAGTAAATTTTGAAAATAGTAAAAAGGTAATTATCGTAGTTATGGGAAAAATAGGTTTATCGGGGGTTATACTAAGAAGATATGTTTTAAAATGACCTCAAAACGTGGGAAAATATTTTTTATGGACACATATAAATGTTATATATCTAAATTTATAATCTATTGTCCTTTAGAAGCATTTTTAAAGTGATTTAATTTATTATTTTGGATTCCATTTGGAAATTTCTATATAATTTTCAAGAGGTTTTCCTTTCCCCACTTATAAAAGTGAACTATCTCCCTTAACTTATTCACAAATACAATTGAATTTGGCTTCAAATAACCCTGAAATACCCCTAAAAACATACTTAGAAATATTTTAGAGCTTCTAGGCTTACCAAAAGACCAACCCTAGGTTCCTCTAGAGATATCTAAATGAGGTTTATCTTAGATAATGTAAATATCTTAACAAATATCTTTCGTTTTATTTATTATTTTCCCCCTCTAATTATGTATTAAAACATAAAATAAATAAACACCAGTATCTCCCATATACTGATATTTTTTTATATTTATGCAATAATATTTATCCATATTCTCCTCTATAAAATCGGAAATGAAGTCTTGGATCATGTGTAAGACATACTATTGCCTCACAAATTGATGTAATTAATTTTACATTGCCTCATTTAATGGTTGGATATAATGATGGATTTATCACATTAACAAGATATTTATGATATTATTATAATTATTTTTTTACAATATCCCATATAACTTTTTATTTTCTATGCTATTCCAAATGAGATAACATCGCTCGTGTGTACGGTGGACTACCACCACATAAAGTGATGTGATTAGTTTAACACTTAAGATTTACATGGAATATAAAAAAGGATGAATTTAATTAATATATGTGATACATATGGAAATATATTCATTATAAAAAAATTAAAATATCACCCACATATTTTCCCTTTTAATCTTTAATAGAATGATATCATCGCTCAAGTGTCCTTACTACCTACCATCTCGACGAAGCGATGCGATTCATTCTCCATGTAGAACCATAAAGAATTATTCTAAAGGTATATATATTGAATAAGAATTATATTAATTTCATTAATATCATTATGTATATTATGGAGCTATATCCTATACACACAATCAATAGATTTCATGATAAAACACACGTGAGAAAATAAAGCAATTAACACCCAAAACCGCAAAAATAATGAAATATTATTTGAAAACATTTTGGAAAATGTTATCAGAGGGCCATATATGATATTATAAATATAAATATGTTTTTTTATAAATTAATAATATGATAAAAACTATTATATAAGAGGCCAAATAATTTTCATCCAAAAGGAAGCTTGAGGTAATATACTTTTTCTCAATTTTGTTTCATTGAGGAATATTTTATTATTGTGAACCAAATTTATTTTATATGGTGTATAAAGTTATGATTTTAAAGGTAAAATCATGATTAATTAACAATACATGGTATTTTAAGATTTAATTTTAATTATTTCATCAATGTGAAATTTACTTGAAATTTTCCATATTGCAAGGAATTTCATAACTCAATTTATTTTCATTAGGTTATTTTACTTATTAGTTATCATTTATATTCAAAGATTATATTTTAAATTAATTTTTATTATATTATGTTGTATTTAAACATTTATTAGGTTTAT
Source organism: Viscum album (assembly GCA_963277665.1). Classification (NCBI taxonomy): domain Eukaryota; kingdom Viridiplantae; phylum Streptophyta; class Magnoliopsida; order Santalales; family Viscaceae; genus Viscum; species Viscum album. Next base: position 59,490,142 of record OY728125.1, read on the forward strand.
ATATAGTTGATACACATAATCAATTCATTTATTAATCCTCATTTCAATATTATGATCATTATAAGGGTTTATTTCACAATATTATTCTTATCGAGATTGTTTATTCTTGAGGTTTAGTTGAAGTAAATTATTTGATAATTTTATAATAAACTCATTTAATTTTATTCTTATATATTTATTCATGATATTTTATTGTAATAGAACCATTTTTCCAATCTTTGGTACTTAAAATAATTAAGTAAATGTTTTTAAGAACACCCAACTTCATTTCTCATATCGGTGGGAAATCCATTTCCTTCCAAATCCATGTTTTATAAAAATATTTTCAAAAATGTTTGTAACCTTAAAAAAATAATTAATTGAATAAATTTTGAACCATTTGTACTATTTAAATTATTTTTAAAAGAATCTTTATGTTTTTTTTTCAAAACGGTGCCCTTATAGATTTTACCGAAAATGTAAATGGAATCTTGGTTTTAATATAATAAGCATATAAATAATTTCTTAAAGTCATGACCACTAAATGTTGTAAAAAATATTTTATAAGTGTCAAATTTTATTTTAAAAGAAATTTATTTTCAAATACATTTTATGAAATTTTAGTTTAAAATTATTTTCAAAGTAAAAAAATATTATTTTTCTCAAGAATGTTAATAAGGACATTTTTAATACTATTTTTAGTCATCAACAACACGAAACCTTTATTATACTTATGATAGAATATGAATATATTAAATTGATATAATAATTATTCTTTTTTTGGATGTTTTAGGATCATTTAGATAGAATAAAGTATCAAAATTCAATTTCTTTATTCATTTTTTGTTCTCATTAACATTCCTTTGAAGCATTCACTCTTCTACGATCATTGTACAATTAATTTCACTTAATTATCATGTTGTTTTTATTATGGATATGATTATTTCATAAACCAAAAATCATTTGTACATATGGTGTTTCACTTAAATATATATATTCTTTATATCAGGTATTTGATTATTTTCAAAATTGGTTTCCATTTCTAAAAATTTTGATTACATTGAATGTGATTTGATTAACATTGAAATATTGATAAATTCACATTCTTTACTCAATGAGAACAATGGTTGATAATGAAAAATTTATTTATGAATTAAAATGATCATTCAGTGTATGAGGAATGATTTGGACAAATAGTGATGAGTGGGGCTTGGAATTGTATATCCCCTCAATGAAATAGTAGTCTCATAAGGATAATTAGTAATCTAGAATTAAATTGGTTACGGTATATAGTTTTAAACAATATTTTGATTGGTATTGATAGTATAGGTATCATGTGAATGCGAACATGACATATAATGGTAAAGTATTTCCTTTATTAAGAATTTAGTTATTATTATTCATGGGATTTTATCAATGATATTATCTATGGATGAATTTCATTCTCAGTTTATTAATTGCATAGAATGTGTTCTCTGTTATTTTTCATGCCATATTTATTTTGACTTAACAAGTTAGGATGGTAATGTTATTGATAAAATGGAAAGTGTTTTCGTTTATTTAACTTTACATATTGGTTATGTTAGAAGAATTATGTAAATGACATGTGGGTTCAGTTATTTACCTTCCTATAACTACTCTTATTTATTAATTATATGTTCCATGGTAATTAACACTTACTAAGAATTTGAGGTCATACATATTTTGTTTCCTTTCCCAGGAAGTCATGAGGTTTACTATGACTGATATACAAGGATATAATGGAGGGAGTAATGTTATTTGTGAAATAAAAATTATATTGTAATTTTTATTCTCAAATATAATATGGGAATCATGTATGTATCTAGTTTACTAATACTATTTAACAATTCAGTCCTTTAAAATTTGATTCTTTTTATATTATGATAGTGTAATAAATTAAACACTTGTTCTAGGAAATTGGGGTCGGGGTCATTAAATTTTGTATCAGAGAACGGTTTTTAGAAACATTTGGGACTGGATTTTGAAAAACAATGATTTGGGAATGTAACCCCAAGATAAAATTTTAGTATAATTGTATAAAAACATTCTAATATTTTGTTAAGTTTTATATTTTTAGGTTTTTCAATGAAATACATCTTTTTTTGAATATTATAATTGTATATGGTTATAAAATAAATGAAAATATGGGTAATAACTTCTAAAAAGGTGTGTTGGGAATGAATCAAGAATTACCTGTTACATGATAATGAGGCTTACTGCGCACCTAGTTTGTAACTCCTAGGGGATATGCTTTGGATAATTCCCATTTTCATTAAAAACCATTATGATGGACTTGATTAGATGATAAACATGAATGAATAGGTTAAACCTAATGTTTTCTAGGTTGATAGGTGTACCATTGATCATGAGTATATTGGAATAAATACCAATTGAATTTGGTTTTAAATGACAGGAGTTTAAGATGATTAAAGATATATTGGGCGAATTGTTTTTCAATATAACCCATTAGTTTAGAATATGAAAAGATATTTTAGGAAGAATGAATTTACATTTTGTGGACACTAGATTAAAGGTATTGTTAAACATTAAGGTTTATCTTATCTTTAATGTTGCAGTAATTAGGGGCCATCACAACTTGGGAACATTACAAGAATTATATTAATATGTTTTTAGAAAATATGACAACCCATATGCTGGGTGATAACTTGTCGCATGTGGGGATGATGTAGAGCTTGAAACCATACACGAAAGGTGATAAAATTTTAATACCTTCCACTAGCCTACGTGATGTTGTGTTTATTATTTCATTGTTTTCACTTAAATGATTTTATGAATAAATATTAAAGATAAACTAGTGGTGTTACTATTTAGATTTACATAGTAATTTATTATTTTGGGTAACTTTTTCTAAGAATATTTGTTCTATAAAATAGTTAGATACATATGGAATGACATGTCACTCTTTTATTCATATTAAAATTAATGAAAATAAAATTTTAGGGATTCAGGAATAAAAAATTCATTTTTTGATATTATTTTTTTGGAGTAAGCAGTGTATTTTAAATTTATCAAATCACAAACAAAGGATTAATTTATGAGTATGAAATAGAAATGAATCATGTATGTTTTTTTCCTTATATTCTTAGAAAATAAAATAATTCATAAAATTTAAGAAAAGGAACTTGGCCCAAAAATTTTATCCTATTACCTTCATATACGTTGAATAAAATGGTCTTTTATGTCACTATATTGGTTTTGTGGTTGTTAATTTTCCATTGATAATCCATTTCCTATGATCTTTTACCTCTATCACTCTCCATAATTATTTACACTTTTATTCCATGTCCATATCATCATTTCCCACCAATGTTCTCATATTTATAAATCTTGTTATGTTTGATTACATATGAATTTTTCACTTTAATTCATCACTTATTAAGATTATGTTTTATTAACGATTTTTATGATGTGGGTTTTCAATAAAAGAATTTTAAAATATCAAACCCCGGATTTCTGTGCGTAAGATCAAATTATGTGAACATAATTTATTTAAGGTGGGGAAAATGTAACACACCAATATTCTAAAAGAATAAAATTCTATTAGATAAAATATAAAATATAAAATAATTATCTTAAACATCCTATGAAATATATTTCTTTAAATTTAATCTCTTTAATATCTTAAAGATCATGCAACCCCAAGTCTAAATAAAATTTAATACAACATATCATTATAACTGAGCCATTAGATTGGAAAGTATGAGTATTAAAAAATAAATTATGAAAATTATATTTATATATATATAAAAATAAAATAATTATTTATTTATTTAATAAAAATAAAATATTATTTATTTAAAAGATAAATATTGTTTTTTTGAAAATGTAACGCCCCGACCCCAGTTACCCAGATTCGGTGCATTATTACATAACATTGGCATGATCATAAGAAAGATCATGTCTCGAAAGACCGATTAGTTTAATATCCTTGGAATAACTAGATATATTAATAACGTTTACTTTACATCATAAAATGAAAACTACAACAATATAGTCTCTATATTCCACAATCTTATCCCCTCATACTATCCCTACAGGTCATTCATAAAATATTTCTTCACATCCTGGGTAAAATAAAACATAGAAAGGGGTGAGATCAAATTCCCAGTAAGGATAACAATATAGCGAAAACTTTTATAAATAAGAATAAACATTTAAGGCAATGTATAACTAAAACAAAAGCCTTTTAAAACTTGAACTTCAACCAAATATGGCAGAAATAAAATGAAATAATGCCATATACGTATTCACATGGATATTCTAATAGTCGAATAATCACATGCAATATCAATAACCACTTACATAATGATGGAATGCATAATGCCAGACTATCATAACCACATAGCCAAGGTCTCATGCCAAGACTACAAATAAGATTTTGTCAAGGCCTTGTTCCAAGACACTAGTTTGTCTCATGAGACCTATCGATGCATCGAGGAGCTATAGTGGGGTCCACCCTTCACTTATTAAGTCCAATGCATTCCTCATATGAACAGGTTTAAACATAACATAAACATTTGTATCAAAACTAACATATGAAATGTCAATACTTTCTCCCTAAACCATGAATGGTATAAAAATGACAAATCCATAGTCAAACAAATAACAAAACCTTCAATACAATATGGAAGTTTTGTATCATAATAAATCAACTTCAAATAAGATTAAAATCCATAAAAGGATGTTGACATAGATGAAATCAAAACTATTTGAGAGTAATATCTCTTTTTTTTGAAATAATTTAAAAGTCACATAATTACAAAATAAAAAATTTACTTTGAAAATTTTCTTATAAGCATGTAAGGGATGCTTCAAAGATTTTATAACGGTGGAAAATAGCCGCACCCTACGTATAAGTTAAAAAAGACATTCTTACCTTAATTCTGTCGAAAAGGTTAAAAAGGACCTTGTTTGGAAAACGACAGAAATATTCATTTATAAACCACTAATAAAAGTAAAAAAATGGTATAAATTACTTTAACCAACATTCTAGTAAATAGTAAAAATGTTTTGAAATACATTTTTAAGAAACATGGATGCGGATGATAAAGAAGTCCCAGTAGATTATTACGTATAAACAACCTCGGATAATGAAGAGATTGCGAAATAAACCCTTACCTTGTACTTTTCCTTAGTTAGGGGTAGGTTAAACTCCTGTATAATGGTGAAATAATTGTTATTAAATTATACAAGAATCATATACATTAATATGATATCATATATGATCTTTTAACATTGCTTTGTTAATAATATCTTAATATTATTATCGTTTCATGTGTTAACTTACTCATTTTCTTTTATATGTTTTGTTACGTAAGCCATGTTTTTTATGGATAGGTTGTATATTATTCATATCCAGAATTATATTAAGTCTTTATTCATTACTATTAATCATCAAATGAGAATTATAATTCAATGGATATGATGGGGAATGAATCTCATCGCGTTCCTGGAGACAGTAGTCCATACGTACGCACGAGCGACAATATCATTATTTTGATTTTAAAATAATATTTAATTGGATGGTATATCATATATATAGAATCATTATCATGTTATATTTATTATTTACATGAATTACACATCATTATTATACCCATAAAAATAATAATGTTTTGAATAACAATTACACCATGACATGGAGACGGTAAGCCATGCGTACACACGTATGGTGACATGTCATTCAAAGGATGGATAGAATACTGAAATATGGCTATAACTTGTTAATAATAACATAAAAATATATATAATATACTGGTTTTACTATTTTATAATGGTAATAACAAATAAATAAGAAGTGGAAGAAGAAAGGAACTTGAAAGAGGGTGTTGAAAACATTACCTCTTCTTCGGGTTCTTCATTTTGATTTGATCAAAAGGAATCCTTAGGTTGGCTTTCTGATCAAACTAAGGCCTCTAGGTTGTAGTGATGGAAGTTTAGAGAGTATTTGGGTAGGGGTTGTCTGAGCCAAAATGATTTTAATGTGTAAATTAGTGATAAGGGGAAGTTCCCTTTTATAAGAGGGGTGAGGGGCACCTTTGGAAAAGCAAGAAATATTATTTTATAATAAATTCGTATTCAGTATATAATGGTTAAAAAGTACATTATTTAAATTTTAAGGTGGGTATGGGTCAAAAAAAACTCAACCAATAGTATTTAGACAGGTTTGGGTCACTATATTAACCATATATTTAAGTATTAACTCTTAGTGGATTAGTTTCACTTTTACAATGTATCTTTGGATTTTTATATTATATAGTTAATAAAATTACTATATATATCCAAGAGACCCCCAAGTGGTCCATTAATGAAACAAATATCATGATATAAGTCTCTTGTTTGAACCGTAGATTTTTAGGAATTTAATATCGATTAATAATATAATATTTTGTTTTAAAACTCTTTTATGTCAATTTTGACACTATTCAATAATTGATTTTTGTAAAAAACATTACAGAATGATTACTTCGAAAAAAGTTAATTAAATAAATCCTAACTTGTCATATAAACCTATAAAATTATTTTAATTCATAAAATGTTTCAAATTATTTTTATTTGGGTGTTTATAATATCAATTATTTTAATTTTTCACCATTTTTGTAATTACTGCATCATTATTTTGTCATAAATAAATTAAATTATTTAATGTCTAAAAATTTAAAATAAAATACCATTATGTAGGAAATTTTTTTATATTTATAATTAATATTTATTGTTGAAAATCCAACCTATATAACCCTATGTAAAAATTGTTTTTCTAAAAGATATATGCTTATGTCATTTTTGTATTTATTAGAACTAAATTAAAATAAAGTGTCCCTATCACCTACAAGTGGTTCCATGGGGTCCCAAAATCAACCCAAATATGCTCATGGTCGGACATGTATCCACTAATAAGGTTAGGACACGTTTTAGGGTTATTTATTATTATTATTATAATATTATGTTTTAATCCTTATTTACCAGATTAAACCTTTAATCATGGTAAATAAAATATTTACCGAAGTAATTATTAAAAATGTATAAAAATAAAAGTTACCTATTTACACAATTTGGACATCCTGATTCCAAATATGGAATCCATTTTTCCAAATTCAAAACATATAAGTGGCAGAAATTAATTTAAAATTAATTCCCGCTGTCAAAACAAAAAGCGTATTTTTAAGATATAATAACTATCAAAAGATTGATACTTGTTTATGTTTGGTTAAATTGTGAAATTATGTCCAATTACCAATATTATATTAAATGGTAAAACCATATTCTAAATATACTTTAAAACCACTCAAATTAATAATTTATCACTATTAATTATTTCGATAAAAAAAGTTGTTTTTAATTAAAATTTAGTAATTTCACTATTCATCAAAATATAAATGTTATCCGAAAAGTTCCAAAATTTTACCTTAAGCTAAATTCGATAATACGAGTCCAAAAATGAAGTCTATTTTGAGAGATAAAATTTATAAAATTTCAAAAAGTTGGTATTACTATTCATAACGGCTAGTTTGATTGGTTGTGGTGTGTGTTAGAACTCGAAGTTGCGTACAACACACACTACTATATTATTCAAAGAGAAGCGTACCGTGGAAGATTGGGGTGTTATGTTCTCCCCTCCTTCAAATAATTTGACCATCAAAATTTCTAAAATACTACCGCATGAAATGACTCGGGTGGTTCTTCATCATAAGTTCTTCGGGTTCCCACGTTGCCTCTTCCATCTTATGGTTTCTCCATAGAACTTTTATCAAATGAGTCGTCCGATTTCTCAGCACTTGTTCTCTTGTATCAAGAATCCTGATGGGATCTTCCCAATAAGACAGATCGAGTTCTAGTTCTAATTCCTCATAGGTGAGTACATGTGTTGGATCACACATGTATTTCCTCAACAGTGATACATGGAACACATCATGATCTTTGGAGAGACTTGGCGGCATTGCCAAACGGTAAGCTACAACCCCAATTCGTTTTAGAATTTAGAAAGGTCCGATATACCTGGGACTCAATTTACCCATCATACCAAAATGTATAACTCCCTTCTATGGAGATACCTTCAATAAAACATGATCTCCCACCTGAAATTCCAAATCCTTCCTTTGATTATCGGCATAACTCTTCTGCCTACTTTGAGCTGCTTTGATGTGGTTTTGGATTACCATTACTTTTTCCATCGTTTCCTCCTCCAGTTCCAGGCCTACAAGTTTTCTTTCACCAACGTCATCCCAATAGGTTGGTGTGCGACATCTCTTTCCATATAATGCTTCATATGGTGCCATCCAAATACTTCAATTTATGCTATTGTTATTAGAAAATTCTACGAGAGGTAAATATTGATCCCACATACCCTAAAAGTAAAGCGAGCATGATCTTAACATGTATTCTAATGTTTGAATAGTCCATTCTAATTGTCCATCTGTTTGAGGGTGGTAAGTAGTGCTCAAACAAAGTTCAGTATCCAAGGCCTTCTAAAGACTCTTCCAGAATCTTGAAGTAAAATGGGGATCACGATCAGAAACAATCGATAGGGGTACTCCATGAAGTCTCACAACTTCATGAATATATAGTATTTCTAGACGCTCCAGTGGTAGATCTTCTCTTATAGCAAGAAAATGTGCTGACTTGGTAAGATGATCAACAATAACCCATATTGCATCGTTCCTTCTAGGATTCTTTGGTAGCCCCATGAAAACGTCCATCGTAATATTGTCCCATTTCCACTTCAGTATGGGAAGAGGTTGCATGACTCCTCTAGGTTATTTCCTTTGAGCTTTCACTTGTTGACAAACAATACATCTTGACACAAAATCAGCAATCTACCTTTTCATGTTGTCCCACCAGAAATGTTCCTTCAAATCTCTATAAATTTTGGTGCTCCCAGGGTGTATAGAAAAACTGGAACTATGAGCATCATCCAACAATTCCCTTTTTAGATCAGGTATATTTGGAAAACAAAGTCTCTTCCCAAACTTCAAAATTCCATCTTCATATACAAAGTCATTCAATCTTCCATCATTCACAGCTTTAATCTTCTTTTGAAACTCTTTATCACCGGTCTGAGAACTCTTTATCCTTTCTAGTAAAGATGGTTTGGCAACCATTTGAAAAGGTATTGAGGTTTAACCTTCCATGGTGATTCCCATATCTATCTTCACAAGATCCATGTATATAGGATCCTTTTCTACTCTCATATTGTTCAAAACTCCATGATCTTTTCTAATCAAAGCATCTTCCACCTTATTTTCCTTCCTCGGGTGGTTGTGTATTATGCAATCATAATCCTTGAGTAGTTCAAGCCATCACCTTTGCCTCATGTTGAGTTCTTTTTGTGAGAAAATATACTTCAAACTTTTGTGATCAGAATAAATCTCACATTTTTCACCATAGAGGTAGTGTCTCCATATCTTCAAAGAAAATATCACAGCTGCTAACTCGAGATATCGAGTAGGACATTTTTGCTCATTAATTTTCAACTGTCGTGATGCATAGGCAATAACCCTATCTTTCTACATAAGGAAACAACCACGTCCTTTCTTCGATGCATCACTATAAATAACGAACCCATCGTTCCTTGATGGTAGAGTCAATATAGGATAATTGACTAATCTTCTCTTCAGTTCTTCAAAACACTCTTAACACTCTTCTGTCCAGACAAATTTAACCCCTTTATGTGTGAGCTTCATTAATGGGTAGCCAATTGGGCAAAATTCTGGACGAAACGTCGATAATAACCTGCCAAACCAATAAAACTACGTACCTCAGCTATACTCGTCGGTGCTGGCCATTCTTGGATTGCCTAGTTCGTAGAAGGATCAACAGAGATTCCATCTTTAGAGACAATATGGCCAAGAAAAGAAATCTCCTGAAGCCATAATTTACACTTGCTAAACTTCCCATATAATTCATGCCTTCTCAGAGTCTTCAGGATAATGTGCAAGTGATTTTCATGATCTTCGTAGATTTGGGAGTATACCAAGATATCATCAATAAATACCACCAAAAATTCATCTATATATTACTTGAAAACTCTATTAATTAGATCCATGAATACAGAGGGCGCATTAGTCAGCCCAAAAGGCATTACCGTAAACTCATAATGCTCATACCTGGTTCGAAATGCTGTCTTCAGAATGTCTTCATTCTTCACACACAACTGATGGTATCCAGACTGAAGGTCAATCTTTGAAAAGTATTGAGCTCCATGAAGTTTTTCAAATAAATCATCAATGCGAGGCAGGGGATAGTTGTTCTTTATTTTTATAGAATTGATATTCCTATAGTCGATACATAACCTCATAGATCCATCTTTATTTTTAACAAAAAGAACAGGGGCTCCCCATATAGAAACACTAGGGAGAATAAATCCCTTATTACTCAATTCCTCTAGTTGTTTCTTTAGTTAAACTAATTCCATAGTGGCTATTCTATAAGGAGTCTTCGATATAGGTCTTGATCCAGGAATTAAATCAATGGAAAACTCAACTTCTCGTTCTGGAGGATGTCCAGGTAAATCTTCTAGAAACACATCTACATATTCTTTCACAATAGGTACATCCTATATTTGAACATTCCTTTCCTCACCCACATTCATTTCATTCTCTTCCTCCCTAATAATTGAATTTAGTTGAGCTACTGGGGGTGGATCTTGATAAGAATTAGGTGGTGACGATTCTGCTCTAAAGATAAGGTGTTCCTTATCATTATCATCAAAAATAGTAACCTTTTTCTTCTTACAATAAATCTCCACATCATGGTCCGAAAGGCAATCCATACCGAAGATTATATCAAACTCAATCATAGGTATGACGATGAGATCAGCAGATAAAGAACATTTATGTGCTCTAATGGGGACTAATTCACAAAACCTTGTTGCAATGATACTTCCCTTAGGAGTTTTAATTGACAACTCCCTTGTTAAATCAAATTGGAAATATCTAATTTTCATAGAAAATTGGGAAGATATGAAACAATGCGATGATCCAGAATCAAATAATGCATTTTCTAAACTTGAGGAAACCATTAAATTACCTGTCACTACGTCTTTCGGAGCTTCTACCTCAACTGTAGTGATAGCATAAGTTTGTCCTTGATCCCTTGGACTTTTCTGAGGTATGTTCCCTTGACTCTTAGGACATTCATTTTCATAATGTACCATCTCCCTATAATTGTAGCATTGGACATCGTCAACTTCCTTCTTCCCCTTGCCATCATGAGCTTAGTGGCCTTTTTCACCACACTTGTAACAGACTCCCATTCCTTTTAAGAAAGTACCAGGGTGTTTATTCCCAAATTTACTGCAGGATGGATATTCAACTTTTCCCTTCTTCCCTTTATTTCCATTCCCAGATTTATCAGAAGATCTCTTCTTCTATTGCTTTGCTTTAAAGTCATAATACTTAGAGAATTCCTTCTCTGTCTTGATAGCACATGAGACAATGTCTTCGTACGGTGAGAAGGATTGTGATACTAATACTCGAGGGAGAAATGGTTTTAACACATCAAAGAAAAAATCAATATTACTTCTTGGGTTACGTATATAATCTCCGGCATACCTTGCTAACCTTGTAAAGTTAGCCTCATACTTTTCGACATTCTCATCCTCCTTTTGTCTCAGACTCAGAAATTACCTTTCCATATCTGCTCGATGGTCACGAGGAAAGTATTTTTCCAAAAACAGATCTCTGAACTCCCTCCATTCCATATTTTATACTTCATCATCTTCCTTCATGTTTTGAATCAATGACCATCATTGATCAGCATCTCCAGTGAGGCGGTAAACTGCCATGATAACATTTTCCCTTTCACTACTCCCCAAAGCCTAAAATATTTTCTCTAGGGAATTTATCCATTGCGCAGCTACTAAGGGATTTGTACTCCCATTGAACGTTGGTGGTTGTTGCCTCATGAAGCGATCTAACATTGATCCTCCACACTGTGGATCAGGGTACTCCATACGGGTAAGGTTATTATTCATAACCTGAGTGAGTTGTCCCAGTATGGTGATTAACTGATCAGCACCGGTTGCATCACCAGCTCCACTGTAATTATCTCGATCAGGAGGGTAATCCCTACACGGAGTGCGTGCATTGATACAGTTTCCATTTCTTCCACTAGGTGCCATTTCTAAATAATGTCATAAACTAGATCAGTTTATGAATCAAAATACATAATTTCATACTTATAAAACACTTAACATAAATTGAACTATTTATGGATATAATCCATAATCATAAAAATGTTTTCTTTGAAGAAGTATATACTCATAAACCCTTCATAATTATTTGTAATGAAAATGAGTGTTACCCTAAGCATATCCATGGGGAGTGTCGTAACCAAGAGTGCAGCAAGGCCTGTTGTCGTGCACCAGTTCCCGTTCGAGTCTAGCTCAAAGCGGTGCTTTCGGGTTTTACCCCTAGGTACATAGGTGCCAGAGCCTCCTCTACCTGCTCATATCCATACAGGGATGTATTGCTCGAAAAACTCACAAAATCTCTAGAATGCCAAAATTCTATGAAGTTCTTATATTCTAATCCTCAAAGTCCATCTTAGGTCTATGTGCCCTAATCAGAGTTTATCTAAATCTAGATTCCATGATTTGTACTGAACTTCCTCTAATACAAACTATTACACCCCGACCCCAGTTACCCAGAGTTGGTTCATTATTACATAACATTGTCATGATCACAAGAAAGATCATGTCTCGAAATACTGATTAGTTTAGTAGGCTTGGAATAACTAGATACATTAATAAAGTTTACATTACATCATAAAATGAAAACTACAACAATATAGTCTCCATAGTCCACACTCTTATCCCCTCATACTATCCCTGCAGGTCATTAATAAAATAATTCTTCACATCCTGGGAAAAAAACATAGAATGGGGTGAGCTCAAATGCCCAGTAAGGATAACAATATAGCAGAAACTTTCATAAATAAGCATAAATGTTTAAGGCAATGTATAACTAAAACAAAAGCCTTTTAAAACTTGAACTTCAGCATAATATGGTAGAAATAAAACGAAATAATGCCATATACTTATTCACATGGATATTCTACTAGTCGAGTAATCACATGAAATATCAATAACCACTTTCATAATGATGGAATTCATAATGCCAGACTATCATAACCACATATCCAAGGTCTCGTGCCAAGACTACAAATAAGATTTTGTTAAGGCCTTGTGCCAATACACTAGTTTGTCTCATGAGACCTACCGATGAATCAAGGAGCTATAGCGGGCTCCATCTGTCACTTATTAAGTCCAATGCATTCCTCATATGAATAGGTTTAAACATAACATAAACATTCACATTAAAACTAACATAAAAAATGTCAATAATTTTTCTATAAACCATGAATGGTATAAAAATAAAACATCCACAGTCAAACAAATCACAAAACCTTCAATAAAATATGGAAGTTTTGTATCATAATAAATCAACTTCAAATAAGCTTAAAATCTATCAAAGTATGTTGACATAGATGGAATCAAAACTATTTGAGAGTAATATCTCTTTTTTTGAAATCATTTAAAAGTCACATAATTATAAAATAAAACATTTACATTGAAAATTTTCTTATAATCATGTAAGGGATTCTTCAAATATTTTATAATGGCAGAAAATAGCCGCACCCGCCATATAAGTTAAAAAAAGATATTCTTACCTTAATTCTGTCGAAAAGGTTAAAAAGGACCTTGTTTGGAAAAGGACGGAAAGATTCCTTTATAAAACACTTATAAAAGTCAAACAAGGGTATAAAAGACTTTAACCAATATTCTAGTAAATTGTAAAAATGTTTTGAAATTCATTTTTAAGAAACATGTATGTGGATGATAAATAAGTCCCAGTAGATTATTACATATAAACAACCTCAGATAATGAAGAGATTGCAAAACGAACCCTTACCTTGTACTTTTGCTTGGTTGGGGGTAGGTTAACCTCCTGTATAATGGTGAAATAATTGTTATTAAATTATAAATGAATCATATACATTAATATGATATCATATATGATCTTTTAATATTGCTTTGTTAATAATATCTTAATATTATTATTGTTTCGGGTGTTAATTTACTCATTTTCTTTTATATGTTTTGTTACGTAAGCCATGTTTGTTATGGATAGGTTGTCTCTTATTCATATCCAGAATTATATTATGTCATTAAACATTATTATTAATCATAAAATGAGTATTATACTTGAATGGATACGATGGGGAATGAATCTCATCGCGTTCCTGGAGACGGTAGTCCATACGTACGCACGAGCGACAATATCATTTTTTTGATATTAAAATAATTTTTAATTGGATTCTATATCATATATACATAATCATTATAATTTTATATTTATTATTTACTTGAATTACACATCATTATTATACCCATCCAAATAATAATGTTTTGAATAACAATTACACCACGACGTGGAGACGATAAGCCGTACGTACACACGTATGGTGACAAGTCATTCAATGGATGGATAGAATACTGAAATATGGTTTTACCATGTTTATAATAACATAAAATAATATATAATATACTAGAGTTACTATTTTAGAATGGTAATAACAAATAAAGAAGATGTGGAAGAAGAAATGAACTTGAAAGAGGGTGGTGAAAACATTACCTCTTCCTCGGGTTCTTCCTTTTGATTTGAACAAAAGGGCTACTTATGTTGGATTTCTGATCAAACTAATGCCTCTAGGTTGTATTGAGGGAAATTGAGAGAGTATTTGGGTAGGGTTTGTCTGAGACAAAAGTATTTTAATGTGTGAATTAGTGAGAAGGGGAAGTGCCCTTTTATAAGAGGGGTGAGGGGCATCTTTGGAAAAGCAAGAAATATTATTTTATACTAAATTTATATTCAGTTTATAATGGCTCCAAAGTGGATTATTTAAAGGTTAAGGTGGGTATGGGTCAAAACCAAACTCAAACAATAGGATTTTGACAGGTTTGGGTCACTATATTAACCTTATCTTCAAGTATTAACTCTTAGTTAATTTGTTTCACTTTCATAATATCTCTTTGTATTTTTATATTATATAGTTAATAAACTTACTATATAAATCCAATTTACCCCCAAGTAGTCCATTAATGATACACCTATCATTATATAAGTCCCTTGGGAGAAACTTAGATTTTTATGAATTTAATATCAATTAATAATATAATATTTGTTTTAAAAACACTTTTATGCCAATTTTGACACTATTCAATAATTGATTTTTGTAAAACTCATAACAGAATGATTACTTCGAAAAAAGATAATTAAATCAATCCTAAAATGTCAAATAAACCTATAAAATTAGTGCAATTCATAAAAAGCCTCAAATTATATCAATTATTTTAATTTTTCACTATTATGGTAATTACTGCATCATCATTGTGTCATAAATAAATTAAATTACTTAAAGTATAAAAATTATAAATATACTACGATTATGTATTAAATAATTTTATCTTTCCAATGAATATGTATAGTCTAAAATATAACATATATAACCCTATGTAAAAATTGTTTTTCTAAAAGATACATGCTTATTCCATTTTATTTATTTATTATAACTTAATTAAAATAAAGTGTCCGTATCACCTACAAGTGGCTCCATGGGGTCCCAAAATCGACCCAAAGAAGCCCTTGTTCGGAAATGTATCCATCAATAAGGTTAGGACACGTTTTAGGGTAATTTAGTGTTATTATAATATTATTTTTTAACCCTTATTTACCAGATTTACCCTTTAACCATGGTAAATAAAATATTTACCGAAGTAATTATTAAAAATGTCTAAAAATAAAAGTTACCTATTTACACAATTTGGAAATACTAATTCCAAATATGGAATCCATTTTTCCAAATTCAAAACATAGATGTGGCAGAAATTAATTTAAAATTAATTCCCACTGTCAAAACAAAAAGCGTGTTTTTAAGATATAATAACTATCAAAAGATTGATACTTATTAATGTCTAGTTAAATTGTGAAATTATGTAAAATGACCAACAATTTATTAAATGGTAAAAATATATTCTAAATATAAATTAAAACCACTCGAATTCATAATTTATCACTATTAATTATTTTGATTAAAAAAGTTGTTTTTAATTAAAATTTAGTAATTTTCACTATTCATCAAAATATAAATGTTATCCGAAAAGTTCCCAAATTTTACCTTAGGCTAAATTCGATAATACAAATCCAAAAATGAATTCCATTTTAAGAGATAAAATTTATAAAATTTCAAAAATTAGGTATTACTATCCATAATGGCTAGTTTGATTGGTTGTGGTCTGTGTTAGAACTCGAAGTTGCGTACAACACACGCTACTGTATTATTCAAAGAAAAGTGTACTGTGGAAGCTTGGGGTGTTACAGAAAAACATATTTTTTCTAAAAGATAGTTTAGTCGCACTATGTGAACATAATCAAAATTAATTTTTACCATTTTTAGAGACATTATTTGATAAAATTATCTACATTTTTGAAATAATAATATAAAAAATAGTTTAGGGTGGTTTTTTTTATTTTTCTAAAATGTTTCATTTTTTGATGAACACTAAAAAATAGTAATTTTTATTAAAAATTTTATTTTATTTAAAATAACTCACAATGATAAATTCAATTTTAAATTGTTTTAAAATTGAAATTAGTTTAATTATATTAAAATTTAACTAATTTAGTTCATTTTATTCAATTTATATTTGATGTTTTACATTAAAACCTTATATACTACAATTTAATCATTGGAACCATATTTTTCATCGCGTCTTCAGGTAAAATTATAAATTTAATTATTCCACGTATATTAATTGAATTTAGATACTGGATTATATATTTGGAATTATAATAATTTATATTATCTAATAAGTTAAATTTTGACCATAATGAATAATGAAAATTGTAAAAAATAAAATACTGCGGTTAAGGTTTATACAGAAAAAAATTTAATATAATGTCATTTATAAGTATTTGGAACATGAAAGAATTTTTCATTTTGGATTCTTCTGGGAAATATTCATTTAATTTACAAGAGGTTTTATTTTCCCCACTAATACGAGGGTACTCACTCCCTTAACTTCTCCCACACCAAGTGATTTTTCTCAAACAAAAACTTCAAAAAACCATCCGTAAAATACACAGACACATTTTAGAGATAATTTTCTTCCCAAAATACCAACCCAAGGGACATTAAGATGATATCAAAAGAAGGTTTCTCTTAGATAAGTTAATTATCTTAAGAATTCACTTTCATTTTCTTCAATAATTTTCCACATTAAATTATGTATTAAAACCTCCAATATAATAGAAAAGTATTCTAACATATTATTTTATTTTATTATGTTTATGTAATAATATTTATACATCCCCTCCTCTATAAAATGGGAAATGAGATCATCAATCATATGTACAACAAAATATTGCCTTGCGAACCGATATAATTTATTTATCATAACCAACATTAAAGGATTAATATAATGATGTATTGAAAACATTTATATTATATATATGATACTATCATAATTATCTACTTTTAATAGCTTAACTTATTACATTCCTTATTGTTTATAATGGGATAACATCTCCCATGTGTACAACAGACTACCACCTCTCGAAGTAGTGTGATTTGTTTATCACTTAGGCATTAAATGGAAATTAATAAGCATATATTTAATTAATATAGGTGATATATATTACATGATAATTATTATAAAAAATAAAAATATCACCGAATTATATACCCTTTCACTCATTAAATGAATGATATTGTCGCTTGGGCGTACGTACGACCAATCATCTCCACAAAGCGATGTGATTAATTTTCAATGTACAACCTTAAGGAATGATTATAAAAATATATATAATGAGTAAAAATGATATTAATATCCTTAATGTAATTATGGATATTATTTATCTATATCCTATACACAAGAACCAAAACTTTCATGATAAAACATACATGAGAAAACAAGACAATTAACACCTGAAATAATGAAATGAATGAAATATTATTAGAAAACAGGTGGTAAAGTTTTGTAAGAATATAAAATATTAAAATAAAAATATGAATATGGTTCTTTAATTAATTAATTAAATTCCTAAAACTATTAAATATGAGGTTAAATTAGTACAACCAAAACGAAGTGTGAGGTAATGGTCTTCGTTTTAATTTCCCATCGAGGCATATTTTATACCTGTGCACCTAATGTTTTTATATAGTGTACATATTTCCCCTTTGAAATATAATATCATCATATCTTAATAATTCATGGTATTTTATGTTTCCATTTTTAATTATTTCATTCAACGGGATTTGTCTTAAAATTTAGCATATGGCAATGAATTTCAAAATAAAATTTATTTTTAATGGGTTATATTACTTCTTCATCATCTTGGGAATTATAAGTTTAAGTGCATAATTTAATTTATATTATATTATCATGAATATCCTATTATTTTATGTGGATTTATAGTTTATAAACATTATATAATCATTTATTTTTTCTCACTTAAATATTATGATCATTGTAAGGGGTAATTTCATAATCTCATTCTAATCAAAATTATTTATTATTGAATTTCAGTTGAAGAAAATAATTTGATAATTTTATAATAAAACCATTTAATTTAATTTTCCTCTTGTTATTAATGGTATTTTAAAATAATATTAATATTTTTTATACTCTTTGAAACTTAAAATCATAGAGAATTTGTTTTTAAGAAAATCTGGTGTCATTTTTGTCTTCGGTTTAAAAACAATTTTCTTCCAAAACATTATTTTCTAAAAATGTTTTCAAAAATGTTTTCACATTTTCAAAATGATTAATTAATGAAATTTTTACACATTTTGATATTTTAATTTTTTTTCAAATAATCTTTTTGTCATTTTTAAAACAAAGCTCATTGTGTTTTAATTGAAAATGTGAAAGGAATAATTTTTTAATGAACTCGACATGTACAGAATTTCCTACCATCATGACCACTCGATGTTTTAAAACATAATTTATATGTTTCAAAGGTTACTTTCAGAGAAATTTATTTTAAATTTTTTTGTGAACCTTTAGTTTTAAAATTATTTTTAATGTAAAAAGTTTGTTTTCCTGAAGAATGTTTTTTATGAAATTATTACGGTATTTATATTAATCAACGACATCAACCATTTTATATACTTATGATAAAATGAGGATATGTTGTTTATATATCATCCTTATTCTTTATTTGAATGTTTTATGATCATTTTGTGAAGTAAATTTTTGAAATTCACATTCATGATTCATTTTTTAGTTATGATCTTTCCTTTGAAACATTAACTCTCTTAAGAATATTGTACAATTAATTTCTCTTAAATATCTGTTTTATTTGTTATCATAGATATGATTATTTCTTGAACAATATATCATTTTTAAATAAAATGTTTCTTTTAAATATCAATATTCTTGGTATCATGAATATGATTATTTTCTATACCATATACCATTTTACATATGTTGTTTTCTTCGAATGTTCTTTCACTAACTATGAAATATTGAAAAATCTACATTCTTTACTCAGTACATATATTTTTTGAAATGTAATAATGATTCATGAATTAAATTGATCATTTAGTATATAATGAATGCTTTGTACCTATAGTGTTGAGTGGGGCCTGTAATTATGGAGCCCCTCAATGTATTGGTAGTCTAATTAGCTGAATTGGTAAGCCACATTTTAATGGGTTTCTACCTATAGTTTTAAAATATACTGTAAAAGGTCTTGACTGTAGAGGTATCATGATTCTGGGAACATGATGTCCAATGATAAATAATTTCATTCATAAAGAATTTAATTTTTTTATCCATGATATTTTCCACAATAATATTATATATGTATGGATTTCATTCACAAGTTTTTGATTAAATGGAATATTTTTTAGTTATTTATATTTCCACATTGATTGTGCCTTATCCAGTTATAATACTCATGTTATTAATAAATGGTATGTTTTTTTAGTAATTTACCTTTCCAGACTAATTATCATAGTCAAATTACTTAAATGGAATGAGTGTTCAGTTATTCACCTTTCCAATATTGTTCTTATTGATTCATGATAGATTCCACTCTACATAACCCTTACTGAGAATTTGAGAACACCATTATTTTTTTTCTTTCCTAAGAATCTACCATTTTACATTTGAATAATTTTTCAATGTTATCTCATTTCCTCCTCAACAAATGTATATTGAATTGGTAGTGAAAAATTCTAAAGGTGTGACGATCACATCATAATTATATTATTCTTCTTTGATTGATCTTTGTGGGAATATACTTCCTGAAAATATTATTATTCCTTGATTAGTTGAATGTAATGTTATTTTGAACAAGGATTGTAATTATTTATATAAATCTCATATCAATTTTTTAGTAAAGGAAGTCAAATTTTATATTTTATACCAGCCTATGATTTTCTATCATTACAAGGATAAAAATGAACTTCCAATGAAATTTACATCCATTTTATTGTCCTTGATTCCTATTAATATTGGGTATTTATAGAAATGGTTGGGGGGAAAATCAACATAGAATATATTACTAAAATATGATAGTTTGTTGATGTGTTTTTGGAAGAGTTACCTTATCTTCCTATAAATTGTGAAGTTGAGTTTTCAATAGAACCCATACCTGATGTTACACCTATTTAAAAGGATCCATATAGATTGGTACAAATTAAGTTTTAGTAATTGAAGAAAAAACTCTAGGATAATATTAATAAGGGATTAATCTTTCCAAGCGTATCATAATTTAGAGAACCCCTTCATTTTCTAAAGAATAAAGATGGTCAATGTGAATCTATTTTGATTATCAAGAACTTAATAAGATCATGATTCAAAATATTATTCCTCTGACCCATTTTTATGATTTATTCAATCAATTATGAGGAGATCAATATTTTTCAAATATTTATATTTCACATGGGTACTATTAATTGAGATTAAAAATTGAATACATACCCAATACAACCTCCCATGTGAGGTAGGGATGCTATGCATTTATTGTGATTCCATATGGTCTTACTAATTATTATTCCATATTAATTGATTTAATGAATAGTGTATTTTGAGAATATATTGATCAGTTTTTGGTATTCCTTTTAGAAGATATTATTATATATTAAAAGAGTTAGTAATATAATCATTATAACATAAGGATTGTGCTGAAGACCCTAAGGTTGGAAAATAAGTATAAAAATTAACAATTGTGAATTTTGGCTACATAAAGTTTTATTTTTGGGTCACATAATCTCAATAAAGGGTATTTTGGTGGATCCATCAAAGATAGATGTTACAAAACATAATACTAGACTAAGCACTATAACTAATATTCATAGTTTTCTTATATTGGATAGATATTATCGACACATTGTGAAGAATTTATCATGACTGTATAATCCATTCACTATGTTAATTTATAAGGGAATCAACTTCCCGTAACTAGATGAATGAGAATAAAATTTCTACGAATTTAAGAGAAGGTTAGTTAGATGACCTTTACCACACTAATTTTGATTTGTGAAGTGTTTGTTATTTTTAGTTCTTTATTAATGATTGGGCTAGGATGTGTTCGTATACAGAATGATATGGTGATAGCATAAGCCTCAGGCCTATTAAAGTTCATGATAAAAACTACTTGACTAATTATTTAGATTTAATAGATGTAATATTTGAATTAAATATATGTATTCATTAGGTTTATGTATAAAATTGTGACTTATATACTAATCATAAAATGTTAATGTATATATTCACCCATAAAGTGTTGAATATTTAGTAGAGAAGATGGTTGGATTTTATTAACAATTATGATTTCTCAATACCTTACAATAATGGGAAAGATAAATAGGTGGATGATTTATTAATTTTAAAGGATGATGATATATAATCTATGACAAGGATCATGAGAAATTCTGTATTTATAGATTTGAAAAATATGGATATGATAAGGATGGGAAGAAATATCATCTTTCTCAAATTAGTGTTCAACCATCTATCAATCTGAATATTAAAGTAGCACAGAAGGAATATGTGGAGATAAAAAATAAGGATTTAAATTATCTTTAGCTTAACCTTGATTTTGATTGAATGATAAGGTTTAAGAATTGAGTATGTGTCCACTCGATAACTTACATGAAGGAGTTGTTAGAATAAGTTCACACCTCATCCTTCTCTATTCATCTGAGAAGTACGAAGTTGTATTGATATCTAAGAGTATTTCTAGTTGGAAAAAATGAAGAGGGATATGTCATAGTATGTATCTCAGGGGATGGTATGTCAAAAAGTTAAGGATTAGAGATAGATGTTTAATGGGGATTTACAACCATTACCAAAACCTGAATGGAAATAGAAAAAATCACTATGTATTTCATCACCAGACTCCCTCATGCACCTAAATTCCATTTTTATATTTGGGTTATAGTCAATAACCCTAAGAGTTCATCACACTTCCATGATATTATAAAATATTTTCCTCTTAATCTAATTTATAGAATGTAAATTAAGGAAGTGGTAAGGTTTCATGGAGTACCACATTCTATTATATCCAATCGAGATATATGCTTTTCATCGAAGTTCTAAGGTAGTCTTTAGTAACCTTCAGATACATAGTTTTATTTTTGTAGGATCAATAATATTTATAAATAAGGTCATTGTAAAATAAAAATTCGATCCCTATAGGATATTAGAAGATCTTGATCTTAAGATTTCAAAGGTGGTTAGGATCAACCCCCAAGTGGTCCATTAATGATACAACTATCATGATATTAGTCTCTTGGCTGATCCTTAGATTTTTTGGAATTTAATATCAATTAATAACATAATATTTGTTTTAGAAATTCTTTTATGTCAATTTTGACACTATTCAATAATTGGTTTTTGAAAAAATCATAACAGAATGATTACTTCGAAAAAAGTTAATTAAATCAATACTAAAATGTCATATAAACCTATAAAATTAGTGTAATTCACAAAAAGTCTCAAATTATATTTATTTTGGTGTTTATAATATCAATTATTTTAATATTTCACTATTATGGTAATTACTGCATCATCATTGTGTCATAAATAAATTAAATTATTTAATTTTTAAAAATTATAAATAAAATACAATTATGTATCAAATCGTTTTATCTTTCTAATGAATATTTATAGTCGAAAATCTAACATATATAACCCTATGTAAAAATTGTTTTTCTAAAAGATATATGCTTATTCCATTTTTTTATTTATTATAACTTAATTAAAATAAAGTGTTCCTATCACCTACAAGTGGCTCCATGGGGTCCCACAATCGACCCAAAGATGCCCATGTTTGGACATATATCCACCAATAAGGTTAGGACACATTTTAGGGTAATTTAGTATTATTATAATATTATTTTGTAACCCTTATTTACTGGATTTACCCTTTAATCATTGTAAATGAAATATTTACCGAAGTAATTATTAAAAATATCTAAAAATAAAAGATACCTATTTACAGAATTTGGACATCCTCATTCCAAATATGGAATCCATTTTTCCAAATTCAAAACATAGAAGTGGTAGAAATTAATTTAAAATTAATTCCCACTGTCAAAACAAAAAGCGTGTTTTTAAGATATAATAACTATCAAAATATTGATACTTATTTATGTCCAGTTTAATTGTGAAATTATGTACAACGACCAAAATTGTATTAAATGGTAAAAATATATTCTAAATATACTTTAAAACCACTCAAATTCATAATTTATCACTATTAATTATTTCGATAAAAAAGTTGTTTTTAATTAAATTTTTTTAATTTTCACTATTCATCAAAATATAAATGTTATCCGAAAAGTTCCCAAATTTTACGTTAGGCTAAATTCGATAAACCAAATCCAAAAATTAATTCCATTTAGAGAGATAAAATTTATAAAATTTCAAAAATTAGGTATTACTATCCATAACAGCTAGTTTGATTGGTTGTGGTGTGTGTTAGAACTCGAAGTTGCGTATAACACATGCTACTGTATTATTCAAAGAAAAGCGTACTGTGGAAGTTTGGGGTGTTATAGAAAAACATATTTTTTCAAAAATATAGTTTAGTCGCACTTTATGAACATAATCAAAATTAATTTTTACCATTTTTAGAGATATTATTTGATAAAATTATCTACATTTTTGAAATAATAATATAAAAAATAGCTTAGGGTGGTTTTTTTATTTTTCTAAAATGTTTCATTTTTTGATGAACACTAAAAAATAGTAATTTTTATTAAAAAGTTCATTTTATTTAAAATAACTCACAATGATCAATTCAATTTTAAATTGTTTTAAAATTGAAATTAGTTGAATTATATTAAAATTTAACTAATTTAGGTCATTTTATTCAATTTATAATTGATGTTTTATATTAAAACCTTATATACTACAATTTAATCTTTGGAACCATCTTTTTCGTCGCGTCTGCAGGTAAACTTTTAAATTTAATTATTCCACTTATATTAATTGAATTTAGATATTGGATTATATATTTGGAATTATAATAATTTATATTATCTAATAAGTTAAAATTTGACCATAATGAATAATGAAAATTGTAAAAAATCAGTTACTGTGGTTAAGGTTTATACAGAAAAAAATTTAATATAATGTCATTTATAATTATTTGGAACATGAATGAATTTTTAATTTTGGATTCTTCTGGGAAATATTCATTTAATTTACAAGAAGTTTTATTTTCCCCACTAATATGAGGGTACTCACTCCCTTAACATCTCCCACACCAAGTCATTTTTCTCAAACAAAAACTTCCAAAATCCATCCCTAAAATACACAGACACATTTTAGAGATAATTTTCTTCCCAAAATACTAACCCAAGGGACATTAAGATGATATCAGAAGAAGGTTTCTCTTAGATAAGTTAATTGTCTTAAGAATTCACTTTCATTTTCTTCAATAATTTTCAACATTAAATTATTTATTAAAACCTCCAATATAGCAGAAAAGTAATATAAAATATAATTTTATTTTATTATGTTGATGTAATAATATTTATACATCTCCTCCTCTATAAAATGGGAAATGAGATCATCAATCATATGTACAACAAAATATTGCCTTGCGAACCGATATAATTTATTTATCATAACCAACATTAAAGGATTAATATAATGATGTATTGGAAACATTTATAATATATATATGATACTATCATAATTATTTACTTCTAATAGCTTACCTTATTACATTCTATGTTGTTTAGAATGGGATAACATCGCCCATGTGTACAACAGACTACCACCTCTCGAAGCAATGTGATTTGTTTATCACTTAGGCATTAAATGGAAATTAAAAAGGATATATTTAATTAATATATGTGATATATATTACATGATAATTATTACAAAAAATTAAAATATCACCCAATTATATACCCTTTGACTCATTAAATGAATGATATTGTCGCTTGGGCGTATGTACGACCAATCATCTCCACAAAGCGATGTGGTTAATTTTCAATGTACAACCTTAAGGAATGATTATAAAAATATATATAATGAGTAAAAATGATATTAATATCATTAATATAATTATGGATATTATTTATCTGTATCCTATACACAATAACCATAACTTTCAGGATAAAACATACATGAGAAAACAAGACAATTAACACCTGCAATAATGAAATGAATGAAATATTATTAGAAAACAGGTGGTAATGTTTTGTAAGAATATAAAATATTAAAATATAAATATGAATATGGTTCTTTAATGAATTAATTAAATTCCTAAAACTATTAAATATGAGGTTAAATTAGTTCAACCAAAAGGAAGTGTGAGGTAAGGGTCTTCGTTTTAATTTCCCATCGAGGCATATTTTTTACCTGTGCACCTAATGTTTTTATATAGTGTACATATTTCCCCTTTGAAATATAATATCATTATATCTTAATAATTCATGGTATTTTTGTTTCCATTTTTAATTATTTCATTCAACGGGATTTGTCTTAAAATTTACCATATGGTAATGAATTTCAAAATAAAATTTATTTTTAATGGGTTATATTACTTCTTCATCATCTTGGGTATTATAAGTTTAAGTTCATAATTTAATTTATATTATATTATCTTTAATATACTATTATTTTATGTGGATTTATAGTTGATAAACATTATATAATCACTTATTTTTTCTCACATAAATATTATGATCATTGTAAGGGGTAATTTCACAAACTCATTCTAATGAAAATTATTTATTATTGAATTTCAGTTGAAGAAAATAATTTTATAATTTTATAATAAAACCATTTAATTTAATTTTCCTCTTGTTATTAATGATATTTTCCAATAATATTAACATTTGTTACACTCTATGAAACTTAAAATCATAAAGAATTTGTTTTTAAGAAAATCTGGTGTCATTTTTTTCTTCGGTTGAAAAACAATTTTCTTCCTAAACATTATTTTCTAATACTGTTTTCAAAAATGTTTTTACATTTTCAAAGTGATTAATTAAAGAAATTTTTACACATTTTGATATTTTAATTTTTTTTCAAATAATCTTTATGTCATTTTAAAAACAAAGCTCATTGTGTTTTAATTGAAAATGTGAAAGGAATATTCTTTTAATGAACTCGACATGTACAGAATTTCCTACCATCATGACCACTCGATGTTTTAAAACATAATTTATATGTTTCAAAGGTTACTTTCTGAGAAATTTATTTTCAATTTTTTTGTGACCCTTTAGTTTTAAAATTATTTTTAATGTAAAAAGTTTGTTTTCCTGAAGAATATTTTTTATAAAATTTTTATGGTATTTATATTAATCAACGACATCAACCATTTTATATACTTATGATAAAATGCGGATATGTTGTTTTAATATCATCTTTATTCTTTATTTGAATGTTTTATGATCATTTTGTGAAGTAAATTTTGTAAATTCACATTCTTGATTCATTTTTTAGTCATGATCTTTCCTTTGAAACATTAACTCTCTTAAGATAATTGTACAATTCATTTATCTTATATATCCATGTTATTTGTTATCATTGATATGATTATTTATTAAACCAAATATCATTTTTAATTAAAAATTTTCTTTTAAATATCAATATTCTTGGTATCATGAATATGATTATTTTCTAGACCATATACCATTAAAGTTCATGAGAAAAAATACTTGACTAATTATTTAGATTTAATAGATGTAATATTTGAATTAAATATATGAATTCATTAGGTTTATGTATTAAATTTTCACTTATATACTAATCATAAAATGTTAATGTATATATTCACCCATAAAGTTTTGAACATGCAGTAGAGAAGATGGTTGGATTTTATTAACAATTATGATTGCTCAATACCTTACAATAATGGGAAAGATAAATAGGTGGATGATTTAATAATTTTAAAGGATCATGATATATAATCTATGACAAGGATCATGAGAAATTCTGTATATATAGATTTGAAAAATATGGATATGATAAGGATGGGAAGAAATATCATCTTTCTCAAATTAGTGTTCAACCATCTATCAATATGAATATTAAATTAGCACAGAAGGAATATGTATAGATAAAAAATATGGATTTAAATTATCTTTAGCTTAACCATGATTTTGATTGAATGATAAGGTTTAAGAATTGAGTATGTGTCCCCTCGATAACATACTTAAAGGAGTTGTTAGAATAAGTTCACACCTCATCCTTCTCTATTCATGTGAGAAGTACCGAGTTGTATTGATATCTAAGAGTATTTCTTGTTGGAAAAAATGAAGAGGGATATGTCATAGTACGTATCTCATGGGATGGTATGTAAAAAATTTAAGGCTTATAAATAGATGTTTAATGGGGTTTTACAACCATTACCCATACCTGAATGGAAATAGAAAAAAATCACTATGTATTTCATCACCATACTCCCTCGAGTACATAAATTCAATTTTTATATTTGGGTTATAGTAAATATCCTTAAGAGTTCATCACACTTCCATGATATTATAAAATATTTTCCTCTTAACCAAATTTATAGAATGTAAATTAAAGAAGTGGTAAGGTTTCATGGAGTACCACATTCTATTATATCCGATCAAGATATGAGGTTTTCCTCGAAGTTC
Source organism: Viscum album (assembly GCA_963277665.1). NCBI lineage: Eukaryota > Viridiplantae > Streptophyta > Magnoliopsida > Santalales > Viscaceae > Viscum > Viscum album. The sequence continues at coordinate 59,518,297 of OY728125.1, forward strand.
TAAGGTAGTCTTTAGTTACCTTCAGATATATAGTTTTATTTTAGTAGGATCAATCATATTTATAAATATGGTCATTGTAAAATAACAATTTGATCCCTATAGGATATTATAATATCTTGATCTTAAGGTTTAAAAGGTGGTTGGGATCTACCCCATCCTCTTGTGAAATTATCTTTTAAAAATATTTTTCACTTAAGATGTCAGATGGATACCTATAAAGACTTATATGGGAAAATTTAAAATTCAAATGTACTATGATTCAGTTAGATAAATAAATCTACTAGGACCAGAGTTGGCTAAGGAAATGGAAGAACATATTATATCCATTCAATAACACATCAAGGATTCTCTAATTCAATAGAAGATCTATGCTAACAATTTTTGATAAAGTCTTTAATTTTATGTTAGTGAGAAATTATTATTTTGAAATTATTTATGTAAGATTTTTATAAGATTAGAAAAAAATAGAAATTTGAGCCCTAGTTTTATTGGGCCCATTGATATTCTTGATCGAGTAAGGATGATAGCTTATAACTTAGCCTTTCTACGTAAAATCTCTCAAGTTCATGATGTGTTATATGCATCTCTCAGGAGGAATTATATATCTGATCTTTCACATGTAATAAAATCAGAGGTTGTAATATAGTGGAATGACGTTTCCTATGAAATGGTCCACAAGAGAAGACCACTCGCCAGGTTAATGTTTTTTTTGTAGAAATTTGAAATTCATGGAAGGTACATGGGGATCCGAGGATGTGATAATGTTTTGATATCCATATTTTTATATCAAAGTGATTAAATTTTGAGTGTGAAATTAATTTTACAAGGGATACAATATAAAAACCCAATATTTTGTACTTATTTCCTAATAATCTGGATGTATTCGTTAACTAGCTTTGTATGGAACCCAAAGTCTAAATGAACCTATGATATAGTATACATTTATAACCTAGCTATTGGATTTGAAATTATAAATATGACTAATTATATTGTGAAATATAAAAATTACTTTTTTTTCCAAAATTGAAATGCATGGAACAATTATGAGGATATTTTCATTAAATAATTAATGAATTTATTTAATGATTAAAATAACTATTTTCAAAAAAAATTATTTTTCTACATGTTATGTATTTTTATATAAAAATTATAATGATCACTATTGAAAAATAATTTTAGTGAAATATATTTATCATAAATGAATAATAATTAACATATTAGTTATCTAATGGTTAGGAATGGAGATAAAATGACTTAAAGGTAAAAGTGTTATTTATTATAAATTTATTATTATATATGGAAAGTGTTTTCATCATAATAATTTTTAAAAATAATTATTAATTAATAGTTTAAATTAATTTTATAGATTATATATTCATATAAAAATTATAATATTCATTTTACAGTTTTCACTCAGAAATTAATGGAATTACATTCAGTTTTATGCTTAAAAATGAATTTTTCTAAAAAAGGTTTTCATTTCATTTTTCACAATTATTTGAAAAATTATATTCTTCCACTTAAAAAAATTAATTTAAAAAATTGGATTAAATATTTTGAATAATATATTATAAATTAGGTAATGAGGTTCCTTCTATTTTTATTTATAATGAATAGTAAAAATAATAAAAATTTCTTACCATAGTTAAGGTTAAAATGGGTTTACCAGGGTGGGGTAGGGGAAATGTTAAACTAAGAAATAAAAATAATAATTCCACAAAAATTTGTATAATAAATATTTTTTAGAGATATTTAAACCCTATATTATCATAAATTATAATCCTTATCCATTTTGAATCATTATTATTGATAAATACATTAATTATATTTAAATATTTTGAGTAATTTCAAGTGTGTCCACTCCCTCATTTATAAAAGGGGACATCATATCCACCCCTATTAAAAAAAATTGATCCAATTAGTTTGGAAAATACCATCACAAATAATTTACTAAAATCTATACCCATTTCATAGAGGTCCTGTTTTGATCATAATACCATCCATTCAAGGCACAATGTTTAAGCAAAAGGAGGTTTCTCAAGGAAGAGATATAACTCTTAACTAAGTAGTTTTGATTTTATATTATTTAAACATTTTCTAAACCTATTATATCCATAATAATTTGATTCATCTAGTATAATAAATATACTTATATGTTATTATGATGATTACACAACCCTTTTCCACCAATGTTTCATCAAATGGGAAATGAAAGTGTCACTCAAGTGTACGAGTGGACTACCACCTCCACATAGTGATATGATTAATTTTTCATCCCTATATTTAATAATTGGTTATAATGATAGATTTAATAAATATATATTATATTTATGAAATAATAATTATTAGGTAATTATAAAATATTATTTTTCATTCTTTCATTCTTTTCACTAAAAAATTAAGAAAACATTCATGTGTACGTACAAACTTCCATCTTCACAAATAGTGTAATTCATTTTCCAATATATACCTTTTATGAATAGTTAAAAATAAGTATATAATTAATATATATGATATTTTTGTCATTATTAATATTCTTAAGATAATGGAATCATTATCAAAGTACAAGGATTAGAAATTTTGAACCAAAACTTTCATAAAAATTGAAACTGTTAACACCCAAAAATGATTATATTCATAAATTATTATTAATAAATGGATGTTGAATTGTTATAAGCAGATAATACGTGATATTAAAATTATTTATATAGATATTTTTTAGAATTATAATAAATTAATATTTATTATATAGTAGGTTAGAGTGATTTGGTAGAAAGTTGAATTTGGGGTAAGGGATCTTCGTCTCAATATTGTTTCACTGAGACATGTTTGATGTTATGATCCTATTTATGTTTGCGGGGAGTATATACTACCCATTTAAAATTTTATATCATATATCCTTATTAATTAAATTAATTTAATGTTTCTATTCAAATTATTGCATCTTAGTGGTTTTGATTTTAAATTTACCAAATTGGTAAGGATTTTATGTTAAAATAACATTATTTACCCGAATTATTTATGCTTAAATTTATGATGATGAAATTATTTTATCCATATCTCTAAAATAATATTTATTTTCCCATAATTAATTTATTTATAAATATTAAAAATTTTCCTTTAATTTTACACTTTTTATTCACTAAAGAGTCCATATGCTATTTTTTGGGAAAACAAACATTATTTCTATTTTTGTTCCAGAATATTTTTCATCAATATCCATATTTTATTTAATATGTTTTAAGGATTTTTTTAAAATTACCAAATGATATTATAAATTAATTTTTACCTCTGAATTAATATTTATAATTTTTCTAAAATGATTCTTCTTATAATTTTTTTTAAATATATACTTTTGAATTTTTACAAACAAATGTAAAATGAATCAATATTTTAATGTACAACACATGAAATATTTTTCCCACCATCATGGTTACTGTTTGATTTGATTATTACCTTAAAATGATCCATGGTAATTTTCAAATAAATATTTTTATGACCCATCCAAATGGGTATCATGCTATTACTCCCCAATCCCACCTCCAATAGGCTAGGGAATGGGGTCCAGCGCCGAGTCACCATACCACTAACATGGGAGGCCTTAGCCTTAAGTACCGACACACACACATAGATACATCTACAAGCCCTGAAAATATTGTAATGTAAAAAAATTCCGATACACTTACGCTCACATTATATTTAAATGATCATCGGTATTTCCCTTTTTTACACTTTCTGAGCATCTGAGCTCACTATTTATTATGTTTTATTTTCCATAGGATGTATAGAATGATTTTAATTTTGACATGTATAAAAAGGGTGCAAGATGTGAAGAACTAAATGAGAGATGATATTGATCTTTTATGTACTATAATTGTATGTGTCCTTGTTTCCGAGGACACCTAAATCATTTTGTTCTTGGTATGGATTGTAATTATATGTAATTAACATTCGTATAATAAGATAAATATTTATGTATGAAATTTTTGGTTGGATTTAGCTAGAATTTTCTTACCTCTAAAATTTAAGAACTCACCTATCTTATAATATATATAGTACTAAATTGAGTTGGTTAATCTCCATCCACATCACATTGAGTCTTCAATGTATTGAAGTCGTTAGAGAAACACATTTATTTTTTCCCTAAGTTAATGACTTAGAATACTGTGATTCTTTATACCAAAGATAGTTCCAATAACATGTGAGAAATAATTTTTTCAATATGAATTCCACAGTGAAGTATTGTATTTGAAACCAACAATTATAAAGGTCAATATTACATTTAAGGATGATTCCTCCCAAAACATTTACAAAGGATTCCGTGAAGTAAGATGGACTTGAAACATTTAAAAAGGATAAGATAAATAACCCTTTATATGAAAAAACAAACCAAATTATCTAATAGAAACAATTTAACAAAGAATGACTTATTAATGGGGAATGTTGTTGTGCATTGAAAGGTTAATCTTAGGTAGGAATATTTCTAATTTATTCACAACATAGTTACTTATGAATTTCAAATATCCTAGTACTGTATCTATCCATTTTACTATTGGGACATTGGACTTGACTTGTTCCTTTTTAGACCTGGTTCCATCGATTAATATCACAAATCACTTTATTTATTATTCTTTACCAGTGAGAGAAATCAACATAACTTGAGTAGGGGTACAATAATACAATTGATCTACTACCTATCCTACTGGTTACATTTAAGATGTTAATCTAGGAGTGAATGTTTTATGTACCTTAAAATATTTTGTATTCTAAACATGGATAAAGATAAAGGTACTTATAATAATCCAATAATTCTAGGGAGGCCATTCTAGAAAACCAAAAATACTATAATCAATGTTTATTAAGGCAACCATTAGTTAAAATTTCATGAATACAATGATAATTTCAATAATTTAGAATTTATAAGGTTTCCTTATGATGATTTACTCTGTTTTTACTCTCTCATATTGGAATACATTTTGGCTTAAGTGGGGAATTTTTTTTAAATAAAATCATGAACTACAAGGTTTATATGATTTCCGCACACCACGTGGGAAATATTTTCTAAAAAATGGTATCAATTTTAAGAAAAATTTATAAAATAACCATTTTAGGATGAGTTAGCTGAAGACTTCATTTATGGCCTTTATTTTTTGTTCAATATTGTTTGAATCTCATCATCTCTGCACACATAGGTTTCAAACATGAGTGAAACTAATCCATAAAATCATTCAAAGAAACCAATTTTAAACTGAAAATATTTCAATCAAATATTAAATAATCCTATAAATAAGATGGTGATAATATCCCAATGATAATTGTAAATAATTATACCCACAGTCATTATTAGAATCAATTAAACATTTTGAAATAAAATTCTAAACTAAATGAGTATACATTTGGTGATATACATGGAAAAAGTCTCACTCTTTTCATGTATCAAATTTTTCATGAATTATTTTCAAAACCTGTAAGATAACCCAAAAATATAACTAAACCAAACCTTAACAGATGCTTTTGAAAAATAATTTAAAAAATATATGAATGTGGTATTATCAACGCAATTTTAAATTCGCAATGGATGATGTTCATTTATATAATTGAAAAACATTTTCAAATAACCATTGTTAAAATATGAGATTAATGAATTGGTTCCCAATTGAATTAAAAATAATTATATGGTATTATTTTATTATTGGAAAGTAAACCATGCTGCTCAAGAAGTCTATTCCCTTATCTAGTTTTTTTACCAAATTATTGATAGAATAACTATGAAAATCCATTATTTTTTTCTTAATGGTTTCTAGGGATGTTTTTTTGCTTAATTGGATTAGAATATTAAGACACGACCACATTCACTTTCCATTACTTTACATTTTCTTGCCAGTGGATGTATTTGTGTTTATGAATCACCTAAGATATATTTCAATTCTATTTAATAAATATATTTTTCATATTTAATTGAAAAATACAGAGATAATTCATTATGAATTTTAAATTTTTTGGAATATAATTTGAAAGTTACCCTAAGAATCTATATATATATTTAAAATATTCCATTGAAAATTGTTTAGAATTTAATTTTTAGAATTTAATTTTATAGTTAAAATAGGTATCCTTGTCAACCATATAATCTCTAAAGATAGAGTTTTAGTGACTAAATACAAGGTCGATGTGATTTTTACCTTCTCATTACCCAAAAATCTCAAACGTGTTTTTGCATCTTTTCAGAACACAAGCCTATATAGGATATTAATTGGAGATTTTTTTTGAATTTCATTTCATAAAAAAAAATCTTTTAAACTAAATTGTATTTGTGTTTTAATCTTAAAAAAAAGTATTTGGATGAACTCAATTATAACTTTAATGAAACCTAAAACATTATTTAACCTTTTATGGTGTGATGCTTTGAACCAGGATATAGGAATAGTTCTATCCCAGAAGATTGATGGAAACTTGTATGTTATAAATTATACTTAAAAAAATTTAGAAATAATTCATATTATCTTTAAAACCACCTGGAATTAATTTTTTTATAGATTTTGTTCTTGATAAATTTCATTATTATTTGTTGGGAAGTAAAAATGTAGTTTAATTTGATCATTAAACACTTATATACGTAATGAATAAGGAATATAGGAAACCCATTTTATTATGTCGGTGAGTTATTATCTATGAATTTTATGTGGAGATTAAGGAATAAAAGGGGTATGAGAAAATTTCTCTAAACATATGAGTTGATTACCTTATACTACTAATGTTTATATGCTTATAAAAAATCCTTGAATGACTCAGTCCTAAGTGATCATCTCTATAAGAACATTGGTATGATACTATGGTATATGGGTGTCGTGAATTATTTGGTTTCATTAAATGTACCTTTATTCCTTATTAAAAATTAATTATTATAAATAAAATCTGAGTTAGAATTGTATGTATTAGAGGATCCTTAGTTATGGAGTATGTATAGTGATCAAGTGACAAGGAAGTGTATTCTAGTGTTGAGGTACCTTTTTCCTCACTTTTTGTCATACACATGCCTATAGAGTTAATTTTATACCCCAAAGAACCACCAAAATACTATCAAATGATATATTATATTGGAATACTATTTTTAGATATTCCCAAATATTTTATAATTCATGTAATAATTTCTAATTCACTGAAGGTAAATATAAAATATAGGAATATGCTAATAACCTTTTAGTTTCTCTTAAATTTTTGTGGTTTGGGGAATAAAATTTATGGTAAATTTATTGTATCTTTTGGGTTTACATACATCTTCTCTGTAGTGGACTATGTTTTTAAATGCATTTAAGGTAAAAATAGTAAAATTAAGGATGCTAGGTTTGTTATGGAATTTCTAAGATCATAAATTTTTATATATTTATATATATCTGTTGTAATTAGTACTAACCATGGCACACATTTTTACAACTGGATTATAGAAAAAGTAATGAAAATGTATTAAGTTAAAAATAATAATTTCATAAAATACCATAAAAAATAATAATGGATTAAAAAATATTTCAATCGAAGATATGAAGATGATTTTATAGAAGACCATTTAACACAACCAGAAATATTGGTGTAAAAATATAGATTATTCCTTATAGTAATATAGAATTTCATTAAAACCCCAAGGTAAGTATCCTTCCTAAATTTTTTATGATAAAAAATTTCATTTACTTGTTGAGTTTTTATTGAGTTATATTTAGTTTTGAGGAAGTTAGAAATACAAAATAGAAATAATAGAGAAAATTTGAAGCTTTAAATGGTGAATCTAAAGGATTTAATGAGAGAATATTATTACAATTATATATTATATAAGTAATGAGAAACAATTTATCATGTAAAACACATTAAAAAGAAGAATTTCAAGTCCGATTATTAATTATTTTTTTCTCATATAGATTTAAATTTATATCAGGAATGATTTTTTCAAAATGAAATGGAGTAGAAAATGTTACTAATGAATTCATGTTTTGTGTAGTGACAATAAAATAATGATAATCCTAGATGTCCATCATGGTGGATTGGAAGTAGATGAAAATTTTTATAATGTGACTTTTGATGAGCACTCTCTTCTCCCTATAACCTATAAATAACACCATCATATATTCAATTTTATTTAAACTAGTTTTAAAACTATTATATCAGGTATTTTAGGTCAAAAATTTCATACATGAGTTATTTACGGGTAGTGTAAAGGATATATGTGGGGGAGGGTGATTTATTTATTTTTTGGATCCTTTTGTGTTTTTAATTTTATTGTTTTTGTTATATTTTGTTTGTGTGTTTTTTATTATTTTTTCATAAAAATTTGAGCTAGACTAAAAATTATATAAATATTTATAAATAAAGAATCATTATGTAAATTTTAATCTTTTTTTAAAATATGTAAAGGAAGTTTATCTAAAATGATTTATCGTGCATTAAAATTTATACATGAACTCACTAGAACTTTGAACTCAATATTTTCTGACTTGTATACTTATAAATAGAAAAAACATTATGAGACTCCCTATATTAAATTGTTATACATTATATGAACTTGATTAAAATTATTAGATGTGATTTTATATAAAAATATCCCTATGATAACCATGAATATTGTGTGTGTACATTTAAACCATTAATAAGAGTTATAGTGACCTGATAGCTAGCTTCCAACCCTTAATTTCATGACTTGATGATAAAAGTTATCATTGAGTGGAAATTACTATTTTCTATTGTTTAGTTCTATGTTATTTTCAGTTATTAAATATATTCTTTGTACAAATCTTGAAAGGGAAAATAAAATAAGTGTCTAATTATCTAATAGAGGTAACTAGATTTTTGGTAGTTCGAAACTCAAATAAAAAAGGGTAGATGATGTATAATAATTTTATTTATGTTTTATAAAAGATGATTGAAATTGTTCTATGAATTAAGATGTTGATAAAGGGATATTTTTAAAGGGTAGAAATTTTGAGAATTTGAGTTAACAAACACCTTTGAACGTAAACATCATTTACTCATTGCTAAAACTTGTGCAGAGATAGAACACATGTGAACATTTAAAAGGTGATTACATGGGGAAAAGTAGAAGTTTATGTATAGGAGAATCAATTATTATGAACTTTTTATCAAATTTCATTCATTATTCCTTTATTTTTTCCCCAACACATATTAGGAGTATAAATTCACTGTTGATTTTTATGTCCCTCTTCTTTATTTTAATAAATTAAGTAGTTATTAAATTGAAAAATATCTTAATCATTCTTGACTAATTATATTATTGTACTAGAATTCTCATAAGATTATATATAACTCATTGACATAATGATTTTCAAAATGAGTATGACCCATTAGAAGTAGGTGGGTAAAATAAGAATAGGATTTATAACCAAGGTTTTGGAGTACATTAGGTTGATAACATGGCCTCACAGTTTGGCATGAGGATCTATCATCCAAAGAATAGAGTTCCACATTTGTGCCTCACATTATGTTCCAACACCAATGTAGTCATGAATATTTACTAGATATGGAATTAAAATGACAACATAGCTTGTAGTAACACCAAAGTATCAGTTGATTCCACTATAATCCAGTGAAGAGGAGTAAGAGAATATTATAAGGCTAATAGAATACCATGAACATCACCACAAGGCTTTTATCTCTCACTAATGAATGCTACATTAAAATATGAGGACTACATAGACTCCCATGTATCATGGGAGAAACACTCAAGTATATTCTCATGATCCAATATAGTACAGAGGGCCAACACAAGTTATAAAATAAAATCCATTATAATTAACCTTGTGATATCATATATTTAAAACCTGAAATTTCTGACCAAATGTGTATATATTGTCAAGTTATATAGAATGATGATATATAATGAGGGTATATGTAACATCTCACCCCATCCCATTGTTCTAAGAGGGCAGAGGAATTCTACTTGGCCTTAAGAGACGTTCCTAGGAGAGCGAAAGGCTGGAAATAAATGTCAAGGGCTTAAAAAATAATTGTGGAAGGATTTTCCCTTCGAATTGAACAACCAAATAAAAATTCCATTACTATCAAAAATACATGATGCATGTGAACATCTCAACCAAACCATACATTCCCTAAAGAAAACCAATTTTTTTCCATAAAACATCCCAAAGCCCAAAACAACTAAACCAAAATAAGATTACAAAGAGGATGAAAACACAACAAGACCCCAAAAAACTAAGACACCATAAATTTCTCCACACCAATATCCATGCTCCAAGAACCACAACATCACCAAAGCATCATATCGAACATCTAGGAAAAAGAGATGCTTTTCACTTACCTGTGTCCCAGAAAATGACATCTGAAAAAGCACCAAAATTACATCTACAATCAAAATTTACCAAAATCCCCACAAAATTTCAATCCCCAATTATGAACATCATACCACCCAACAATTTTAAATACCAAATCAACTAATTATTTTGAACAACATTCCAACATAACATGTCATGTTACCTCAATAAATCACACATTTATTGAATACATCCTCAAACCATTTTTCATGTCAACCACATTTTAATAATACAACACTTTTATTGAAAAAAATATTTCATAAACCATTTTCTATATATCAATCAAGCCATTGAATTTAAAATTTAAATCTTAAAATCCAACAATAAAACCCCTTTTCACAAAATTAACTCATTTCCCCAAAATTCTGAAATCATCACAAAATGGTTTTCTACCAAGAGTCACACATCATATTCACAATTACATTCAAGAAAAATAAATTAATTACAACCAACGTCACTAGTTTTAACTATGTGGAATCAAGATAGAAGCCACCCACTTTTAGGTTTTTGGAAAAATTGACCCACGAACAACTGCACCACAAATCTTGAAAATGCTACACCAAAACCACTTTATATTTTCTTCACAAACATCAACAAGCCATAATATCATCATTTAAGGAAACAAAAACCCTAGATCTAAAAAATGGATGTATATCTAGAAAACTAAGAGATAGGTAAGAGTAGACCTAGAGAAAAACAAATAGAAACCAAGAGAGAATACTTACCCAAGATGAAACGCCTTTAAACAACCTTGAAACCCATTCAAATCGCCTCCAAAATGAGTGGAAGAGGACAAAAACACCTTGAGAGTATGAAATCCCATGTAGTGTTAGTATGGGAGAAGATTTGGGTGGGTGAGGGTAAATCATGACTAATACTAAATTTTAAAACCCTGTTTTTAAAGTTCCACATAGTTATCTCACACGGTTAGATAAAACGTGATCTAACCATTGTCTTGCTGCTGGATTGAAGTGGCACCTCACATGGCCCATCCCACATGGTTACACATACCGTGCATAAATCATGTGTACCCCACTACCTACACGGTTCATCTCGTGCAGTTTCCCCTAACCGTTCTCAAACCATGATGCCTTAAAAAGGAATCCAAACTTATTCCAAACCATTAAAAACAATCCCAACCCCTTCCTAACTCATCCCAAGAACTTTAAACACATAAGAAGGCATAGAAAAAGGCTATATACCTCAAACTGAGGATTCAACAATCTCCCCACCATTGGAATTTCTGTCCTCATAAAGTAGAGATCCATCACTTTTCCAAAAGAGCTCTGTCTATTAATCAACCATCTCTTTCTCCCACACCCAAGCCTCCCCTAAATATAACCATGGATCCCAATGAATCACATGGTCACGATCTGGATGATACTTTTCCAACTGTGGCTCATGAAACACATTGTGTACCGCACTAAAATGTGGTGGAAAATCCAACTGATAATCTATATATAAAATATGATCAAGTATCTCAAAAGGCATAATATACATCAGAGATAACTTACCCTGATTTCCAAACTGACGATGTCTCTGCCAAGAAGAGATCTTTAAAAACACATGATCACCCACCTCGAATGAAAATAGTCATTGATGATGGTCCATGTATGATTTTTGATGACTTTGAGCCATCTCCATCCTCTTTCTGATCAACATGATCTTCTCTATAGTCTCTTAGACAAGTCTTCATCCAATCATCGAAGTCCCACCTATTTCTACCCAACATAGTGGAGTACAACACATACACCCATACAATGCCTCAGATGGAGACATATGTATCAACTGGTAACTATTATTATACGGAAACTCCACCAATTTTATGTGATCCTCCCATGAACCAACAAAATCCATGACACAAGCCCTTAACATAACCTACAATGTTTGTATCCTCCTCTAGGATTGGACATCCATTTGAGGGTGATTTTCTATGCTCATCGTCAACTGTGTCCCAAAGGTTTTTTGTAAGGATTTACAAAAACGAGATGTGAACCTCGTGTCTCTATTTGATACAGTCCAAATTGGAACACTATGCATCTTTACCACTTTCTGAATATATATTTTAGATAGATCTTCCACTATATTAGAATCACGAATTGGGATGAAATGGGTTAAATTTGTGAGGCGATTCACAACCGCCCATATGGCATCATGATACCTGACCATTCTTGGGAGACCCGTCACAAAATCCATTTCTATCTGTTATCATTTTCACACTAGGATAGGTAAGGACTGCAACATTCTTGTTGGATAATGATGCTTTACCTTGACTTGATTACAAGTCAAGCATCTCGAATCAAACTCGGCCACTTCTCCTTTCATACTAGACCACTAAAATTGAGATTTCAACGTCGTATACATCTTCTAAATTTTAGGATGGAGAGCCCACCTAGAATGATGATATGACCTAAGAATTTCCAACTGACAAGACACCTGAACAACTATCCAAGTCCAAAAACACAAAACCAAAGGCCCATTCAGTTCTAAGACCTCAATGGTCTCCCCACCATTATGTTTCATCTTCGTCTCCAAATATTCAGAATCAGATGCATGTTCCTCTTTAACCAAACCAAAAAATTTAGGAACCAACTAAAGCTTAAAGAAGTCCAATCGGTCACCCCATTCCTCACATTCCAACCACATTTCGGCTATGACTGACATCAACTACCACTGATCTTCTACCTATTTCACCACCTAAGTATATGATTTTATACTTAATGAATCTACCACTGAATTTCCTTTACCCAGTGTGTACATTAAGTCAAAATAAAAAATCTGGATGTATTCAATCCATCCCCTTTACCTCAAGTTCAAATATCTCTATATGAAAATATTTTTTAAGCTATTTTGATTAGTAAACACTGTAAATTTCACACCTAAGATATAATGATGCCTCATTTTTAATGCATTAACCACTGCTGACAACTCCAAATCACGTGTTGGGTAGTTCTTGTCATGAAATCTCAATAGTTGTGATCCATATGCAACCACATGATCCCCCTGTAAGAGAACACACCCCAACCCTGATCCTGATGTGTAATAATACACAACATACTCTTTCCTTGGTTTTGGAAAATCCAAGATTGGTGATGATGTAAGGTGAACCTTTATCTGCTTAAAGCATTTATGCACACCTCATCTAATTGAAATGGGATATTCTCCCTTGTCAAAACTGTCATTAGTGTGGCCAATCATGAGAAATCATGAGCAAAATGTCGATAATCACTAACTAGACCAAGGAAGCTCCATATCTCAAAACAATTATTTGACATCTTCTATGACAAAAAATCCTCTATCTTTTATTGAAACACATTTCTCGTAAATTAAATGGCCAAAGAAACAGACCTGATATATCCCGAAGTTACACTTTGGAAATTTGGCCTACAACCAATGATCTCTTAAGATCCCCAAAACTATCACTAAGTGTTTCTCATTCTCCACCATTTTTCTCTAATACACCTATATATCATCAACAAATACCACCCCAAAGGAATCCAGATATTTCTAAAATTTATGATTCAACAATACCATGAACACTTCTTGTGCATTCATTAGACCAATGGGCATAAACACATACTCGTAATGGACATATCTACTTCTGAAAGTTTTTTTTGGGAATATCTTCCTTCCTCACACGCAATTGATGATATCCTGACCGCAAGTCAGTCACGGAGAACCACTTATCTCACCACAATTGGATAAACATATCATCAATGCATGGAAGTGGATATTGTTTCTTTATCGTAACCTGATTAAGTATACGATAATCAACAAAGAGAACCAGAGTTCCATATGCCTTTTTAACAAAAAAAACTGGTGCTTCCCACTGAGACATGCTAGGCTAGATAAAGCCTTTGTTCTCCATCTCTCCCAAATGAACCTTTAATTATTGTAATTTTATTGGTTACATTTGGTAAAATAGAAGTGATATAGGACTGGTCCCAGGAAGGAGATCAATCGAAACTTCACTTCTCTCATATGGAAAACCATGAGAATTATTTGGAAAATACATCCATAAACTGATCCACAACTGTGGAAAAAACTTATTGCTCAACTGCTTCCACTGATTCCAATGACAAAGCCATTAATTGATACGAGGTCATGCCAACAGCTGGTGCCAAAAAATCTATTTCAACCAATATTTTAATTCTTCTCCCTTCTAAAGGGATGTTTGACACCATCCCCCATCGTAAAACTAACTATTCACGCATAACAATTGAAATGGGCCTTAAACATCGCCAACCAATCCATCCCTAGTATTATATAATATAGATCCATCTCAAACACTAAGAAATACCACATCAATTCATTACTATCAATAACTATACAACAAGTTCCACACAAGAAAACTCAACACTCTTTCTAAAATAGGGGTGTTTGTAGTTTCAAAGTAGAAGGTATCATTTACATAGTTAGAACCTATGAAATAACAGCACAAGAATCAAGAAAATAATTCAAAGCACCCATATCAAATGAAGATTTCATCAACACAGAATTTAAAAGAACCATACCTCACACTCTGGATTGTCCTGACTAATCATCCACCACAACTTTCTCAGCTCCAAACAGATGTGTGATTTCTATGCTCGACTCTTTATTACCCTACTGACACATCCCTTGTTGAGGATTTTCATGAACACCTGACCATAGAACACTATGACAATACTGCTAAAGATGCCCCATTTGGTTGAAGTTATGACATTATCAAGGTTGTACCTTACAATCCCACTTGATGTACCTCGTAGAGCCACACTGAAAACATGTCATCTTAGGATTTGGTCTCAGAAGAAGTTTTAACAATCTAGTGGTCCGATTCTGATGTTCTCCATATCGGTGATAAATGGTTCACGTCTTTCTCTTTCCCTCAGTGTTAGGGTTCAAACCTCCTCTCATGAGGACAACCGTACTTTCATTACATGGATTTACAACCGTGATAGATATCATAATAGTTGTATCTGGTTTTAGTCATAAATTCATTGTTTGAACATCTTGAAATATGCTTTGTGTCAACTACTGGTTCACCTATAGCTCAGGTGCAACCACATTTCCAGTAGCATCCTCTGATTGGTCTCTATGTTGCCTACCTAGTTCCATCTCCATCAACATACAAATCACTATAAGTCTCACTCCCTAGAAATTGAAGGTTTACAATTTCAATGTCAATTACATAGAAATTATCATAACCAGGATTTCCACAATTTCACATTTCCCACATTACACCATTTTAGAAAAATCCACCATGCATTGAAAATCAACACATTTTCAAAATACCACAACTATTCTTTTCTTCAAAATCCACACATTTTGAAAACAATTTCCAAATTTTCACAATTCAATCCATTCATATCACAATATAAATCATTGTTCCTAATGAAAAATGAATCGTAGTGGGAAGTCATTTCTACCATGCATGTCATGCTCATCTCATTGGATACACCCACGACAATGATATTTCAATTTCCTATAAGTGTCTCTAAAACCCTATTGTACCCAACTACTTGGTAATGTGATGTTCAATATATAAGGGTTAGCTACATCCTTTTATGATTTCCATTCCAAGTTCTAACAATACTACACCTTTCTAGCATCCCGACTCAAGAATTATACCAAGAACGAGTATCAACACCAAGACCAAAAATCAACACCAAAGGACCAAACAACTGCTCTCACCTGAAATCCATTGAATAAAAACTGATACCACTTGTAACATCACGCCCCATCTTATTGGATTGAGAGGGAAACCGAATTCTACTTGTCCTTAAGAAATGTTCCCCGGGTGCCAAAGGCTAGAAATAAATGCTGAGAGATTCAATAATAATTGGGGAATGATTTTACCTCTGAATTTAACAACAAATCAAAAAAGCCATTACTAAAAAACTATATGATGCATGTTAACATATCAACCCAGACCAAACATTTCAAGAAGAAAACCAATTATTTCCATGAAAAATCCCAAAGATCAAAACAACTAATCCAAAATAAGAGTACCAAATAGAACACTACACAAAAGGTCCCCAAATAACAAGAAAACCATCCCTAGATCCACACCAAGCTCCATTCTCCATGGACCACAATATCACTAAATAATCATGTCAAACAGGAAGCCAAAATTGATTCTTTACCCTTACCTGTATCTGGGAAAATGACATATGTAAAAGCACCAAAGTGTCAAAGTAGGGGGTGAGTATAAATACTCAGTAGATGTTCTCCAAATGACTTACCTATACACACCACTAGGATAGATAATGTTTGCACAATTTATAAAAAACAATTTATATAAAGTTCATGAACTGCTGCAATAGTTAACAACAGGACAAATAAATATTTTCCGAATGAAATTTACAAAATTTAGTGAGAAACCATGGAAATCAAACAAAGAAGTCATCACCCATTCCCTTTTGCATGACCACATACATATCCCAACCATACAGAAAATTATGTCACAAATCCAATACCATTCACTCAATCTTGATGCTACTTTAACGGTGTTACTTTCATGACCAACCCGTCTCCTCCCTGGTGTGGGACTTATCGCCCATCACTTGTGTGGGAATTCATGCCGATCACCCTCCCTTTTTAATGATGGTACATTCATGACCATCACCTTGATAGTGATATATTCCCAAACACCATCAATCCAACTCATTAAAATTGATATTTACCAAAATCCCCACAACATTTCAGTCCACTATTACAAACATCATACCACCCAAAAATTTCCAATACCAAATTAACCAATTATTCCAAACAACATTCCAACCTAACATTTCAAGTTACCTCAATAAATCACACATTTATTGAATACAACATCAAACAATTTCCCATGTAAAAAAAATTTACATAAAACCAAACTTTTATTGAAAACCATCTTTCACAATCCATTTTCCATAAATCAATCAAGTTACTGATTTTAAAAAATATATTTAAAATCTGACCACAAAACCCATTTTCACAATATTAACCCATTTTCCCCAAAATTCCCAAATCATCAAAAAATGGGTTTCTAATAAGAATCACACATCATATTCAAATTTAATTTATAGAAAAATAAATTAATTACAACCAATTTCACTAGTTTTAACCTAGTTGAGTCGAGAGAAAAGAGACATTTTTTTAGGGATCTGGTGAAATCGACCCACAAACAACCACACTACAAATATAGAAAACACTCCACTGAAACCACTCTAGATTCTCTTAACTAACATCAATAAGCCCTAATACTATCATTCAAGGAAACAATAACCCTATATATACACACACAATAGACGTAGATCTAGAAAACTGAGAGAGAGGGAAGAGTAGATCTAGATAAAACCATATAGAAACCAAAAGAGAAGACTTACCCGATATGATCCTCTTTCAAACGACATTAAAACCCCTTAAAATGACCTCAAAAATGAGTTCGGTATTATACCTATACCATGAGAGTATTAAATCCCATGTAGGGTTCACATGGTATAATATTTTGGTGAGTTAGGGTAAATCCTGACTAATCCCATATTTTAAAACCCTATTTTTAAAGGGCCACACAATTAGCTCGCTTGGTTAGACAAACCTTTCATTAACCATGTTCTTACTGATGCCTTAAAGTTAAACCTCACACAGTCCATCCCACATGGTTGGGAAAACCATGAATAAACTGTGTATACCCCACTACTCGCACGGTTCATATCGTACGATTTCCCCTAACCGTGCTCAAAATATACAACCTTAAAAAGGACTCCAAAAATATTCAAAAACATTACAAACTCTCCCAAAATCTTCCTAAATTATCCCAAGAATTATAAAGACATAAAAAGGAATACAAAAAGGCTAAATACCTTAAAAGGGGGTGATATATTATATATAAGACAATATAACCCCACATCATGTCTTGAGGATACATTCATACCCCGATGCTATATCATTAGGAAACACATAGGTTGTCTTTTCTTGAAAGTACTATAGAGAAATAAAGCTTAATATTATGTTTAAAACCTAATTACACATCAAGAACCAACACCAGTTACATTATATCCATTTTATTCTTCAAGGTCAACTTTAAAAACAAGAAACATATTACAAATTTAAAAACATAATTATGTAAAAATAATTCTTTTCCCACAAACACCATTAAAGGGTCTTTTATAATCAGTATAAGAGGACTCAATCATTGTGAGATATTAATCTGGATTATGGCTATTTGTATCACATGGGAAATATTTGAGGATTTTTGGAATATTCAATTCGCCTATTTTAACAAAATCGTCAAAGATAATAACAAACTGGATAGATGGATCCCAATCATCAAGAGGGATGAATCTATTGAAAGCATGATACATAGACTTAACTCATGCATTTAGGGAAAAATTATGAATCAAACATTGTGATAATCTAGAGAAGAATAATAACATATAGAATGTTCTAGGGAGGAGGACATTCTTATAAATAGATGGTGAATTTATTGATTCAGGTGTCCTGAAATTTTACATTTCTACTCTACCTTTGATATATTCTCTTATGATGGAACACTAGGAACTATTTCGGAAAATATGGGATGATTTCCCCCTCCAATGCTCTTGTATTCCAATGTGTTTATTTTTTTCTTTCGTCTTCAATCTCATGGTATATTGGTTGAATGCATGAAGTGAGATGAGATTTACATTTTATTAGTATTTCAATTCGATATTCCTTTACATGCACCAATTTTAACACATATCCAACCTATATTCCTCCTATATAATATAGTGGGGAGTGATAAGGTAGGTTATGAAGTGTTCAATGATCCTTGAAAATCATGGAATAATAGGGGCATAACATGAAATGATCATTTTATGTATTCAGTTGTGCCTAACACTCCATGAGACAGTGATTGGTTTAGATATTATCCTATTAGTGAGGAAATATAAGAGTGGTTAATTTATAGAATTATGATTTAGTGGATTGGTTAATTGAATATTTTAGGTGGGTCCACTATTTAAAAATTTATTGAAAAATTTATTCACTTTCTCTCAATCACATACATAGAAATTATTTAGTCCAATTGAATATCAAAAATCAACCCATACAAAAGAAAGATGAGCATGACCGTATCTTCATCAAAAAGATCAAATCATGCCACTTCACTAAATTTCACACGAGGTTCAAATTTTTATTTCATGACCAAAACATGACTATTTTATATGAAATTAGGAGTTTGGTAGTTCAAAAAACACTCAATTCGGTTACTTTTATCATAGGTATCATCTCAATTAATTCATTCTTTATCAATATTATGCCTCCATTATTTGGAATAACTTTTAATAGGATCACCCGTTCAATGTTAGATATTGAAAATAGAATCCCATATAAGGTTATAGAGGACATCCATTTTAACCACCTCTTTAATGGGTGGTGTGATTCCCCATTCAAGTTTTCATCTTGGTTTTCACCCTTATTACAATATTACCCATTGCATTAAAATATGTAGGTTAATTCCACTGATATTTAAAATATCTTAATAAATTTGTTGATTGATTTTTTTTAAAACTTATAATATACTGGGAATTAATTAATTTGTAAATTATTCATTTATTGTCATTGGAAAATAAAATTTTCATATAAGAATGAGTACATTGGTGTGTCTGGTAGTGAATACAACATAAGATCTGGTGGCTTGATAATGAAATTGATAAATTCTAGGTTGGAATCCCATCAAATGTGTTCTGTCAACTTCATTTATTTATCTCTTTCTCAATCCTCAAAATTATATTTCTTCATATTTTTTAGAAACTTTTCATCAATGTGTTTTATCATATTTTCATCCTTTTTTTAAACTCAAGATGGTGTTGTATTCTTCAATTATTAAAATTTCATGGATTTCCTTTGATTCATTTCCATACTTCATAATGTTCATAAGATTGAAGGTTACATGTTCATCACTAACTGGTAATATAATTATTCATTGATTTACATCGATTACTTATTTTTTGATTGATATGAATGGTTTCCCTAGGATAATGGATGCATCCCCTTATTTTTCTATATCAATATTAAAAAATTTAGTAATAATGGAAAATGTTCCCGCTTTATAATAATGTATTCAAAAATTCATTATGGGTATGTTAATAAATGGTATGAAATATGATTTTTCTACTCACATATTGTTTAGAACATCCAATACCAATTTTTGAAATAGCCTTAGGGTAATGATATTGATATGAACTCCAAAGTTAAAAATATCCTTCCCTAATATATATAATCTGATAGCGAATTGGATGGAAAAGATCTATAGAACTCTTATAACGTCAGAGGTATCATCCACTAAACAGTAGATGAATATTAATCACTAAAGGATAGATATCCTAAATCCACTATCATATTATTATTTTAGAGAAACTATATCATAAATATTTAATAAGACATCATTTGGGACACTTTTTTAGTGAAAGTAATGTTAATATGGAGTAATTTAAATTTTTTTAGGAACATCTTGGATTATATTTAAACTCATCCTTCTCACATATACTCCAAAAATGTTATAGGGGGTTATATGGTTTTAAATTCTTTCCTTATTTTATTCTTCAATTTCCTTTCAATATTTTTCTTATGTTTTCACTCTCCCTTATCTCTTCATTTTTTATTTTCCTTCCCTTTCCACCTCCTTCTTATGATATTTTTTCTTATTTTCCTCTAGAACTCATCCATTATGAAATGTTATAACCTTCTCCTCCTCCGTTGGTTTTTTGTTTTTTGTTAATTATATTAAATCAATTTTAACTCTTCAATAATTTTTAATAAATTTTACCACCTTATACAATTTTTTTTTTGTCGAATACTAATTCATTAAATAGTATTATCAATTTTTTATCTATTGAACAAAATTTCTAATAGATGAATTATGTAAATATAGAGAGATTATTTTGGGTGTTCGGTTGGTGGTTTTCTCTATAATTATTGTAGAGTATGATTGGGATAATTTTGACTATGCAGGTATTTTTGGAATGGTATTTGGCCTTGTGGTTGGGTTTCATATCTTGGAATACCGTAGTTTCGATTGAAATTATTTCCTCCTTACTATATGTTCCATATTGGATTTGGGTCTGGATTGGGTTGAAATAACCTACCATGATTTTGG
This sequence comes from Viscum album, assembly GCA_963277665.1. Lineage (NCBI taxonomy): Eukaryota > Viridiplantae > Streptophyta > Magnoliopsida > Santalales > Viscaceae > Viscum > Viscum album. The sequence continues at coordinate 59,539,729 of OY728125.1, forward strand.
GTACTTTATTATTATTGAGGGTCTTAGTTATAAATTATATAAATTCACTCAAATGGATTATTATTTTCAAAGCCAACCAGACACTCTTTATTTTCATGTGTCAATTCACAAATTATATACGTTTTTGAAATGTGAGTGGGTGTTGGTGGATATGGATGATATGGTTTATGGGGTGACCTAACTTGAAATTTTGATCTTCATGCTCATTTTTTGGTAGAAAAGAGATTAGTTTCATCGGCATGATGGATTTATTTCCTCAGTAGAACACTATCACTTTTCTAGAGCCTTGTATTGTGAGTGTTCTCATTTACAAGGCCTCATGCTACTACAAGATTCTTCAACCTCATCCCAGCATCGGCCAAAGAATTGGAAATGACTCTATATATATTCTATAAACATTAGTAAAATAATTTCATTTGGTGTTAAACCTTTGGAAAATGATGTGGGTTCTTCCCTAGTATCTCCTTGAATCGATTTCATGCTTAAAATATAGATTCTCTATCCTATAGGTACATGGTTTAAATCTCATTTCAAATATTCACCTTCCTCATCGATGAAAAGTGTTTATCAATAAATCAATCTTCCAAGATTCCATAATTTTTTATGGTACTATACAATTTAATTTTCATTTAGTTTTCTATCCATAATTGAGTGACAATGGAAAAAGTCTCAACAATATGGAATTCATGTTCACTCTATTGTGCTTGAATGTGTTACAAATTTCAAAAACATAGTCAAATAGTCGTACTTACTGTCAAGTGAAATCCTTGCAAATTTTACCATATTTTGAATCATTTATAAGATATTTGTACTAAATTAAAAGTATTTTAAATATATTGGATGTAAAATAATGATCTTGTTATCCTCATAAATGTGCGAGAAACCATAGTCTATATAAGTTCAAGTCTAGGGTATTTATTGTGCACCATCGTATTGGTTCATATGGAATAATTTTAGATTATCTATAATGGGATAAATATGGTGAATACTTTATTCCATTTTAGATCATTGATAAGGGAAAATAATCCTCTCAATAATGATATTTTACTCCAAATTTTCACATAAATTAGGCCTCTCTGGTTGATTAGTTGATATTTTATGCATACATTGAATTTCCTAACAAAATAAAACAAACAAAACATTTATGTTAAAATAATTAAATTAAAAATAAAAATAAGATGAGAAAAGAATTGGGTTAATTGAAAAATTGGTTTAAATATTATGTTTATAATTAGTTCAAAAACATGACATATTTCTAATGTCATCACTATTGGGGAATATAATAGTTGTGCAAAACTAATCTTCTATACTATTGACATAACCACTAGAATTACAATCAAAAGGTCACTGAATGTTCCTACACATGAAATAAAAAAATAAATATTGAACCTATAAAGCTTAAATTACCCTTGAAAATGTGTATCATATATAGTAATTCACTACGACCTACCCAAAACACTAAGTCAACCTTGCACAAACACCTCATTATACACAAAAAAAGTTCTAAAAATACATTTTAGGGTAAAAAATGAAATAAAAATATAGAAAGTAAAGAATGAATTAAAAGTTTAATGTTCCTAGGATAATGTATTATGTAAATGGGGGATCCCCAATTACACTTTAATTTAATATAACCAAAATATTATATGGTATTATTAATAGATTATAGAATCATGTAATACTCAACAACTTCTAAAATGTCCAATAAATTCCTAGTTAAAAAACCATTTTCACTGAAATTAAAATAGAATTATAATCTAAGAACAACCAATAAAATATGTTAAAATTGATCCCCTAAAATTTAATATCATAATACTTAACTGTCTAGGCTAGGTTACCAAACCCATGAGTGATAAAATGTTCATAACTTCTAGACATCCTAATCCATCATCAAAAAATAATCAATATATAAAAACTATTTAATGATCTACCACCATTGGAGAAGATCTGATTCCGGTGAAGAGATAAAATACTCATTCCTTTAAATTGATTCCATAATCCTACCACTAACAAAAATTATAGGGATGATAAATTTATTTCATGAACATCCAGTGCTCCAAAAATTTGATGATCTGAATAAGTCTTCACATCCCAACAATCTCCAACTTGAAGACTTTTTTTCAGGGAAAACATTAGTAACCCTCTAACATTTAGCATTTAGCAACATTCCCCATTCATTTCCTTCATTCAAGAATGTCCTACTATGGCTCAATGCTACCTTAGGCATTCTGGACTATTTACTTAGTGAATTTGTCTTCCATATTTTGGCTTCCTACCGTCTTCTATATCTCTAGCTCCATTTCCTGAAGAAAATTTCTTCTGAAATAACACTTTAGTTTGATATGTTTTTGTGCATAGACCACCATATTTTTAGCTGATTGAATAGAACAGTAGATTAGATAGTATTATATATATTTATATTTAACCCTTCCTAACACTTTCATTAATTTATTCATGAGTACAATTTCATTCCTAGCATCCATTTCAGAAATATACTCATCTTGTTTTTAACATAGAGTAAGAAGTTTTTCAACCTTGACGATCAGTTATTATTTTTTCTCCAAATGGATACACAAAAAAATTTAATTTATCCTGTATCTATGTCACCACCAATGTTTGAGTCCATGAATCACAGTAACGGATCATCTATTATATAGCACAGGTCATGATATTTTTATCCGTTCAAATAGAAAATAACCCACTTCAAAACCTCCCAATATTGTTTCCCCAGATTCCCTTATATTGAATCACAACTCCAACTACATGGTAAATATATGTCGGAGTACAAAATATTTCATAAATCAATTTTTTTATGGATGATTCATATAATACTTTCTCTATGTTCTTGTATTTGACATTGTTTGTTGGAACCTATGACTTGTGTAACTTGATGTGAGCCACATGAAGTATTGAAACTAGCCTACTTATGGATATTCTAAACATCTTATTGATCTTTTAGATATAATATTTTTTAGGTAGAAACGTGGTAAAAAAATTCCTAAATATCTCTATCTTTATCCTTTGAAACATTATATCCTATCTAAGATGTTTCATCTTGAATCTTCTAGATTAATCACACTTAATTTTTTTGAATTTATCAACATTATATCTAGTAATAAATATGTCATCCATGTATAAAAAAAAGATGAATATTATATCTTCTCAATACTTCTAAAAACAATTATGTTCCATATTTTACAAGTTGAAATATTTTTTTTAAGATGAATAAATTGAATTAATGATTATACTTTCCTGAGGAATGATTCATCTGGTAGAGGGTTTTCTTCAATATATAAAGAAAAATTGGGTACCCTACAACTTTTTATCTCAATAGTTGATTCTTATAGATCTGATCCTCTAACTCACTATAATGGAAAGTAATCATGAAATCCATATCCTCTAGATACATATAATTTAATGAAACCATAATTATCACTATTTGGATGGAATAATGTTGAACTACCAGTGAGAAGATCTCTAAGAAATATACTCATTCCTTTTATTTAAACCACATCACTATTGGTTATTATTACCATCTATTATTTACAAAACATTATTCCTTGATATGGTAAAGCCACATATTCTCATGCACCTTTTTACCCTATAAAAAATCATCTATCTCCCATGTTTTAGGAATGTTAATAAACTCATATCCTCATTCATGGATGACCCCTTCCACTTTGAGACATTAAGAAAAGTTACGTCCTAATTATTTTTGGCTCTCATGCATCTATTAGATTTATAAAAGATCATATCAGTTCCATACCTTTCCACTTGGTTCTTGATCTAGTTGTTCTTCTCAAATGAATAAGTTGATCTAAACTTGTTGGCTTTACTCTTCCTGTTGGTACCTAACTTATAGTAATCACACTTCAGGGGAACATAAATATGATTATCCCAATCATGATTCATATCCCACTAAACTTTATTGTCTTTTTAATGGTATTATATGTATAAATATGGTTTCATCAACACCTATAAAATATTTCTCTAGTTTTTTCAAACTATGTGTACTTTGATCATTCTAGAATTCCACAACTGATTCTTCTTCAGCATCCTACTCAACCATGTTTTGGTCTTTGCACATAAAATTTTCGTCAAATAAAATATTATTTATTTTTATTATCTTTTTTCTTTCATCACCCTATGATTGATAACCAATATTTTTATCTTTATAAATAGGGGAAAACAAATTTTGGATTTTGAATCAATCTTGTCTCTTTCTTTAGTGTTGACATTTACCAAAGACTATGAGAGGAGGAAGTTATGATCATCTTACAGATCATAGATCATCTAGAGGGTTATACCCAAATAAAAATGATTGAATTATTTTTATAAGATAAATTTTCATGTTGTGTACCTTCACCTAAATTTCCTTAGGCATTCCTGATTGAAACCACATACAATTATAATTTTCTGTTAGAGTACAGTTCATTATTTCATCCACTACATTATGTTGTAAAGTTATAGAAATCATATCATATTTCTTTATTCCTTCCTCATTTTTGAAATTCCATAGGTTGTGTCTAGTTATTCACTACCACTTTCTGTTCAGATGCAATTAAAACTCATTACACACTCCCATTCGACCAACACACTCCCTAGGATAGAAACACTAAAATCAGTAGACTTATGTTTATAGAATTAAGTCCATGTATTCCTTTTATAATAATTAATTAAATAGTGTATGTAATAAGAATCATTATAGAATTGAATAAGTATTGGCTATAAACATCTATGTATACAAAATCCAACTTATAGACCCTAGGGTTCTTACTTTCTAAATTGAAATAAATAATTTCTACTTTCATAAAACATTACATTAAAACATTATATTTTAATGTAATTAATATTCATTATTCCCTTAGCCTTTAGAACATTGCTGTTCTTCTCACAGAGGGGACTAAACCTACAATTCTATATATTTGGGTCATCAGAAGCTAAATTTGTAACCATTATAGTTTTTATGAATTTTTAGTCAAGTAACAAGTTCCTTACTTTACTAATTTTTTAATCATGATGGATCTACACGAAACATTATTAATCCAATTTTCAAAAAATATGAAAAAAACATCCTCATTGAATTATTTGTGGGAAATAAGATTATAATATTGACCAAGCATGTGGTGAAATTTTGATAGCACTTAGAATCCTCTATTCTTAACTAAAACATTGAAATATAACTTTCCAATGATATCCAGGTATTTATCTTCTTCTAAATGAAATTTAGAGAACATTCTTGATACACGATTACTTATTTTTGATCATTAGGTTAATGATAAGAGGCTCTGAAGTCATTAAATGAAGCATGTACTCATGCAGTAGTGGATAACAAGTATGTCTTACTATCTTCCTTTCTTTCAATGGAATCTAAACTAATAATTGTTAACATTTTTTAGTGTTCTCATTAATAAGGTTTCAATATTTATTTATATTTCCTTTCTTCCCACTTTTTTAATTGATTGGACCTGGAACAATTGAATTTCTTCCACTCTTATCCCATTAACTTTCTTTAGACTTATCAACTAATAGATTCATTTGGTAGATTTTATTCTATTGAAGTTAACATCATCCTACATCATAATTAAATGAATTACTAGTTGGAACCCAAAATTCTCTTCACCAAATATCCTCATTGAGTATCAGATCCAAATATCATTAAATACAAAGTTTTTTTCTTCAATAAAGTTACTAATTATAGTAACCATTTCATCCCACTTTCTTGGAAAAAGGTAATAGTAGAAATTTCTATAAGTTATCATTAAAATTTACCTTTACTTATTGGATTTACTTATGAATAATGTTTAAGTAATCAAAATGATCTTTTGATGGTCTCCCTTTCATTAACCTTAATCTCAAAAACTATCACAATATAAATTTTTAGTTAAGGGCTATCCGTTTTTCATACATGTCCCCCAATGCCTTCACGAAATAATTTATAGTAATATAGTCTTGAATATTGAAAAAAATTCCTTTTAAGAGACATTATTACTAGATTTATTTTTTTTCATTTGTAACACCCACAGTTTTTAAGGGAAAAATTTATATTTGGTTGACTGTGAGATGCGCAACATCAAACCAAAACAAACAATGAATATTTAAATAAATCCATTTTAACCTAGAAATTTAATTTTTAAATATAAATATGATTAAAAAGATTATAAAATTTATATATCAATATCCTACTCAAGATAAATATATTTATAAATTCTTAGTACATAATTACACAATTTTCTATAAAGACATTTTGTTCTTTAAAAATACATTTTCTTCAAAAATGATTTTTATTTATTTTTATAGAAAAATATTACAATTAATTATTATAACATTTATAAAATTAAAATCATTCTCAAAATAAGAATATCATAATTATCTTAGTGGTAAATATTTGTATTTTTCAGAAAATATTTATTTTTCCATGAATAGTGAATAATACCGATTTTTCTTGTAAAACAATCATTTATTTTGCTACATTAACTAATTTAAAAGTTACATTATGAATTAAATTTTATTTTAAAGTGATATAGGTATTATTTAATTATATTTAATATAATTAATTACATTTAAATGATGTTTAATCTATATTGTTTTATAAGTTTATTTGTATGCTTGAAAACACATTTGATGAGAAAACTGTTTTAAAATGTATAATGTTTGTAGTTTTTTATTAATAAAAAATAATAGCTAATGGGTAATTATTTAAACCTAAAGTATGAATAATATTTCTATCATTATGAATTTGAAATTCATATAGTGAAGATTACTACTTATAGAGTTAAAGTTAAATCAACCATTTTTTGGAAAATACATTTTTTCAGAAAATTTGTTTTCTCCAAGCTTAAGGGTTTTATTTCAAATTAAAATATTCTAACTATGTGAATTTATTTTTATAAAATGGATTACCTATTTTAAATAATAAAAATTAATATTAGGTAATAATGTCAGCTTAATTGTTGGACAATGTGAATAGTAATTGTAGTAAATATTTACTTCCATGATAAAGGGAAAATATGTTAATTAAAGGGTGAAAATATTCTAATAAGGACTAGAATAAAAGTAACCACAATAGTATTTATATGTATATATTTATCTAAATATAACAACAATTATATTTTTTATGGGTTTTTATAAATAATTAAGAAAATAAATTTATAAAAATTAGATTTTGACATGGTAATACACAAATTGTATTTTTTTTGTAATAAGTAATTTTAATTAATACATTCATTTTTGATGAATTCAATAATTTTCAAAATAATTTATATTTGAATAAATTAATACCATTAAATACTTTTTATTAAATTTTAAAAATTATACAATTTTTATGAGTTAGATGTAATTGTTATAAGGGTTCAAAAATTGTTGTTAAAAACCCAACATTTCTCAATAAATGTCGATTTATGTTTTAAAATTAAACATTAAAATATTTATAATATTATTTGTATTAAAAAATTATTATTCTATGAACAATCATGTTGAAATTATCCAATATTGATTTTTTCATAATTTTCTTAGCTAGTCAAATTCTTGGGTAATAATTAAATACTATGTAAATATATGGGGTGTATCATGACATCATAATAACCCAAAATTGACGTAATAAATTCTATAAATTGTATAAAAGACAAAATATATGATCCCCTCAATAAAATGAAGTTTTTTTGATGTTATTTGATTAATTCTATAAAGAATTCTTGAATCATCCAAAACAAATATTACATTTTAAGGTTCTAAAATCAATTCAGTATAAACATGAATCATTTTCACATCACCAAGGGTAATATTTTTATGATTTAATCTTTGTTATATATAATATAATTAAAAATCACTCCAAATTTTAAGAGACCATGGGAAAATACCATTGGAAGGTTTGTGGTTTTGATTAGTTTGTTGTATAGAGTCCAAAACATATGTTTGGGAAATAATAAAGAACTCCCCGATATTTTCCTATATAAAGACACCCACTTTCCACTTCCACTTCACTCAAATACCTGGGATCTAATCCTCAATATTAAGTACCCTAAATATAGTCATCATAATGTGCCTGAATCTTTCTAGAATCTCCTACCAAGATTTTGGAATCACAATCTCAATGTGAGGGACCTCTCTCTCTACTTTTCAATTCAAAAACCTTCTTTATAATCATCCATTTGAATATATATTGGTTATATTGTAATTAATTTATAAATAATACTCTACTATAAAAAATATTTAATAATAATGAGATTTAATTTATCCATTTTTATTATATTATTTACCTAGGACGTTACTCTGCTGAAATTTAGTAAGGGATCATCTATTTCGCCTATGTATTCAAGAACATTTTATATATAATGAAAATTTTATTCCAATTAATATATATGTGATACTATTTTCTAGATAATTATTAATTAAATTAATATTTCCAAGTGATTAGTGATCCCTTTCACTCTCATTAATCCCTATAATTATTTATTATGTACCCCTATTACACTGCTGAAATTATGCTATGATTTTTCCATGAGAAGTTTTTATTAAAGCACCCTCCTTGTCATATTCCTATTAATTATCAAATTTTAATGATAGATTTTTATCTTAAATGTCCCTAATACTATCCTTTTAACATTAATGTGATGATATAAACCTTTCCCTCTCATTAAAACATTTTATGAATATTCATGTACAACTGTTATGCTACCAAAATGTCACAACAATTATCCATGCCAAACATTTATGAGGTATATACCCATTCCCATTTCCAATCATGGGTATTCACCTAGTTTTAACTATACATAATTTATTGTAGGAATCCATGTATGTACCCCACATTACTTAATATTTGTATTAACTATTTTTGGACCATCTATCATAATGTTGTTTTAATAATCGCAAATAATGTCAATATACAGATTCTACTCTTTCATGCCATTTTAATATCTCTAAGTAAATATATTATTTCATACAGAAAAATATACATAAATAAGTCAACAAACTATATTCATGAATAAATATTTTTACAAGTGTATTTATACATATATTTTTGGATTACACTTAGTCTTGTAATGTTTTGTGTAAGGAAGACACTTCACAACCTTTCTGGATTCCCTGGCACCGATGGATTGTTCGACACACCGAAGTTTACAACTAAAGTCCACACACTGAAGTTTGACGCAGCGAATTTGACAGACCAAAGTTGACACACTAAATATGACAGACCGAATTCAACACACTGAAGTTGACACACCGAAGATTACACATCAAAGTTGACAAACCGAATTCGACACACTGAAGTTTGACACACCGAAGTCGACATACCAAAGTCGAAACAATGAAGATGAAAGACCGAAGTTGACACACCAAAGTTGACACATCGAAGATGACAGACCGAAGTCAACACACAAAAGTAGACACACCGAAAATGGAAGACCGAAGTCGACACACTGAAGATGACACACCGAAGATGAAACACCGAAGATGACATACCAATGTTACCAAAACAATGACAAAAGACTGAATATGACTCACTGATAGTCATAAATAACTATTTTGATTTTATTAAATTTAATTTATTTCTAATGGACATATTTGGAAAAATTAATGTTTCTGACATTATTTAATGTTTTCTGTAGAACTATACGTAGACAGTACGGGGTATATGCATGTGCAGAGATCTTTATACCTAGTAGACCTTGAAGTATAAAATGAATTTAATCAGATCTCAAAAAGTGACAGAGACACTTAGATATAATGATTCACATAGAGCCTAAATAATATTCTAAAATATTGAAATATAGACTGTGCGAACCCCAAATATTGAGAAGAGAGAAACTTGGAGCTTGGGCTCACCTAGGAACTACCCACTGGAGCTTGCTGAACAATCTCACAAAGAAGAGATGAACAATTTCCCAACAAACTACGACACTCTGTTCTGAATCCAACTTTCAAAAGAGGACTCACATATAATTTCCATAATATCTATTGAATTGAGATCATTACTGCACAAACCAAATAGAATTATAAAATCTATTCGCTTTCATAACATTGTTGGGTTCGTATCATTACTATTTTGAGATGTGTGTATATCTTTTCAAAACTCACACAGAGTGTCCAAAGCTAAACTGGCAGATAAAAAAATATCCTCACTCTCAATCTCTTGTTAAACTTGTATCCCATGTAGAACTATGGAAGAGATCCTGTGAGATCCTTTTTTTTGTTTTCCCCATTAATAACTATGGTAGAGGTAAAGTGTATCCTTGAAAGCATGTGTGCTGTTGTGAACCCTGATCCTGGGTGTGGACCAAAAGTTTTTTAATATAAATTGCTTGGTGGCAGGTGATCACCAATTGGATATGACTAAGTCTCTAATTGAGAATGAACCTCTTGTTTTATCTACAGTCCTACTTATCTTATATTATTTATCTGTTGTGTATTTATTTCATTAAGATAAACTTAAATGTGATAGTTATCTTAGCAAGTGTTTATATCTGTTTTGAATCAGTAGGTTTGTTCCAAATGTTTTTCTAATCTTTAGATTCGGAAAGCTGAGAACTAATCAATCTTCAGTGAACCAAATTGAACCTTCACGACTTCTATAAATTCACTACAAACTAAGTTTATGATTATTTTCATAGGGGCATATTATTTTGCAAAGAACCCTTTTAACACATTTTTTATATATACTCAATTTAAACCCCTCTTGAGTCATCTACTCTAACCGACATTTGGTATCTGAGGCTTTTTAATGTTACTGCAATTCTTTTTTTAATCATATCAACTGTGATTATAGTCGTGTTTCAAAGATCTTAAAATTTATATTATTTCTAAATTTGTATCACTTTGAAACTATTTTAAAAACTTTATCATGGAAAATAGAGTTGATGGCGCGGCTACCAATAGACTGCCTTTTATTAATGGAACTAACAGTGCTCAGTAGAATCTTAAAATGAAAATAAACCTAGAATGTTTTGTATTTGAAATATGGAATGCTATTGAATGTGAATATTCAACACCTAAAACTGATAGAAACACTTAGGATGAACCTAAAAAACTACCTATAACAATAACTGTAAAGTAATGAATGCTCTGTATTGTGCACTAGGAGATGAAGAATTTAACTATATCTCGGCTTGTAAAACTGCACATGAAATTTGGGATACTCGCTCTGTTTTTCAGGAAGGAACATCTAATGTTAATGAAATGCGATTAAATACTAATACTATTAAATATGAAAATTTTAGAATAAATGCTAATGAGCCAATTTCTGATATGTATCTCAGGTTCAATGAAATTGTGAATACCATTATTTCTTTAGGAAGAGATGTAACATCCAAAGTAAAGATCATGAGGATTATACGATGCCTACTAGAAAGATGGCGTTGAACATCTGTGTCTATTTGAGAATCATGCGATGTTGATAAAATTCTAGTGATGGAATTGATTGGAAAATTAATGATGTATGAAGAAGAATTGAAGATAAATCAATAGGTGGATGAACCAAAATGAAATTCTATATCGTTCAAGACAATTGCATCTAAAAGTAAAGATAAATATACCATTCAAGCTATTTTCAAATGCTCAAGCAGTGATGATGTTGCTTCAGACAGTGATGAATAAATGGCCTAGTGGGGTAGATGATTCAAGAAATTATATAGGAAAAAGAAGTTCTCCAAAAATCCCAATTAAAAAGGAAAGTACGATAATAAGGGAAATTGGAAAAAAGATTAGAATAAAAATAATAAACCGGAAGAGATAATCTGTTATAAATTTAAATGTAAAGGACATGTCAAGGCTGACTTTCCATAGATGAAATACAAGAAAAAGTATGAAAATAAGGATATAATGTATAAGAATGAAATGAATTCTACCTAGAGTGCCTCTGAGGGAAGATCAAGTAAATCTGGATCTTCTTAAAATGAGAATGATGATATGGATAACATGTGTTTCATGACAAACACAACTGAGGTAACCTCATTCTCTCATGCACATAATTCTTATTATTTTAAAAGTGAGTCTGAAAATATGACAAATGATGAACTATTATAATATTGCAACATGTTAGAAGAAATATATAATGATTTGAAATATAAATATAAATCATTTAAGAAACAACATGCTCTTACTGTGACTACTAAATCTGAACATACAACTGAAAAGCAGAAAAATGCTCAACTGCTCAAAGAGAACAATGAGTTAAAAATGTGTAATGAACAATTGAAGAAAGACATAGAAAAGTTTACTAATGGGAAAAATACTATAACTCAAATTATTGGTAGAAAATAGCTCCTAAATATACTTATGAGATAGGATATCAACCAGGTCAAAGGAATTTATACCAATCACATTTTGTACTCAAATATGAAAAATTTGCTACCTTTTTCAAAAACTAGATTTGTACTACAAGTTCGAGTTCCACAAATTCTTATACTCTATCAAATTATTCAGGAACAAACATAGTTTACTTTTCAAACACTCTATATTCTATATATATGAAACTTTTAAGATAGTTGTAGGTTCATAAGGCTTATATTACTAATGTATGTGGTCCCAGAAAAATATGGACACCATAGTTGTTTCTTGCTTAAACTATTTTGTAGGTAAACTTCCTAAATAGTTCCTGTAAAAAGTTATGGTACATTGACTGTGGGTGTTCAAGACATATGACAGAAAATTTTTCAATCTTTAAAAGTATTATAAATTTGATGGAGGACATGTCACATTTGGTGACAATGGTAAAGGAAAAATCATCAGCCTAGGCCAGATTGGTAACCCTAACTCTATTTCAATTTCTAATGTACTGTATGTTGATGGATTAAAGTATAACCTGCTCATCATATCTCAACTCTGTGATGATGAATTTATTTTTATATTCAAAGATTATTCATGCCATGTTTTTATGCCAGTAATAATTTAGTATTTACTACTTTTAGAAATGATAATGTATATGCTATAAATCTGGACACACTTTCCTCACAGAATGTATCTTGTCTAAATTCCATTCACAATGAGTCTTGTATCTGGTATATAAAACTAGGACATTTTAATAAACACTATCTTAGGAAGTTAACTAGAAAAGTCTTAGTTAGATACTTTCCAAAATTAGTGTTTCCAAACAACAAAGTATGTAATCCTTGTCAAAACGGAAAGAAAAATAAACTCTCTTTCAAACCAAAGACAGAAGAAACTACTTCTCAACCTCTCGAGTTGGTTTACATAGACTTGTTTGGACCATCTAGAGTTTCAAGTCTCAATGGTAAGCACTATGTTTTTGTTCTTGTAGATGATTTCTCTAGGTATACCTGGAACTTTTTTATGGACCATAAAATTGAAGACAATTCCCACTTTTCCAAGTATGCTAGGATGATAGAAAATCTCAGTGGATTTAAGATTAAATACTTAAGAAGTGATCATGGCCATGAGTTTTAGAATCAATATTTTGAAGCTTTCTACTAAACGAATGGCTATAATCATAAATTCTCTGCATATAGGACTCTTCAATGAAATGGTGTGCTTGAAAGAAGAAATAGTACCATACAATAAATTGCTCAGACTATGCTTAATGAATAAGATTTACCCATTTATTTTTGGGTAGAAGTTGTTAATACATCTTGCTACAAAATAAACATAGTATTAATTAGACCCATTCTTAATAAAACTCTATAGGAGTTGTGGAATCATAAGAAACCAATAGTAGGTTATTTTAAAGTGTTTGGATGTAAAGTCTATATTATGAACACTAAAGATAATTTAGATAAAATTGCCTCTAAAGGTGATGAAGGAATATTTCTTGGATTTTCTATATCAAGTAAAGACTATAGAGTCTTTAATAAGAAAACCAAATCTGTGGAGGAATCTATACACATCATGTTTGATGAATTAGATCCACATGTGCCCATGAACTCACTAGGAAATGTTGAAGATGATATGTCCAATATGGAAATTAATGATAAAACCTCAAATCATCATGTGAGGGAGTCTCTGAAAACATCCAGTTCTGGAAATTCTCCACCTCCTAACCATAGGGAACCATACCAACCTGAAATATCAAGTCCTACATTCTCTAGACCAATCAGAACCCTTAAGAATAATCCCTGAGATGTTGTTGTTAGAGATTTTGATAGAGGAACATAAAACAGAGCTTTATTGAGAACCAGGTTAAAAATCAAGTGTTCCTATCACAACATGAACCTAAAAATATCAATTATGTAATATATAATGAATTTTGGGTAATGTCCACACAAGAATAACTTAATCATTTTGAAAGAAATAAATTTTGGAAACTTTTAGATAGACCTAAGGATACTTTGACCATATGAACCAAATGGGGGATTATAAATAAGGTAGATAAAGTTGAAAATATAGTTAGAAATAATGGTAGACTAGTTGCACAAGGATATAATCAAGAAGAGGGAATTGATTATTAAGAGAATTTTGCACCAGTCTCTAGACTTGAAGAAATTAGAATCTTAATTTCCTATGCAGCACACTTGGATTTTAAACATTATCAAATGGATGTCAAATGTGAATTCCTAAATGGTTTTATAATTAAGGATGTTTTTGTTGAACAACCTCACAGTTTTACAAATCCACATTTTTCAAATCATGTATTCAGACTATCAAAAGTATTATATGGTTTGAAACAAGCTCCAAGAGCTTGGTATGAAAGGTTAAGTAACTTCCTTATTTCTAAAGGTTTTAAAAAAGGACTCACAAATCCCACTTCATTAATAAAAATAGTTTCCAAAGAAGTTTTAATTTCCCAAATATATATAGATTATATTATCTTTGGGTCTTCTAAAAATTCTTTATGTAATGATTTTCAAACATAATGCAAAGAGAGTTTGAAATGAGTTTCATGGGTGAACTTAAATATTTTCTTGGATTTCAAATATTTAAAAATAAATAAAGCATAATCTTAAATCAAAGTAAGTGAAAAAAATATCTTCTTGAAAAGATATGGATTTGGTAGAATTAATATCAGTGAAACTCCTATGAGTTCTACATGTAAGTCAGATCTTGATGAAAAAGGAAAATCAGTTGATGAAATTTCATATAGAGAAATGATAGGGAGTTTGCTGTACTTAACAGCTAGTAGGCCAAATATTATGTTCAATGTGTGTATGTGTGTGAGATTTCAAGAAAACCCAAAAAATTCACACCTAAATAGTTTTAATAGAATTTTCAAATACCTCATGTATACAACTAACTTAGGACTACTCTATGAAAAAGGACAACCTTTTTATTTAGTTAGCAATTTAGATGTTTATTTTGGTGGCTGTAAGTTAGATAGAAAGAGTACCTCTAGAACATGTCACTTTTTGGGAAAGTCATTGATATCTTGGTGTAGTTAAAAACAAAATTTAGTTGCATTATCAACTGCTGAAGGAGAGTAAATTGCTTCTGGTAGTTGTTGTGCATAAATTTTGTGGACAAAGCACACCTTATTAGACTATGGAGTTCAATTTAGACATATCCACATAAACTATGACAACAAAAGTTCTACTAAAATCTCTAAAAATCCAATTTTTCATTCTAGAAAAATTAATATTGATTTAAGACATCACTTTTTGAGAGATCATTATCAAAATAGGTGATATAAATATAGAGTTTATTGGTACTAAACATCAGTTTGATGATATATTCACTAACCCTTAAATTTTGAGAGAATGAATTACAACAGACATGAACTAGGAATGATAAATCAGTAGGATCTTCTAGAAACAGATCTTATTGAATCCAATATTCTTAAAACCGATCTTCTTAAAACTGATCTTCATGAAACCTATCTCTTGAAACTGATCTCTTGAAACCGATCTTCTTGAAACCGATCTTCTGGAAACTGATCTTCTTGAAACCAATCTCTTGAAACTGATCTTCTTGAAACCTATCTCCTTGAAACTGATCTTCTTGAAACCGATATTCTTGAAACTGATCTCTTGAACCCTATCTCTTGAAACTGATCCCTTGAAACCGATCCATTCAAACTGATTCCTTGATAACAATTCCTTGAAACCAATCTTATGAAACTAATTCTAGAAACTTATTCATTGACACCGATGTATTTAAGGATTGTTTTATAAATTATATCTATTTTAAATAAAATGACATTGTTTTACTCTCGTTTTTCCGCGTTTAAATTTTATATTCTATGATTTACAATCCCTAAATGATATATCTAGTTCAATCCATCCTGACCTTTCATCTTCTCCTCTACCGTAAATCATTACACCATTTGTCACTCTTCCTCTCGACTCTCAACCTCTCTACACTGATGGAATCCGAAGTCTTGACATGGCAAGGACCAAACATGCAATGGAAGAACCTAGAAAATATCCTTCCATTAAGAATCAGAAAGGTGTGTCCAGTGGGACTACGAAAATGAGCTTGGAAAGAAGAGTGGTTACGGCTGAAAAGGAGGTGTCTGCTGAGTGTCTTCTACCAAGAAATTTTTTTTTGTTAAAAGTGCAGGAATCTTAAGGATGGATCAGTTGGTTCACAAACAATGAAAGACCTTCTTTTCCCCACCTAGTGCATGAGTTCTATCAACATTTGAGGATATCCCTGGATGATGATGAAGCAACAAAGTTGAAGTCTGTATTGAAGGTAAAGGAGATAGCTTTTTCATTAATGGAATGGTCTGAATGCTTAGAAATGCCACATGAAGGTGTCTATGATGACTATCTAGGTAATATTCAACCTTCCTCTAATTTTTTCTCTTATGAAGATGCTCTGAAGGAACAGATTGTAAATGGATAATCCAGGAGGACTGTTGCAAATGAATTCAAAGGAGATGTAAGACTTCTTTTTTAAGTTCATACAACATCAAATCTACCCAAGGAATGAGAGATTTCTATGTTGTGAAGTATCAGGATATTTTCTTGATCTTTTTGTTGAAACATGGGATAAAAGTGAACCTATGTAGATATTTAATGGTGAATATCTTTAATATAATTAATCCATCCAAGAAGGCAACCTACTTGTACTGTCCGAGGAAAAATTTTCCATGTTAAAAAGGTTAAGTTGTGTGGAATATGGAGATGATGAAATAAATGCATGTATTGGTTTTTGTCTTCAAAAATGAATTTGTAAGTGGATGAAAATCTTCAGGAAGCCATGGAAGAGATGTTGGGTAGAAGATAAGGAGGGGATATATGAGGTTTTCAATCCAGTTGAACACCCTTCTAGATAAAAGGACTAAGCTGATCTCAGTCTCAAACCAGTAGAGGTTCCAGTTTATTATGATGAGGAAGCTGAGCCTGAAGTTCCAAGGGATGAAGGATCTCCTTTTTATGATATGAGTGATCCTGATATTTCTGAAAGTCCCAAAGATATGTCTTCTGGACCTGCTAGACCACCTTTGGACATACCCACAAGAGAACCTTTATTAGGTGATGAGGATGAGGAAGAAACTGAAGTTACTGGAATTGAAGGCTATGTTAGAAAATCAGATGAGGAATATGATGATGATGATGATTGTGGTGATAATGGAGGAAATGATGAGAATCTGAGTGAATCTCTAAAAAATGAATCAATAAGTGGTTGATAGATCTAGTGAGGAATCTGTACATGGAGATGGTGAGGGTGATGAACATGTTGAACAACATGCTAATGATCATAGAGATGTTGAACATAAGGACAGATCAGCCCTTCATAATGATGAAAATCTAGAGATCATTCCAGAAATGAATGAACTTATAGCTAGTGATCATGAGGAAGAAGCTGAGATTCCAGTTCCTCAAATTGAGGAAGTTCCTGGTGAAGCTGAAGTAGATAGAGAATAAGCATAACCAGATGTTTGGTTGGTTCCTACTCCAAGACAAGTTGTTATGGCTCAAGACAAGGATAAAGAAGTTGATGTTGATGATGTTATCCCTGAGACTCAGGGAAGAAGGATCAGAATTGATACTATTGAGTCGAGAGACTGGACCTATACTAGAGAATGGAATAATGATCCGAGATTCATTATTTTTGGTTTAGAAAGTGTCTCAGATGAGTAGAGGGTGCGCTCTCATACTTTTTCAGAAGTCCAAGATGAACTGGAATATATTTCACTTATTCCCTCTATTTCAACTCCAGTAGTAGAACTAGTGGCTCCTGTAGTGCCTAGTGATTATGTTACTAAATCAGATTTGGAGAAATCCAAAAATGATATAAGTGAGTCTGTGATAGCCTCAGTTGGATACAGAAGTGCAGCCTCCACCTCCATAGGTATCTCAGATGTTGATGCAACAAAGATTGAAAGAATAGTAATCCATTATATTCAACCAAATCTCATTACTACAATATAAACCATTATTCGACAAAATACCTTACTGAGAGAAGAAGTAAGAAAGATGATGAATGAGTTAAATTCTTTAACATCAGACTTCTATACCTCCTATAGTAGTGTTCTGGAAGTTATTAGGAACTCGGTAACTCATCTACTCTGTGTAGAACAGAAGAAGTTGAAGGAAGTGCTTGGGAAAATGTTGACTGGCCAATCCAGTTCCAGGAGTGGAAAAAGTGTTGTGGTTGATTTGGAGTCTCTCAAGGTTGTGATGAGAGAGGAACTTTAGAAACTTTAGAGTGTTTCAGACAAAGAAACTAATGAAAAAGTACATAGAAATACAGATCTTGAATACAATATGGTCAGACTGTGCACAGATGAATCCTCCGCAGCTTAGAAATAGATTCAGGAAAAGGTGGATAAGTATTTCAATAAGATTTATACCAAGCATGATCTCATTAATAGCTTCATGTTTCTTGCGGAAAATATTAGAATTCCTCCAGTCATAGATGCATTCAAGAAGGAAGTCTTTCAATTAGTACTATATTTCAGCCTCTTTCTCCAATGTTTGTCTCTCAGGACCTTTCCCAGGTTCAACCAATCATCACCGAGCAACCTCCAAATCGAGTGTTGTTAGAAAGGTGACTTTCCCTTTCAGTTACTATTCTTACAAGTGTTGCCCTGCTTGATGTTATCTTTAGACCAACTCTTTCCCCTACCTCTACCAAAAGTTCCACTTCTCCCTCTGATCCTTAAAACAAAGGAAAATATCATTAACATCCAAACCCTTAGTGATGGATTGTTCCTTTTTGATAGGGGTTTGGTTTTTTGTTTGTCTTGTACTTTTATGCCTCTTAATGGAAATCTTAATGGTGTCATTCTTTTATCTTATTTCTTCTTCCTGTTTTTCTTTTTTCTAATCCCAAAAGGGGTAGAAAATAATGCATATATTCTTTATCTAAGGGGAGTTTTTATAGTTTAGAACACATGGAATGTACTCACTTTAATCCATTTATTGAGGGGGAGCTTTGTTTTAAAAATTCAAACAAGGAAAGAATTTAGTCATATTGAAAAATTACATCCAGTGTCGTATGCTATGTAAGACTATCTTTATTCAATGTTTTTTCATGTATTCCATAATTTGTGATTATCAAAAAGGGGCATATTGTTGGACCCTCTATGATAATGTAGTTTTAATAATCATTAATAAGGTCAATATATAGATTCCACTCTTTCATGCCATTTTAATATATCTATGTAAATAAATTATGTCATACCGAAAAATATACTTAAATAATTCAATAACCTATATTCCTGAATAAATATGTTTACAAGTGTATTTATACATGTATTTTTGGATAACACTTAGTCTTGTAATGTTTTGTGTAAGACAAACACTTCACAACCTTTCTAGATTCCCTAGTTTGTTCGACACACCGAAGTTGACAGACCAAAATCGACAAGCTGACGTTTGACACACTGAAGTAAACAGAGCGAAGCCAACACACCGAATATGAAAGAACAATGTCAAAATAATGAAGTTGAAACACTGTAGATGACACAATGAAGTTGACAGATTGAAGTCAACACACCGAAGTTGATATACTGAAGTCGACACACCGAAGATGACAGACCGAATTTGACAAACCGAAGTCGATGCACCAATGAAGACATACATAAGTCGACACACCGAAGATGATAGAAAGAATTCGATACACCAAAGATTACACACATAAGATGACACACAGATGTTATGAAACTGAAGATAATAGAATGAAGATTACACACCGATAGTCATAAATAATTGTTTTGATTTTATTAATTAAACTTTATTTCTAATTGTCATATTTGGACAAATTAATGTTTCTGACATTATTTAATGTTATCTGTAGAAATATCCATTGACAGTACGAGGTAAATGAACATGCAGAGTTCTTTATGCCTAGTAGACCTTGATGTATAAAAGGACTTCAATATGCGCTCAAAAAGTTATGGAGACACAAATATATAAAGATTCACATAGAGCCTAAAGAACATGCTAAAATATTGAAATATAGATTGTGAGAACTCATAATATTGAAAAGAGAGAAACTTGAAGCTTTGGCTCACCTAGAAACTACCTACTGGAGCTTGCTGAACAACCTCACAAAAAAGAGAAGAACATTTTACCAACATACTACGACACTTTTTTCTGAAGAAAACTTTCAGTAGGGGACTCGCATATCATTTCCTCAACATCCGTTGAATCCAGAGCATTACTGTACAACACACAGAGAATTATAAACCCAATTCTCTTCCATAACTCTATTGTATTCTTATCATTACTATTTTGAGCAGTGTATATCTATTTGAATATCACACACAGTGTCCTTTTCTAAACTAGAGGATAAAAAACATCTTCACTCTCAATCTCTTCTTACATTTTTATCCCACGAAGAACTATGGAAGAGATCCTATGATATCTGTATATTTGTTTCCTCTGAATAACTATGGTAGAGGTCAAGTGTGACCTGGACAGCCTGTGTGCTGTTGTGAACCCTGATCTAGGTTGTGGATCAAAAGTTTTTTAATATAAACTGATTGGTGTCGGGTGATCACCATGTAGAGAGGACTAAGTCTGCTTGAGACTGAACCTCTTGTTTTATTTACTGTGTTGTTTATCTTATATTATCTATCTGTTATATATTTATTTCATTAAGATAAACTTGCCTTTTATAGTTGTCTTATCAAGTGTTTATATCTTTTTTGAATCAGTAGGTTGGTTTAAAAAGTTTTACTAATCTTTAGATTGGGAAAGATGAGAACTAATCAATCTTCAGAGAACCAAATTGAACTTCAAGACGTTTATAAATTCACTACAAACTGACTTTGTGTTTATTTTCATATGGGGATATTATTTTCAAAAGAACACTTTTAATAGAAATTTTTATAGATACTCAATTCACCCCCTCTTGAGTCATCTACTCCGACCAACAAATGTGTTGAAAATGATTCTATTTTAAATGACCAATGTGACACACTTATGTACGTACAAGATATGAACGCAACTATTTCACCTAGAATTATATAGTACTTCATTGTACTGGGTAATTTTTTAGTCTCATGAGACATCACATATGGTATTAGGGACTAAAACTAATCCATTATGGGACTTTTACACCACGTTATGATGTCTTTGCAGTTAGCCTTGATAGATAATTATGATTTCATGTATAAAGTTGTTACAATATCTCCCATGTTGCCTTTATGTTACCTTTCTATATCAATCCTTATTATTCATTTTTATTATTCCAACCCATTTTATGTCCCATTTAATTCCATATAATCTATCCTATAACACTTTATTCATGTTATTATTTGTTTAATCCATTAATGGGGTTTATAAATCACCCATTTCTTATGTATTTTCCCAAGTTATCTTACGTAATTTTAAGAATGATGGAATATCATGGGCATATTAAGAATGTTTTCAATAATGCTAATGTACCCATATTTTATGTTCTCATGTAATGTACATAATTATCTAAATACATCAGGATTATTAATCATATAGGTTATATTATGTTTATACCTATGTATTAAATGTTTAATTGAGGCGTAATAAAGAAAAGGTTTTTCAAAGTTGGTATCAAAGGGAAGACTTGTTCTTTTATTAGGGTTATAAAACTATAGTGAACGCCTTAAGGATAATAATAATTATAGGAAAACATCCATATGTTTTATTTTAAATTATAATGTAATCACTTTTGAATATAATAAATCTATTTCTGGATACAACAAGTGGATATGGATATAGACTAGTTTTACCTTGCGGCGACAACCCTTAAAACTCTATATTGAGATTGAATCTATCGGGAACTGGAAAAAAATGGTCCATTCTTCACACATGGTTTGAAACTCCAAGGGGATTGTCTTTTTCAAGTTCACAATCATATAACAAACCATTATTAAGGGAACAAAAATTGCTATAGGAGTATATGTAAAAAATAGATCAAGAATAACTTAGATTAAATAATTGAAATTCATAAGTCAAGGAAATAAATTATTTCTATATTTTATATCATTAATGTTATTTTATTCCTAGTTATGTGAAAAATAGTTTATAATCAATCATACCTAATTTTACATTTATTATAGTTAATGGTTGGAAATAAGAAGAACTGCTTCCAACCA
The DNA here is from genome assembly GCA_963277665.1 of Viscum album. NCBI lineage: Eukaryota > Viridiplantae > Streptophyta > Magnoliopsida > Santalales > Viscaceae > Viscum > Viscum album. The sequence goes on from OY728125.1 coordinate 59,562,143, forward strand.
ATGTGATGGAGAATGTGATGACTTCCTAAATTCATTTCCTAACATGGTGGGAGCTCAAGTAATTCATCTTGTGATTATTCCAAAACAATGATCAAAAATCTTAATTAATAACTAGCACATAGTTGAATGTGCGAAGACATCAAAGAAGAGAAGGATGAATTCTTCAGAAAGTTCATTTCATAAATTTGAAAAGAGAAAGAAGATTCAATTTCTTATCTTTAAAAAATTTAGAATGCGAAACCAAGGGAACTATCCAAAAAAAACTTTAAGGTGTTTTAAGTATGAAAATATATTTCATAAATTAATTGGGTGCTTTAACAAAATGAACTGTCTTATGGAAGATAATAAATTACAACCTATGACATCTTTTATTTTTTATTGACTTATGTGTGGAGAATATGGAAATTATATGAGTAATTTATCTAATATAATTGTTAAATACTTGATTAAGGAAGGGCGTATTCAATGGAAATTATTGAAGTGTAAGGATTGAAATGATTATGCATTAGTATTTTAGATTTATGTATTAGAAGTTGTATATAAATTCCATTATGGGCATAAGAATCACGAAACCTTTAATGATTGTTCCAAAATAGTTTTTCATTAAGGATTTGAAACATATATTTAATGGTACTAATAACCTATAAAAGTCATTTAGTGATAAGGTGATATTTTGAAAAACACGTGATTGGTGGATTGATAACCCTTAATATGTGTTCAATGTTGGGAAAAACCTAAAGAGTATTGGGATGATATTTCTATATCTGATCATATGATTAAAAGAATTGATAAATTTTTTGTAAATTTATTTGATAGAATTTAATAATGATTAAGGATGTTTTGGGAAACATGTTATAGGAAAAAATATTTTTGAGATTATAATTAATATTTCAATAGATGTTTTATTGTGATAAGTTATATATACCCCTTTGGAATAATATAAAGGATTATTTTAGCATAATAATATTCTGTGTTTGTAGGTGTAAGATAATGTTTATGAGGCAACCTTTGAGGTTAAAACATTCTTTAATGTTTAGGTTGTTTGTGTCATTTGGGATACACAGGTATTTAGTTAAGGAATGATGTATGTTAAACCTTTGGTATTTTCGTTGACTTTTGATATTAATGAATTAAGGTTTATTAATTTTCAGTATTATATCCTTTTATTATAACCATTTTGGATATAGAAAAGACAAGATAAATCACTTTTTATTCTTTGGTGGATTATGTGATATGTTAGAAGCTTATTCAAGTGATTTATCCATAAACAAAATCATCTGGAGTACTCATCCTTTTGAGAAAAGATGTGATTGTAGAGGAAAGTGATTAAAGGATGAAATTATACTTTTCCAGATAGTATATTTCCATATTTTTCTAATATAGAAGGTAATTTAAGTCCTTAAATTTATAAAAATTGTCATTAAATAGAAATGTTGTCATATTATGAATAGACAGTCTTTTCACCCATCATAGATTTATAGTTTTTTGGTTGTTGACTTCCTCTTATCCATGTTATCTATAACTCTCTTTTAGTTCTTAGGGATTTTTTTCTTTTATTACATGTTTATATTTTCACTTACCACAAATGTTTCCTACTTTTAATCATAGTTATGTTATTTCCTTCTTACTTCCATTTCTCCCTTTTAAATTGTATGTTTTATAAACCCTTTTTACCATGTGGGTTTTTAATAAGTATATTTTCATGAGTCAAAACATTAATTATCAATGTCAAGATCAAATTACGAGTATGTAATTTATTAAATGGGAAAGAATGTAACAACTAAAGTTTTTAAAATATTAAATTATGTTCAATAACGTATGTGATTCTCAATACCAAACCTAAATAAATGATGATTATTTAAACAAGACCATTTTAACCTAGCCCTTAAATTTAAAGATATGAATAGGATTATCAAAATTAATATATATATATATATATATTTACAACACAGTATATATATTTATAAATTTTTACTAAAAAATAACCCAATTTTTAGTAATGACATTTTATTCTACAAAAAAATATGTTTTCATCAAAAATACTTTTTATTTTTTTATGAAAAAAATATTATAATTAATTTATAGAAAATTTCTAAACTTTATTTGATAAAATCCAAATAATTTTTAAATAATCATATCAAAAACAATTAGGGTAAAATATTTCATTTTTGTCAAAAAAATTTATTCTTCAGTATATATTGAAAAATAGCAATTTGTTTATGTAAAACTGTCATTTCATTGGAAAAATAAATTAATTTAAATGTCCCACTATTTTACTAATTTTATTTTAAAGATCAAAAAAGTATAATTTTGTTATATTTAATCCAATTAATTACATTTAAATCATCTTTATACCATATTTTAGTAGAATTTTATTTTTATGCTTGAAAACACATTTTTTAAAAAAATTGTTTTAAAATGCATAATGTTTATCCTTTTTAATTAATTAAAATTAACCCCTTATAAATAATGATCATAATTAAATTTATCTATCACATATCTATAATAATTAATTTAAATTTATTTAGTGAATATTACTCGTTATAATGCTAAAGTAAAATAATATTTTCCTTGAAAAATGAGTTTTTCCATTAAACAGCTTTACATCGTGCTTGCATGTTTTATTTTAAATAAAATTCATTCAAATAAGTGAATTTATTTTCATAAAATGTATTAAATATTTTTAATAATCCTAATTTATATTCTCTAATAAGTTCAATTTATTTTTTGGACACTATAAATAGTAACTGTAGAAAATATTTATTACCATATTAAAAGGAATATATGTTAATTTAGGTTAAAACTAATTTTACAAGGACTTGAAAAAAAATTATCCCTTATAGTAAGATTATTAATATTTTCATATAAGTATTATTATTATTATTTTTTTATGTTTCTTTATTAATAATTAAGAAATGATTTTGATATATATAAGAGTGTAAAACTGTAAAATATTAGTTATAATTTTTTTGTAACAATCAATTTCAATAAAGATATTCATTTTTGAGTAATTGATTAATTTAAAATAAATTATACTTTAATAAAATAATACTATTAAATAATTTTAATTAAATTTAAATTATTATATAATTTTTAGGAAGTCAAATGTAATTTCTGTAAGAGTTCAAAAACACAAGTTGAAAGAAAACAATCATTTCTCAATAAATATATACTCATGTAATAAAAGTGAAATTAGTATATTTAGAAAATAATTATGAAAAAGTAGATATTATTTTTGGAATCATATCATCAAAGTTATCCAATAGTAAATTTTTCATAATATTCTATGATTGTCGAATTTTCATATAAAAATTAAATACGATATAAATATAGTGTGTATTATGACATCATAATTACCCAATTGTGATTTAATAAATTATATAAAAGGAACCCATGAACAAATACATGTTTACCCTTTAATGTAGTTTATTTGGTGGATAATTGATTAATTTTATAATACGTTTATGATCCCTCCAAATCCTATATTATATTTTAAGGTTTTAAAATCAATTCATTATAACCACGACTCACTTCCTCATCACCAAGGGTTATATATTAATTAGTTTGTACCTTTTCCATATAAAATAATTAAAAAAAATCCTATATTGTTGATTTTTTTTTAAAAACAATGGGAAGGTTTGTGGTTTTGATTATTGTTTTGTATAGAGTCCAAAACCTATGTTTGGGAAGTAATAAAGAACTCCCATCTATTTTCTAATATAAACCCACAAAATCTCCCTTTACTAATCACAAAAAACCATGGACCACATCCTTACTCTTAAATACCATCTCTAAAGTCCTTTTAAGGTTCCCCAAATCTCTAAATAATCTCCTCCCATTCTTTTGGAATCACCCTCTCAAGGTGAGGTACTTCTCTCTCTTCTTTTCAAATCAAGCACCCTATTTGTATTTAGCCTTTTGAATCTCAATTGGTTATATTTTTATGACTTTATAAAGAACCCTCTAATGTTAAATTTATGTATTAATATTGATAAATTACTTATCACCTCTCATTATATCATTTACGAAATCTGTTAGTATATTGAAATTTAGTAAGGGATTCTATCTTTCTCCTACCATAACGATAATTTTTTTATTAAAGGAGGGAAGTGCAAGCAAGAGGATTATCCCATTACCCTCATTATTCATGTACCATATTTATATAATTAATTTTTTTATTATATTTACTATTTATTGGATATTATATTTCACATATATATTACTTCACTTATGATTTACAAGTAATTATTAACCCCCTTTACGATCATTAATCCCTCCCATGATTCATTATATACCCCATTATGCTATTGATTCTATGCTATGATTTTTCCATAAACTTTTTTTATTAAAGAACCCTCCATTTAATAAGAATATTAATTTACAAATATTGAGGCTATATTATGTTCTTAAATATATCTCTCACTATATTTTTTTTACTTTCATGTGACGAGAGAACCCTTTTCTCTCATTGAACCATGTAATGTGTCTTCATTTACTAACGTTATACTACTGAAATGTCACTGTGATTTTCCATTTTGAACATTTTTGAGGTGTATACCCATAACCATATTCACTCAAGGGTACTAAAAAAGTTGTACTTATGATTAATTGGTTGTGGAATTCCTTTTATGAAACCCACATTCCTTAATCCCGTGATTAAATCTGATGAAAAATGATTCCATATTGAATGATATATATGGAACACTTATACATGAAACTGATATGAAAGCGATGGGTGCACCTGGAACTATATAGCACTCCAATATAATGGGAAATGTTTTATTATCATGATACATCAAATACGAGATTAGGTATTGAAACAAATCCATTATGGGTCTTTTTCCACCTTGTTATGATGCCTCAGTGGTTGGCCTTGACATTTTTTTATGATGTCATTTTTAATGTGGTTTCCACATTTCCAATGTTACATTTATGTTATCATGATATATAATGCAATATTTTTCATGTTTATGATTCTCACCCATTTAATGTCCCATTAAAATTTTTATTGTATGAATGTAATACTTTCTTCATATTATGCTTTGTTTATTACCTTATTTGGATTTATAGCTCACCCATTTCTTGTGTATGTCCTAAGTTTATCGCATGATATTTGAAGAATGATGGGATATTATGATAATGTAAATGAATTTTTCAATAATACTGAGGTATCCCTATTTTAAGTAGTTATGTAATGTACATAATTAGCCAAAGACACTAGTATTATCTATCTTCTAGGTTTTATTATGTTTATTCCTATGTAATAAATCATGAATTGATGTGTAATAAATACAAGGAATTGTATACCCATCCATGTGATCCCATTCATATTCCTCCATCCAAACTGGATTTACTCATGCTAAGTGAACCTTCATGTGTTTTGAAGTCAAATAGTATTCGGTTTGTATTCACTAAAATCTAAATTCCAATACATCGAATTTATCGATCAAAATATTTTCTTCATATGATTACATGAATGTGATGCTACCAATGTTTTTAACCTCAACCAAAAAACATACCAATTGATACCATTTATCTGGGAATTAATATTCCCAAAAAAAGATCACATACACTATTAATACAAACTCTTGAACTTTGATCGAAAAGTCCTCATAAGATCCAATATCGATTAGTGTAATGGAAACACTAAACCCATATAAATTTTCATTCTCTCAACTAAGTTTACAAAAAATTGGAAGTCGTAGAACCCTACACACCACACTATGTCTTTCTGAAAAAACACACCTCATTAATAACGAACAAATTACCTAAAATAAATTCAATAGTAAAACAAGAAATGAAAATATAGAAAGTAGAGAAAGAATACATTATTTAACATGATTCATATTTTGTCCTACATGCATGATGGAATCACACTGATACTATATTATGATATAACCATAAGATTATAGTCATTATAGACTTATTAAAAAAGAATTTATCCTCAAAAACATTTAAATTTTCTAATAAATTCCCAGTTGAACTACACATTTCACTGAAGGCCTCACACGCTTATATATTAATCCAAACTTTTAAAAAAAGTTAAATTTACTCTCTTAGAAACCCAGATAATAAAATAAGTCTTATTGAGTGAGGTTACCGACCCAACAACCCACTGGCATTGCTGATGTATTAGACATTCTAGTATTTTATTGTAGAACCAGTGGTAGATGAAATATTCATATGGACCTATTATCATTAAAGAAGATCTACTTTTGTCGAATAGGTAAACTATCATTAGATTCAAATTGAGTCTGACCTCCTACATTTGAACACTAATATGGTAAATGTAAATCTAATTCTCAAGATATTGGTGATTTAGAATTCTAATGATCTGAACATGGATTCATATACCAATTTTTACATCTCATTGTGTTAGATGTTTATAATTTTATATGATCAATCCATTATTAAACCACTATGTTATGAAATTATAAATGCTTGAGGTTAGCCACAAAAGTATAATTCATGATCCTTATGATCTTTATGTGATATTAGTATTAACCCATAGGTTTTGAATAAAAATAGATTGACTAATATGAAAACTAATATTTAAAGGTTTTAAAAAAATAATTGAAAGTAGAAGTTAGAATTCAATTTCAAAGGATTTTATTTGTCAAAATACATCCATACCTATCATTAATGAATCATTATGGGATTATTCTATGGTTAAAAAATTCATTAAGGTCAAATATGTAAATTATAGTTAAATAAATCAAAATATTTTGATTGATGAAATACATTAAAATAATCACATTAAGTCCAACATTATAGGAAAAAATAAAAATTCAAAACCATTTCTCATGGTTTTTTTTGATCAACCACATTGAAGATCATCCAATAACATGACTATTTATCAATGATAAATTTTTTATTGTAATGAAAATTTTAATTCTTAAATAGATTACAATTATAATGTGTAATCACGAATAAAATTGGTATATGGTTTAAACACCAATCCTCTTAATCTTGACCTCTTACTATTAAGAGACAATTCTCTAACTACTGAATAAAATTACACCTTTATTAACATGATTATATTATGAAGTGGTTGAATAAAGTAAAATAATGGTAACGACCTTGTGAATAAACTAAAAATAATTAAATTAATTCATTAAAATAATGATTCAAAAGAAATTTATTGGGTTAAAACAAGGGTAAAAGAACTTGAACATTCATTGTAAATTTAAAAAAACTAAATTTTATCCTCCCCAAAAATAATCCAAAAACACATAATACTTATATACATGGACTATATCAATTTTAAATTCATCATATAGTAGTGTGATGAGATATATAATTATAAAAATTATAGTTTATCCTATTTAGGTTTAATTCCTCATGGTGAAATGGTAATGGTTGTAGTGTGACATATATATTTTGTATATTTAAATATTTGAGCTCTCAGAAATCTCGATGAAACTGTGGAATATCTTTTCCATGCCTCAGATTTCAAATCACTTCCATATATCTATTAATGCATGAAGGAGGTCATGGATATGGTGTAATATTTTTTTACTACTCAAGATAACTCCATTCTTCTAGCCTATGAGGACATGAAAAAAATCATGGTATAAAGGTCCTCAACTTCTCCAAATGTATTCTTATATAAGGCCAATGTGGTATGATTCTTATGGTCATGTTAAATTTTTTTATTCTCCCCCAGATCCTTCTCAAATGTATCCCACATTAAACTTTCACCTTGGTAGATGAATTTTTTATATATGAGGCTACTTATTTATTAGATTATAGATGATGTTAAGCTACTAATCACACAAACCTGCATCTATTCCTCCAATTATTCCTCCATGGCACCCTTCTCTATGATTATTGATGTAAATATGAAGCACAAGGTATATATTATTGTATGGATACAATGATTGGTTATTTCCTCGATGTGTGTCTTAGAATATGAGGGGTAGATTGAAAATAGTTCACCATTATTCATTTTTTTAAATTCAATGTGGTGTTATTACTGGGTTGTAACATAATTTCTTTTAATTTTATCATAAAAACCTCCTCCTCAAATCCTTTATGGAGTTGGGGTATCTATTGTGGCGTAAGGACTTCTATGAAATCACTATAAATTTAAATCAAAACAAATTACTCTATGATGATAATTATTGTGAAAATAATGTTTCAAATGTTATAAAAAACATTACATATATAATAAAACCATACTTATGCTTTATCCTTCCATATATATTATTAGGAAAATTTTATACATCTGAGAGAAATTATTAATTGAAAATATAATGAAAAAAATATACAAATTATACTTATTAGGACTATAAAATAAAAATTATCTTCTTGTTATATAATACATTTTTATGGAAGTTGCTTTAAGATTTTAGTTGTGTAAAATTTTAACATCCAAATATTTTAAAAGAGGTACTTCATGTCCGATAGCGTATTCGTCACACAACACTGAGCATAAATGTCTCCCAAAACATATGATTGTTATAACATCGCCTTTAAATTATTGGGCATGAATAGTATTAACATCTTTATCATATATATATATATATATATATATATATATATATATATATTTCTTAGTCAATATGATTTTTTCGACAAATTCATTGTAAATAATCAATCAATTTTTTAGTAAAGTTATTTAATCATCAAAAATTCATTTTCTTCAAAAATGTATTTTATTTTTAGTGAGAAAATAATAAAATGAATTTATAGATATTTTTGAAAATTTACTTGATAAAATTAATTTTAATTTTTAAATAATACTATAAAAATTAAATCAGGGTAAAAGTTTTGTATTTTTGGAAAATATTTATTTTTCAATGAATAGTGACAATTATCAATTTTTATAAAACTGACATTTTTTCAATAAATTAAGTAATTTAAGAGTAACATTTTATTTTATTTTTTTAAATTAATAGATGTATTTTTTATTTATATTCAATTTAAATAATTATTTTTTCATCATATTTATATTGTATTTTAGTATAAGTTTGTTTTTTGTTTTAAAAATGAGTTTTTTATAAAATTATTATAATGTACATAATGGTTATTTGTTTTAATTAATTGAAAAAAAGACTAATTAGAAATGATTTAAAGGAAATTTATACATTATATATCCATAAATATTAATTTAAATCCTATAATTATGGTTACTAGCCATTGAGTTAATATAAAATTATCTTATTCTTGAAAAATACACTTTTTCAAACACCACATTTTCATCGCATCTGTGAGTTTTGTTTCAAATTAAATTATGAAAATTATTTTAATTTAATTTGGTAAAATTGATTATATTTTTTGATTTATAATAATTTATATTATCTAATAATAAATTCAACTTAGTTTTTGGTTATAATGAATAGTGAAAATAATAAAAATCCTTTACCACTGATTAGGTAAAAACATATTTACTAGGGACGGTTATGATAAACCTATTAGGGTTAAAATGTCCTAAACACATATATGAATTCTATTTTATGTCAATATTTAGAACTAATAGTTTACATGTCTCTCTAATGGACCATTTTAGATCCTTGTGGCATATAAACATCGCAGGTATCATGTTTTCTGTTCAAAAATTGAAAGTGTGGCACTCACCTCACTAATAAAAGGACACCCCCAATCGTATCCTATTTACTCTATAAGAGCACTTTATTATAAAATAACTACCCATAAAACTTCTTTAATTACATATTCATAACCCAAATTCTATAGTTTTATTATAAATTCATCATATGAATGTTGAGTCAATAAGGTTTTCCTTATGACTTTTTCCATTCCTTCATTCAAGGGGAGATTGTTAAGTTATTAAGGCTTTCCTTATGACATTACCATTCCTTCTTGTTTTGAAAATCACAAACACCTTATTTTAAGGTAAATCTTATTTTACCCCTGTTTTACTTATATATGGAAAATTTCCTTCCCCAAGGAAATTTACCCTTACCTAGACTTCATTGCTCAAATCATAAATTTTCATAAGTATAAAAATCAGATTCATATCTAAAAACTAGGAATCGAATAATACTTAGAAATGAAGCATTTTGTTTTAGGATCCAAATTCCTGTTACGAACTTTTATGAAGTTCAACTATAAATTCTAATTACGAACTTGTATAAAGTTCTTACTACGAATTCTGATGGTGAATTCTAATTACGAATTTCCATTATGAATTCTAATGATGAATTCTGATTATGAATTCTCATTACGAATTTTGATGGTGAATTTTGATTTTGAATTATCATTACGAAGTCTGATGGTGAATTCTGATTATGAATTCTCATTATGAATTCTGATGCTGAATTCTGATTACGAATTCTAATGATTAATTCTGATTACGAATTCTAATGATGAATTCTGATTACGAATTCTCATTACTAATTCTAATGAAGAATTATGATTATGAATTCTCAATACGAATTCCTTAGAAAAATAGAATCAGAATATCCTTGTATTATAAACTCCGAATTCATTTATTTACATTCCGAACATTATCAGTTTTTGGTTATTCTTACACTTGTTCTATTAAAAAACGATGTCGTGCTTTCAGTTATTAACTAACCGTTGTTTGAGTGACACGTGTACAGGTCCCTCCAAAATTCATAGAAAAATATGACTGTTGGATGAGGGAGCCGACCGTTAGAGCTTTTCCTATAAATAGAAGCTCATTTGAAAAGAAGAACTTTCAACACTGAACATTGACAACTGTGTCTACATGCTGTTGAAGTGATTTCTAGAGAGAGAGTCTTTTATCAACTCTCAAGCTTCGTGCAAAAAGTTTTGACATCTTGTTCAAACTTTTCCTTGTGCATATTTTCTTCTTGCGACTCCAATTTTTTTTGTGTACAATCGAGGGCTTCCGGGGATAGGAAGACAGAGGTTCCAACACCTTGAAGTTGAGGGCATCCTTACGGAGGAAGATAGAGGTGTCGACTACCTAATAGTTGAGGGCTTGCAGGGATAGCAAGACAGACTCCGATCTTTGTATCAAGGGCTTACCCTGGGGTGGGTAAGACAACCTTTCTTGAAAGTATAAATCAAGGTACCTTTATCCTAGGTTGTTGGATACCCTCCTCTTTGGGATAAAAGAGTTTATACTTGTTACTTGTTTTGTTACAAGTTTTTTCCACTGCATTTGTATTGTTAAGGAAAGTATAACTATCATATACTTCCTTAATCCTATACTCTGATAGAGTTAGATTCTATACGCTTTAAGGTAGAATCTTCATCTTTGTAATCTTTAGTTAAGTTTTATTTTCTGAATCACTTTTCCAGAATTTAGCAAGTGATTTGAACATATAGAGGTCGTGTGAATTATCTTGTTTAACCTTGTTAAACTAACCATCTTTAAAAGTTCCAAAGGAATTTTTAAAAGGTATAATTCACCCCCTCTTATATCTTAGAATTTCATTCTTATTTTGATCATACGTTTGGTATTATAGAGTATATCATACTCAATCACATACCATATTAACAATTTGTATCAGAGCATTTGGTAAATTCTGAATTAATCTCATGATTAGATTCAGAAAAGAATTCTCAGAATTGAATTTTTAAGATTCATTTTTAGGGAATCTGTTTTTCGAACTCATAGTTCGGATTCACTTTTTCTCATAGAGATAACTTTAATTTATATTTTTTTCTTAGAATATTTTCCTTGTTTACAAACATTTTCTACTAATAAGTTTTTGTGGAAAGAATTTTATTAAATATGCCAGGAATGAATGTTGGTTCTATAGTTAATATCAATCCAACTAGACCACCTGTCTTTGATGGTAAGGATTACGAATATTGGAGAGATCACATGAAGACTTTCATTAGCAACACTGGTGTTGAAAATTTTGTTATGCTTACCGGTGGATACAAAATTCATGATAAAGAAGTAAGTTCCTTTAAAAATCAAGAAAAGCATGAATATCAACTTAATTATAAGGTATGAAATACCTTACTTTATTCAATGACTAGAAATATATATTTCGAAATTTCATCATGTGAAGTTGAAAAATCTATATGGAAGAAACTTGAAGTTACTCACTTTGGAACATCCAAAGTAATTGAGACCAAAAGAGCCATTCTTAGAGCTGAATATCATGGTTTTAGATTTCCTTATGGTGAACCCATATTCAAGGTGCAATAGAGATTCATGACTATTGTGAATAGTTTACAATCAATGGGTGAAAAAGGATTAGATGATGAATATCTTTTTGATAAGATAATTGATATCATGAAAAATGAGTGGGAATATAAAAGGACTGCAATTGATGAGAATAGAAAGGTTACTCAGAGTACCCTTGATGAGCTGTTTGGAACTCCTCTTGAGCATGAGATTAGAATGAAGAGAGATTCTGATATTTTAAAGAAGAAGAATGGAAATGGAAGTGTATCTTTTATTACCACTTCCAATCATATGAAAGCCAAGACTCCTGAAAGAGTTTCTAGATCCAGATATAAGAATGTTATTATCCATTCTGAATTTAGTGTAAGTGATTCCTCAGAAAATGAATTTGAAAATCTTACTCGAAGGATGAACAAGATAGCTGGACATAAGAACTTTCAATCCAAATACAAGAATAAGGAAAGGAAAGACAAGAAAGATTCTGAAGTTACATGCTATGAATGCAAGAGATATGGACACATAAGACCTGATTTCCCTATTCTCAAGAGAAAAGAAAGAATGGAATGGAATTCTGAGAAAAATAGAAAGAAGTATTACAAGTCCATAGCTAAGAAAGTGTTAAAAGCTAATGACACTTGGAGTGATAGTGGTCGAGACTCTTCAGATGAATCTTTGGATTGTGAATCGTATGGATAGAATAATTTTGGTATTTTAGCCAGGATACCTATTGATAATCATTATTTTATGGATAAGGTACACAATGCTATATCAATGACCAATGTTTCTTTAAATTCTAATGATATTAAATATTATACATCTTTGGATGAAGAATATTCTTCTGATAAAGATTATACTTTACCTACCTGTGAAGAAGTTTCTAGGTTTTCCAAACTCCTTGAGAATGAGAATTCAAAACTCATGAAAAAACTTGATAAGTCAAATTATAGGAATATTATTCTTACTAAAGAAATATTAGATCTTTTTAAATATCTTGATAAGAAAAATGATGATTTTGAAAGTATTTCAAAAAAAATTGAGGAAGTAAGTTCTGAGAAGAATAAACTTTCTAAAGATCTAGAAAACGTAATTTATAAGAAAAATGTTTTCAAGCCTAGCTCTAGTTCAAAATCAAATGTTTTTTAAGACAAGAACTTAGTTATAAAACTCAAATCCGAAATATTTTCCTTGAGGAAGTGTTTGTCGAACTTTACCCTAGGTAAGGAAAATTTTGATAAAATGTATTCAAAAATCCAACCTCGAAGGAATACTTCTAGTTTTGGTTACACAAGTTCTAAACTGATTTTTAGTAACAATTACTTTGTTCCTCAAAGTGCCCCATTCTGCACTAAGTGTTAATGTGGTGGTCACTGGGCAAAGAATTTTTCTCTAAAAAAACCCAATCTTTAGGATTTCATAAAGCTTATTTTTATAAGAATACGTGGGTTCCCAAAATTTTAATTTCTGAGATTATCAGATCCACACAAGTCTGGATTCAGAAAACCTAACTTTTTTCTTATTTTCAAGAAAATAGGGAAAGTACCAACATCAATACATGGTACATGGATAGTGGATGTTTCTGGCATATGACTGGTAATAAAAACTATTTTGAAATGATTATCAAGATGAAAGGAGGAAATGTAACTTTCAGAGATAATGCTCAGGGAGAAATTATTGGTATAGGTAACATAATTATTTTTGGAAAAACATTGATTTCAAATGTTTTATTTTTTAAGGGTCTCAAGAAAAACCACTTCAGCACAAGCCAATTATGTGATGAAGTCTACCTTGTGAATTTTTGGAATGATAAGTTCTTAGTACACAATTTCAAGGAAGAGTTTATTCTTTCTACCCATAGGAAATAGAATTCTTACACACTAAACTTAGAAGACCTTAGGATCCAAGACTTACCTTGCCTTAGTGAAATGGACGATCATTCCTGGTTATGGCATAGAAGGCTAGGACACTATAACCTTAGAAACTTATGTGAACTTTCTAAGAAGAGATTAGTTAAGGATCTACCAGAGCATAGATTTTATTCTTCAAAAGTCTGTAAACCTTGCCAATATAGAAAGAAACACAAATAATGTTTTAAATCCATTGGTGAAGTCTCAACTACTGATGCTTTACAGCTAGTGCATATGGATATTTTTGTTCCTACACAAACTGGAAGAATTGGGCGAAAATATTATGTATTTGTTTTGGTTGATGATTACACTAGATTTACATGGGTCTATTTTCTAGAAAAAAAGTCTGAAGCTTTTTCTTATTTCAAATATTTTAGATCCCAAGTTAAAAATGAGAAAAACCTTCCATTGATAACTATTCATAGTGATCATGGAGGATAATTTCAAAATTCCTATTTTGAAACTTTTTGTAGTAGAAAAGGCATTACTCACAAGTTCTCAGCACCCAGAACACCTCAACAGAATGGTGTTGTTGAAAGAAGAAATAGAATTCTTCAAGACACAACCAGAACCATGTTGAGTGAGTATTCTGCTGCCAAACATTTTTGGGCTGAAGTTGTAAGTACTGCTTGTTACACTATAAATCGTGTTTTGATTATACATTTTCTTAATAAAACTTCTTATGAGTTATGGAATGGTAGAAAACCTAGACTTTATTACTTTAAGGTTTTTCATTGCAAGGTATTAATTATAAATACTAAAGATGATCTTCATAAATTCTCACCAAAATCTGATGAAGGAATTTTCCTAGGCTACTCCACAACTTCTAAGCCTTATTGGGTTTTTAACAAAAACACATGTACTGTTGAAGTGACAGTACATGTCAAATTTGATGAAACAGACCCTTTTGTTTTTAAACAACCCCAACCTACATCCTCAGATGTGTTTTAAAAAACTGATTATCACCATATGATAGAAGATCCTTCTAATAAGGAAAATGTTCAAGAAGATACTCTTGAAACATTTACCCCATAATATTTTCTACCCTATGTTGATGAAAAGGTTTTACAAAACCCAAATCAGTTGTTTCTAAATAATCATCCCAGTGATTGTATCATTGGTGATGTAAATCAACCTGTAAGGGCTGGAATCTCCTTAAGAAATGAAATATAACATCTAGCATTCCTTTCCCAATTGGAACAAAAAATCACTAATGAAGCTTTAGGTGATGATGATTGGATTAAATCCACATAAGATGAACTAAATGAATTCGAAAGGAATAAAGTCTGGACCTTGGCTGAAAGTCCAAATAAAGCTTCTATAATTAGAGTAAAATGGGTCTTCAGAAATAAGTGTGATGAAAATGGAGTCATAGTTAGGAATAAATCTAGATTAGTTGCTAAAGGCTATAATGAACAAGAAGGAATAGACTATGAAAAAACCTATGCTTCAGTACCAAGACTTGAATCTATTCGTATTTGACTTGCCTTTGCAGCATTCTTCAATTTCAAACTTTTTCAAATGGATGTGAAATGTGCTTTTCTTAATGGTTATGTTCAAGATGATGTTTTGGTTGAACAACCTCCCGACTTTGAAGATACAAAACATCCTGATCATGTTTTTAGACTTACAAAAGCTTTTCATGGCCTTAAACAAGCCCCTCGATCTTGGTATGATAGAATTACAAGATTTTTGCTTCAAAATAACAATGTTAAGGGAAATACAGATCCAACCATTTTTATAAAGAAAGATAAGAAAAATGTTTTGATTGTTCAAATTTATGTTGACGACATTATATTTGGTTCAACTCATCCATCTTTAACTGATTCCTTTGTGGATCTAATGATGTCTGAGTTTGAAATGAGTATGATGGGTGAGTTAACATTTTTCCTTGGTTTTCAAATTTATAAAAAACTAGAAGGAATCTATATATCCCAACATAAGTATATTAATGATCTTCTTAAAAAGTATGGATATGACAACACTAAGAGTATAAGTACTCCCATCGGTACCTCAAACACACTTGATCTTGATGAAGTTGGGAAACCAGTAGATCAAACATATTTTAGAGGTATAATAGGAAGTATAATTTACTTGATAGGTATTCATCCAGACATAATGTTTTCAGTGTTCTTATGTGCAAGATATCAATCCAATCCTATGGAATCACATTTAAAAATAGTGAAAAGAATTTTTCACTACTTAAAGGGAACTACGGATTTAGGATAATTTTACACTTTTGGAAATGATTTTGTTTTAAAAAGTTTTTCATATACTGCCTTTGGTGTATGTAGAATGGATAGAAAGAGTATATCCGAAACTTGTAATTTCCTAGGAGATTCATTAGTTTCTTGGTCCTGCAAGAAGCAACATTCAGTAGTACTCTCCACTACTGAAGCTGAATATTTAGCCGTTGGAAGTTGTTGTACACAAGTGTTGTGGATGCATCACACACTCACAGACTGTGGCTTGAGTTTTACTAAGACTCAATTTTTTTGTGATAACACAAGTTCCATTGCCCTTAGTAAAAACCCTGCACATCACTCTCGTGTAAAACACATAAACATTAGGCATCACTTTCTTAGGGATCACACACTAAAAGGATATATCATTCTTCAATTCATCGGAATGCAAGATCAACATGCTGGTATTTTCACAAAATCTTTACCCTCCGATAGATTTGAATACATTAAAAAGAAGTTAGAGATTATAACCAAAAGGTAATTTTCCTCCATTAACTTCTTGTTGAACCATTCTCCTTATAGTAATAAACTTATTTTCATAAGGGGAGTATATCTGTTATTGTATATGTTTTTCAAAATTTTCATAATGAAAATTTTCATAGTTATTTTTTCAAAATTTTCATAATGGAAATTTTCATAAAAGAAAATTTTCGTAATGGAAATTTTCATAATGGAAATTTTCATACTGGAAATTTTCGTACTAGAAATTTTTGTTATGGAAATTTTCGTAATGGGAATTTTCACAATAGGAATTTTCATACTCATAATTTTCATTTTTGATTTTTGGTACTAAAAATTTTTTCAATAAAAAAGTTTGATCTTAAGTTTTTCATAAGGAGATTTTCATAGTATGTTTTTTTCATAGTCAAATTTCCTTCAAGAAGAATATCACCAATTACGAATAATCTTCCTAGCCAATCTGAAAAGTATGATTTCTTTACTTAATTTTTTGTAATCATTTTTTCTTGCTTGTATTTTCTCTGGTATTTTAATTCTTTGGATTTTATTTTCCTTAAATCCTAATGTTTTTCTTAAAAACTCAAAAGATCAGATTCAATATTTCCTTGTGGGTATTTTTTCAACCGTCAGATCATATCAGAGAGTTTTTCAACCGTTAGTTTGGTTTTGGAAGTTGAAAGGTCACCACCATTGCCTATATAAAGGGGGCCCCCAATGGTGTCCCACATTGGTTTCCAAGCTATCGCGTCTCGAAGCACTACCTCAGCTCTTAAGACCATTCCGAATATATAAGATATCCTCCAATCCGAATGTTTGAAGAATCCTCTTCTAAAGAAATGTCTACCATGAAGCCAATCTCAAAATGGGAAGTATACAAGGAAAGGTTGGTGGATCTGAACTTTTTCAAGTACAATTCTATAATTTCTAAGAATATTAAGTTTAATGGATGGGAAGATGTCTGCTTATCTAAGACAGGTTTTCAAGACATGGTGTATCTGTATTTACACATAGAGTATTATGAGTCAGTGTGCTTCTTTAAGGAAGATTAGAGAGAAATATTTTCCTTCAAGTCTTATGAAAATCCTACAAAATTTCTTATACCAAGGTAGCCAGCTTGGTGGGATTATCATATGAAGGGGAGGCAGAATTTTTCTCCCACAAACTCTCGGATGTTCAAGGTAGTTTCATTAATGTAAAGGCCTTGCAATGTCTTGGACTTTCTGATTTCAAGGCAACAAATATTTCTCATCTATCTTCTAACAAACAGATTCTTCAGTTAGGGTACAAGGTTTTTTAGTACCAAGAAAAGGTGACAAAGATACTCTCAAGAGGAGTGACATATATTTCGTAGATTTCCTAGTAAATATAAGGAAAATAAATTTGATGAGGCATGTTCTTGTTACAATCTAGAACATGTAGAATTTAAATATAAGTGCCCAAATTATCATGTATCCTACCTTACTTTCAAAGATGATAGTTCAATGTCTTGAATCATTCAAGATTGCATGTAAATCCAATTCTCTGAATTGAAAATTTATGTTTGTTAGTGATGACACTCTGAAAAGAATGAATATGGGATATTCTAAGGAGACATAAGAGTTTTATTATTTTCCAGAGGAAGAGGAAGAAGCCAATACAAAAAATATTGAAAAAACTGATCCATCGAAGAAGGTTGGAAAGAAAAGAAAGTTGAAATAAGTGGAAGCTGAAGATAAAACCCTTAAAGCAAAGGAAGCCCAATCCAAAACTCCCAAACCGAAGAAACAGAAATCGTATCAAGACGAAGTGGTTGCAAAATGGAGGGAAGATAAGGAAAAGAGGAAAGAAGGGGAACCACAGTTCGGCTTAGACCCTTCTGAAGCTATGTCATTAAGGGATAAGACTGCTGAATACATTGAGAAGAAAGAAAAATAGAAGAATATTACGAATAAAATGTATGAGGCTAAGGTTGTACAATCACTTTGGAAAGCCACAAAAGTAGCTTCCGAGAATATTCCAATACCAAAAAGTTTCCTAGTCGAGCCATTACCTGAGACTTTGGGGAAGAAATTCTTCACACCGGAAAAATCTAAAGATAAAGTTGTTGTTGAAGAAGTGGAAGAGGAGGGATTAGAAGAAGAAGTGGAAGTAGAAGAAGAAGAAGAAGAAGTAGAAGAAGAAAGTGGTGATTTAGATGATCTGATTAAACCGGTTCAATAATATCAAGATAAGGAAAATCCATCAAAGAAATTACCACTCTTAACATCTGAGGCCGATTCCTCAAAGCTTGTCACTCCTAGAAAGGAAGAATAGAATGATGGAATGAAATATGAAGTCAAGGAAGAAGAAGAAGTAAATGAATTATTAGAGGAAGAAATCTATGAAAATCACTTTATTGAGGAAGGAGCAGAAAATGAAAAATTTGATGATGATAGAGTTGTTCAATTATCCAATAGCGATCAAAAATCTTTTGACGAGGAAGTTATACTGATGATTGATAAGGGTAAGCAAGTGGTTGTTGATTCTCAAAGAAAATCTACATTGAAAATGAAGGAAGTTGTAGGAACTTTAAAAAGGAAGATTATTGAGCTTGAAAAACCACTCTACTGACATAATGTCTCGGATTCGGAGTCATCTTCACTTGGTTATGATTTTGTGGAGAAGTCTTTGAAGAAGATATTCGGTTCCATTCTAACATTTAAAAACATATATTCTAGATGCCAGATGCTCCAACACACTCTTAATCAGTAGTCAGATTTAATGTCCATGGTGATGGAAAAGTGTATAAAGATAGAATAAGATTTCAAAACTTTCCAAATATGATACGAAGCTCACAAGAAGTCCTGCAGGAAAAGACCACTTGGTCAAAGAAGATCATCCAGAATTTGGCAGAGCATGATGAATTTCAAGAGGAAGTAAAAGAGGATTTTGATACCGAAGATTCCAAGATCAAGGATCTTACAAACAGTTTTTAGGAAAAGCTGACCCTTAAGAAAAATACTCAGAATCAATAGGTGAAGGATCTGAATTGGAAGCTTAACTATGTTGCTCAAAGCTGGAAAAGGGGAAAGATTTCTCCGGATTGAGATCGAAGAGAATCTTATAATGCAGGCTGAAGTTCTTAAGGCTCGGTTTGAGGCTATGAAGGCTCAAGATGACAGGATTAAAGCATTATAAAAGAAATATTAGGAGGACCACAAAGAGTTATAGTAGTTAAAAGCTCTTCTGAAGAAGCTAATCCCCAAGGAAAAAGAAGACAAATAGACCAATCCGATATTTTGCTGTAATGTCTGTCCTTGTAAAAATCCTTTCAATCTTAATGATAAATCTACTTTCTTGTCTTTTGTGTTATTTTGTACTAATATTTTAGGTACCATATTGTTTTCCATTCCCTCATACTCTTTAGGAAAATCACAAAGGGGGAGAAGGAAAAATAATTCTAAAGAAGATAAGGAAAAAGATTTATAATTATAAAATAAGTATCCCTAAGTATGGGGGAGTTTATATAAAGGGGAATGCTCATTATGAAGAATTCCATATTCATAATGAAAATCTCATTCCAGAAATCTAGAATACGATCCTTAGAGTTCCAAAGCCTAAGGGGGAGTTAGGAATATTCACCATTGTCCATAAAAAAAGGGAGGCAATCTTTAATTTCAATTTCTAGAAATTTATTCTAAGTCCTTACATTCTTTTTCATAAGGATGTTTGTACTTTCCAAAAAGGGGGATATTGTTGAGTCAATAAGGTTTTCCTTAAGATTTTCCATTCCTTCATTCAAGGGGGAGATTGTTAAGTCATTAAGTCTTTCCTTATGACTTTACCATTCCTTCTTGTTTTGAAAATCACAAACACCTTATTTTAAGGAAAATCTTATTTTACCCCTGTTTTACTTCTATAAGGAAAATTTCCTTCTATAAGGAAATTTACCCTTAACTAGGCTTCATTGCTCAAATAATAATTTTTCTTAAGTATAAAAATCTGATTCAAATCTAAAAACTTGGAATCGAGGAAAACTTAGACATGAAGCATTCTGTTTTGGGATTCGAATTCCTGTTACAAACTTTTATGAAGTTCTACTCCAAATTCACTATTACAAACTTTTATGAAGTTCAACTCTGAATTCTGATTAAAAACTTGTATAAAGTTATAACTAAGAATTTTGATGGTGAATTCTCATTACGAATTCTCATTATGAATTCTGATGATCAATTCTGAATAAGAATTCTCATTATGAATTATGATGGTGAATTCTGATTATAAATTATCATTAGGAATTCTGATGGTGAATTATGATTACGAATTCTCATTATGAATTCCGATGATGAATTCTGATTATGAATTCTCATTACGAATTCTGATGATGAATTCTCATTATGAATTCTCATTACGAATTCTAATGATGAATTCTGATTACAAATTCTCATTACGAATTCTAATGAAGAATTATGATTATGAATTCTCATTACGAATTCATTAGGAACATAGAATATAAATATCACTGTATTATAAACTCTGAATTAATTTACTTACATTACAAACTTTCATTTTCTCCATTCTGAATATCAGTTTTTGGTTATGCTTACACTTTTTCTATTACAAAACAATGTCGTGATTTCAGATATTAACTAACCTTTGTTTGAGTGACACGTGTACAAGTCCCTCCGAAATTAAAGTAAAAATAGGACTGTTGGAGGAGGGAGCAAACCATTGGATCTTTTCCAATAAATAGAAGATCATTTGAAAAGAGGAACTTTAAAAACTAACCTTTGAAAACTGTGTCTACATGCTGTTGAAGTGATTTCTAGAGAGAGAGGCTCTTATTAACTCTTAAGCTTCATGGAGAACGTTTGAATAGCATGTTCAAACTTTTCCTTGTGCAGATTTGATTCGTACGACTCCGACTGTTGTTGTGTACAATCGAGGGCTTCCAGGGATAGGAAGACAGAGGTTCCAACACCTTGAAGTTGAGGGCTTCCTTAATGAGGAAGACATAGGTGCCTACTACCTGATAGGTGAGGGCTTGCGGGGATAGCAAGACAGACTCCGATATTTGTATCAAGGGTTTACCCTGGTGTGTGTAAGACAGACTTTCTTGAAAGTATAAATCAATGGACCTTTATCCAAGGTTGTTGGATACCCTCCTCTTTGGGATAAAAGAGTTTATACTTGTTACTTGTTTTCTTAAAAGTTTTTTCCACTGCATTTATATTGTTATGGAAAGTATAACCATCCTATAATTCCTTACTCCTGTACTCTGATATAGTTAGATTCTATATGCTTTAAGGTAGAATCTTCATCTTTGTAAACTTTATTTATGTTCCATTTTCAAAATCACTTTTCCGGAATTTTTCAAGTGATTAGAACTTATAGAGGTCTTGTGAATTATCTTGTTTAACCTTGTTAAACATTACCATTTTTAAATGTTCCAAAAGAATTTTTAAAAGGTACAATTCACCCCCTCTTGTATCTGAGAATCTCATTCTTATTTAGATCCTACGTTTGGTATTATAGAGTATATCATTCTCAGTCACATACAATCATAACAAATAAGCCTCCTGGTGCTGACCTAAAGAGGTTGTCTAAATAAGAGGTATCATACTTAACTGAGAAAATTTATTTTATTTATTTATGCAACTCTTACAAATATTCTTCAATTATGATAATATAATTACTCTAATATCATTAATATAATGATATTTTATTATTTTAATTTCATAATTAAAATCATTCTCCTCATCCATCATGTGGTAAATGAAACAAGCAATTCTATATGTAGTGGACTACCGCCTCCTGAACTAATGTAATTTGTTTTCTATCACATCTTCTTACTATTAGTTATAATTTATGAATTTAACATATATAAATGGTATTTTTAACATAATTATACTAATTAAATTTTAATATCAAATAAAATTTCTTAATTTCCATTCCTTGAGGGTTATGATAACGTCGTTAATGTGTACAACATTCTACTGCCCCACAAAGCGATATGATTCGTTTTCAGTAATGATTTACATGGAAGGAAACAAGGTTAATGTTAATAAATATATTAAATATATATTAAATAATTATTATATTCATGAAATATTTACTGTTTTGAAAATAAATTATATCCTTTTCATTCTTACCTTTCCAGTCATTGAAAAATGATAGAGTCATTCCGGTATACATCTGAATTACTACCTCCACAAAGCAATGCGATTATTTTTTTCATTACTTCATCACATGGTTAATACATATAAATATATTTGAATAAATATTATGATATTTATGAAATTAGGATAATTCTTTAAATATTTAATAATACTTAACTTCTTTCCACAACACTTTTTTCAAAAATAGAAACGCTGCTCATGCATACACCTGACCTACCATCTATATGATTTTAACATAGTTCATTTTTCATAACCATTATTATTTTAAGATTTGAAATGTATATTTTATTTTAAAAATGATAAATATTTTATGATTATTATTCTATATATTATGGAAATATTTCCACTCTAACTTCATTCAAGATAGCATATCCATTTTGAAACGATAAACTGAACAACCTCAAAACATCCGCCGTAGACTTAACTGATTATGTATTTAAATAGGTAATTAGAAATTAGATAAAATAAATGATTTAAGTATAAGTTATTAAACATGTAAAATTTCATTAATAATTAAAATAATTTATATATGTTAATTATATAGGTGTTAAAGGATATATATAATAAGTATAGACTTGAGGTATGGGGCTTCATCTCAATTTTATTTCATTGAGGCATATTTTATCATTATAAACCTAATTTATTTTATAAATGTATATACATACCATTTTTCATAAAATAAAATTAATAATATTCACAATATGGTATTTTAGGCTTCAATTTAAATTATTTCATTCAAGGGGATTTGACTTGATAGTTACCATGTGGTAAATAATTTCAGAACTCAATTTATATTTAATAGGTTATATTAATTCTTCATTTTATTTGATATTAAAAGGTTACATGTGATTATAATTTTATTTATATTATTTTTTATTTACAATTGTATTATTTTGAATAACATTTTTTGAACATACTTGTTTTATTGATTAATTCTCAGTTCAACGTTATGATCACTCTAATAGTTACTCGTCTCAAACTGTCTAATTTGGGACATATATTATGTTATACACGTATCATCTTTATGAGGTGTATATTTTGAAACACTAATATTTTATATCATGAATTTACTTATGTTCATGGTATTTAAATTTTTGTATTAATTTATTCTTTCATGGGGATTACTATGGAAATGTTACCAATGTGTAAAATGATTTATGTTACAATCTCCTTTATTTTAGAGATTAACAATGTTCAAGGTTTTTTTAAGAGGATATTACCTGATATTTTTTTGTGCCACAATTATTGTAATATAATATGGCATTGAATGTTTTTTACATTTCTAACTTCAATTTACTCCCTTAATTATTAAACGAACATCATGAATGTTGTTTTAAAGTGATATTGATTTTGTATCTTATTCTAGATCAAGAATCCTTATCTTTTATATCAATGTTTCTTAATTTTTTTCATAAATATTATTATAGAAAATTAAAATATTTTACAAAGATATTTTGGATGATAATATATCTTCTTAGAAAAGGTTTTAAAATGGAAATTCATTAATATTTTCCAAACAGGTTACTTTTAACTCTACAAAATGTTTGAAAAGAATATTTTTTAATGTTTACAAAAAGAATGGATTTTCTTAGAATAATTTCTATGATTTTCCATGAATTTTATGTTATATGTTTCCAAGGTTATTTTCAAATAAAATTATTAACAATTTTTTTTTTAATTTTTTAGTTTTTAAATGTGGTTTTGATAGTGAATTTTTATTTTCTTCAAGAATGTCTTAATATATTTTAATGGTATTTCCATTCTTCAAGAATGTCTTAAAATTAGTTTTTTAATGAACCTGTTCCTTTTCCATAGGTTGATAAAGTTATGAAAGGAATAATGTTCTTATGAGTTTTATAACTAAATAAAAGTTCTATGTACTTTATTCATGTTATTATTCATGTAAATTTTTTATACAAGGTATTATACTTATTATAGACCATGGGGGAGCTTGATACAGCTTATAAGAAGGATTGATCAGAATTTTATATTGTGGGAGATTAAGATATAACTTATATGATGTGTGAACCTAGATAGTGTTGGGTGTTCCTGATATAGATTATAATATGGGTGTTCCCAGAGATTTCCCCATTAAATTGGTAATATAAGCCAACCAAATGGTTATTACATTTGTAAGGGTTATTTTATGGTTCTTTGAGGGATCTATAGAGATAATTTCTCAAGATACTAAAATGGTTTATTTATGCTTGTTATGGGTTTTAGTGATTCCTTTGACCAAGATTGAAATCGCATAACACATTATTATGGATTCTTATAAAAGATACATTTTATAATTAATTATTTCATGTTTCATGATTTTTGATATAGGTATTGATGGGTATGAATTCTCTAATGTTATGTTCTTTCAATTTGACAATGCAATCATACCCTTATGATTATATTTTTCTCTCTAATTACATTCAATTGTTAATGATCATGTCTTCCAGTATAGAGAATTTGAGATCATCATTATTAAGTTTTCTTTTCCCCAATTTATAATGAATGATGATAAATTATCTAACCCTATAAAGGTTTCATATGTGAATAATTTTATAGAATATGTTGAAGACAAAATATGGAATATGAAAAGTGTGGTATGTTTAGAGATACTATTCATCTTTATAAAATAGTTGTTTTTCAATCCATGTTGTTAAGAGTTTTTCCTAATTTTTCAAAACTATAAACCTAAATGGTTATTGGTTTGGTAAGTTATCCAACATTTCATTTTGATTTTGTGGGGTTTGGATGGAAACAATTAGGTTATATTTAATGTAATAAAATCCAAAAATTTAAATTTTATATTTTATTTCACGATCCTGGAGTGAAGGTTGGAGGTTGTAATAGTTGGTATCAGAGTATGGTTTTATATAACTTTGGATATTATTATATTTTCATGTGAGGTTACCTTAGGTATTATAAATACAATCATTTATTTACAAGTATATTTTTGATCATAAATTTAAAGTCTTTGATAAAAATTATGGTTTATATGATCTTTGGTGATTATTGTTATTTTAAGGGGTTTCATTATATTTATGAGAATGTTTTAAAGATACAATTTAAGATAAAAGGACATCATAAAGTCTGGGAGACAACCCATCAAATCTGTAGAGAATGTGATTCCTAAAGCCATAACTTATTGGAGATAAGGTTTCAATGCATACCATTGTCCTATGTGATGTCTTAGTTATAATGGATTTTTTAACTAAATTGATTGAAAGATAATGATTAAGTAGTTTTTAGACAGTATGTTTTTTTGTAAAGATAGCCATGCGATTGAAATGTGATTCGATGGATAAGTGATCAATGTTATTTCAATAGAATTTGACTATATTTATTATATTTTAAGATGAATGGTATGAGATAAAATTTGAGGTTAATACACTCTTTAATGTTGGGGTTATTGAGGCATAAGGATATAGAGTTTTTTATTTGTGAAATGATTTAGTTTTAAATTTTGGTGTTACTGTTGAGTTTTTTATGTTAATTTATTATTTCATTATATATAGGTTCATTAATTTTGGGTGTTATATTATCTTTTAAAAAACATTTTGGTTTTGGCTAATGTCTAATTACTGGAGGAATACAATGTTATCATTTTTTGGATTATGTTATCCATTCGATGTTGATATTAGTACTTCGAGCTTGGGAATTTCATCTCAAATACTACTATTTTAGTGAAAAATATGATATAGTGGTGTAAATTGATTAAATAACTAAATTAAACTTATCAATTAAGTATCTTTCCTTATATTCTTAGTATATATTGTAATGAAAATCATCAAATCTAGGAATAAGTATCTTAAAATAAAAATAATATTCATTAAATCGAGGATCAATTCTATCCGAAAAAATAATAACATCTTAAATGGATATTATTTATAAATAATATTTTTAAATTATTACCAATTTTCTCATATTTTGAAACCTAATATGTATTATTTTAGATGACATACGTAATTCATTTCCTCTTTTATCAAGTGGAAGTTTTATTAACCCATTTTATGAAGTGAGATTTCAAAAAAGTTATTTTAAATTGTTTAAACATTAATTAATGAGATAATGTTTAAATTTCGAGTACACAATTCATTAAACATGGAAAGTATACAACACCATTGTATTTTAAAAGAGGAACATTATGTTCTATAGAATATTCAACATGCAACCCTGATCTTAAATGACCATGAAAATATATGACCATTATACCCTAACAATTTAATTGGAAGTTATTAATAGTATTAGCTATCTTGTGAAATATATATATAAATTTCATAAAAAATAAGAATTAATTTATAAATTAATATTAAATAATCAATAAAAAAATTTAAATTACTTTTATTCATCAAAAAAAATTTCCTTCAATTTTATTTTAATTTTTTTTCTTAGAAAATATTATAACTATTTTATAAAGATTTAAGAACATTATTTTATAAATAGAACTAAAATTTTGAAATAATCATATAAATATTTAATTGGATTAAAAAGTTGGGATTTTTTTGGAAATAATTATTTTTTAGTGAATATTGAAAAAATGATTTTTTCAAAACTTTCATCTTGTTTCAATGAATTAAGAAAATAAAACATCCCAATATGATTTGAATTTTTTATATAAAATTAGTTACTATTTATCTACATTAAATATTATTAATTAATTTCTAATTATCCTTTTATTATATTTTATTAAAAGTTTATTTTTGGGTTTTAGAACGGGGTTTTTTGAAAACTGTTTTAAAGTGCATAATCTTTATATAGTTTAATAAATTATAAAACCCATAATGAGGAATTATATAAATGAAATTTATATATTATATATAAATATATGAATTTAAATTCATATAATGATGATTAGTAATATAGTTAATATATAATCATCAAATGTATAAAAAATACACATCTTGAAACGAGGATTTTCAGTCATATTTGTGGGTATAATTTTAAATTAAATTCTTCAACTTATGTGATTTTAATTTTTTTAAAATAAATTAAATATTTTGAATTCTCATAATTTATATTATCTAGTAATTCTATGTTAATTTTTTTCCTGATGAAGGTGAAAATAGTAAAATTATTTCACCATAGTTATGGTACATATAGATTTTCTAGGAGGTTGAACTAACAAAATAAGGGTTAAAATGACCTAAAACCTGTAAAAATTGTATCATATATCAATATTTAGACTTTATAAGATCATATAATTTTTAATAGTTCATTTTGGATCCTTTTTAAATGTGAAAAACAAGGTTATCACTTTTTCTTTTAAAATAGTACACGTGTGTCACTCGCCTCATTTATAAAATGCCACCCCATATCATATACTATTCATGCCTTCAAATCCATTTTTAAAAGCCAATAAAAATAAAAATAAATACATTTGTTCCATAAAAATTACGTATATTTCGTGGGTTTATCATAAATTCATTATAAAATGGATTTTGGTACTAACCTAAGGAGGTTGTCTGAAGAAGAGGAATCATGCCTAACCAGGCGTTTTTTTTATTTCTTCTTCCACATCCTAAAAATATTATTAAAATATTATGATATAATAAAAATAGTATCTAAAAATAATTATATTTTATTATGTTAATATAATAACCAAAATTCATCTCCTCTTCCATCAAATGTAAAATGAAACCATCATTCGTGTGTACGGAAGACTACCACCTCAAGAACTGATGTAACTTGATTTCTATCAAAACCTCCCATAGATGCTTATAATGATGGATTTAAAGAACATAAAAAATATTTTTAACATAATTATTTATTTTTTACATACACTTTATTTCCACCCATTCCATGGGGGATATTATATCATCAGTCGTGTGTATGATGGACTAATGCATCACAAAGTGATGTGATTCATTTTTCACTAATGATTTACATGGAAGGTAATAAGGATATTTTTAATGAATATATGTAATATATGTGAAATATTAAATATAATAATGATATATTTGTCATTTTATAAATATTTTAAATCATTTTATTTCTTATCTTTCCACTTCCAAAAAATGAAAATGTCATTCATATGTACATGTGGACTACCGCTTCCACGAAGTGATGTGATTATTTTTTAATGACTAAATAGCATGAATGATATATATAAATTAATTTAAATAAATAAAATTATATTTATGATATTATTATCATTATTTAAAGTTACAATAAATTTTCATTCTATAAAGATCATTGAAAAATGGAAATGTTGCTAATGCGTACATGCGGCCTTCCATCTCCATGATTGCGACATAGTTCTATTTGTTACCCATTATTCATGTTTGATTTTAAAATAATATTAGATTTATAAAAATCACAATTATTTCATGATTTTTATTCTATATATTATGTATAATGACCTCTTTTGTCTTGGTCAAAACATTGATGCTGTTTTGAAACAAGGAACTGAACGTCCTCAAAAAACACGATGTTGAATTAAGTGATTAAGTATTTAAATATGTAATTAAGAAATAAAAAAATTAATGGATTATTTAAAGGTATGAATCCTAGTAATTTATATTAATAAAAAATGATTTTTATAATTTTATTATATAGATGTTAAAGGATACATATAATAAGTCTGGACTCGAGGAGTGGAACTTCATCACAATGTTCCTTCATTGTGAAATATTTTTATATTATGCACATAATTTCTTTTATATGGTGTATATAATACCAATTATTCATTTAATATAATTAATAATTCCTAAAGAAATTAATTTTAATTTTTTATTTTAATTATTTCATCCAAGAGTATTTAACATGAAATATACCATGTGGTAAATAATTTCATAACTAAAATTGTTTCACTAGGTTATATTACTTCTTCATTATATTTTATATTCTAAGTTTATGTGTTTAATGAATTTTTATTATCTTATGTTTTTTTAAAATTTCATTATGTGGATTTATATTTGATACACATAATATATTCATATTTTAATTATCACATCAACTTTATGATTATTATAAGGGTTTCTCATCTCAAATTTTCTTATATGGGACATCTGTTATGTTATAAATATATCATTCTTATGATATTTATATAATAACCCATTACTATGTTATTTGATAAATCTAATTATGACCATGATTTTTATAGTTTCAATTGAATAATTTTTTTGATAACTTTTACGATTGATAATTTACTAATATGGCAGAGGCTTTATGTTATAATCTCTTTATTTTTTGGATTTTTTATGTTTAATGTTAATTTGGAGAGAAAATCAGATGAAATTATTTTCTTTAACCAAATATATTTTACCCTAATATTTTTATGAATGTGTTTTACAAGTTTAATTTTCATTTATTCCTTTATTTATTAAACAAACATTATGAAATTTATTATTAAGTGATACCGATTTGTATCTTATTTTAGATTAAGAATAATTCTCTTCCATATTTTTTTTATAAATTAATTTCAAAAAATATCTTTTATATATATAAATAATTTTCGAAAGATATTTTAAGAGATATTATACCTTATTATATATTTTTTTGAAAATAATTTATTCATATTTTTCAAATGCAACACTTTTGAACCCCTTTAAAAAATGTTTACAAATAATTAGTTTTAATGTTTACCACATGAACTAATTTTCTTCCGTCATGTAAATTATTTTCCTTGAAGTTTAATTTATATTTTCCATGGATATTTTCAAATAAAATTATTTTCACAATATAAAGTGATTTTTATAGTTTTTAAAAGTGATTTTCAAAGTGAAACTTTTATTTTTATATAGAATGCTTTAATTAATTTTAAAGGATACTTTCACTCATAAATGTAAAAAACCCTTGAGCTTACTTTTGATCCATTAATGATAATTGTTTTTATAATATCATCATTATTTCTCCATATGGATTGTAATTATTTCAAAAATATTATCATAGAACCCATTCCTTTTCCATGGGTTAATACGGTTATGAAAGGAATAATGGTTGTTTTATGAATTTTATGATGAAATTAAATATCTATGTACTTTATTATTTCTATGGAAATTAGTCATTGTTTATAAGAAGTTTTGAGCCCCCATTATAGCTCATGAGTGAGCAAAATGAATCTTATATGAAGGGTTAAGCCCCATTATAACTCATGGGTGAGCCTGATGTAGCTTATATAATGGGTGTGCCCAAATAGCACTAGGTGAGCCTGATAAAGATTATGCAATGGGTGTTCCAAGATAGTAATCCATTACATTATGTATATAAGTTGACTATATGGTTATTCCATTTGTATGTGTTCGATGAGGGTTCTATGAATATAATGTTACAGGATACCAACACAATTTTTTTTTATGATTTCTATGTGTTTAAATGATTCTTTTTCTCATGATTCACATAACATGGCTCGGGATTATTTATTCTTGTATCAATTGGATTAATTAATTAATTATTACATGTTTCAGGATTGATGATCCACATATTTATGTGTATGAATTATCTTATGTAATTCTAATGCCCTTTGACTTTGTCCTCATACCCTTTTTACCATGTTTTTTAACAAAGTACATTAAATAATGAATGTTTATATTTACCCTTATTGAGAATTTGATCTCATGATTCTTATGTTTCCTTTTATTCTTGTTATAAATAATAATTATTAATGATCTGTGTCTGTAAAGTTTTTATATGTGAATACTTTTATTGGATATGTTGAAGAATTAATAAAGAATACAAAAAATATGGGTATATTGGGATATGGTATTCATCTTTATAAACTAATTATTCATAAATCTACGTTTTTAAGAGTTTTTAAAAAATATCTATAACTCTATAAATAAAAGTTATTTGGGTATTTTAATGATAAAATATTTCCTTTTTGTTTTGAACGGTTTGGTTGGAAAAAGTTTGATCTCGTTTATTGGTCTGAAAGACAGAAATGATTTTTTATCAGAACCATACTCAAGATTGTGGTTTTAGGGATATTATAAATACTAACATGTATAGAGAAACCACATCCTAGTTCTTGGTCATGGTTTATATAAATTTAAATGAAAATTTCTTAAAAAACATCACTAGAATTTTCTCAATGTCCCATGCTGAATCTTGGTGATTATAAACATAATCAAAATAGGTGTTAATAGAATTTATTCTTTTCTAAATTTTGTATATCTCAAGTAAAAATTTTGATTATTTATTTATTTATAATACCCCTATTTACAAAATAGGTGTCAATAGAATTTATTCTTTTCTTGATTTTTTCTATATTAGTGGAATCATCCTTGTATAAGAAAAATAGGGTTTAACTACTTCTGACACTACAATTTATATTGTGATGATTTTGGTTTTGTACAATTCTAATCCTTTTCATGAAATATTTTTATATAACTTTTGCATTTGATGGATATGGATATGAAGAAATATAATTTTATTTTATTATTAGGGGATTCACAAAAATTAGGGTTTATATAGAGTGTTATCTATTAATATATTTGTAAGATTTTGATTTGTTAGAAGGGATAGGATTCAGAAATAAAATTACTATGATCATGCATACGTATAAGTTTTAAATTATATTAAAATATTTCATGGTACTCAATAGTAACATATGATATGCATATAATAAATATTTAAACAATGAAACAAAGAAAATCAAGTAAATACTATGTGTGATATTACATCCAAATAATTGAAATGTCAAGACGTTAATCATCCAAATAGTTTGGTTCCTAATAACTCTAAGTTAAAATATATTTGCAGGTGTAATTCATGGTTTATAGAGCTAAACTTTAGTGTTAAGTAACTTTGTTTTTCTTTGGGTGATGGTTAGCTTGGAGACCAAAAGTGTTAGGATTATATAGATTTTAGATTATCTATATGATGGTTTAAGATAAAGGAATTTCCACTCAACTATGCTAGAATAATATTAGTTATAATTAGTTTCACAACCTATCTAAATATTTATTTTAGAGGAACACTAAATAGTTCTCAAATGTTATAGAAATATGGATCTTGGTTCACTAAATGGATATGATGTATGAGGTTATATTTTTTAGTTGGAATACAATAAATAAAATTACTTATTAAAAAACATAAAACATGATACTCACCTGAGTAAATTTCTTATTACAGATTATTAAATTCATTATGAACTTAATTTTCAGATCTCTCATAGTTTAGTCCTATGTTTTAATATAATTATATCCATTTTTTAGAGGTTTGATCAAAGATAAAAATATCATCATAATCTTAACATCCAAACTTAGTATAACAACTCAAACCTGACCTCAAGATGAATCAAAATTTTACTTGACCATTAGAAACACCCCTTTACACCCAAAGTATTAATAGATATTCACAAACACCAAAATAACCTATTGGGGAATGTCATGAAAACCAAAAAATACTACATACTTATGAAAATATCACATAGGGGAAAACCATGAATATAAATATTTGAAATAAAAAATTCAACATAATATTATTTAAATTAAAACAATCCCCTGTATAATGAAAACCCCATGTTACTAGACACCAAACCAATAATGATAAAACATTAAATATTCTCTACTAGATGACCTACACTACTCTATTCAATCCAATAAAGCAACATCCAATCCCTTTTGAAATCATGGAACATTATCTTTATATTTATATAAATGCACATACTGGGGTGTGTATAAGAACCCATAAGATATCCAAAAGAATATACCTAAACCCCATGAATGTGGAAATCCTTTAAAATTTAATTGATTTATATAAATCATGCCCATCATATGCAATATTATAAAACCAAGGAAAGAAGATAACATTACAAAAAAATAGCTTGCTATGAAAATAATATGCACATAAAGAATATAAATCATCTCATATATATTAAAATATATCAATACCCATTATAAAAATATTTTACCCTTTGAAAAATCAATGAATCAGATACCCAAATATAAATAAAAATTCAAGGGAAATCAAAGACCAAGATCTGAAATAAAAAGGGTATTAGCAATATGAGAGTGAATTAAATAACACCAAAATAACCTTTTCATTATTGATAAGGTCCCAACACTAATGTGGTTGTTTTATAACAAATAATCTTATAATTATACAAAAAAATTTCACACAAAAGTGGGTGATTTCTAGATTCATGTTCATTGCATCAATGAACAGTACAAAAACTTTTCATTCATTCCATCAATGAATAGTACAAAAACTTTTCGTTCATGAAAATTAATGAACAAGTTTTCAATAATATGAACCTCATGAAACTCAATAAACAACCAATAAATTATAAAAAACTATAATAATAATTCAAAAACTAAACCTAATTTCAAAATTATTGAACATAATACACAGTAAACAACAAAGATAATGAAAAATCAACGACTTCAACCATTAAATCAAATATCAAAAACCAGTTCAACAGTTTTGACTAAGGTTATGGAAAATATAGATGTAAACAAAAAAATCATTTTTTCAACTAAACCACTAACACAAAAACTATTTTTTATAAAACAAACATCAAAATAATCGAATCCTTTTCATCAGAGTAATCAATTTAATGAAAATAAAACATCCAAGTTCAAATAGTTTCTCACAAAATTGATTATAATAGCATACTTCAATTTCATCATGATTTTGAAGTAGAATCATGTATCAAATTAAAATATTGACATCCTACATAGCCACATATATCTATAATGAGAAATTATACATAAATAAAAAGGGTTTTTTATATTCTTGGGTGAAACCACAAAGCTAAAACCCAGGATAATGTGAAAATAAAAAGAGAGTTATATACAATAGTGATATACCTTTTATTTGACACACAAACTTCCAAAAATTCAAGGAAGAAAAAAAAATAAATGAGGGGATTTAATAAAATCATCTTAAAATTATCCAAGGAAGGAGAACTGGAATATTAGGGCCAAAATGGAGGGGAAAAGTGGGTATTAATATTTTAAAACCATGTTTTCTAAATTTTTTTGAAGAATTCATAATGTGACTGCATGGCCATAGGGACAATGCAATGACCATGAAGTACATCCTGTGAGAACTCATAGGCTGCATGGATCGACTATATAGGCCTCAGTGACCGTGCATCAATCATATATATGATACTATTTGAAAAATACTATACATGGATGGACTAATTAAACATTCCATGGTGACTATTCGTGAATCCTGAAACTCCTTCAAGATAACCTCATAGGCTTCGTGACTGGGCTGCATAGTCCCATGGGGTATGAGCCATGAATGAAACTCCCCAATAAAATCCTAATTCCACCTGAAACCTCTCCAGATCCTTCCATACTGCCCATAAACATTATAATTTTCCCAAACAATTCTAAAATAATTTAAAACATATATCAGAATCATATAACCCAACATAATCTAAATCTTCTTCATTTACACTAATAACCAGATGTTAAAATTATACCCTCATAAAATATTTTTCATCCTTGATAAACTAGGATTGAGCCAATCCATTAAACAATACATGAAACTCATGTTGTATTAATTCTCCCCAAAATTATGATTTTCATACATAATAATATAGTTTAAAATTGTGTGTGACACCATTGATGCTATACACACCATCAAGATCACCCCATTCAATGTCAAAAGGTTATCCCAACATGTAGGGTTACAATACTCTTGCATATGACAACTATTAGAACATTCAATTCCTTACTATACTAGGATGTGTTTTGATCACATTCTTTGTAATCTACATTTTCACTTATGTATCCAAATTCCTCAAAGTGTAAAAATATAATTTTTACTACTTTGATAGATATATTTTCACAATTTACCATCTATATAAGGAGTTGTCTTCTTATATCCATATCTTAACTAATTTTAAGTAAATTCCCTCACATAAACCAGACCTCATAGATATTTTTTATGCAATGAATATGATCAATTCATTAGAACTTGGTCATAAAAATCCAATCATAGGGGTAAAACCAAACCAATATTTTTACATGATCATAGAGAGTATAATTTTCCCATTAAATTTACTTGAACTAAAAAACATTATTACAAAGATCAACCATAATATACTATCAAAAACCCAAATAGAAAATTATTTCATGAAACTTCACAACATGAGAAATTATGATCATATTAAACCATATCCTCATAGTGCTCCCAACTTTCATACTCTTGCAAAATTGATTGTTATAAATATATCATATTTCTCAACCTATAGAGTCAAAAAGATACAAAAAACGACCACATAAATGATAAATAATCCTCAAATAAATGTATTCCATAAAAACATAATCTCAATATATCTATTTATACTAGAAACCCAATTTCATAATACTAATGAATCTTAGGTAATGAAGTTACACAATTCATTGAGCACTGCCCAAACCTCATAAAAAACTATGGGTTGAAAAACAAAATCTATATATACCAATAAATTAACTCAAGTAATACATAATTTTATTTCTATTATATAAAACACGCACCATTTTTCTCTATATCATGTTTCCAAAAATTAATAGAACCCAAATACATCATATTCCCCTCAACTCACCCCAAGCGATCCATAAACATACACACCAATATCTATTTCACTAAAACAGTACTCGCCTACCACAAATACTATTGTTATTTAAAAAATACCATCCAATACAAGTCCTAGTTCTTTGGTTTTTAACTAATACATCGTACTATGTATCTACAAACTATAACACACAAGAATATGTTCACAAAACATATTCCACATCACCTGGGAAAGAAACCTGTTTCTGTAGTGAAACTCGATTATATTACTGCCTCAACATGGTAATATAATTTAAAATATATCAATTATTGTCAAAAAAATGTATAAAAATCAATTACGAAAAAGTAAAAAACATTAGGATTCATATTGTTCCTTAAACTTTGTATTCTCTGAAAAAACATGTTAATGTAAACCATTGAACCAAAACACCAAAACTACACAAAAAATGTACATGCCTCCTTGAAAAACCAAAAAAAATAATCCAATTCAACCCACAATTTGGTAATTACATAGAAATAAATGTTAAAACATTTCATGAAGAAATATACAAAAAAATTTACCAATAGGCTAAGACATTATTCCAAGATATCCACAACAAAAACCTTATACATCATTATCCATCATTGAGAAAACAAAACCTCAATCTTATTTGGAGTCATTAAACTATCCCTTCCACATATATCACTCATAGATTTACTAAATAAAAATGATATATGAAAATTAATAAACAATATTATTCATCCCTTCACTAACCCTCTCATTATGAAATCCATCTATGGATCAAACTCATTCTGTCTAGGGATACCCAACCCGCTATTCAATGACAACATTCCAAACATGAAATTTCCACCAAAAAAAATTAATCCCATTACACATAAATAATATTTAATCATATGAATCATATTTAATTAAAAATTTCTTTTGAATCCCAAAATTACATTTAGTTACAAAATTCCATTCCTTAAAAGGTTTCACTCCATTTTGATAGATTGCTAGATGTGTAATTGTTCCAATATTTTTTTGAGTCAACACATAAAATCATTCCAAAATCATGTGGTAGCTAGGAATTTACCATTGACACTATGGAATGTGCATTGGTCAAGGGAATAAGAGTTCAGGATCATCGAAAACCTTTATGGGGGAATTATTGATTACCTATAAACTCTATTTTATTATTAATTCATATTCATGAATTCTTACCAAATACTAGGTCAAGAATTTTTATCCATGTTCTAGTGATTGGTTTTCTACATGCATCTATTTGAATATGTTTATATATAATTGGTTTCACATTAATGTTAAAATTTGTACATGTTATTTAGTTATTCAAGAATGGTACAATATATATGTTCTAGAGGTTCTCCATCTTTATTTTCTTGTTTAATTACGTTATTGTTTAAATACAAGTAGTTAGGGAATCTGGATTTTATCACCATAAATTGAGGTGGTAGGTATTTATGGTATTGAGATCATTCCCACAAGAGGGGCCTCCTATGTATCCCATTTAATAATATTAGAACCCACATAGTTCAGTGTCACTTAATGGGACATGTCTTACCATTTAAGGTCATGTGACATAGAACATCAAGATTACTTTAAACATCATGCATCCATTAATGTTTATAATAATTTTAAAGCTATATTTAATAAACTTCTATATGAATGGTTCATAGAAATGGTTGGTGGGTGGATTATTCATTAGCATCCCTTTGTAGTTGAACTCAAACAAAATATGAACCTATGAGGATGTGAATAATTTACTAGGAATATTTTCCCATGTGGTACATGGTAGGTTTGGCACATGGGGATATGTACCACTAATAAGGATGTGATATCGTTAAAATTATAGCCCAATATGAATGGTTCAGAGTGAATATAGCCACCATAAAAGTATGTACAATATCATAGGGAATACAGTACAATGAGGAATGACATAGCTTATTTGAGGTGTATAGCCACATGAGCATGTGTTAATAGTAAAAATGGACCCAGTGAAGGTGAACAAAGGGTTTTAGAGGTAATATGGACCAATGATTAAATAACCCCACACTCATGGGGCATATTTCCCAATGAGGGTGGACATTATTGGTTTTAATGTCGGGTGTGGACCTTAGGGAGGAGTCTTATTTATATTTTCATTAGAGTAAACAAAATCTCAAATAGTATGATAATAATAGTTCAATTTTATATAATAGAACCATTCCATTCTTTTTAACATCACGTGGTAAGGTATCTATCTTTTAGTTTTTGGGTAATGTGACTAGAACTTTTTCATTTAGTTTAATTTCATGCTACTAGAATATCAATTTTAGGAAAGAGACCACAATATATAACTGAGAATAGATTATTCATGGGGACGTACATTTGGTTTTACCCATATATTGGTAAATAGACATGAGAATATATTTCTAGGGAATACACATTAAGAGGAGAACCTTAAACTGATCATGAAATAGTAGAGCATGAGTGGGTCTTACACATGATTATATCATATTTGGGTATATATGTCCCTGGATGATTGATGTCACCCAATGATTAAATTATCAATGGGAATAAGGATGAGTCTTATACCTATAAATAATCCAAATATCTCATGGTAAATTAATTAGAACTAGGGAATACACCAAGAAACCATGTCAATTAAGATTTATCCTAGTTTTTGCAAGTTGAGCTGTCTAATACATAAAATTTTCTCTTATATCCTTTCAAAAGGAACCTATAATAACAAGGGAGTGAAAAATTGTGGCTACCTACTGTCCCTATAAGTTAATTAGGATTTCTTGAGACATGCATTTTATAAATGGAATACAAGATATAAAGGATTTAGGTTTTTTTGCATTCTCTGATCCTATGGATCTTAAGGTTATTGAGGATGGATTGGATTTTGGATGTCTGGGTAGTAGACCTAGGTGAAGGGATAACCTAACATTGAAATTTAGGTATTCATGGTACCCTAGTGTGGGAGTGGAGAGTTTATCTAGGTGATGGACCTAGGTGAAAATTATCCCAAATGAGTGATAGGTAATTTTCATCACACTTGTGAGGGAATAATGTAGTGATTTACCATGAAGAGGGATAAGTGATGTTCTCCACCAAAATAAGGGTTAGGTGGGGTACTTCATTCTAGTAAAGGATAGGTGATATACATCTCCCTAGAAAGGGATAAATGAGGTTCTTCACTTCACTAAGGGATATGTAAATGTATCACCCTAGTGATTATAGGGAGAAGTGGTTGCCCTAGTTACAATCGGAAAAAGTGGCCTCCCTACTGATTAAACATGGATGAGGATTCCCCCTAGGGTCCAGGGGTCTCCATGTATTCCTTAAGTTGAATGGTGATCTAGTGTTCCACAGAATACTATTCCTTCTCTCTATTGTTGAGGAACGTTGTGGAAGTGGGCGCATGTGATGGTTTCTAATGAACTAAACCATCAGGTAAACTGACTGACTGAAAATTAACTTTTTCATTATAGAAACATCTTTATGGAAAAAGTGAGAAACCAAAGGAATTTACCCTCAAAAACAATCCTCATGAATCCCTTTGGAAGCATATGGCTCCCTCTCAGAGTCGAGAGATAAATCCTCGGACATGGCACTCGATTGGAGGCTAAAGGAGCGAGTGTGCATCCTACCCAACCTGCATGTCACCTCCTGCCTACAAAAGGCCTTAGAGTAAACACCAATGTTGGACAACTCTTTTGCCTGTCCTCTCTTTTTTGGCTTCCGTATCGGCTTAATGTCATCCCAAATGGTGTCAAGCTAATTATTGGAAACCACAGGTGCATCTGATTTAGCCTGAGCCCCCATGCCACCAGATGTGGATAGGGGAAATATTGAAATGGCTGCAGCAATCTCCCCAGGTGAACTGAAAACAGTAATGAAATTCCATTTTGTGGTAGGATTAGCCATCGCCCCACGCACAACATTGGAATAGGAAGGTCTTGCACCCCCCCCCCCCAAATAAAAGTGATTCCCTTACATTTACTGTCACCACTCATCACCTTCAGAACAAAGGGAGGAGAAAGAGCAGTCGAACCTGGTAGACCAGAAGCAGAGGGGGGTTTGACCAAGCTCGACATGGTTGAATCCCGTTAGATTCTTATGGGGGAAGTGATGACCACAAGGATGTGGACTCATCCTACCACCAGATGGAGGGGTTCCAAAAACCGGTGGGACCATGGGGGAAAGAGCGACAGTTGTCTGGGATGTTGATCCCTTGCGACCTCTCCTCCAACATCGAGATCAAAAAGATGTCCAGTGGCCTTGTCGACAGTAAAGTGAACAAAATCCAAAGGTTTCCTCATAATGAATGTGCTACCAAAAACTAGACATAACTTCCACCTGGAGACGAAGTTGTTTTGGGAGAGGCTCTGATAGGTCCATATCGACACATAAGCAAGAAAATCCATGTTTCTTAATTAAAAGAGTATGATCATCAATCCGAAGAAAACAACAGATTTTTCACCAATACCTTTTAGAACAGATGGGTTCTGAAAGGGGAGTGGAAGACGTGGAAGTATAATCCACACCGCCGCACGCTTATAGTCACTTCCGCAATCGAAATCAATTATCCAATGGAAGAGAAGGAAACATTTGTTATCACACAAGCACGATTCTGAGGACCATGAACAGGTAAAATCCTCATCAGAAAACAGATTAATCCTCAGGAATCTAATTTCCATTATTTTTGTCAATTTACCATGGTTTTATGTTTAATTAAGTTTCCTAGATGGAGTTAGATACCATTGATTTATACATGGGTGGGAATACTTTGATTTTTCACTTTATCATCCTAAGGGTGAAAATGACGTTCCCAATAGATGGATTTATATAAAAAATCTTAGTCATGGGCCTAAGAGGGTTGGGTGTGATATAGATGAACATCAGATTAGTTGGTTGTGGGATGGTTGGGAAATAAGAAGATATAGGCATTGAAATCTTGGTTATTGATTTATAATGATTATCAACGATCCCTTATCAATATTTTATTATTTATTTAACCATATAGTATAGTGCAAATCACATAGTAAATCTCATAAGGAGGCTGCTTGTATACACTATTTCACTATTGTAACTTTTTATATTAAACTAAAATATACTACAATGGAGGGTTTGAGAAAAAATAGATGATATATTTAAATATATAAATAAAAATATTGATGCTGAGAAAATATTGAATACTTAGAAATAATTTCAACAAGAATAAAGATATTATCTTTCCCAGGGCATCACATAAATGTTATCATTTTTCTTTAAAAATGTTATTTCCTTACTCTATTCAATGTTATTATAAAAAAGAATCCCCAAATTACCACTTGTTTGAAATGTTATTTCCCTACATTAAGACATCTGCATGCAAGAAAACCTCTCACGAACTATGGCTATGATAAATCTTCTTCAAACTTCACCAACTTAAATCTACTTCACTTTACATTTAATTGAAAAGATGAAGGAGAGTATAAATAATAAAAAAGAGGAATAAAATTGTAGAAGTGAAAAGGGAGAGACCACATACCCTAATATATTTGAACACTACTAAAATTATAGAATAAAATAACATGAATGGATTAAAGTGAAATTGAATGAAAACATCGTCACTCCCCCTTAAACAACAATGAGGATATTTGTCCATTTTCATGGAGGTAAGATTTAGATAGGGAGAAAAAGTATAATATAAAATGGAAAATAATGATTAATAGGAAATAATATATATTATAAACTGTGAATTGAAAAACTATAAAAATAACTTATCCTTATCTAATAAAACAGATAACTATTTTGAAAGGACATATAAGAATAAATTTAGTATAATGAAGGGTAAAGAATTTTGGATCCGAATATCTCCATTAAAGGCTCATTCATGGTTGACCTATTAAAAGTAATAATATAATAAAATTTAATTCATGAATTTTTTATATATGTTTTGGATGTTGAGATATAAAATCGCAACTTCTTTGGACACATGTAGAATAATTTTTCATTGAATTATTAATGAAAATATTTTTGTTCTTCCCGACTCTTTGAATTTTAGTTTTCTGTTTCCCCATGATATTACTGACTGGAAGATGGTATTTTCTACAATATACATAATTGATGGAAATGTTCCTAAATATATTTTAGGTTTTAAACCAATTTTTCTATTCATTTGTAAAAGATATTTTGGAGATATGGTCACATCTATACAATTCTCTAAAATAAGGAATAAGTATTTACACTTTATCTGCATGCTTCTTTAATACCTCATATTATTTGATTCCGCACAAGGTCTAGTTGAATGAAACATATCCCATAATACCTATAAGAATAAAAATATTAAATTCACTAATTTATATTAGTGTAAACAATTTTTTTATTAATTATAGAAATGATAAAATGTAATTAAAAATCCAAAATTAATATATTTTTGAAATTAAGCTCAAATTATTCAAAAAACCTAAAAATGTGGTAATAAGCATGAAATAAAATATTTTATATTTCAAATATTGATTTTATAGTGTATAATGTATGAAAATATGACCTCCATCATTCCCCCACACAATAGAATTGCACTTTTGGGAAATCATAAAATATTAGAATCAAAATCCACACAAGAAAAAAAGTTGGAAAATTTCCACAATCTTTTTTGAAAGGAAATTTTACCCTATCTAATATATGAAAAAATTTAAATTTTATTTTTATATCTCATATTTTAATTATTTACACCTCAAAAATCCATCCATGACCAAATCACACTTAGCTCACACTAAAATTTAGTTCACTCTCCTCTCAAGGGAGTTATATATTGATTTATGCACATACTTGGAAAAAGCATGTATCAATATAGTGTTTTAAAAATCATCATATCTTTGCACTATGATACATTAAATTTAATTAAATCTTTATGACTTTTTCATGCTGATTTTAGTAGCTAAAATTTAGCGGGTAAAATCAATAATCAATTTACAACATAAAATAAGAGGTTGAACTCTTAAGTATAATACATGGACATTCAAGTGAAATAATATGAATACCCACAATAAATTCTCCCTACATGTTTTACATCACTGGAAGAGTGCTGTCGTGGGAGCCCTCAAATTATTAGTGGTTTTTGGGTTACTTAGGTGCAGTAGAGTGGCTGACTAAGGTCTTCTCTCAAAGGAGGAAGTAAATTTATCAACTTATTAAAGGTATTTTGAAAATAAAATAAAAGGAAATAAGAAAACTACTTGAAATTATGGGGTTTGTTTATCATTTATAAAACTAGAAGAAGTTTTCTGGAAGAAGACTGCAGATTTTTTTTATTTTTAATTTTGAAATGTAAGTTGATTAACAAAGTACAACGAGATGATGTTTTTTTAGAAAACTATTTTTATAAAGTGTAATCGATCTAACTCTACCTATTAAATAATTTATCAATAATTATCATTTCAATTAATATCCACTTAATTATGATCCCTTAATATTTTAAATATCTAACCCTAGAATAATTAACTTTGCCACAAATACGAAGTGAATTTATCCCTTGGCTAACTTCGGAACATGCAATCGCATCTCACTACATTAATGGATGTTCTAAGGTTATCTTATTTTCAGTGGTAAATTAAGGAAAATATCCTGTATTGAAATTATAATTAATTGAGTTTAGGGATTATATTTGAACACTAAAAATTTATCCCATGTGGTTTTGAATTACCAATTAAGTTCGCACTCTCACAATTCACACAATTCTCGACCTCGTGCGATTTGTGTTTATTGTTCAATTGTTTTCTTAGTTTCATTTAAATTGAAAATTAAATTCATAGATCATATTAAGTTAATTAAAGTATCTCATTTATTTAAAAATAAATGAATGAATAAGGTAAGAGATAGATCGATTACTAAAAAGAATACTCTTTCATTGGTTGCGTAATCATTATAGAAGCGAATTGCATTTGCAACGGTTCATAATGGGTATAACCCACTCACGCTTCTAATCAAGAATTCCAGCCCAATTGGGAATGTTAAAAGAAGAATAAATTTGAATAAATAATAAGAAAAGAGAAGAAATAAACGAATAAAAATGAAGTTTAATACACAAATTAAATTATTACAACATGAAGAAGAGAAGGAGGCTTCGATTAGGGGATCCTTGCTTCAAGAGATACCCCTATTACAATGGTTGAAGAATTTGGGTGAAACCAATTATCCTCTTCCTTTAATCTACTAATGCACGTCCCAAAACCTCCAAATAATAAATACTCTAATTT
This sequence comes from Viscum album, assembly GCA_963277665.1. Taxonomy (NCBI): domain Eukaryota; kingdom Viridiplantae; phylum Streptophyta; class Magnoliopsida; order Santalales; family Viscaceae; genus Viscum; species Viscum album. Next base: position 59,606,652 of record OY728125.1, read on the forward strand.
ATAAAGTGGAGGTGAGTCTAGGATTAAAGAGGTTTCAAGTGTGAATAGGGAATCTCAGCCAAATATTTTAATACAAATTGCACCACCCATTAGACCCCCAAAAGCGTGAACCAGCTCTCCTTCCAGAAGGTTGATTGTGATAAAATGAATCCCCAATCGCTTCTCAAAATTTGGGCCTAATAAAAGCACAGATAAAGAAATTATGGTCCAAATATAGAACCCATGTCCATTTTGGCAAGTCCAGTCCAACATTTACTTCATTACCCATTTTCACCTACCAAATGCACTCTTTAGCTCTAGTTTCCTGAATAAAAGTTGTATAAATTAAGTGAGGAACATGGTTAAAAATGTTTAAGGTAAAATAATTAATATTAAAATATATACGTGTGAAATACTACAATTCTTTTTAATAGGGTAAAACTATAATTTTAATCAAATTTTCAAATGGATGATTTAATCCCAAATATTTCATAAATGAACATATTTAGAACAATGTATGGAAATTATGACATTTATTATCAATAAAATATTCAAAAAAATATTGTTTTATCTACTACAGACCTATTTATTGACATTGAACATGAGTCAAACTATAGATAAATTTAATGATTTCATCTAAATTCCCCCATTGATTTCCATTTTTTACTTTTATCTTTTTTTTATTATTTTCAAGAAGGATAAAAATACAATTGAACATATTGAATAAATGAAAATTCATTCCCTAAAGCTTTTAGAGGGGAATGAGTCCTAAAACTAGGAATAGTGAATTATTCAATAACATACCCATTTTTTTAATGTTTTAATTTTTTAATATGTTTGGTTTTTGGTTTTGTTTGTGATCCAAATGCTTTGATTTTAGTAAAAAATAACGAATGAAGACTATTACTTAAATTAACAACATTTTAAAACACACCAAAGACACCCTAAAATGAGATTAACAGTAGATAACACACAAAATATTCTCTTCACATACACTCAAACTTGAAATATCCTTGAAATAATAGTAAACATGGAGGAAATCATTTCAAACTTTCTTTTAATGTGTCTTGAAAATATAATAAAATTCATGGACTATATGGGATAATAAAATGTAATATATAAAGGGTATGTTTCAAGGTAAAATGTGGCTATCCCAATAAATATATCAATCACATTAAAAATACTTCATAAAATCCCAAAAATTAATATAGAAAAATCCTATGTTATAGTTCACAAACAAAATCCAAATTTCCCTCAATAAAGTGAGGGAATTTAGATGAATATTTCAAAATGGTTTATAATACCTTACATTAAAGACAATATATTTTGATCTAGTGTTTCATAGTCATGAATCTCTAAATTTTTTCAAACTCCTAAAAATTATTAAATAGAAAATTCTAGGAAAAATTTTTCACATCAATAATAATTTAAAAATACATTTCATTAAAAATAATGAAAAATATATGAAAATAATTTCAAGAGAGATACATAATAAGGAATATTAACTGAAGTTCAAAGTACATATTTTTTTTTAAAAAAACTCAAAGATTTCTATATAGCTTGACACTCCCACTCAATAAAATTTAATCTCAACAGAATAATTATTTAAGGTTATAAAAACTATAGAGAAGGATAAAAAAACTAAGTTTATTTTTGAAGTTGTATAATTGATTTAATATACTTGAATCTACCACTTTAAACATGATTTAATCCCCCAAGTGGGTACTGATTATTGATCATCACTAGTTAGTAGTTCCAACTACAACCCAAAATATAATGGGGTTGTTGTCTGTACGAGAGAAACAACTATACCATATTACGTATAGTGTTCACCCATTCACACTAGTTTTGTAGGAATCTATAGATAGATTAATTCATCTATATCCCCTTATAAATGATATAAATCTTGATGGGGTAAAGATAAAGAGTATTCCTCTATTTGGGCCACTACATTCTTGGCCTCATCTTCGACTTCCAAGGCCTACTCTTCTATTGTCGTCTAATTTTTTTAGTAAAATGAAAATCAAAAAACAATATAACTTTAATGATATTTGAATGTGAATAATTAATATAAAATTATTACCTTTTAATTAAATATTCATGGAACATAATTTCTTCAGTGGTGTCTTATTTCAAAGAAATGGAGAGGTAGAGATATGTGTATTTTTCATTTTCAAAGATTACAAAAATTTATTACCATTTTAGCTTCTAGAAATTTTTTCCAGTATTCAACAAAACCTTATCGATCTTTGACATATACACCATATAACATGTCTTCTTCAAGAACCACTTCAAGAATTAGTCAATAAGGGTTCAATGGGTCTTATATTTATTCCCTAAATTCCTCCTCAAAATTATTAACTTTTTTTAATGTAATCTTCACTTTATCTTGAACTTTTATTTATTTTGGTTCCCAAAATTAAGGTTTTATTTTTTCCACAGAAGTGTCAAAAATATTTATTTGTATGATTAATTCTATAAGAATTTTAAAATTTAGTTACACTTAAATCTTTAATTAATATTACATGTTATATTTATCCCCATGTTCAATAGGTTAATCATGGTAATAAAAACCAAAAAAATCAATTTTTACTTAAGAAAAAAAAATATTCAATGAAATTCATTTTTTTGTTTTTGAAATTTATAATTTTTTTGAAAACATGTGTTTATGCTCTCGGCCTCCAAGAAAATGGGTCCAAATTGATAAGAAATAGTTTTTGATAGATCCTTGATCAATATTTTCTTATCTTTCTAAGCATTATGTATAGTGAAATCCTAGAGTTGACTCACAATGAATCTTCTCATACACATTATTTCGCTATTATCACTATGTATATTAAAATTTAATATACTACAATGGGGGGTTTTATAAAATATATGTGATATTAATAAATATGTAAATAAAAATATATATTCATGAAAGATATGAAATACTAAGAAGTAATATTAGCTACATGACTGTTTTTTTCATCCTTGGGGATTTACAATGATGTCATCCTTATTCAGTAAGCAATATTCTCATTAGTTTATTTGGATTTGAGAACAAGAATTGTCACCAAACACCTTATTATTTGAAACATGATTTCCCAAATCATAGATCTATGTATGCGGATAAATATCTCTCAAACAACGGTTATGGAAACTATTATCCAGGTGACACTATCTCAATACTGGTCCACCATATGCAGTATTCAAATGTTGAAGGAGGGTAGAAAGGAAAAATAATGAGGAGAAGATAGTAGCAGTGGACATGGAGTAACCACATACCCAAATAAATTTATCCAATATTTAAATATTATATTAAAATAATAAGAATCTATTTAATTGTAATGAACTCAAAAAATTGTCACATAAAAAAATGGATCCTCTGCTTCGTTCTGAGAAGGCGCTTCACACACCGCCGGGTTTTTAAAATTTCAGGACTTTTGTGACCCCACCTTCCCGATCTCCGCCTGCTTCCTCCACTTGTCATCCTTCCCCTGACCTCCTAGGTGTTCCCCCTACTTTTGATGTCCTGTTGGTTCCCCAGTGCGCGGATGGCTCATTTGGGTGTAGGGGTTTTTTTATTTTTATCATTTAATTACAGGGGCCAGTTATTTTTATTTTGAAAAATGGGTGTGTCGAGCGCCAATTCATTTGGCAGTCGACACATTTACCTAGAGCGCCAATTGATTCGGCACTCTTGGTTTTTTGTTTCCAAACCCCACGAAACCCCACCCTAATCCCTTTATATATATATATATATATATATCTTATGTATATTTATATATTTATAATTATAATTATAATAAATAAATTTATAATAAATATAATAACTAAAATAAATACAATAAATTTATAATAATGTTTATTATAATTATAACAATTCTATAATTACAATAAATATATAATTATAATAAATATACAATTATAATAATTATATAATTACAATAATTAAATAACTATAAATATAGTATTTATATATTTATAACAATTGTATATTTATAATAAATATATAATTATAAATAAAATAATTATATAATTCTAATAATTATAATAACTATATAATTGTAAATAAAATAAAATAATAATTATAATAAATATACAATTATAATTACAATAATTATATAATTATAAATATAATAAAGATATAATTATACCAATTATATAATTATAATAAATATATAATTATAAATATAATAACTATATAATCATAATAAATATACAATTACAATAAATATATAACTACAATAATTATATAATTATAAATAGAATTAATATATATATATATATAATAAATATACAATTATAATGATTATATAATTACTATAATTATATAATTATATATATAAAAAATATACACTTATAATTATTATTTAATTATAAAAAATATATAATTATAAATATAGTAAATATATAATTATAAATATAATAGTTATAATTATTAATAATTATATAATTGTTAAAATCATTAATAATTATACAATTATAATAATTATTAATAATTATAACAATTATATAATTATAATAAATATATAAGTATTTTAATTACATAATTATTATAAATATATAATTACTGTAATTGTATAATTATTATAATTATATAATTATTGTAAATGTATAATTATTGTAAATATACAATTATGGTAAATATATAATTATTATATATATATAATTAATATGTTTTATTTATATAAAGATATGATTATAATAATTATATCATTATAATAATTATATAATTATAAATCTATGAAATATATAATTAAAAATATTATAAGTATATAGATATAAATAAAATAAATATATGATTTTAATAATTACATAATTATAATAAATATGTAATTATAATAATTATATAAGATTTAGTAAGGTTTATTTATATAAAGATAACTAATTTTAGTAATGTTTATTTAAATATAAATTTATAAATTATAAATATAAGGGTTATTTATATATGATTATTTATAAATTTATAAATTTATATGTAATTATTTAAATACATAAATAAACCATATTAAATTTATTTATGAATATATATATATATATATATATATATAAACAATATTAAAATAATTTATATTTATTATAATATATTATAATTCTGTTTTTGTTAAATTTATAATTATGTATTTATTATAATATTATATTATGTAATAAATTTATAATTATGTATTTATATTTAATAAGGTATATTTATAATAAATATATAATTATAAATATATAATATTATAATTATTATAATAAACATTATTAAATATGCATAATTATATATATATTATTATATTTAATATAATAATTATATATATAATTATTTATATTAAAATAAATAATTATAAATTTAATATTATAATAAATACATAATTATAAATTTAATAAATACATAATTATAATATAATATTATATATTATAATAAGTACATAATTATAATATATTATAATATAAAGGCATAATTATAATGTATTATAATATATTATAATAAATACATAATTATAAATTTCATAAATACATAATCAAAATATATTATAATAAATATAATAAATATAAATTAATTTAATAGTGTTTATTAATATATATATTTATAAATAAATTTAATATGGTTTATTTTTGTATTTAAATAATTAAATATAAATTTATAAATAATTTATATATAAATTTAATATGGTTTATTTATGTATTATAATACATAATTTAAATAATATAATAAATACATAATTATAATATATTATAATAAATATAAAAAATATAAATAATTTTAATAATTTATATATATATTTATTTATAAATAAATTTAATACAATTTATTTATGTATTTAAATAATTATATATAAATTTATAAATAATTATATATAAATAAACTATATATTTAAAATTTATAAATTTATATTTAAATAAACATTATTAAAATTATTTATCTTTATATAAATAAACCTTATTAAATTTTATACAATTATTTTAATTACGTATATATTATAATTATATAATTATTGTATTTATAATTATATGTTTTTTATATTATTATAATTATATATTTTTAATAATTATATATTTATTATTATTATATATTAATTATAATTATGGATATTTATATTTATAATTATATAAATTATGGTAATTTCATATTTATTATATTTATATATTCATTTTATTATAAATTTATTATAATTAAATATTTATTTTAAATATATAATTATATATTTATAATTATATATTTATTGTATTATTATATTTATATATTTATAATAATTAGATATTTATTATAATTAGTTATTAATTATAATTATAGATTTGTTATATTTATAATTATATATATTACTGTAATTTCATTTTTATTATATTTATATATTCATTTTGTTATAAATTTTTTATAATTAAATATTTATTATAATTAAATATTCATTACATTTATATAATTATTCTATTTTTGTATTTATTATATTTGTAATTATATAATTATTATAATTATATAATTACTATAATTATATAGTTATTATTATTATATATTTATCATAATTACATTTATTACAATTTTATATTAATTATAATTATAGATTTGTTATATTTATAATTATATAAATTATTGTATTTTCAGTTTTATTATATTTATATATTCATTTTATTATACATTTATTATAATTAAATATTTATTTTAATTAAATATTCATTAAAATTATATAATTATTCTATTTTTGTATTTATTATATTTATAATTTTATAATTATTATAATTTTATAATTATTATATTTATATAGTTATTATTATTATATATTTATCATAATTATGTACTTATTATAATTATTATATTTAGAATTAAAAATTTATTATAATTATATAATTCTAATTATAATAATTATATGATTATAATAAATATATAATTGTAAATATAAAAAGTATATATTTATTATATTTATTTTAGTAATTATATTTATTGTAATAAATTTATTTATTATAAATATTTTATTTATAAATATATATATGTGGGGGGTTGGGGGAGTCGAAGGGGTCCGCGCCACTTGATGTGGCGATGTCCAACCAATTTGCCTAATGCCAAACCCATTTCTCCAAATAAAGCTATCCCTACCCCATAAACAAAAAAAAACCTTCTAGAAAATTTATCCTTGCGCGGATGGTCCCCCTACATCGCCCCTATGTCTGGGCTCCTTTAGAGATGTCCTATGCGGCCCAAAGTGAGTCCCCATTCATCCCTGCTTCATGATGGTAAATGTGTCCCTGCCGAATGCTTCTCGAGAAGGTGCATGTATTTCCTTGGACATCCCTACTGCAACCTTCACGGAGGCGGAGGTGAGTTTTAAATGGACCTTGATTGCCCGTTTCAGCTCCACGAAGCCCCATATCGGTCTTCTAGTGTTTCTCCCAAGACTAAAATCTTCGATCCCCGACTTAGATTTTAGTGATCCACAAACACTCCTACATCGTTCTGACTTCTGAAAGAAGATTTGCTCCATGTGTGGTGCAAGGTTCCCTACTCTTTCAACCTCTAGAGTTTTAGCCTCTCTATGTGGTCTTTGGATGCTCACTTGAGAAAGGAGAGCCCCCAAGCTATGATCTGGATTATCCTTCCCAGCCTCCCTATTTCATTCCAGAATGTTGGTTTCTTGAGAGCAATAGGCGACGCCCTTGGAGACTTCCAATGCTCGGATGCTCGAACCAGCTGCTGTTCGGATTCTTTGATTGCTCGCTTGGGTGTGGAATTGGAACTCTCCCTCCCCATTCTGGAGGAAATTCTTCTTCAAGTGCAGGATGGTTTCTGTTGGGGTTCAGACATAGCCAAACCTTTCTTTCCTAGGTTATGTGCTCATTGCAACCTCTAGGGCCACTCTATCCAGGTGGGAAAAAAGAGACATGAAGGGGGATCGTGCTATACTCTTAGTGCTCCTATGCCCTATGCCAGTCCTTCTTCCTCGTCCCCAGCTTCTCCCTTGATAGCTGTCTAGCAAAACTATCCTTAGGTGTGATCCTTAATTGTAAAGCCCCCTTCCCCCCAAGGTCCATTCCCTCAACCTTCTCCCCCTCCATCTTGAAGGCTTCCTCCAAATCAATATGGTATTCAGGCCCTTCTATCTGAGCCCACGACCCCCCTTTTAGGATGTATGGCCCTCTCTTTCTCTTTCCCCTCTGGCCCCCAAGATCCTTTTATAGGACTCCTCCCTTTATCTTCCCTAGTCCACTCCTCCATACCTTTTGGCCTTGCCTCCCCCTCTGTCCTCATTAGTGCTTTGCCCCCAGATCATTCAGTTGAGGTCCTTGGGGAGTCCCTCCCCACCCAGGATAGATCCCATGACACTATCTAGAGTTCTCCAAGCTATGTCCTTGGTAAGAAAGGAAGGATATGCCTCAAGGACCTGGAGCTCTCCCCTCTTCCCCCCTATAAGGTCTGTATACCCCTCCCCCTCCTACCCATGTGTTTCTACTCCCAAAGATTTGGTGATCCCATACAAAGTGGGAGTATGTACTCGATCTCACTCTAGGAGTTTACAAGACTGTTCATCCCCCCTCCCCATGAAACCTTTGAGCCCTAGGTCTAATGCTTGGGAACATTCATTCCAATGACTCCCATCATATTTTGGAACACCTAGGACCTAGGATCTAGGGTAAAAACAGATTTCCTATCCCTAGTAACCAAAAGAACAATGTGGTAATAGTTGGAATTATATAGAAAAACCAAAACTCATCTAGAATCATCGATTACGCCTGTAATATCCAAATGTATGGATCCATGCACGCTACCCATTCAAAACGGTATGTCTGGATCTTCTGGAATAATAGTTACTCTGTTGATTTGTCCCAGGAAGGAGATCAATTTATCACCCCCAAGGTATCAAAAGGCAACATAAGCCTCTTCATGTACATCATTTATGGAATTTGTGACCATCACCAAAGAGGATGGCTTTGGATAGATTTCCCATCCTTTTATCTGGTGTCCCTCCCATGGGTTCTTGGAGGAGACATCAATGTTTTGGCCAATCTGGAAGAGGGGAATTTCAGGGGCCCCTTTCAGTGGAAATATATATTAGATTTTGTTGAGTTCATGGCGGGTTACGGCATCATGGATCTTGGATACCAAGGCAATCATTTTACATGTTGTTACAATCAAAGAGGCCCACGTCGTTCGTGGATCCACCTAGACAGATGTCTGGCCAATTTACCTGCCACCTCCATGTTCTCCAAAGAAGTGGTGAGACACATCGTGCAGTAAACTTCTGATCATTCCCCGCTGGTGGTATCTTTGGAATCAGGCTAGGCACTATAGGGGAGTTTCTGGTTCTATCAACGATGGGTCAACCTGTCGGGCTTCATCTCTTTGGTCTAGTCAGTTTGGAATAAACCCTCCTAGTGCCACTCCTGGGTGGCCATCGACAACAAGATTAGGCATCTGAATTCCAGGTTTTAAGAGTGGAAGTTTGATGACTCTTACCCTGATGAAGATTTGGTGGAGATGCTGTATGTGGTGGATAATCCTAAATGAAGATTTGATGAATCATGGGACGATCCCTTGTTTGAGGAGATTGAATGCAGGAAAGAGGACCTGGCAGAAAGACTTCTACAGTAGGAATATTTGTCGAGATAGGATACAAGATCAAGTGGATCAAGGAGGGGATAAGAATACCGTGTTTTTTCATGCATGCGTGAAAGAAAACAACGTCAGGTGAAACCCAACATCCTTTGGAAGATGGTTCCTATATGAATGACAGAGCTACGGTGGGAAAGCTGGCACAAAACATCTTTAAGAACCTCTTTGCTGGTCCCAATTCGAGTATGCCCAATAGGTACCCAATAAGACAACCGACTTATTAGAGGAGATATCCAATTGTATGTCTATACAAGACAATGAAAGGTTGTGCTCCATTCCAATGGAAGAAGAGATCAAGGAAGCCATTTAGAGCCTTGACCTAGAGAGTGTGCCTGGTCCAGACGGTTTCCCCAGTTCCTTTTACAGAGGTGAGTGGGATGTTGTGAAGTCTAATATCACTTTGACTATCCAAGATTTATTTTTTATGTGGAAGCTTACCGATGGTATTGTGTCACCTCTATTGTTCTAATTCCAAAAAAGTAACACAACCTCCATCATTCAATATCTCTCGATGAGTCTATGAAACTTTACTTACAAAATCTTAGCGGTTCTCATTAATTATAGGATCTCTATTGATCTTCCCCAGTGGATCTACAAGGATAAACATGGCTTCGTGTGGAGGAGATCAATCCAAGGAGCCACAGAACATTCCCATGAATTTATTAGATACCACAACTTCAAAACACGCGGAGCAAATGTGGCTATTAAGCTGGATATGACTACAACTTTTGATCAAGTGGAATGGGGCTTCATAAATAGGGTGTTGTAAGGGATGTGGTTCTCCCATTGGAACATTGATATCATTTTCAAATGCTTATCCTCTTCATTTGTGGTGGTCAAATTTATGGGGAAATCATATGGGTTCATTAAATCCACCAGAATCTTTAGACAAGGTGACCCCATCTCTCAGAGTCTCATTATCATCTCCCAAGACATCTTGAGCCGCCTTATATAGAGGAGCTTTACCAGTGGAGTGATTAGGCCCTACCTAAAGTGAAAGGGGTCTCGGGATATCTCCCACCTCTTATTCTGAGACAACACCCTCTTCTTTATGAATGCTTAGATTAGGTCAATTAGAGGTCTGAACGATGTGTGGGATGATTACTGTTTTTGGAGTAGCCAACTCATCAACATAGAAATAAGGATTTTCTTCATCTCAAACAAGTTTTCTCACAGCCAAACATTTTCGGTTCATAAAGGCCTTTCCAATAAGCAAGGATGCTTCCCCACAGAGTATTTGGGGGCACCCATCTTTCCAGGCGTCATACACAAAAGAGACTTTGATTTCCTTACAAGCAAGATTGTGGACTGGATACACATCTAGAAGAATAAATTCCTTTCATTTGGGGGTCGTATAGCACTGATCAATAGTCTTCTTCTTGCTTCCCCTGTTCATGCTCTTTCATCTGTTAAAGTACCAAAGGGTTTCATTATCAACATCGATAAAATCCTTGACATATTTATATGGGACCCCAAAGCAGAGGGAAATCACCACTAGTCCTCTTGAAGTAGAATGGAAAGGTCGGTCGGCGAAGGGGGTATCAATGTTCGTATCCTTGCGGACACCCTGCAGTTCATGTATTCCAAAATTGCCTAGGATATCCTGGAACAACATATATTGTGGCGCCAAATTATGAACACCTCCCAAAATGGAAATATGAAATCGCTCGAGGGTCATGGATCCCTATTCAGGGACATTATCTTCCCCCTCACTCTTGAACTCCAAGCACATACACCCTGGATTGTAGGGAGGGGTGACATTTCATTCTGGCATCAAAACTGGGAAAGGGAAGTTCTTGGATTTCAGAGATGTCATGCCCCCTCTATTTCATTCAAGGAAGCTAGCCGCCACCCTTTTTTCATCAAATCAGTGCTGGATGATGACCAACATAACTCTTTCATCCTTATAGACATGTCCTCTAAAAATGATAAATGTGTCTTCACTCCTTCAACCTTGGGGTCCCTCACTTCTCAGAACTTTTTCCACTAAAGGGGTCTCCAGGAGCCTCCGCCCAGCTGGAAGAGACCTTATGGTGTAAATATATGCCTTCTATGTTCAACTTCATGCTTTGGAGAATTAAAAATATAACTCTCTCAACCGAGGAGGACATAAAATGTTGTGGGATTCAACTGGTATCACATTTCTCATGTTTTAAATGTTTCTAGTAGGAGAGTGTGGACCACATATTCTTTTTTGGAGAATGGGAGTGTGCTGTTTGGCAGGACATTAGGGAGTTCACATGCCTCCACATGCCCAAATTAGGTGACCTCTAATTCATTGAATGTTAGTTCCTTGGTTCGGAAGATAGGTGTCTAGAGAAAATGGCATGAAATATGATCATACAGGCTAGATGCTTGTGTATATAGTAGGTCGGGAATAAGGCACGACATGAATGGGTGATATCCAAGGCCTACTCCATAATTATTAGGACCAAAAAACTTTTCATGGATTTGTCTAAGATTTTCAAAAATTGGAAAGATGCACCCTTAGTCCATAGCTTGCAAGTAAGCTCTCATATCCTTCTGTTTGTTAATAGCAACGCCAGGGGAAAATGGGTTCGATAGACCTCGCCATCCAGTGGTGATAAACTCAATATAGACCTGTCATGAAACATGGGGATCCTTCGTGGTGGAGGGGTGGTGTGGGATGCCCAAGGCTTAGTGGTACTGGATTTCTCTTTTATGTTAGGCCATGGATCCCCCTAATAGGGTGAGGACAAAGCTTTCCTTACAAGTCTCTGAATACGCCACCTCAAAAATGTATAGGTTTAATATGTGGAAAATTACTCCAAGATTCTTCATGACATTATACATGGCTTTTTCCAACCTCCCTGGACCAGCAAATACATCAGCAGAAAGTTTAGGGTTGAGCTAAGTAACAACACCATGTTCAAGCACAGTTGGAGAGAGAGGAACCAAGTCACAGACTATCTTGATTCTTTGGAGGTTTTGGGCCCTGAAGCAATCCGTCATCATATAGAGAGCTCCTTGAAACCTGAGGGTTTTAAATTTATTAAAGGGGATGCACTCAGTCACCACTATTTCCGACCTACATAGTGTATTTTTCGTTGCATGGGTTTTTATTGTTTTCATTTTATTCTTTCTTTTCTTACTAAAAATTAAAAATGATGATGATGATGATGAATGAAAAAAAAATATCATCAATTTCCCAAGAAAAATATCTAGTTAGTTCTTGATTTTCATAGAGATGTGATTCACGAAGGGAGAAACAAAATTAGAATTTGAAGTGAAGAGATACATAAAGTGGAAATAATATATATTACAAATGTAGAGCAGAAAAATAATTTGAGAAACATATTATTAGATAATTAAATGGGTATCTCCTTTCATATGATGTTTATGTAAAAATTTATTGGCGTGGTGGATGCTCATTTTGGTTCAAAGTTCCTCTTTCAAATGTTCACATGTGGTGGCCCCATTTAATAGTTAGATATCATAAATTACTTATATTTATTTTTTTCGATTTCCTAGTTTTTGATCAACGAAATATCATCCTATTTGGAATGTGTAGAATATGTTATGAATAGTTCATCAAAGAAAAAGGTTTTATCCATCCAGATTCTTCAAATTCCCAATGTCCAGTTTCCCATATAGTTATTTCCTTGCATATGGAAAAATATTGAGTATCCATTGTTATTGAAACCATTCCCCATATTATTTAGATATAGTTTCAAAAAAATAATCTCATTTAGACCAGGGATTTGGGAGATACGAGACCATCTATAAAATTTTCTAAATCGGGGCATAGATTCCATGTCCCAACTTGCATGTTTATTTAGGGCCTCATATTGTTGGACACACCTAAATGTCTAGTTGAATGAAATATATAGCATCAATACTATAATACTATATAAAATAAATGTCATAATTTGGATATGTTTAACAAAATATATTCTTGAAATATGAATATGATAAAAAAACTTAAAAAATTAGAATCCATTTTCATAGTTAATCTCAAGTTTTTTCAGAAACCTAAATATTTGAAAATTATATTAAAATGACAATTTTTTTAGAAAAAAAAATTTATATTATTGTATATGACGTATTAAAATATTTTCTTCATCATTCCATCATAGTTAAGTATTTAAATCCATTTAAATGATTAAATATCAAAATCAAAATTCACATAAGAATAAAAAGTGAGACAATTTCCACAATATTTTCTGAAAAAATTTCAGCATGCCTCATATATGAAAAATAAATTCCCTTTCATTTTTATCTCTCATATATAATTTTCCCTTAAAAATCAATCAATGACCTAGTAAAACATGACTCACATTGAAATTCTTATCACTCTTCACTCATGAGAAATTGAATCTCCATTAATACTCAATCTTTTAAAATTTATAAATCTGTAAAGTCTATTGGAAATAATCAACACTCCACACTATGAAAAATAATTCATTTCAATCATGGGGATTTTTTCTTAGTGATTTTGGCAGATAATATTTTTTTGGTAAAAAAAGTAAAATTTAAAGGCTGAAAAAAGGAGGTTGAACTCCTAAATATAATTCATGAATATACTAGTTAATTAATATTAATTTCCTCACTCAATTAACATTAAAATAATTTTACCACACTACCATTTTTTGACATGGTTCCTGAGGAAAATAATGAATACCATGACATTTCATCCACATTATACTTTTTTTCACTTTTTTTCATATAAGGTGGGATGAAAATTGAATAAAATTAATGAAGGGAAATTTATTCCCCAGATATTTTATAGGGTCATGAGTCATAAAATTAATCATAGTGAAAAATTATATCTAATGTATATTTGTTCCATTTTTTTATTCTTCCCTAATTTTTCCTATTTTTTAAATTTTTAGAGAATAAGATAAAATCAATGTAGTAAAATGAATAATGAGTCATTAACTTCAATAAAATTCCTAGAACATTGGAAGAAAAACTAAACACACTAAAATAAATTGTAACCTAAAGAACACACATAGAAGGCCCTTCCCGCACCATCAAACTTCTGATATGCCTGCATTAACATTAATAGTGATTTTAGGTATGTAAAAGTTTTCTTGTAATGAGGCTTAAACCTAGAATGGAATTTCTGGTTTATAGGGGATAAAAATGGGTAGATTTAAAGGGAAGGCATCATCATAAAAATAAATTTATCCAAATAAATTTCACAATCAGATTCATAATATTAAATGAGATCAAAATCTTTGAAAGAGAAAAACAAAAAAAATTAATGTCACAACCAAAAATCAAATTTCTCTTATGAAGTGTGTGGTTATTAGGAAAAATATGTTTAAATAGTTCAGAATAATTCAAAAAATGATACAAATAATTCAAGTCATATTTTCATGGTAATGGAAATTAAAAATTCGTCAAACTTATAAAAATGCTTGAAAATCAAATTCTTGGAAACAATTCCCACATCAGCAATTATTTAAAACTATATTTTAAAACAATCACGTAAAAATTTTTGGAGTTAAATTTAATAATGAATAATCATTAAAGAAAAACATTTTTAAAATATGAAAAAAAGGAAATCAGTCAAAGAATCCTAATTAGGTTGATGCTCCCCATACAGATAAATTTAACAACTCTTCATTTATGCTATCAAATAATAATATAGGGTATATAAAACTAATGAGACGGAGAGTTGCATCCTGAGTTTATTTGAAAATTAGAGGCACTAATTTAAGCAATCAGAATTTTCATCATTTAACTAGGTTTGATCCACCAATTTGGTACTAGTTTTTGACTACCACTAGTTAGTAGTTTAAACTTCCACCCAAAGTGATATGGGGGATGTGGTTTGTATGTGGTGAACCACCACATCATATAACTTCTCGTGTGAACCCCATTAAACTATTTCTAATGTAATAAATGGATATAATAATTCAACCCCATCACATTAATAATGATATAAAAATTTTATAGTAAGGGAGGGAGAAATAATGAGTCCTCATTGTGGGCCACTACATTCTAGGTCTCTTACTCAACTTCTATGGTTTTTTCATTTGTTGTTTTATTGAAAATTTTAGAAAAAGGGACTAAAAAATAAATTTATCTTAAATAATATTAATTCATGAATAATCAATATAAAATTATTACATTTAAATTAAGTAATATTAAAACATTATTTCCGTAGGAGTGACTATTGGGAACTTAGTTACAATATTCCTGTCTTCAATTTATTAATCACCCTCCAAGGAAATCCAGTTGTCGGCCAAATTTGAAAATTCAGAGTAGTGGGTTGTAATGTAAAATTTAGTTTAATGAAAATCAGAAATACAATGTCAATAAAATATAATCTATCTTTATTGGATTTTTTTAAAATATTCTTCTTTTCATAGAACCTCTTATGTTTTGGTATCATGGATGGGAGGATCTAGTAAATATATAGAACCTCATCTTCAAATTACACTATGCAAGTGGTGTATTATTCCAATTTTGGAGAGAATTAGATAGGTTATGATTTTTTATTTTAAAATATATTATAATTACATTGATTTTCATCTTCTAAATATTCTTCCCAATATTCATCAAAACCTTGTCAATCTCCCACATGTTGATTGTTAAGAATATATGCTTCAAGAAACTCTTCAAACAATGGTCACGAAAGGTTGAATGGATCTTTTGTGCAATACCTATGGACTCATTAGGTTAATTCACAAGGAATTTTAGGGGACCAATCTTCACTTATTCATCAACATTCCTTTGTTTTTTCCCATCAAAAATATTTGATTTCATGTAATGAAATGCTAAGAACATCCATTTTTTGATGATTTCATCGGGAATTTTGAAATTTATTTTCACCTTAATCATAAATAACTCATCCATTCTGGACACATACACATGTTTAACATGAAACTTATTATACAAATCAATATAAAACTTCATCTTTATGTCATAAATAAAATATATGGAATAAAGTGACTTTTTTTGTTTTCTAAATTAATGATTTTTTTAAATTTTTATTCCAAATAATAAGTGTGAGTTATTTAATTCCCTAAAAATGGTTCCCAATTTATGCTTTAGGATTTTCATGGATTCCCCAAAAAATATATTTTTATTTACCACGTAGAACATTGTAGAGTGTTATATCAGGGTTGATTACACATGGAGGCCACCAACACACATTATTTCCCAATTGTCGCTATTTATATTAAAATAAAATATACTATAATGGGGGTTATATAAAATTTTGATGATATATATATATAAATTCATGAAAAATATTAAATAAAAATAATTAATTATAATAATAATTTTTTTACCATTCTTAGGGATTCACATAGATAGTATCCTTATTATTTAAAAAGATATTCTCATTTCCCATATAATGTTGACATCAAGAACTCTCATGAAAAAACTCTTATTTGAAAGGATATATCCCTGTCCAAGATAACTATATATATAAGAAAGTATCTCTTGAAATATTTCTAGTATAACTCTCCACCACACAACCCCACCCTAATATTAACCTTCCATATGTAGTATTGAACTAATAAAGTAGAGTAGAAAATATAAACTACAGGTATAAGATAGTAATAATGAAAGGGTATTTAATGAATAACGTAATCAATTTTATAAGAACTAATATATTAGAATCAAATAAGAAGAATAAATTATGGTTATATGAACTCAAAACGTCATTGATCACCCCTATAAAAACAACGATTTTTGTTCTCTATTTTTATAGAGATGGGATTAATGGGGAGATAATAATTAGAAACTAAATAGAAAAGAAATATAATGACGAAATAATATAGATTACAAATTTAGGACACTAAAATAAAAAAATAAAAACCTCCATAGAATATGAATTGGACAACTCTTTTGAAAGGATGTGGAAGTATCATTTTTTTAGGAATGGGTGTGGCTCTTTTTGGATCCAAATTTATCTTTATAAGATCTATCCATGTTTTACTCCTTAAATGATATAATGTAATCATGTTTTATTATTGAATTTTATTTTTTTATTTACTTGTTATCTAACCACTTTATTTGTATAACTGTTGATGCATTAAATTAGAATAACTTCTGACTGTATTTTTAATGAATACATTTCTGGCCATCAAGACTATTGGAATTCAACTCAAGAAAATAATCATGCGTTTATTTCCATTACAATAGAAAAATACGGAGTATAGAAAGTGAATTAAAGTGTTCCAAATCAACATTTTGATTTTCATTCTAATTTTTACCTAATTTGTACTATCTATTTGGGAAATATGGGCCCATCAATATAATGTAACAAAGTTGGGAAAATAATCCAAGCCCTGCATTGCATGCTTCTTTGGGGACAGCTATATTTTGATTCAACTCCTGGTATAGTTGAATAAAATGTACTTATGAAATATCATAATTCTATAAAAAATAAATAATATAATTTTGGATTATTTTAAAAAAATTATGGCTGAAATATGAAAATAATAAAATAAATTTAAAATCTAAATCTAATCTATTTTCACAAATAACCTCAAATTGTTTCATAACCCAAAAAATGTGACTATTACCTATATATTTTTTTTGTTTTAATGAATTAATATTATATTATATAATTTTAAAAAATATTTTCATTATTAAGCCTTCTTGTTTATTTGAAAAAAATGGACTAAGAAAACAAAGTGTAAAAGGGTGAACATATGGTTCCTTCTTTAGGTTATTTCCTTCATTTAAAAGTGACCTCACTTTTCCACGAGGGAGAAAAAAAATCCCAAAACACTAAGGATTGTATCTAATTGGAATAAATAAGATCTAATATTGAGGTTATAATGATGCTAGAATAAACATGGCACTATAAGGGGAGAACTAAAACCATGGTTGAATTCGAGCATGGTCATGGTGTTATAGGCCTATGTGAATTGGTATCACACATTTTTTTCACAGTACCCGTAAGAGAACCACCTTGTATTTCATATAAATATTGGTCCCCTAATGATTTATCATTCTCTTGATGTGATTAAAAATCAACAAGTTTTTTGTGTTCTAGTGATTTTTACTACTTAAGGTAGGTGTGTTCCCCCTCTGGATTTTCCATAACCAATGAGAAATATTTATTAATATTCAGGCTCTATACAACCCTCATTCTTAGGTATAATAGACTAGGAAATAGTATTGAGTGAATGTAAACACAAATTAAACTAGGTGATGATGCTGGATAAAGGACTAGGGTGAAAAACTGGGGAGAAATAATTTCCAATTTGTAAAATTTGTTGTTGGGTGGCCATATACATTATCTTTCTCTGAATATAATTCTTCTTCAACATTCCTTACTTATTCTTATAATGAATCATTCAATCTCATTTTTGAAAAATAACGCCTCATACCAAAATCAATTATTTTGATGTTGAGGCTTTTTCATGGAATGAATAATTTATTTAGATTTTTGGTAATAGACGTCATGAGAAATGTGAATCATTCTTGACTCATCTTTCAAGTTTCTTGAGTAAACATCATCCAGAAAACCCATTGTTTGAGCTCCTCCCTTTATACGGGCACAAAATTTTCACATATTTTATTATCCCAAAACAATGTGACTATATACAGTGCTCATGGATTCTAAGTACACTATCATTAATAGGTATAATATTTACTCTAATGGTTCCTACATAAATGAGGGGGAAACTATTTAGGAATTATTAATACACCACACTCAAAAATACCATTGAAATGTATTGAGATATATCAGATCCTAAGACACATTGTTTAATATCTATCTTCAATCATTCAAGTACTAATTAACTGAAGGGATAAAATGAGGTTTGAGATATATAACCAAAGGTAGAATTAATCCCAAAAAAATATGGGTGTATTGGTTCCAAAAGTCAGGTGCTGAATTTATGGATGATTTAAAAGAATTCAAGATTTATCAAAATGTTCAGATATCTTAGACATATGTCTAAAAGAACTTTAACATAATAAAAAATTTATTAATCTTTTGGAGTCCATAAAATATTACCTTCTAACTAATGCTTACATAATTTGGTGATATCTTATAGTAAATTTAATAAAATTTTACAATTCTCATAATTGATGCTATTCATAATAAGGTTATTCCCCCATGGTATACCAGGAAAAATTCATAGTGGAACCACCTAATTTATGAATAACTAGTAAAAAATGGCCAAAAATATCATGGGGATGGGACCCCATCCAGTAGCTAACAGTATTTTTGGAAAATTGATAATGTATTTCTTATTTCCTAACTAGAATGGGAAAACGATATGAATTCTAGGTTATTTCGTACAATGAATAAACAGGTGGCCACAAGAACATATTTTCTAATATTGGATTAAGGCCATTATGATGAATAAGATTTTGATATTAACCATGAAGTCCCTTCTTATACATGAATGGAGGTATCTCTCGTAATGTTGATGAGTATATATCTATACTGAGTTTGTGCACCCCAAAATGAATTTTGGATTGGTTAATTTTTCATAGCGACTATACTAACAAATGCAGAGCCTCTAGTCCTACCAGTAATATTGTTCAAGAGGATTCACCAGTTACTATTGCACATATAAAAAATAAATGTCCCATTTTGTGTGTCAGGGTTGTTTCAAGTATTTTGGTAATGGCTATTATTATGGTTTAATTCATACATTATCTACAAATAATTTAAAATCCCAAAGTGAAAATTTTTACCTTTAATTTAGGATGTTTCTATCATTTATGTCTCTATATATAAAGTATAGTGAAATTTCCAAGAATCTGAGTCTATACATAGAATTCAATTTCTTACCATATAGAGATCCCC
The DNA here is from genome assembly GCA_963277665.1 of Viscum album. NCBI lineage: Eukaryota > Viridiplantae > Streptophyta > Magnoliopsida > Santalales > Viscaceae > Viscum > Viscum album. The sequence goes on from OY728125.1 coordinate 59,626,952, forward strand.
CATTAGAAAAATAATTTATAACAACGTTGGTGAGTATGGATATTAGTCATTCATTATGCATTTAATAAATTACACATTAGTGACATGGGTGGATGATGACATCATTAGTAAGGCATATGTGAATTATTGGGTTTCACAATAATTTCAATGACGACAATAGATTTCCATGTCCCCACTAGGATATTTTTTAGAATAGAATCATCCCATGGTGTCTTGAATGATTTGGTTAATGATGGACCATGATGTCACCCAAGAAGTAATAATGTTTCCACCCTTGAGTGGATTTATTGTGTTAACACCAAGGTATTCCCATTCTTGGATATTTTTTTACCCTTGTCAAATGTTATCGGGCAACATTCCTTGGGTTACAACTGAGGTATCATTGGACGGTGTCGGGTGATCAACCAGAAGGTTCTAAAAATGATAATGTTTTATAGTCATTAAGTTTTTCTCAGTCATAGGCTTCTAAGTGACAAAGAATTGTAGAGATGGATACACATGAGATTGGGATAAGGTTATCTAACCACCGATGATGGGAAGAGATCTTTATTGAGGTTGAGAGACCTGGGTAGTAGCCTATGTAAAGGGATCCCAAGTCTTCCTCAAGGATAAAAAAGGAGGTCTCAAACTATATGCTTCTTTAGGATACCCAATTCTAGGAATATCAGACCTCATTTTCTCATATTAGGGTTTGTGGGTGATCGTTCAAGATGACCTCCATATTACTTAGCTACGTGATGTATAAGAATACTAGGATTTAAATTTACAGAAAAAACTAGAAGAATATAGAAAATTCATTTGAGTACCTAAGATGCTTATATATACAAATAAATTCTAAATACCTTCAAGAGAGAAGTTAAAAAAAATTATCGATGGATATACTTATGTTGGGGTGATCGACCTCTCCAAAAATGAGTGGGATGATATTTTAATCCTGAGGATATAAGTTCACCAGTCAAGTGAATCTTCTAAAGAGAAATCATTTTTGACATGAATTCTCATTTTTGTTTCTAGAGGGAGGAGACAATGTTGTTGTTTAATAAAATATCCAAAATATAATGCCAGTAGAATTACAATAGATGTTGATAAATTAACATCTCTATGGGAATTAAAAATCTATATAGGATAATGGTTAGTTCATGAAGAGGGGAGGGGGAATGTTTCTTACTTTCCCTCCACTCTGATAATGACTGATATAGGATTAAAAAATCACTTATCCCAATCCAAAATTATACACTGATAGAGGGAAAATATTTTGTCTTGTTTTTTTAACCGTATAAGAGTTGTTAATATCCTAATACATGTTGAATTTCATATATATATATATATATATGTACATATATTGACATTGTAATAACCACATTAGTTCTTATAGACCATTGAATCTCTATACCCTACAAGATCATGGGAATGTTATGAGAATAATAAAAGTGGGATGTTATGTGAGTCTCCAAATTATGCTATCAGTAATTTCATATCCACATTATAGGGAATAATTAGAGTAGTTGTTCCACTGACCCACACCTGTGGAGGAGGATATGGGTTGTGTATGATGACTGAATCTGGCTTTGATGTTATGCAAAAAATTCTAATTTCCTTCCATCTTAAGAGTTGTATTGTACTTTTTATACCACACACTCTATGAATGATATCTTAGAGACTATATATGCCTCTTGTTATATAATTGAGTTCATAGAGGTTGAAAGGGAACATATTTGATATATTTTCTCTTTCATTTTCTGATAACCCCAATACATAAGTTATTTTTTGTAAACATATTCTCTACAACGAATCATTGGTTTCCCAGACATCAGTGATGGAAAACCCCCTAGACTTTCTTGGCGAAGACCATGAGTGTTATACCAATGGTCCATCCTACTTGGATATCTCAACCCTAAATTCTGAAGGGGACCATCATGGGAAGTTTTCAATACCCGATTGATAGTAGTACTGTAATAGGAGGCGATAATGGTTCCATGGTACCTATATATGGGACCAAACAGACCATTTAATCTACTTCTAATAATATTTATAAGACACTTATTAGATAGTATGATCATGATGTCTCACCAATGAGGGTGTTAAAAATATTTGAGTCCTCTATTATAACTATGATGGGTATCCATATCACCCTCCATTGAACATAAAACTCATCGAATAATATATACTTATCACATCACATGTAGTATTTACACTATTAGTGGTGTATCATAACATAGTATTTACTTCCAACATTTTTTTAGTTTCTAGACCACACAGATGTCGAAAGTTTCCAAATTAGAATGACCCTCAGAGGTTGTGACCAGATCCACTACTTGAGTGACTTAGTTACATAATATTGAAATTTCATGTAGGGATACTAAAATAGACTATATGCCTCTTAATTTATAAAATATTTCATGATAATATACTTAGAAGGGAATATGGAAGCTAATCATTGAGTCTATCATGGTTGATCTGGGTAGAAATTCACACAAACTTCACTATCAACTCATGTTTCTGGGAAGTAGTAGATTCAATTATCAAGATATTCATGATATATGTAAAGGAAATTAACCAAGAACATAAGTAAAAAAAATTATATAAATAATTAAATTTCATGGAATAATCAATCACATCCTTTTCCAGACTCTAGGATAACGTGCTTAAATAGGAATCACATTATATAAATGTGGAATTGGATTAATTAATTTTGTCTACGGATGAGGCTTCTCACATAATACACCTCTAGTAGGGGATATATTAAACTAAGACTAAACATGATGGATATTATAAAATTATTCAGGATTCAAAAATTGGGGAGAATAAGGTGTCTATTGAGGTAAATAGCCTCCATCCTACTGATGAATCTAAAGATGCTGATTTAGACAAGATTCACCATAATATTAATAAAGACTGAAAAACACATGGATAAACTACAAGACTCTCTGTATGTAGTTTTATAATATATCAATTTTATTAATATAGACTCAAAAATTTTTATTATACACTTTATGTTTTTTAAAAATGAATAGAATTTTTTTATCTATACAGGTTTAATTATTTGGACTATTGTATTTTTCTTACTATCAAATCATGGTGATATGTGAAATCCTCATAGAGTAAATTCCTGACATCTTCAATTGACCTAAAAACTAAACTGTAATATATTAAGTCAATCATGGTTATAAAACACTTGAATTAGATACATTTACTCTTGGACTTTTCCTCAAGGACATGTATAGGAATAGATACCATCAATGTAACACTCAAGTTAGTCCATTCATATATGGAACCAGGTTTCAAATTGGGTGTGGATAATTGATGGGTATAAACACTAATATTATCACTGTAACACAAAATTTGTTCCATTTTATTATGGAACATTATTTCCTCATGGTCTTTGATCTAAAAGGGGAATAGTAACCAATTAAATCATTGTAAGATTATAATTTTACCATTTTAATATGGAATATGGTTTCTTCCTAGTTATAACTCACAAATGGGTATGGGCATGGATACACTAATTTTTTTTCACTAGAGTTGGTCTATTCTGATATAGAGGGGTATTGATCAATGTGATAAGAATTGTGAGGGGGGGATTTTTAATTTAGGATTCCAATATTCAATAGGGCTTAATTTCCATGAAAATATATCTTTGTGTATTTATTATAGGTAATCTAAACTGATGAATTAGAGGTAAAAAGGAATTTCTCTATATGTTTCCTATGCCAATAGACATGGAAAACACAACCTCTATTTTAATGAAGCTATATTGTAGACCCCCAAAAAAATTAAATTTATTTTTAGCCTAAAGGTTTCATAATTCTCATAGATGTGATAATTAATAATTTAGAACATGGATCATTGACAATCCTACCTTTTTAGTTTTTCAACCTAATGAGTTTTGCTCCCAATTTTTTTAAAGTGATCATGGTTTTTTTATCACATAAGGTTCCTTTCCAGTGAGTGGGGAATAAAATTTCAAAAAGATTGTATTAAAGTGTTGTCAACCTGGTGAGTTTTAGGTCTCTTTCTTCATGTAGTTTTAGGTTTCTCACATCATACCAATGTTGATGGTGGTTAAAGGCATACAATTTTGATAAAAAGATGCAAAATTTTAATTTCACATAGATTTGACCAATAGATAAGGAAGACTATATACAAACATGGGTGAATGAAACCATACTGAAATATAGGTCCCAATTTCATGATTATTATAGACCTCATATGTGACGACATTCAGTTTGGAGTCACGATGTTCAAATTAGAGGTTAAGGATATTTTTGGTCTAAAATATTTTCCCACATGTTGTTGATGTTTGAACAAATTTTTATTTAACCAAAGTGGTAAGATGGTCTATGTAGAAAAGGGAAATATAAATATAAAATGAATAATATAAAAATTTCATTAAATAATACCTCATGAATAAGTGTGTGGAGTGTGTGGTTATAGTGATCAAACTCAACGTTAGTAATGTTTTTTGTTAGAGACATTTGACCACATTTGATAACAGTTTAAGGCCATATAGCTTCGATTTTTTGGTGATAACTTATGTAGCATTGTAAAATTAAAATATAATGTGAATAAGATCCCAATTATAGTATTTACTAATTTATAATTGGGTATATATATTTTATGTTTATTATTTTTTTACTATCATGTTTAGTGATTTATGGTCATGCAAAGAGGAATAGAAAATCTTTGAGAAATGAATTTCATATTATTTCTTTGAAAATGATTATGATGCACAACTATATAACATCAAGGGTATTAAAATATACATGAATAGATATAATATGAGTTGCGTAAATCTTATCAAAGGGAATTTGAATCAAGGTTTGATGATATGGGATATGGATGCAAGGGATTACCAACAACCAAATTTGAATTGTGGGTTATGTTATGAGATTATAAGGGAGTATGAATATTAGAGTGGTCTTTACTTCAAAAGGATATTCTTATAGATTAAATGGATTAATATATAAGATTTTATAATCATTTCTAAAATAAGGTGTCCCTTGGAGACACACAAACACATTACTAATAGCCAGAAAAGGCTTGTGAGGATTAAAATAGTTTGTGAATGACATAGGCTATTGGAAAATAGGGTATTCCAGAAGGCTCATAGTATTTTGAATTTTATTTATAGGTATATACACATTTCATATAAATTTTTTTTCTTATTTGATGAATTTTCAATACATAGAAGTACGCTCTAGTCTAAAATCATATAAGTCTTTTGTTTTTGGAATAACAGAGACATAAAACTTATGTTCATTATATATCTACATCATATCCCACTAATCAATTCATAATAATCAACTTTATTAGACATATCATAATTTAAAAAATTATTTTTAAACTGAGGAATGGAAACGTAAACAATGGTGATCCCAGATACTCAATAAGAGTAAATAATGTAGATATAAATGATCACTGAAACATAAAAAAAAGTCTAAGGGTATGATAACACGAGCATAAAATTTTAAAACCATAATATTAATTTAAAATATTATAATATTGAGTCATGGAATTAATATTGGATGTTTATAAAACAAGAATAAAAATTGAATTAAAGAACATGATCCCTGGGAGTATACTATTGACAATTGACTTATGTCTTTGGTATATACATAAGCATATAAAATAATTTTATTGTTCAAGAAAAAACATTCAATAATATCATAGTGTAATGGTTTCTCTCCCCAGTCAATCATATCCTTAGTCAACGTTCACTCTGAATAGTATCATAGTGTACATAGTCTCTTAGTGAACTAGTTTCTCTTCCCACTCTAGTCAATATTATCTCATGAGATATCCATCTATACCCAATTCATTGGAGGGATACATTATTCCAGAATCACCCATCACATAATAATAATCTATTCGTATGTGTGAAACTATATCATTAAAAATTCATCATATATCATAATCTATGGGAATTAAATGGGTTTCATAAACATTTAAATAAATTATCATTGAATAATTTGTGGAAAATAAATGGGTTTCATAAACATATCATAATCATAATCACAAATAATCCAGAGAATAAATAAGGATGGAATCATTGGGTGGAATCCCCTATAATTCATAATTAACATCAATGGATGTCATAATAAATGAAATATCCTTTAAAATATCACTTTTAATATCTTGCTAGGGAAATACCCTTTTCATTTTATTATCACTTATTTAAAATCTAAAAAAATCAAAAATGATCTGGAAAAATTTTTATTTAAATAAATCATGTATACTTATAAAGTAAGATTGAATTAAATGAGAAGCCATGATGGCAATAAATTTAATTATTCCCACTTATGTTAAAATGAATATTCATTTAACATTTTCACTAAAATTTAAAAAGTACCTTGTTTAGAAAATTATAGTTATATTTATTTGAAAATATTTTGTAAAAATTTAATGATTAGTAAAAATTATTTAAAAAATCCAAAGATAATATTAAAAACAATCGTGAAAATATTTTTAGAAAATATGGATATGGAATAAATTTTATTTTTGACCAAAGAGTAAAACATATTAAGTTTTCTTTGAAACAATTATTTCAGTCTCTTGAGTTCCTGATGATAGGAAAATGAAAGGAAATATTGTAATATGATGAAATAACATGAGGAGAATAATATTAATCAAATTTCTAATAGCTATATCATGAAATTTCATCTTTTAAAACTTAATCACAAACAATCTAGGTAAACAATGAGATTGTATGATAAAACCCTCACCTCAAATACTAATTTCTTCAAAAGCACTCTAAATTATTGAATAATAAATTTAAATTCGTTATAATTATATAAAAAACATGTACATAGTTATAATATCATATATTATCCACTTATAACATTTCAACACACATTTATTAATGATTTCTTATTAAGATCATCATTTCCTAGTGTTAAGTGTTTCAGTTTACCTGAGAATTTTGGCTTGGTATTTTTGTTACTTGAACATTGATCATGGTTAACTATCTTCTAAAATGTTATTAATGATATAAATATCTTATATATTTAATAAAGTTATATTTTGGGTTATCTATAAAAGTTAGATATGAAAACATGAATTACATCATTCATAGAGACTGTAAGTTGTACATACGTATGAACGCTATTCTCAATTTTCAATGGATGGAATAAGAGAAGGGTAAATAATAATTAAACATTAAAAATCATTATTATATAATATAAATCATAAATATTCATTAAGTATATCTTTATTACCATATACTCAAAGAATAAAAAAATAAATCACATTGCTTCGTGGAGGTGGCAGTCAACACGTATGCATGAGTAACGTTCTCATTTTCAAACATTTTTAGTGGAAACAATGTGGAAGTGATATTATAATTTTAGAAGAATAATTATGTCATAAATATTATATATATATACTTTTAAATTATTTAATAACAACCCATTAAAAAAATTTATGAAAATTAACTATATTGCTACGTGGAGGTAGTTGTCCACATATAAGCTTGAGTTATATTTTCACTTCACGTTTGATGGGATAGAGGGTGCATATTTGTGGTTACATGATCTTAATAAAATTTAAGTTTATTTAAGATAATTAATTTATTATTTTATGTCAAATACAATATATTTAGAAGTGGTATAAGAAAAAATAAATTAAAAGAGGTTAGGTAAAAAGATTTCCTCTTCTTGAGGAGGACTCCTTTAGATCCTCTCTCATGGAACCTTGGAATGGTCTATTAAGAATATAAGGAACTCTAATTAATGGATAATAAATTTTAGAATATTATTTTTTAGGGTTTGGCCCTGTTATATAGTTTTCTGAATAATATAAAGGAGAGGTGTCCAACTATAAGTGGGAGAGAGGGAACACTTGAAATTTCTTAAAAGAATAACATATAATAAAGTCATATTCAACTAGATTTAATCCAAATGAAAAAATATTAAAATGTGGGAAATGATATGTTAAAAATATTCCATCAAATAGTATTTATAAAAGTTTAATTGGAAACCATAACTTTATCACTTGGCTAACCCTTGGTAAACTAGTTTTAACCTTCACCTCAATAACAAATGTTTACCTCAGTTACTATTAACAGTGAAATAAATTATTTTAAAAATATTATATAATATTAATTATTATTATTAAAATTATGGATGATATTTTATCAAACTCAAAACATATAATCCATTAAATTTAATTTAAAATTAAATCCTCAAAATGGGATGAAAACAAGTTTTTCAAAAAATGCTTAATTAAGTATAAAAGGTTTTTATATCTAAATAAAACATAAAATGATTGAAATGAACAAAATTATATTATAAAAAATAAATTTTAATTAATTTTAATTTTAGAACCACTATACCACAAAATAAAACATTGTAAATTCATCAACTTATATGGTAGTTTTCAATAAAAATTTGTATTTTTCACTATTCAATGAAAATAATATTTTTTGAAAAATTAACAAAATTTCAATCTAAGATATGTTAGACATCATTATTTAAAAAAAAATTGTACTTTTTCTAAAATAATGTTTCTAAAAGAGTAAAAAAATCATTTTGTATTGAAAAAAGGAATACAATTAATTATTGTGGAATAAATTATTTTTGAAGAATATAATGTCTTTATAAAAAAAAATCATTTTTTTAAATATGTTTGATTTCTATAAAAAATTAATAAATAATATTTAAAATTTGGTTATTAATATTCCTTTAACTAATTAAATTTCTATGTTATAACGATATACTATATTCAATTCATTAAAAAATGGGTTTGTGTGTATTAGAAGTTATCAATGAAAATAAATTTATTTGAACAGAAAAATGAATGATATGGGTGTCGCATTATACCCAACATAAAAGGATTTTCACCCTATTAATCCTGTAACCCTTATATATAAAAATAATTTCATCTCTATTTTATCACATCCCCAGGTTCCCATGTAGATCCATTGAATTTCTTATTCCACTATAGAACTTTAACCAGGTGAGTATCCTTGTTCTTTATCACTTTGTCACTATGATATATGATTTATACAAGTTCTCATTCATAAGAAATATAATTCTCAAATGTTACAGGAGAGATATATAGAGGAGACCATTAACTTGAGATTGGTTTGGAGAAAGTACCAAGAAAAATGCTACCATATCTACTCGATTAGGAATCTCAAAGGGGAAAATATACATATGGATTTCATTTCCCTTAATTTTTAATCTCATTGAAATATTTTGTGGGTAAATTCTCTATAATATATTCTCACTAATATAAAATTACATATTTCACCGATGATTGATGACATAACTTTTATATCGACTCTGAGCCATGTTAATGTTTTTCTGAATGGAACAGACTTTCTATTCCTTTTCCTCAAATATATCAAGTCCTTCTAAATTTTTGTTATCAAAATTCATCCCAACGCATTGGAGTTCAACACTTCAACCCATATAAGCCTTTATAAGGAGCCATCTAAATTGTCAAGTGAAATTTATTATTGTAAAAAAAATTGACTAAATGAAGGTTTTGATCCCAACAACATTTTACATCCAAAGAATAAGACCTTAGAATGTCATCCAGGTTTTGAATAGTTCAATTAGATTAACCATTTATCATTGAATAAAATGAAGTAATAAAATAAAACTCTGAATCAAGATTTTATTGAATTCTTCACCATAACATCAATGTAAATCTCAAATCCTAATCAGACACAATATAATTTGGCACTTAGTGAGACCTTACAACTTCCTTCATTTATATTTTGTAAATATGATCAATATAGAAATATTATTTAATAGAAATGAAGTGTGATGAATTCATAAGGAAATATAATATAACCAAATAGAATTATTCCCATTAGATGTTTTTGGGAGTCCAATTAAAAAATACATGGGGTTGTTTTCCCATTTCAATTGTGCTATGAGTAGTGGTTTTTACGCCCCCTATAATTTTTTTCTCATCCTCAAATTTATTAAATAAAAATCATCGAGATATATACACTATGATATATCACTTATTGTTTTACACATGAAATAATCTTTTAGATATCTAGATATCTTCATAATTCATGAATTAATAAATAATGATGAACTATGCCCATCATACAATAACTATTTCTTCAAGAATTTCATTGAAATGACAAATACAATGCTCCTAAACCTTACCATTAAATCATTATTAAAGATGAAATTATGAATATTTTTAACTTTATTTTATAATTATACTTACTCCTATCTTACCTCTTTAATATTTACTAGGATATCTGGTTGTACACTCGTCTAAGAAAGATAAGATATTTCCCCTTTATTTAATATTTCCACATCCAGCTTTGGAAATCCAATAAATATTGGATATTTTTTGGTCCTATCATAAATAATATAGCATGATATTTTTGACTCAATGAATCAACCATCTTGTTTGTTTCCATAGGGTTATAATATATTGAGTATTCATAATCATTATTCAACTATAGTCATATTCTCCAGAAAATACTCACCTATTTTTATGTGAATATATAAATTAAACATTTCTTAATTATATATATTTCCCACTTTTCACCAAAAAGATAATACATATATAATTTTAAGTAAAAACATAACACATAAAACTCCAAATCATTAGCAAGTAATTATTTTCCCAAGGAATTAGTTTTCATGAGGCATATGCTATCACCATATCATTTTAAATGAAGAAAAATACAAGTCCCTTATATGATGCATCACTATAGTTCAAAACCCATTCTCCACTACATGGTAGTGTATGCACATGGGCATTGACAAACCTTATATTCAGTTATTTAATTTTTTTGCTCACATTCATATGATTAAAGTATGTTGGTTCCCTTCGGAAAAAACTTGTTAAGTGGATTAGACATCAAGGATAAATTTTCTACAAAGCACTGATAATATCCTTAAAAACTATGAAAACTTCGTATATTAGTTGTTGTGGTTAGTCTAGGAAAATAATCAATAAATAATGTCTATGATGGATCCAAAAAATGAACTTACTTGAGATTATATCGGCCAAAATGAAAATTTTTATAGCTAAAATTCACACTTGGTGAATTTTTTATACAACTTCAACATATTTAGGGTCCTTCGTGGAATCCTCATGTGATATTTATGGTCTTCCTTACTCGTTGAATTTATAATAATATCATATATAGTGACTAAAAAACCATACAAGGTAATATATAAAGAATCTATTCAATAAATTGATGAATAAAATGAGAGTATTATTAAGACCAAATAGAATCATAATAAATTCATGGTGACCATACCTTTTTTTAGAATACTGTATTGGGAATATCCTCTTTCATGAAACTAAATTGATTATATCTATAATAAAGTGAAATCATGGAAAATTAGTAAGATCCATGGAATTTACCAGACAAGTCACTAATATGTGGAAGAGGATACTTGTTCTTGATATAGATTTTTAAGTTACTGATAATAAATGTTGAGATATATTGATTAGTATATATATCTCTTTAATAAAAAAGAATAAGTTAACCTCATTATGAAACACTCAGTTGAATGAATCCCTTATTAATATTCTTCTAGATTTGATTTTATAATTCTTATAACTAAATAGTGTCCAATTTATATGGATTATAGATATAGATGTAGTACTCAGTATGAGAAATATTGAAAACTCTACTTCAAAATTTGATGAAAGATAAAGAAAATATTTTGAAAATATTTCAAAAAAGTCCCCCACAATAGGTATTTCTTTGAGAATGAGTTTCTCCCTTTCCATATGAGATAATCATCCCATTTGAATTTGAATCCAGACCCATATAATGAAATTGATTTCCATCAGATGTTCAAATTTTATGACACACTGATAGGTGATCATATGTTGGTTCTTAATATCAATGGTGAATTACCTTCCATGGAAAAATAATGTGATGTTTAGGTAAATAAATCAAATCCTAGGCTAAGATAACATCGTATTAAACTAAATGAAGATTGATGAGATTTATAGGAATCACATCCCCACAAATATTAATATAAGAATAATAATTTACATGAGATGTGATCAACATACCATTATGTGTTTTCACAGTCAATTCAACATATAATAATTGAGGTTGTATTGTCATACCCTTAGAAAATTCCTTAGTTATAAAATAATATGTAGATATTTAATCAAATAGGTCATTAATATTTCTATTGAGGATGGTAAGTGTACCTTTCACTATTATGTTATCAAACACATCATCAATAAGAGTGATCAAATTAGATTCACCATTGTATCTTGGATTAAAAGGTTTCTTGTGTTGAGCGTCTTTATTAATCTTTATTTCTACTAAAGTACCTTATGGATAATGCACTTCATAGACTTTCTTTTTACCATTGATGAATCAATCAACCATAATTTTAGTTCGGATGATAATTCAATTATCATTCTTTCAAGTCATGTAAAATATTTCTCATAGGTACTAATATATTATTCATCCCTCTTCTGAAGCTCAAGGAACTCATTCACAGTTTTCATATGAGGAATACAAGGAATGTACTTATTAAAAAATAAACTCTAAAACTCATCCCAATTCATAGACTCAATTTCATCCAATAGCCTTGTGTTTTTTATGAGAGTCCACTATTTTTATAATCCACCTTTTAAATGATAAAAAACTAATATAAATTTACATGTTTCAAATAGTAGAGTATGAAAAATATCCTTTTTGTGGAACTAATCCATTTCTCAACAACTAGGGAATCAGTGAACCCACTAATTGAAGGTGGATAGTATATCATGAGATACTCAACAAAATGTTGTTCCCTCCTTTTCTTGTTTAGATTCATATCATGATTTATGTCTTGAGAAATTTGTGTAGGTATGATAACAATATTTTGAATTCCATCACCCATAAATCTAGGTTTCTAAAGGGGATAATAATTTCATTTTCTATCACATTAAACATTAATTTTATTACATTAGTATCCAACCATTGACTAAAACCAAAACTCATAGGGTGTGAAATAATAATCATAGTGGGAATCCAAATAATAATGAAAAATTATTTATAGGATGTATAAATCATGATGGATTATTTTCAATCTATGACACCTTCAGTATAACCTAGGTCATTCATAATCATCATATATTCAAATCCTTTATAATGGTTTATAAAGAAAAATATGAATTAACCTATTAATATCCACTAGGACTGTCAAAATAGGTCCCTATTAAGGGCACACTCATCATTCACCAGAATGATAGTATAGATATTCTCGACCAACTATCTTGGGGTTATTACCCCCAGATGAATCATGCTAATACTATGTCTACTTGTATAATTTATACACGGTTGTTTTTATTAAAAAACTACATTCCTTTCTTTACCATAAGTTAGGATGGTCAACTATAAATAAAATTATCCAATGATTTCTCACAAAATGTTTCTCATACTAGTTTTAAATGTAAACTAAACCATTCTTTTTTACCAACAATAGTTTCCTATACTTTTCAAATATAAATATTACAACTTGTTAGATTAATATTCAGCACATAAAATTATTATTTAGACTATAATCATGTAGTTTTAATGTCTTTAGAAACCAAAATCCATAATAAACTTGGTAATAGGAGATCTACATCATATCCAACTAATTTAATCATAATTAGAACCCTTCTTGGACATATCATACATAAACCATTCCTCATTTCTTGGGGAAAAGAAATATAAGAAATAGTGATCTTAGATATTCAGTATGGGTAAACAAGGGAGATATCAACTTTCATTTAAACATAGCAGGTTCACAAGGTTATGATAACTTGATAAAAGAATTTAAAAACAATACCTTTAATTTCATAGATAATAATCTAAAATCATTCCATAAATCATTGATGTTCATAAGACATGAATAACATAGGAATCAATTAACATGATCGATTAGAGAATAACATTGTGATGAAACATAAATTTTTAGAATACTAATATTTATAGAAAATCATTTACTTAGTCAACTATAACTACCAATACTATGATTTTTGATTATGTTTACTCCCCATTCAATATTATCCTTAGTCAAGGAACACTCCCAAAACTATCATAGTTTAATGAGTCTATTATTAAACAAGGTTCTCTCCCCATTCCATTCGTTATTGTCACATGATATATTCATCTTTTCCCAATGTGTTATAGAGCTATATAATTTTGATCCCAACTATCACATCACCATAATACATATATATGTGTACTGTAATATCAAAAAACATTCATTCTAGTCTATAAGCCTTCACATAATGGTATTATGATTTTAAAAAGTTATTGTTCCCACTATTTTTCATAAATATTTAAATGATTTTATCTGGATTAAAAAATTTCATAAGTTATGTATAAAGTCTCCAATACATACTCTTATCTAGAATATTTTTTATAGTAGGATCTCCATAGAAACTTGTCTATAATCTCTTGGGATCCACACTTACTCAGAATATCATCTCATTAATCAACATAAAGAATATTCAAACCATTTATTTCTATCTGGTTCCACTGTAACTCCTCTTTGGAACTATATTTTTGACATTTTTTATTGAAGATGGCTGGTTCTTGAGTTTGTCAACTCTCAGCTAAAGCATTGTGTTAATATTTATAACTCCCAAAAAATCAAAAACACATTTCTTTCTATAGTTTAAGAGCTTCATCCTGTGATCTGGTATGATAGAAATTCATTTCATCACAATAATTACTCACTTAACATTAATACTAGTCGGATAAGGATCCTCATTGATATTCCAGAAGCTTCTTTGATTTAAAAGGGATTCTACTACAATATAGTGAAATACTTTATAAATATATAGTGGATTCAGGTTGATGGTATTTATCACCAGCTGGTACACACCACTGAGGTTTTTTTGCCAATATCCATGCTCTCGCTAGATGAATGTGAATGTGGAAAACGCTTCTAAAGGAAATATGGGCCCTACGCGATGTGGTGGAATCTACATGGACCACCTTGGTCAGATCCTAAGGTGATTATTTGAAAGATGTAAGATTTCCTCATCTTTGGAATAAAAAATGAAGAGTGCAATTCATGCTATTTCTTTCTCTAAGCTCCAGGGTCAGAATGACATATAGATTTAATGTGGTTCGACTACCATAGTGCAAGCGATTTGGAATTGTGTGATTCATCTGAATTAGTCAACTACTACAAGTTAGATGGATTTTCTCTATTCACTTAGAAACATCAATCATATTACCGCTAATATCTATTAAGAAGAGAATATGGTTGTAGAAGCCTTTTCCAATAAGGGAGTGAATTAAGATATAAATAGGTTGGATGATCAACCTGATGACTTACTCCCCTTTTATGTGAAAGATTGTAATATGATCCCATATTTTAGACTCATGTAACATATTTTTCTATAATAATGTTTTCTTTGGACTTTTTTACAGGGAATCAATTTCTTCAAAAAAAAATTCATCATATATCATAATCTATATAAAAAATAGGTTTATTAATCATTTTATCAATTTATTAAAGTAAAATCCATGAAAAATAAATCTGTTTCATATATAATTCTTAATAAAAATTATACACCATCCAAATAAAGAATATGGGTGTTATCCTAGGATCATATCCCCATTAAAACATAAGTAACATCAATGTATGTTATCATAAATGAAAATTCCTTTAAAAGATCACTTGGGATATTTCTTATGGTAAATACCCATTTCATTTTAGATTTAGATGTATAAAATATAAAAAAAATCACAAAATATTATGGAATAAAATTTATTTAAAAAAAATTGGAACTTGAAAATTAATATTCAAATCATTGATGGGTCAAGATAATGGGAAATTCTATTTAGTTTGTTTAAGTTAAAATAGTGATTACATTGACATTTTTGGTAAAAGTCAAAAGTACCTTATTCAAATAAAACAGAGAAGGTTAATTTTAATAAATTATATAAAAATGATACCATGGGTAACAATTAATTTAAAAAATCATAGGATAATATTATAAAAATTATTGAAAACATATTTAGAAAACATGGTTATGGAAGGAAATTGATTTTTGACTGAAGAGTAAAAATAAGCCAGTTTTACTTTAAATAATTATTTTATTATATTGAGTTATTAAAGAGAGGAAAATGAAATGAAAATATGAAATATTAATAAATAAACTTATTAGAGGAAAATTCATGAGATTTTTTATAGGTATACCATGAAATTTCACCCTCAAAAACCTAATCCTAAACAATATTTGTAAATAATGAGATTATAATATAAAATACTTAGGTCCAGTTTAATTTTCTTAGAAAGTGATCTAAACTCATGTATACTAAATTTAAATTAATTTCAGTACCATATCAAAAAAATTTAAAAACATATAATATCATATATGATCCAGTTAAAAATTTTAAAAAACCATTTATATATATTTACTTATTAAAATCATCATTTCTATGTGTTAACTTGTTCGTTTTAAAGAGAATTTCAGTTTGGTAGTTCCATTAATTATACATTGATCATGTTTAAATCATATATATTGTTAATAATCATTTAAATATCATAAATACTAATTATATGTTTATTTAGTTCCATTCATAAAATATATAGATAGAAAACCATACTAAACCTTTCATTGAGACGGTTGGTCATACATATGCAAGAACACTATTTAAAATTTTCAACGGATGGAACGAAAGAAAGTTAAGTATTAATTTAAATTTTTTATCATTATTATATCAAATATATCTTATATATTCATTAAATTTGTTCTTATTACAATCCATGTAAATTTTAAATGAAAAAACAAATCACATCGTTTCATGGAGATATTAGTCCACACGTATGAACGTGCACTGTTAACATTTTACAAAAGTTCTAAATATAAGAAGATATGTATGATATTATATTTAAAGAGACATAATTATGTCAACAATATCATATATAAACTTTAAACCCTATATAATCAAATTCTATGTAAGATGGTGATGTAAAAAGAATTGCATCGCTACGTGGAGGTGGTAGTCCATAAGTACAATGATCGATACTTTCACTTAGAATTTAATGGAATATAGGGTGGATATTGGGGGTCCCATGATAATTATAAAAATTAAATATATTTATGATACTAAATTTATTATATAATTATGAATACAAAAAATTTATAGGATGTAGAATAAGAAATTAATTGAAAGAGGTTGGAAAAGATGATTACCTATTCTTTTGTAGGCATCCTTTACATCCTTTATGAAGGACCCTTGTAATGGTTTTTAAAGAAAATTAGCCCAAATTAATTGATAGTAAAGTTTATAAGATAATTTGGTAGGGCTTTTTATAGATACATGGTTCTAGGTAGTGTAAATAAGTGAAGGGAGGGTCATCTTTTTTAAAGAGAGGGAGATAACACACATGGAATTTCTTAAGTGAATAAAATATAATAAATTCATATTCAATTGAATTTATTCCAACTGCAAATATATTGAAAATTGGGATATGATAAGGTCTAAATATGACTATAAATTATATTTTTTTCATTTTTTTAAATATATTCCAACCTCTTGGTTTAACACCAGGAAAACCACTTTTATCCACAATCGTGATAACAATATTTTACCTCAGATACTATTCATAATGAAAAAAAATTATATTGAAATGTTTAATAAATATTCAATATTATGATTAAAAAAATTTAAACAATTTTATGAAATTAAAGTCACAAAATGTTTTATATTTAATTTAAAATTAAACACGTAAAATGTGATGAAAAAATGATTTCCAAAAAAAAAGGATTGCATACATATAAAAAGTTTTGAAGTAAACATTCAATATAAAATGATTCCAATAACCTAAATTCTATTATAATTGATTTAATATATATAATTATATTTTTAACCCAATTTTAAAATAAAATGGAAAATATTAAATCTTTTAAATGAGAAGTAAACTTTTAATAAACATCAGTACTTTTTACAATTCAATGAAAAATCAATCTTTTCACAATAAACTCAAAATTTCACTTTAAGATATTTTTGATATGATGATTTCAAAAAAAGTATTTAATTTTTTTAAATAAATTTTTTAATAGTTGTAAATTTTTATTTTATTATTTGTTCACAAAAAGAAATAAAAATTATTTTTAAGGAAAAATATTTTTTTGGAGAATATAGAGAATTTAAAAAAAAATAGAGTACTTATTTGTCGATATATTTTCTTATATAAAAAATTTATAGAAAATTTTATAAATATGATTATTCGTTTTCATTCCACCAATGTAATATTTAGGTTACACTAATATCCTATACAATAGTTCATTTAGGCTTAGGTTTTCATGTATTATATGATATCGAAATATTAAATATATTTGACGAGAAAAATAAAATCTCAGGGTGTTGTATTACATCACTTGGTATTGAACACATATCCGGGGTAATGAGTTACATTAGTAAATTTATTTAACATTTTCCAAAACTAGTTGGCCCAATGAGCATAACTCAACTTTTTCAACGACTATATAGTGGGTCCCAAAAGATTGGTTATTTTTTTCGAGTTATAGTATAACATTTTAAAAGGTTATGAAAGGGGTGAACTAGTGAGTAGAAAATGGAATTTTTCATAGATTTCCATTTTTATGTTTTTAATCCGATAGGGCTTTCTTTTTTAGTTCTAGTTTAATAGTCATTCTTAATTTGGAAAATATGGGGAAAGAGTTTAAGATCACATAGATTTTACCAAACATTGTTGTGTGTGGGGGGGGGTGTTTATGTCCATACATATTTAATCTAAAAATGATATAGTAAATGTAATAAAAGTAGGAAAAAATATGACATGAATTGATATCTTAAGGTTACTATAAACCATCTCAAAAGAGTAAACATATTTTAGCTTCATGTTTCATAGAACCACCATAGGGGTGTGATAAGAAATCCTAGATGGGGATCAAAGACAAAGATAACCACAAAATATTTAGACGATTAATGAAGAAAGTATAAATTATTTAATGATGTATTTTAATCTGGGTTATATATAGGAAAATTATGTGGAGGTTAACCAATTATAAGTATTTTAATGACAAGTTCCACTATGATGTTGTTAGAGGCGCATGGAGATTAGATGACCTTCTACTTAGGGAATAGATACCTCTGATTAGTATGAAAAAATATGGAGGCATCGATGATAATTACCATGTATAGTTGTACCTTGGAGAAATATACATGTATTACTGATGATGGTGAAAGGTTTATGGTGACTCAAATTCCGAACGCTTGAATTGTGATGTTTGAAGTGAAACACCCAAAAGATAGTGAGAACATACTAATTTTGAACTAACCATGATTAGTCCTTTTAAAAATAAAGAAAAGTTGAAATATATGGTGATTTATGTTAGGTTTTGAAATATATAGCCCATACAGAACAACATATACTCCAAAAATATGAATCAAGAAACACATAGTTTTCATATGATGAATCATCCCTACACTAATCTAGCACAAATATAGGTCAAGGTATTTAAATGGTTAGCATTGAAAAAATAAGCAACCCCATGGTTTTATCTTGGGTAATGCATCGTTGTAAATCTAAATATGAGTGGGGGGACCCAAAAACCATGATTTTTTGGAAAAATGGGCATTTTAAACTATTGTTTGGTCCTATATGAATACAACCTTACATGGTAATGATTGTTATATAAGAAAAGGCATGTGATTTAGAAAATAATACTCTAAGTAGTTTAAGGCGTGTTTTGATGTAGCATATATATTTTAGTTTATTTTTATATGATAAGAATGAAAATGTTTTATATTTTAAAATCATCCGACAAGGAATTGTACTATGTAGTTTAACATCATGATGTAATGAGTTATACCATGAAATTAACTTCATACAAGAAGGATGGTTGTGAATTTCCTATGAGTTATAATGAACATGTTCTAGGAATATATTTTTCATTTTATATTAGATGAACCACGACATATGTATAGAAAAATAAAATTATATCCGTGTTAAATTTAAGGAAAGGATGCTATTATGGACGGGGGAAAATTTTCTTTATATGCTTAAAGAGAAAAGACACTATGTTAAAGGCTATTATTTATATATGGGTCTTATATTAAAGTGGGACAATTTTAATAAATAAATAGGTTTATAAATATAAAAATATATGTAAATACCCGGAAATTTCAAGGAAAAGTTTTTTCTTAATTTTCTTTGGAATTTTACAAGAACGCAGTTTCTGACGGCGCTTGATTCCGAGGCCCGGTGTGCCCGGAATTAATTTCCGAATTTTGGCTCGGGTACGTTCAGTGAACGAACGAGTGGGTTTTTCTAACTTTTGAACCGGTGCTTGGAATCGAATTCTGAGGGAACTGATGGAATCGCAGCGCCGATATTTGCTTATAAACGCCTCTACCGGAGTTGCGTTTTCTCGGTTGTGGTTTTTAATTTTTGGGCTTAAAGTTGAGAAATAAAATAAATTGTACGACAAACTTTATTTTATTTCACTTAAGCCACTTGGAAGCCACTTGAAGCCACTTAAAGCAGCTTAAGCTGAGTTGGTGTGGTTAGGGTGCTATCTAGAAATATCCTACCCTCTTGGTAGGATATTTGTGAGGCGGGGCCCGCACGAGCCCCACCGTTTCTTTCCGCTAAGTAACGCACCCGCGAAAACCCATCATTATGAAAGTCAACTGACGCGTTTTCTTATTTTCTTAACGCACCAATTAATTGGGCGGTTTTCTTCATTGAATTAATTGGGCGGTTTTCTTCGTTGAATTAAATGGGTGGTTTATTCGTTGAAATTAATTCTATGAATTAATTTCATTCGTTTCTTAACCTGTTTGAAAACCGTTGGAGTAATAATAAAATAAGACCAACGCACGACATTTTAAAAAATGCTCGTTGAGAAGTTTTGACAAGTTTTGTGCCTTCTCCCTCCTTCGCGAAGAACGCGAAGAACGCGAAGAAGGCGAAGAACGCGAAGAACGCGAAGAACGCGAAGAACGCGAAGAACGCCGTCACCCTCGGAGATTGACGACACCCATCCGAGACGTTCTTCCCCACCCCGATCTTCGATCACCTACTACTGGAGGTAAGAGATTTCAGATTTCTTTTAAAACTCCTTTGTGTTTTTTTAAAACATGGATTTAATTATTATTAATTTAAAATATGTTGTTCTTGAATCTCGGAGTTCGTCGACGCATCACCGTTTTCTGTGACGCGACGCCCTTCCGCGACGACACGACGCCCTTCCGCGACGACGTGAGGCCCTTCCGCGACGACGCGACACCCTTCTGCGACGATCAAATCTGCGAAGAACGTGCATGCGACGACTTGACGAGGTAGGGGTTTGTTTGTGAAATGATTTTATTCCCGTGGTTGTTCGTCTAAAAAAATAATGAGCCGGGATCAAGTTGCAATTTTAATTTTTTAAAATTGTTTCTTGAAATGTTTCATGTGTTGATAATTAATTTTTTTTCCCAATTGTTATCGCCTAACGTGGAGGGTGTGGGCCAAGCAAACACGGCCCGACAACCCTCCGTCGTTCTTCGTTGTTGTGCGGATTTGGAGGGCGATGACAAAACGTGACGCAAGGGCGATTTGATGATTCCGCAGTAAAGAACGGGTCCCGGGAGGAGTAATGGCGCAGACGGGAAGGAAAACGGACCACCGGAGCAACTCCGGTGGCCCGCGGAAATCTCCGGCAGCGCGGGTCGCCGGCGCGCCGCCGGAAGAGGCCGCCATGGCTGAAGCCGCAGCGGCGGCGGCCAGCGGACCCGCGGCCGCGCGGGTCCAGCTCACCCGCACAGGATGTGGTAAAAGCTGGGTCCGCTTGTCCAGCGCGGCCCCAAGCGGGGCCGCGGCACCTCCAAACCGCGGGGGCAGCGCCCCGCGGCACCCGAGCGCTCGGCCGCTCGGTCGAGCCGAGCCAGGCCGGTCCGACCGGGTCGGACCGGGTCGACCCGGTTCGGCCGACCCAGGGGGGTCGGGCTGGGTCGGCCCGAGCCCGGACCCCCCGTCTTCGGATCATTTTAGGTCTTTTTCCTATAACTTGATCTACGGGCCTCTGAACGACGTGCCTTCAGCAGAAACACGATCCTTGGATTGAGACGGTCGTTTCGGTATATCACACTCATGGTTTCAGAATACTTTGGGTTCGGCAGGGTTGGTTCGTACACGAAACCAACCGGGCCCTCGGAGCGGAAATGCTCATATCTTGAGCTTCGGACGTCCGATTGACGTGCCGTCGACTTTGTGGTTTCCTCTAAGTGAGACGGATCTTTTGGCTCACTCCGCCCGAGGTTTGGACGCAGGTGGAGTACGGTCGGGTTGGTTTTGACTTAAAAACCAATCGGGCCCCCGGGACAAAAAGGCCAATAACTTCCAGACCGGGCGTCCGATTGACGCGCCATCTGTTGCGTTGCGTTCCTGTTGACGATACCGAACTTTTGGAATCCTCCGCCTGAGTTTTGAATGTAGTCGGGTTATAGCCGGGTTGGATTGTACCCGAAATCCAACCGGGTCCCTGGAACGGAAAACGATGATATCTTTCAGACCGGATGTCCGTTGACGAACCGTCAGCGGCGTTAGTGATCTCGTCGAGGAGCGGTACCTATGAGTATACCCTATGAGAGTTCGGGGTACAGTTGAGATACGGCCGGGTTGGTTCGCTTACGAAACCAACCGGGCCCCTGGGACGAAATAGCTAATAACTCACAGACCGGGCGTCCGATTGACGGGCTGTCTGTTGTGTTGAGACCCTAGTGATGAGGGGGTCCTTGAGAGATACTTCTTCGTGGGACTTGTGATGTTTTGGAGAATTGACCATTAGCCCGTGGAGCGGACCCTCTCGGAGACGAGCATACTGTGTGCGGAAACCCTAGAGCCGGTTGAGATTTGACGACTGCTGATCGAACGACTCGGTGTGATACAAAAAGCTCAGTGGGAAGCACTTGGTTGCAGCGGCAGACCCACGACAGAGGTGCGCTTGGTTGTGGCGGCACAGGGGAGCGCTTGTTTGTAGCGGCAGACCCACGATAGTGGTGATTTTGGTTGTCGCGGAACAGGGGAGCGCTTGGTTGTAGCGGCAGACCCACGACAGAGGTGCGCTTGGTTGTGGCGGCACAGGGGAGCGCTTGGTTATAGCGACAGACCCACGACAGAGGTGCGCTTGGTTGTCGCGGCACAGGGGAGCGCTTGGTTGTAGCGGCAGACCCATGACAGAGGTGCGCTTGGTTGTAGCGGCACATGGGAGCTCTTGGTTGTAGCGGCAGACCCACGACAGAGGTGCGCTTGGTTGTAGCGGCACAGGGGAGAACTTGGTTGTAGCGGCAGACCCACGACAGAGGTGCGCTTGGTTGTAGCGGCACAGGGGAGCGCTTGGTTGTAGCGGTAGACCCACGAAAGAGGTGCGCTTGGTTGTCGTAGCATAGGGGAGTGCTTGGTTGTAGCGGCAGACCCACGACAGAGGTGCGCTCGGTTGTAGCGGCATAGGGGAGCGCTTGGTTGTAGCAGCAGGCCCACGATGGAGGAGCGCTTAGTTGTAGCGGCACGGGAGAGTGCTTGGTTGTAGCGGCACGAGAGAGCGCTTGGTTGTAGCAGAAGGCCTGCAGTACTCGATAGGTGGAGTACTGCAGCAGTCTTAGGTTAGTGAGAAGTACCTCGGAGTCGTGACAGGACCACTGTACACTCTAGAGACGAGGTTCTTCAGCAGTTGCGGTTTCGATAATGAAAATCCTGGTTTGAGCTGAGTCTTTGATCTTTGTGTTTCCTCATGATTGAGATGGGTTACTTAATAACTTGGGTATATTTATGGGCATATACCTGGGTGGTGGTTATCCGTTGATTTCATAATCCCTGTGCTTTCTCATGATTGAGATGGGTTACTTGGTAACTTAGGTTTATGTATGGGAATATACCTAAGTAGAGGTTATCTGTTGAGATCTTCGTTGTGGTTATTCTTGTTGGTTTAGTGAGACCTTGAGGGTCTTGGGGTCCCCACTGAGTATCGTTATACTCACCCCTGCTTGGGCTATGCCCGCACTTCGTTGTGTTGGATGCAGACGACGGACAACGCTGATCGTGGTGGAGGCTTGCGGAGCAGGACGATACCTGGAGGTGGACCACTGGGCGGGACGTACTCGGTGCGGTCAGGTGGACCCAAGGAGCAGTAGAGGCTATCTGTACCCACCCTTCAGGTGGGACCTTTAGAGGACAGCTCGACGCTGCGGCTTTTCTTTTCAGTTGTTGTTTTTCTCTTTCAGTTGTACTTTACTATTTGGCTTGTATTTTTTGCCCCTTTTACTTTCAGCACATCTTGTTACAGTTTTTGCTTAGTGTTTACTTTTCCGTTTTCTTACTCTGTGGTGCTTGTTTACTTTTCAAAGGAAATGTCTTCCATTTTTCTGGGATTTACGCCTTGGTGCTAGTCGCCAACCCCTGGCCTATGGAAGGCGGGCTTGGGGTAGTCACGACACGGGCCCCGAGGACAGGTCGTGACAAATTGGTATCAGAGGTGGTCGGTTCTACCGCAGACTCGGATCTTTCTTCTATGAGAAGCAATAGTGTTTAGCATATGGAATGTGGTTATTAGTCCAGGGGGTCCAGTGTTGGTGCGGCGGCCGACATATCCGTACACCAGGACCCTGACTTCTGATTTCCGACTTAATGCACGAAAACATTGATTGCATGTGTGTTTTCAAGTTTTCTTCGTGATTACTTTGTATCAGCTCACCAGGTATACCGTTCTGACCGTGGCGCACCTGTTTCCTTTTTAGGATGACCCCACGACGGCAGCCAGCTAGGGTTCTGAGCGATGTGTGTGGCGAGAGCCCAGCGAGCGTCGAGGACTCGGTACATGGCCCTTGACAGCTGAGGCACCGGCGGTACCTATACCCGTCGAGCCACCAATGCTACCAGCCCCAGCCGCTGACGATGCACGTCACCTTAGTGCACTGCATGAGTTCCAGCGCCAGCGACCGCCCAGGTTCCGCGGAGAAACGGACCCTCAGGCCGCCGAGGACTGGCTGGAGGCAGTTGTACGGGTTTTCAGATTAGTGAGGACACTATCAAACCTCATGGTGATCCTCGCAGCGAGCCTCCTGCACGCGGTAGCAGGCAGATGGTGGAGCTTGATGCTCCAGGTTCACGAGGATACATCTCTCCTCTGGACGGACTTTAAGAGCATCTTCCACTCCGAGTTTGTCCCAGCAACCCTCCGAGTGGTGCGCATCCAGGAGCTACTACAGCTGCGGCAGGGCAGCATGACAGTGGCCCAGTACTCGACAAGATTTACTGAACTCTCGCGCTACTCCACAAATATGGTACGGGACCTGTTCTTCCGGGCCCAGACCTTCGAGATGGGACTGAGGCACGAGATCAGGGCTTCGATGATCTCCCTCAACATTCCGACTCAGGCAGGGGTGTTGGAGCGAGCCCTCTTAGTGGAGAGTTTCCTTGCTGAGCAGTCTCTAGCAGCAGGAACAACCACTTTCCGACATGCAGTAGAGTCTTCTGCAGCGGGCAGTAGACAGATGATGCAGGGGTCCAAGAGGACTAGACCTACAGGTGGTCGACACCATGACTCTGGATCGTTTGTGCGAGGCACTCGGGGTGGACAACGAATTTCCATGAGAGAGCAGTGTTACTCCTGCGGCAGGATTGGTAACATGGCTCGTGACTGTCCGACCCGCCATACGGATGACCAGCAGATGGATGAAGGGCCCCCCAGGCAGAGGCAGAGGTTCGATCAGGGCGGGCCGCAAGGAGCAGGCGGCCATGGCAGGGGAGCTGGCCGTGCAGTTGGAGGTGGGAGACGCTTCGGTGTGTTGCCACCACCACCACCAGGAGGTCCACACCGACCGTAGGGGACATGAGGACATGGGAGAGCTCAGCTTCAGGCAGCCGAGGCCTACGATCATAGAGCTTCAGGAGCAGATGGACAGGAGCAGGAATAGCTCCAGACCTGGAGACTTTTTTTCATGTTGCTTCTAGTTTTGTTGATGTATGTTTGTAGATGCTTTGTGTCTTTGTACTTGAGCTGCAGTAATAAAAGAGACCATTTCTTGTGGAATTTAATTCCCTGTCCTCTCTTGTGTTATTACTAAGAGGTTCTAGTTTTGACTGTTGACTTGACCCTCACTTGTGAGACATCAACTGAAGGAGAACCAGTTATCACACACTGATGCCGACAGTGTGACTCAACCCTTGGAGGCGAGAGTAACTGTTGGATCTCTTGGTAGTAGCGTCTAGGCCTTACGACGTCATCCTTGGTATGGATTAGTATCATCCATGTCGAGATTGACAGTATTAGGAAAAGAACGTGGTTCATCCAGGGGATGAGACCAGATTTCTCTTATCGACAAGGAAGAAATCATAGCAGCTCTTGTGGAACCAGAGGTGGTCTAGGCCACGATAGTCAAGGTCCAGGTCATCCAGGAGCAGATGAATACAGCTCAGAGCCGACAGAAGTCTTTCGCTGACAGGAGGCGGAGGCCACTAGAGTTTGAGGATGGCGACCACGTCTTCATGTGGGTCTCACCTCGACGTGGATTACGGAGATTTGGCCGAGGTGGCAAGTTGTCTCCATGCTTCATCGGACCCTTCCAGGTCCTCAGCAGGATTGGCGAGGTGGCTTACCACCTAGCACTACCGCCTTTGTATCCCTAGTTTGTGTTGAAGCTTTACGGGGACGTAAATCCCTGTGGTGGGAGTAATGTAAAGACCCGAAAATTTCAAGGAATTTTTTTTTCTTAATTTTCTTTTTAATTTTACAAGAACGCAGTTTCTGACGGCTCCTGATTCCAAGGCCCGGTGTGCCCAGAATTAATTTCCGAAGTTTGGCTCGGGTACGTTCAGTGAACGAACGAGCGGGTTTTTCTGACTTTTGAACCGGTGCTCGGAATCGAATTCCAAGGGCACCGATGGAATCATAGCGTCAGTATTTGCTTAGAAACGCCTCTTCCGGAGTTGCGTTTTCTTGGTTGTGGTTTTTAATTTTTGGGATTAAAGTTGATAAATAAAATAAATTGTACGACAAACATTATTTTATTTCACTTAAGCCTCTTGGAAGCCACTTGAAGCCACTTAAAGAAGCTTAAGCTGAGTTGGTGTGGATAGGGTGCTATCCAGAAATATCCTACCCTCTTGGTAGGATATTTGTGAGGCGGGGCCCGCACGAGCCCCACCGTTTATTTCCGCTAAGTAACGCACCCGCGAAAACCCGTCATTATGAAAGTCAACTGACGTGTTTTCTTATTTTATTAACGCACCAATTAATTGGGCGGTTTTCTTCGTTGAATTAATTGGTCGGTTTTCTTTGTTGAATTAAATGGGCGGTTTATTCGTTGAAATTAATTCTATGAATTAATTTCATTCGTTTATTAACCTTTTTGAAAACCGTTGGCGTAATAATAAAATACGACCCACGCACGACATTTGAAAAAATGCTCGTTTAGAAGTTTTGACAAGTTTTGTGCCTTCTCCCTCCTTCGCGAAGAACGCGAAGAATGCGAAGAATGCAAAGAACGCGAAGAAAGCCGTCACCCTCGGAGATTGACGACGCCCATCCAAGACGTTCTTGCCCGCCCCGATCTTCGATCACCTACTGCTGGAGGTAAGAGATTTCAGATTTCTTTTCAAACTCCTTTGTGTTTTTTTAAAACATGGATTTAATTATTATTAATTTAAAATCTATTTTTCTTGAATCTCGGAGTTCGTCGACGCGTCACCGTTTTCCGTGACGCGACGCCCTTCCGCGACGACGCGACGCCCTTCCGCGACGACCCGAGGCCTTTCCGTGACGACGCAATGCCTTTCCGTGACGATCAAATCCGCGAAGAACGTGCATGCGACGACTTGACAAGGTAGGGGTTTGTTTCTGAAATGATTTTATTCCCGTGGTTGTTCGTCTAAAAAACAATGACCCGGGATCAAGTTGCAATTTTAATTTATTAAAATTGTTTCTTGAAATGTTTCATGTGTTGATAATTAATTTTTTTCCCAATTGTTATCGCCTAACGCGGAGGGTGCGGGCCAAGAAAACACGGCCCGACAACCCTCCGTCGTTCTTCGTTGTTGTGCGGATTTGGCGGGCGACAACAAAACATGACACAAGGGCGATTTGATGATTTCACAGTAAAGAACGGGTCCTGGGAGGAGTAACGGCGCAGACGGGAAGGAAAACGGACCACCGGAGCAACTCTGGTGGCCCGCGGAAATCTCCGGCAGCACGGGACGCCGGCGCGGCGGCGCCGGCGGCCGGAGGCGGCAGCCAGCGGACCCGTGGCCGCGCGGGTCCAGCTCGCCCGCACGGGACGCGGTAGAAGCCGCGTCCGCTTGTCCAGCACGGCCCCACGCGGGGCCGCGACACCTCCAAACCGCGGGGGCAGCGCCCCACGTCACCCGAGCGCTCGACCGCTCGGCCGAGCCGAGCCAGGCCGGTCCGACCGGCCGGGCCACGCCCTGGACGGGCCGGACCGGGTCCGGCCGGGTCGGAACGGGTCCGGCCGGGTCGGAACAGGTCGGGTCGTCCCGGTTCGGGTCGACCCGGTTCGGCCGACCCAGGGGGGGCGGGCCGGGTCGGCCCGGGCCCGGACCCCCCGTCGTCGTACCATTTTCGGTATTTTTCCCGTAACTTGAGCTACGGGCCTCCGAACGACGCGCTGTCAGCGGCAACGCGATCCTTGGATCGAGGCGGTCTTTTCTGTATATTGCACTCAAGGTTTCAGAATACTTTGGGTTCGGCCAGGTAGGTTCGTACACGAAACCAACCGAGCCCTCGGAGCGGAAACGCTCATATCTTGAGCTTCGGACGTCCGATTGATGTGCCGTTGACTTTGGTGGTTTCCTCTAAGTGAGACGGATCTTTTGGATCACTCCGCCTGAGGTTTGGATGCAGGTGGTGTACGGTCGGGTTGGTTTTGACTTAAAAACAAACCGGGCCCCTAGGACGAAAAACCCAATAACTTCCTGACCGGGCGTCCGATTGACGCGCCGTCTGTTGCGTTGCGTTCCTGTTGACGATACGAAACATTTGGAATCCTCTGCCCGAGTTTTGGATGTAGTCAGGTTATAGCTGGGTCGGATTGTACCCAAAATCGTACCGGGTCCCTGGAACGGAAAACGATGATATCTTTCAGACCGGACGTCCGTTGACGAACCGTCAGCGGCGTTGGTGATCTCATCGAGGATCGGTCCCTATGAGTATACCCTATGAGAGTTTGGGGTACAGTTGAGATATGGCCGGGCTGGTTCGCTTAAGAAACCAACCAGGCCCCTGGGACGAAAAGGATAATAACTCACAGACCGGGCGTCCGATTGACGCACCGTCTATTGTGTTGAGACCCCAGTGACGAGGGGGTCCTTGAGAGATACTTCTTCGTGGGAATTGTGATGTTTTGGAGTATCGACGAGTAGTCCATGGAGCAGACCCTCCCGGAGACAAGCATACTGTGTGCGGAAACCCTAGATCCGGTTGAGATTTGTCGACTGCTGATCGAACGAAATGGTGTGTTACAAAAAGGTCAGTGGGGAGCACTTGGTTGCAGCGGCAGACCCACGACATAGGTGCGCTTGGTTGTGGCGGCACAGGGGAGCGCTTGGTTGTAGCGGCAGACCCACGACAGAGGTGCGCTTGGTTGTGGCGGCATAGGGGAGCGCTTGGTTGTAGCGGCACACCCACGACAGAGGTGCGCTTGGTTGTGGCGGCACAGGGGAGCGCTTGGTTGTAGCGGCAGACCCACGACAGAGGTGGGCTTGGTTGTCGCGGCACAGGGGAGCGCTTGGTTGTAGCGGCAGACCCACGACAGAGGTGTTCTTGGTTGTAGCGGCACAGGGGAGTGCTTGGTTGTAGCGGCAGACCCACGACAGAGGTGCGCTTGGTTGTAGCGGCATAGGGGATCGCTTGGTTGTAGCGGAAGACCCACGACAGAGATTCGCTTGGTTGTAGCGGCACAGGGGAGTGCTTGGTTGTAGCGGCAGACCCACGACAGACGTGCGCTTGGTTGTAGCAGCATAGGGGAGCGCTTGGTTGTAGCGGCATACCCACGACAGAGGTGCGCTCGGTTGTAGCGGCACAGGGGAGCGCTTGGTTGTAGTAGCAGGCCCAAGACGGAGGAGCGCTTGGTTGTAGCGGCACAGGATAGCGCTTGGTTTCAACGACACGGGAGAGCACTTGGTTGTAGCAGCAGGCCCGCTGTACTCGATTGGTGGAGTACTGCAGCTGTCTTAGGTTAGTGAGAAGTACCTCGGAGTCGTGACAGGACCACTGTACACTCTAGAGATGAGGTTCTTCGGCAGTTGCGGTTTCGATAATGAAAATCCTGGTTTGAGCTGAGTCTTTGATCTTTGTGTTTCCTCATGATTGAGATGGGTTACTTGATAACTTGGGTATATGTATGGGCATATACCTGGGTGGTGGTTATCCGTTGATTTCATAATTCGTGTGCTTTCTCACGATTGAGATGAGTTACTTAGTAACTTAGGTTTATGTATGGGCATATACATAAGTAGAGGTTATCTATTGAGATCTTTTTTGTGGTTATCCTTGTTGGTTTAGTGAGACCTTGAGGGTCTCGGGGTCCCCACTGAGTATCGTTGTACTCACCCCTGCACGGGCTATGCCCGCACTTCGTTGTGTTGGTTGCAGACGACGGACAGCGCTGATTATGGTGGAGGCTTGTGGAGCAGGACGGTACATGGAGATGGACCACTGGGCGGGACGTACTCGGAGCGGTCAGGTGGACCTGAGGAGCAGTAGAGGCTATCTGTACCCACCCTTCAGGTGGGACATTCAGAGGATGGCTCGACGCTGCGGCTTTTCTTTTCAGTTGCTGTTTTTCCCTTTCAGTTGTACTTTACTGTTGGGTTTGTATTTCCGGCCCCTTTTACTTTCAGCACATCTTGTTACAGTTTTTCCTTAGTGTTTACTTTTCCTCTTGCTTACTCTGTGGTGCTTGTTTACTTTTGAAAAGAAATGTATTCCCTTTTTTTGGGATTTACGCCTTGGTGCTAGTCGCCAGCCCCTGGCCTATGGAAGGCGGGCTTGAGGTAGTCACGGCACGGGCCTCGAGGACGGGTCGTGACAACATATGTTATAGATATTTTTCAATACTAGATTCTAAATAGAAAAGGATATCTTCATTTCAGGGTTTGACCAATTGAATGTGAATCCTATATGAATAGAGATTATCCAAGGATCAACATAGAGCATGGGATTTGGTAATAATTTTTAGCTATAATCAAGATTGGAGATACAAGAGTCATTAAATATACTATGTTAAAATCAATCAAGACACACATAACCATAATATATGTTACCACTATATAGATTCATCACTTATTGAGGATAAAGTGAGTGGAATGAGCCCTCTGGTGACAAAAGGAATGATATAACCCGAATTGAATAAAAAATGGTCTCATCATTGGGGAAAAATCATTTTGAGTGGAATTCGTTGCTAGGGCTAGGATAGAATGTCATTGCATCACTATGTATACCAAGGAAACAAAATTAACATACATGTTGGTATTGTGATATAGGAGTGAAAAAGGTTAACTTTCTTTTGTTCCAAGCAAGGATAGGGAATTCAGCCTGAATAAAATGAGGTTTTAGATCCTAGATTTTTTTTGTGGTGAATAATTGTAATTTACCTCACGGATAGTCATAATATTGGGTATCCATGTTTCAATATTTATCCTCTATTGATATGAATCAAGGAACATGTAGTTATTATAATAAATGAATGTTATCTTAGTGTAGATCGATGGATACACTAAGATTTATTTGAGGCATCCAACTCTTGTGTAAGAGGAATAGGTCTCACCAACAATCCAACCCAAGAATCATAAAAGGATATGGGTAGTGTATTGTATTCCATGTATTTTTACATCATTCGATAGTGAAAAAGTTTTTATACTATTTAGGTTCATGCATTGGGGATCTTAGATATGCATTTTATTATCTTACAATGAGGGTGAATATTATATGGGGCATTTTTCCTTAGTTAAAATTGAAAGGTGTGGTGAGATCCTTTTTCCAGAACCCCAACATATATCTATATCCCATGTATTAATAATATGATTTATTGAGATGAATATTCATGTCTAAGACTATGATATGATAATTTTCATCATTATATACCTTGTGTGAGTGGGAATCAAAGAACATATAGTTCTTATGAGTGATACCTATGAAAATAAATCTTTTTGGTAAGAAGGTGAATTCAATATGGTATAGGATAATATAATGAAGATATTTTACATAAAAAATAACCCTATATTGATCAAGAACTCTTATAGGGTGAATGAGTCGATAAACAATTCGATACTTTATGCAGTTTAAATTTGTATAGTGTAGAATCCATTCTATGTAGTTTATAAGAATGTTCCTAGGTATTTGTTCCCTGTTAATGAACACGATTCCACTATATCATGATAAACATGGCCATAAAAAAGATCATCCATTTTTATGTGATTCATAATCTATTTGATAAAAATGAGATTTTTAGAGGTTTAACTAAATCATATGAGAATTCATGGTAGGGTTGAATGTTAAATTCTTTGTCTAGTGTAATAAGATGAGGTAATATAATGAATTTTTATATCATGTGATAAAGATTATGGTTCTATGATGTTTAATTTCATGAGACAAGTACATAGATGCTATAAAATTTAGTATCATATTAATAGGATGAGGGTCAACCCAACATGAATGTATGATAAGTATTCTTCAGAAACACTAAACTGGTGGCTAGTGTAATATTATCTTATTCCATAATTATCAAGAAGAATGCTCTATTATTTTAGAACTTATGTATGTTGTTAGGTCCTTCCCACTTTTGTTTAAGCTATTGAGGATTTTCCCATAGTATCATTGGATTCCTCAGAGCTAGCACAAATTATTCTTGAAGGAATAATTAAAGTCTAAATTTCTTATTGAATGTCTTCAAAATATTGTTTTGATGGATTTATTGGTTGTGAAGTGTATTCCACATTTTCTCATCAAGTCGTTCCAATTCATTCAATTGACTTTGGGATTGTTCATATTTAGACAACTAATTATATATGATGAATTGAAGTGAATATAACTGGACCTAGATGGGAATTATATCCTTTGTCCTATATACAAGAGAATATGGGGTCAATTATATTTTATTATAGTCTATGATATGATAATCCCAGAAAGAATGAATGATTATATCAGGAGAATAATTTGTATCCTTATCCACCATATTTTAGAGTATATTAGACGTTTCTTGTTAAAATCTTTTATATCTCCATTATCTAGTATATAGTAGTGGTATGAGTGGTTGGACTGAATATATAATTCATGATATAGGCTTTTCAATTCAAAGGAGGGAAAATTGGTTCAATTTTCCATAATCATTGGGTTAGGGACACTAAATCCTATAAGGATGTTCCACTTCATGAAATTGATCATAGACATTTTTTTCCAAATTTTGTGATGGATTTAGCCCCAACCCACTTAGAGAAGAATTAAGTGGACGTATGGATGTACATGAATTTCTAGGATATGGCTTTTGGATACAGCCCCTTGAAATCTATTCCCTGAATGAAAATTTTCCTGAATATTTAGTGGTATATAATAGTTATATGGGATAAAGGATTAAAGTGTAAAGTATTTAGAAAGTTTATAATTTCTAAGTGAAGTCAATGTATCATTATTTCATTGATAGAAAAAAAATATCTAAGCCTTTTTATTTTATGGGAGAGTTTGGTTCCTGACTAATGAGAACTATAGGAACTTACATAGACTTCATGTATGATGAATATAGTCTATTATACTTCAATACATCTGAGGATAAATTTATCCAAGCCTAATTTTAGAGGGTTTTTTAGATTTTGGGATATCATAGAGGATGGTACTTAGTAGTCACCATAGAAGTATCTCATTTCAAGATAAATAATATGAAATAATTATAGTTTGAACATAATATAATATTAGGGATAATCAACAAAAATTTTTTTTATTGTGAATGGATATCAGATTTACTTGATCTAGAGAGGTGTTAATCTCATTAATGTATTCTATTTCATTGTAGATGAATGTAGAGGCCACTTTTGGTGAATGATATTAATTCCCATTTCATCCTAGTCTGTATCTTTCATGGTTGTGACTGCATTAGTCATTGTATTGACATGGGTTTTCTTTGAATTTGGGATATAAGATAGTTCTGAATTTTAGAGGGAATTATTCCATGAACTCTCATTTGTAATCAAAAAGAGGGATCGATTATTATTTATTAATGATGTATCCGTGATTATTCTTCTTAATCTATAAATATGAGTCACCCATGTCAATCAAATGGGACACAAATATTTGTAGGTATAATCCTAAGACTACAATGAGATATTGGTATTTAAATTCACTATTATTGAAACTTTCATATAAAAGGAATGAATATAGATGAAATACCTTTTATGGGGAGAGAAGGAAGATTTCTAAGATAGATATTTTGAGTTTTGGGTATTCCAAACCTTTTTCTTATCGGGCTTTTGGAGGCACTATAAAAATATATCTCCCTAGTTCGGGTTGTTTCACGAATTGAAAAACTCATTTTTCACAAAGAATTGTATCCTGTGGAAACTTCTTCAAGATAGTGTGTTCTATAAGGAAATTAGATAGGTCCTTCCCTTTAAATATATTTAGATATATGATTTAATTGTCAAATTAATTTAGGATGACCTCCCTCCTTTCCATACATCCAATCAGTTTTGGATGAATGAGGATGTATTTGATAATATCAAGGTAAAATTCAAAGTGGATCTTGGGATGGTTAATATAGTGTATCCTATTCTGAATATTTTAGACTAATTCAAGATATTTTTTTTCAATGGTGGGGTATCAGGTCTCATTATTTATCATTTTTATTCCATGATAGTAATAAATATGATCCTCCCCTAAATGATTTTTCTACACTAGATGGGAGCCAAGTGATCACTTTGAGTCTTCCATATATAGAATGATTGGATCTTCATATATGATTAGAATCAATACCTATAGGCTCAAATAATTTTATTAGGTTTGTTAAATTCTTATTGAAAATATTTTTCTCACGGATAAGTGTATACCATATTACTTATCATTATAACGAGTAAAAACATTCACAAAAAGTTACCCATGAAGAATTTGATGGAGTATAGGCATACATGATTTGTTCTAAATTCTTCAAGGTTCCAAAGAGGTGTAATGTCATAGATTTTGAGGGTATTCTATATCCCTAAAAATGTTCTTCTCTCAATGTATCCTTAGTAGACTTATTCTAACTGGAACCTTTATTTATCAAACTTGGAAATGGAAACATAATAAATTGTGATCTCAGATTCTCAGTAAGGGTAAAAATTACAGATATGAATTGATGATCATATGAAATAATAATATAAAAATAATTTTTTTGGGAGCCTGATCAAAACATGTTAGGATCATAGTAAATCATTCGTAGATCATAAATTAGATGTCATAGAATAAAGCTTCACCATTTCAAAATACACGAGTCTTAAGAGTGAGGAATCTTCATTAATCATTTATGACCCTTAAGATCATATGACAATAAAAATAACAAGTCATGTTATTTTTGGAACAATAATAAATAGATAAAATCATTTCATTTGTAATGTATACCTCTCAATACCATCAATACAAAGTGGAAAATGTCCCTAAATGGGTTTGGTTCACCCCATTCTCATTTCAACCATGGTATGGTTTCAATATGCATACCCATCATAGTATCGCATGAGATATCAATTATTAACCAATGTATTATAGGTATTTAATACACCCACCCTTAATATAATGGAAACCATACATATTTGTTCCATTAAATATTATAAACATTTATCATTTAATTATATCATAATTAACCCATGGTAAAGAAAATAGTTTCACAAAACCATTCTTAAAAAATTATTATAATAATCCATAGAGGGAAATAAATTCCATGTTGTATTAATATCATATCTCTAATTAATTATGCATGAAATGATGTTTATATAGAAGGGAAATAACTTAAAATAACAATAAAACATTTCTTTGAAAACATGATAAAAATAACTTTTTATTTTGGTACCAATTTAAAACAAATTCCTAGAATGCTGGAGAAAATATTTTATTTAATTACAACCATGGAAGAATATAATGTTAGATTCATAGAAAAAATGTTCATGATGGTTGGAAAAGTATTTTTGGGTTTTAAAAATTAAAATAATGATTAATTTTACATATTTTTGAAAGAGTCATAAATAAACAATTTTAAAAAACATTGAAAAAATAATTTTAAATCCTTGGAAAATAAAGTCCAATATATTGGAAAATTAATCTAAAAAACATTACATAAAAAATATTTTTTTTGAATTTTTTTATAGAATATAGACAACGATGAAAATTTTTACTAACTAAATAAGAATTAAGGTAGTATTATATGAACATAATCTGTATCATTTGTAGTAAAAAAGAGAGGAGAAAGAAAAGAAAACATGAAAACATGAAATAAATAGAGGAGAATAAAATATATTTGGTTTAATAAATAAAGATCAAATAATTTCTCCAAATAAGATGTAAGAATATACAATCACAATAAAAAATGATATTGCAACATAAACAATTAACTCATGTCCTGAATTTAACTATATTAACCTCTATGATACCTTTTAATAAATTTATATTTATTAAAAATCTATAATAAAACTATATAAATTCTTATATTAAAATATATTATTCCATTATAATTTCTAAATGCCAATTTCTTAACAATTCCTCAAAAAATAGATATTCATTTGATTACTTTTCTATTGGACATGATTCTTTTGGTTTGGTGGGTTTGGTCCTTAAACCATAGTCATGGTTTCTACATCAATAATAATCTAATCAGGTTAAAATTGTAATATATATTTGTTATGTAAACTTTTATAACTATTCATATATGGTGGTGAGGAAAAAGGTATTACTTCACATTCTGGAGATGGTATTCCATACACACACATTAAAAATGTTTTCATTTTACAAAAAATGGAATGAAAAAAATGTAAATAAAAATATTTAATTATATAATAATTATAATATCATATATGTTCCTTAAATATATTCATTTTACCATCCTTGTATAACAGATATTAAAAATGAATCACATTACTTCATGGTGGTAGTAGTGCAAATATTTGAACAAACGACATTATCATTTCTCATAGGATGGAATGGAGGTAGAAAATTAATGTAATAATAGAATAAAAACATTAAAGATTAGAAATTATACACATGTAATCATGTTAAAATTTTTAGAAAACGTTTAGAGGATATTAAGGAAGAACAAAACTCAAAATAGAATGGTAAAGGTAATTACTGATTATTTTGGAAATGTCCTTTAGAATAACCCCTATTCCAATAAAGGATGGTAGTTTAGGAAGATCATAAGATCTAAGACATGGGTATAGAAACTAGGAAGATATTTGGGGAGGTATTTTCCAAATAATATGTATAAATGTTTTTTTAAATTAGTAAAGGTATACAGTTCACTTTTATAAGTGAGGCTAGTCGAACTCTTGTAAATACATTAAAAATTTTAATAAAAAAATGTCATTTTAAATTGAAAGTTGAACCAATGAAACAAATATTAAAAGATAAGTTATTCATGTGTCCAAATCTATTAAACCAACCACCTTTATCCAACTTTTAGAGATATTTTACACCATATATCTACGTTTAATCACCATTAATCCTTTTAATTCGTAACTTAGTGACAATGTTATACAATGGTTGCTATACATAGTGAACAAATCTTAAATAAAACTAATTTAAAAAAATTAGACATTATTATTTAAAATATGGGAACCATTTCATCAAATTATGTTCCTATAAGTGGAAGAAATTAATTTTAAATTACACGTGAAAAATGGTAAAAAAACGTGTTAAAAAAATAATTTTTAAGCATATGACTGAATTTATTCTACTTCTATTACTAATAAAAACGATTAAATGAATTATAAATATATATTTTTAAATATATTATCTATAAATTTCATTAAAATAATTCATCAATAGTTATTAATTTAATTTATTAATTTAAGAACATATTTCATGCATAAAACGTGTTCTGCACTAAAACGTCCATTTTTACCTTCAAATGGTTTTAAAATATTTTATAAAAAGTTAAAACCAATGAATTAATTTTCTATATGCATAAAAATTAATATTTCATAAGTTTAGTACTTAAAATTAATTTTTAAATAAATCATATATAACAAAAATATATCACATAAATAGAATATTTAAAAATATTATTTATGATCAATAGTACTTCCAAAGTGAATGATAAATTATTTTTAAAAATTATATTTTTTATATAACATATAATGTTATTTATTTTATAATTTTTATAAATTATTAACCTATGTTTAGGGTTGAATTATTCAGATGATACAAAACACAATTATTTTCTATAATGATTTTTTTAAATCATGTGGTGTCAAATTCCACCCCATTATAATAAATTCACACTCAATATTATTTCAATCAGATAAAAAATGTGTATACCTTGGCTTCATCACATCCTCGAGTTCCCATGTTACTTCCCCAAATTTTTGATTCCCCTAGATGTCCTTACCCGATGAGTAGTCTTATTTCATACTAATTGACCTCTAAAATTCTTTATTTATACAAGTTTATCCTCACAACAAAGATCATGCTATATTGGTATGACCTCAATTTTCATTACATGTGATGGATTTTGTTTCTCGTTTCTAAAATGAGATACATTTAACTCATCATGAACATAAGATATATTCATAGGAAGATTTATAGGATAATCTACCACCCCAATATGATTAAAAATATCATCAGGAATTATATATACATAGAGATTAACATTTCTTATTTCCGAGTATCATAGAATTATTTTAAAGAGATATCAACAGGAACTCTTTATCACCAAATTGGAACTCTAAATATCACTGATTATTGTAATAATAACTTTTCTATTTACTCTGACATGCCATAATGTGTTTCAAAATGGATCAATCCTTTTCAATCATTTCTTTAGCAATCACAGGTCCTAAAAACATTCATTACCAAAATTTTCCCAACATGTTATATTCATAAACTTCTTTCTATATATGGATTGATATGGATATATATGAATGATTTATTGAAATGTATTTTTCTAAGAAAATTCTACAGGGTGAAGGTATTTCCCCCAACCTCCTTTAAAATCCATAGAGAATGTTTTCCATATCATCTCATTTTTGAATGGTTTTCTATGACATACCATCGGTCTAGGGATGATATTAAATGATGAAAAACATATTTATATCTAATTCTAACTGAATACTCCTCAAAAACATCAATGTATTCATTGAATCTTGATCAAATACTATTGATATTGGTACTCCCTGAAAACTATGACACCCACATGTCATTGTTTACTATATTTTAAAATCTTTTATTCTATATTTGGGTTGTTTTATGATTATGATAATTTTTATAAAAAAGATGGAAAATGTGGCGTTTTTCCCTGGAACATGGTTAAGGTTCATAGTATAGTGTAAACAATGTGAAGACCCTTATGTGGCACTGGGTAATCCTAATGCACATTTCATTTGGAATATTCAAGGTTTTGGGTTGTCACTAAATTGAACGGGTTGGTTTAAACATTAATGGACTAGGGGAAATAATTAAAAAAATCCTTGATTTTAGGTACTAGAATAAGAATTATACACAGACTCATAAACCAAGTGACAAGTGTGTGAGACAGATCTATAATTTCAAAGTCTTTTATCATAGTTTTGAAATTATTATAAAACCCATGTGGGGTTTCCTGGAGAATCGTGATATGCTGGTTTGTATAGGGAGTGGATACCGTATGGTTGATGGATTATTTTGTAAACTATGAAGCCAAACTGTGTGGTCATACCAAATTCATTAAATATTTGTAATGTATCTTTTTCCCTTTCAGGATTTCAATTTATAGGAACCTTTTCATCCCTCTTGTTTGGTTTAGACATGGTGTGCATTGGGGAATCTCTTTTACCTATTTTTTTTGATTTGGGCCTTTTTATACCCCATATTTTAAGCATTTTTTTTTTGTGTTAAGACATCCATTAAAACTATATTATTTAGTTCCCTTATAACATTACCTCACCTCTAATTTTTAATCACTCCCATGAACCATATAATTTTTTGGGATAAGATCATTTCTGAAGGAGGATATAATTATAGAGTTTGGGATGTGAAGGATATCTTGTGGCTTAGTTGTTCATTATCTATCATAGGTGATGGTATTTGGATGGTGATCCTTGAAATTATGTAGGTGTTTATATGGAATTAATTTATAATAAGTATTATAAATTTATTGTATGATTTAAAATTATTTCTTTTTTATTTTTGAATAATTTTATAAGCCCATGGTAGTTTAGAAATGTTTCCCAATTTTTGTTCTTAACATAGATGTGGGACATGAAATGCTCTTTTGAGAAGGGAATAGTGTTCTTCATGAAAACTGTTCCATAAGAAATTTTATTTACATGAAAAAAATATTCATTTTTTCAAAGGGTTCTTAAATGGTTTAGAGACATGTAATAAACAATGTTCTCTTTCTGAGGGGTTATAAAAATTCTAAGGGTTATTTAATTAAGTTAATTAAATGATAAGGGGGTGTTCATCCCCCGTTTATTCTTTTAAATGTGTTTATGAAGTTTTAGATTCACGTTTTATGAATCAAATGCAGATGAACATTAATTTTTTTAAATTGTTCTTAAACAATGGTATCTCATATTGATTTAAAAAAATTTCAAATTTAGTGTTGTGGTTTTGAAAAAAAGGGTTATTTCCACCAATTAGCATCCTTATTTTGAAAAGGTGTGTGTTTCATTATCATGTTATTTTTTTTAGAATAAATTATATTTCCATGTATTTATATAAAGAGTGGTTTTATAGATGGTTCTAAAAGTATATTTGAAAATTCGTTTTCAAATTGTTTGAAATAAACATAGATTCTTGAGGGATTTTTTGAAATCCTTATTTTCCATTTGAGTAAAGTGGTTTTATAAATTTTTGATACTATCTTATCACTCCATTTATATACTTTTCTTATTAGGGAATATTAATTAATGTGCGTATGATTTTTTTTAAATTTTTATTGTGATTTATATGCTTTGATCTGTGATTGGGACTGTTTCTTTTGAGGGTGTGGGAGGTAAGGTGTGAGTAAATTAAATTGTTTTATAATTATTATGTTTGATTAATTATTTCTCTACTAAAAGTGACTTTTTATGGGATACCCAATCATATATTCAATGTACTATGTGATAGAAAATGTTTTGATGGTATTGGTTTGACTAGGGAGTGCATCCTAGTGACATTGATATGGTTAAACCAGAAGGGGTAACATAACTTTATGCTAACATTCTTCTTTTGATCCCAGTG
Organism: Viscum album; assembly: GCA_963277665.1. Classification (NCBI taxonomy): domain Eukaryota; kingdom Viridiplantae; phylum Streptophyta; class Magnoliopsida; order Santalales; family Viscaceae; genus Viscum; species Viscum album. The sequence goes on from OY728125.1 coordinate 59,668,295, forward strand.
TGGATAAGTGGATCCAAGGAAATTTATTCCCATCAAGTTTAATGGGAATTCTATGGATATTGGTAGATTTACTAGTATGGAAATAAGTCCTTATTTTTAGTTTAAATCATTTGTTACATGACCCTATGGACGATGACCATGAATATAGTTAATTCATATGATTGTTTATGGGGTTTCATTTTTTAATTTGATGGGATTCCTATTGTTCAATGACTATTGTAACAATTTTTTGGTCATGTTCATGGATTGTTTTTCCTTTATTCTTGGGTGCCTTTATGGGATTTATGTATCACTTTGTGTGTGTTCTAGTATACTTTCAAATGATTTATTTTTAAATTATTTGAAAGTGTTTTTTTAAAGGAAAATTATTTGGTTATTTTTTAAAATAGTATTAAGAAATTTATTTTAAATGATGTTGTTTGTTAAAATAGAATTTTAGGGAATGGATTTTGGAAAGAGGGATACAATTAATTTTCAATTGTCTTCCATGGTTTTATTTCCCTATGTCTATAATGTAAATTTTTTAGTTCAAGTGGATAAGCATCTTATTTTGTTTTATAAAATTGGGTGGTTGTTTTTACATGTTCAACTCGAATTTTCAATGGATTTTTTTATTAATCATGTGAAAAATATTCTTTTATAAAATATTCAAACATTCATTTTCTTCAATTTATTTGGAATGAGGTGACCCACTGGGCTCTATAGATCATGTCAATAAAGATATTTTTCATGATTCTAGTACACATCCTTATTTTAGTTATTTAGTCTGGGTATATTCAGAAATGGATGACTGGGCTGTGCTGATAGACTAGGGATACTATTATAGGTTTTAGGATCAATTTGGGTTCCATTTTTCATGATACCTTTTTAGGTTGGGATATTTGTGTACTGATTTCTGTATTTATTTCAATTGTATGTTGTTTCTTATCGGGATGTTTATGTATTATGTCATATTTTTTGGGAGTTGACATTATTTACATTATTTGTTCACTTTATACTTATATATAAGTGTTAAATCATTAATAAATATAATTCTTGAGACCCATTCACTAGCTTCCATCCCATTAGGTTCAGGAATTCCCTTTGGCCCAGTGGAGTGCAGAACCGTGTTCCAATTCTGAAGGAAGTCCCTGGATGGTTTTACCCCATTCATAAATTATATCTTAGGGATCTTACCAAGTTACAAATATTATTCGATGGAAATTAAATGTGCTAATTTCATAATTAAATAAACTACAACCCAAATATAACTGTTCCCTTAAGTTATTGGGGGAGACCCATGATAAAATCCATGGTATTGATTTTCTCATTTCAACTCTGGTATGTATAATGGTTATAACATCCCCTTAGAATTATGTTTCTCAGACTTTATGTATTGGAAAACCCATAATTGAGACATTTACTCCACAATATATCTCTTCATGTTGTCTCACCAGAAATGTCTTTAAAGGTATCTATATATATTTACACTTCTAGGATTAATAGAGAATAATGAACTACAATATTTTTCCAACAAAACATTCTTTAATTTTGGTAGATAAGGGAAAAAAACATGGTTATTAAATTTTATCATTCCATCGAGGTGAATTTTTAACTCTACAATAATCCTTATGTTCATTTTAAACTTTAAATCCTAATTCAAAGCCTCTTTAATCATTACATAAATTGATAGTTGAATATTTATTTCATAAAGATAAGATATATCTCCACTGCTTATAATTTCAAGGTTAATACTCTATAAATCAAAAAATATTAGATCTCTTTTAACCATCATTGTTGACAAACCTACAAGGTTCTTTCAAGTAGGATCACTATCTACCTTTCTATCTTTTCAATGGTGGTAATGTATTTCACATTTATAATATTTAATCAGTTTTAACCATCTCCTCGAATGCACATTCAACACTTAAAATATTAATATATTATTTAAGAATTTATGATTCACATATATGTCAAACCTATAACCATATAGATACTACCTCAATATTTTAAAACATTCATTACTTCCAAATCATGATTTTGGTAATGTTTCACCTGAACCTAAATTTTTCATGATGCATAAGCTACTACCATGTCATTCTACATGAGAAATCATCCGAGTTCATTCTTTTCTATATCAGTGTAGATAATAAATCCTTATCCACGATGGGTTAATCTAATCATAGGTTTAGCTACCAAGTCCACGAAATTTTCATTTCATTCATCACTTAAAAGGAACTTGAATCCCATCAAAGAAAACATAGTGGAGTTGATAGTAATGAAAACTTTTCCATGAAGCATTGAAAGTATCCATCCAAAAAAATAAAACTATGTCTTTCAGTCATTGTGGTTGGTATAGGATAATGTTCAATAAATTATTTCATTTAATGACTCATAAATATTCCCTCTCTTGTGATTTCATGATAAAAGAATGATAATTTCAGTAGCCATAATTTACATTTACTAAATTTGGGCTACAACATCTCCTTCCTCAACATATTTAACACAATCCACAAATGATCTTCAAATTCTTCCCTACTTATGGAGTATATAATAATATCATTTATAAAGGCTACCAAAAACAAGTCAAGGTAATCCATAAAGACTTTGTCCAATTGATTGATGAAGATAAAAGGGGAATTGGTATGCCCAAATGGAATCATTATAAATTCATAGAATACATACCTCATATAGATGGTTTTATTTTAAATTTTATCTTTCTTAACCACGTATAATAATATCGAAATCAATTTTTTATCTTCAAAAAGTGTTGATCTCCATAAAATTGACTAAAAATCATTAATATAGTGTTTATAATACTTTTTCTTCTTATCAATATTGTTTATTTCACAATAATCAATGCAAATACATTTTGAACAATTCTTCTTAATAAAAAAAGAACATGTTTACCCCATGGTGATGCACATGGATGAATGAATCCCTAATCAAGATTATATGTGAGTAGAATTTTTAATTATTGTAACCCAATGTAGTTCATTATTTAAGGTGTATTTGGAATGGGAATAATAGTTGGTCTGAGTGAAAATAAAAACTAAACCTTATGATTTATGGGAATACTGGTAAAATAATCAACAAATACATTGACATATTCCTACACTTTTTGAATATGTTCAAGGTTGAGTTTTTACATAACCGTTTTAGATAAATAACCCTCATGAATAGGTAGTAAGACCCATATAATGTGTGTAGTTTCCAGTAGAAGTTCATATTCATCCTAACATCAATAGAAAATAATTTTTTCAATTATAATTTGAAACATGACTTCCCTTACTTATTAACTGATATGGTATATATATAAATAAAATCAATACATTCCAAAAAGGCACATTAAATCCAACTAGAGGGAAAATCAAAATATTTTCCAAAAGATAATTCCAAAATATATTTATTTGTTACTACCTATAAAATTGAGATGAAATCATTATAAAATTATGAGTTTTCACTGATAATTAAATATTTAATAATTGAGATGTTGATGTAATTACCATATAAATTCTTAAAATATAACATAGTAGGTATAAAAAAAGGAAATATTAAATTATAGAGTGGATTATAATTTTACATTTAATCATTTCATACTCATTACCCACTTAGGTAGTTTTGATTTCATGATCATTCTATTTATCTCATGATTAAGTGGTTTTTGAAATTGATTTCCATCACTAACCAATTTTTTTTTCATGTTAGCAAAATCCATACACTCATTACAATTGCATCCGTAGAGTGTGGGTTGTGCATTTTGTTTATGTCTCTCCATATTTCTTATATTGGATTTCATGTTTACATATTTTCATTATTAACAAGCCTGATTACATTTTATTACAAACAAAAAACTTTTACCAATCCTTTAACACAATTTCCCCCATGATTCTTTAAACATTTATGCTATAAATAATAATTCATTTTCTTTCATCTGTGGGTTTTCATGTTATAATTTCCTTGAAACATCATCTTTATCTTTATATTAGAACCATAAGGGAGATGTGAATTTTCAGTATCCATTTGTACCTTGAGATAACATTGAATTATATCTTCACATATACTAAATTTACTTATTAAAACAAACTTTTGAAAAAATAGTTTTAATAAACTGAAGAACCAATCAATTCTACTATTGGATTTAATGATAAAACCAAAAGTGTACCTCAGAAGTTTTTTAAATTTTTCCTCCTAAGTACCAATTGATTAATAATTATTTTACATAATATCAAGTAATTCAAATTCTATTTTCATGTAAATAGTTTAGGGATAGTACTAAATAAATAATACCTTCTTAATGTTATCTCATTATACAGAGTGAATTTATTCCTTTAAACTTGTATTCATAATAATATTACACCATTGATCTACATAAAATTTTAATTTAATCACCACCCAAACAAATTCTTCATGCTATGATAATTGGATAATGAAAAGTATATTTTGAGCAAAAGTGATACATTTCTCAATAAATAGTGGATTAGATGAACCACTAAGATAATCTAAATGTTTCTTCAATAAATACTTAATGTTGAATTGGTCCCTCCTTTCCTAATTTGGATACTCAGCATGATTAATTGATTTAGAGAGTTTATTGAGCCTATAAATATGGGTTTTCATTATAGCTCCCATATCAGTAGATTTCATAAGAGTAAATAAATTAAACTTTTCACTAAATTCATTTAAAAAAATTCCCCAAAGTTCCAACAATTAACTAAAACTAAAAATCACAATGTATCAAACTAAAATAAGTATAGTGAACAATCATATAGTCCTGAAGATAAATCATCAGATGTTCTAAATTATGACACCTTCTAATTGACCTATAACTCTTTTAGTTTCACCATATATTAGTTATAATTTATTTTATGTTATCTTGAGTAACGTCATCATATTCTCTATAACACAATATCTAAAAATAACTAAACCATACTTTGATACCAAATGAGTTAAATTGAGAAAAATATATACATATTCCATTATTTTAGAAGATGAAATAGAGTCATAAAGGTTTAATATCTTTTAATAATAGATATATAATCAACTTATTTGTTTAAATATATTTAATATCTCCTACGATGTTCTTCTCTCAAAGGAAAATGTATTAAGAGTGGGGAATAAAAATTAATCAATCATAATTCTTGAGAGTATATCATAAGAATAAAAACATGAAATAGAAATCATGGAAGAATCATAACCATATAAAGACATTTCATTAGTTATGGATCACTGTTAAAACCACCATCAAAGAGTAGATAAAGTCCAATATTGGATTGGTTTCCCTCTTAACTTTCTTAATCCATAAAATGGGTTTACTAACCATAATCTTCATATTATTTCATGAGAATTCAATAATTACCTAACTCATTAATGTTATTTAATAGAATCACCCTTTATATAATTAAAACCATACATATGTGGGCAAAATGATCACAAAAATTGGCATCATTTCATCATAGTGTAATTAACCCATGGGAATGAAATGAGTTTTGTGAAATCATATTTAAAACACATTCCCATAATTAATCTAAACAAAGAATGTTTATCGTATCATAAGAGAACATACCCCATGAACAATACATTAAAATATGATTATATAGACAAATTACACCTTTAAAATGACATTCCATCCTCTCTTTGAAAGAATGTGAGAAATATAGTTTATTTCGGTAACATTTTAAATAAAAGTTACCATAATATTAATAATAATATTTTTTAACAAATAAAAATGAAAAATTTAATGTAATATAAAAATAAATTAATAACCATTGTTGTGGGAAATTTTATTAGTATAGTAAATATTTAACCAAATATTCCTTTCAGATTTTTTGTAAAAATCCCTCAATAACATGTATGCAGAAAAATCATAAAAATAAATGTTTAAAAAATTGAAAAGAAATAAAAATATTTTTAAGAAATAAATTTTATGAATGATTGGATCATGTAAAATAATATTTTTCAATGAATTTTAATGAATATGGAAATGAAAGAAAAGGATCACCAACCAAAGCTGAAATAAGGTTGACTTTTCTTAAAACAATTTCTTAGTCTTTTTTAAGGACCAAAGAGTGATGAATGAAATAAAAACATTGGAAAAATAGAAATAATATGATGAGAATAAAATATATTGGTTTTATGTAATAAATATCATATAATTTTCAAAAATAAGATTCATGTATGAAAATATCTATTAAAAATGATATTTCAACATAAACTCTTACCACAGGTCCTTAATTTCTTCAAACACACACTTATTGTACTATAAAATAAATTTATATTTAATATAAATTTACACTAGGTCCAAATATATAATTATCTTAAAATATATCATTCCATCATAATTTTCAATTACTCGTTTTTTATCAATTATTCATTAAAATAAACATTGTGGTGTTAACTATTCTATTTTTTCTGCATGTTTTGGTCCCACACTTCCAGTCCTTGAACCATATTCACAGGTTCATAAAATATAGAATAATAAACATGTTACACATATCATATTTTTCATTACATACAATTTTATAACCATTCTTATAAGTTGGATATTAAAAATGAAATACTTCACTTTGTGGAGAGAGTTGTTAGTATGTATTAATAAGTTGTATTTTCATTTTCTAAAGAATCAAACAAAATATGTGTAAATAATAATATATCATCCAATAATAATACTAATATAATAAATATCATCTATATTCACTATGTACATCAATATGACCATACATGTATGGAAGACGTAAAAAATGAATCACACTGCTTCGTGGAGGTGGTAAACTACATATACGCATGGACGAAGTTATTATTTATCATAAGAAGTAAAGAAGGTAGAAAATTTATATTCAATTAAAATTAAAACAGTTCATTATATTAATTATATTTATTAAATCATGTTAATATTGTTATATAATATTTATAGGAGGTTAATGAAGAGAGAAACATAAAACAGACCAGTAAAGGCAACTACCTCTACTTTCGTAAAAATCACATTCCTTAATCCTCAAGCCTATGGTTTGTATTTTTCAAGAATAAAAGTTCCAAAAAATGGGGATGGAAGTTAGGAAAATATTTGTTTTAGTGTTGGATGAACTACAGGTCTTAAAATGTGTTAATATTTGAAGGGAGGGGTTTCCTAATTATAAGTGAGGTTAGTGGAACTATTTAATATAGTTGAAACACTAATATATAATAAATTCATATTCAAGAGAAATTGGAAACAAGGAAACCAAAAAATCAATGAAGTCGTAAGGTTGTGTCCACATAACATGATTCAATCACATTTGGTGAAGTTTTTGAGATATTTTATTCCATATTTTGAAGTTTAATGTGTGTTAATACTTTGAACCATTACCATGGTGATAATATTTTATTATGGTTACTATTTATATTTACTAACATTGAAGGTAAACTATTTTATTTTTTTGGAATTATGATTAAAAATATGTAAAAATATTTTATTCAATTTCCTATAAGTTTTAGAAATTCATTTTAAAATAAGTACGAAAAAATAATGAAAACCGTTTAAAAAAGACATTTTAAGAATAAAAATGAATTTATTCCTATTCTTAGTATAGTAAAAACCATTAAATGATTGTTAAAATATTTAATGTAATATATTATTTACATATTTAATTTAAATAAGTTATTAATTTATATTGATTTATCATATTAATATAAAAATATATTTGTTGTTTAGATGTAGTTTTAATAAAAATATAACTTTTTTACCTTGAAATGGTTTTATTTTATTCGTTAATTTTATTAACAATGAATTCATTTTAGAAATTTGGAAGAAGTATTTTTCATTAGTTTTTTAAACGAAATTAATTTTTTAATAAAGCATATATATTACCAAAAAATTCTCACAATCAAACTATTTCAAAACGAACTTTCCGATCAATAATAAATCCTAAGAGAATTATGAATTTTTTTTATATATTTATATTTTATTTAAATACCATATAATGTGATTCATTTTATAATTAATAATAATTATTCAACTAATGTTAGGGATTCATGCTTAAAAATTTATCAAACACATTTATTTATTAATGATAAATATATTATAAAATTATAGTTTGTTATATAGAGCGCCAGTGTTATTCAAGACAAATGGATCTAATCAATAGTAGTATACACCTTGGGGTGTATTGAAAATGGTTTCCTTATTATATTTGGGGTCCATCTATATTTGGTTTTATCCTGAATACCCTTACATCTAACAATTGAAGAAAAATGTATTTTTCATTGATCAAATTCTCTACAATTGGTACAGGGAAATAATAATTTAGGAAATATCGTTTGAGATCCCTAAAATAAATAGAAACCACAATTTTACAATTATTTTTCATAATTGGAATTATATTGGAAATCCATCTTGGGTATTATTCCTCTCTAATGGATTTGGATTTAATGATCCTCTCAACTTCATCTTCAACCTTTACAATGTGGGTTAGGTGCATTCTTCTTAGTAGTAGTATAAAACCATGTCGATCCCCAGATAGACCCTAATAATGGGGGCCCACCTCAGGATCCATTTAAGGAATATTTATTGATGCGACTTAAAAATTTGATATTTTTTGTCATCTTTTCATTGAAATTACCCCTAAATTAATTAAAATACAAGTAAAATCACTCATTTTTAATAATTCTATGAGTTTAAAATTTAATTTTATATTATCTCAAAGCATTGTTTTTACATGTTGCATTGATTTTGGAATAAATTGTGAAGAAATTAAAACGATCTATTAATTTTTGGATTAAATTGATTGATGGATTCCAATGATTATTTTATATTCTATAATACAATATTCACATAATAAAACATGCCCTTATTTTTATTTTTGAATTAAAAATAACAATAATTTAGTTTTAATTTTTTGAATGTAATTATATGAATCGAATTTGAAATCAAGTATAATTGAAAATCATAATATGAATTTTGATTATGAGATGAAGATGCATTAATAAAATTTTGGATTTAAATTGTGAGTGAATTTTTTGAGGTAAAATGTATTAATTCACATTAATAATTTAATTAATTAGATTAAGACATGTACATAAGAAATTAATTTGATGGAATATTTATTTTTGATGATTTTTTCCATTTTTACAATTTATATGAACATAGTCTGCACCAAGTCATGTTTTTTAATTAATTTTTAAGGTTGGATTTTTTTGAAAGTGGTCATGTGACCGTACTCCAAAAATTGGTAAAGTACTGAAGTGACCACACCTAGAAAAAAGTGACTGCATTTCATAAGTCAAGTGATTGTGGTTGTCTCCTCTAAGTGTCCACAAGAGGCAGAATCAACAAAACATGAAAATTTGTCACACTACATGTCTATAACAACATAAGTGACAATATATGACCTACCTCATGTTATTTTAAGATAATCCATGATGAATTTCTAAGAAAATTCATAAAGTTATTCTATGATACTTAAAGTGAATTTACTATAAGATAATTTTCAAGAGACCATGAGATTCCCCATTTTGAATCAACTTCACCCATTTCACACATTATCAATAAAATTATTATAATCAGTCTCACCGAAGCCACCATGCCTCCTTCACAGTTACATCCCAAGGGACACCCTTCAATTCATTATAAATTATGCTACCGAATATTGATACCCAACATACTCTAAGTCCCCTCACCTACCACATCATCTACTTCATCACAACTAGCTATGGTGATCCACTATCTGAGAAAAGAAAATAAGGAATAACCTCAGTCAAGATATGATGGATGAATTCAACCAAGGGTGATGAATTGGGTGATGAATTCAAATTAGGTTATTAATTTGACATTACCGACGTTGGTTAGTGATACCACTAAGACATATCTAATGATTCCCAAGGTTTAGGACCTCAATGTTGTGTGAGTATAAGATAGAAGAAAAAAACTCCATTGAAGATGAATAGTAAAACCAAAAATTAAAGCATGGAAACCACCATAACATGTCATCCTGTTTTGACTAAAGATGAGAAAATTGAGATACACCAATAAGAGTCAAGAAAAAATATTGAAATTTATGCACCCATTTTTCAATGATATTGATATGCGAGATTGTAAATAAAATGGAAAAAATAATTTCACATTTTTTGAATGATTACTTCCATCATCACCAATCGAGAAGTCATCCCACCCTCGACTGTAGTTTTAGCATTGAAAGCTTGCAAAAAAATGATGTTGAGGATACCAGAATAGGAGATGATAATGGATGATTGAAATAGGTATCTTCAAATTCAAATTGAGAAATTCAAGTTAAAAAACAATGGATATTTGAAAAAAAAATTAATGGGAATACCAAAATTAATGATCAATGGCCTTGAGGATAAAGAAGACAAATGAACCAAATATGATTCCAGATTTCAAGTATTAGAACTGGTATGATCATGTACATTCACTTTCAAACAAAAAATAAGGTCCAACATTTTTAGTCCCATATGTGAACATTTTCCCCAAATCCAACTTCTATGAAATCAAGGCCAATGATCCCAAAATGTACACAAAAAATCTTTCTCACTTGATCACCTATGATAAATCATTAATTATCACTACAACAAAAAGTAGTAAATCACTCCAATTTATTCTTAAGAATTGTTTGTACATGAACATGGGAAGAAAAGTTTTCATCAAAAATATTACAGTGATGATAATCAGGACCCTCAAAGTTGTAAACGTGTTAGGAGATGAATTCATTTGAGACCAATATTGATATGAAATATTATTCTCGAAACTCTAAATTCATTTTTGAATTCTAATGATTCTAAATATTATTACATATAGAGAATGGATGATTGATAATAATTATAAATTTATATCGATTGACCAAAAATGATGCTTGTTTTATTAGAAAGTTGTCAAGGGCCCCTTATGAAAATCACTCAATCAACTCGAGTTAATCCTATTTACTAGTAATTTTTTTTTCTATTTCATGTTTACACTCCCGTGATTGTGTACTTGGCCAATTGTGGTCAATACTCTGAGAAATCTCCCTCACTTATGATTAATTCTAGTTTCCAATGATAATTATTCTATATTAAACTATATTAATATGTTGTGATGTGTTATGTAGAGGATACTTCAATTTATCTTCAAATTCAAAGTATAATTTATTTTTTATTTAGTTTCATACATGGTCCACATAAAAATTCCATATCACCTAATATAGTATGAAATGGGATGAACCAAGAGTGATTATTGTAATATAATCACTAGGTTTGTTGAGGATAATGAATACATTGATTTTTTTATATTTCTATTCCAAATTAAAATTTCTAGAATAGGATAATCAGGGAGATTTAATTTGATTAAAGAAATAAAGGGGGAACAAAGTTGATTTATGATTTGTGGGTATGTGTAAAGAGTAATCCATGTTTGTACCACTATCCTTTAAACATTTAATTTAAAAACATTAAATTTACTCCATTATTTATAATAAACTAAACCCCTTAAACATAAGAAAAAAACTCTCTCAAATCATGGTCTTTTATTAAGATAACCCATGTCTGAGTTTAATACATTTCAATTGGGTTTGAAATTTGTTTTCTAGTACCATGATGAATAGGCACACATTAAACATGTCACCATTTCCTAGGAATCCAATGTTAGTGTTTAATTTTTTTAAAAGGTATTAATGAATGTACAAAAATAGTTTTTCTATCCCCATTGGTTTTTATCCAAAGGCTGAGAGAACTATCCCTATATAACTTTGAGCTCTAAAAAATACTAATCAAGATGAGATATGGTTTCTTACTATTCCATTGGCTAACTCACAATAATTATATTCTTATTATTTCATATTTACATTAGGAAGTGAAATAAATAGAAGATACTCTTGATTAATTGAATAAGAATTTGAGGGAATGGTATTCACCTAATTTCAACATTAATAATCAGTAATTGTAATTGAATGAAAAATAGGATTATGAAATGAAAATTTTAATTATTGTAATTTTTCATTAATTTCATAGATTAATATGTGAAGACCACAGTAGGTATTTTAGAATATTTAATTTAGTGTAAAATGAATTCAAAATAAGAGGTTTCAATGAGGCTTAAATCAACTTGAAGGGATTCAACTTGTCATTTGAAGGGGAAGCCAAGGAGTATATCTATATTCTAAAACTTGGAGAAGTCACCTCATGGGATGAGTTGAAGATTCCCTTCCTTTAGAAATGATACCTATCTTCAATTATTTCTCATATAACGAAGTATATCTATAGAATCAAACATTTAACTATATAAACTCATTATGAGTTTTGGGAAGTGTTCAAGCAACTTAATGCTGTACGATCGTAAGAGTATCTTATGAATGATATACATAAAAGAGGGGGGTGAATTGCAGTGGAAAAAACCTTTAATGTCACCAAAAAATACATCTTAATCTAATTTTATCAGGCTTTTACTTATTTTTATTATCATACTGAATATCATAATCACAATGGATTTGATTTACATTAGAGTTAATTTATTATATTAAGAAATATATAATTAAAAAAATTATATAAATATTAGTATGATGAATAACATTATATAACAAGAATAGTGGAATATAAGCATAAAAAAGAAGAAATAAAATAGATAACAATTTTAATAATGACTTGCAATATGTTAACAATATTAAACACTTTTAACATTCAGAGTATGGTAGAAAATAAAATAAAATTAAGGTATTTCATATTTTATACATAAAACAAATTCTGTCATTTGTTACCAAGAAATACATCAAAATGATGATCGAAATCTATCTTCCTAGCCCCAGAATCCATCTATCCAATGGATCAGATTTACTGGCTTTCTATCCCTAGAATCAATCTATTGTAACAATGATCACACATGATTATAAAAGAAAACGGTCTTAAGTAAACAACCATGTTAATGACTTCTTATAACTCACAACTCTATAATGTATTAAAATTACTAATAATGGTAATTTCACATAGTGAAATATTTATAAAACCTTATTTTTGAATGAAATAATCTCCAAACAATTAAAATGACTCACTATTTATAGGTGAATCTCTAAAGGTCATATTTATATGTTTGTTTCAATGGACTCAGATAGTTTTTGCTTGATAGATCATAATTTTTTGGCATAACTGGATGTCTAAAATGGATTTTAACACAGTTATAGTGCTACATATATTCCTTATGATAGAAACAAGTGTAGTTATTATGATTATGAACAAAGGTGAGTCTGATGGAATTCCTTAAAAATTTTATATATGATAATCCTTATGAGAGTTTGTAATATTGTTTTGGTACCAGAATCAGTCTGATGGTCATGAATGTTTTCAGTACAATAGACAAGAATATAGTCAAACTTCTAGTCTGATTAAAGGTGAATCAGATAATCATACACATACACAATCTGATGGTCATAATGAAAAATAGTAAATTTATATTCATAATATATTTGAAATTTTTCTATGAATGGTAAAAAGTAATGTTTTCTACAAAAAAAACATAACAAAACACTTGAAAAATAAAAAGTTAGTAAATATGTTTTAATAAAGTCTTTGGGATCTGCAAAACTATAGGAATGGAAAATTAAGAAGTAATAATTCTTAATCAAAAAATTTATCCTACCCACACCATATCTATTTATAATATCCCTTCTTGGTATTATTTTACTATGTATTTATGGAAAACCTAAATGATACTAGATTATTCTTCTAGAGGATCACAGTTTGATAATTCACTAAATGATATAGGAGGACTGATTGAGTGTATCTCCCAAAATTCCCAAAAACCGGGTATAAGGATTATATATTGAGGTTTACATGAGTTAAAAAGTTCCACTAACATTAACTAGAAAAATAAAATTTGATAACTAACATCACTTGTGATAAGGACAACTATGAACATGGTGTATGAGTCATCCCCCACCAAAACCATTCATTGATACCTAATTTTTTATACTTAGGATCATTACACCAATAAATTCTATCAAGTTTAAGGTAATATATGATGTAGTTATATGTTCTATAGGCTGTTTAATAATCAATCTAGTGGAAGCTAGGTATTTAGTGAATCTTCCACTAATTACTTTTGAGTTGGGAACTAACAGACTTAAAGGTCAACATTCCAGTAATATATCTATTATGCTTCTTAATAGACTTTTCATCCCCCACCATTCCAGAGAAAACTTTTCGCAACATAAAAAAGGTATAATGAAGGAAAATATCATGATCATTTTATGAAGGACATTCTGAGACTTGTAATAGAATAAAAAATAGTCAATAAACTAGTTTCACAACTAATAGATTAGAGTTATTTGAATTAAAAGGAACGGTCAAAGTATTGATGGCCACCCTCAATAACTTGGTGAATCAAGGATAAAGTAAACACCCTCGAAAAATAATTCCTAACCCAAAAGGATATATTATATCTATTACATTATAGACTATAAAGTAGCTAGGAAGTAGTGAATAATTACCCCTAGAGATTGAAGATGGAAGTGGAGAGCCCATAATACTTTCTGAATCATCCCAAGAAGAATAACCCAATGAAATATGTTTGAAGATACCCCAAGTGAGGAATGAATATGGAAGGGATAAAATGAAAGACCCCCATCAAACCTATCCTCTACTCCTAGTAAGGATGAAAACTCCCAATAAAACCAATGAATAATCATTGAAACATGATATCATAGAATTGTTCAAAAATTTGAAATCGATATCCCTTTGTTGGAAGTCATCCACCAAATTAATAGTGTATAAACATTCAATAAATAAATCTGAATTGGGAGATGGAAATTTAAATAAAATAAAGATGTAATATTAGGTAAAAATACTTCTTACCATTTATCTAATAAATTCCCAAGATTCATCATGATACATTTCTTTCACTATCCCGTACACCATAAGAGATATTAATTTTTCCAATTCAATGTTTCATTTGGGAGCCTCAATTAATGTAATTATTATTAAATTTTTCTTCTCTATATATAAAGGATATTAAAACCAACTGAGTGTCTATGAAACTCTCTAATCGAGCCACTACCTACCCGATAGGTTTTCTTGAGTATGCCTTGGTAAGTGTACAAGGATTTCCATTCCATTCTGAAATCTACATTCTAAACATGGAATGAGGAGAATATATAGATAAATCTCTTATAATTCTATGTAGGTCATTAATCAAGAATAAATAACCATTATACATGTCATTTAAGGAACTCCTTCCATGTATTTTGGTGTGGTAATAGTTTATTTAAAAATTCCAAATGCAATAAAATAAAAACCTTAGGAAAAATATTTTTCTACATTAAATAAATTTGAATTACGAAGTTCCTCTATAATGGAAAACTAAAATTTTAAAGACATAATTATATAAAGAGTGTGCATAGACACACCAAAACAATATGAATATTATATATTTCATAATTATATTAATTTGGAAAAAATTTAGAGTAATAACGAATTTGAAGATATTAATTAAAGTTAATTTGATGAGTTACTCAAATATGATAAAAAAGTTCTTCTTTGCATGTGTAGGTTTTCAAACTGGATAATTCTAAACTAAAATAATCTTTGAAAAAATATTGAGATAGTCTTGATAAACATTCAACCTAATCCTTCAAAAATTAATAAAAAATTAGTAGAGAACATTTCAGGAGATGGAATAATCTACCAAATATTGGGCTCCCAATGGGAGAATCCCAATCAAATTGTTCCAAATAAATATAGAAACCCAGTTATGTAAAATGAAAATAATGTGTTAGTGCCCTCAAGAATCCAGAATAGATAAATAGTATGCATAGATTATAGGAAGATAAACCATGTGAATAGAAAAGTCCATACCCTTTATAGACCAAATATTTGAGAGGAAAATTGTGAAATATCACTATTACTACCTTGTATTTTCATTGTATTTATAGGATCAAAATGATATATACGAATAATAAAATACCATATTTATATGTAAATTCTCTACATTTTACTATTAAATGATGCTTTATGGTCTTTTTAATTCTTTAAATAACTTTGAACACTGCATGGTAAGTATTTCGTTAGAATTCATTCAGAACAGGATTGATGAATTTCTTAATGAATTCATAATGTATGGAACTTCTCTTCCAATATTTCAATAAATTGGTGAAAATTAAAATTTTATGGTGGAGAAGTGAATTTTTTTTGGGTCATATAATTTCAAAAAATAAATTAAGTAGATAAGGGCATGGTTGATTTCATCTCTACACTACCTGACCCGACCAATGTGAGATAGAATAGATAAATTATTTTCCATGTTTTATTATAAGGATTATTTATTGGGGACCTTAAAAATATTTCTTTCTAACTAATATAATCAATATCATTCATAGTACTAGGTGAGTGGTACAGGTACCATCTATACTGCATCACAGAGGAGGATCAATTCCCAGAAAGCCTACTTATGATAATTTATTTGGTGGATTCACCATTTAAAAGTGTTTAACTTAAGTGAGATCATTGATGAGGGAGACTATTCAATGTGAATTGGTACTGTAAGGTGTGACTTTGGATGTCTAGTCTATGGGAGGTCTAGGAAAAACTGAGTTTTTAGGGATTCTTTTATACGAATAATGATGGATGGGGGATTTGGTCGATCAGTTTATAGGTGGATGGGAAAAGAGGACATAGGGTTAGTTTTGTAGAGATAAATGTTGTTGCGATCCAAAAGTGAGATGGAGAAGTGGGATCAGTTACAGGCCCTGATGGGGGTGGGTTATATTTTGGGACTAAATGTTCATTTTGAAATGCCTTCGGGTGAGGGGCTTGATATCAAATTTGGATAGGTGGGTCAATTTTTGTCATGAGATTTCACACCCATTGGGTATACGAGACATGTAATGGGTTCCCTCTTCCCAAAATAACAAGAGAGATTTTTTGGTTTAATAATGGGGGGGGGGATTCCCCTAATCCTATTTAAAGAAACATGCTCAAGATGGAAATTGACTTTAATTTTAATGAATCATCCGTGGAATCTTTTGATTGATTAAAATAATTCATGATCACTTAACCACAAATTAGTCAACCAAACCAGAATTAACCCTTGAATATTTTCTGTGATTATTGCAATAGAGCTATAGATTCTGTGATTTCCCATATGAGTTATGGAATCCTAGACATGATATCCCACCCTTTATAAAACCCAGTCACTATGATGATTAAATACACAATAATAGGTAAATATTTGTTATTTATTATTATAGCTTCATCAAAATTCTATAATTATCTTTTAGGGAGTAAAGTCACTATTTATTATGAGAAAGCGTCTTTAAGAAATTTTATCATGAATGCTGATACAAAGAAAATATTATTCATACATATATTTCTACTACAAGATTTTGACATTAATGTCAATGCAATGAAGGGATTAGAGAATATGGTGGCATATCACATTAGCTAGCCAGCTGACACTGCGGAGGTATAACCAATCACTGAAACAACAATGGATAATTCATTCCTTGAGGAGAAACTTTATAACCTCACCAAAGTGACATGGACTACTGAGATAGTAAATTTTATGGAATCAACTATGGTATTCTCTTTTTCTAAATAGTAAACTACAAAATTTAAATCTAAATAAAAATACTACATATCCAAGGATCACTAGTAACAAAATTTTTTAATTTCTATGTCACTAGGAGGTGTATCCCAGGGTAGGAAATGAAATACGTGATTTATTTTTTTCCATACACTTCCACATGGACGAAATTTCAGACCTCGAAGAATATATAGAAAAAGTTTTCATGTCTGATTATTTTATCTTTCAATTTTTATAGACAGACATTATTTTTGAAAAATAATATACCAATTACTATTTTACTGGTAGAATTTCTAAAATACATGAAATTCCCTAAAAACATATGATTTTTTTGAAATATTTAATGGGTTGGTAATATATTTCATGGCACCCTTTCTAATTTTATTTTAATATTCCATTATTCTTTTTGAAGTGGATAATATTTCTAAGTTGATTTAAGAAAAATAATGATTAAATAACCATGATTGTGTTTTTTTAAGGTTTGGAATACCTTGAGTTATAAACAGTGACAGAGAAACCCACCTCTATACTAATCTCTTAGATGCACTAAGGATATAATATGGAGTACACCAAGAAACATCCAATACCTATCAAACACTAAAAAATGGACTGGATGAGGTGTCCAATACTGAAGTAAAAACAATTTGTTAGAAAATTGGGTATCCCAACCATTAATGCTAGAGTAAAACATTATAGGTTTATCTTTGGGTGTAAAAAACATTATATAAAACACCATTATATATGTAACCCTATATCAATTTTAATGGGAAACATTGTCATTTTGTTTTTGAGATATAGTAAAAATATTACTGGGATGTAGAAAGAGTGATCATAGAGTTTAGAAATGATGAGGTTAAGAGAAAGCTACAGACGGTAAATCTTCAGGATTTACGAAGGGAAGTATATGAGAAATCTATATTTTATAGTTATGAATATGACTTTGTTTAAGATAAATTTATCTATAAAAATTAATTTTCTAATAGAGAAATGGTATTATCAATTTGGTCCAAGATTAAATTATTCCCTGGTGTGATTTTTTCCTTGTGGAATAGCCCATACAATGTAATTAATATGTTTTCTTTTGGTGAAATGGAGATCAAAGGATAAGTTTCAAAGAATAAATTCATGTTTAATGACCAAACATTTAAGAAGTATCATGAGGATTTTTAGAAATATCCCTTAAAGTATTCTAAACTCATACCTACTACTATTAAAAAGAGAACTAGTAGGTTTTATCTTTCTTTCATATTGGATTAATTGCTTACTATATTTTCACATATTTTTCATTAATAAATTAATATTGTAATTTAATTATAAGTATTTATATACTAAGTGTGGGGGAGTGGGATAATTTTGTTTAGGATATAAATACCATTTTATGTTTTAAATTTACTCTCTGTCCTAAATAATATTAAAAAAATATTTTTTCATAGAATGTATATACCTTTTGTACATTGAATTTTATTTGGATAACTTGGAATAATATTTAATATATGAAAATTTATTTTTAATGATTACTATATTGTTTAAATACCATGAATTTTTTAGAGGATGCATTAGTTTCTAAAACTGTAAGAGATAAATGACTTTTGAGTAAAACTTGTCTCTACTATTAGGGATAATTATGTCTTAAAACATGGGAAGGGAGTATGAGTGAAAATATTTCTATTGAATCCAAATTATAACATGAGTTCAATAAATTTTTTGAAATCAATAAAAGGTAACTTAGACGTAGTAAAAAATAACTTAGGTATCCAAGTCAAAATAAATTGATATATATCCTTTGAAATTAGTATAAAATTAGAAATTAGGATCCTACAATGAATCTTTGGAATATTAGACAGTATGTGTCTGAGTTAAATTCCTCTGTATATATATTAAATAATTTAACTTTCATAGTTTCTAACATGAACATTGTTTCGAAAAATTAAAAAAATGAAAATACAAAATGAAAATAAATAAAGTGACTTACCATGAAATATTTATTTATTCAGGTGAGGGGAATATTGAACTCAGATGTAGACGAAGACAATTGACATATAAAAAATCCATTCTAGTTATATCTATAAAAAGAAAAAAGAAAATATTTCTCTAAAAAATATAGGGGTGAGGGATAAATTGAAGTGCTTCTTGATAAAAATTTTATTCAATTAAATATAATTTTATCTACTCATAGACTTGTAGACCTCACTTGAATAGAAATGAGGTAGTGGGTTGATTCATAGAAGAAGGAATATAATTTTTACAGTGGACGAATATGCGATTTTATTCATCACATCCTTGTTTAAAAAAATCTAGCTAAGATGAGTCTTTTTCTCTTTTTAATAAATTAAACTCAATGTTAAAATTTCCCTGGAGTGAAATTTTTTGTGTGTGGGTCAGTGACGTGAGTTAAAATTTGAAATTTTTTGACTACTTTGCATTGAAAGTACCTACCAGTTAATTCATATACCAAAAAAATGATGAGTTTTTTGTAATTCTATAAAATTGAAATTTATTTGAAAATTTACTAAAATCAGTGTTTTTATATGTTTTGTTAATTTTAGAATTAATTTTGATTCCATGAATATGATCTTTAGATTTTTTAATTACACTGAATAATATATTTAAAAATTGATTTTTAATCATTTAATTCACTCTACACTTAATGTATCAAGCCCGGATTTTAGTTTGAGAATTATAAATAAAAAAATTCGTTTATAATTTTTTAATGTGCTTCTAAGATTTAAATTGGAAATGGGGTTTAATTTGTAAAATATGAATTTGAATTGTGATTATGAAATAAATATTCATTAAACAATTGTTGGATTTAGATTGTGAGTGAACTTTATGAGATAAAATAAATTAATTCACCTTTTTATTTTTATTAATATTTTAAGGGATTAAATTGAGAAAAGAATTTTCTACTACATTGAATTTGGTTTATTTTTTGTTTTTATGTTTTAAATTTTTTTCTAAAACTAGAATACACTATGTCTTTATTTTTTAAAATTTATTTTTTAGTTTTGAAAAAATTTTACAGAGGAAAAAATTCACCGAGCTCGTAAAAATAGTCAAGTCCTAAAGTTACCATGCCCTAAAAAAATGTGACCACATATTGTATGTTATATGAAAATAGTTATCCCCTATAAAAGAACACATATAGAAATATGAAATGATCCTGAAAACATATCACACTATAGAACCATGATCGCTCAAATGACCATGGATGACCTACATCATATTAGCTTAAGCTACCACATGAATCTTTTCTATGCTTCATCATGAATCTTTTCTATGATAAAACAAATTCTGTTTCTTCAAGAAAATTTTCAAGATACCGAAATATTTCGCATTCTGATCTAATTATACCCATTTCAATCATGGTAAGTAAAGTTACCATAATCCCTCTTATTAAATTCACCACTTCCCCTTCACGGTCACTTCCCATGTGATGAAACCCCCACTTTATGGTTACTTAATCTACCAGCATTGGAACCTCAACAAACTACAAGGCGCTGAATCTACTATGAAAAATAATTTTTGATTTCTGAATATGGAAATATAATATTTGATAAACTCAAAAATGGAAGAACCTCTGATGAAATATGATGGATGAAATCGAGAACGGCTAATGAATTATGTAAAGACATTAAATTTGGTTATTGACACGAATCCACTGATGTCGATTAAAGATTACATCGATACATCTACAGGGATTTCCAATGGGGATAAACTCAATGTCATGTGATTCAAAGATATATGAGAACCAGAGTCCATTGAATGTAATTGGTAAAACCAAACATTAAATAAAAAAACACCACAGAATGTTTCAGTATTTTTACCAGATAAGAGAATATCAATATTCACTGATCAGAGATAATAT
Organism: Viscum album; assembly: GCA_963277665.1. NCBI lineage: Eukaryota > Viridiplantae > Streptophyta > Magnoliopsida > Santalales > Viscaceae > Viscum > Viscum album. Next base: position 59,689,672 of record OY728125.1, read on the forward strand.
GAAATTTTAAAGATGATGTACTTCTTGTTCATTGAATTTCATCTGTTACATGATCAAAAAAATTCAGAAAAAGTTCTATATTGTAAAATAATGATTCCTAGTAAAACAACCCAGATGGAATCCCACTATTGACTACAGTTGTTGCCTTGGAACCTTGCACCGAAAAACCCAAAGCCATGGTTTCATAACCTAGTGGAATACATGGGAGAATGAACCTTGCATTCAAAAATGTAAAATGAAATAGTAGAGGCCTCAGACCATCTAATTATGAAAAAACATTAAAGGTGACTATGAAAATGAATGATCAGCAAGGTTACTAATGTTGATTATATGTGGGATACTTTTGACTCAAGATCACAAGTGCATGACCTTGTGTAGGCCTGCACCAGATCTATCGAACTAAAAATCATTCCCAAAATTCATATTCCAAAAAGAAAACATTATTACACAATAATATATCCAATAAATGTGTGTTAATTACCCCATCACATTCACTAAAACTCTTTCTCACATGAGAACACTATAATGGAGAATGATTTATCACTAAACCAAAAAACATTAAAGCACTCCCTCTATAATTATTCATGATGATTAACTAGAGTATGATCATCGGAATAATTTTTTTGAAAAAGAATATTCCATTAATGAAAATAAAGACCCTCATATCTATAAATGTGTTAGGATAGGAATTCATTTGAGACCAACACTAAAATTGAAGATTATTCTAGAAGATCTAAATTCATTTGATAATGTTTTAGAATCATGAGATTATTACTTGGGGGAATGATGGATTGAGTTTCTCAATATATGGGGAAATGTTCCTCGATAATAGTTCCAAGTTTATTATGTTGTTTCTGTGGGTCGATTGGGGAAATCCCCCAATAAATAAGAGGTGTTTTTAATTTACTACTTCTTTATTTATTTTTATATTTAATATTTAGTATCAATTGATGAAAAATGAGGCTAATAGTGGTCAAGTATATCATAAATCATTCACCCCTATGTTGAATTTTATTTTTCAATTACAATTATTAAATGATCAATTCTATGGATATTTTTCTATGAATATATTTTTGGTGAGTTGCATGTTTATTCACATTTAAATTAGTCTCGTAATTAAATTAGTTTCACACATAGACCACTTGTGAATTCCTTAAAAAAATTCAATAGTTAGAAGTGGGGTAGATAAAGAGTGAGTTTTGGTATCTTATCAAAATGCCATGTGAGGATAAAGTATACAATTATTGTTATATCTATCTAAAACACACCAAAATTTATAGAATATGTTAACATGGGATATTTACATTGATTAGAGAATAACAGTGGAGTAAAATTGAAAAAATATTCATGGGTATGTGATGAGAGAAATATAATAATAGAACACTATGTTTTAAATGTTGAATTTAAAACAAATAAATTGCATCTACTATTTAAAATATTTCGATCCCATCAATCCAAAACAAAAAATGAACACTCACAAAAAAGTATTCTCTATGGACAACATGAGTCCCACTTTAATAAATATTATATGGGTTCAAAAACTCATTTTCTAGAAACCCCATAATTGGAATGCATCCTACAAATAATTCTCATTGAATACATACCAGATATTCTTTAGTAATGAGTTGTATGTTTCTTTCTCTTCAAGAGACATGGTGGTTCTGATTAATAGGGAATATAGATATTCCAATTTACCCAAATTCTCTGGTTAGAGCTCATCAATAGAGGTAGAGATAAATTTCTAAAATTATTGAGGGGAATATTTTAATCCAAAATATGATATGGGGACATTTTTTAGCTCTTGTGAATGATGATATGGAATCTATGGATCTTGAGGGTGAAGATACATGGGTGTCATTATTGAGGAACTCTGGTACATGTTATCCATCCTCTTTGATATCATTAAGTGAAAAGGATGGGATTCCATCTAGATATTTAAGAGATGCCGTAGGGGTATTTTGAGTTCTCACTACTTACATGGAGGTATCATAATATCAATAAAACAATGTAGGGATCCATATTGGGTTTTAAGTCAAAGAGGATGAATTTTAGTACCTAGAATTATCATTTTATATGAGATGAAAAACTTCCCTTTCACAGTTATGTTCATTCAGAGCGACAAATATCATGAAGACGCAGGAAAATGTGCGCAAAACTAGGTTTATTTCCTTAATCTGATTTATGGGATGCACATTATCATCACTATTCTCATTAAACCTATTAACATGATTTATTTCCAAAACATTTGGGGCAGTGACCTGATTAACATCATATATCAAAGAATTATTTCTATCCCTTTGATAGAATCTTGTGTCTATGTATTGAGATTTGAGGCTGTAAAAAGGGGAACTATCACCATATAATACACAAACTTGTGAATTTACCTAATATTTGAGACAATTATAGAATAATGAAGTCATAACTACATGTTAATAAAGAAATTTACTTATTAATAGATAATTGAAAGTTATAACTTGAAAAATAACCATGAATGCCAAGATAGATACAAGGTTTCCAAATAGTACTTGATGCATGATTTATCTTAAAGGATTTTTCTTACTATTGTCACACCCATAGATTATTGAATTGAAGGGGGAAAATAGAATTAAATATATCCAAAATTTTGGAATTGGTAGACTAATATGATATTTATTTGGGATTAATTATTGATGAGATCCCAATGAATGTTATAATTTGTATATTTTTAAAAAATTTCAAAGGTTCTAATATGTGAATATATAGTGACCTCATAATCTTGATCAGTAAAGGAGATGGAAATATGAAACTAAGGGGGGAAAATGTATATACGATATACCTCCACCATATAAGCATCATCCTCAATCTTTTAAGGACATAATAGGGTGTCAACTGGTAGTTCTTAGAGATTCTTTGATTGGTGAAGGGAATATAGTATTAAAAGATTAGTTAAAAAAATATATATTATTTTAAAATTTAATAATCCTAGACAAATATTATGGTTCTCTTATCATTTTTCATTACCTAGTCTACATCTTATAAGCAATCTCATCTTATGCTAGTGGTTACTTTCTTCGACTATAATTTGAAGACATTTTTTATATGGGTTATGTTGAGTCAACTCTCCTGCATTTTGTTGTACATTAAATAAGTGTATATTATCTTGTCAATATTATAATATTGTTGGATCTAAATTGTAACAATATGATTTAATTGTGGAATGGTACTTATTTTGATCTTGTTAATGTGGATGGATATGATTTTTGGTAGCATATATAGCTTTAGTGTATAGATTTATAAAATACTAAGAACCCTATGAAACACATATTAATAAGCCTCTTTCTTATCTACTTCCACTTCTACCTTCTTGATAATAGATGGTAATTGTTTACAAAATGCATATTATTTATTAGATTAAGAGTTTTCTATGTGAATCACACTGACATAACCATATTGTGATACCACATCCAATGAGAATTCCATTTGGTAAGGACGTACACTTTGGTTCACTTGATGGGATAATGAATGTTTTATTAATAAAGGAAGAATTACATCTTGAAATGTCTAAAAAATAATAAGCACTAATAAGGGTTATTTCTCTAGTGTTTTGTTATTTCTAAATTGATTACCTAATTTTATTGAAGACTATAATACTGAAGTAAGTAGTTTAGTCATTATAAAAGGATATGGGGTCACAATTTTTGGTTCCATTTTTCCCCAAGAATTTTATGTGATTTATTAACAAAATTTTAGGCCATACGGTAATCAATATTCCAAGTTTCATTGCACAGGAATTCCTCATATTCTCTTTTTTACTTATTCTGGTGGGATGGAAGAGATACAAGATACTTGTGTCAGTGGCTTGAAGAGTTTTTCCTAAAAAAATTATTTATATTCTATATAATTAATTTAAATGTATGATGGTAGAGAAAATAAGTGGGGTTGATCACTGAGGCACATTTAATTATTTTTTCATGCTTCATAAAACATGAGGATGCGATTTTCCATAGCGATAATGAAGTTCCCTCAAATATTTTTATTTCGAAAGAAATACAATTTATCATTTTTATCCTAATTTTGTAGATTATTATGGCCCATTATTACATCATTTATGGTATGTTTTTTTTGGTTTATACCATTCTATGTAAGTTGTAATATGATATTTTGTGGGTTTGGCTATCAGATATGTTGTCAGAGTTGTTGTAAGCATAATCCTTAATGTTTTTCTTTTCAACCCTATTTCCATGATCTCTTGATATTGTTTGTGATTTAGCCTTTGATTTTAAGATATCATCATACCACTTTTGTGGTATTTATATAATATCCCAAAACATTCACGGATATTTTAGTGGGATCAATGGTGTCTAGAACTCATCAAAGATAGTTTCTAGGAAAACATTATGAATATTCTCTTGTATGATTTTTTTATTCATGGAATAATTCTTACCCTTTAACTTGGAAGTGAAATATAAGATTATCTCATTTTATAAATAATTTTAAATAAAGAGATCAATGATCATTTACTTCCTCAGTGTGGAACTGAAATGGTTTAGAAATTTATACAGAGGTCTTCTCAACATGTGAGAGATCTAACATTTATCTTATTATACTTGACATATTATAGTATTATTTATATTTGGATGAAACCCTACATATTAGACACTAGTTTTTTCCTAATGTTACTATCATAGTTATTAAATAAGAAAAAATGTGTGTTAAATATTTCACTTGGTATCTCCTTCAACTAATGATTAGGAAGGCAAAATTTATGTATTTGGGGAGGTGGATCCAGGTGAACCCATTGAAGATAAGGGTTCCTATCAAACTATAATTTCTCACATCATCATTCCACAACTTCCATTCAGGTAGCTAAATAACCCATTTAGTTGATAAGTTTTCATTGGATTGTCCGTCGGTAAGACACTTGAGTGGAGATAGTGGTGGAGCTTTATATGGTTATCCATATCAAATCTATTTTGGATTCCAAATAATATTTAAATTAGGTAAGTTATCCTAATAGGGATTTGGATTCCACCCTAGTGGATGAGAACCTTGATATTCATCAACCACTAGGTTTAAATGCACCAGTTTCTGGATTCTAGATCATCTTAGATGGTTAGATTCTTCCCTCACTTATTGGATAGATTTATTAAGATTAGAATGATAAAATAGAAAATGAATATTGTTCTATTGATAGAAATTATACTCATTTGGGATATTTAATCAGAGTAAGTCAACATTTATTTTCATTAGCTCATCTAACTCAGCTTCATATAAAGCATGCCTTTACTCGATAGCAGGATCCGAAGTTTCTGCAATTAGTCATTGTGATATATAAGCACCATTGCCCTTTAATTTGGATAAATCTAGTTGTAGAGGATTAACCTAAGAATTTTTGAGAACTCCAAACTTTTAAACCATTCACATGTTCAAGTTACAAATACCCTTTATTCTAGAATATGCTTCAGATAGAAATTTCATCATCCATCTCTATAATACGGGAAATGTGTTCCATGGCATCTATGAGATCGATGATGATGACATTAAATTATGAATAATACCTAGAAATAATAATTTTTTCTCATAAGGACTTGGGGATTGGTATCCAATTTAATATATATCATTGGAGAAAACTAAAATCTTCAATTTTTATCGTTTCCTTGAGGGACCGTGTAGACATTCATTCACTAAAAGGATTTTTTTCTCTACCTGATGCTCCGCCAAAATGATTTGTTAAGAGTAATATGGATGGAAATCCCAATATACATTAATTGAAAAATTCTAATAGAGATGTATGGTTAAAATATTAGAATAAAATATGAAGGATTGTTTTATAATTCTTCCCCATGTCTACTGAAGAATGATTTTATTGGGGGAGTAATATTATCAAATATAAATTCTGTTTTCACTATGGGTTGGGGTTGATTCATTCCATCAACTATCAAACCATGTGACCCTTGGGGATTTTATGATCAAAGTATTTGGTGGTGTGGATATAAGTTTCCCCAATATTATGGTATGGGGTTGTTCATATATTTCAGTTGTGGTTGTTATTTGTGCTACTTTATTGATTTTTTGAGGAATATTCTATGCAAGAGTTAGACATGATGAATGTTTTGAGTGTGGAATTATCACAATTAGATATAGCACCATAGAAAAAGTTTTGGTCGTTATTAAGTGAGAATGTTGTTAAAAACTTATTGATCCTTATTATTGGTGTTGATCAATAGCCCACTCTAATCATGTTATTCATTTTTTACCTTCAGAGATTAAATGATTTTGTTGCATTAACCAGTCAGTGTTTCTGAACCCCAGGATTGATACTTGACTCAATGTAATGAAATTGAAATATACCTTCATCAGGGGGCTCTGTTGGTTATTATTCAAAGTAAAATATAAAATTATATACTCACCCAACCTCAAATATAAATATAATTGGGGCATCAATAATCATCAAGGGAATTTCCTTCAGAGGGTTGAGGCACACATATTAGAGATATTCACAATTCCTTCAAGAAGTTATATTTCACACAACTAAAAGGGAAGAAAATTTTATTTGGATATGAAGTTAATTTATTACGACAACATGTTTTGCATAATCCTTAAAAGACATATTTTTGTTTTAAGATAGAGAAGTGTTTTCTACAGAATTAGAAATAGGTAATGCACATATTTCTCATTGATAATCCCTAGAATTTCATACAAATAGGTGGATATGAACCAAACCATATTCATTATATCATATTTTTTTAGTTATTTTCTCTAACTATATAAGTCACTTCATCCTCAAAGAGATATTCCAACACTTATTTTGACAAGAGCATTTGTTTTCTTGATTTCTTATTAAAGGGATATGTATTGGTATGAATTTCAACTACTACATCAAGGGGTAATCAATAAAAAAGATTCATAGATTATAAATATTTCATCATACCATCATTTAGTATAGAAGATCAATTTCTAGTAATAAATTTGATGTTTAGTGTGGCTAGGCTTAGTTTATTGAGTTAGTCTATATGCGAGTTAATAATTAGAGTAGCTTCAATAATGGGAGGAACTTCTTATAGAAATAATATATAACATTTGGGAGGATCTTAATAGTGAAATATATTTGGAGGACCTCAATGGAAAACTTTATATTTTCTATCATTTGAAAAAATCCATCAAGTATCATTGTCTAACTATAGTGATGAATTATGAAATATATTCCCTCGGTAAAACCTTTGGGGTATGATATGTGGATTCTACAGGGTGACTAACATAGTCACTAGATTTGTTTGTACCTTCAAGGTGATGAACTTATTGAAATTTACACTTTTTTCTATAAAGAGTTTTTTCATAGTTATCATTATATAAAAAGTTATCGTGATCAATATTTTTATTTCATGGGTAGGAAATTCATAAAAAATTATATTGGGAGTCCTTTTAGGGACAATGATAATAATACCAAAGGGAGTATCTCTACAACTATAACTACATCCTCTTTCTGTTGATGAGTTTTATGATTCTTAAGCTAACATAGAGAGACAATGAAGGGACACCAGAACAATAGAATTATTCAGATAATGGAGATGATTATTCTTTTGGGTTCTATATTTTTTCCTAGAGATATATTCTTTGATATCTACCATTAGGATTCTAGAGATGGAAATTGTGTAAAATGGCTTTCATAGGTGAGATTCATTTTAGGCAACTCCAATTTTTTCACTGGAATGTGCTGATAGACATCTTTATAAATGGCATGAATATGAGTATAACCTTTGATTTACAATGAAATATGTTGATTATATTATTCATAATAGACATGAATACATCCTGAAAATTTTATTACTATTGATTTGTGATAATGGGAATCCTTTGACTAAATAGGTGTAGGAATATAGGCATGTTTTTAATTGGCTGCCAGAATATTCTAGCGAGCTACTATGAGGTCGGTAATGACATGAGACTTCCTTGAAGTGACCTCGAGAATATTCTAGAAATGTTAAATTGGAAATGATATATAATCCAAATTATATTATTCATCCATCACTTGTACATACTAATAAAAATTCTAAATTGGGGTGGGAATATTTTCTAACTTTGAAGTAGTTCCTGAAGTATACTAATGAGCTAATCCAATGATAGGGGTGATAATATGTGTATAAATTTATTGACTATCAATATATATTTATATTTATGTTATCCATAATCTATAACTACCAATATATTCTCAAAATTATACATAGAATAGGAAAATACATAGTAACTTCTTTGGATCACCACAATATTTTTTTAGAGGACTTCCTCTAAGAGAATGTGAATGTAATCATTCTCTATAGCGGGAGTGGGAATATGCACCCACTCTAGTCATTTAGTTTCCTTTAGGATATACTGATGTTATTCATGTGATGGGTAATTATTTTGGTATTTCTCTATAGTTTCTTATATTATACACCAACATGTTTCTCCAGATTTATCTAGAGTGCATTGGTTGGTTTGATTAGTGTAAACATGGATATAAGAATGACTCATGAATATAATTAGATTATAATAATGTGATTTTTTCATAGGTTCATGAATAATGGCCCACTAATTGACCTCAATAGTATGTCTCATATGGTCAAATAGTCTATTGGGTTCTCTAAAATGAATAGATAAGGCCAAAATCTCTTTTGTAGACTCCTCAGTATACTACTTTGGGGACAGTGATGCATAATGATGATGCCTAAATATTTTATCATGATCTATACTAGGTTACAACTAGGTTTTCCATGATCAATATTACCTTCTTTATTTATATTCCAAGGGATATGCTTGATGATGTTCTATGTGGTGAGACTCCTAAAGAAATTCAACGTGCAAAAGGGTGACACTATCTTCATCCAGATTCTTATTTTTTGGTGAGGTGATTCTTTAAGATTCCTAGTATGGAGGCTTTCTCATGTAACCTATTGAGTATTTAGGGGGTACCATTGAGGTAATACCCCCTCATTATTTCATTGGTTAAATTTTTATGAAGATGTTTCATTAGAAACACTACCCTCGATGGAGTCTTAGACTTCACAATATTAGAGCATACATATGTTGTTTATATTAATTCATCTGTTTTTCTTAAATGGAGATATCATTGTTAATGTTATGAAGTGATAAAAAACAAGAAAACCCATGATTGTTTCATCACATGTAAAATAAATTTTTATCAATATATTTCATAGTTATAGGATTCACATTGTATTAATAATTTTCTCTAATGTACAATTGTTCCCAAATTTTTTTGAGTTAATTAATACCTATATTCTGAAGGCAAGAGCTTACTAGAACATTACCCGTGACCCCTTATAATTTCCATTGGTTGGGTGGACAAGAGGTTAGTATCATCCATACCCTTTGTGGGGGAATTATTTATTAATTTATGTATCTATTATATATTTCATATGTATTCATGAATCCTTCCCAAATCCCCACACTAGAATGGTTACCCCTTTTCTAGTGATTAATTGTCGAAATGACTTGATGCGAATGTCTAAAGAGGACAAAGGTTTTATATTAATGTGAACACTAGTATGTATAATAGGTTCTAAATTTTTTTATTTTTAGTTTAATTAGGTTTTCATTTAAATAAACATAGATAGGTTCTCCACAGTTTATCAATATTCCATAGAAGTTGTATGTGTTTATGGTATTATGGTTGGACCTAAAAGAGGGGCATCCTATATATCTATGTGGAGAGAACTAGAATCCACAGAGTATAATTTCACATAATGGGATACGTCTAACTTTTATGGTCATGTGAAATTGAAAATCATGATGGATTTTTGGGCGTGTCCATGAATGATTCCATGTAGATTAACGTCACTTGGAATAGACTTCTTAGAGAAAAATTTCGAAAATGGTTTTTTTGGAACTTATGATTGTGAGGACATTACTATTTAGCCTCAAGGGGTATATTTACCCATGAGGTATGTGGCTAACATGGATTCTGGGGATATGGATCACCAAGTAGGATGTGATCTCATGAAAAATATTAACCAATAAAGATGGTACCCATGGAATATATTCCTAGTGAATGGGTATACAAGCATGTAGGGAATATGGCTCAGTGAGAAAGGACATAGGTGATTCCACAAGGAGTATGACCCCTTTAGTATGAGATCATAGAGAATATGGCATTTGTGATGGTGAAAAATAGGTATAACAAAGAATATAGCCCAATTAGAAAATACACCCTGTATAACAAGGAATATTGAATGATAATGAAGGACGTAAATGGTTATGATGTTGGGTTTGGACCTTAGGGATGTTTTATAAATATTATACTCAATCCAAAATGAAGGTCCCTATAGTTTTATCTTCATAGAATTATGTTATGTGATAATACTATACCATGTGTTTCATGGAATGCAATATGGACATTCTTGTGCGATTTTTTGTCATGTGACTAGAATGTTTCCATACAGTTTAACATAACAATACCATGTTATCCATGTTTTTATAGGGGGGAAATTTGATATTTGATTGGGGTATTTTCCTAAGGGTTAAAGTTTTTATCAACCTATCTATTGGTAACTATACATGAGAATATATGACTCGTATTTATACCATATAAGGTGGATCATGTGCTGTTTGAGAATCATAAGAACATGAGTTGTGATCATGCATGAGTGTATACTACATGGGTATATATTTCCCTATCTATTTAATGTATCATGGTGACGAAATTATTAATGGGAACATTGATACATCTTAGACCATGGAAGGAATCCCATTATCTTTTTTCTCATTGTTGGAATCTAGGTGTCCACCATGTGCCTAGGATGATCAGGATTGGGATTGGGTTGGCTTAGTTGAGCTACACAATAAAGGAAAAGTATCACAAGTATAATCCCAATAGAAAACCATATTATCAGGGGATTAAATGATCATTACTACCATAGGGGACTTGTTGGTTACATGTAGTTTATTTGAAGAAACCTTTAGTAAGGGGAGTACATGATTAAAAGGGGGAATTATGGTGTGTATGCTTTGATCATGTTGATCTATTAGTCCTATATGGGGACTCAATTATTGGATTCCCCTGTTAGAGACCATGGTGAATGAATCATCTACCGCTATAATTGGGGTGTTCATGTTACTCTGGGTGGGAGTTGAGGAAAGGAGATATTCTTGGTTAATAACCTAGGAACATCTTTACCCTAGTAAGGGATATAAGAGGTGGTTCACCCAAGTGAGGGTGAGACAATGGGATTATCTCAAATAAGGGAAATGATAGGTATGTCTCAATAATGAGGTCTTGGTGAGGTGCGTTGTCGTAGTGAGTGCTAGGTTCAATTATTCTCCCTATTAAGGACCTAGTGAGGTGAATCACTCTAGTGAGATCTAAGTGATGTGATTAACCCTCATGAGTTCTATGGGAGGTAATTTTCCATATAGAGGGACATTTTAAGGGATCAACCAAGTAAATATAGGGTTAAGTGGTTTCCCTAGAGACACTATGGTGATGAGGTAGCCCTACTGGTTGAATATTAGTGAAGATTATCCCCAGTGGTTAGGGTATTCCATGGATTCATTTGGGCGAATGGAGAACTGTAGTGTTTCCCAATATGGGTCTTTCACCATAGTGTTGAGTAACATGGGAGAAGTAGTCTTCTGTAAAGATTTTCAATGTAATAAAACATTGAGTAATCCAATTTCCCTTATTTTGGTTAATTTCCCATGGGTTTTATTCTAAATTAAGCTTCTTGAGGGATTTGGGTACTAGGAGCTAACATTGGTGTGAGTAGAGATCTAATGTGTATTTTCAACCTCTAGAGGATGAAAATGTTGGGTCCCTGGGTCCTATTTATATATAAAATATGGGACTGAGGCCTAGGATGGATAATATGGATGGAATCCTATTTACGTCGGTATTGGTGTAATATGATAGGCTTTTTGGAGGGGATGTAGGTAGAGATTCTTGTGATAGGCATGGGATAACTAGTTGATTTGGGTGAAATGTCCAAAGATAAAGTAGTTCCCATAGGAGAACATATGGTGCCTTCCCTCCGATTATTATTCATTTGAATGCTTCCATATTTTTTCATGTGGGATTTATAATAAAAAACTGTTACCATTTTCCTAAACTCTTAATCTAAATATCACAATACCTGCTTTATACCATTTGAAATTATCATCATTCTGAACCATCTTGTTATATAAATAAGGGCCTTTTAAAAACATTATAGGTTTTATACCAACCATTTCCTGAGGTTTGAATAAAACAAACAACCTTAATATTACCAAGGAGAATCCCAAATAAAAAATCTTCATTAACTCAATAAGAACAAACCAATTTTGAAAGTTGAATAAAAAATCAAATTTATGAATGGGATTTACTGAAATATTTTAACATATAAATTCTATTTTGAAAATTTTACTACCATAAAAAATATATCAGACTCCCTATGAAATACTTTTAATATCTCAAAAATAATTTCCAACCAAAATCCAATCAACAAAACATACTTTAACAAGGTGATAAAATTTGACTAATATCTTCACCAAAGAAAAAAATTTCTCCCATAAAATATAATTTAGTCAAAAGAATTATCTTCTAAAACAAAACACATTTTTAAATCCATTTTAAAACAAATTCTTCAAACCATCAAAATAGAAAGATACTCTTTTTATCGACTAGGGAAAAAAATAAAAAACATTGGAAACCTGGTTTTTTCACTTTTAAATACAATGGTAAACTAGTAATCAATATTTGAAAAATCCATTTCAAACATAAATGAAAAATGATGTTATATTTTCATTTGAAAATAGACCATCATTTCATTTTTCAATCCAAGGTTAGTCTGAAATTTATTAACCCGAAATTATCATTTTCAATTTAAAATAAGGACAAAAACAGAAAAAATAGGGCCCAAAATCCCCTTAATTAGAATATTCATTTATCATCATTAAAGAAAATGAATTATTTTTCACCATAAAAAATGGAAACTTTTTTAGGAAATAATCAACAAAACCATGAAATTTTACAACATAAAATGTGTTTTCAACATTAAACAAGTTATAAGGAAACCAAAGATACCACTTATCCTTAACTATATATTCCACTATTGAATTTTAAATTGTTCAATTTATATCACATTATATGGAATCTTAAAATAAATGAATAAAAATCAATATCAATAATCATTATAAACAACAATGAAATAAAAATACATATAAAAACTTCTAAAGTCAAAAATGTCAATAGCCATAACCAATACGAAAACACAGAGTAACTTTTCATATCCATGTACCCACACAAATGATTCTTTTTCCATATTTTTTGACAGAATAGAAATAGTAATGTCCCACTTAAATGTTTTTTTAGATTCTTCTAAGAGATTTATCTTCCCCTTCTTTTACGTCTTAAATCTATTTTTCAAAAAACCCACAATCATCCCACACAATGTTTCATATTCTATGGATTCCCTATCATCGTTTGACATGATGGATATGCTTTGTTGAATTATTGAACTTTAAATGAAAATTAGATAATTTTATAAACATCTAATTATTTTTTTGTAGAATACCCCTTGATCTTTGAAACATCATATCTCATCACCCACCAAAAATTAGCTAAACCAAACCGATACCATTTTTAACTTCATGACTTGGTCTAGCTACTTAAAATTTTCCTAACATAGAATCAAAAAGTTATTCTATCCTTAAAACCATTAATCAATGACCAAAGGATAAATATATATGTATAAACACCAGTATAACCAATGAAATAATGGTAAGAAAACCCCATAGTTCAATAAACCACATACGTATCAAATGAGTATTAAATGAGAGAAATTAATATAAATACATAAAATAATAATTTGATGTAACTTTAATTAAATATAAATACTCTATTGGTACAAAAATAACCTTATGTGGCCAAAATATAATAACTAATGATGGAACGTTAACTAGTCCCCACTATATAAATATTGTCACCCCATCACCACCAGTAACACAGGAAAAATCATTTACATGTGGAAGAATATACACATGTAGGGGTGATTAAAACAATATATCGGATATCCCCAAACCATCAATAAATCACATTTATGTTAAATTCCTTGTAGCCTAAAATTAGTTGTATATAACATGCCTACGCCATGAAAAATTGTAAAATCAAGGATAACCAAGGGCATCAAGAAAAATTAGCTAATTATAACCATATAAAATATATAAATCATATCAATCGTAATGATATACATAAACACCTAAACATTATAAAATTGATCATTATTATAAAATCCAATGACTTATACTACCAAATACTAACTAAAACCTGATGAAATGCTAATTTAATGAGTATAAATAAAATAGGCATCTTTTATTCATATAAAGACTAAATATCACAAAACCTTACCTTTTCATTCCAAAAAATATCCCCATACCTATGTGTATGTTTTATATCACATCACATTATAATTATTGATATGGTTTCCACATATATTTTGGATTTTTTCACTATAACACCTCACCATTACAGATAAGGTCCCCACACCCATGTTAGAGTTTTCAACACATCACCTTTCCATTATAGATAAGATAACCATACAAAAGTGGAATATTTTTAATACTATGTCCAAACCCTCACCAAACCATTACATATGAAATCAGTTTTCTAACTTAATACACAAATCTTCAACAACACAAACATTTTTCAACTCAATTCAAAACTAATCAATAATACCACATTGATGAAACTTAAAGCTGAAACCCTCCCCAATATCAAAATCATAAAACCAAATACATAATAAAAAATAAAAACAAAAATTCCTATAAAAAGTCATTAAATAAAATATCAAAAAATATTTTACTATTTGCCCTAAAATTTATAGGAATCACACATTCCCTAAAAAATATACCCTTTTTGTATTCAAGTAGAACATACAAACCAAAACCATTTTACACACAGAAGACATATTAATCATTAAATCAGCCACCTAAAAAAATTTAAAATAAAATATCACATCCATGAAAAAACCTATTTCTAACAAAATAAATTATAAATTAAGCCAGCTACCCCAATAATAATGTTGATGTTGAGTCACACATCCAATCATAAGATACTCATCTCTATTCAACTCCAAAAATTAATAGTAAAAATGAACCATAAATTGAAGGTGTTTCACAATTTCTCAATGAAAACCCATATCCAACACCTTGATAGGAAGAGAATATGGAGGAAGATATGGAGTGACATTCGTTTAATCTGACACCCAAACTTTTAAATAATCATGGAAAAAATAAATCCTTATGGGGAGATTCATTAAATTTAACCAATAAAGGATATCCCTCACATTTGGGAAGAAAGGGAGATAATTAAGGTTATTATGGCATCAAATTTGTATTCATAAGGCATTTTTTTTGGTTTTAAGTCCTAATTACAATATTCATGGGACTGTAAATTAATTGTGTAGTCCCCCAAGAGAGAAATCATAGATAGCAAGACTTAACTGCACAATCCCTAGTGACCATGAATCAACAATGTAGTTTGTACAAAAAAACATTCACACACATATCAGGGATTCATAATATTTGGAGGTAAAATATCTACCCATAACCCACCTCTAGATAACCCTATACATTGGATGACCTAATTGGATTATCCATGGGAATTTGTATTGATTGTGTAACTCCCCATGACCATCCAAATATCACCTTCAACCTCTATATCGTCTCCAACTTCTCTAAAATCTACAAAAAAATAAAATTAATTCAAACAATTCAATTATAATTCAAAACATATAATAAAATGGTTTAACATAACTAAAAACAACTCTTCTATTCTATATACAAATCCTAGGACTTAAAAATATGGTTACAAATGTTATTGAAATCAATTTTTCTAATCTTAACTCATGGGTATTAGAAACTAAGTCTAGATAATGCATTTTTACTTATAATGGAAAACTCAAAAATATGATATATTTATTAAGAATATATATATATATATATATATCCATCAATATATTTATAATAATGTGGAGATTTTCCATTAGAGTTTGGAACATGAAATATTATTCTACCTATTGGATTATGTTGAGAGTTATAAAATTTTATCTTTATTCCCACCATAAAAATATATTTGATTCTATATATTTTTTGAATAATAAGATATTTTTATTCATTATTAAAAACAATAGTTTTTTTATAAACATTAATGTAATGTTTTATGAAATTGGGAGTATTGTAAGTGTTTTGTATTTTTTGGATTTAGAAAATCATTTCTATAAGGTTTATGATAATAATATTAAGATAATTTATTCTAATACAAAATATAATTAAAAATTTCATCTTGGGAATATGAATGAGGAACACATAAAATGATACCATTGAGATGTATTGTTATTTTTTTTATTATGAACTGTTTTATAAATGAAAATCGTTTATATAAATTAAAATGGCCAAAGAACCATTTATAAGAAATTGAATGTGGATCAATGAGTTCTCAAGAAAATATTGGGTAAATATACCTTATAACCTTTAATGATGACTTCAGTTTATATGGTTTTGTGATTTTTATGGGATGCAATTTTGAAACCTTTGAAACTTTTATGGTGTTTAAAAGAAATGTACTAACTCAATTTGAAAAAATTATAAAAATATTATAACCTAATTTGGTTGGTGAATACATAATTTTATAATTTATTTTTTATATTATAGATTATGTAATTTTTTTATAGCTCATTCAGATCTCACTACTCCAAGAATACAATGGTTGAATGGTGTGTTTAAGGAGAGGGGTCATACAGTGTTTGATATGGTTTGAAAAATATTGTGTCACTCTAACCATATTATATCATTCTGGGGATATTCTCTTAAAACTATTTCCATTATACTTAACTATATTCTTCGTGAAGTAGTCATAAATAGACCATATGAGATATGTACTAGGAGGCATCCTGATTTTTCTTTATTGATGATTTCAGGTTGTGAAGAATATGTATGATGTTTGGATTATAAAAAACATGATATTAAATTTGAGAAGTTCTCATTATTTGGTTATTCAAACAAAAGTATGAATTATAATTTTGTTAATTTTACAGAACACAATATATCTATGGAGGGATATTTTATTTTACGTGAGAATAATTGTATGAATAAAAGTGTCATTGGGAGAAAAATTTATTTTATTGATGTTTAATATATAACATCCAAAAATTTGCATTTAAATATTTTCCCCTTATATGGGTAAAGAGTATTTTTTCCTTTTATTTTATTTTAAATTTAATATACGACATGTATCTATTATTTATGACTTCTCTAATTGTTTTAAATTATATATAATTATTTCATATAATTGTTTTCAGAAATAATCACATTTAATTTTAGAGATATTGTTACTAATTGTTTAGTAAAAATATTAAAAAATTATTATGGATTCATTAGATAAAATTGAATATAAAATTTTGAATATGGTAAATTTTAGGAATAAAAGTGTAAAATTAAATTTCTAGAATACTAATTATCTTTATGGAATGAACCAAAACTATTATACATGGAGTACACATGTAATTATGTTATATAAGAGTTGTGTGAGTTATATCATTTTATTTTAATAAGAATATAAATATACATATATATGTATATAATTGTTTGTATATATGTATATGAATATATGTTCATTTTAAAAACAGATCGATGTGATTTGTTATGGGATTATTGAGTAATAGTATCATTAATAACTACTGTCATAATATAGTCATTATAATACTGTTCTATCTTAATTATATTTTTTAATTAATAAATAAATTGAAATTTAAAGATATATTATGTATTATAAATAAAAATTTTCTTTTAAAATTAATTAATTATAAATCAAATAATAATTAAATAATAATAATACATGTAAATATAATCCATCATAATAACCAAAATCGTTTTTATTCAAATTAATTTTCATTATGTATTATATATTTTTTCTTAAAATATAAATTTATCATATTTATAATTTAAATTTGATAGAATAGATTCTGTAATTGAATATTGAAAATAGGTATTTTCAAAAACTGTATGTTTATGAAATCATTATGACATTAGATTTAGTTTATAATTTATAATTTTTTTAAATGACTTAAAAAGTATAAAACTATTCAAATAATGTATTTTAAAATAGTACATTGAATTTCCAAACCTGTGGGTCAGTTTTTAAAGTCATGATTATATTTTATTCTAATAAAAAATATTAATTGATTTGTCAATTTGAATTATATATTCCAATTATACTATATAATCTTTGATGTGTTTAATCTCAACAATATATATATATATATATATATTGAAAGAAATTTTATTATCCACAAGAATTAAAAATATTCATCGTCCAAATCCAATATAATAAATTATTTAATATTTATTCAATGATAACCCTCCCCTTTTCCAATAAATACACTGCTTATCAACCAATTATTCGGCTACTAAAAATGTTATTTTTTTCAATTATCTACCATATTTTTTTTCTAATTTCCCAAGAAATTTTTAATTAATTATTATAAAAAAATACTATGCTCTAAAATCTTAAGTGTCATTCAAAATAAGGAATACTAAAGATATGGATATGAGTTTCAAAACTGAAGGGTTCTTTCAATTATTCTCTTAATCCTTCCATAGAATACGTAATAGATAATGTGAAATTAATAAAATTGTGTAATGTTTCTATAATTTAATTTTTTAAATAAATTATTCATTAATTTTTCTTTTATTTTAAACCTTCTTAAAGACATTTTTCATACAAGGTAGGTTAATAATAACAAAGGAATTAATATATTTTATTTTTTACTTAAAAAATTAATAGAATCTTTTAAAATGTTTCCATGTATAAAAACAACATTAGTAATCCGTTTTATATAGTTTTTATGATTTTATAATGATAAAATTAGAATGATATTATTTATGTTAAAAATAAATTATCTGGGTCTATTTAATTTCTAAAAAACATAACTTTAAAAGGGAATATTATATTATTTGTAACTATATAACAAACTAACGAAACCTTTTAAAAATTTGATGGTATAAAAATAATATATTGACACTTATGAATCATATAAAATTTTTAGAGAAAGACATTTGAATGTTATCATTATAACAAATCAGTTTTGGAACTATGGACCAAACATCTTATGAGGATCAACATAAAAAACCTTAATATAATAAGTGATGAATAAATGAATAAAAATAAATTTCAATAATGAAAAAAATAAATAAGGTTCTAAATTATGTTATTAAATAATTTTAATTGATTATCTAGGAGGTTAGATGACTTAATAAGTATGAGGAGATTGAAGGTAACAGATTCTCATCCTAATTTCCTTTGTTTGAAAAATGTTAAATTTTATCCACAAATTTTATTTTTTTATGGTATATATACATCCACATTGAAATTTTTTATCATAATTTGATTTTTATTCCTAGACATTTATAATTTCATTTCATTGTCACCCATTTAGTTTCTTTTGATTTGTATGTTAACCATTTCATAATGGGTTATATTCTAAATCTCTTTTATTTTCAAGTAATGTCAATCTATTACCTATATTATCACCTATGTATCACCCCCAAAATCAAGAACATGAAATATAATATTTTCAATTTATTTGTATTAGTTTTATCCTAACCTTCCTTATGGATTTATCATTCATACATTATATCATTGGTAAGGGGTTTACTCTCTATAAAATTTTCCTTTAGTTTTCCATCTCTTTCTCTAAAAACATTTACAATGATTTTATTATATTCTCAACATAAATTATAATAGTCATATTTTTATTGATTTTGTTTTGAAAATTTAGATCTCCTTATTATTATATCCTTTTTGATTTATCCTTAAAACATTATTATTTAATAGAAAAAATTAACTTTCTATTCTTGATATGTCTCTCCCATATGAATATTATTTTGAAAAAATATATTTATTTTATTTATTTTTAAACTAATATATTTATTTATTTCCATTCCTTATGTATTTATTTTATTTCAATTTAAAATCCAATTTTATATAACTTTTTATCAATGTATTTTATTTTAAATTTCCATCGAAATGTTAAAATGTATTTCTTTTATCTTTCATATCATTTCTTATCCTCATCATTATGTTTATTATAATTAAACATTATTTCATTTCTAGGTTCAATTATTTGAATGTTTTATTTATAAAATTAATATTTTATAAGGATTTTTTCATGATTTTGAAAATGACATCAAAACTGGCCTATATTATTGCTTTTATGATATCACCTCCAATGTTTAAGAAATATCATTTCATGATTTTTCTTCAATTCTAATACCTTTTATATTAAGATTTATTTTTAATGAAATTATTATATGTTAAAAATATATTAAAATTGCATATTTTTGGAAATATTTTTCCATCATATATTTTCTTCATATTGATGTCTAAAATAACATATTACTTATTGGTGAATATTTCTATATTGTGTAAATATAGTGGATTCAATTTTTAAATAGTCTATAATTTCTTATTTTCTTATAAAGTATCTATTAACTATGTCAATTCAATTTAAAATTACTTGATCTCAAATTTAGTTATAATATAATATCTTTATTTATTCCTTTTCATAAATTTTATCATGGAGAAAGAAATTATTTATTCATTATATAAATTCATATTTTTTAATGATATTGTTAAAATGAAATCCGGATGAGTGGACTAATCCACTGCTACTTTTATCTCATCTTATTATTGAATGTGGAATAAAATATCCTTTATATCTGGACATTTACTTCATGAATACCCTTTACATACTTTTTTAATAGAATGGGTTTCCAATTTAGATCCTTAAAGTTCAATTGACTAGAAAAAAATATCAAACTTGACTAATACGCTTTATGGTGTGAATATCTTATGAATCATTATTATTATTAAAGTTCATTTATCTAGATAGAAACATAATTTATTTTAATTCCTAAATTATTTTTTTTGGTTAATCATTCTAGGAATTTTATTTGATATATTTTCATTTTCATTCTTATGTGGAACACATATATATGACTATAACATTATATGACGGATGAGGATGGTATTATATGTTCCCCCAATTTATTTGGAAAATGTTTACATATCATTAGATCACCATGTTTTTGAGACTCGTGAGTAAACCAAATCCACTATATTTTATGGACTATATAGTAAACCAAATACACTATGCTTATAGGATCGAGGAGTAAACTGAATCCATTATCCTTAAGGAATTATTTTGTGACCCCAATACACAATGTTATAATGGTCTTGGAGATTTATTCCAAACTATGTTATGATTTTCTTATATATTTTCCGCATTCAAATTTTGTGTCTCCATAGTTTATGATGATTGAATTATTATTTCAAATCATTAAACCATGGTAAAATTTATATTTTCTTGATGATCCTTTAATGGATTTTTTCCATGATATATTACTATACTATGATTCCTCATGATCTATTATTATGATTTCATGATATCAATCCATTAATATCTTCATTTATCTCATAATCACATATCACAATTGTATTGATAATTTTTTTACCTATTACTGAACATTTTAGTTCACTATTGTTTTATGTTTCATTATTTTATAGGGAATTTCTTTGAATGGATATGCATAGAAGAGTTTTTTTTTTAGAGAATATTTTTGGTAAAAATGTTCATTTTGTTGTCAATTAAGATGTATATGTATATAATCTCAAAATAAACTAAATATTTTTGTTATGGGAGTGTGTTTTAATATTGATATAGAGTTTTTATTATTATAATTTTATGTTTGGGAATTTGGATCATCTCAGTTAGTATCAGGGTATGTGTGTAAGTTATGTATTTTTATCTAGATCATTGAATTTTTAATTGTGGGTATAAGGTGATTTAGTTTGTATCATAGAGGGTTTTAGAAATTTTTAGGTATTAGTTTTATAAAAATTACAAGGATAAAACACAAATAAACCAATTCAAATCATTAGTTTCATTGATTGATCCAATAGTATCATATTTAAACTAATGGTTTCATAGGTATAAAATTTTAAAACAGTTTCTTTATATTCATATAGTGGGTTACTGTTACTTTATTTGATAGTATCATTATTGAGACTAACCACATTACTTTAAGTAAATTTTTTAAAATAGGTGCTTGAAAATAAAGTGTTGAAAGTTTCCTCTCTAGAAACCCTTTAGTGTTCATAATTAAGTTTACTTGGAAAAAATAGTTATGGATAATGAAAATTTTAACAAATACTTATTTTTAGATAAATTAATAGTTCCATAGTTGAACACTACACATTGAGGTTGAGTTTTAAATAAAATATATATCAAGATCCATGTGTATTTTAATGACACCCTCACTTATTTTTAGTGGTGGAAGAAAAATAAAAAAACTTTAGGATGCCATTTAATTGAGGGGGTTGATGTAATACCCCATAATTTATTTGAAATATTTCCCCATTATATTTTTATGAAATATTTGTTCCCTTATTTAATTTAATTTAAAAAACTAACTTTTGACATGTATCTATTACTAATGAAAATTTTTAATGCCTTAAAATAACAATGTATTTTCATTTAACTATTTAAGAAATAATCTAGATTTTTATTTTAAAAATAAAGATACTAATTATATAATATTAATATAAAAAATAATTATGAATTTCTAAATGAAATTTAAATATAATATTTTTACATTGATAATATTTAGGTATAAAATTATATAGTTTATTTTTTATAAGTCTTGATGTTTTTATAGAATGGACCAAAACTATTTAACATCAAGTATACACGTAGTCATGGAAAATAAGATTTTTATGAGAATTATGATTTTAGTTTATCAAGTTTGTATATATATATATATATATTAATTTTTTAAAAATATATATATGATTATTTATGGAATTACTAAATTAATAAATTAACAAATATTACCTTCAAAATGTAATCATTAAAAACAAAAAATTAATACTTATATTTTTATATGTAATAAATTTGTCAAAATTGAATGATATATTATATATCATAAAATTTACGTTTAATATGGATAAATAATTAATTATAAATCATATGAAAATTATGTAATAATTATAAATTGAAATATAGTCACTCATAAAATATTAATAGTTTCTATTCTAAATGAATAATTTTTCTCTATTTTATAATCATTTATTTAGAATGAAAATTTCACATATTTAGTTTTTGAATTTTATAAAATGGTTTCTAGATTTAGAATCATAATGTAATATAATCTATGTAGAATATATAGTTCTTTATGTACAATATGTTTTCATGACATCATTATGATGTAAACATTTATCAATAAAATATAATTTTTTAAATAAAATTAAAAGTATTTTAGTATCAAAATAATGTTTAAAAAAATAATAAATTTAATTTTTCAACCAATAAAACAATCTTAGAAGTCTATGTTACATTTTATTCTAATAAAAAAATTATGATTGGTCTGTTTTATATTGAATTAATTATTACGGTGATAATAATTGGTTTTGCATGTGTTTAATTTTAAAGGATATATGTATATTTTTATCAATCACTATTTTTAGTCACAAGTAACAACACTATTAAATATCTTCATCCAAATTAATAAATTATTCTGTATTTTATGTAAATACACCCCACTCATTTTCCAATAAAATACACTAATTATCAACCAATTTATCCTTACTTTAAAACTCATTATTTTCCAAAATCCCTACTAGAATCTCTTTGAAAACCCTCCTAGATACATTCTTGCAAACTAGGTGTGATCAGAGGACCCTCCTGCAATTATATATTTATCATTTGAAAAGGTGGTTTCTCAAATGGAAAGGAATTGTTTATAAAACGGTTATGTTTGTTTTCCATTATCCTATAACCCATCACATAATTTAATTTTTCATTAAACTAAATTTATAATAATATTACATTTGTACCATAATATTATCACAATAAATCACTTCTGGAATAATGACCCTTAGGATATACACATATAATTACATGTTTTTTAAAATAAACCTCCATTAATTACATCTCATAGATCATGAGACATCATGTCTTTTTAAGATTGAGAACATACAATAGAAAAAGAAAATAAAAACAAATAGATTTAATTTTTGTTCTCCTTAGTAACCTGATAAGTGTATCTTAGCTATGAAAATAGTATTGAGTAACCAAGGTAATAAATAAAAGAAATTTGTGATCTAAAAAAACAGTAAGGGAATAAGCATAGTAATAGAACATAATGTGTAAGTGAAAGGCATAAAATAAAATCAAAGTGATCGGATTAGTTTGAGATCATTGGGGGTTTGAATCAGTGGTCCTTTTCCTTTTAATTTTAATTTTCGATTTCAATTCAACCTTTGTGGAAAATAAATGACTCGGTCCACTCTTATTCTGTATCTCAGCCTCACCTTTAATAATATTGTAAATAAATGTCATAAAACAAAAGGATTTACATGGATAACATTAAATACCTATTATTTACACATTATATATTCCCAAAAATACATATTATACACAATAATATTTTTATAAATTACAATTTTCAATATAGAATCACACTATCTATCATGAATCCTCACAAGTGGTTCTTTGTAGTTCATCCCATAGTGTTCAAAAAATCCATACTAGCCTACTCTTGAATCCACACTAGAGAATTCAATTGGTCCATGTAAAATCTCAAGTAAGTAATGAATAATAAGAAATTCTTATCTATGTCTATTTATGAATTATATAGTGTTTTAGTGGCTTAAAATGAGAATAAATCCAATCTTAAGCATGGAATACACTAATATTTTTAAAAAATTGTTTTGCCGCCTTTTGATGGTGAACCATTTTTAAATATATATTTTGACAATTTTATAATATATATTTGTCAACATAAACTTATTATTTATGATTGGGAAATTGAAATTTATCTTGGGTTAAGTTTTGGTATTTTTCTGACAATGTTCATTTTTTTAATGAATAGTGAAAAATATTGTATTTTACCTCAAAACTGCTTTTTCATCTAATTTAATTATATGGTTAGATTATCTTTTTAATTGGTCTTAAAGTGTAATTAGAATATAATTTTACCATCTAATCCAATGGTGGTCATTATAATTAATTTCACTTTGGAATTGGGCATACACAAGTGCCAATCTTTTCATAGATATTGCTTCAAAAAAACCCGTTATTTGTTTTGACAACGAGAATTTTTTTTAAATTAATTTTTGCAATTTCTATGTTTGGAATTTGGTAAAATGTATTCCATATTTTGAATCAGAAGGTACAAATTATCTAATTAATACTCTTTTGTTTTTTGGACATTATGAATAGTAACGATGGTAATTATCTTTAATTATGTTGATTAATTAGTAATCGGGTAGTTAAGGATAATAAAATAATATAATCATAATAAAAAATGACCGCAAAATGTGTCCTAATGCTACTGGTTGTGTCATGGACAACCATGGGATGCCTTGTGTCAAAATTAGGGATCCCATGGAATCAGTTTTGGGTGAATGTGACACTTTATCTTTTAATTTTTAAAGAAAGTTAAATATAACAAACAATGTATCACCTGAGTAAAACATTTTTAATTTTGACTACATAAATTATCTCCTGGGATATAAATAGTCATTGTAAAGATAAAAAGATTTCCTACATCATAGTATTTGTTTTATAATTTTTAGACATTAAATAAATTATATTATTTATGACATCACGATGATACAACGATTACCTCATTAATTAACGATTTAAATAAAATGAAAAGATAATGTAAAATCTAAGAATTACACTTTTCAAAGACCTATTGTATGAGTATATTTCGAACCCTTATCACCTTATCCTATAAATATTTCAATTCGGGACCTTTTCAATCCGAAACTCTTTTTAAAATAACGTAACATTTCTTAACTTTCCAAGAGTGCCCATCTTCTTCTCTTATAAATGGCCCCCACCTCTAACTCCTTACCCACACTTCTCAAGCCTTTGGCTCAGCCAAGACCCGATCATATTATCTCTCCACATCCCTCACTTCCTCCTAGAAGCCTTGCTTTAGGCAGACAGCTCCTCAAGAAACCTTTTTGGTTCAAACCAAGAAGATTTACCCGATTTAAAGGTAAAGTCTTCTCTAATGTTCTTTTGTTTTATTTTGCTTCTCCAAACCCCTAAACTATTTTTATTCATTTATATTGTAACAACACCAGTATCTTCAATATACTAGGATGTTTTTATAAGAATTATTTGAGCTACACTTACACACACCTTCATCTATTGGTTAAAGAGCATAATGTTTCTGTGGATGGCGAATTTCTGCCTCACGAAATGATGATTGCTCAATATTCATCTAACACCTTCAAAGGTGACCATTAAGATGAAACTATATTTATATTTGATATATATAATGTTTATGTTTTCCTTAAGCTTCTGTATTTTTCATTTTTGGCATACCTTTATGGTTTCCATTATGGGTCAACGCGATATCTTCATTTTAGGAAGTGCGGACTACCGCCCCCTCAAAGTGATTTGATTCGTTAATGCCATATGTGGGAAGTATAAAGGATGGAGTTAATGATATTATATATGATATTATAATGGAATTATAATATACCTTTATATCATTATGATTCTATTCCATAAAATACGAAATAGAAATGAATGTACCGTTCAAGCGTACGTACAACTTACCATCTCCATGAACGGTGCATTTCATTTCTTACCTCTAAATGTAATGTAATATTATAAATTCATATATATACTAGATATATATGATATATATGATATCTACATCTCGAATATAACTCTGGATATAATGGATACATGAACAACCTGTAATTATAAAGAGTTTATTTTTGACTCAAGTAATAATGATCGTTAAAACGACCACTACGGGAAAAAATGATCATCTGCGACAGGTTATTTGCGACGGGAATAGATCCCGTCGCAAATAGTCCTGTTAAAAACTTATTTGCGACGGGGTTATTTACCCGTCGAAAATAAGTATCCTTTTGCGACGGGACAACTTTCCCCGTCGCAAAAGGACTGGCGCGGTTTGCGCGCCAAATCGCGGGAAACTTATTTGCGACGGGGGAATATTCCTGTCGCAAAAAACCGGCGGCGGTAAAAGGTATTTGCGACGAGAATATTCCCCCGTCGCAAATAGTATGTCGGCAGGTGGTTATTTGCGACGGGACCCGTCGCAAATAACTATTTACCCATTGACCGTAATAAATGTCGGCTAAGGTATTTGCGACGGGTCCCGTCGCAAATAATACTATTTGCGACGGGAATCCCGTCGCAAATAATCTAACCTATAAATACCCCCATCTGTTTTTTTTTCACAACATTCTCAAATTCCATCTTCTTCTTCTTTCAAAGTTATATTTCTAAAGTTCAGTTTTTCTTCAGTTTAATTTTTTTCTCCAGAGCTGATATTAACGTTTTGAAGAACGATCAGAGCAGATCAATTTTCAAGGTGTTTATGTTCAATTTAATTTAATATTTATTTTTAATTTTTTATTAGTTTCAATTATTCTTAATTAGTTGTAATTTAATTATGTTTATATGGTTTTATTACTTAATAAATTTAAATTATTAGTATTGTTCATAGTTAATGGTAATTAGGAATAATTAGTAATAATTTTT
The DNA here is from genome assembly GCA_963277665.1 of Viscum album. Lineage (NCBI taxonomy): Eukaryota > Viridiplantae > Streptophyta > Magnoliopsida > Santalales > Viscaceae > Viscum > Viscum album. Next base: position 59,717,268 of record OY728125.1, read on the forward strand.
AATAATTAAGAATAAATATTAATAATTAGAATTAAATACCAATAATTAGGGATAATAACATTATTACATTTTTAGTCTATTTTATTATTAATATTAAAATAATATAATTTTTTATATATATACAATTCTTTTTTCATCTGTGTGTTTGCTGTCTTCACATGTATTATTTGTATGTGGGGATAGAAAACGCACAGATGAAAGGAGAATTGTATATAAATTAGAAAATTATATTATTTTAATATTAATAATAAAATATATTAATAAGGTAATTATTTGTAATTATTGGTAATTATTCCTAATTGTTGATAATTATTCATTTAATTACTAATAATTAGGAACAATTATCAATAATTATCAACAATTAAGAATAATTAGTAATAATTAGTAATAATTACCAATAATTAGTAATAATTACCAATAAGTAGTAATAATTACCAATAAGTAGTAATACTTACCAATAATTAGTAATACTTACCAATAATTTGGAATAATTACCAATAATTAACAATAATTAGTAATAATTAGTAATAATTACCAACAATTACCAATAATTACCAATAATTACCAATAATTACCAATAATTACCAATAATTACCAATAATTAGGAATAATTAGGAATAATTAGTAATAATTAGTAATAATTAGTAATAATTAGGAATAATTAGGAATAATTAGGAATAATTAGGAATAATTCGGAATAATTAGTAATAATTAGTAATAATTAGCAATAATTAGCAATAATTAGCAATAATTAGAAATAATTAGTAATAATTAGGAATAATTAGGAATAATTAGGAATAATTAGGAATAATTAGGAATAATTAGGAATAATTACCAATAATTACCAATAATTACCAATAATTACCAATAATTACCAATAATTACCAATAAATACCAATAATTACCAATAATTAGTAATAAATAACAATAATTAGTAATAATTAGTAATAATTAGGAATAATTAGTAATAATTAGTTATAATTAGGAATAATTAGTAATAATTAGGAATAATTAGGAAAAATTAGGAAAAATTAGGAAAAATTAGGAAAAATTAGGAATAATTACCAATAATTAGTAATAATTACCAATAATTAGTAATAATTACCAATAATTAGTATTAATTACCAATAATTAGTATTAATTACATATAATTAGTAATAATTACCTATAATTAGTATTAATTACCAATAATTAGTATTAATTGCCAATAATTAGTAATAATTACCAATAATTAGTAATAATTAGTAATAATTACCAATAATTAGTAATAAATAGTAATAATTAACAATAATTAGTAATAATTACCAATAATTAGTAATAATTACCAATAATTACCAATAATTATTAATAATTAACAATACTTACCAATAATTGCCAATAATTGCCAATAATTACCAATAATTAGTAATAATTAACAATACTTACCAATAATTACCAATAATTGCCAATAATTAGTAATAATTGCCAATAATTAGTAATAATTGCCAATAATTACCAATAATTGGTAATAATTAGTAATAATTAGTAATAAATATTAATAATTAGTAATAATTATCAATAATTAGTAATAATTACTAATAATTAGTAATAATTAACAATAATTTACAATAATTAGTAATAATTAGTAATAATTAGTAATAATTAGGAATAACTAGTATTAATTACCAATAATTAGTATTAATTAACAATAATTAGTAATAATTAACAATAATTAGTAATAATTACCAATAATTAGTAATAATTACCAATAATTAGTAATAATTAGTATTAATTACCAATAATTAGTAATAATTATTATTAATTACCAATAATTAGTATTAATTACCAATAATTAGTATTAATTACCAATAATTAGTATTAATTACCAATAATTAGTAATAATTACCAATAATTAGTAATAATTAACAATACTTACCAATAATTAACAATACTTACCAATAATTACCAATAATTAGTAATAATTAGTAATAATTACCAATAATTAGTAATAATTAGTAATATTTACCAATAATTAGTAATAATTAGTAATAATTAGTAATAATTACCAATAATTAGTAATAATTACCCATACTTACCAATAATTACCAATAATTACCAATAATTAGTAATAATTACCAATAATTAGTAATAATTACCAATAATTACCAATAATTGGTAATAATTACCAATAATTACCAATAATTGGTAATAATTAATAAAAATTAGTAATAATTAGTAATAATTAGTAATAATTAGGAATAATTACCAATAATTAGTAATAAGTATTAATAATTATTAATAATTCATAATAATTACAAATAATTAGTAATAATTATCAATAATTACCAATAATTAGTAATAATTACCAATAATTAGTAATAATTAGTATTAATTACCAATAATTAGTAATAATTAGTAATAATTAGTATTAATTACCAATAATTAGTAATAATTAGGAATAATTAGTTATAATTAGTATTAATTACCAATAATTTGTAATAATTAGTAATAATTAGTAATAATTAGTAATAATTATTATTAATTACCAATAATTAGTAATAATTAGGAATAATTAGTAATAATTAGGATTAATTACCATTAATTAGTAATAATTAGGAATAATTAGTAATAATTAGGAATAATTAGTAATAATTACCAATAATTAGTAATAATTACCAATAATTAGTAATAATTACCAATAATTAGTAATAATTACCAATAATTACCAATAATTACCAATAATTACCAATAATTACCAATAATTAGGAATAATTACCAATAATTAGTAATAATTACCAATAATTAGTAATAATTACCAATAATTACCAATAATTACCAATAATTAGGAATAATTACCAATAATTAGTAATAATTACCAATAATTAGTAATAATTACCAATAATTAGTAATAATTACCAATAATTCATAATAATTAACAATAATTAGTAATAATTAACAATACCTAGTAATAATTACCAATAATTACCAATAATTACCAATAATTACCAATAATTAGTAATAATTCCCAATAATATTAGTACTATGAAAATAATAAAAAATTTATATAATATTAAATGTATCAATATTTGTAACATGTTTTGCTTTATCCTCAACATATTTAATTCTTAAAGGGTCAATTTTTAGGTCTATCTCAATAAAAAGTTTACGTCATTCGTGTATGATCTAAACTCTATAATTATCCTAGCTTTAGTGTTTTTTCTAACAAATTATTCAAAACCAGTAATGCTTTTATATTTTATAGAGAAATATGGAACAATGAGGTCGTCAACAATCATTATTAGGTGACCGCATATGGATAAATCAATATAGAAATCCAAACGGTTCTGGTTTAAATCCAGTATATGTAGAGGGTGTGGAGACTTTTTTATCATTTGCAGAATCAAATCCAGAATTTGTTTCAGAAGGCAAAATAAAATGCCCTTGCAAAAAATGTGCATTGAGAACGTTTGACACGTTTGACAAAGTGGGAGAACATCTCTTGCGTTTTGGTTTTCAAGCAGATTATGTTTTGGTATCAACACGGTGAACGCAGTTCCAGAGCAGGTGATACCAACTTGATTCCGGATCCATCCCGGTTTCAAGATTTAGTACATGATGTTGCAGGTTCAACTGTTCAACATACAGAAACTCCGGCTGATATAGCTTCAAATCCTGAGTTGGCACCGTCTGAATTTTATGAGTTGTTGAAGTATGCTGAGGATGCATTATATCCTGGCTGCAAGATGAGCAAGTTAGAAGCAGTTGCAAAATTTATGGCTATCAAATCAGATAATGGAATGTCAAACACCTGTTTTGACCAGATATTTTCTTTGCTGAAAACACTGTTACCCGAAGGCAATGTTTTACCTGCAAATTACTATGAGAGTAAGAGGCTGGTTCGAAATTTGGGACTTACTTGTCAGAAGATTCATGCATGTTCAAATCACTGCATTTTATATTCTGGGGAAAATGAGTCGTTGGATAGTTGCCACATGTGGGCAACTGAGATATAAAGAAGGACAACACGGGAAGTCTGGTTTGATTCCTGTAAAACAGTTGATATATTTTCCGCTTACATCCAGACTTCAGCGTTTATTCATGTCTAAGAATACAACGACAATGATGTCATGGCATAAAGAGAATATTTCATCCGATAAAAGCTTGAATCATCCAGCCGATGGTGATTCATGGAAACATTTTGATAGAGTGCATCCATCCTTTGCTTTAGAAGCTAGAAATGTTCGACTGGGCCTTTCTACTGATGGTTTCTGTCCGTTTGGATCTTATGGTAGTCAATATTCATGTTGGCCTGTTTTTTTAACTCCATACAATTTACCTCCATGGATGTTGATGAAGGAGACATATATCTTTTTGACTTTACTAATTCCAGGACATCCGAAGAAAAATATTGATGTTTATTTGAAGCCATTGATTGATGAATTAAATTTATTGTGGAGTACTGGTGTCAGTACATATGATGTTGCAACGAAACAGAATTTCATACTGAGAGAAGCATTGATGTGGACAATAAGTGACTTCCCGGCTTATGAGATGTTATCTGGCTGGAGTACACATGGTCAGAAATCATGTCCTTACTGTATGGAGAGAACAAAGCATTTATTCTCAATAATGGAAAGAAACCTTGTTATTTTGACTGTCATCACAGATTTCTTCCAGCTGATCATCCTTTTTGCAGAAACAGATCTCATTTCAGAAAAGGAACAGTTGAAAGGGATGGACCTCCAAAAATGCTATCAGGTTTGGAGTTAAAATCAGTTGTATTTTCATTACCTCCCATCACTTTTGGTCCCACAATAAACCAACAGAAAATTTCTGGTTTTGGGAAAGAACACAATTGGATTAAACGTAGCATATTTTGGGATTTTCCATATTGGTCTGATTTGTTGGTCCGACACATGTTAGATGTCATGCATATTGAGAAGAACTGTTTTGATAATTTGTTTCATACAGTTTTGGATACGCCAGGAAAGAGAAAAGACAATGTAAATGCACGTTTAGATCTTGCCCAAATTTGCAGGCGTCCAGAATTGGAACTATTTGAGAATGTCAGAACAGAAAGGTTACTGAAACCAAAAGAAGCTTATACATTGTCTAAAGAGAACCGTTTATTATTTTGTCAGTGGATTGCAGATTTGAGACTTCCATATGGCTGTGCTTCCAATTTGGGTAGATGTGTAAAGAATGGTCATATTACTGGATTAAAAAGTCATGATTGTCATGTTATAATGGAGAGACTTCTACCCATTGGATTAAGAGGTCTGTTGAATTCTATGATTTGGGATTCCATAACAGACATGTCTCTTTTTTTTTGGGAAATTTGTGCGGCTACGGCAGATTATGATGCTCTAGGCAAACTTGAAAAAGATGTTGTTGTAATTATATGTAATCTGGAAAAAATATTTCTGCCGCCTTTCTTCGACTCAATGGAACATTTGATGTTACATTTTCCATATGAATCCAAATGTGGAGGTCCGGTACAGTTTCGATGGATGTACCCATTTGAAAGATGCATGCAAAAATTGAAAAGAAAAGTACGTAACAAAGAATCTGTTGAAGGATCTATTGCAGAAGCTTATTTGCAAGAGGAAATATCTTTTTTCTGATCCCATTATTTTGAATCTGAGTATCCTTCAAAACACAACCGACTGGGATGGAATGAGAGAAATATTGATGAAATCGACAATCAATTATCTATTTTCAACCAGTCAGAGCTTGGTTTTGGTGGAGTTTATGAACGCTGGCTTTCAGATGATGAACATCAGAGAGCTCATACGTATGTTCTGCTCAACTGTGAAGAGATGACATCAGTTGTACTGTAAGTATTTATATCACATATTCTATCATTTATGTTACAGTAAATAACTTTGGTTTTTATAGGTTGTATGATAATCATATCAAGAAACAAATTCCACAAATTACAGTAGTTTCTCTCGAAGAATGTCGACTGAAAAATTTATCTCAGTGGTTTCAAAAACTGGTAACATAAATTATTTATCTTTTAGCAACTCATTCAATGTATAGTTTACTATATTGATAATTATTTCACAAATTTTCAGGTGTCTCGACATTCTGATAAAATTGACAAACGGCTGTGTGTATTGAGTAACCCACCTTCCAAACTTGTTAAAACTTATAATGCATATGTGGTGAATGGATTTCGATTCCACACACATTCATATAGGGAATCGAAAAAAACAATGAACAGTGGAGTTAGCTTGAGAGGATCTCATCATCGAGAAAATGAAGTTGACATTTATGGCATACTTGATGAAATCATTGAACTCTGTTATCTTGGACAACATTACATAACCATGTTCAAATGTCAGTGGTTGGATACAGAGAGAGGCGTGCGTGTTCATCCGACTCATGGAATCATCGATATTAAATGTAAAAGTGTTCTCGCAGTAAATGAACCATTCTTATTGGCTCAACAGGCATATCAAGTTTATTACGCAAAGTACTGTGCAACATCAAGAGAATTGACTGATTGGTGGAGTGTAATAAAAATCAAAATTCGAGACAATCAGTTTAGTCAAAGTGAATGTGCTTTCACTGATGTGCAAAGAATTGATGTTTTTCAAGAGAGTACTCAAAATCAATCTTTTTTACAAAGAGACATGAGTATCGATGACGACACCCCACATTTAAGAGTCGGTGATGACGATGATGTTAATGATGTCACATATGAATTTGAAATGGTAAGAGATGAAGCAACTGTAACTCGAATGGATATCGATGATGTTGAGGAGGAATATAAAGATGACATTGACATATATGAAGATGATGATGAAGATGAACACTGATAGAATTTCATGGTATTTATATACAATCATAATATGTATATATGTATATATAATAGTAATTATCAATTATTTGCTAACATTAATATTTTCTGTTTCAGATGGACGACGCCACATTTCGTGAGTTGGCGGATGCTGACCTGACTTTCGATGCGGATGAGTTGCTGACAGATGACCCTCAGCCTGCAGGCGCTCCAGGGAGTACGCGGAGGGGGCGCGGTCTTGCACGATTGATGATTCCTGACCCCGTCCCCGAGCGACGTCCACGTCTTGGGTTTGATCCATGCACACGGAGGTGTGATAACCTGTGTGATAACCTGTGGATTTGACTAAGATTTCATTAATCTATTCACATAATAAATGTTTATTATTTTTTCAGTTTTCCGCATATAGCAGTCAGATAGGGCAGCGCTATTTTGCGCAACTATTTCTCTCAGTCGTGGACCACATGGGAGCAGATTCCCATTGATGTGCAGCAGACCATGTTCGGCCATTGGTTGGTATGTACGTAAATAAATAATTTTTATTTTGAAAATTATTTCATTTCTAACTTGATATTTTGATTTATTTGTAGGGTTTATGGTATCCGATCGAGGATACCATGCGTGACGCCATCCACGAGGCATGGGAGGTGGCCATGCGTGATCGCCTTCGTCAGTTTTTGCACAATTTAAGAAAAGCTGCGATGAAGAAAGCAGGAGTGTCAGATTTTGACGAGTCATGTAGAGCACACCGACCAGAGTATATTTCATCCCATGTATGGGATGGATTATGTGCGCACTGGTTGAGTGGTGCCTTTAAGAGGAGATCATCGGTGGGGAGGCAGAATCGGGGGAGACAGGAGGTGACTCATCGAGCTGGGAGTCGTTCTTTCAGTACTCATAGACAGCATCTGGTACGTACATTATTTGTAAATATTTTATATAACTATAAATATTAACAGTTTATTTTTTTTTCTTATAGGCTGTCGAGCACCCCGATATTACAGAGTACGACATATATCGGAGGATATATAGTGATCCTGCTACTGGGGAGCTCAGAGGTGATCGTCAGCATCACATCGTGGTCAGTATTATTTGTTTTCAAGTTTAAAAATTAACTGCATATAATATATTCACAATTTTAATTTTAAATTGCAACTATAGGAGTCATATGAGGCCGCAGCGTCACAGGCCCGACCTGAGAGTCAGGCCGAGTCATCGGATCAGACCACTGCCCGTCATTTTGATGAAGCGACATGGATGCAGGCCACCCAGTATGCCTTCGAGAAGGGCCGGGTAGTTGGTATCAGCTCTCGACTGACTCCCGAAGATTATTATGGAAGTGTTGCGATGTCGGCGTCCAGCTCGAGAAGAGCTCGTGCATATTCTTCTACTACACAGTATGAGGATCAGTTGCGATCTCAGACTGCACAGATAGAGAGTCTCCGACAGGAGCAGGAGCAGATGCGTCAGCATCATGAGGAGGAGCGTCGACGCCAGCAGCAGCTGTACGAGGAGCAGGCGTGTCGTTGGCAGCAGCAGCATCAGGAGCAGATGGAGTACATGCGCCGACTCACTCATGCTTTAGGGATGGAGTTTCCTCCACCACCATCTGCAGATCCCCCACCTCCTTCAGATTAGAGATTGTACTTATGTTATAAAATTTGTGAAATCAAATTATTATTTTTTTTCTATTCGCAGTTTCTGTCTCATTATAAAATATTAATAATATTATATTTTTAAATAACAATATTAATATGAATAGTAATATTATTTATATTTTATAATATTAAATTATATATATATTAAAATTTTATAATATTATAATTTAATTATATTTTTTGTAATACATGAATTATTTTAATATTTGAATGTAAAATAATTCTATTATTTTTATATTAATTAAAATAAATTATTAATATTTTTTTTATTTATGAATTATAATTCTAATATTATTATATTAATTAAATCATTTATTAGTATTCTATTATTTTTTATTTTTGAATTAGAATTCTATTATTATTATATTAATTAAAATAATTTATTAATAATTTATTATTTTTATTTGTGAATTATAATTCTATTATTATATTAATGAAAATAATTTATTAATAATTTATTTTTTTTATTTTTTTTATAGTATTTGCGACGGGATACTATGCCCGTCGCAAATACTAGTATTATTAATAGTTTTTTATTTTTTTTTTAAAAATAGTTTTTGCGACGGGACCCATCGTAAAAACTATTTATAGTATTTGCGACGGGATACTATGCCCTTTGCAAATACTAGTATTATTAATAGTTTTTTATTTTTTTTAAAAAACCGTTTTTGCGACAGTACCGTCGCAAAAGGTATTTGCGATGGGTCCCGTCGCAAAAGGTATTTGCGACGGGCCCGTCGCAAAAACTATTTTAAAAGTTTTCTAAAAAAATACGGAGTACTATTTGCGACGGGGAGAATGACCATCGCAAAAAACGGCTTTAGCGACGGGCCCGTCGCAAATAAGTGTTGTTGCGACGCCGTTTTCAGCAACGGGCTATTTGCGACAGGCCCCCGTCGCAAATACCTGTTTTTCTAGTAGTGGACCATTATTAACTTAAATAATTACATAGTGTTCATGACATGGTAATATGTGATATACAAGGAATAATGAAATTGAAAAAGGTTCTTAAGCAAGTACAAATTAACTCAAGTTTATTATTCAGGAGATTAAAGAACGATGGAGTCAAGTCGGATATGAGGTAAGAGAATTCGTCTCAATCTCCTTTCACTGAGGCATATTTTGTTTTATACACAACTTTATTTTATACAGTGTATAAACCCCTTTTAATTTTATGTTTATTCAAAAGGAATCTTTATTATACGAAGCGTTTAATAAACGACAAAAGGGAAAAAAAATTCGTACGTATGGGGCGACACCGAATTCTCCACCGTCGTGACCATTATTTGATTTTCGGCTTCCTATACAAGCCATAACCATTTTTTAAATGAAAAATAAATACCATGTTTTACTTCTCTTTTATTTTTGTATTGAAAATGGTTTTGGTATTTTTTATATCAATGTGTTGTATTGATTTCTTGTGATTGAAATGTGGAAATGTTATGTTTCCTTTATGCATGTTTTATGTGATATGATTTTGTTATGGTTCTTGGGCATTGTTTATGAAGACGGGTGGTTACGTGAAAAACTAAGGGCGGGTGAGCCCGATATAGCTCTCCAATGCATTGGGTAACATGAAGGGGTTAGACATTAAGGTCTCTCCGAAGATATTTAGGGAATATACTATGATGGGTATTCCAAACATAACCATGAGGGTTACTCCCTACGTAAGAATGTTATGAATGACTCAAGTTAATTTATGTCTTATGATTTCTATGATTTATTCATGATTTGATGAGGTATGTTAAAATGCTTATGTTTTACGAGTAAAGTATGATTTCATACATGGACTAATGTTTTCATTTCTCACTTTTATATCGCTTTCTGAGCTTTTTATGCTCATCCCATATTTTTGAAATGTTTTTCACAGGTCAAGGGAAAGGTACATGATGTGATGATAGTGTCAAGGAAGTGTAAATAAAGAATCTATGTTTTATTTTAAATATGTTTCTGATGATGGGAAAAATGAGTTCTATCTTTTATGTAACCACTTTGTTTAAATGTGGAGTGTAATGTATCATTTATGATCTAATTATCTAGAACTCTAAACCTGAAAAGATCCTCAACGTGTATTCTTGAAATAACTCAAGATTAAGTAATGTTTAAGGCTAGGGCCTTATACTCCCAGTCCAACTGAGGGACTCCTTATACTCTGGGATCCAACTGAAATACTTCATCTACCACTATCTTTAATAAAGATACTTATATATTCCATCCAATATGATTAAATATAGGATGATTTGTTGATATTATTTCTAGTCTCGCTAAACCACACTATATTTAGTACTTATTATAGTACATTTTAAAAGTTGTTGATTTTTCTCAATTATCCTTGATCACATGAAACTGATCAGTTGCCTTGCTGTAGAAATACCCGAGGGGAACATTCTTCCTTATTCTGAAGTCCCATCATCACAAATATTTTTTTTCAGGTGATGTAAAAACCTTATTCCCTGATATTTTATATAATAATAACCTGAAAAATCTTGGCAAAATTCCATATCATGCATGAGTTTTATGGAAATTTAATCCCTAAATGATTCATATATGTTCTTTATTATTATTTAGTGTTTTCTAGATTCTATGTTATATTGTTTGAGTATCTTCTCAAAGGATTGAGTATGAGCTATCCACTATCTTGTGGGAATATCATATAAGTGATTCATTCATCATTTATGCACGCCTGTGAATAGAATCCTTTATGTAGAATATCCTATTCCTGAAATTGTATAGATAAAATTAAGGAGCCCCTATAGAAACTCATTGTCCCTGTATTCTTCATGAAACCCAATATAGGTGAAATTGTCTCTTAGTGTCTGAATCATTTCACACAGGACATGGAGGTCACATGTAGGGTATCACATTCCCAAATGGATTCAAGGAATAAGGTTATTTTCCAATAACATTGAGTATTTTTTGGAAATGTTTACTTCCCATGGGACATCTTCTTCTCAATCATTTAATGTGATCAAATGAGGGATTCTCTCTTCATGAACTAAAAGGCCTCAAGGTGGATCTATTATCTTTATAAAACTGAAATATATCTCAAAATTATCTTGATCACTTCTTCATTTCCATCCTATGTATTGATAGATAAGTGTTCAAGGACTCACACCACCTATTCTCAGATAAATATGTTTCCTTGAGGTTTTGATATTAATTCCAAGTCATGATATTTTTAATTAAACAATTTATTCAATATATCTAAAATATTATATGCTAAAAAACAAGGCATCGCCCCATACATGAGTTTGTGTTTCCATCATCAAGTACATAAAATGATAATTGTATGTATCTTTAAATCTCAAACACGTCAATGGACATCACATGCTCAAAATACTGACTGCAACTTCATTTTCATTCTTGCATGTTGACTTCTTCAACTAACAACATGAATGTAAGACAACAATTGACTGGATGGAATTGAGTTTGTCCCGAATGACATATCTCATTGGCATCATAATGGAAGATGGGGGTTTTCTCGATCGATGGAGGTCTGACATGAACATCGGTGTACTAAAATAATTTGGCAAGGCTTCGAGAAAGAATACCCTCACTATCATGATTGAATGGTCCACATAGATATGATCGAATAAACATACTTATATCAGTGCTTTTAAGGATGTACTAATAGTGAAGCATGGTAGCTTATTCCACATCACTCGGTACCTTGTTCTCTTCCTATTTAATACATCAATCCGTTTTGGGCACCATTGTTCCATGGTAGTAGGGGACATACATATCAAATACACTCAAAGAAATTTTATTAGTAATAAAATGATAGAATATTTGAGCATAAAAATTAATGAAATAATGTAAGATCAAATTTCGAATTCCCAATAATATCCCTCGTTTTCTGATCACATAACCCATATAATTTAATGAAATAAAAAACTAACATGTTTATAATTATTAAACAAAGAAAACAAATTTTAACATGTTGATATAAAATATTGACAAGTTTTGTTTAAAATTATTTATTTATATATATTTATCCCCCTTTTTGTGAGATCTAAAAGTATGTATAAAAGTAGAATAAAGAAAAGTACATTTTTCATATAATGTTATGTGAGTGTTAGTTTATCTAGAAATAAGAAAATTATAAAAAGACATAGTCTTAGTGTAACGCCCCGACCCTAGTTACCCAGAGTCGGTGCATTATTACATAACATTGGCATGATCACAAGAAAGATCAAATCTCGAAAGACCGGTTGGTTTAGTAGCCTTGGAAACACCAGATATATTCATAAGTTTTACATTACATCATAAAATGAAAAACTACTACAACAACATAATGTCTCCACAGTCAACACTATTATCCCCTCATAATAACCCTACAGGTCATTCATAATTTACTTCTTCACTTCCTGGGAAAAATAAAACATAGAAAAGGGGTGAGCTCAAATGCCCAGTAAGGATAACAATATAGCGGAAACTTTCATAAATAAGAATAAACATTTAAGGCAATGTATAACTAAAACAAAAGCCTTTTAAACTTGAACATCAACATAATATGGCCAAAGTAAAATGAAATAATGCCATTTACTCATTCACATGGATATTCTACTAATCGAAAAATCACATGCAAAATCACTAACCACTTTCATAATGTTGGAATACATAATGCCAGACTATCATAACCACATAGCCAAGGCCTCGTGCCAAGACTACAAATAAGATTTTGTCAAGGCCTTGTGCCAAGACACTAGTTTGTCTCATGAGACCTACCGATGCATCGAGGAGCTATAGCGGGCTCCACCTGTCACATATTAAGTCCAATGCATTTCCATATGAAAAGGTTTAAACATAACATAAACATTCGTATTAAAACTAGCATACGAAATGTCAATAATTTCACCATAAACTATGAATGGTATAAAATAGCACAGCCATAGTCAAACATATCACAAAACCTTCAATACAATATAGAAGTTTTGTATTATAATAAATCAACTTCTAATAAGCGTAAAATCCATCAAAGGATGTTGACATAGATGAAATCAAAACACTTTTTAGAGAAATATCTCTTTCTATTTTTGAAATCATTTAAGAGCCATATAAAACAAAACATTTTCTTGAAAATATTCTTATAAGCTTGTAAGGAAAGCTTTGAAGATTTTATAACGGAGGAAAATAACCGCACCCGCCGAATAAGTTAAAAAAACATTCTTACCTCAATTCTGTCGAAAAAGTTAAAAAGGACCTTGTTTTGAAAACGACGGAAAGATTCCTCTTACAAAAAGTCAAAAAGGGTATAAATGACTTTAATCCATATTATTGTAAATAATAAAAATGTTTTGAAATATATTTTGAAGAAACATGGATGTGGATGATAACGAGGTCCCAGTAGATAATTATGTATAAACAACCTTGGATAATGAAGAGGTTGTGAAGTAAACCCTTACCTTGTAGTTTTCCTTGGTTGGGGTAGGTTAACCTCCTGTATAATGGTGAAATAAGTTTTATTAAATTATACAAGAATCATATACATTCATATGATATCATATATGATCTTTTAACATTGCTTTGTTAACAATATCTTAGATTTATCGTTGTTTTGGGTGTTAACTTACTCATTTTCTTATATGTTTTGTTACGTAAGTCATGTTTTTCATGGATAGGTTATATCTTATTCATATCCAGAATGATATCATGTCCTTAAACATTATTTTTAAATCATAAAATGATAATTATACTTGAATGGATACGACGGAGAATGAATCTCATCGCGTTCGTGGAGACGGTAGTCCGTACGTACGGACGAGCGACAATATCATTATTTTGATATTAAAATAATATATAATTGGATAGTATATTATATATACAGAATCATTATCATGTTATATTTATTATTTACATGAATTACATATCATTATTATACCCATCTAAATAATAATATATTGAATAACAATTACACCACGACGTGGAGACGGTAAGCCGTACGTACGCACGTATGGTGACATGTCATTCAAATGATGGGTAGAATACTGAATATGGTTGTTCCATATTTATAATAACATCACAGTATATAGAAGATACTGGAGTTATAATTTTAGAATTGAAATAATAAACAAAGAGGGAGTGGAAGAAGGAAGAAAGATGAAAGAGGGTGATGAAAATGTTACCTCTTCTTCGGGTTCTTCGTTTTGATTTGATCAAAAGGACTACTTAGGATGGATTTCTGACTAAAGTAAAGCTTTTAGGATGAAGGGAGAGAAGTTTGGAGAGTATTTGGGCAGAGGTTGGCCGAACCAAAAGGCTTGAAAGTGTGAATAAGGTGGTAGAGGTGGGGGCCTTTTATAAGAGGAGAGGAGGGGCTCTTTTGGAAAGATTGAAATGTTACATTATTATACAATTATTTTCGGATTATAAAGGTCCCACTCTTATATAATTCGTGGATAAGGTGATAAGGATTCTAAATCTCTTCATCCAATAGGCTTTGGACAAGTGTAAGCCTTGGATTTTGCATTATCTTCTCATTTTATTTAAATCGTTAAATAATGAGGTCATCGCCACATCATAATGATGTCATAAATAATTTAATTTATTTAATTTATAAAAATTATAAACAAATACTATGATGTAGGAAATCTTTTTAGCTTTCTAATGAATATTTATAATCAAAATTTGGACTTGTGTAACCCCACGTAAAAATTGTTTTAGTAAAACATTTTATGTTTGTGTCATTTTTTACTTTAACATTAAATAAAAGGTATTTATGTCATTTTCTAACTAAAGTGGCTCCATGGGGTCCCCAAGTTGACCCATGGGTTGTCTTGGTCGACCATGACTCATCCAATAGGAGTATTAAAAGTTTCATGCTCATCTCATATTATTAAAACATTATTTGTACCTTAAACTACACTAATTACCTCTAATCGCGATTAAGAACTTAAAAGTTACTATTCAGCAAAAATTTATTTTAATCACATTGAACCACATTTTACTTCTTAATGACAACCATGTATGTCGGATTTTTGAAAATCAAATCGCAGAAGTGGTAATATTTCATTTAAATGAAAAATCAGTTATTTAACTACCACTTAGTGGTTTCACTATTCATCAAAAATTGACGTTTTTCAGAACAAAGCCAAAATTTCACCCTAAGCTATAATTGATATTCCGAATTCAAAAATGATATCTATTTTAAAAAATTCCAAAAATATAATTTGCATTAATTAATTTTATAATTAATTCCCGCTGTTACAACAAATAGCATGTTTTTAAGAAACAATTTATATCAAAAGATTGGCAATTGTTTATGTCCAATTTCAATGTTAAATTAATTCTAATGACCACCTTTGGATAAAATGGTAAAAATATATTCTAATTATACTTTAAAACCACTAAATAGTATAATTTATCACTATAAATTATTTTGATTAAAAAAGTTGTTTTTAAGTAATTTTCACTATTCATAAAAATTGGAAGTTCTCAGAAAATTACAAAAAATTCTACTTTGGATAATTTCGATATTACGAATACCAAAATGAAGTCCATTTTGAAATATAAAATTTATATAATTTTAAAAAGTGGTTATTACTATTCATAACGGCTACTTTGATTAGTCGCAGTGTTTCAGAACTCGAAGTTGCGTACAATGCAAGCTATTTCATTATTGAATGAGAAGCGTATCGTGGAAGCTCGGGGTGTTACATTCTCCCCTCCTTCAAAAAATTGCGTCCTTGAAATTTGAAAATTTTCTTTGAAAATAAAAGGTTGAAAAGAGAAAATACCTTTTTGGAAAACCCACATCGGAAATAAGATTAATAAAATTTAGCCTTAATAACAGGGAAAGGGAAATGAAAAAGTCACCACCCAATTATGTTCTCGATTAAGAGAACATTGGTGGCAATTAGAGACATATAATTGGAGGAAAAACGTAAATATTTGTAGGGAGTGATTGAGGTCATCAATCACAATCAACTGTCCAATTGAGGGCCTCAAAGCCTTCAATCTATGTTGATTTAAAATATCATCAGTTCCACAAGACATAAGTTATTAGGATAACACATTTTTTTGTTTTAATATCCATTTAATAAAGTTTAAGAATTAATTTATTCATTGAATAAGAGATAGGTATAAATATATTTATGGTTGACAATTAGAGTTTCAACCTTCAACTCATCTTTCACTCAAAAAGATAATAAAACTCAAAAATATTATACTTATCCTAATTGTATAAGGTTCCAAATGTTAACACATAACATTTAGATTAGTAAAATTATTTTGTAATAACCAGGGACTTCCTGTAGGCTAGTGGTAGGAAATAAAGGCCTGTCGCACTATGATTGTGGGTTCGATTCCTGCAGCTTTGTCCGACGCGACGGGTTATGCCCCACCCTGCAGGTTGTCCTTTTCCTAAAACTATAGTATCATAATATTCCAAAAATAATCTTCATAAATTTTTTAACATTAAACAATACTATCCAAAGATTAACTTAATCCACTCCAACCTTTATAGTTATCCAAAATACCTCTGTCCAGACTTTCTCTAAAAGGTCTCTTAATTCCAAAATCAATTTATCAGATTCCCCAAACAAAGTAAAGTTTCTCTTATTGTCACATACTAAAAATATAATTACCTTCATCATATTAAAACCTTACTGAAATCAACAAGTACTGCAGTACAATCCTTATATATATATCACATTATTCTAATAACCAGAATATAATCCATGAGTCCAAAAGCACCAATACATTAGTTATTCTGCTTCAACTGTAGTAACAACATAAGATTGTCCTTGATCCCTTGGCCTTTTCTGAGGTAAGTTTCCCTGACGCTTAGGACATTAATTTGCATAATGACCCATTTCCCTACAATTGTAGCATTCAACTTTGATAGCCTCTTTCTTTCCCTTGCAATCACGAGCCTGGTGACCCTTTTCTCCACATTTATAATAAACTCCCATTCCTTTTAGGCAAGTACCAGGGTGATTCTTCCCACAATTATCACATAATGGAAAATCCTTCTTTCCCTTTTTCCCTTTATCTGTCTCTTGTTCCACCGTTCTCTTCTTCTCTTTCTTTACTTTGTTGTCATAACACTTAGAGAATTCCTTTTCTGTCTTGATAGAACACGAGACAATATCTTCGTATGATGAGAAGGATTGTGATACCAAAGCTCGATGGAGAAATGGTTTTAACCCATCAAAGAAACGATCAATCTTACTCCTTGGGTTACGTATATAATCGGCAGCATGCCTCGCTAACCTTGTAAAGTTAGCCTCATACTTTGCGACATTCTCATCCTCCTTCTTCCTCAGACTCAGAAATTGCCTTTCCATATCTGCTCGATGGCAGCGAGGAAAGTATTTTTCTAAGAAAAGCTCTTTGAACTCCCTCCATTCCATATTTGATACGTCATCATCTTCCTTTGTGTTTTGAATCAGCGACCACCACTGATCGGCATCTCCAGTGAGGCGGTAAACTGCCATGACCACCTTCTCCCTTTTGCTACTCCCCAAGGGATGGAATATTTTCTCTAAGGAGTTTATCCATTGCTCGGCTACTATAGGATTTGTACTCCCATTGAAGGTTGGTGTTTGTTGCCTCATGAAACGGTCTAGCATTGATCCTCCACGTTGCGGATCAGGGTGCTCCATACGAGTAAGGTTATTATTCATAACCTGAGTGAGTTGTCCTAGTATGGTAATAAGTTGATCAGCACCAGTTGTATCTCCAGAACCACAATAATTATCTTGAGCAGGAGGGAAATCCCTACACAGAGTGCATGTATTGATACGGTTTCCATTCCTTCCACTAGGTGCCATTTCTAAACAATGGCATAAACTAGATTAGTTTATGAATCAAAATACATAATTCCATACTTGTAAAATAATTAACATAAATTGAACTATTTATGGATATAATCCATAATCATAAAAATGTTTTCTTTGAGGAAGTATATACTCATAAACCCTTCATAATGATTTGTAATGAAAATGAGAGTTATCCTAAGCATATCCCCCGGGAGTGTCGTAACCAAGAGTGCAGCAAGTCCCGTTGTCTTGCACCAGTTCCCGTTCGAGTCTAGCTCAAAGCGGTGTTTTCGGGTTTTACCCCTAGGTACATCTGTGCCAGAGCCGCCTCTACCTGCTCGTATCCAGACAGGGATGTATTGCTTGGAAAACTCACAACATCTCTACAATACCAAAATTCTAGAAAGTTCTTCTATACTAATCCTCAAAGTCTATCTTCGGGATATGTGCTCTAATCAGAGTTTATCTAAATCTGGCTTCCAAGGTTAGTACTAAACTGCCTCTGATACCAACTATAATGCCCTGACCCTGGTTACCTAGAGTCGGTGCATTATTACATAACATTGTCATGATCACAAGAAAGATCAAATCTCGAAAGACCGGTTGGTTTAGTAGCCTTGGAAACACCAGATATATTCATAAGTTTTACATTACATCATAAAATGAAAAACTACTAAAACAACATAATGTCTCCACATTCCACACTATTATCCCCTCATAATAACCCTGCAGGTCATTCATAATTTACTTCTTCACTTCCTGGGAAAAATAAAACATAGAAAAGGGGTGAGCTCAAATGCCCAGTAAGGATAACAATATAGCGGAAACTTTCATAAATAAGAATAAACATTTAAGGCAATGTATA
Organism: Viscum album; assembly: GCA_963277665.1. NCBI lineage: Eukaryota > Viridiplantae > Streptophyta > Magnoliopsida > Santalales > Viscaceae > Viscum > Viscum album. The sequence goes on from OY728125.1 coordinate 59,736,336, forward strand.
ACTAAAACAAAATCCTTTTAAACTTGAACATCAACATAATATGGCAAAAGTAAAATGAAATAATTCCATTTACTCATTCACATGGATATTCTACTAATCGAAAAATCACATGCAAAATCACTAACCACTTTCATAATGTTGGAATGCATAATGATAGACTATCACAACCACATAGCCAAGGCCTCGTGCCAAAACTACAAATAAGATTTTGTCAAGGCCTTGTGCCAAGACACTAGTTTGTCTCATGAGACCTACCGATGCATCAAGGAGCTATAGCGGGCTCCACCCGTCACATATTAAGGCCAATGCATTCCCATATGAAAAGGTTTAAACATAACATAAACATTCGTATTAAAACTAGCATACGAAATGTCAATAATTTCACCATAAACTATGAATGGTATAAAATAGCACATCCACAGTCAAACATATCACAAAACCTTCAATACAATATAGAAGTTTTGTATTATAATAAATCAACTTCTAATAAGCGTAAAATCCATCAAAGGATGTTGACATAGATGAAATCAAAACTCTTTTTAGAGAAATATCTCTTTCTATTTTTGAAATCATTTAAGATCCATATAAAACAAAACATTTTCTTGAAAATATTCTTATAAGCTTGTAAGGAAGGCTTTGAAGATTTTATAACGGCGGAAAATAACCGCACCCGCCGTATAAGTTAAAAAAACATTCTTACCTCAATTCTGTCGAAAAGGTTAAAAAGGACCTTGTTTTTAAAACGACGGAAAGATTCCTCTTATAAAAAGTCAAAAAGGGTATAGATGACTTTAACCCATATTCTTGTAAATAATAAAAATGTTTTGAAATATATTTAGAAGAAACATGGATGTGGATGATAACGAGGTCCCAGTATATAATTATGTATAAACAACCTTGGATAATGAAGAGGTTGTGAAGTAAACCCTTACCTTGTAATTTTCCTTGGTTGGGGTAGGTTAACCTCCTGTATAATGGTGAAATAATTGTTATTAAATTATACAAGAATCATATACATTCATATGATATCATATATGATCTTTTAACATTTCTTTGTTAACAATATCTTAGATTTATCGTTGTTTCGGGTGTTAACTTACTCGTTTTCTTATATGTTTTGTTACGTAATTCATGTTTTTCATGGATAGGTTGTATCTTATTCATATCCAGAATGATATCATGTCCTTAAACATTATTTTTAAATCATCAAATGATAATTATACTTGAATGGATACAACGGAGAATGAATCTCATCGCGTTCGTGGAGACGGTAGTCCGTACGTACGCACGAGCGACAATATCATTATTTTGATATTAAAATAATATATAATTGGATAGTATATTATATATACAGAATCATTATCATGTTATATTTATTATTTACATGAATTACATATCATTATTATACCCATCTAAATAATAATATATTGAATAACAATTACACCACGACGTGGAGACGGTAAGCCGTACGTACGCACGTATGGTGACATGTCATTCAAATGATGGGTAGAATACTGAATATGGTTGTTCCATATTTATAATAACATCACAGTATATAGAATATACTGGAGTTATAATTTTAGAATTGAAATAATAAACAAAGAGGGAGTGGAAGAAGGAAGAAACATGAAAGAGGGTGATGAAAATGTTACCTCTTCTTCGGGTTCTTCCTATTGATTTGATAAAAAAGACTCCTTTGGATGGCTTTCTGACTAAAGTAAAGCTTCTAGGATTAAGGGACAGAAGTTTGGAGAGTATTTGGGCAGAGTATTTCCAAACCAAAAGGCTTGAAAGTGTGAATAAGGTGGTAGAGGTGGGGGCCTTTTATAAGAGGAGAGGAGAGGCTCTTTTGGAAAGATTGAAATGTTACATTATTATACAATGATTTTCGGATTCTAAAGGTCCCACACTTATATAAGTCGTGGCTAAGGTGATAAAGGTTCGAAATATCTTCATCCAATAGGCTTTGGACAAGTGTAAGCCTTGTATTTTTCATTATCTTCTCATTTTATTTAAATCGTTAAATAATGAGGTCATCGCCACATCATAATGATGTCATAAATAATTTAATTTATTTAATGTCTAAAAATTATAAAAAGAATACTATGATGTAGGAAATCTTTTTATCTGTCTAATGAATATTTATAATCAAAATTTGGACTTGTGTAACCCCACGTAAAAATTGTTTTAGTAAAACGTTTTATGTGTGTGTCATTTTTTACTTTAACATTAAATAAAAGGTATTTATGTCATTTTCTAACTAAAGTGACTCCATGGGGTCCCCAAGTTGACCCATAGGTTGTCTTGGTCGGCCCTGACTCATAAAATAGGAGTAGGACAAGTGTCATTCTCATCTCATATTATTAAAACATTATTTGTACCTTAAACTACACTAATTACCTCTAATCGCGATTAAGAACTTAAAAGTTACTATTCAACAAAAATATATTTTAATGTCATTGAACCACATTTTACTTCTTAATGACAACCATGTATGTCGGATTTTTGAAAATCAAATCGCAAAAGTGGTAATATTTCATTTAAATGAAAAATCAGTTATTTAACTACCACTTAGTGGTTTCACTATTCATCAAAAATTGAAGTTTTTCAGAACAAAGCCAAAATTTCACCCTAAGCTATAATTGATATTCTGAATTAAAAAATGATATCTATTTTACAAAATTCCAAACATATAAGTTGCATTAATTAATTTTATAATTAATTCCCGCTGTTACAACAAATAGCGTGTTTTTAAGAAACGATTTATATCAAAAGATTGGCAATTGTTTATGTCCAATTTCAATGTTAAATTAATTCTAATGACCACCTTTGGATAAAATGGTAAAAATATATTCTAATTATACTTTAAATCCACTAAATAGTATAATTTATCACTATAAATTATTTTGATTAAAAAAGTTGTTTTTAAGTAATTTTCACTATTCATTAAAATTGGAAGTTCTCAGAAAATTACAAAAAATTCAACTTTGGATAATTTCGATATTACGAAACAAAAATGAAGTCCATTTTGAAATATAAAATTTCTATAATTTTAAAAAGTGGTTATTACTATTCATAACAGCTACTTTGATTAGTCACGGTGTTTTAGAACTCGAAGTTGCGTACAATGCAAGCTATTGCATTATTGAATGAGAAGCGTATCCTGGAAGATCGGGGTGTTACACTTAGAAACAAAACATATAATAAAGAAAATGAAGAAATAAAAAATTAAAAGACTTCATAGTTAAATAATTCCCCAATGCAATGAATTAAAGATTTGGAGATATAAAGGTTATAGAGTAGGATGATAAGAAGAACTAGTAACTAGTTTATATTTCATAGTAGATGATTATGAGGTTAAATAATTTCATATAATTTTGTGTAAAGTTATAAGTTCAACAATATGGTGTTTGAAATTTTGTTTTAAGCACCATGTTATCTCTAATAATGGAATGAATCCAGAATAACCTCTAATACATCAACTAGATTAACCATTAGAAAACTATAAATTGTCTCAAAATAGTGAAAATAATTTTCCTTCATTGTTTCTAACTAGTTGATAAAAACATTGTCTCCAGGTATTATAGAGGGAAACTTTTCAACCAAATCATTCTGATTCTCCAAAAGTGTGTATAGTGGAAAAATATCACAGTAAAATGACAATATCTTGTTATCTATAGCTAAAAGATTATTGGATAAAATGTTTATCCTTCATTAAGATATCTCTTGATCCTTCTCAAATATAATTATAAGTTCTTACATACTCTAATCTTGAATATTTCATAGAAATAATCATATTTTTGAATAAATTCTTTAGATCACTAAAATTTGATTTTGGAACTATATTAACTTTTACCAATCCAAATTTAATATTAAAAATCACTTCATAAAGTATTAGAATAATTTTTATAAATTTAATTATCTTTCAAACTTTGATACTGGGTCTGAGGAGACTCATAATAAATTCTGGAAACATATGCATTTCTTAGGTCCTCATCATCCTTATTTCATATCTAAATTTATTCGTTTATCTTGTTAAATTAGTTATTCAATATATAAAAATTAGAGACCATATTAATAGAAAAATATTGATAATGATAAAAAAAATATTCTTCTTCTTCTAATTATAAGGACTCCCCCTCAAGACTTATATATCAATCTCTAACTTCACTGAACTAAAGTGACTAGAATTGCAAGACTTTATTTTTAGAAGAGGAAAAATATAAAAAAACATCTATAATCTCATAATTTTATTCAATATTCCATTAAAAATAATTTTAAAGAATGGAAACTAGTTTATACTCGATAAAATCAGTTTAAGAAGCTATATGACTAAATATTTTATCAACAGAATAATCGTACTCCATGTTTTGAAACTCTAGGGATTGGGAAATATCCAAACTAGATGTTCCCATCCATTAAAAAATTACTAATCCCTTCCATAAACAATATAAAGATGTTAAAAAACATCCCCAGTAGCTGCATCAATAACCTTCTCAACAGGTTCATATAGTTTTCTTCTCCAATGTCTATGAACATGCACAACACCACTACAGGCCTTAGCAGAATGTAATTGGTAAAATCATGAAAGTATAAGTATTACACTAACTATGGAATGAGTTTTATAACACTAAACATTCATACTTATAGTTATTATAGGGATATTCTATTCACCAGCTGTGGATTTCTCTAAAGCTGTAACTCCACCTCTAGTAAAATGAAACATAGTAGTGAATCCATACATTGTAGACTCATCGACCTATTCTCCTCCAAGCCATTAAGATTGAAAGAAATATAAACTTATTCCCCCCCCCCTTAGCACAAGGACTAAATAATTAATTTAATATTTCCCTAACTATCATTATCTTACCCTTGTCATACTCTAGAAGAAACGAAATTTTCTTATGGTTCCAATAGAAATCCCATTGTTATGATGAAATATTAATCCAGTCTTAATGTCTGCAGTCATCTCTCTCTTATAAAGAATATTATATAGAAACATCATATTAGGATAATTTGAAATAAATATATCTATTTTATAGTAGTTTTCATGTAAATTAACATGTTATGACTCATATTGGACATTATATCACTCATCATTAGAAAAATGATATATATATCAGGAAAAAATACATAACTCTATAGTTCGTGAAATTACAATAGCCTAGATAAACTTGACCATCACATTGTAGTACACCACTAAATCCCATACAATCAAATTTTTGACTTATGATGTTCTGTAAATAAAGGACATGAAATACTCAGAATTCTAAAATCTGTCTTTAATCGATGTTAGACTAAAATCAAAATTCATCACATGAGGTCAATAAAAATTCTAGTTATAAGAAACTATCAAAAACAAAAAATCATTATTGTTCAACTTTGAATAAAAAAGGTTGTAACTATCACTAAATATGAACTATGGTTTCTTGTAAAACTCCTTTAATTCCCTTGGAAAAACATATTTGGAATTACGTCAGTTGAATATGAACACTATTCCTTGAAACACTTTCACTCTATTAAACAACTGATTCATTTGAAAAAAATACCCTCAAAGTTGACAATCTTCTCCTATAGAACCTTAAAATTTTAACATGTGGGTCCTTTCCTATTTTCACTTCTTGGAACTGCTTCATCATTCTACTTCATTTCTTCCATCACAATGAAATTTACAAAGATTGTGGTTCTTGAAATATATGGTTTAAAAGATCAATAATTGAAAATTTTTAAAGGAACATGTATTGAAGGTTGGAGGATTCTAAAATAGAAAATGGTACTTTTTAAAATTTAAGTGAAAATCAATTATAAATTAAACAATTTAAAATATGAATAAAGAAATAAACAAATAAATCGATATAAGTAAATAAAAAAAAATTACTAAACTAAATAGATAATAATAAAGTATATCAATATGGTTCAATAAAAAATAATTAATTCTTACTTCCCTTTAATATAATTAAAATTTACTTAGAGAAGCAGTTTTGTAAAAAATGCTTATAATAGCATTTTCAGTACCATAAAATTATAAAAATACACCCCCTTTTGTACAAGAACACTTAAAAATGATCATGAATATCTATATTTTTAGTTATAAAATTATTCATGGGTTATTTAGATAAAATTATAGTGCTACTATTATAACATAAAAATAAACATGACCAAAATTTACTTGAATGTTCAAAAGTCTGTGTTTTATCCACAACACTTGGGTACAATAACTTACAATAGAAATGTATTCTACCTCAGTTGTTGCAAATGAAAATGAAAATTTATTTTCTCTAGAACTTGAAACTAGAGACTTTTATAAATAGTTACAAATTCTTATGGTGATTTTTATATCTAATTTATAGCCTAAAAATATGCATCTGAATCTAAAATAAAATAAAAACCCTAGGTTTTTGGATAAATCAAATATATAAATAGTTCCTCTTAAATAATAAATACCCAAATCATTTTAAGGATAATTAATTGAGAAACTATTTGTTTTCATTGAAAATTTTTAGATAAAAAAATTAAAAACATTATATTTGGTCTACTAAAAGTAAGGAATGACTAACTTATATGATTCCTTTATATAACTTATTATCAACTATTTTACCAGCTTTATATAATAAAATTTTTATATTAGTACATATAGAGGTTTATTTTTTTTAGTCTAGTATTTTTCAATAAACAAACACTATATTTACATTTACTTAAGACGTTTAAAATTCATTATGAATAATTTGGACTCTACGAAATAAATTTAATTCTCCCATCATACTCATCTAAAAAAATTTATTCATATGTTTTGAAAATTTATTACAATATTTTTTATTAATATAACCTTTAATGAAATAATCTTAATAAATTTGAACAGAAAATAGTAAATAAAGTTATTTTTTTCAAAAACATTTGATAACAAGTCATGTATAAAAAAATTTCTAAAAGAAAAGAACACAACTGCTCACACCATGCCCTTGGTGATTGTTTAAGACCACAAAGATCATTATTATGTTTTGAAATAGATATTTTTAAATGAGGATTTTCAAAACCTAGGCATTGTTAAATATTAACTTCAACTATCAAATAACTATTTAAAAATAAATAGTGAACACTAAATTGGTATAATTGAAAACTCATATGAGATGAGTAGGCTCAAAAGACCATAATGGATTCAAGTATTTAAATAGGGGGAAAATGATTCCATATAATATGTTCCTTCAATATGATTATAAAACTTAACAATAACCTTAGCCTTATTCTTTGTAATTATTCGTTGATCAACTTTCTTATTTCTAAAAAAACATTGAGTTCCATTTATAGGATGATTGAGGGTATATCAACTAATTTCAACACATAGTTTCTATTATAATAAATTATCTCTTCCTATATAGTCAAAGAAAAACTCCCATCATATAAGGATTCTTTTATAGAATTCTTTTCAAACTGGGATAAAAATAGAGATAACTTAACAATGTTTCCAACATTACTCGTAGTACTAAATCCTTCATCTAGGTCTCTAATAATAGTTTCTAAATGATATCCCTATAAAATCAATGTTTTTTTGGGTAATAGGTATCGAAGTTTGTTAATTTATTTTTAATCGTAACTAAATTGATCAAGTTCTAATTTAATGTCAAAACTATCATGAGAATAAGAAAAAATCATGCTGTTTTATAAATCAATAACTCCATCTGTTTGCATATTATTATCATCAAAATGATCACTTTCTCCAAACATCACATGAATAGAATATTCAACTATCCTTGATTTTTTATTAAATAACCTATAAGATTTATTAGTATAAGAATACCAATAATTATTCCTTATTCATCTTTCCAATCAAAATTACCATGATTTTTTTTAGTATTCAGGATAAAAACATTTCATCAAAAAACTTTAATATATTCATATTTATGTTTCTATTATTCCATAACTCGTTGGGTATATTTTTAAGAAATGTTATAATTAAAACTTTATTCATAATATGAAATTTTTTGTTAACAACTTCTATTGAAAAATTAGTTAGTATGTTATTATCATTTATCATAGTTCTATACTTTTCTTCAATATTTTTATTTTTTTATTCAATAACTCTATAATTATGAGGTGTTATTATTGTAAAAAAGGTATGTTTTAAATCAATATCAGATCATAGTTAATTAAATTGTTGATTATCAAATTATGCCCTCAGATAACTTGTTAATGAAACTATTTTAAAATATTTTTCATTTTAAACCATTATATAGAAACTCATAAAAACAGAAAAGAATCAATTTTAAACATTAAAAAGTAAACCCATGTAAATTTTGAAAAATAATAAAATACAATAATCTAATTATCCAACTAATCCTAAAACTTTATAAGGTCTAAAAAACCCATGTGGATATGTTTTAATGGTTTATATGTAAGAGCCTTATTGACTAATTTGGAAGAAGACTTATGCATCTTTCTTATTTGACATGCATGAAAAAAGTCTTTTATCATCAAACATAAGACAAGGTATATTAGAAACTAACAACTTATTGTACAATAAAATTGGGGAAATTTATTACATTGACCAATACCTTTATTACATTTGAAAGATTCATTTTCTTAGTATTTAAATAGTTTATATTTGGTTTAAAAATGGAACTAAGGCCTAAATTATTAACTTTTTAAATTATAGGTTATCAAAAAGTAAACAGTTTTCATAAAAATAGAGCATGCATCATGGGAGAGATCAACGATAAAACCATAATCATATATGTGAAAAATAATTATAATATTATGTTTCTAACATTAATCATATTGACCCTTTTGGTTTATGATATATTCTCGTTATCCAATTAACCTAAATACAATGATTTTCCCTTTAGCATTATAAATAAAGATATCCATAACTATGTTAACATTAAATAGTACATGAAAGTTAGATAAGAATGAAATTATTTATCTTTAATAGCCATTATCATTATATCATATAGAATTTTTATAAATATGGCATCATATTTACAATATAATAAAACAAGAACTTTTTTAGTACCCAAATTCTTTTAGGTACTATAGTAGCAACCATAAAATATATAGGAAAACAAATCTATTCGATTTTTTGGAGACTCTGGAATTAAATTTAGATAAGTTTCTAGAAATATAATATTTCATTACACTACTATTCAATAGATTCATTAAAAATGACTATTATTATAAAGAACATCAATGTTTAAATATATATGAGTATTATTAAACATGATAAGATTTATTAAGTTTGGAACAAAATAATTTCTATAGTTTAGGTTTCTCACCATTACTTCATTTTTCATATATTTCTCCCTTCCAAAAATTCTTTCCAAGAATTATGTATATTGTAAATTCTCTTTCAGTAAGTTCACAGGAAGTAATGTTTAAAAACTTTTATTTAGTAAGAAAATATTTAAATATATTATCATTCTCAATACAGTTTGAGGAATATTTATATTGTTTTTATTTTAGATATATGTGTTTCTTAACATATTAAAATTGGCACATCGAAAAGAATTGTGAATATGATTGAGTGATTTATGATTTTTCTTCACAATTTCATGTTTTTATTCTGACAAGGGTAAATATTCAATTAATTTATAATTTAATAAGGTTTCACAGTCTTAATAAAAAGAAAAATAGTAGTAATATTGTAACTCATCTTCTCAATCCATAAATAAAATACTTTATTTTTTTCGGATTCATAACAAAATGAAATAATGGATTCTAAATATTCACACCAGGAATCTGAAATATATTTCTGCCATTTTCATTCATAATAAACTTTTATTTAAAGATTATTTCCCACCTCTAATTTAATTTTTTTTCTTTAAGTTGTGGGAAATGTGGTTTGATTTTCTCTAATTGCATACATTAAAAACACATGACTTGTTTCAGACCATAACTACTTTTACTATAGTGATCAAATGACTTATTATAACCTTTCTTCATTTTATATAACCTATTGATTTTTTTTACAACCATGTAATATTTTATACATAATTTCAACAGCTCAAATCATTAGAGAATATAAAATCCTCAATTAACTTATTTTAACTATTAGGGATAAAAACATTAAGATTTGTATTTTATTTCAAGATCATTTTTAATCCTTAGGCCCTACATTCATTTATAATTCAAAAATCATGAATATAAAAAGAAATTACTTCATTAATAATTTTTTTTACAAAAATGTATTTATGAATAGTAGTTGAGATTAAATTCCACTTAGGAGGGAAAACTATATGAAAAATACATTCTTGATATAGTTTAGGCATAGGTGTTTCAAGAGTAGAAACACTATTAACCATATTAGTTAATATTTCATTCATCTATGTAATTTCTTCACCTTTATATATTATGAAATTATTAGACATAAATTTTGTAGTATTGTGCATAAATTTCTTGACATTACCATTTCTTTTATGGGAACCAACTATTATTTTCCATATTTGATATGTAGCGGCACATTGATAAATGTTATTAAACTTGTCTAGACCAAATTAAAATAAAATATAATTAATAAATATTGAATTTAGATCAAAATATATTTCATGGAATAATCCCTTTTTCTTGGTTCATCTAGGGTAAATTTATTTGGATTTACAGCCTTCAAGTAAAGATTCCAACAAATACTTTTCATATATATAACCATTCCAGATTTCTGGAAACCATAATTATTGTTTGGTCAGATAGGGTAATGGAAGATATTCTAGAGGGTTTTAATATGCCAAATAAAAAAATAAAAAAAAGATGATTAATAAATTTTTTATTAAAGTTAATTAATAAGGTAAAATTGCAACGAAAAAATTAATTAACACAAGGATGTTTTTTATAGTGGTTTAGTTGAAATTATGTCTACTTATACTCTTATACCTATCTACTCAGTGATAGATACATGTGCACTAAAAAATTATTTCTAAGGGGGGATCATAACCCAATTACAACATCCTTTTCTAGTGGAGGGATAAGCACAACGTTGAATTTTGTATGGGGAGTCACAACCCATAAAACCTAACTTAAAATAAAGGGAGTTATAACACAAATTATAATGACTATAGATAAAGGGATTCTCGACCCAAAGATCATGACTTTAGAGTCTAGGTCTCACAACCTGAAGAAAAAAAATAACAAATAATGCTTTTCTATGTGTAAAAGTTTTAAAAAATAGAATGTGTGTGAATGATGAGAGATAATGTTACAGACTAAGAATGAGAAATATGTGAACTTGAAATATTAATGCGTTAATGTCCTGACCATAAATAGCCACCTGAAGAATGCAAAAGGGCCAGGTGTTACCAACTTAGGTGCACCTCCCCAAACGCCAAAGGCTGCCGACTAGCAGTGAGTGTGTAAATAGGTATTGTGAAAAGGATATACCCTATTGGAGGAAAATATGAAACTAGTCTAAGTATAATATAAAACAAGAGATTACAAAGACTTGAACCAGACCCACATACCGGAAGCGCAATAAATAACAGATAAAATAGTGGAAGCTATATAGAAACAAGTGCAACAGAATATAAGAAAAACAGCATGTTGATACATAATGAATGCTAAAACAAAGTAAAATCTAGCTAGGAATTACCTCAAAGCCCATACCATCTCCATGAAACTACTAATATGATCCAGGTGCTGAAGTTGATCTCTTTCATGCATGTAAATATATAAAGACTACATGCGTCCCGAAGTGCTGGTGTAGGGTATGAGATGAATCTAGGTAGGATACCACCCAATGACACATACATAGTATAGGTGTTTAAGAAGGCATGCATATATAAGGAAAGTAAACAGTAAGATTCATATTGTAAACACAACTTACACTGGTGCTCAACAACCACCATGGAGTGTCAACTGCTTCGACCAATGTCAGAATCTCAGTAATATATCTCGGCACCATGTGCCTCTTAAAAACTCATGTATCAAGTACCTACATCTTAATTACATGCCCAAATAATAATAACCCATGATTGAAAGATCACATCTTCCCAAGGAACAACAACCAGAGGAACAACAATGTGTGTCCTCAAATAATATTTGGAGGAATAAGGATGTATTTCCTCAAATATATAACAGGAGGAAGCAACAATATGTGCCATCAATCTCATAACCTGGTAGCCTCATCACTACCAACTGAAGGCTACACACCTTCTACATGGATTACTATGACAAGAACCCCTAAACCAATAGTATCTAAACCACAACTATCAGGGGCCTCTACCCACATGAGTGGTCAAAACCACCTCATCACGATGTCAACTTGTGTGCACATGACTCAAGTCACTAGTGAGTGGTAATCACCTAATAAAGAACCCAACCACAAAATATCTGACACCTCGTGTCCCTACTACCATGTTTCTCAAGTCTGATGGCCTCACTATCCATGTATCCTGGGCCATACCTAAACTAAAAGTTACACCGCCTCAAATCAGCATCCAGGACACCGAATCTTGGGGTCAAACCACTTCAATAATTTGGTTCATGCCCAACCTATGATAAACATCCCTAAATAATATCCAAGACATGCCCTATACAACCCCAAGGGTTCCAACATATGAAATATAAAGAACAACACACACACACAAAAATATATATATAAACAAAAGAATCACCTTAAACATGAAAAATAATTTAAAAAGTTGATTTTCACTAGCCATTTGTTCTCCCATACCAGCACTGAGGTCTTGAAAGTCTCTAGTAAAAATAATCATGCTTGAACAGTTTAATCTCAGCGGTTCAATCAAAGAAATTAAGTTATAAAAATTTGGGAACCCCCATACAAAATGTCCAAAATGAGAAATGACCTCTAACCCAGCCTTTCTAAAGAATAACATGGTAAGGGAATTCCCAATGACACCCCATAATGCATACATTCAATTCAATATAAAGAAACATGGGACTCTCTCAATACCCGACGTTGCACTAAAAAGACACAACCCATAAATGCCTAAGAAAACACAAAACAATGTATATATCATGCACCTCGAACTAGAATGATGATCCTCCTCTGGTATCATCCTCTAATTCTCTCTAAAATATGATATATCTCCAAAATGATCATAAACACTGAAGATCATATAACTTGATCGAGAACAAAAATCAATATGAAAGGATCTAGAGGAATCAGTGCCTTACTGAGGGGCTTCCGATGGATCAAATGGTGTGTGAAACAGGTTTCAGATTGAAAATCAGGAGGGGTTTCTTCCTCCAGTGTTTCTCCTTGCTCAAACTCGTCAAGGGTTCTGCCTAGAAACATAAAATGAGGCTACTTATCATTTTAATGAAAAAAATAAATACTGGTCATGTATATATAAGTACACTCTGTGTGTATCATTTTACTGTTTCTAAGAAGACTGAAATTTCACCAAGCACCTGACAACATGACTACATAGCATTTAAGAGGAAGTATATGGAATGTCCTTGGATTTTCCCCTCTAATGCACTAACACACCCACATTCCATGTATATCTCCCATATACAGCTAGACTACATGGAGTGTACTAAGAGTACATGGAGTATACACGGTTAAACATTTCCTTCCAGCCAACACACCTACACTCCATGTATGGCCTTCTCAAACGGAAAGGGTACACGATGAGTACTGGGAAGTACACGACGTGTAACATAGAAATTTCCAGAACTTCCCAGTTTTCTCTATTATCTAAAAAAACTAAAAAAAAGAAACTCATACCTTAATGTAAGAACTAGGTTCTTATAGAACCACATATATAGGTTATTGAGGATTAGATCATCTCATATCATCAATGAAATAAAATCCAATGAAGAAGAAATTCAACCATTGAGATATTATGTTGGTGATGAAATAGAGTATCGCATGATGTTGCAAATTCACAACAAGTTCAAAATTCACAACACATTATTTTAAAAAAAATATAGTATCATAAATGTTATCCCATGACTTTTTTATATTGATTTTATATGTATTCCCTTCACTAATTAATTAAATATATATTGAGAAAAATTATTTAGTAGACATAGAAGCTCTGCTTATTTTAAATATTCAAAATATATTCACTGAAGATCTATAATAAATATCTCCATAAAAATTTTAGCACCACTACCTCTATATTCCTATAAAACAAATTTCTAAAAAAGGTATTTAAAATAATTTGAATAAGTAATTCAATAAAATATCCTGAAAATATTATCGTTCAATGATTTAAATAAACCATTTAAACCCATTCAATCCTCTCTAAATTTAGTCAAAACCGTTCTTGAAATCTAGCAGAAAAAACTACAAGTAAATTAAACAATTGAAATTTCAATAAACTATAAACCCCTAGCTTAATTGGAAAGCGATGTTGAAATAATTTATAAAATTTTCTATTTAAATATTCATCCAAAAACATAAAAACTCATCGATCAAAACGATATATTTAATATCAATTTTTAAAATATAGAAACTATTAAAAATAATCCACACATATGAAGAAAATCAATTTTTAGTAGGGTATGAATAGTAATGTAACATAGGGAATAAATATTAATGTAGCATAGGTAATGAAACAAATTTAGGATAACTGAAGCAAACTTTACAAAAAGAAAAATAACATAACGTATGGTAATAATTATAGAGCAGCATAGGGAATGAATAGTAATGTAGGGTTGATAAACCATACTTTGAAGAATGAACAGTAATGTAGGGTTGAAGAACCTTAATTTTCAGAATGAAAAATAATTTAGGGTTTCTTAATCCAACTTTTCAGAACGAACAACAACGTAACCTAGGGTATGAACCATACTTTTCAATATTCAAGAAAGTTGGGTTTCCCTTACATTGTGAAAAACTAGACAACATACTTTATGAAACTTCAATTGATTTTTAAGGATTCTAAATAGCATATTAAGACTTTTGTCTAAAATAATTATTTGAAGAAAAACTTATTATATTTCCTAATAATAAAGAATCAAATAAATTTGACATCTCATTCAAAAAATTTCATAAAAAATAGATGCAACATCATTTTGGAAAAAAATGCAGTTCTAAAAAATCAATGCAGAACATCATACAATTTATAGACCATCCAAGAAACATATTTAGACTTCTATGTAACCTAATAAAATTATAATATACATGTTTTATTTCTATAAAATCAACCTTCATGTGAATATAATAACTTTATAAGTTTCATTAAAATAGATAAAAAAAATTTAATACAAAAATACGTATGGTTTTAAAATTACAGTAGAAAATTCATTGAATTTTTAGAGATCTAGAAAAACAATTTCAGACTTCCTAATAAAAGAATAATATATATAAAAATATATTACCTTTTCAACATGATAATAATCACAGAAATCTAAACACTTCAGTTTACGATATCATCAAAATAAATAAATGTTTTTAAAATAAAATTATATGTAATCAAACAAAACTAGAAAGTGTTAAAAAACAACTGTAAATTCAAATGTAATAAAAATAACAAAAAATGAACATAGAATGTCTCCCCATATTTAAACATATGCAATCAAACAAATGATAACATGCACATGTTCAAACAATCTCTCCCATTTTGTTTAATTTTAAAATCAAAACATTAGAACCATCAATTTTAAAATAATTTCAATCCGATTTTAAAAATAGTTTAAAACAAATTTATTTCTTCTCAATACCAATGTTTTAAAAAAATTAAATCCAAATTATTTCTCCCCTTTTTTTTAATAAAAAAAAGTGAAAACACACTCCCCCTAAAAATTAATTAATATAAAGTTAAAATTCCCACACACCAATATCAAAATTAATTCTTTTAAAATGAGAAGATTCTAAAGGTGTTATAAAAGTATCAGTTAATAGATTTCATGAAGGTATAAATTTAAAAAAAATATCACACTTGTTAACGAGATCTGTAATAAAATTAAATCTAAGATCATTATGATTTTTAAGGAATGATATAAGGGGTATTTATAATTAGAAACTGCGGAAGTATTATCACAAAAAATAAAAAATTTATTAAGATAAATACCAAATTCATATATAGTTTCCTTAATCCATGAGAATTGTGCAAAGATACTAGCAGCATAGATATACCCAACGTTTTTAGTAGATAAAGAAACAGATAATTTATTATTTGATGATCAGGAAATTAAAATTTTACCCAGAAAATGACACATACCTGATGTTCTTTTTCAGTCATTTCTATATCCTCCAAATTTAGAGTCAGAATAAGATTTCAAATAAAAAAAACATATATTTTGGATAAAATAAACCAAAATCAAAAATTCCTTTAACATCTCAAATTATTATTTTTACATATTTAATATGAATTTTTTAGGATCATCTTGAAATATTACCCTTAAAAAACAAAAAAAAAAGATTTCGGGTCTATATGTTGTTAAATATATCAAGCTACCTATCATGCCACTATAAAATTTGAAATCTACATATTTATCAGAAGCAAAAATATCTAATTTCTAATTAGTAACCATGGTATTTTTCATAGATTCAACAGAATCAAGACCAAATAATTTAACTTAATATTTGTAATAGTTAGATTTATTATGAAAAATTCAATCATTTCTATGAAAAAATTGAATTCTAATTAATTTTATTAATTCTACCATTTAACTCATGACAAATTTAGAAGACATCAATGAAAAAAATTACAAATTATTTCACCAGAGAATCTGAAAATTATATCATCAAAATAATTTTGCACAAAAAAATATTATTATAATTTCTTTTAATAAATGTATTTGATCAAAATTGTCTTATTGAAATCATTATTTAATAAAAAAATAAATCCTTACATACTAATCATGAGGTTATTTCTTGAGACTGTACAATGAATTAAATAATTTAAAAACATGGGTAGGAAAATTTTCACTTTCCAAACTAGGGGTTGAGAAACATAAACTTATATAGTTATAAAACCATTTAAGAATGTACTTTTTACATTCATTTGATATAATTTAACACCTTGAAAATATGAAAAATCCAGTAAAATTATAATTTCTTCTAACCTGGAAACAAGTGAAAAATAATATTCATTGTCTATATCTTCTTCTTAAGAGTATCCTTGAGCAACATGCATTTCGTTATTTTTAACAATTTATCCAGATTCATCAATCTTGTTTCTAAATATCCAATTAGTTCCAATTACCTACTCATCCTCATGCAGTTCTACTAAAGTCCAAACATTATTTCTAACAAACTTATTTAATTCACTATTCATTAAAATAATCTAGTTTTCATCTTAAAAATAATCATTACCATTAAAAGGAAAAAAATCATAAATAAAAGAAGAATTGGAACAAGTATTTAAAATAAAATTTCTTTTTTTAACACCAGATTAAAAATTGATAATTAAATATTCAACATGATGATCTTTTTGAATCTTCTATGATTTTGGATGTGTTTGAGAAAGAGTATTCTCCCTCACAATTGATTAATTTTTATCTTGAGGTATTTCTACACTGGAATTAAACTTTAAAAACTCATCATCAAAAATATTAGAATCTAAATTTCATTTTACATTATTTTCATTGGACATAACATTAAAAGATTCATCAATAATCACAGTTATTTTATTATATATAATACAAGATTTATTTTTATTATAATAACCAAGAATATACATCTAACACTCTTAGAATCAAATTTATCTAAATCCTACTTTGAATTTAAAATAAATAATTTAGAACCAAAACCTCCAAATTAACCAACTTTAGGATTTTTATTTTTAAATAATCCCTAAGGATTTTTATTAAAAAATCTCTAATAAAAATTATATTTGAAATATTACATGTTGAAAAAATTTCCTTAGCCCAAATATATCTTAGAAAATTTTATCCACGTAACATTATTCGAGCCATTTCAATAAGAGTTTTATTTTTTCTTTCCACAATACCATTTATCTATGGTGTTATAAGAGTAGAAATATTATGAAGATATCCATTATTTTTAAAAACATTTCACAATCTAAAGTATGAAATTACCCTCCTTTATCACCATGAATAAAAAGAACCAGACAACATTTTTCATTTTGAATTAATTTTTAAAAAGTAGTAAATGTATAAAAAGTATCATTTTTATGAGATAAATATTATTCCCAAGTTAATCTCCTATAATCATAAAAATAATTAATGTATATTTATTGTCACCAATGCTATAAATATTAGTGGGACTAATTATATAAATATGTAATAACTGTATAGTTATACTAGTACTTATTTGATTGATAGGTGTAAAAGAAATTCTCTGTGGTTTCGCTTTCAAGTAAGCATCACATACATGAGGACATTATTTATTTAAGGAAGATAACTATAACAAATTCTTCTGTTTTAATAGCTTATGTAAGATTCTGAAATTAACATGACCTAAACATTGATGCTAAAGGATTATATCATTCTATAAAATATTCAAACACTTTACATGTAGGAGAGTTATTTTAGAAAAATCAATAGTATAAATCTTATCTTTCCAATTAGAATAAAATAATAAAGAATTATATTTAGAAAACAAGCATTTATCATTTTTAAATTTAAGTTCCATTCCATTATCACATAATTTTAATATACTAATTATTTATGTTTTAAAAAATCAGCATATAAATATGTAGAAATAAACATGAATTTAAAATTACAACATTACCAAGACCTAATACTTTTCCCTTGGAATTGTCTCCAAAAGTAATAGTGCCTCTCTCACATGTGTAGTAACTAGTAAAAATTTATAGGTATCCAATCATATGCCTCGATCATCCACTATACATGCACCATATACCATTCATTAGATATCTAAATCATTTTTATTACAAAAAATCAATTACTTGACAATTTTTGTTCCCAAACTAATTTGGTTCCAATGAGATTAGTAATGAATTCTTTAGGTAAATCAATAGAGTTTTAAACATGTATTTTAAGGCACAAGAGATAAAAAAGAAATAGAAATATTAGTTTTAATATATCCTAATAATTTTTTTAAATTTAAGAGAATAATTATTTCCATAATGACTTTTCATGCCACATTAAAAAAAATAATATTTTAAGTACAACCATTTTTACTTTTAATAAAACGAGTTTTAATGATTTGAGGTAATCTTATATCATAACTGAAAGAATCATTATCTTTATAATTTCTAGTCAAAGACATCATCTTGTTATATATTTCCTAAGCTGAAATAAAAAATATAATTTTTTTAATACATTCAACTTCTTGTTTTCAAATTTTCATTCAAATCATGAAAAGATTTAAAAATTTCAAAAACATTTAAATGAGAAGAAGGAGAAGTGTTTTTAAATTTTTTATTTTCTTGTAAAAGTATTTTATTTTCATAAATATGTTTCTCATTATTTTCTTTAATATTATTATATAAATCAACATCTTTGAAAATATATTTTCATAATCTATCGAATTAATTATTTAAAATAAGAATTACATACCTTGTATAGTGATTCCATGAAGGAAATGTTGGAATATTCATTTTCATTTCTAGATTGTTCAGTAGAATCAGATTATTCTAAAAAACTACTACTAGTGGTCAAGCCTTATTATCCTTCTTTTTTGTATTTGTCATCATTCTTTTGTTTAGTGAAATCAGTTTTGATATTCCCTTTCTTCCTGTACTCATCACAGTTTACATACGAAGCATTATAATTTATATCACCTTTCTTATCTCTCTTATATTTTTCTTTTCGAGGGTTTCTTCTAAACCGATTCCAGAATACCTTCTTTCTCATTAATTTGTAAACTCCAATCACAATATGAGCCATATCTTTTTTTTAAAAAACTTGTAGATGAGAATCATAAGAGTTAGTAGAAACAATATTCAAATATTTAAAAGGTACACCTTTTATTTTTGGTGTATCCTTATGAGTTATGTTCTTTAGTTCTAGTTCATACTAGAGTAGTGAACCAATGAATCAATGAAGTGTGTACTCACGGATGTTATTGATTTAATCAATGACAACCTTTCTGGCGTGCCATTTCATTGGTAATTCTCATAGAACTCTTTCAAGAACTACTAGTTTTTTTCAAATATTCTCCAAGTGAATTAATTCTATTCACAATACTAGTGAAACTATGGAACATTTGGTTTATGGTTTCATCTTCACCCATAATGATGTGTTTGTACTATGCATGAATCATTCCATGTTTGGAAAAGATTAGTTTTTCAGAGCCAAGTCATGAAACTTGTAGAATCATCCATATTTCTTAAGCTACCTTACAATTAAACAGATGACAAAAAACAGTTCTATTAATGGAACAATATAAAATATTAACAACTTTATAATTTAAAACATATATTGTGGCATAAATTCCTTTAAGAGTGTTTTTTCAACATTAGGTGGTTTGTGCTGTTTTGATGTTATAAATCGGTGTTTAATGCTCAACTATTTGAGGTAAGACTCCAATTGTGATATTCAATAGCCATAATCATTACAATCAAAGTGTGGTGGATTTTTAGGAATCCAAGCATTTTTTTGGGTTCAATCCTTCCATATTATAGGATCATTTCCTTAGACTGGGAGGTCTATGAAAAAAATAGAACAGATAAAATTAAACTGGACTCTAGAGAGAGGTTTGATAATTACAAAAGGAAAAATCATTTGATACAAATTGAAAGGTATCATAAAGAAAATAATAGAGAAAATAAATTCTAAAAAGGATTTCCCTTTTATACCAATTATTATTTATAATAAGGGGAACAACATATCAATTCAATTCTAAAACATATTACCATTCGATAACAATTGTTTGAAGTGATATGGTAATGGAAGATGGTCTAGAGGGGGTGAACAGGCTAGATTTTAAAAAGAATAAACAAATAAAATTACTCATTAATGATCTATTAGAGGTAATTATTAATGTTAATTTGAAGAAGAAAATATAAATAACATAAGGATTATATTAATAGTAGTTCAGTCTAAATTGGGCATACTTCTACCCAAATGCCTCTCTACATGGTGAGAGATATGTGTGCACTAAACACTAATGTAAATTTCACCTATACTAATGGTTTAAAACCATTGTAATAGCCCCTGGAACCATCAGGATCGCCTATCCCAATAGTTTCAGGAACTATTGGTATGCGGGGCGTTGCAGTAGCTATATACCAATGGTTTCTGGTGAGCCGTTGGTATAGGTGGTCTGAAATTAATCTGTCCCAAAAGTTTAAGTAAAATCGTTGGTATATATGTGTACCAATGGTTCAAGAACTATTGGTATACATACCATCCAACATATATACCAATAGTTTTTGAACTATTGGTATATATTCTATCCCAACGATTTAATTGGAACTGTTGGAATATATGTTGGACAGACTGAATACCAACGGTTATGTGAACCGTTGGTATATGTTGTCCAGCATTTGAATACCAATGGTTCTGTGAACCGTTTACATATTTTGTCCAGGATATTGAATAAAAACAGTTTTTTGAACCATTGGTATATCCTCTACTCCCCAGCTGACATCAAAGCTAGGTAGAGGACATAAACCGAACATGTAAACCCACTTCAAGCAGTAAACCTAAACCTCTAAACCTGTAAAACATGTACCTCTAAACCTGCACCTATACATCTATAAAACTTTCACCTATAAACTTGTAAAACCTACACCTGTAAACCTACACCTCGACCAGTTTTCCAAAGCATTGTTTACACATATAAACCTTCACATGTAACTTTAAACCTGCACCTCTAATAGTCTTCCAAAGCACTTGTAAACCTGCACCATCATGCACCTCATATAGAAGTAGCTGCACATGATGAGTGGGAAAAGTCACTATGTTTTTTTCCGTCTTGGTTTAGACTATTCATAGTATAAAAATGTTGAAGAAGATGTTGTAGATCATAGAGATGCTCAGGGTGGTTCTACCTTGGTATAGGATGAGGTGTCGTGTAAGGGGGATCCCTCTGGTTCCAAATTGCCTGGACTATCATATCCTGACTCATATGGAGATAGTGATAGTGATGACCATAGTATTCCACTAGATCATGATGGAACTACTGTCCCATTTGGAGTTGAGACATATCCTAAGGGATCCTTAGTTTAGCAGATTGACCAAACATGTGAGCTTCAGGATTTTCCCTTATATGTACCTACCTAATATAACATGTAGAGGCTCATTTACCTAGTGTTGAGATATTTGTTTCCCCAGTGTCTTCACAGTTTTTATCCATTATATATTTATAATATTTCATAGATAGACTTCTTTTAGTTTTTGTGGAATTTTGAGTCATCAGGAACCTCCTATTATTTCATATACATCTAGTGCTCCACCTCCCTTGGCTTTAGTTGATGTTGATTCGATATATTATATAGTCAAATAGTATATCCATGTTTTTATATGTTATGTGCTTTCATCTCATCAGGATTAGATGAGGCATATTCTATAGAATGGGTTTTCAAAGAATAAGTTTACTAGTTGAAAGTGATGACAACTCTACTCAAGCTATTCATGGAGGAGAATATTTCTTTAGTAGTATGGAGACTTGAGGAAATATTATTATGTAATTTTTCAATCTTATAAAGCCTTTCCTATATGTTTCCAATACTCTAGTGGATGTCGGTTGGATGTCAAAAGTGCAACAGTAATGTGGACTCCAAATTCAGCACTACTACAGTGCTCAAAGTTGCTACAGTTCCCAAAACATTAGACTGGGGCCTTCAGCCCCTGGACCTCTAGAGTAGGGGTGTGTTTCCCCTGAAACCCCCAATGATCTCACCACGGATCTCGACCCGCGACAGTTGCATGCCACAAGAATTTGGCTCAACCAGATCAAGCTACACCAATCTAACAATCTCCCTTTTTTCATCCCTTGATGCGAAGGAGGTTGAGAGTGACCTTTTTTCTTTAAATCTTGAGAGTGTGGAAGCTCCTGATGGGTTCACAAATAAATTCTTTATGTTCTACTAGGAGATAGTTCATTATGATATCCATAACACTATGAGGGAGTTCTTTAACCATGCCTCTATGAGCTATGAAATAATATCCAATTTTATTACCCTGATCCCAAAGAAGGAAAATGATGTGGATGTAAAGGATTTCAGACCAATTCTTATTGGTAATAACTTTCCAAAAATCATTAGCAAAATTATTTATATGAAGTTAGGTCTCATTGATCATGGGTTTATCTCTTCAAATAAGCCCCTAGACAGCCCTTGGACACCCCCCTAGACAGCCTACTAAACACCCAACATGCAACCTTCCCCCTTCCCTACAGACCCCCTAACCCCCCTGGACAGCCCGTGGACACTCCCTAGATAGCCCCTTCTAGACAACCCACCTCCACCCTCCCCCTGCCCTGCAGACCCTCCGACACCCCCCAGAAAGCCCTTGGACACCCCACCTGCACCTTACCCTGCAGACCCCCCCCGAACATCCCTTAGACACCCTCCTAGACAGTTCCTCTTGGACACCCCACCTTCACACTCCCCCTTCCCCTGTAGACCCCCCCCCCCCCCCCGACACCCCCCGAACACCCCTTGGACACCCCGCCTAGATAGCCCCTCCTAGAAAATTATATATCCATCCGTACCTTCACTTCATTATGAAAGAATTCTAACTGAACAATGCCTTGAAACATTTCCAAGAATAGTCTTTTTCAGACATAGTCTGAATAATAGACTTCCACCACATATAACTCTGACCCTCTAGTAGGATGGTTACAAAAATAACCTTAAGAGAGTCATAAATGTAAAGATGGATAAAAATATCCTCAAAATTCAGTACCAAAACCAATTCATCCTAATAATCTTGTTATAGATGAATTAATGTGCGGCTACTATCTTGATTCTGGGTTTCCTAAGTGTGCCTTAAATATTGATTTATTCAAGGCTTTTGATTCTTTCAAGTGGGACTTCATAGGGGATGCTTTGGATATGCTCAGATTCTGGTTAGGTTCTTGTCTTGGGTTAAAAGAAGCGTCTCTACCCCATTGTTCTCGGTGAACATTAATGGCAGTTTACATGGATACGTTTCATGGAAAAGAGGGATCAGGAAGGGGATCCACTTTCTCCTTTCCTTTTTTTATTTGCATGGAGTTTTTCTCGCGCATCTGGGACTCCATTATTTCATTTTTATATGCTTTCAAGTTTCATTGGCGATGTGGTAAAACCTTTATTTCTCACCTTTATTTTGAAGATGTCCTTATATTATTTTCTTATGGTGATTTGGATTTTGGTTTTGTCTTGAAGCTTGCTTTGGATCTTTTTTCCTTGTCTATATGGAATATTAATCTTTTGAAGTCCCTAATGTTTGTGGATGGTATCTCTCCAGAGGTTTTTGATTCTATTAAGGCTGTTATGAGGGATGGGAAAGAGTCTCTTCCTCTTTTTTATCTAGTAGTTCCACTCATCACTTCCAAGCTTAGAGCTTCTAATTGTGTGGTCTTCGAAGATAAAATTGTTTGAAGAGTTAAAGTTTGGACAAAAACTCTCTCTAAAATATTGTGCGGTTACAGCTTGATCAGTTTGTTTTTTTAGTATGAAATCTTAGTGGTGTCATCACTTCATTTTACCAAAGAGAGTGGCCAAATCCATTGAAGTCACCCTTAGGAATTTTCATTCGAAAGGTCCTTCATTGGCTTCCTCTAAGGCTGGCCTGCTATTTTTACTATCCTGAAGGTGTGGTTTGGATAGAGGTTGGAGTACTGGTTTTGAAGGCCGGTTGTTTTGGTTGTATGTAGTGGCAGTTGTTTTCCGGTGGATGTGGTGCTGGTTTGTTGTGGGGCTTGGTGTGGGCTGGTGGTGTGCAGGGGCTGGGGTTTTTGGCGGCTGTGGTTGGTGTCTGTGGCTGGTTTGGGCAAGAGTGGCTGGTGTAGGTTGGAATGTATGTGGAAGGGGGCTGGAAGGGGGTGGTATGTGTTGGAACATGTGGTATGGGGTTATTTTTTAGGTGGAAGGGGTTTGGTGCGGGCTGGAATATTGGAGGCTAGGGGATGGTGTGGGCTGGAGTGGATGGTGCGGGCAGGAAGGCAGGAGGCAGGGGGATGGAATGGGGCCAGTGCGGGCTAGAATAGGTGGAATGGGGCTGGTGTGGACTAGATTTCAGGTGTCTGGGGACTTTTGGGAATCTGGTTGGGGCTGGTGCGGGCTGGGATGTAGGAGGCTGGGGGCTGGTGAGGGTTGGAACTGGTGGCTGGGGCTATTTTACAGGTGGTAGAGGGCTGGCATGAGTGTTTCACAGTAGGTTGGGGGTGGGGGTGGTTTGTTGGCTAGTGTGTGTTGGATTATAGGTGGTTGGGGTGTGACCGCAACATATTGGTCTTGTATAGAGACATACATGGGGAAACATCTTTTGTCCAGGAGATAAGGGAGTGGGAGGAGGCGGGGCAACATTCTGACCCTCACCCCGCCCGCAGAAATTGTGACTAGTTAGTCTCAACCTTGATCACAAGACTCATGGAATACCATCACTGACCTGATCATCCATCAGATTCTCCATTGTTGTAGAAAGATCCAACTACACTATATGAGGTGTGTGTTGTTTACAGTTCTCACTCAGAAAAAAAAGATAATTTATAATCATTTTCCCTACAAGGGTCAAAACACCCCCTCCACCCCCATTCCTCCCTGGATAGCCCCCTTACGCCTCCCTTGAACACCCCCATGCCCCCCCTGGACAGCCCCCTTGAACCCCCAATGGACACCCCTCCCTCTAGACACCCCTCTTGGACACCCCCGTAGACCCCCCCCCCCTTGATAGACCCGGGACACCCCCTCCTAGACACCCCACCTACACCCTCCCCCTGCCCTGCAGACCCCCCCAGACCACACTTGGACAACATCCCCTAGACATCCCTTGGACACCCCCTGGACAGCCCCCCTAGACACCCCACCTGCGCCATGCCCCTTTCCCTACAGACCCCCGGGACCCCCCCCCCCCCCGAGACAGCCCTTGTACACACCCCTGGATAACCCTTCCTAGACACCCCACCCGCACCCTCCCCCTTCCCGGTAGACCCCCTCACACCCCCACCCCCTTGACAGCCCCTTGACACCCCCTAGACAGCCCCTCCTAGACACCCCACATGCACCCTGCCCTGAAGACCCCCTAGACATCCCTTGGACACCCCCCTAGAGAGACCCTTCTAGACACCCCACCATCACCCTCCCCCTACCCTACAGACCCCCAGGAATCCCCCACCCCCCAAATAGCCCTTGGACACCCCCTGGATACCCCCTACTAGACACCCCACATGCACCCTACACTGCAGACCCCCCTACCCCTGGGACATCCTTTGAACACCCCCTGGACAGCCCTTCTAGACACCCCACCTGCACCCTCCCCCTATCCTGTAAACCCCCTGACACCACCCCAGACAACCCTTGGACACCCCCAGGATAACCCCTCCTAGACACCCCACCTTCACTCTCTCCCCAACCCTACAGACCCCCTGCACCCCCAGGCTTCTAGACACTACACAAAAACCTTCCTATTTTCCTAGTACATCCAAAATTTCATTTTGGATATTTATGATATTAAACAATATAAAAAAACTAATATGAATCACCTTAATGGATTCAGTATCCCAAATACTCCATCCGGTCATCTAAATTGATTCATGTAACCCAATATATTCACATAGTTTAGACTTCATCTGGTAGTCTAACAATAAATAACTCTGATGATCCTAAAAACAAAGTTTCTTATGTCCCACTTTTTTTCGCTGATATAAAACCATGTATTTTATCCTATAAGAAACTATTGAGAAAAAAAATAGTTTTTAAACCACCACTTATAGGGTCTGACATAGCACTTCATTTTTCCCTTATTGGAGATTCCTCCACCACATCCAGGAATAGAAGAAACGGGAATAAAATAAACATGAAATACCTATTATGGAATCGTCGGGTGTCACAGTGACAAAAATGAGAACGAAAGAAAATGAAAAAGGAATGAAAGAACATAGAACAGACAAATTTAAGTGGTTCGGGAATAATTCCTACGTCCATGGAGAGGCAGAATTCTAAATAAAAATTGGGAGCACAAATTAGATAGTTTTGCAGGTTAGAAACCTTAGCCCAAAAATGGGCTACATATAGAGAAGATGATCCTTTGTTCTGAACAAGAAGTCTGCGTCGCTATAGTGAATGGTGACCACCTTTGTCAACTGTACAACAGTGGCTGCCGGCTAGAATTCAACAGTGAAATAGTATAGTTGACCCTACTATTCTTGCATCAACATTGATAGCTTATCTCAGAATCACTCTATAGAAGTGGAGTCGAAAAGAAGAAACAGCTAGTGACAAGTCATCAAAGAATTTACTCAAACCACCAAGCCATTAAGTAATCGTCCATGTCTAGATTAGTAATGTATAGAACCAACTGGATAAAATGATTTCTATACTCGAAAACTGTTTTATCTCTTTACTGGAGCCTAGAAAATTCAATAGCCATCAGTACATTCACTTCATTATGAAAGAATTATAAATGAACCATTCCTTGAAATGCATATGGCAGGGGGCTGGAGTGGCTGGTGCGGGTTGGAATGCAGGTGGCATGGGGATGGTGTGGGTTGGAACCGGTGGTATGGGGGTTTTTTTAGGTGGTAGGGGGTTGGTGCAGGCTAGAATGTAGGAGGCTGGGGGTTGGTGTGGTGGCTGGTGCGGGCTGGAGTGGCTGGTGCAAGCGGGATGGCAGGCAGCAGGGGGATGGCAGGGGGCTAGGGCAGGCTGGAATTGGTGGCAGGGGCTGGTGTGGGATAGATTTCAGGTGGCTGGGGGCTGTTGGGTATGTGGAAGGGACTGGTACGGGTTGGGATGTATGAGGTCAAGGGCTAGTGAGAATCGGAACTGGTGTATGGGGATATTTTGCTGGTGGTAGAGTGCTGGCATGAGTGTTTTGTAGGAGGCTAGGGGGTGGGGGATGGTGTGGTGGCTGGTGCGTGCTGGATTGCAGGTGGCTGGGGGCTGGTGCGAGCTCGAATGTAGGTGGAAGGGATCTGAAATATAGGTGTAAGGGGGATGGTTGCAGGTGGTGGGGGGATTTTGTGGGATGATTCGAAGGTGGAGGGGGGGGGGGGGGGAGGGGCTATTGCGTGCTAGAATGCTAGTTGCAGTAGGCTATAATGAAGGTGGAAGGGGGCTGGTGTGGGCTGGATGTGGCTGGAGCAGGGCCAAATCACGGCATTACCGTGGTGTGACCACGGTGTGATCGCGACCTGACCACTGCGTGACCACCGCGTGACCACCTCGTGACCGCGACATGTTGGCTAGGACGAAAGACGTCTGTGGGGCATCATCTTTCGGATTGGAGCAAATAGAGTAGGAGGCGGAAGGGAAGCATTCTGGTCATCGCCCTGCCAGCAGAAATTGTGATTAGTCAGTCTCAACATTGATCACAAGACTCATGGAATACACTCACTACGAACCATCCTAGGGTGTCGTTCTGGAGCAGGGCCAAATCACGACATTACCGTGGCATTACCACTTCTTGACCGCAGCGTGACCGCAGTGTGACCGTGTCATGACCGCGGCCTGACCGCGGTGTGTTGGCCCAGTCCAGCGACATCTGTGGGGCAACATCTTACCGCCAGGAGCTAAGGGAGCTTGAGGAGGAGAGGCAACATTCCAGTCGTCACCCTGCCGACAGAAATTGTGATTTGTCAATCTCAACATTGATCACAAGACTCATGAAATACTATCACAATGAACTGCCATGAGGTGTCACCCTAGAGTAGGCCTAAATCACGGCATTACCGTAGTGTGACTACAGCGTGACCGCATCTTGACCGCGGCATGACCATGGCGTGACCGCAGCTTGACCGCGGCGTGACCACGGTGTGACCGCGACGTGTTGGCATGGTCCCGCGACATCCAAGAGGCAGCAACTTTCAGCCAGGAGCCAAGGGAGCAGGAGGAGGTGGGGTAACATTTTGGTCATCACCCTGCTGGTAGAAATTGTGATTAGTCAGTCTCAACATTCATCACAAGACTAATGGAATACTATCACTACGAACCACCGTGGGGTGTCATCCTATAGAAGGCACAAATCACAACATTACCATGGCATGACTGCGGCGTGACCATGGCGTGACCGCATCGTGACCGCAGACTGACCACAGCGTGTTGGCCCGGTCCAGTGACATCTGCAGGGCAACATCTTTCGGCCTGGAGTGAAGGAAGTGGGAGGAGGCAGGGAAAAATTCTGGCCCTCACCCTGCCGACAAATGATATAAAAAATCAACTATTTAATATGCTATAACAAGGGATCGCCAGAAGGTTGTAGTGAGGGGCACAATGATGGAATGTCTGAAGGGAAAAAACGATGGAAAAGAATCATACACCCTACACAAACCATTTACAAATTAATTCACTTTTCCTAAACATTGAAATTGTATTTATAATATTCAAAGCATGAAAAGGTAAGTGTCATGGACAAGGAATATGCCTACTCAGGCAATGTCATTTGAGTTAAATGAGTATGATAAGTCAATTTATATTATTCAAAGTAAACAAAAACTAACTAGCCACAAAACAAACACCAACAATAGGCATTTTAAAGACTCAAACCAAATCTAAACATGATACAAATAACTATCACTACTCTTTTGTTTAGAAGACAACGCACCTTTATTGGAGGGGTTTTAATACAAAATCATGGAATTTTATTATCACATAATTCATTTAATTGTACTTACATTTAATTCTAAAACCCATTCATCTCAAATCAAATGCAATAATTTAAGCAATTAGATCAATATAACTAGCACTATGAGTTTTTACAGACAGCACACCTCCATTGGAGGGGTTTTATTATAAGAACATGACTTTATTTATCAAATGAAACAATTATATTAAATAACAATTATTCAAGATATGAAATTCAATATAATTAAGTAGAATTATGAATGAAGTTAAATTCAATTTAAAGCATTCTTGAATTAAAGTGGCTAAAAGAGGTATCCTATATCAAGGTGGAACCAAACCGTCTACTTAGGCACTTGGAGCTTTCTAACTAAAAGTCTCTACTCCCCCATCGGGTATACGCACCTTCACACACATGTAAGGACACCTAGAACCTATACACAAACCCGCATGTCCATGAGCATGTGCAAGGGGATCCTTGTACGTTCGATTATATGCATATACCAGTCTCCACTCACCTGCATATTCATTTATATATATATATATATACATGGGAACACATACCCCCATACGTGCATAATCAATACCATGGTTGACTATAAACATAATGGGGGAACCCTCATATATATACTTTCTAACCTATGCACACAATGGCGAGCCACCCTTAACTTTTCTACTCGAAACCAACGAGCAGGGATCAACTCACTACATAAAGGATATTTGGAACATTAAAACACATAAAGGATACTACATAACCAATGAGAAACCAAACAACAACATTAAAGCCTTACCTCAATTGGGAGAACCATGTCCACCGTAACCAACACGAAATGATCCAACGCCCTACTGAAAACCTAATATGGAGTAAAAAACACTGAAATCCAAAAATTTATGAGGTGCGAGACAAGTAGTAACCATGTATCCTTACCTGGGATCAAATCCGGCAGACTAAATCAATCTGAACCCCATTTTCCCCCATTCACAGAATATAACTACCCATTTTTCATCGAAAGAAGTAAAAGACCTAAGTGTCCAAAGCGATAAAAAATAAAATAAAAACTAAAATAAAACATACATGTCTCCTTTCACTATACACGTCACCACCCAACATATAAGAACCACAATTCCCCATGGGTCAAATCATGTTCCTGCAAGAAAGGGGGAAATAGATCCATATTTCAAAATGATACAACCAAATAGTATATTTCTATTAATTAACAATTATTCTTGCTGTTAATGGTATATAATTAGTTTTGCTCGAGTTTCATCTTAATTTGGTTTTTTTCGATACATATTTTTTTCCCACCCGATAATAAAATTTTACTAGATGACACAATTTCTAATCAAATATAATATATCATAACAAAAAATGGATCCACACCTATGAAGAAGGTTGAACATGATAAGAAAGAATGTTTGATCGTATAGTCTGATGAGTTATAAAAGGATAAACCAAAAAATGAAATACATTGAGTGTTCTCTAATTGCTCTAGTGAAGATGAAATTTTTGAAACAATAATAAACATGTGAAAGAAGAGAAAACCATGTTTCCTCAACATAAATGTTTAGAATGTGAGAAATCAGAAAAGTCAATTAAAATAAAACAATTTTGAGCTACAAAGAAAAGTGATCCAGTGTTGAGAAAAAAGAATAATAACTTAGAAGATGATAAACCCACCTTATTACCATACTTTTTGATATAAAACAACACTCGAATGGAAATTTCACATAACACACACTTCACATATATATATTTTTTTGAAGGAAAACAATTTTTCAAAATGAATCCTTCAAATAGTGTTGTTATTCCATTGAAAAAATCAACATGGAGAAAATACGAAAATACATTCTTGTTAATTACATCTCTAAAAATGTTTCGACACCTTTCCCATGAGTTAATGCCATATATATAGTGAAATTGTCTTCTAGATAACACTTTATAATTTAATAAAATATGGTTACCCATTCAACTGTATGTGAATCGAAAAAGAACAACACATTTATCCATAACCCAATTTCCCTTCACATGCATCATAAAAATATTAAAACAATATGGATTAGATAACATTTTCATTTGAAAATTATAACACTCCATTCACATGACAACTGCATCCACAAAGCATCAATGGTATGAATAATTCTACACTTAAAGTATTCTTAACATTTTTATGAGCTCCAAATGATTTCACATAGAATATGATATTCTTTATGAAACTAGAAACAAATCATATATTTTTCACCTAAATTGAAAAGAAATAATGTTCTCGTAGTATCTTCTATGTGAACTTATAATGATTTATTTCTACAAAAACTACAATGATAACTATTTTTATGTTTTGAGAAAACCAAAATCAATCATATATCATAGTATGATATTGATTTTCATGAATTCATTAATTTAATGTTGATCAGAAAATTATCCTTCCAACACTCAAGCTCTAGGTTGACACCCGGGGTATGCCAAACTTTATTCAATAGAGTCCCATATATGCCTGTCCATGCCTACCATTATCCATGATGATTTCCTTGACAAGGAACCATGACAAGGTACATTGCCCATTCCATGGACCAGTGACCTAACACACATTACCAATTCCAGGGATATCACTCATCTTATATGGGTTAATGGACTTTCCATGAATTATCATTATAGAAAAGATTACATTACCAAGGATAATAAATAATTCTACGTGTGGAGTAACCATTTCAGGTATTATATAACCCTTCATCAAGAACTACCAAGAGAAAAACCCCTAACCAAACACCAAAACATGAAAAATATTTTGAAATATGACACATTTTTTAATTAATTAAAATTACCAATTTTCATTCCTCATATTACATTATGTCAAATATCAGTTCTTGTCAATATAACATTCTGTCTTTTTAAATATCATTTGAATTATATAGTAACATGCTACATTATTAATTCATGTTTCAATTGTGTCAATTCCAATTCACATAATGATAATTACACATTCTAATTCACAAGTCACGAGATGAACAAATTCAATTCACAATTCTGTTCATTCCTTAATCAATTTCTCATTCCAGGTATAAGGCACAGGACACAAACCATCAATGCTCTAACCCAAAGTTATAGATTAGAACACATCTTTGGTGGCCAAAGGATCATGATCTTCATCACCAATAGACCCAAAAGGATATATAGAAGGTCTAATAGTGAGGATTTGAGAAATTTACAAGGATTATAAATAGAAGAGGTCACACACACGACATGATGACACTATCATACATGATGTAGATACTATAAAACCAATGAAGACATTAGAGTGATTTTTCAAATCACCCACATCAATACAAATAATATTAATCTGAAAACTTAAAATTTTACTGAATGTAATCCACAAAAATCCCATATGGAAACTGATAAATACACCACATCAAGTCTATTAGAAGAATATCAAAGTGGAAAATAAAAGGATTTCACCAATTTCGAGAAAAACACAATGAATCTAGATGTTTAAATCGAAGAATGGATTGAGAGATCTACGATTCAAGGTATCTTAAAAATGAGGTATACATTAATATAGGGTTGAAATCCTAGAGATATCCATTCTGGAGAATGTGAGATCCCGATGGAGGATGTGAGCTCGCCATGTAGGGTCCATGATCAGGAGGTAGGTTTGGAGGAGATATCTCGTTGGAGGAGGAGATCTCATTTATTGGACATATCTGTTCGAGGAGAGATTCTGTTCGATAGAGGAAGTTATCTCGCGGGTTCATGATCCTGATGTAGGGTTTGACAGAGGAGAGATTTGTTCAATGATGTGCAGAGAGATCTTTTTGTGGGTTAGCTATGAATATTTGGGGGTTTTTTCCAATGGTTTCTAAAACTATAGCGAAATATTATTTGGGTGGGGGTGGTTTCCCTATGGTTTCTAAAAACCGCAGGAAAATATTGTCTAAAGTAATCCATTCCGAATGGTTTAATGAAACTGTTGGGAAAACACATCAAATTAATACATAAACCAACAGTTTTTTCAAACCGTTGGTATACAGGTGTTGGTATAAGTGGGATTTCCACCAGGGAAAAAATATTTTTAAGGGGGAATCATCACCTAATTATAGGACCCCAGAACACCATGAGAGGGGAGGGGTGAATCAGGGTGTTAATTTTTTATTTTTAAAGTTGTGGATCTTGTTCCCATGTTGGTAGGAACTTGTTAAAACTATCAAACAAATGAATGTAAGAAGTTTACACAGCACTTTTACTTGGTTCAACAGAAATGGATTCGTCCAAGGAGCATATGCCAACAGGTTGTTGGTCATACCTAAATCCACTATTTTTCACAAGTTTTTGATTACAAAGGTTTGGGAACATTCACTTAGTCCCAGGCTCACTACCTTTAAAAATGTTTATGGATATCCAACTATGTCCCTCGGGTCACTCCCGTTGAATCCGCCTGGCTCACTACCTTTGGTGGAGTCCCACTCAATTTATAGACCAGAAGGTCTCTTCATTATGTCCAATTAATACATCATCTATTGTATGTAGATTCTATGTTGAAGTCCAACATTCTCCCGTAGATGAAAATCACTTTTTAATGCAAGTATCAGGAAATCTTCCAGCTTTCGTGCAGCTCCAAAAAGACTGGCGTGCTTCAACAACACCTGGTACGCTTCTCCAAGCCAGCACTCAAGTTTCAAGATGGCGCACAAGGTCACCTCTGTCACTTGCGTGACACTCACTTATTCAACTTCAAACTTGCGCGACTCACACCCTTTTATCCCCAAACTGATTTTGGCGTGCAACTATGAACTGTCACGCTTCTTCAAATCCTGGTATGCAAGTGTCACCAAACCAACTGCACAGTACCTCCTTCACCAACTCCAAACTTGTAAGACTCAACCCCTTTCTCACCCAAAACACCTTGGACGCGCAACAAACAACTGTCGTGCAACTTCAACATGCGCGACCCAACACCTCTTCCACAACCACTACACCTGCGTGATGAGAGCTCTAATTTTCTCTAAGTCTGAACTTCATCCCAAATGAGGAGGGTTCGACCTCTATTTATACACATTTGGATACCCTGCGCGATGGTGCACAAGCCTTCCCTCGGCGTGCATGTTTCGGCGCGCAAGTCTCTGCCGCGCAAGTCACTTTCCCGACCAAACATAAAACTTTGGCACCCTTCTCCGTTTTCAATATTTTCATTTTCTGATCTTGAAAAATAAAAGGTGCATAGGTTTCCCCTCCTTCAAGTCAATGGATCTCAAGTCTCTTTGCAAAAAACCACTTGTTTTTATTTGTCGATTTTCAAGCCCAAAAAATTGGGAAACACTGGAAAACGGTGCCACCTTCAATACTGTTATATTCTTGTTCTGTGTGATCTCTTAGCTGGCACACATTCTGAACTACCACTAAGGAATGAAAACAAATGCAAACCAAACTCCAATTACTTCATAGAATTACCATGGTTCCAACAATCTCCCCCTATGGGATTGTTGGCAATCAGAAAATAAATTCAATAGAGAACCATCCATATGCAAACCACAAACACAAAAATCAACTCAGACAACACTCTAAGTCTACATGAGCAATTCTCAGTGTAGAAAAAAAGATATGAAGCTTGAATTGGGTTCCCATCCAATGTATTCTTTCCCATCCTATCACCAACACTGAATTAT
Source organism: Viscum album (assembly GCA_963277665.1). Classification (NCBI taxonomy): domain Eukaryota; kingdom Viridiplantae; phylum Streptophyta; class Magnoliopsida; order Santalales; family Viscaceae; genus Viscum; species Viscum album. Next base: position 59,771,528 of record OY728125.1, read on the forward strand.
AAATTTTTCACAAAATCATTACATGACTGAATTTATTCCTTTCTCCCCCATTGACAATAAACCCAATGACCAGTAATTGTTTATTATTCAGTTCAAACCATACTCCCCCTGGATAGTATCTCCCCCCAAAACCTGCATCTCATCCATAAACAGATTAAAAACAATTAACATAACTGGGGATAGGGGTATCATGTAACCTCCTTATGCACTGGGAGGTGGCTGAACACCAAGGTTCAACCGATGATTCTCAAACACAGTCGCTGATAGTGGATTGGTCAGGATATCAGCCAATTTCTCTACAGTTCCCACATGATTCATTCTAATCACGCCTGACTCAACTTTTTCATTGATAAAGTGATACCTGATTTAAATATGTTTTTTACAAGAATGCTGAACATGATTCTTTTTACAATCAATTTCACTCTTGTTATCACAGTAAATTACCATTGGTTACTTTACCTCATCACCAATATCTGTTAGTTGTTTCTTCATCTATAGTAGTTGAGTGCATGCCTTTTTGGCAGAGATATACTCTACTTCAGAAGTACAAAGTGAAGTACTTTCTTGTTTCTTGATCAACCAGCCAACACATTTATTCACAATATAGAATGCTCCACCACTGGTGGACTTTCTGTCCACTACATTGCCGGCCCAGCCAGCATCAGAAAATGCTGATAATTCCCTGTATCTTCTTGCAGCAAAGTATAATCCACAATTGGGAGTACATTGAATATACATCATGATTCTTTTTACTGATGTCATATGTTCCTCCTATGGATTATTCTGAAAGAAGGATGCTAGACAGGTTGCAATGACAATATCTGGTCGTGTCTCTGTCAGGTACAGTAGGCTCCTAATTATCCTCTTGTACATTGTGGAGTCTACAGATTCCCCATACTCATGATTTCCAAATTTGGTTCCAACTGTAATCAGAGTTGATATTGGTTTGGAGTCTTTCATATTAAACTTCTTCAGCAGCTCTCTTGTATAATTTTCTTGAGAAATGAATGTGTAATACTGACATTGAATCACATACAGTCCCAAGAAATATGTGAGCTCTCTAATCATAGACATTTCAAATTTTGATTTCATGTGATTGGAAAATTCATCAACTGATTTCTACCTACTGCCACCAAATATAATGTCATCAACATAGACTAGAACCATGAACTGATCTTGTGGAGAATTATTCACATATAGATTGTGGTCTACTCCTCCTCTTTTGAATTCCAGCTTCTTGAGATATGAGTCCAACCGGGTATACCATGCTCGTGGTGCCTACTTCAAACCATATATAGCTTTTATCAGTTTCAGACCTTTATTTCATCAGTACCAAGAACAAAACCCACTAGTTGTTCAATGTAGACTTCTTATTTGAGTACACCATTCAAGAATGATGTCTTGACATCCATTTGATATACTTTATATCCTCTTTGGAGTTCCATGACAAGGAAAATACTGATTGACTCCAGACTAGCCACTGGAGCAATGGTTTCTTCAACACCAATGCCTTCAATCTGGGAGTATCCTTTACATACCATTTTTACCTTGTTTATAATAACACTTTAATGATCATCAAACTTGTTCTTGAAGATCCATTTTTCACCAATCACATCGTGACCTTCGGGTCTCTAGACAAGATCCCATGTCTGATTCTTTTCAATCTGATCTAACACTTCATTCATGGATTTCAACAATGATTCATTATTTGCAGCTTCTGCAAATGAGGATGGCTCCATAACTGATAGAAATGAAGATTTTGGGTTATTCCTCATCCTCCTTGTTTGAGTGGGTGCACTCCTGTACCCAATTATGTTATATGGATCAATATCATCTCTACGATTTCTCCTGTGTGGTTCAGTTGAATTCTCTCCAGCCAATGTGTCTTCTTCAAATTCTTCTTCTGAGTCAACATCATGATGTGACTGATGAGTGTTTTGTACAGCTTCCTCTATTTCTGTATTTGTATTTTATCAACGTTCACATTCTTCCTCACTGTCTATCACATCAGCATATGACGTCCTGGAAGCATTTGTGGTTTTCTCTTCAATTATCTAAACATCTCTACTTTCCACAATCCTTCCTAATCGCTTGTTGAAACACTTGTAGGATTTTTTGTTTATTGAGTATCCAAGGAAAATTCCTTCATCTGCATTGTCACCATACTTTCCATAATTTCCTTCTTTGTTCCTAATGAAGCATCTACTTCCCAAAAAACGAAAGTATTTTAAATAGGGTTTCATTCCATGACAGAATTCATATGGTGTCTTCATATCACCCATATAAAGTCTTGTTCGATTTTGAAAATATACTACAGCTTGAACAACCTATTTCCGGTAATGTCGTGAAATAAGACTCTCAATTAGCATAGTTCATGCCATATTGTTAAACTGTCGATTCTTCTCCATGTAATTTTCAAATTCAATGGACCTTTATTCCCCTCCATTGTCAGATCGCAACACTTTGATCGTTCGCCCAGGATCATTCTCAGTGATTCAGCGATATGTTTTCATGTAGTCAAGCACTTGTCGATTCCAATGAATGACCATTACACATTACATTCTACTGTAATCATATATTAAAAGGAAAAAGTACATTTCTCCATGAGTTTCAACAACATTTATCGAGCCGCATACATCTGTATGAATTAGATCAAGAAGATGGGATGCCCTTTTCTTCTTTGGCCGATATGAACTGCAGACCACCTTTCCATGAATGCAAGCATCACAATACTTTTCACACTCACGCTTCAGGTTGGTAATGTCCCTAAAAATCCTCAATTTTGATATTTTCTCCATGTCTTGTTGATTGATGTGTCGTAGTCTCCAATTCCAAAATTGTTTTCTTCTTCAACAGTCATGTAACAAACATTTTCTTTACTATCAACCTGATACAAGTTTTCTTTTGTTCTGCATTCCTTCATAAGTGAGTTGCCTGTCTTTCCCTTGATAGTGCAACCTTTCTGATTAAAAGTAACTATAAGTCTCAAGGACCAGAGTTAACTCACGCTGAGTAGATTATGGCGTAATCCATCTACATAAAGGACTTCGGTCTTCTTTAGCTCTCCATTAGCTAATTCAGAACTTCCACTGTCTTTGATTTTAAGAGCTCCATCATTACCAAATCGTATCATACCATCAACCTTCCTTTTGATATCCATTAACAAGCTATTATTACCTATCATTTGAGATGAACAACCGCTATCCAGAATCCAAGTACTATTTCGTTTTGTAGCTTTTAGGGCCACCTCTGCAAGGTTAGATTTTTCAATTTTCTTCCTCTATTTCCATGAGACATTGGATTGAGTATAGATCACTGATGGCCTTTCAATTATTTCTTCCATGTACCTAGGATCTTCATAGTTGAATGCTTCTTTGAGAGGAAAAACCTGTTTGAAAGAGCAACATTGTCTTGCTGACGAGACTTGACTTGTCTTGAACTTCGGTATAAGGTGTCTATGTACCTTCTTTGCATGAAATTAACATCCTTATGACCAAAGATAGAACAACGAAAACAATATCCATAGAAATAGTTTCTTCTAAAAGAATTAGGATATGAATTTGTTCTCCTATGTCTAAATCCTATATCTTCTCTATTCAGATATCTTCTTTCCTCTTCGCAGTAAGACATGGTATGGCCCAAATATCCACATAACTGACAATTCATGAGAGGAAATGTCTTGTCTCTTCTATTTGTCCTTATTCCTTCTTTTGTGGGATAATAATAAGAGGGATACTTTTTCCACAAGGCTCGAGGATAATATTCTTTTCTTATTTCAGATTGAATTGGGGGATTCTGTTTCATCACTTCATAATACTTTCCCACATCACCAACTTGCAACTTGCCTTTATTTTGGTCACCTTTATTTGTAGCATTTGATGATTCAGCCTCACAACAAATTCCATTGTTTCCCATGCAGGAAGGTCTTTGATCATTTAAAATCTTTTCAACTCCATTAGATCCACGTTTTTCTCTCTCCAATATCTCATCATATGAGAACCTACCAAACTGTATTTTCTTCCTTGATTCTTTTGAAATTGAATCTTTTTCAAGTTTACTCCTAATAGTAACCACTTCATCTTCATGATGCTCAGTAGTCTTCAACTTTTCCTTTAGTCTGGAGCTGAGTTCATTGATGACCTTTGCCTTCTCTTCAATTCTCAGCTTCATATCCACTACATCATCATTTCTTTAATGTATTTTAGATTGTACTTTCACCAATTCTTCCAGTTGTTCAATTTCAGCTTCAAGATGATCAACATATTTAGTTTATTCTTCTACAATTTATTTCCACGTATTGAAACTCTTACATTTAATCTTAAGCTTACTAACATTATCCTTAAGTTTCAACATGGGATCTACACTAGTTTTCAACTGATTTTCTCCACCAGTATCTTATGATTTTTCAACAGTGGCCATCATAGAAGCATAGTTTAGAGTTTTAAATTCTGGTTCTTCTTCATCAAAAAATTCATTATCATATTCTTCCTCTTCATAGACAACACTTTTCTTCATAACATTCTTTCTAGATTTGAAGTCTCCTTTATTGAAAAAACTTTTCTGAGTTTTATCAATGTTTTCAGTATCGCTATCATGAACATCGATCTTTTTTAAGCACTGAGAAGCAATGTGCCTGACTTTGCCACAGTGAAAGCATGCTAGACGTAACTTCCCTTTGAATTTCCCTTTTCCCTTCTGGAAGTTCCTAGAAATGAGAGAAATAATTTCTTTTTCCTCATCGTCTTTATCACTACTATATTTTTAAATTTTCAGTTTCTCCATGGATTTGAATGCAATTTCCTTTCTTACTTATGTAGTATCATTTTCTTGGTTTGACTCTCATTTCATATGCCACTAGGCTGCTCAACAGATCATCCAAAGAAAGTTGGTAAATATATCTTTCCTTAAGGGATGACACCTTTGAATTGTACATGGGTGGATGTCTTCTTAATATTTTCTTTATAATGTCAACGTCTTTGATTTATTCACCTAGAACTTGAATTGCTCCAACCACTTCAATAGTTCGATTGAAGAAGGAGTCTGCATTCTCATCGGGATGCATATTCAGATCATCAAACCTATTGTGTAGGACTTGTAATTTTTCCTCCTTCACTTTGAAATATCTTTCATAAATATTTTCAAGTTTATCCCACATGGACTTTGCTGAGGTGCAAATAATCACCTTTTGATAGATCTGATCAAAAAGGGCTGCGGTGAGAGTATTTTGCACTTCAGCATCAGCATCAAGAATTTTCATATCAGCATCTGACATAGCCAGCCATGCTGGATCAGTAACATGTATACCTTGGACAATGGAATATATGACTTCCATTCCAAGGGATCATAGATGATATCTCATTATATTCTTCCAGATCTGTAAATTACATCAATCGAAGAGAGGGACTCCCCTGACATCGGTTGAATTTTCCATAACGGTATAATGACAGATCAAACAGCAGCAACCTCCCTCTAATACTACTTATAGGACCTCGGAACCCCATGAGAGGAGAGGGGTGAATCCGGGTGTTAACCTTTTCTTTTTAAAGTTGTGGTTCTTGTTCCCATGTTGGTAAGAACTTGTTAAACCTGTCAAACAAATGAATGTAGGAAGTTGAAATAGCCCTTTTACATTGTTCACCACAAAGGGATACGTCCAAGGAGCATATGCCGATAGGTTTTCAGTTGTACCTAAATCCACTATTTTTCACAAGTTATGGATTACAAAGGTTCGGGAACATTCACTCAGTCCCAGGCCCACTGCCTTTACAAATGTTCAGGGATAGCCCACTACATCCCTCGGGTCACTCCTGTTGACTCCACCGGGCTCACTACCTTTGGCGAAGTCCCACTCAATTTATAGACATGAAGGTCTCTTCATTATCACCAATGAATACATCATTTGTTGTATGTAGATGCTCTGTTGAAGTCCAACTTTCTCCCATATATGAAACTCACTTTGTACTACAAGTATCTGGAAATATTCCAACTTTTGCGCAGCTCCAAAAAGACTGGCGTGCTTCAAAAACACTTGGCGCGCTTCTCCAAGCTGGCGCGCATGTTTCAAGACGGCACACAAGTTAATCTATTCCACTTGCGCGACACTCACTTCATCAACTTAAAACTTGCATGACTCACACCCTTTTACCCAAAAACCGATTTTGGTAAGCATCTATGAACTATCATGATTCTTTAAATCCTGATGTGAAAGTGTCACCAAACCACATGTGTGACACCTCCTTCCCCAACTCCAAACTTGGGCGACTTAACCCCTTTCTCCACCAAAACACCTTGGATGAGCCGCAAACAGCTGTCGTGCAACTTTAACTTGCACGACCAACCACCACTTTCACGACCACTACATCTGCGTGACGGGAGCTCTGATTTTCTCTAAGTCTGAAAATATCTCGATTAAGGAGGTTCGACCTCTATTTATAGGCATTTGAATACCCTGGGCAATGGTGTTCAAGTCTTCCCTCGGCGCGCAAGTTTCAGCGCGCAAGTCTCTTCCGCGCAAGTCACTTGTGCGACCAAACATAAAACTTGGGGGACCTTCTCCATTTTCCATAGTTTCATGTTCTGATCGTGAAAAACAAAATGCGCGAAATTTTCCTATCCTTCTAGTCAACGGCGTGCAATTATCTTTGAAAAAACCACTTCTTTTTATTTGTCAATTTTTAGGCCCAAAAAATTGGCAAACACTAGAAAACGGTACCACCTTCAATACTATTATCTGATTGTTCTGTATGATCACTTTTCTGTAACACATTTTGAACTTCCACTAAGGATTGAAAACAAACACAAACCAAACTCCAATTCATGCATAAAATGATCATGGTTCCAACACTAATTACAAAATCCATCTCTATTGGAGGGATAACTAGGACACTGAATTTTCTATGGGGAGTCACAACACTTAAAATATGACTTTTGAAAAAGGGAGTCACAAACCAAATAGTCCTTACTTTAGATAAAGGGAGTCACTATAATTTCCTTGTTCCGGAAGCCACCCAGAGGTGCCAATACCCGGTTGGTCACACAGCCTCAAGCGCATTTCCCCGAATGCCAAAGGCTTCCGACTAGTAGCGTGGGCCTTGGGTGTGATAGTGGGGAAACTATGCCCTCATTGGCAGAGTACACAGAAAAATTAAACAGATATACAATAGTGGAAGTAGTAATAATGAAAAACAACAGTAACAACAAAAGACTGATAAAGTAACAACTAGAGCATATATACATTAATGATACATGATACATATATGTCTAGGAAATCATCTAAACAAGTCGCAATGCTGAATACAGTACTAAACCAAATATACAAAAGGAAAACAGATAAGAAAATCCTCATCATCGCAAGCCTCAGATTGGTCTCATGCTCTCCAGCTCCAATGAAATCAAGTACCTGAATTGGAAGGGCGCTTGCCCTTGTTTATAACTGCAAAAATATAATCTGTTTGGGCCCAAAAGTAAGGCCTAAACAGGGTGTGAGACGAATCCCAGTAGGCAACCACCATAAGATCTGTGCCTAACAGTCAGTGAATATATGGCAGGTAAAAGTGCAGAAATCAATAAACAAGGAAGTAATCTACTATAACATTCCACAGTTTCAGATTTCAACAAAAAACAAATCAAAGAAGATAATCACAATAGGTAACCCTCTGGGAAGTACTCACAGCCTATCCCCCCTGGTCCTACTTAATAGATACAAGCAACCCTCTAGGTAGCGCACACAGTCTCACCCCTCTGGTTCAGCTAAATTATAGGCTCTCTGAGGAAGCACTCACCGTCAATTCCCCTTATAGTCTCGTATCAGTATTAAAGGTTCTCTAGGGAAGCACCTACATCACATTCCCTATGTGGCCCGTGTTGAGGAACTACAGAATCTCTGAGGAAGAACTCAACGTCAATTCCCTATGTGGTCTCCCATCATAATATTTTAAAAGACACTCTGTATAATCCCTTACGTCCATTCTCCCTATGGTCTACTACACTAGGTTCTCATGGACTTGTGTAAATCAACAAGTATATCATCACATATCAGCCAAAATAAACCTCGATAACTACTTATATAACATTATACAACATATCATCATGTCAGAACAATAGTCACACCATCCTACAATACTAGGCATGGAAAAGTAAATAGCATCCTAACAGGCAACTAGACCTAAAGGTCGAAATAGGAAAAAAATGCATGGAAAACACATCCAAATCACAAAAACTCACCCTATTCACAATCAAACAACATCTACTCAATCATACAAGCATATCAAACAGACAATAGGGATAATCGGTAAATGTACAATACCCCATTCTTGGGTATTTGTAATATTTTCAAATAAAACTCAAATACATTTAATGGAAAGGCACAAACCACCTACCTCGGATATATGAGATCCCTATATGTGAACCTCGAGGCTTGAATCACCTTATAATTCCAAAGATCTTCGAAAGCATCTAAATTTTACAACCAAAGAAAAATTGATAAAGGGAAGGAATCAGGAAACGAAGCTCTAGGAGAAGCAAGAGCATACCCATGCGATCCCAATGCAATCGATAGTGGTCGAATCAGATATCTGGTGGAGGCTCGGGGGATCAGAGAAGAATCATGGACGTACGGGATCCCTCGGCCGAACAAAACCTTGAAAGAGACGTTTCTGGTGATTAGACGCGACCCCAATGCATTTAATGAAAAAAATATGCATGGCGTGTACATTTGAAGTACACAGCATGTACTTTCCTTTTTTGTAATCCACATTAAGAGGCCTCCAAATCACCCCACACGACTGTGTGTGTGGCCATGACATGGCCAACACACAGCCTCCCGCGGAAAAACAGTACATGGAATGTACCCATAATGTAAACGGTGTGTACTTAAAAAACTTCAAAAAACACCCCTTTTCTCAAAAACTCTAAAAAAAAGAAAAACATACCTGAAAAGAAGACCAGGGTTCTTACAAACTTCCCCCCTTAATGAAATTCTTCCTTGAATTTCCCTAGCATGGCAGTGTAGAAGAAGAAACCCGGAACATCTCCATCCACTGCGATTGTACATCGGCCTCCCTCTCCCAAGTCTCATCATGTACTTCCCCGTGCTACCATGGAACCCGTACCATAGGAATAGATCGGCCATGGAGAACCTTCATAATTCAATCAAAAATCCGGATAGGATGCTCCTTGAAGGATGCGTCCACTTCCAACTCAACCTCCTCAGGTTGGAAAGTATGAGACGAGACTGAAAATTAACGTCGGAGATGAGAAAGATGGAAATATTCGTGCATAGACCAGTGCCTCTAAGGTAAATACAACCGATAGGCAACTATCCCAACTCTATCCAACACCTCAAATGGTCCGATGTACCTCGACGAAAGCTTACCCTATCTCCTAATCATCTTGTTTCCCAACCTCGGTGTGACACATAGAAAAACCTTATCCTCGACTTCGAACTCCAGAGGTCTTCTCCATTGACCAGCATAAGGCTTCTGAAGAGACTTTGCAGTATCCATCCTCTTCTGAATCAACTATATCTACTTCGTGGTCTTGTGAACAAGACGTGGTCCCAGCATAGCTACCTCTCCTACCTCCAGCAAACATAAGGGTGATCAGCATGGCCTACTGTACAAAGCCTCATAATGAGCCATCTATATAGTTTCTTGAAACTATTATTATAGAAAAAATCCACAAGAGTTATATGCTTCTACCAAGAACCTCCAAAATCTAGGATGCATGCTCAGAGCAAGTCCTCCGGTACCTGAATCATACGCTCGGACTAGCCATCTGTCTGGGGGTGGTAAGCTGTACTCAAAAGTACATGTGTACCCAAATCCTTATGAATCCCCTTCAAAACCTGAGAAGTAAAATGATCATATCTATATGAAACAATGGAGTATGGAACCCCATGTAAGCGCACAATATCTCAGATGTATAGTCGTCCCAGCTCATCAACACTAAAGGTCTCCTTGATCGGAAAGAAGTGAGCGACCTTTGTAAGTCTATCAATGACAACCCACACTGCATCATTCCCATAAGGAGACCACGCCAACCCTGTCACAAAATCCATCATGATGTTGTTCCACTTCCACTTGGGAATGGGTAACCGTTGTAGAAGCCATGTTGGTTACTGATGCTCTGCCTTCACCTACTGATAGGTGGAACACCTCATGAAAAACCAGCAACATCCCTCTTCATACCTAACCACCAATACTGACAGTGTAGATCATGATACATCTTGGTGACACCAGAATGAACTTCCCAAAATGAAGACTAAAAATCCCAAATTAGCTCCTCGCATATATCTTCTAGCACTCATACATGTCCCTAGAAACGCAAGATCTCTTCCTCACCTATGGTCCATCCAGGAATAGGGTCCTCTCCTGACAAACTTTCCCACAGGACTAGGCCTTCAGAATCTGATAGCTGCCTCATTCGTACACGATCACGATGGGCAGAGGTAACAACTACCGCAGAAAGAAAGGTCTGTCGTTGTTTCTCATGCACCTCCAAATGCATCTCTGAGAACAGATCCATAAGCTGCCACTCACTACTGGTCTTCTGAACTGCCTGTATCTGAGTCCTCCTACTCAACGCATCATCCGCTGTGTTGCCTTTCCAAGGTTTGTAGGCAAGCTCAAAGTCAAAAGACTAAAGGTACTCAACCCACCTTCTCTGTCTCAAATTCTGATAACGCTGAGTGAAGATGTATTTGAGACTATTATAGTCAGTAAAAACCACAAAATGCTCCACCAGAAGGTAATGCATCCAACAATGTAAGGCATGAACAACTGCAACCAACTCGAGATTGTGTGTCGGGTAATTCCTCTCGTGTGGACTCAATTGCCGAGACCCGTACGTAACGGCTCCATATCCCTACATAAGCAGAGATACCAGCCCGATACATGAAGCATCACAGTACACAATATATCTCTTCCCTGCCTCTGGTAACACTAGTATTAGTGCTAATGTCAACCTCCCTTTCATCTCTTAAAAGGTTGACTCACAAGAATCTGACCATAAGAACTTCACACTCTTCTTAGTGAAACCCGTCGGCGGTGCTGCTAAGTGTGAAAAGTCCTGAATGAAGCATCTGAAGTATCTATATAGCCCTAGAAAACTCCGCACCTCAAAGACATTCCTCATATACTCCTAAGAAACTACTGCTCTCACTTCCTCTGGGTATACTGATAATCCTGTCTCTGAGATAACATGACCCATGAAGTGAATCTGATCCATCAAAAAGTGGCATTTTGAGAGATTAACATATAACTGAAGATCTCTTAGTATACTAAAAATTATCTCAAGATGTGTGGCATGGTCATGTCGAGTGTGAGAGTACACCAAGATATTATCCATGAAGACAACCACAAAAGAATCCAAGTGTGGATGGAACACTGGTTCATCAATGCCATGAAAACTACATGCAAATTCGTGAGATCTAATGGCACAACCATATACTCATATAGACCATACCTAATTTGGAAGACTATAAGAGGTATATTTGATGGTCTAACATGCAACTGATGGTAGCCAGACCTCAATTCAATCATCGAGAACACCCGGGCTCCTCAAAGCTAATCAAAGAGATCATCAACCCTCGGAAAGGGATATTGGTTCTTGACCGTTAGTTGGTTCAACGTTCGATAATCCACACAAAACCTGAGAGTGTCGTCTGCCTTCTTCGCAAATAGGACAGAAGAAACCAAAGGAGATGTACTAGGTCAGATGAATCCACTTTCTTGCAAATCCTCCAACAGCTTCTTGAGCTCCTTCAAATTTGGTGTAGCTATCTTATAAGGGGGAATAGACACCGGTTCCACTCCTAGCACAACATCAATCGAAATGTTCACCTATCAATCCGGAGGCAAACCTGAAAATTCCTCTAGAAAGAAATATCTGAAACGATCCACCACTTGAGGAAAGTCTAATAGTTAAGTCCCCTAATCATCCATATATAGACTAGAAATCTGGGTTGTAACTCCTCCAAACCCATGATGCTATGGACCTGCTCAGCTCGCCTGGACATCCCACTCACCCTTATGAAGAAATGATCCACCCTCTGGTGATATGAAACTCACCCTTCGGTGATAATAGTCGACGACTGGTTGAAAGGGAACTAGCCAGTCCATTCTGAGAATGACATCATAGCCTGTCATCTCTAGGACATAGAGATCCCACAATAAGTGACACCCACCAACCTCTAGAGATAACTCCTTGCACTGGCATACACTAGGTGTTCTAGTCCCCAATGGAGTGTCTAGCGTCAAGATATCGGTAGAGTAAAGGATACAGAGACCAAGTCTCTCAATTAAAACAACAGATATAATGCTATGGGATTCCCCTGTATCGAAAAAAGCTGACTATACAACTGAGGCAACTAGGATCGTACCTTGATCTATAGAAGGTCTTGGATCCTACTCCTACTGGGTCTGCTCCACTACAAAGGTATGCCTTCCTTCATGGCCCAATGAACCTACCTGACCACTCTGAGCTGATCCACTCTACTATCACTGAAAGGCTAGAGAATGACCACCACGACCACGACCTCCACCTCAGCCTGAATGGCTGGAAGAATTCTAGTTCCTAGACTGGTGAGAAATTGGCAGTGCTGCTCCCGAACGTGGAGTCATAGAAAAACCTCTGTCACCGGCTTTTGGTGAGAAGACCTGATAGAAATGCTGAAGGTGACCCATCTTTCCACAAGATCGGCACTCCACTAGGTCTCTCTAGCACTACGAATTTGTATTCCCACTATTCATGTACTACTAGCATACCACCTAGATACCATAAGATGTCTCTCTCCTCCTCAGATCTCCACGAGAAGACTCCCTACGGTGATTTCTACTACAAGTAGGAGGGATTCTAAGTCTAGATGCTGAGCCGCCCTGGCTCACAACTCAGCAATCCATCATATTACACTCCATGATCAGAACCTGGTTGATAATAGAAGTGACGGAAGTAAACCAAAAGATGTTCACTTGGGAACAGATGTCGTTCCTGAGACCATCCTCAAACTTCCTCGCTATTAACAAACCATACCCCCCAAAGAAGGGGGTAAAGTGATGAAGCTCGGTGAAGCGTGAGGAGTACTCCATGATAGAAAGAGTTACCTACTCCAGACTCATAAAATCACAGGCTCGGTCATCCCTCAGGGTCTTTGGATAGAAGTAGTCATAGAAGATGCGTTGGAACTCCTCCCAAGATATAACCTGCTCATGCCCCACATGTGAGATCACATCCCACCATCTCTTGGAGAAATCCCATAGCATGTAAGTAGCGATCTTGACCCTCCTCTCTGGATGCATCTCCTGATGATCAAAGATTGTCAGCATGGATTCTAGCCATTAATCTACAGCCTAAGGTCCTCCTTCCCTTGAGAAGGTGGGAGGATACTGCTGTTGGAGAACCCATGTCAATTTTGACATCAACAGGGCCGGAGGCAGTGACTCCTGAAAGGTCTGCATCATCCTCATAAAGCCTTACCTGAACTGTGCATTAGCAGCAGTATCAGTTATAACTGCTGGTGCCAACACCGGAACAACATGAGGATATGTGGGATGTCCCTGAACATCCATATCTGGTGTCTGATCACTACCTTGTAACTGGCAGAAAACTGGAGGAAGTCTCGGTGGAATGAATATACAAGGACAAATGCACACCTTAGATCAACATTATCAAGGACTAAAAACTATAAGTGTAAGAAGAGAACAGGAGAAGGAAATCATTCATGTTTTAAAAAACATGACTACACGGTGTGTACAATTCCTACACGGCGTGTTCCCTTAATTCATTCACATGGGCGTGTACTCCTACCTAAACCGGTTGGGTAACACCCCAAACACACGGTGTATTGTCTTAACACATGGTGTGTACTTGATTCCTCTTTACCCACCCAAGTCCTACTACACGGTTAAGCCACACAGCTCTCCTGAGACAAGACTACACGATGTGTTTAATGGAAACACGACGTGTACTAGACGATCTTCACGTGGCCCGTGTTGTTAGTGACATGGACGGATGCACGACTCACACTACATGACGTGTTCCTAGTGGACATGGCATGTATAAGAAGAGACTCCACCAACCCTTGTTGTTAGCTACACGGCCGGGTTCCTAGGATTACACTACATGGAGTGTTAAATCCCGACACAGTGTGTATAGCTTAAGGTTTATCCGTCCATGTTATTAGTTAAACGGGTGGACACAGGGTCAAAACCACATGACATGTAGAACCGGTACATGGCGTGTTCCCACAAGATTTTACCTATCCTGTGTCTCTGCCCACATGGCCTACGACACGGTTAGAGACTACACGGCATGTACATAAAGTACACGGTGTTTACTTATGAAAAACAGATTCTTCCTGAATAGAAGAACACATGGCATGTATTCAAAACTACACAGCGCGTATTCTGGGTTTTTCTATATAGTAAGCCACAAAAACTACTTTTGAACCTAGAAAACACTGAAACAAACCTTGAAGGTTCCGAATTCCGATCCTTGAGGGCCCATAATCCCCACGGATCAAATCTTGGAATCTTATACACGTTATAAACATGGTAAACTAGGCAATGATCCACCAATTTCTAGTCCATGTGGGAGGATAACACCTAAAGAAACAAAATTTGGAATTCATTCAAACAAAAACTTACACAATCAATTATCTAATATGATGCGGGTATTTTATCAGGGAATCTATCATGACAACATGCATATTTTACACAATATCTATCACAACAGCATGTAATTGCTAATGCAACATAAATGGAATGGAAATAATGCATGACATGCGATTTCTACTAAGTTCCTATATGATGCATGAGATGGAATACCTCATCTCATAGAGTTACGATAGAAGTAGGACCTCAATAACATCAACCATAATATTACAAAACATTTTAGTCACCCAACGGTGAAAATAGAATCAACTATAAAATTGAAAAACTAGAAAAATTGTAATAAACGAGGTAGATTGGATTTTCCCCGTACACGGGTTAGATACTCCTAGAAACAGCTTATTACCAAGTACCTATTCCTTCATATCCCTGGCTAAAGGCTTCAAACAGTATGTCAAGAGAAAATAATTCATCTGATACAACATTGTAACATCCTAGTTTTGGAAGCCACCCAGAGGTGGCCCTACCCGGTTGGTCACACGGCCTCAAACACATTTTCCCGAATGTCAGAGGCTGCCGACTTGTAGTGAGGGCCTTGGGTATGATAGTGGGAAAACAATGCTCTCATTGGAAGAGTACATAGTGAAAGTAAACAGATATACAATAGCAGAATTAGTAATAATACCAAACAACAGAAACAACGAAATACTGATAAAGGAACAACCGGAGAAAATATATATATATATATATATGATGAATGATACATATATGTCAAGGAATGTAGCCAAAAAAGTCACAATGTTGAATAAAATATTAATCCAAAGTATAAAAGGTAAACAAATAAGAAAATCTTCAACATCGCAAGCCTCAGTTTGGTCCCATGCTCTCTAGATCCAATGCAATCAAGTACCTCAAGTGGAAGGTCACATTCCCTTGTATATACCTGCAACAATATAATCTATTTGGGCCCAAAATCATGGCCCAAATGGGGTGTGAGGCGAATCCAAGTTGGCAACCACTATAAGATCTATGCCTAACAGTCAGTGAATATATAGAAGGTAAAATTAGAGAAAGCAGTAAACAAGGAAGTACTCAACAGTAATAATCCACAGTTTTAGATATCAAGAAACAGCTAATCAAAGAAGATAATCACAACAGGTAACCCTCTGGGAAGTACTCACAGCCTCTCCCCTCTGGTCCTACGTAATAGATACAAGTAACGCTCTAGGTAGCGCACATAGTCTCACCCCTATGGTTCAACTAAAGTATAGAATCTCTGAGGACGCACTCACCGTTAACTCCCCATATAGTCTAATATCAGTACTAAAGGAGCTCTAGGGAAGCACTTACGTCACATTCCCTATGTGGCCCGCGTAGAGTAACTACAGACTATCTGAGGATGCACTCAACATCAATTCCCCCTATGTTCTCACATCGTAATATTATAAAAGACAATCTAGAGAAGCCCTTATGTCCATTATCTCTATGGTCTACTACACTAGGTTCTCACGGACCTGTGTAAATAAATAAGTATAACATTGCATATCGGCCAAAGTAAACCTCAAGAACTACTTGGATATCATTCTATAGCATATCAACTTATTAGAACAACAGTCACACCATCCTACAATACTGGGCAGGTGAATGTAAATAGCATCCTAACCGGAAACTAGACCCAAAGGTCAAAACCGGGAAAACATGCGTGGGAAAAAAATCCAAATCACATATATTCACCCTATTCACAATCAAACATCTTTTACTCAAGAATACTAGCCTAGAAAAAAAACAATAGGGAAAAAACGGTAAATGCGCAACAACCCCTTCATGGGTATTGGGAATATTTGAAAAAAAACTCAATGACTTTTAATGGAAAGGAAAAAACGACCTACCCCAGCATTAGAAGATCTCTGTATGTAAACCTCGAGGCTTGGATCACCTTAGAATGCTGAAGATCTACAGAAATGTCTAAAACGTTCAACCAAAGATAACATGATACAGAGGAGGATTCTGGAAACGAATATCTAGGTTAAGGAAGAGCATTCTGAGGAAATACCAATGCAATTGATGGCGGTCGAATCGGTGATCGGGAAGAGGCTCGGGTTCTCAAAGAAGAATCATGACTGTACGAGAGCTCTTGGCCGAACGAAACCTTGAAGAAGATGTTTCTGGAAATTAGACACTACCCAGATGAATTTAATGAAAAAAAGAAAATACACGGCATGTACTTTTTAAGTACACAACATGTATTTTCCTTTTTTGTACTCCTATTTAGGCGGCCTCCACGTCACCCCACAAAATCGTGTGTGTGGCCATGACACGGCTAGCACAGAGCCTCCAGCAGCAACACAGTACATGGCGTGTACTTCAAAAATTTCCCGAAACTCCTCTTTTTTCAAAAACTTCAGAAAAAATAAAAGCATTCCTGAAATAAAGACTCATGTTCTTACAGTCACAAACTATATAAAAAATTAACAAATAATGCATTTTTGTGTGTAAAATCATAAACAAAAAAATATGGTGCTTGTGAGATTTGGTAAATAATGTTGTAGACTCACAACCAGACTAATGAGAAGGTAAAATATTAAAGAATAAGTACTAGTTGTTGAGGAATATATTGTCTTGTCTCATGAAGGCATCAAAAGATACAATAGATGAAATTTATCCCTTGAGAGATTGTATAGGTGATGATACAAAGTATCAAAGAATTTTGCAAATGCACAATAGGTTAAAAATTCACAGTACATTCTTTTTGAAAAATAGGCTATCAAATATATTATCCCTTTTCTTTTTTTGTACTACTATTATATGTATAACCTACAAGAAATAATGATATATATATATTTAACATATTCTGTAGACGTAGCATCTCTTCTTCATTCTAATATTCAAAATAAATTGAGTGAAGAGCTATCGTAAATATCTCTATAGAATCATATCACTGTTTCTTCTTTATTTTTGAAAAATAAATCTCTTATAAAGTCATTCAAAATAATTTGAATATGTGTTCCAATAAAATAACCAGAATAATTGTAGCATTCAATTTCTTAAAAACCCATTTAAATCCATTCAAAACACTTTAAATTTAGTTAAAATAGTTCCTAAAAAATGTAGAAAAAATCAAAACTATATTAAAATATTGGAATTTTAATAAACGTGAAGCCACTAATTTTATTGGAAAGATATGTTTAAATGATTTATAAGTTTTTCTCTTTAAATATTCCATAAAATGCAATAAAAACTCTTCAATCACAATCCATAGATTTAATGTGAATTAATATATTTGAAAACCCATTGAAAATAATCCATATATATGCATAAAATCAATTTTCAGTAAAAACACGTGGAATGAACAGTAACGTAGGGCATGAATAGAAATTTGACATAGGTAATGAACAATAATGTAGCATAGGGAATGAACAGTAATGTAGGGTTGGGGAAACATACTTTGTGGAATGAACATTAACATAGTGTAGGGTATGAATAGTAAATTAGCACAGGGAATGAGTAGTAACGTAGGGTTAATGAACCCAACTTTGCAGAATAAACATCAATATAGGGTTGATGAACCATACTTTGTGGAATAAATAGTAATGTGGGGTCGATGAACTGTACATTGTAGAATGAACAATAACATAGGGTTAATGATGCATACATATTGTAATGAATAGTAATGTATGGTTTTATTAACCATACTTTGTGGAATGAATAGTAATATAACATATGGTATAAACCATACTTTCAATATTCAAGAAATTATGATTGCCCATATTTTTTGAAAAACTGGACAAAATATTTTTACAAACTTCAACAAATTTTTTCATGGATCTAAATAGAAAATTAATACATTAGTCAAAAATAATTATTTTCAAAAAAATTAAACAGATTTCCAAAAAATCATTAATAAAAAAACCAAACTTCTAATCCTCCAAATAACATCAAAAAATAGTAGCAAAAACATTCTTAAAAAAGATACATTTTGTGAAATAAAATCCTAACTTTAGAAAATTTATTGTCCATCCAAACGACATTTTTAGATTTCAATGTAAACTAATAAAATCAATATAAACATGTTTGATTTCCATAAAATCAAGTTTCATGAGAATATGATAACTATAGAAGTTGCAATAAAAAAATACAAAACTTTTTTAAAACTACATTATGTAAATATTCACTCCACCTTGAGTCCTAGAGATGAAATAACAGTATATGAAATTAAGAAGTGTGAAATTAAAATATATAAAAAATTAATAATCTAAGGTTAATGATATATTGATAGTACATGAAAATAAAAATAATCCACCTAAAAATCATAACTCCATTGCATACATTTGGACATTTTTGACCACTATAGCTCAGTATAACTAAGGATTTCCACCACCTTTACCGTGATAAACCTTATTATATTGAGGATGATAAAGATCATAGGGTTTTTCTTGGCCCATAATACTTCCAAAAAAAATAGTAACTTTTTATACTGATAAGGTCCTAGGGAAACTACTACTAGGGATGCATGTGGAACCATATATTTATCCCATGATAACTAAATAAAGGTTTAATCAATGGAGTTACTAATATCCTTGACTTTTTAGGAAAATAAATAAATTCTAGAGTTAATAGTAGATACCTAAAAATTACCAAATCTTTAGAAGAGAAATAAAGAAATTTGAGACCTATTCCTTATTAACCAAGCCTTGATTTCCAAGATAAACATTAAACTATATTTATGATACCATTCATCTAGGTGATTAGATGACTTTACTATTATTTCAAAATGTTCTGTGATAATATCTTATCTATCAACTCAAAATTTTCCAACACCTAATGTTATACCAAAAATTTTAATAGGATGGCCTTATATAAGTTTTTATGAAGATTATTTTTGATGTCATTATTTTAATAATATTTTTTATTTAATGAAAACAATTAATTTTAAACTAGAATGTTTTTTAAATTTAGTGGAATTATTTTCTTCGAATATTTTTTTTTCTAGACATAGTTTATCAGACCAAGGAACATTGGATAATGAATTTTTCAAGAATATAGAAGTACAATGTTCTTTGAAGTTGATGAATGAATGGATAGTGTCAGACTAAAATAATTAGAAAACGGTTTTTATAAATACATAAGTTGATGAGGTGCTGAAAAAGAAGTTTTTTGTAAATTTGTAGAGATATGAAAGTTTTAAACATTCTAAAACCAAATCAAACAATGATTTTCTATTCTTTCAAGTCTCCAAAATATAATGAAGAATCCATGATACAATTAAAATTTAGTATTATGTGTTTTAGAAATAATTACATCAGAATGATGATGAGGATGTCTATCAAACTATACCTGGGAATGAAAGTCAACCCAGAATATATATGAGGAGGAAGTTCAAATCAAAATAAGGAGGAAAGTCAAAATGGACTATGTTTGTGGAGGAAAGTAAAATCGAACTGATGCTGAGGAGGAAAGTCAATCAGACTCGGTCTGAGGAGGAAATTCAAATCAGACTGAGTTTGAGGAGGATAGTAAAATATATCTAATTCTAAGGAGGAAATTTAAATAAGAAATATTTCTTATTAGAAAGTCAAATTAGACTGATCCAAAGGAGGAAAGTCAAATTAGAATCACTTCCTTCATAAAGTAAAATTAGACTGAGTTTCTATTATAAAGACAAATTGGAATGAAAAGTTATAACAAACTAAGTTTTCCAAATATTAATTTCTGATATTTTTCAATAATTCAAGAATAGGTTTTTGATGAATCAAGATGTTTGATTAAGACGCCTAAATATATGAGATGGTTTTAAGAATTCAAAGATCAATCTCAAA
Organism: Viscum album; assembly: GCA_963277665.1. NCBI lineage: Eukaryota > Viridiplantae > Streptophyta > Magnoliopsida > Santalales > Viscaceae > Viscum > Viscum album. The sequence goes on from OY728125.1 coordinate 59,791,950, forward strand.
TGAATGTGAAATTTAATTGTTTATTAATTTTAGTGAGCGGGAAATGTTTTTAAGGTCCGCTATAAATATATTCAAACCCCATTCATACTTTAAAAGTATTCTCCTGTGTGAAAAAGATGAATTCCTACAATGTTCATGTCAGAGAGGTTTTTAGGTCCACGATCTAGTTATAATATCAGTTAAATAAATTTTTTGTTTACCGAACTAATGAAAATAAGATTGAGTAAAATGTGTATGAGTATTTTAGCAGAGTTTGATAAGTGAAAATTGAGAATAGGTTTACTGTAATGTGTCTATTAGTATGTGTTCATCAGATAAATCCAATCAGACCCAATTCTAATATACTGAAGTTTTAGACATAATTTTTTGTGGGGTAAAAATCATTGAGGTTAATTATTCTTTTCTGGATCAAATTGTTTGTAATTTTATTTAAATTCATGGGAGTAAAAACATATTTTATATCGGGATACATAATGGTCAAATGGGAGTTGAAAAAGGTTGTAATTACTTCATGGTAATAGTGAATATCCATAGTCCCGTGGGAGTGGGTATGGAAAGAATTTATGTTCTCACGTTGAGGGAGAACCTTATAATTTTCTTTTACATGACTTTCTTTCCTACTTTTTCATTTGTGGAGATTCATTAGATGTTAATAAGGTAATGAAATTTTACAGGTTGTAGTGGTTATGTTTCTAAAGGTTCAAAACTAATAAAAAGATAAAAACTGATTAAACCCCCCTTCTCATTTTCTATTTGATCCTTTTTATATTCAATTGGTATGAATGATAATATTCCATTATTGATTCCTTATCATGGAATATCTCAATTATGTTAATATATGAGGAATTCCTATATTTGACGGTGAAAATTGTTATGGTTGAAAAAATAGGATGCTTCCATATCCTTTATCTCATGACATAGAAGTTTTTGATGAATATATAATTGGTTTCCCACCTATTAAGAATGATACTCCTATGATGTTTGATGATAACATAAATATTGACATTGATGAGAGGCTATAAATTCTATCTTTTTGTATTTATCAAGAATTGATTATATGAAGGTGATGGTTCTCAAAACATCAAATATTATATGGTACAAGTAGGATATTATATTAAAATGGAATACTAATGTGAAAGAGGAAATTCTAGAAATATAGAATATTAATTTTGATTAGAAACTTATCGGAGATAAAGAATATATTGATGAGTTCTTCATGTGAGTAAATTAATTTCTTTGCAACATTAGAGGTTTTGGAGATGTCCTAGATGTTTTGAAGAAACTCATGAGAATCCTTCCAGAGAGGTTTGATTCTAAAATTTTCCCTTTATAAGATAGAGATTATTTATATATTGATAAATTCAATATCATTCATATTGCTTATGAAATGACAAATTATAAAATGTTAAAAAATAATATGAATGATTAAATGAATTTTGAAGCTATGATAAAAATTAAAATTTTGGAATATTTTTATCCTCTTATTTCTAATATAAATTGGATGATGAGTTGAATGATAAAATCTTCTCTCTTATACCTAAGAAGAACAGAAGAGGAAATATAAGTATAGAAGTAAAATTACTCTTTAATGTTTTAAGTGTGTTGCAATTTTACACATAACTATGAATTACTCCTAGAATAATGTGTGAGAATATCAAGATTATTCTCATGAAAAACCCCGATAAAATAAGTGGAAAAAAAGTTATAAATAATATATTTCATCCAAAAAATATAAGAATAAGTTTTCTGGGAATGATCAAAGTATGTTAAGTAAAAAATATGGATTTGTCTCAAAAAAAAAAAAATCTTCAAAAGATGAAATTTCATAATGTTTAGAACATTAATTGATAAAGTTTAGAAAATAGAAGACTCGTCCAGTAGTGAAAAAGAAGGATTTGATGAATATTATAGAGATTATTAACTAAGAAAAGAAATTTTTGCATGTCTTGATAAAAATAGATCTCTCAAAAATGAAGTCAAAATGATAAAGTATGATACTGGAAATGTTTTTGAAAGTGAAAATGTTTTGGTCAAGCAAGAAGAAGAATTAATCTAGGAGATCTTAAGTTACCATAATGTAATTTATAAATAGGGAAAGACGATTGAAGATCTTAGAAATAAGTTTTCTGCCAATGAAGATGAATTTAAAAAGACTCAATAAAAAATATTGATTATGAAATTACATTATGAAAGATGAATGAAAACATCATCAAATCAACAGAAGTAATATTTGTGTCTTTTAAAGTTTTTGAGAAAGATCAAATCAAGAATCAGGTCAAATATTCACCCTCAAAAATAATGTTTCATATGATTTTTACAATATTTCATGTTGGAATAAAAAGTGTTGGGAAATCATGGGTTCATAAGGGATGTGAGAAACCAATCACATATCTATAATTTTAAAAATACCTCAGTATAAAAAGTGGTCTACTCCCATAAAAACATAGTGTAGAAAGAATATATAAAACCATAATAAATTTTCAAAAAAAAAATGATCATATTAAAATTGAAAATTGAGATCTGATTGTTTTTACTAGTGTTGCAGAATCTTTGGACACATAGCGTATATGTTTTTGAATAGCTTATCACTTCACGAAAGAAGTTTTGAATGATGTGAAAGAAATATTGGATGAATAATGAGTATTTTTTATAATACACAAGAAATTTGTAATATAAATACTCAAGATTTCAGAAAACTTAAAACTGTATATTTTTTTGAATGTTTGAAATAAATATGTGGAAGATGTGACCAGGATAGTTATCATGTTGAAAAATGTACGACTCTCAGTCGAGAACAAGTTTCACATAATAGAGATGAAAACAAATATTGGAGGAATAATGTTGAGGAAAGGTCTTTTGTGGTTGAGATAACTTTTAAATGAAGTAAAAAATAATAAACCATATATACTTGATAGTGGTTGGTCATCACACATGACAAAAGATTTGAAAATTTTTAATGATTTTAAAAATCATGACGGAAGAGCTGTTGCCTTTGGGAGTGATAGTTTATTAAAATCAGAGGAAATGGAACAGTCTAGGAGGTTAACCGTAAAATGGACTTTTTACATGCATGTATTAAAGAGGAGTGCACTTATAGGCTGAACATTCTCTTAATGGATGGGTCTTACACTAAACATCCCGTGGTTGTGGGAGGTATGGTGGTGAATTTCTTTAAAACCCTTCTAGTTGATGTTGACCCTTGTATGCAAAACGGTTATCCCAGGGTATAAGTAGTTATATTTAACATTTCTAACTGGGTGGTTTTAATTCACACCAACTCAATGCTTGTAAATATTCCTTAAGAGAATGATATTTGTGAGGCTATCTACTATTTGAATCTGGAAAGTTTCCTACATCTGGATGGATTTTTTGGACTTTCTATATGGTTTCATTGAATCTGGTTATGAAGGATCTCACTAAATAAATTTATGATTTTATTCATGGAGGAGGGATTCTATAGTTGGCAAGTTACACCAACCTTATTCTCATATCTAAACTGAATGATCCTTCATCTCTAAGCATTTTATACCAACCCGCATGTTCAATTTTCTTTATAATGTTTAGGTGATCATCCACAACATAAGATTATCCCATCTTATTCCTAGATGGGTTTTAGAAGAGAAAAATGGATTTATTAAAGGTAGCTCTATTTAAGGTGATATTAGTATTTATCATGAGACAATTGATGATATTAATATGAAATATTTAGGATCTAATATTGTCACCATTATCGACATGGAAAAATCATATGAAATATCGTAATTGAACTTAATAATCATGGAAATGGGATGAATGTGTTTGTAGGCCTGGTTCATTGATCTATTTTTTAGATCCTATATGTCTAGACAGATCTCCCTTTATTTTATGGGTAGGAAATTTAGGTGTATGAAATCATTTAGGGGTTTGAGGCAAGGGGACCCGTTATCCCCCATTTTTTATCTTAATGTATGAAGTTCATAGAAAATATATAACACACTCTCTCCAAATAAAGGACATTCTTCATTATATGATAATGGATGTTTTTAATGGTATCTCTCATTTAATCATTTCTAATGATATGGTTTTCTTCCTTAATAGTACTGGGAGATATCTTCAGGGCTTGAATAAGGCCATGGAGGAGTATTGCAGATGGATTGGTCAAATAGTTAACCATTATAAGAGCTATGAATATATCTTGACCCATTGTTCTATAAGGTGCGCTAAGATGACTGAAGACCATCTAGGGTTTCATATGGGATAATTTCATATGGTTTACCTAGGAGTACCTAACTCACCTGGAATAATTTTCATCCATTATTTTTATGGGTTAGTTTACAAGATTTCTAATAGAATTAATAATTAGAAGAATCACTTTCTCTATTCTGGTGGAAGCATTACTTTAGTGAATAATGTATGCACATCCACCCCTATTTGTGTTATATAAATTTTCAATATACCAAAAGGTATCATTAGTTTTGTTGAGAAAATATTGTCTTTCTCCATATGGGACACCCAATTTGATGATAAATATCAATGGGATACATGGGATATATGATAAAACATCCAATGAATGTTGGATAAATATGAGGGATGTCTCTAAAATAACAAATAGCTTACAAGACAAGCTATCATGGGAAGCTGCTAATGGACATACTCTTTAGGGAAGAATAATTTTCAAGAATTATGGACTAGACCTGAGTCATCTGAAGGGTATGTTCTCTTCTTATTGGGTTCATATTTAATGGTATATTCCTTTTATTCTGAATGATTCTCGTTGTATTATAGGCTTTGGGGACATTGGATTCTGGAATTAGAACTATTCTAGCACATTGATTTGTTTTTTTGGGGTTCCCAACACCTAATATTTTTTTAGGATCTCCAGTAATTACCCAGTATTTATTGATACAGTGCTCAACTAGAAGTAGTGTGAACATTTTTATACCATTAATATAACAGATGAGTGGGATGTCAACATTTTCATAGGTACATATTATGGTATTTTTTCAAAAAAACCTTATAGATATATGTTTCATGGATCTTCTGTCGATGATGGATGGGGAAATATCTTATAGTGAAATTAAATTATACTGAGTAAAAAAAATTTGGTTTGGAGGATAAGGAATCACTCTCTTACTACTGGTGATGAAATCAAGAGGAAGGGTATGAAATTAGATTCATGGGTCCTGTTTTAGAAAAACCCAAAATAAGAAACCACTGCCTATCTAATTTTTGAATGTGACTGGGCACCAACCATCTAGAGTGAATTCAAGGCCTTTACTAAGGAAGAATCTCAATTTTTGAGCAGTAATATCTTCATTCACCTCTGGTTTAATGGGGATATATAGAATAAAATTTACTATATTTAAATGGAAGTTCTCCTAGTTTTCAGTTAGTGGTGCATCTCGAATGATAGAAATACATCCCATCATAATGGGAGAGGCAGGTCGACTCGTCTACTCACTGTTAAATCCAATTTCCTGGTGGTAGTTTTGGATACATTTCTTAAAGACTATGAGTCGTCCTATCTCCATATAGCTTCTTGAATCCACATGATCCACCTCAAACAATTCAAATAGAAACACCAATAAGGTGTTGGATTTTCTGGGCTCCCCCCTCATCTAGCCTGATCCTCAATGTGGACAGGTCATATAACATTGGAATTATGGGAGGTGGGGGTATTTTTCTCAACCTTGATAGATCTATGATCATTTCCTTCAGTTCTTTCTATGGATAGGGTGATTCTATCATCATGGAGGGTAGATCAATGTGCAACGGTCAAGATCTATGTTGTGAGAATAATATTGATCATACCACCATTGAAGCAGATTCAATTAAAATCATCCATTCACTCCAAAATCAGATTACATACCCTCAGTCTTTTATCTATCACATCTGAAGTTGAAAATCCTTTATCAGAGATCACACTACCCTTCTTCACACCAATATAGAAGGAAATCAATTTGATGATTTCTTGGATTCAACTGTGAATACTACAGGTACGAGCACTTTCTCTAGATTAGGTTCCATCCCTTATGGTTGTTTGGAAATTTTCAAGGGTGATTCTATTATTTTTACCACTTTAGACCCCCTTTATCATGTTTTCCCTCTGATGTTTTTCATCAATTTTGGAAAAAATTTATGTCACTAGTTATTTTATAAAAATATACTGATTTAATTTACTAGTAAAAGTCATTAAAAAGTTGAGATTCAGTATATAATACCTCTTGAACTTATTCAATCCGATTTATGTTCAAATATGAGACATCAATAAAAAACTAGATTTTTTACTTTAAAACTATTATTAATGATTTAACTCAGATAAAAAACATAATTTTTATGAATAAAAACTAATTGGATATTGAAAAATTCAAATTCATTAGAGACTATGTTGAGAATGAAGTAGGGGTATATATAAAGAATTTGAGAATAAATAATGAAAAAGAGTTCACATGTACTTATTTTGAATTATATATTATAAATCATGGTGTCAAACTTTAATATAGTTCTCCATACACCCCAAATAAAAATGGAGTAGCATAAAGGAAGAATATAATTTTGGTGGAGATGGGAATAAGAATGTTAGTATAATAAAAACTTTCAACGTTCTATTAGAGTGAAGTTGTTAGTACTATTGTTCATATTTAGAATACTTTTCTATGGCCAAAATACAATATTAATTCTTATGAAATGTGGTATAACAAAAAACCATCATTCAAATACTTCATGGGTTTTGGAAGTACCTTTTTATTAAAAATTAAAAACAGGGATCTTTTGAAATTTCATGAGAATGCTCGAGAAATAATTTTCATTGGATATTCCTATAATAGAAGAAGTTAGAAATACTGGAACAAACATTTCCAAAAAAAATTGTACTGATATAATGATAATGATATTGAAAATAGAAATTACATAATAAAATATTTTTTTAGTATACTGAGGAAGAAAAACAAATGATTTTTAATGAAAATGAAATTTAGTCAGAATATACTTATTATCATTTAGAAGAATCATGTGATAATGGAAGAGAAGTTGGAAGAGAAATTGGGAAATTTCATACATTAAAAAACATTTTGCGACTAAAAAATTAATGGGAATTAGAAGAATATAGTTCAGACAAGAATAAGTATACGATTAGAAAATAAAACATCACCCATCTTACAAATTGTATGAATATCAATTTCAAAAATCTATGGAACATGAAAAATGGGTTGATGTGATGAATGATGTGATGGATCAGATTTAGAAAAGAAATACATAGAAACTTCTTCCATGAACAAAAAATTAAATTTTCATTAGAATAATGTTGGTGTACAAATACAATTTTAATGAACTAATGTTTCATGAAACAAATAAATTTTTGTTTCTAAAGGCTATGAATAAGAGGAATATGTGGCTTTTCAGGACACATTTTCCCTAGTTGAAATCTTAGAAACCAAAAAAATGTTTCTAGAAGATGATGTACATAGAAATTACAATGTTTATCAGATGGATGCAAAGTTATCCATAGTAAATAGAGATATTGAATAGGAAGTATACATTGAGAAACCATTTTTTCACTACCACAAAACAAGGCAAGGGAAGTGATGCCCTTTATCAGTGCTAAACAGAAACCACTGATAAAGTGGTATGCCTTTATCCGTGCTAGTTAAAAGCACTGATAAATATAACCTTTATGAGGGATAAAATAATCGCTGATAAAGGTATACCCTTTATCAGCGCATTTTTTAGCACTGATAAAAAGGAACATTTATCAGTGCTTATTTTAGTGCTGATAAAAGTTTTTATTCATAATTTATATAAAATTATAATATTTATCAGCACTAAAATAAAAGATCTGATAAATCATACCTTTATCAGCGATTTTCATGAGCGCTGATAAAGGTTCAAGTGGTTTCTATTTAATAACCCTAACAGGCCCTCCTCTCACGCACGCGGTAAATATTTTGTGGAAGATGAACCAGGAACCTCTTCCACCGCGACTTCTACTCCACGTCTGCCCCTCGTCCTCTTCTTCCTCATCCTCCTCATCCTACTCCTCCTCATTCTCCTCCTACTCTGCCGCCGCCGTTGGATTCTTCTCCTCTGTCGTTGCCTCTGTGCCGTTGGTTTTTCTCCTCTGTCGTGACCGCCACTGTCTCCACAGCCACGACCGCTACTGCAACCACCGCGACCATTGCTACCTCCACCACCGTGACCGCTGCTCGCTCCGCTGCCGCTGCCTCCACCCCCGCTGCCGCTGCCTCCTCCGCCGCCACCTCCGTCGCTGCCGCTGGTCAATGTAAGAGTATATATAATCATTACTATAGATAATATTTTATCAATTTGAGTATTATACTATTAAAAACATAAGATTGATTTCTATAGTTGGATTTTGATGATGAACCAATTAGGGATGAGGATTCGGTGTGGCGAATTGGTCTTGAGGTGGTACCTCTGGGTGGTTTTCCAATCCATCTGCTACCCATTGAGTAGAAGGTTATGACGACATTAAAAGATGAGGATGTGAACAAGATTATTGTTCGACATGTGTTTTAGAGGAATATTTCTCCCATGTATTGGTGTGGGCTAGACCCCAGGAAGTTGATGGTTGGATTTATAGAGTCACATATGTGCCACACCTTGTAATGAAACCTCTCAATAAAATGGTGGTCTTAACGATAATTCTTTTTCTGGTATTGGCTAGTCGATGGTTAATTCTGGTGATGAATAACCATAATGAGATGATACTCACATGTATGAATATTAAGTTAATTTTTGGGTAAAGTCTTATCTAGACATGTAGTTCTCAGTCTATATCTAAGAGATTCTACACCTTTAGAAGAATATCATGACCTTCATAGAGATTTCTCTAAGGCTAAAAAATCATTCAGAGTATAAAATGGATATTTTTTGATAGCGAAGTAATGGTCATGCCTTGGATTTGTACATAGTAAGCACTCTCTATTCTTTAGTTTTGGTGTTATGACTAGGTTGAGGGGCATGATCATTTGGATTCCTAACCTTATTGATATATAGCATGGTTTTAATGTGACCATCACAAATTGAACCTAGATGGATGGGTTTAGGGTAATGAAGCATGGGTATATTTCTTTGGTTTTGGAATAATGTTGGGTAACTGGTGATTGTGTGGTGAGTTTTGGCATGGTGTGATGTTATGATTGGAAAAGAGTATCAGGGGTGTCCCATTAGAAATATGTGTGATCCCCCTAATTTTTTTCAATATGTACGAGTAGGCTCATTGAGTTTGAATAGGGATATGATACTACTCACTAGATACCACATGTTGTGTTGGAAAGATTGTACCATGAAGTTTAAAGTCATGGGATTAGGATGTATGTGTCGTGAAAGTTGTGATAACAGAGGATTGATCAGGGCTGACTCATTTGGGATATGCTATCTAGAATAAACTTGGAGATTATACCTAGTAAGGAGGACCTATTGGTCAGGGCTTACCCATTGTATGTTCATCTTTTATATTTTAAAAAGTTTGTCGAACTCGTTCTATCGAAGGTGGGTTCTATAATTTCTTGTTATCTTAAGGTGTGTGTAACCATGTTGTGGGTTGATTTCGGTTTTATTGGGTTCTTGGGGTTTGTGGGATGTGTTAAATGGGGTAATCGGTTTTAGATTATTTTATTCTCATGAGTTTCCCCTATTTTATGTTTTCTTTTCAGTTGGAAATATCCTCTGTTGTGCACCTCTCCACTGCCACGAACGCATCTCTGTCGTGTGCTTAACGACACCTTCGTGGTGAGTTTTATCCTATTACTCATTGATTTCATCTTGTTCGCATGTTATTACTGTTTGATATTGATTGTTATAATTTAAAATGTACGGGCTAAACACCCCACTGAAAATCGTGGTTGTTGGTGGTCCTGTATTGCGAACTAAATGAATTGCATGTTGGTTGGTTCTTGTTGAACATTTGTATATAAAAATTACTAATTTACGTATACTTGACTTATGAATGAACGCCCCAAGATGATAAAACTTCTGTGATAACCCCTGAATTAAAAAACAAAATGGAATAAGGGATGCTTTATAAAATCTAAAATTGTGATTGTTTGGTTTGAATGGTGTTGCGATTGTGAGCACGATTATGTTTTTGTATGGTGTTGTGGTTGTTTGAATGATTGATATGCCATTTGTTTTCCATTTTGTAGTTCTTCCACCATTGAATATCAATCCAAACTTAACCCATTTCAATGGAACCACCACTGTGTTACTAGTGCAATTCCATTGAATCCTAAAAACCCACTTCTAGAGGACTCTATGAGACACTTTATGGTGTGAAGATGTTGTTTTTCAAATTCAATATATTTTTAAAATACATGGTATGTAGTCTTGTTAAATGGAACATGCTTCACTATATATATATTTTATATAGATTTTAATTCAAGACAACAGTTACCTCCAAAATTTACACCACATGACTAATCTTCTGACTCAAACTTGGAATAAGTTTTATTTTAAATGTTACATTTCATGTGAACATAGGTCACACACAATGTATCTCCAAGAAATATACTTCAGCGTGAAACCATGTACATGCCCTAAAATAATGGTAGAACAATATGATATGTGTTTTACTTCACTCACACCCTGTATAGATACAATAGAAACTTGATGTGTATCGACTATACACCCCTAGTGGTCATGTAAGGACTAAAAACCGTGCATTCCACAAAAATGTGATGCATAACTGGTGAAGTGACTCATTTTGTATCTAAAGTACACACCTTTAGCTCAATTTGTTCTACATGTTATGTATTTTCAAAGGCATCATGCAGTCTTTGTAAGACTAACTTGGAATTAATTTGATATGTGTCAAATTAAATCAGGTATCTTATCCATAGATGATGTTTACCCTATTGGAAACACCATGTATATAGATTTCACATGAGTTTAGAAATGGTAGTGTATAACCAACCATGATTGAGAACCCTACACATTGTGTATCCATTAAACAAATTGTGTGCTATGTTAATTTCATTATTATTATTTATTTTTCACTTAGATGATAATATTTCAAGTATGAGTAGCCCATTATAAATATCTTCTCATGTGGATCACAATATTATGATTTCGTCGTTCATTGGAAATTGCACACGATGCGGTTTGGATATTTTAATTATCCTCACTCTGCTTGAGAGTTGACAAGTGACAAGTGAGATGTTTGGAGAAAATATGGAGTATGGTACTCCCCCATGTTTCAGTGAAGAGTCCTCCATGTATAGGTTTTAGGTACTCCATGGATATATACAAAAGACCGCGAATAATACCCCGTATATAGATAGAGTTGAAGTAATTTTACATGTTTTGGGGTGGGTTCCTCTATGTCATTGTAGAGGCACTTTTACCATGATTGTTTTTATAAAACCCAAACAATGCTACTTGATTAATTAAACCATAATATTAGGCATGTTCGAGATTGAACCCATAAAGACGATGAATATGAATCAATAATGGATGAATGCCAATTTGTTGACAAAAGAGTATGAAGATGGCGTGAAAGAGTTTTTCAAGTTTGCAGGAGATCATGCATGTGAACCTTCTCAAATCCTATGTCCGTGTATACACTGTTGTTATTCAATACAAATTACTCCAGAGGAGTTGGAAGAACACCTGATTTGTCATGGAATAGATCGCAGTTATACATGTTGGAATAAACCTGGGGAAAAATGAATGTAGGTTGTGGCTCGGATAACACAACATTTTATGGAAGATCTGACATGATTACAAGCATCAACAGTGAAGAAGATCGTATGGAGGGTGTGATTACAGATGTCAACGATGATGAAGGTCTTATTGAGGAACTGACAAGGACAGTTGGAGATGAACTTCGTGATTTCCCAAAATTGTGTGGGAAGTTAAAGAGTTATGAAAAAATGCCATTGTATGATGGCTGCACTAAATATACGGCATTTTCCGCCATACTGAAGCTGTATAATTTGAAAGAAAGCAACGTGTGGAGTGACGCCAGTTTTACAGAACTACTTGCTCTCCTGAATGACATGCTCCTAGAGGATAATGAACTCCCAATCCTAACATACAATGCCAAAAAAATGCTATGATCGATGGGTATAATCTCTGAAAGAATACACGCCTTCTCGAATGACTGTATATTGTTTCACAAGGACCACAAATCACTTAAAGAATGCCCAAAGTGTGGTGCTTCTCGATACAAGAAAGATGATTCTAGTCCTACGAATTTTGTACAGTACTTTCCAATCATTCCAATGTTTAGGCTCATATATAGAAGTAATGAGACTATAGGAAAATTGACATGGCTTGCAGATACAAGAATTAAAGATGGGAAACTACGTCACCCAGGAGACTCTCCTCAGTGGAATAGAATTGATCACGTGTATCCTGAATTTGGAAAAGAGCTAAGAAACTTTCATCTAGAATTATCTACAGATGGGGTGAATCCTTTTGGTTTTCAAAGCTGCAGTCACAGTACATGGCTGGTTATGATGGTAAATTATAACAAACCACTGTGGTTATGCATTAAAACGAAAATACATCATGTTATGTATGATTATATTAAGACCAAAACTACTGGGTAATGATATTGATGTTTATTTGGCTCCATTGATCGAGGATTTGAAAATATTGTCGGATTCAAGTGTTACGTTGTATGATGCTTACAAAAAAGAAGATTTCACTTTGAAATCCATGTTGTACAAGACGATAAATGAATTTCCTGCTTATGGAAATTTTTCAGGATATAGCAATAAAGAACTCAATAGTGTCCCGTTTGCGAACAAAGTACATAGTCAATTAGGTTGAAACATTCATCGAACACCGTGTTTTTAGGACATCGTCGATTTCTACCCCGATGGAATAAGTACCGATCTTGGACGACATCATTCGACGGAAGTTCAGAACAACGTACAACACTGTCTCCACAAACAGGTGATCAATTGTTTGAGAAGGTAAAATATATTAACACTACTTCTGGTAAACTATTTTCAAAAAACCTTATGAAAACTGGTTGGAAAAATAGATCAGTTTTTTTTGAATTACCATACTCTAATTGTCTGTATGTCATAATTTTTTTTTGATGTTATGCATATTGAAAAAAATGTATGTGATAGTTTCATCGACACATTGCTAAATGCACCCGAAAAAATGAATGATGGAATTAGGGCTAGATTGGAAATGGTTAAGATGGTAATACGAGAAGAGTTGGCACCAGTGAAGGGTGAAAAATGAACATTTCTTCCTCCTGCTGCTTACACTCTTTCCAGGAAGGAGAGATATCAGTTTTGCAACTTCTAGAATGATGTAAAGGTTCTAGAGGGGTATTCATCAAATATCACGAACATCGTTTCAATGAACGATTTAGAATTAAATGGTCTGAAATCACATGACTGACATGTTTTGATGAAATATCTAATTCCAACAGCTTTTTGTTGATTTTTTCCCAAGAATGTCCACCATAAATTAACAAAGCTCTATTTCTTCTTCAAAGCTATATGCAGCAAAGTTATAGACCCAACGAAATTTCCAACTATGGAATGAGAAATTTCTGTCATATTATGTGAATTGGAAATGTTCTTCCCACTGAATTTTTTTTATATGACGGTTCATTTGATGGTTCATTTGGTGAGTGAGATTCGAATATGTTGTCCTGTACATTATAGATGGATGTAACCCATTGAACGGTATATGAAGATTATGAAAGGGTATGTCAAAAATCGAAGTAGGACAGAGGGTTGTATTGCGGAGAAATATATTTTTGAGGAAGCCGTTGAATTTTGTACTGAATACCAGTCTGGTGTGGAAAACGTTGGCCTACCGAAATCTCATCACACTGAGTGACTTGAGGGAGAAGGAATTTCTGGAAGAGAGGTTGTCACAACCAATATTAAAGATTGGGAGCAGTCTCACCTTTATGTTTTTCATAACAGTTTCAAAGTTGACCCATATGTTCAAACCCACAAAGAAATTCATAGGCATTTGAATCCATCTAGGGCTTAAAAATGGATATCCGATACACATAATAGACAATTTATAGGATGGTTTCAGGATCATATTTTGAGGCAGTTAGATGAAAATCCATACTTAATTTCAGAACAACATCGATGGCTAACCAGAGGATCAAGTGTGTATATATTATCTTACAATGCTTATGTAGTTAATTGTTATACAGTCTATACTAGTGAACATGATGAAGATAGTACCATGCAGAATAGTGGGGTTACACTTGTGGCTCAGGTGATGCATGTTTCCGGTGCTATGGACAAAAATTCAATTTATGCAAATATGTCATACTTTGGCATCATCAAACGAACATGGGAGTTGGATTATATGAAATTCAAAGTGCCTGTTTTTCAATAAAAGTGGGTTGATAACATGAGTGTTATTAAAATAGATGAATTAGGATTTGTGAAAGTTGATTTCAGTAAGGATGGGGAGAAAGAAGAACCATTTATAATGGCATACAGGCAGTACAAGTAGTTTATATTCCAGACCCCGCAAACCAAAATTGGTCAATTGTTCTTTTGTTGACTAAAACTACTGAAGGGTTAGATGAAATTTCAACAGAGGATGACCGTTTTATAGGGACTTCACAATCATTTCACAGCGGTCCCAATGTAGATGGTGTTTTTTATGTCAGAGGAGACCACAATGAATGGATTTACATAGTCGATAGAGGAGTCAAATCTCTTCAGCCTTTAAAGAAAAACAGAGAGAGTACAATAATGAGGTTATTTTCTTATAGTAATATACATTGTGTTTCATTATGTTATTATCTGTCTGCTGCAGATTTTATGTAATCTAAATTAAATGTTAAACCACTTCTTTAGATAATGAATTTTTCACCTGCTGATGTACCCAATACCGAGTTACAAAAGGTCTCTGAACCACCTGATGGTGGTCCCAGTGCAGAGCAATAATCGGTTTCTCAACCAGCTGCTGGTGGTCCTAGTGTAGAGCAGTAACAAGTTTCTCAACCTGTTGTTGCTGGTTCCAGTGCAGAGCAAAAATAAGATTGTCAACCTGTTGCTACTGGTCGCAGTGCTGATGCTAGTGCTCCAGAGAAATATATAGATGATACTTCTGAGGAAATTGTAGGAAATGAATCCCTGAAAGCACAAAAAAACAAGAGCGTTGTAGTTGGACAATGTTAGCCAAAATCCTTAAGGCAAAAGAAAAAGGCATAAAATTTGAGGTGGGATAGAATAAGCAATGCCTACATGTTAACCCCAAAAAATCCATCTTTAGTAGCTACTTTGGAATCGTCACTCAGCAACACATGCCGATTGATGTACAGTCGTGGCACCATGTTTTCACCGGTCTGAATACACTAATGTGGGAAGAAATTATGGTAACATTATGATATCATTTTTTTAGTTTATTAAAATAAAATACCAAAACATTGACTTATTCTTCATCATCCATTGCAGAGTGCATTTATAGTAGATGCCTCACACAAGGATTATGTGTTAGTATTTGCAAGAAGGATTCATAGAGGTTTCTGCATAATTTTAATGAAATATCATCTTAATGATGTTGAAGGGAAAATCAAGCCGCACCCACCTCCTCTTTAAGAACACTTGATATCCCAAGGAGCATGGGATTCATTTATCAACCCTCATGGGGAGAAGACTTTTTAATTACATAGTGTGGGGTAATAAATTATTTGACGTTGCTTGTATTCATCACTTTGATTGAAATTTTTTTATTTATGAAACAACAACTGAGTGCTGAAAATAAAAAACACACAGCAGAACCAGCGTACCCTTACCATAAAGCAAGGTTGGGGTACGCTTCACTTGAGAAAAAATTGGTACATCTTTTAAATCAATCGTACTACTTATATGTTATATAAAACTACACCATAACCATGTTTCTCTATTTATATGCAGATTGATGAATCGAAATCGAAAGCCAAATCCATCCCACGCCATGTGATATGGAAGGAGACTCTTGTAAATAAAGAGGGGATACTGATAGAGTAAAACACACAAAAAGTGTGGGAAACATGTGTAAGTATGACATAATATAAATTTGATTTGTTTTAAATCACTATTACATTACAATGACTACTTATTTTTCTATATTTTCTATCTGACATAGTCATAGGAATCAACAAAACCTGCACCAGATGCAGACATACTTTCAGCAGCCTTGAAGTGGCCAGACCAATATGGCCGCGTCAGAGGTGCGGGTTTTGGGGTGACACCCCGAACATATTTTCAAAAACAAAAACAAGAGGATGATGAAAATGAAAAAAATGGTAAATATTCAAGAAAATTAGCTATTTTTTAAGAATAATTACAATACAAGAGAGAGATGATAACAACATTGATGGGGGAGAGTAAAAGAGAAAAAACTACTCAACAAAAACCCATGCGTGACGATCCCACCCCACCCCCACCAGCTTTTAGGAAATCCATTCACCTAAAAACCCTGACTTAGCTAAGTTAATGAGTGTTTTAATAATTGTTTTTGTGAAATGTTATTCACATAGACACTGATACCTTTTTTGTACTAATATTCTACAGGGTGAAAATGACTATGATTTATATCTAAAAACTCCTACATATCGCCTTGTAGCGAGGGCTATGGTGTTCAATACACAGAAAGACATGCTACACAATAGACAGCTTCCAACAGATCATTTCAGAGTGTCAATTAACGTTGCTAATGAACCGAGTGCTGAGATAAATGTTCCAAATTGTGATGAAGACATTCATAAGGTTGAACAAGCTGTTGAAACATTCATCGCATGGCCATCAGTTCTTGTAAAAAAACATGTCGACAAGGAGGTATCCATTTCCAAGTTATTTTTCAAGTTGGACCTTTAACATTTAATGAAAAAAGGTCTGAACTGATGAATGTTATTACAGAACAACAAAGAGAAGGGGGTGAAACGAAATATCATCTCAAAACTATCTCAAGGATCAACCAACCGATTGGAACGGTCTACTAAGAGCACCTTCACCCCGCCAGTTCTATATCCACAGTTAATATCATTGCAGGCTCATGTGGATACAAAGATTATAGACAACAATGCTCTCATAGTTGTTTTTGAAAAAAAATATGTACGGAGAGGAAACATCAGATTTCATTAGTGATGAATGTGTAAATTAAATCCTCAAGTATGATTGGCTAGGCGCCTCAGTTGTAAATGTATACATGAGGTATGTTTTCATAATATGATTTTACAAAAGTTGATATACTCTGATAATAATGACTAAATACATTTTATATTTTCCGCAGGAATATATATGAAAAAAATTGAAGGGATTTCCCCATGAACAGAA
This sequence comes from Viscum album, assembly GCA_963277665.1. Classification (NCBI taxonomy): domain Eukaryota; kingdom Viridiplantae; phylum Streptophyta; class Magnoliopsida; order Santalales; family Viscaceae; genus Viscum; species Viscum album. The sequence goes on from OY728125.1 coordinate 59,809,208, forward strand.
ATTTGGACTCGTTAGTCCTCAAACCACCTCTTCAAAAGAATTAATAGATTCTGATTAAGAGGTTGCAATAATTTCATCCCTGCTCAAATCATTTGAATACAAAATTACGGATGATACTCTTTTTAATACCAATGATGCTGGGGTAAAACTCTATAATTTAATCATATCAACTATATTTTCATTTCATTACTTATTCCTTTTTGTATTTTTAGGGAGCATTGGATGCTGATTGAAGTAAATTTAGATACTCCAAAGATTTATTTTCTAGATTCAATGCATAAATATCCAACAAAACGACCGCGCATGATGGAGTTTGTTAACTTGTAATACACTATATATAGTATTTTAACACTAAACATCTAGTTATATAATTTATTTTATCTTTTAATGAGGATTCTGTTATGATAGGGTGGTGCATCAATATCGTCTAATGCATAGAATGAATCCAGGGCATAAGAATGAGCAAGCCTACAAGATCTACAACTAGAAAATTATCTGGGTATATATAATAACATTGCACTATCCAAACACATATAAAAAATTACTTATTGTTGTTGATGTTTCTACGGTGTCCAAAACAAACAAATGGAAAGGCCTAGGGTTATTATGTTTATAAATTTATGAAAGAGATCATATTTCATCAACAAAATAGCATCACTGACAAGGAATTTTTGAAAATAATTATGAGTTCATTTAAAATATATATTAATCCTTTTTGTATTTATATTTTTTCAGTACTACCATTACTGTCACAAAAACTCATATTCAGAAGATGATATAGATGTGTTTAGAAACGAATGGGCAACATCTCTGATGGAAGATTGTACACAAATAGTTTTAAGGTGAATTCCTACTAATGTTATCCATATATGATCATTGATATCTCCCTTTTTACACTTACTGAGAATATATGATCACCCTATATTATGTTTTATATCCTTAGGTTATAAAGAATGGTTTTAGATATGATTTTTCATTCTAGTAAAGCATAACTCATTGGAAAAATGTTTCTGATAATAGTTTCAAATTGACATTAAGTTTAGAAAACAACACTACTGACATATGGAAAACTAAGTAAACGCATTAGGATCGTTTTGTTACTTTAGGACAATGATCCATGATTAATTTGGTAGGTGTACGAATCGACCGCACCTCAATCCGACAAACGGTGTGACCAGTATGACTAAAAGTGTCTGATACCAGTTTTAAATTGACATTAACTTTAGAAAACAACACTACTGACATCCGTAATACCAAGAAAACGTTTTCGGATTGTTTTGATACTTTATTAAAATGATCCATGAGTCATTTGTGATGTGTAAGAATCGACCACACCTCAATCCGATGCATGGGGTGACCGGTATGCCTAAAAGTGTCTGATAACAGTTTCAAATTGACATTAATTTTAGAAAACAACACAAATGACATATAGAATACAGAGAAAATGTGTTCATATTGTTTTTAAACTTTAGTAAAACGATCCATGAGTCATTTATGAGGTGTACGAATCGACCGCACCTCAATCTGATGCACAGTGTGACCGGTATGGCTAAAAGTGTGTGATAATAGTTTCAAATTGACATTAACTTTAGAAAACAACACTAATGACATACGGAATACCAAGAAAACGTGTTTGGATAGTTTTGATACCTTATTAAAATGATCCATGAGTCATTTGCGAGGTGTAAGAATCAACCGCACCTCAATCTGATCCACGGTGTGACCGGTAGGGCTAAAAGTGTCTGATACCAGTTTCAAATTGACAGTAACTTTAGAAAAAAACACTACATACATACGGAATACCAGGCAAAAATGTTCATATTGTTTTAATATTTCAGGAAAATGATCCATGAGTCATTTTTTAGGTGTACGAATTGACCGCACCTCAATATGACACACGGTGTGACTGGTATGGCTAAAAGTGTCTGATAAGAGTTTCAAATTGACATTAAGTTTAGAAAACAACATTACTGACATACGGAAAACTGAGAAAACACATTTAGATTGTTTTGATACTTTAGGAAAACGATCCATGAGTAATTTTTGAGGTGTAAGAATCAACCCCACCTCAATCCGATGCATGGTGTGACCGGTATGACTAAAAGTGTCTGATACCAGTTTCAAATTGATATTAACTTTAGAAAAAAACAATACTGACATACAGAATACCAAGAAAAAGCATTTGGATTGTTTTGATACTTCAGGAAAACTACTTATGAGTCATTTTTGAGGTGTACGAATTGACCGCACCTCAATCTGATGCACTGTGTGACCGGTATGGATAAAAGTGTCTGATAACAGTTTCAAATTGACTTTAATTTTAGAAAACAACAAAAATTTCATACGGAATATCGAGAAAATGTGTTCAGATGATTTTCATACTTTAGGACCATGATCCATGAGTCATTTGTGAGGTGTACGAATCGACCTCACCTAAATTCGTCGCATGGTGTGACAGGTATGACTAAAAGTGTCTGATAACAGTTTAAAATTGACATTAACTTTAGAAAACAACACTACTAACATATGGAATACTAAGAAACCACATTCGGATTATTTTGATTCCTTAGTAAAACGATCCATGAGTCATTTTTGAGGTGTAAGAATTGACCAGACATCAATACAACACATGGTGTGACCGGTATGACTAAAAGTGTCTGTTACCAGTTTCAAATTGACATTAACTTTAGAAAACAACAATATTGACATATGAAATACTAAGAAAATGAGTTTGGATTGTGTTGATACTTTAGGATAGTGATCCATGAGTCATTTTTGACGTGTACGAATTGACCTCAACTCAATCCGACACACGGTGTGATCGGTATGTCTAAAAGTGTCTGATAACAGTTTCAAATTGACATTAAGTTTAGAAAACAACACTATTGACATACAGAAAACTGATAAAATGCATCCAGAATGTTTTGATACTTTAGGAAAATGATCCATGAGTCATTTTTGAGGTGTAAAAATTGACCGTACCTCAATCTGACACATGGTGTGACTAGTATGACTAAAAGTGTCTGATACCAGTTTCCAATTGACAGTAAGTTTAGAAAACAGCACTACAGACATATGGAAAACCAAGAAAACTTGTTCGGGTTGTTTTGATACATTAGGACAACGATCTATGAGTCATATTTTAGGTGTATGAATTGACCATACCTAAATACGACACACTGTGTGACCATTATGAATAAAAGTGTCTGATACCAGTTTGAAATTGACATTAACTTTAGAAAACAACACTACTAACATACGAAATTATGAGAAAATACATTCATATTGTTTTGATACTTTAAGAAAACTATCCATGATTTATTTGTGAGATGTACGAATTGACCACACCTCAATCTGACGCACAGTTTGATTGGTATGGCAAAAAGCGTCTGATAACAGTTTCAAATTAACATTAAGTTTATAAAACAACACTACTGACATAGAGAAAACCGACAAAATGCATTCGGATTGTTTTGATACATTTGGACAATGATCCATGAGTTATTTGTGAGATCTACGAATTGACCGCACTTCAATCTGACGCACGGTGTGATCGGTATGGCTAAAGGTGTCTGATAACAGTTTCAAATTGACATTAATTTTAGAAAACAACATAAATGACATACGGAATACTGAGAAAGAACGTTCTGATTATTTTGATACTTTAGAAAAATGATCCATGATTCATTTTTGATGTGTAAAAATCAACCGCACCTCAATATGACATATGGTGTGACCGGTATAGCTAAAAGTGTCTGATACCAGCTTCAAATTTACATTAACATTAAAAAAGAACACAAGAGACATACAGAAAACCAAGCAAACACATTCAGATTGTTTTGATACATTAGGACAATGATCCATGAGTCATTTGTGAGGTGTACGAATCTACCTCACCTTAATCTGATGCACAGTGTGACCGGTAAATCTTTTCATTAGATAAATAATCAATATTTATTAAATGAGATAAATCATCCAAAACCATATTGATTTAACATTATTCCCTTTCATTTTTATCAGAATAAAAACATTTGAGTTTATCAATTCCATATTTTAGTTTCACAATTCCATATTAATGTATTCTTTCATATTTATGTTTTAATTTATTTAATTATTGTATTACTAACATAATATTTGTTTCCTTATATAGGTGATTTTTTTCCTTGAGTTCGGATGCTTTGTTCGGAATCAAATACCATGAATGAAAAATTTTGAGAGTGGATCACAGATAACAAAGGTTGAAACCTTAATGTTTATAATTGTTGTTGGATAATCATTATTTTAACCATGTAAAACATTGTTTTGAAATGTATATAGGAGTGTGTTTTTTTTGTATTCATGATGTTAAGTAAATGTATATAGGATTGTTTGTCAAAATATTGTGTGCGAGTGCTGTTTTGTATAGGTGTGCAACGGTTATTTTGTACAGGTGTACGTGCTGGTTCTGTAGGTGCTGGTTCTGTGTGTAGCTGAAGGAGCCTTTATCAGTGCTATATTGAGCACTGATAAAGGACACCTTTATCAGCGCTATCTTGAGCGCCTATAATAGGGCCCTTTATCAGCGCCAGAAGAGCGCTGTAAATATCGGCGAAGATAGGGGGGTCCACTTTATCAGCACTCTAAAAAGCGTTGATAAAGGGGACCCTCCCCCTTTATCTTCGTTGGCATCTACAGTCATTTTCTAGCACTGTTAATGTCGGTTTTTCGTGCTGATAAAGGACCAATTTGTAGTAGTGTTTAATTAATAATGATGAAAAAAAGTTTTTTAGATTTAAGAATTGTTTTATTGGTTGAAACAAGACCCATGCTCTTAGTATTGAAATCATTATAGTTATTTGATAATTTTAAATTTTTATAAAGGAAATGTTTATAAAACTTTATATGTGAAAGATTGTACATTGGAATGCTAATTTTAATATTGTATATGGATGATATATTTTTTGTTGGGGATGAAGAAAAATTTAGTAAATAATTTTATAAGGAAATTAAGAAGAACATAGAGATTTTGATGATGGGAGAAATAACATTATTCATTGGTTTAAAAATTCAACATAAATAAAAATACATTTTCCATCTTAAGAAAATTATGCCATATAATTGTTAAAAAGATTTGGTATGAAATAATCCAAGGAAGTTTATAATCCTCTTTCAAAAAAAGAAATGTTGAAAGAGAGAGGTTTTGTTTTGGTATAAGTAAAAAACATGAGTTGTTTACATATGTGAGTTGTGACAAAATATCCATGTTTAAAAATGGAAAGTTAAAAAATATAAAAACAAGAGTTATCAACAAATTCAAATGGGGATATTGAAGCTGCATTGTGATGTTTTGGATTTTATAATTTCTTGTATTTATTGGAAATTAATCTTTTTGAATAAGAATGTTTTTTTTAAATTAGGTGAATGTTTTTTCATAGAAGCTTTTTTTCTGGATGTAGCTTATCGAACCAAGTAACATCAATTACTAATTTTATAGGATGATCAAAGTAAAAAATTCATTGAATTTGATGATCATCATAATAGAATCAGACTCATGTAATTAGACTATGGTTTTTATAAATTCATAAGTTGTGGAGGTGTAGAGAAAGGTTTTTTTGTAAAATCATGAGTTATGAAAGTTGGATAGTTATAAAAATTAAAAAACCAAATCCGTATATTCATTTACATTCTATAAAGTCTATGAAATATCATGAGTAATTTAGGATACAAGTTTAAGTTAGTAGAATGAGTTATAGAATTAGGTTCATCATAAGGATGAAGAGGAAGTCAATTATACTGACTCTGAGGAGGAAAGTCAAATTGGACATATATTGAGGAGGAAATTATCTTTGGATAAATTCTAAGGGGTAAATTAAAATAATTCTAGGTCTAAGGATGAATGTAGAATCTGACTGAGACTGAGGAGGAAATCCAATTACACTAGTTCCAAGGGGGAATGGAAAATCAAACTGAATATAAATAGGAAATTAAATTAAGACTACATATAATGAAGAAAGAAAAATAGAAAAATGATTCTATGAGAAATTAAAATCTAACTGATTCTAAGGAGGAAAGTCAAATCAGACTGAGATTCTATTAGAAATTAAATAAACCTATTGTTGATTATAATTTCAAATCGGAAAAAAATTAACAAACTATGTTTTCCCATCATTAATTTTCAATATTTTGTTTAGAAATCAAGAAGTTGTCCTAGAGGATTCAAATAGTTTCATGAAGACACAATAACATATTATAAGGATTCAAGTGATCAAATATGAATCTTAAATGAACATGAAATTCAGAGTTTTATGAATTTGGATGAGCGAGAAATTTTATATTTTTTCCCACATTTTATATTATGGGTCACCTATAAATATATTCAATGTAAATTAATACTTTAAAACTATTTATGTGTGTGAAAAAGGTGGATGTTCTTTATAAATTGTATGAAATAGGTTTTTCAGACTAAGATATCATAAGTGTATTATGAAACTGAAAGTTTTATTTATCAGACTTAGGATGATATGTATAATTATTTGAGAAGAGTTTGAGAAGTATATATTGATAATAGTTTCATCATACTAAATCTTTTAAATGGATTTCATTAGACCGATCCAATTAGATCTAGTTTCATCATACCGAGGATCTAGATAGATTTTTTGGAGCTAAAATCTTTGATTTTATTTTTTTGTTGTGGATATGTTTCTTTGTAAGAAAACTTTTCAATCTAATTGTAGTTAGTATAATATTTTATATCATGATAAAAAATGTTTATAACAGGAGTTGACACAATTTTTATTCACTTATAGAAAATAGCTAATTTTCATAGACACATGGGAGTGGCTATGGAAAGGATGTGGGTTCTCACACTAAGGCCAAAGGCTTGTAAATATCTTGTTTATTTCATTCATTCCTACATTTTTAGGAAATATTATTTACTAAAATATGATAAGGTAATGAAATTTAATAGTTAATAGGGTTTATGTTTCAAAAAGTTTGAAACATATAAAAACTGATTAAACCCCCTTCTTAGTTGTTATTAGACCCTTTAGATCATTAATTTCATATGAAATGATACTTAAAAATAATGATCTCTATTATTCTAATATTGAAAAATATTAAAATAACAATAAATAAGATCCTTAATTTAATTACAATATCTCATATTGTATGGATCCCCTACTGAATGGAAAGAAACTCCATCTATCATGCTACCTTAAATGTCAAGGAAAGAATCTTAGTATGAAACTGAATATGGAATTTATCTTGTGGTACATCAGAGACCCCACAATCTCAAAGAAATAGAATTCATGACTGATTTATAGCTCCCTCTGTAAGCTAATATCCTAATAAATCCAATGATCCTTTATCACATGGATAATATTAATTGAAATATTGAGCCCGTCTAACCTCCTCTCTATATCATTATTAGAGATGTTACCATAGAACATTGGAAATATATGATGTGGAAACTAAAATAATGGATTCCCCCATGAATTCTCATCCTCTATTTAAACCCTCATAGGATAAACCAATTCATAATATCACACCTTTGATTACATAACCACTTGAGTATTATTTTCATCGTCCATCTATCTAAAATAAATGAGAATTGATAATCTTGAGAAAAATATAAAAATTAAAATGGGATAATTTAATTATTTTTTCAAGTTCCTATTTTTACCTATTCAAACACATGTAAAAATAAATTTAATTAAAATAATGTACCTTGTACTTTATCCAATAATCAAGTCATATCATTTTTTTTGAGTAAGGTTAAGGCCCTAATGTTGGATCATAGAGGCCCTTCACATATGTGTTCTATTCACCCTTATTTTTTTTCAATACATAATTAATTATTTTAATATTGTTTCCCAACAAACCATGTAACAACCTGAGATTTTGTGGAATATTTTTTTCTAACTAATTTAATATTTTCAATATTTTTTAGTTCACAGAACACTGAATATTGCTTCTGTTATATGAAAGAACTATGTTGGGCTTGTTTTTCATGCAACACCATGTTTGTATTGCTCTAAATACAACACATATGTTTACTTTTGGTACATGTAACCCTATGTTTGGATTTTGTTAAACCTAATGATGAGTACCTTTGATTCCTTGTGTTACATGCAAGGTTGAGTTTTACCAAACTATAGTATACTATTAATAATATCATCAAAATATTATTATAGTTACCACCTAGCCATTGGAATGGAAGATTAAAATAATATTAGCTAAATTTTGAAAACATGACTTAAACACACAAACAAACACACATAAATAATACTTTGGTTATCAATTAGTTAAAATTAATGTATGATCTATTTAAAAATAACAAAATTCCATTTCCATGAAAATTATTTTTCCATGTACTAAAACAATTTTATCTTAGTAAATTAAAAAATACAAATTTTGAGGAATTTTGTTACATAAATTTATATATTATATACTAAATAAATTTCTTTTCACTCTTTCAATAGATTTGATATGCATAATATAAGAATAAAACTAATTTTTTTAATAAAAAGATATATATTTATACAATCTAATTTTACATCAATTTAATGGGAAAACTATTTTAAATATAATTCTTGGAACTTTTATACGTTTTATGTGACAAAATAAAAGTATTTTTTAATAGAAATATCAAATTTTACTTTTGGTGAATTTGGTATTTTACTAAGAAGTTCAATTTTTTGGAATAGCGAAAAATTCTAAATTTTATTTGAAAACATCCATTTCATCTAATTTATTTATATAGTAATTTTTTAATTTTTTTTAAAGAATATATATAAAAATAATACTAAAATTAATCCAATTCATTTAAGTGGAATCAATTTACAATGAATTTAGATATAGAAACAGTTTAAACTTTTGAAAATTTTCACTTTAGAAACCTGTTGTCTCGTCCAAACTACATGATTAATTTTAAATTCATTTATGATCCTAATGTGTTTAGAATTTAGAAAAATGTAATATATATTCTAAATAAGAATAATTTATAATATATATTTATTTTAACATTTTTTACCAAAAATATAAGTGGATGTAATTAAAATTAATTACATTTATTAAGCTAAAAACGAGTTTACTTAGTGGGTAAAAATTATCTCAAGGGGCCAAATAACCTAGACACTTGTCAAAAATCAATTCGATGTCAATATTTTGACTGTATCCTCTATTTTCATGGAAATGGACCATTATTTGAATCACATGATATATGGGAGATCTCTAAATAGAGTTGTACTTTTTCTATTTATTAGAATTCCACTCCTCCCCGATTATAAAAAGGCCACTCACACCGTCAATTCTTCACACCTCTCAAACCCATTTTTGCATCCAAACTCTACCCATTTAATCTCAAAACATATCTCCTCTCATCCTAAAAGCCTCACTTTTGGTAAAAATATGACCAAGTAATCCCTTTGGTGAAAAAATGGGTTACTCAAAAAAGATGAGGTTTGAATGTGTATGATGATAGTTAATACTTAAGGTAATGATTTTCTCATCTCACTTTTATTTATGTGATATATTTTCTATATTCAAAACATATTATTTGTTTGGTGTATATAATAGAATATGAAATGTTATATCATGAATTTAATTTATTTCTAGATATTCAATGTTTTAATTGTTGTTATTCTTTCACAAGGATTGTTATTCAAAATTTACTCATGTGGTAAGTGAATTTCAGATCGCCTTTTTATATCTCTGAGATACATGCCTTATTCAGAACGCTTTTCTTTTGTGTGGTCTATATACTACCCCTAAATGTATTCTATTATTATTATCCTTATATTTATGTGTATTTATATATTCATTTGAATATTTTTCTTTAATGGGGTCAAAGAATACGAATTTACCAATTAAGTAATGTAACTCTATATGATTTTCCTTTATTTGTGACACATATCATGTTTTAAACCTATAATATTTTAAAAGGATTATATATTACCCCTTTACATGTTATATCATGAATATAATTATTTTTAGGATATTATAAGATTCATGTAATGTTATTCTTTCATGGGTATTATGGTTCAACGTTACAAATGTGGATGAGTTTATTGATATAATATCATCGTATATCAGGATTGGTTACGATTATGCTTCCATTAATGAAATCCATGGATCAATATATCAATAACTCTAATGAATTTTTTTATCCTCTAGTTATTAGTGATATAATCATTTAATGGTACCATTTTTTCTTTTCTTTGGTATTAAAAATAATTAAAAAATTGTGTTTAAGAAAATATGACATTATTTATCTCTTTAGTCGATAATCTATTTTTTTCAAAACAAATGATTTCAATAAATGATTTAAAAAATATTTTTAAATAATATTTTCTGCTTATTTTTAGGAAAAAGTATTTCAAAATTTTATTAGGCATTAAAATTTGCTCAAATTGTTTTCAAATCATATTTTATTTGGTTTTAAGGTTATCTTCAAAATAGAAAGGTTTTCAAAATGAATTATGTTTTAGAAAGGGTTTTTATATAAGAAAGGATATTTTCCTCAATAAATGTTTTTAAAGTATCTTTAAAATTTATTTTCCATATAATATTTCATCCATTGGTATAAACTATTAATTAATAGGGATATATTTCATGAATAAAATTTATATTATTTCTCAGAATGGTTTATGTTTTTATTTCATGATTTCTATGACACTCGTTTCCCTTCCACAAGTTATACCATGATAAAAAACATACAAAACCCACTTCTTTTCATGGTTTATGCGTTGATGAAATGATTATTAAGATTTTATCTTTTCCACATTTTCTTATATGATGGAATATTTATGATTTCCATATCATTTCATGGGTTATGATGTAATGTTTATGAATCCAATATCTTTTTTATGGGTCATGATATGAGGATTGTTTTCTTATCTTGGAAAACATTCATGTATGATTTCATTATGTGACAGGTGGGACCTATATCTCCATCTAATACATTGGGTAATGATTAATTTTCAATGAGATCAAAGGGTACATGGTAGAGAATCTCAGTCCTGTAATAAGAGGGTACACAGGAGTGCATCTTAATCAAATGATAAGAGGGTATTTTGGAGGGAAACCCAAGCCCATAATAAGAGGGTATATGGGATGGAATCCCAAGGGCATAACTAGAGGTTACACTAGAGGGAATCCATTTCCCATAATAAGAGGGTATACAAGATTTCATCCCAAGACCATAAAAAAAGAGTATATATAAGGAAATCCCAAGACCGTAACAAGAATTTTCATGGGAGGACATACCAAGATCAAAACAAAAGGGTACATAAGAGGACATACCAAACCTAAAGTAGGCTAACTGGTGATTATCCCATGCCTAACATGTTATGATGGTATCAGGTGGTATAATTGACATACAATTTTTTTATTTTCATGTGTATTCCAAAATTCCATATCTTATTCCTATTTTATTCTTTCATGGACGATTCTCTTGATTATCTTATGATTCATGTCTTTTAAACTACCCATATTTACACTATGATTCATGTATATGATATTAGCTCTGTATGGTATTATATTCTAATGTTATAATCATGCTCTCATACCCTTATTTTAATGTTATTCTTTTGTACCTCCTTTATTTACCCTTACTAATAATTTGATATCCCCCTTTCTTATGTTTCCTTTCCCCTGGTTTAGAATAAAGGTTATAACTAAGAGTACTAAATTGGACAATCTTTGTGGAAAGCATAGATGATTTTTTATGAAGTAAGAAGATTTTGTTCCATGTTTCCAAGGAAACTAAACTATTATGGTCCTTGGGAATAATTTTTTTTATAATGATGAATATTTATCTTAAATGATTTAATATCCATGTTTATTAAGCCTATGTTGATATATTTGGTATCACAGGAAAGGCTTGGTCAAAAAATTGGAAACTAAGATGAGAAATAATTAGTGAGATCTCCATGGAAATTTTTATGGATATATATAGTGATTTATTTAAGGATAATTCTACGGTGTCATATATTTAAAATAACGTGTCATGATTTACATATCTTATAATTAATTTTTCAGGATCATGTGGTTTTCTACTATGATAAGTGTTTCTCACACTATGCTTTTTTGTCTTAGTATATAGTGACAAATAGAAGGATATGGGTTAACATTAAATGTTTTCGAGGTGGAAAGTATTTGAATTATACAAATTTATGTCCTAAATTAAAATATCATAAAGATAATTAGATGGTGGCATGAGTATTGGGTATACTAAAGAATATAAAGAGACTGTGAATGACATGTGAAAGGTATGGTATATTGAAATAAAATTTTTTACATGGTCAAATTGAGGTTAATTAAATATAACAAATGATTCATATATCATATTCCAGGAATGGGGATATTAAGGAATAAGATGTTGAAACCTATTTAATGGTTTAATAATAAATTTGTATGATTGAAGTTATATGAATAAAGAACTATATGTTTTCCATTAATGATTTGAAAAAAAATATTGAATGGAACTAGTGACCTAGAAATGTGATCTAATTGAATGGTGATATTTTCATTAATGGAAGGAAATACTTAATTTGGTCATGATGTTGAGAAATTTGTGTTTATCGTGGATAAAGAGATGATTTTGGATAAAGTAAATTGGATAGTACTAATTACCATGAAACTGATTATTTATTTCTTATAAAGTAGTCTATGTTATAATTGATGACGTTGATAACTATATATTTTTTGATATAAAGATTATATCCAATAATATTTCGAAAAATAAAATATGCATGTTTTCAACATTTTTTATTGTAATTATATGTATTTACTTATTTTAAGATAAAACATGATGAATTTATTCTCATGTTTGGTATATGAAAACCAAGAGATACTTTATGAAATAGGGGGATCAATTCTATTATATTTTTGAGAAATTTAGTGCCCTTATTTATAATGTTTTGGACTTTTAGATTTTAGAAGGGTTATAAGCTTAACCATTTGTGTAATGGATTACGTTAAATTTTAGATGATGTTTTGGAGTTTAAATTATTATCCCACCACACGAGGATTTATGAATATTCAATATCATGTGATACCCATTTTGTTATGATAAATATAGATGGAATGACCTACCATTATATTTGTGGATACCATTATCTTCTAATGATTTAGAAATAATAAATTAACCTACATATCTTTGAATAAGATATAGAGTGGAAATTTATCAAGGTATAACCAAGGGTGAGTTTATGTTAAAATCAATTAAGTATATCTTCTCATGAAAATTTATCAAATTTAGTAAGAGGGTCTTGAAGTAAAACTTTGTCCCATTGTCATCATTTTTATGATATCCATGACATTTTTCAATAATCTTTGGTTTATGGATTTATGATTTTTAAATTGATCATGACCATATTCTTTATCACTCTCCATCATAACTTGATAGTTATTTTTATCTTTTGAGTCTCTATCTTTTCAAGCCATATATGATCTCCTAAGTGGAATCCCAGTTAAGATTTTCATTGAGTTACCGTTATGGTTCTAACTTTCCCTTTTTAATGTAATTTTAGTATTCATTTTTACAATGTGTGTTTCTATACAATGAACTTTAAATTATTAATCCATTGATAACCAAGATGGAATTTGAGGGGGAAATTCTTTTTATGGGCAGTATAATGTAACACTTGGAGATTTTGTGAAATATATTTTTTCAAATTAATTTAATATTTTCAATGTTCAACATTTAACATAACACTAAATGTATCTTGTTTTATATGGATGGACTATGTTTGGATTGTGTTTCATGGAACACCATGTTAATCTTGCACTAAATAAAACACATAGATTTTAGTTTAATACATGTAACACTATTTTTGGATTGTGTTACATGTAATGATTAGTTCCTTTGATATATTGGTTAGCGACAAGGCTAATTTTTTCCGAACTACAATATAATATTACTATTTTCATTAAAATACTATTAATGTTACCACCTAGAAATTGGAGTGAATGTTACGAATAATATTAACTAAATTTGGAAAATTTTATTTTCACATATATATAAAATTAATTTGTTTGTTATGAATTTTTTAGAAATGAGAGTAAGAATTAATTGAAAATAACAAAATTCCTTTTCCAAGAAAATTATTTTTTTATGAACACAATAAATTTTGTATCATTAAATTAAAAAAACAACTTTTTTATGGATTATTTTAATAAATTTATATATTATATATTTAATAAACTTATTTTACACTCATCTAATATATTTTATAGGAATAAGATATGAATAAATCCAAATTTATTAACAAAAACATGTATTTTTCAAAAAGGTAATTTCACCGCCTTTTAATGGAAAAACATTTGAAATATATTTTTGGAACATTATTAATTTTTATATGAAAAATATATAAATTTTTATAATGATTAATATCAAAATTAAATTTGGGTGAATTTTTAGTATTTTTTGAGAAGTTTCATTTTTTGACGAATAATGAAAACTACTAAATTTTAATTGAAAACTAACATTTCTTCTAATTTATATATAGATTTAAATTATATTTTTATCTTTTTTTAAATTATATTTAGATAAATTATTCATTTATTAATCCAATTTTGATAATTAGTATGAATTTCACATTTAATTTCGATACAAAAACATTTCAATCTTTTTAACATTTTCACTTTAAAAACTCTTTGTATCGTCCCATCCGTGAGATTGATTTTATTTTAATTTCATTCACTTATGTGTTTAGAATTTGAAAATATTGATTTAATATTTTTAAAAAGATTAATTTATAATTTATATTATTTTCAACTTAGTTTTTCACCCAAAATGTATTTAAACTAAATAAAATTAATAGCAAGGATTAAGGTAAAAACAAGTTTTATTAGTGGTTAAACTTTAATTTAAGGGGCCAAATTAACTAGATATATATCCTAAATCCATTTTACATACATTTGATCACCATATACTACCTATTATCAGTAATTTTACATTGTAGGAGTCATATTATATAAGGGATACCTCTCACTAGTTGTTGACGCTCCTTTCGTCACAGAATCTAATGACCGTAAAAGGGGAATATCTGAGCTCAATGTGATTCATCCTTTGAAGAAACATCAAAAATCGACAAAGGGATGAACAAGGAGAACATTGCCCATAGGCCGTGCAAGTTCCCTCTTGGTCGCGCAAGTGTACTTGCGCGCCGCCTAGTGGTCGTGCAAGTACTTGCGCGACGCCTTATGGTCGTGCTAGTGACTTGCGCGACCTAATTGGTAACCGCCCAGTAACCGCTCGGGGTCTTCTTTTGCCTATAAATAGACCCTGTGGGCCCCCCATTTGGGAGGATCTTTTTCCAGAAACTCGGATTGAAGCTCCCTACGCCCAAGTCTCTTCTCAAAGCTTCCGGAACACTTCTAAGGTAATTTCTTACCTAGAACGGAAGATCTAAAGAGAAAAAGGAAGGCCTAAGTGTTGAAACTTATCAAACACTTGCGCACCTACTTAATTCCTGCAATATAACTTGCGCGTCCCTCTTCTGGAAGAACCTCAAGAGGATGGTAAAGGGTTTAATAACGAGTCGCTCAAGCATTTCAATACTGGTTGAAAATAGTGCAAGTACCCCTAATGTCGCGCAAGTATACTTGCGCGACCAATACTTGCGCACCGCCGCAGGACTTGCGCGCCATTCAAGACTTGCGCGCCCCTGTCTTTTTGGGTGCCCATCTTGCCCATTTTTACCCCTCTTAAGCCATTTCACCCTTCCTATTCAAGATTCAGTCTTCAAGATACTCTTCAAAGCCATTTATGGCATGATTTCTTGATTTGACATCCTTATCTGAAAGGAAATCTATGAAATATCTCTCAAAACCTAGTGATTTAAACATCTTTATGTCACCAAAGATTGAGAGTTCATTCATTTCAACCTCATCCTTTAAGATGAGAGAATCCTAACCTGGGTCTCCTTTTCAGGAATAAGACTCAGTCATAACCTTGGGCTTCCTTTTCAGGAGTAAGCCCTAAGTCCCCTAACCTAGGCTTCCTTCTCAGGAATAAGTCCTAGTCATAAATCTTGGGCATCTTTCTTAAAGAATAAGCCCCAATCATGTCCTTTAATCTTGGGCATCCTCCTCAGGAGTAAGCCCCAAACCTTAATCCCTAACCTGGGTCTCCTTTTTAGGAATAAGACTCAGTCATAACCTTGGGCTTCCTTTTCAGGAGTAAGCCCCAAGACTCTTAAAATTTTCTCTTAACCAGTCATAAATTACCTTTGATTTGGGTTTCCTTTTCAGGAATAAAACCCAATCATAAGTCCCCTCCTAACTTGGGCATCCTCCTTAGGAGTAAGCCCCAAGATTAGAGTATTCAAATCTCCATGAAGCACATATAACTTTGTGGACCCTGTTCTTGGATTTTCTCCCTAAAAGTAAATCCTAAACCTTCGTCTATCTGGGCAGTCATCTATACATAAGCCCCAAAACAAATTCTTATGATTGCATCTTTTATGGAACAATTGTCTAAATTTTACCAATACCTCTTGTTTCTCACACCGAGCATGACTCACGTGAGCTTAGAGTGTAAAAGTAATTATGACATTCATCTTTGAGCCATCAATCATAAAACATCATATCCCATTCCTCGAACTACGTGGGTTCTGATTCCTTTTTCAAAACAAAGGATACGTAGGTAGCCCATTTATGGGTTCGATCCCAACATTGAAATAATCTCTGTCCTTCTGAATGACGATAAACTTCAAGTGCCCCACTGAGTGGCTTTAAAACCAGCCTGGTCATCAAAATGACCAAGAGACTTTTATATAAATGTTTTGAAGGATACCATTGACCAAGAATCTCTAAACAAATATAGATGATTCTATATTGATGAAGAACCTCGAATACATATAAAAGATTCTCTAAATTTCTTGCATATTTAATCATTGATTGTTAAAACTAAAGGAAAGCTCATTTCATACTTGGTAATGTAATAAGGATTCACGAACTTAACTTAAATCTATAAAGAGAGTCCCGGAGTAGACAATAATTCCCCTCAAAAAGGTGTGATGAGTCCGACCTCCCATCCTCTCGACCAATGCAAATTCCTAAGCCTCATTAGCCCACAAGCTAATGAGCGCCTGCCTTTGGAAAGTAGGTCCAAACGGATGTGGAATCATTGGATGTTTCCGGTTCTACGAACAAACCCGTTAGAAACCGATCGGAATGTTTGAATCTCCCGTCCAGGAGGTCATCCCCGGATTCCGTGCGAAACAAAAATGGTGAACCCGACGTGAATCCTTAACCAAGTTAAAGTGATGTTCTTCTTATCTGTTAGGCCCTTTGGGCCAACAAGGCAATCATTGACATATGATCATCCAAAAGATGCAGTAGCCGGATTCATCTTGATTATGTCTGTTACATGGAATAGGCACTCTTTTTTCAAGATCTTCTACAAAAAATGGCTTTCCTTAAATTCACCCCTGTGAATACTGCTGCTGGGAACACCTCTACTGTGAGGTCTGCTGCTGTGAAAACCAATGCTGCTACTCCTGCTGGAACGTCATCCGCTCTGAGGATGACATCACCAACTCAGCGTCTTCAACGCTGTGTTTCTAATGCACTGGTTAAGGAGTACCGTCGCAACGGTACTATCCCAACTCTGGAGGCCGCTCGTCAAGCCCTCCAAGTTAACAATTCTACCTGGTCGTCCGGACAACGGCGACCAGCAATCAAGAAGCAGACGGTGCTGACTACCGTCTCCAACCGTTTCGGGTCGTTATCCCCGGAACGCAATTTCCATTCACTCCCTTACTCCGAGGAAGTGAATGAGCAGGTCCCGCATGACCTTAATTCAAAAAGACAGGAGTCCTTCTCAAAGGCTCCCATCAACAATCGCCGCCAGACTCGTGCGGTAGTGCGCCCTCAACATGATGAGGGTACCGACTCCAGGCGTTCAGCTCAGGTTCCTCGAACCCGAGCAGGCAAGATGAATCGCCAGAGACGGAATCCGGTTAACAATAGGCAGGTTGTCATCCCTGCCATCTCCGAAGAAGTCCACCAACCTAACATGGTGGCAAACAACGAGCAGGCATACACACCTGCCCGTTTAATCCCGCTGTCCAGCAGACTCGTCTGGCAGCATCAAGCCGATCCCGCCAGGCAATTCCGGCGGAGTACCATAGGCAGGAACATACACCTGCTTATACATCAGCAGTTAGTCAGCAGGCTCGTCTGACTACATATGGTGGATCTCGTCAACCGCGTTTGGAGAAGTGTAATCAGCAGGCACATACACCTGCTAATACTAATCAAGCCTACCAACAGTCTCGCTTGGTAGCGCACGGAGAAGTCAGTCGGAAAGCCCCGACGACAAACAGGAGGCAGACTAAACTCTCTGCCTCCACACTTGAGTACTGTCAGGATTCACTGACAGGAAAAGGAGGACAGGAGCAGGCACATACACCTACTCCAAGTCTGGAATGGACGTATATCCCCGTTCCGGCGGCTGAAGTCACCAAACATATTTTGTCAATGGTGAAAGAGCAGAAGCAAATTCCTGCTCATATTCTGGATGCTTGCCAGGATATCATAACAGCTTCAGCGTCATCTCAGGGACAGACACATAAATCTATCCCTAGCAGTGGAGTGACACATCAACAATTCACTCCGGAACAGACACACACATCTGTTCCGGTCCAAGAGGGTTGTGGGGCCTACTCCCCCATATCATATGGACAACCAAGTCAGGCACATACACCTGATTTGAGCGATGATCGTCAGCCTAACCTGACCATCTTTCCTGATCAGGCACATACACCTGCTCAGAGTAATCACTTTCGTCATCAAGTGGTTTCTAAAGCGAGTAAGAAGGCATCTAAGAAAAAGATCCGCCCAGCACAGTCAGGAGATCAAAGGCCAATCTGCAACAAGGCCTTGCTCGATGCTGGAGTTCTTGAAGCCCTCAGACATTTATCTGTCGGAATTCAAGATTCTACTCCCTCAGTTCCCAATAACAGGAACATTAATCCCGAAGGTCTTCACCAGACACTTCCTCATGAAGACTTGCTTCATGAAAATTCGGTCAATCTTGAAGTTTCTTCTTCAGATGAGAACCACAGGAACCCTCTGTGTGGTCAGAAGGCCAAGGAGCAAGAGATTTCATCTTTTGCTGTAACCCATCATGAAGGTCCTCCTCATGGTGATGAACTTCGCTGCGAAAGTCCTCTCCGCAGTAGTGATTCACATTGTCTCGAAAATTCTTCAGAAGGCAATGTAGTGACGAGAAAGCCCTCCTATCTCGAGGCACTTGCAAACGTAAAACCAGTCATGTCTGAAGTTTTACTATCGGCAGGTGAAACTCTTTCTCCATCAGAAGATAGCTTGGGGTTCAGGTTATTCTCCGAACCTTCCCTGGGTCATTCATCTTCCAGCATGAATAGTGATTCCTCTACCAATCTTGTTGAATCCGATGAAGCAACAAGGAAACACCAACTCTGGTCCAAACAGGTAGAAGAATCTTCATTTAATGATAATGAGGAAATGCTGAACATGAGGAAAAACTGGCAAAAGGTGAAGTACCAGTCATGTTTTGGCCTTTGGCTGATTCACAGTATGACATTCCAAAGATGTTGACGGATGATGGAATCCATGATATTCGTCTTAACATATGGAAAACTCGTTGTCAATTAAAGAAGAAGGTATTATCTTACGATGAATATGAAAATCATCTTAAGATAATAGAAGGGTTACAACGCCAGATTGATTTGGCATCTCTATCAGTCTCTCGGTATCCGAAGGCTGAAAAGCAACAGAGAACCCTTCAACGTTCATGCCTTGGCGCACTAAGAAGATTGCGTCAGTTAATTTCCAATGCTCCATCTAATGTTCATATCAGAGGATGGGGTGTTCATGGAGCACTACATTTCACAGTGCTTTCCGGTCATCAGAGCCCGCCGAAAATGGTCTCATGCAATGTTATTGCCCATGGCCGGCCACAGTCAATGGGATTTGTTCATAATCAAAAGCTTGCTCGAGATCAAGCTTCAAATAGTTCCTCTCAAAGTCAAGTATATAGAGAACAGGTTGTTGAATTGCTCCTACATCAAGCAGGCGAGAATATTGCGCAAACCTCTCGTCTGGAGCAAACACATCATCAAATGACAGAAGTTTCGGAAATCATCCAACGGTCTGTTGAACCGGGGGATAAAAGTGGATACAGGTTAATGCATCCAGCTAATTTCCAAACTAAGATTCGCAAGATCAAGAGAGATTTTAAAAAGATCTCAGACATAGCATGTCAAGAGACACCCCAACTTGCCAGACTGGGGACTTCTCTAACCCAACCCTCAGAATCAACGAATGGGATTCGAGGAGTTGAGCGAAAGCAACAGGAACACCCCCAGTCCACCAGACTGGGGACTTTTTCAAATCTTCAATCCCTCCCTCAGAGAAAGTCAGTATTCTCTCGATTAGGGAATATGCCTCAAGAGGAACGAAGAGCCAAGATGTCAGGAGATTCTCTCCAAGTGACGGTTCTCCAAGAAATTCCTGAGGGATCAAGTCAACGGAATTCGATGTTTTATCATGGACATAGAAGGAGACAATATCACAGAAATGCTGATAGAAAGGATTCCATGCAATATGCATCCATTAATGTCATCACTGCCGTTGCTGCTGATTCACCAGATGAGGCTCAATCAGAGGGATCAGACGAAGAGGTTCCTGCTCAAGAAGTTGCGCACACAGACCTAAATGAAGAAGGTGTGCGCACACGTAATCAAAGGCTTACCCAAAATCTGGGTATTCCTTCAAGTAACCCACTTCCCCCTCTCCGAAAAGGATCCAATAAGGGGAAAGGAAAGAATCAGGTTACTTCTCACCCTTCCTCTGAAGGAGGTCAATCGCTCTCATTAGAGCAAAGATTTGCACAACAGGAGGAAGAAATGAAAGAATTAAGAAGGTTGAATGCAGAACTACTTCAGAGTAGTCTTCTTCTTAAGAATGCTGAAGTTTGACAGCCGAAGGAATTTGTTGTAACTACTGAGATGGATCAGGAATATCCTCCTTTATCAGTACACCCACAGAGGTCTAATCCTACGGGTCAAACACAACAACGGTTGGCAGCACTACCATTAGTTGCAGCACCAACCTCCACGGCTGTCCAAGCTCTATTCATTGCACCTACCCAAAACCAAGTTCAACCTGACGTTTCTCAAAAGTTAATAACTACTATTGAGTCATTAACAGCTCGGTTAGAAACTATGGAAGGGAAACGGGCGCAAGTTCAACCAGAAAAGAAAGTTTACCCTGAATGGGTAGATTCAATTTCTCTTCCATCCAGTTTTGGAAACCCTATTTTCCCTACTTTCAATGGATCAGGCGACCCTGAACAACATTTGACGCATTACGTGTCTTGTTGTGATCCTATGATGGGAACTCCAGAGCAACAAGAAGCAGTGAAACTCAGATGCTTCGTGCGAACCTTGCAAGGACCAGCTTTTGTCTGGTATACAAGCTTGCAATCCCGGTCAGTCATCGGATGAGAGGATCTTCGTCAAAAATTCCTTCTTCAGTTTAGCTCAACTTTGCCAAAAACGACAGTTTTCGATCTTACAAACTGCAAGCAAAGGGAGAATGAAAAAGTCTCTGATTTCATTGCTCGTTGGAAGGGATTAACGTATTCCTTGAGTTTATCACTCCCTCAGGAGGAATTGTTGCCAATCTGTGTGGCAAATTTGCGTGACGAATTACGCACGCCATTTATCCCTGTGAAATACAAAGGAGGGTTTCGAGACCTTACTTCAATCGCTCAACAGATTGAAGATTCTCTTATGCAGGCTAAGGTTAAATCTCGTGTAATTCCATCAGCTCCAGGAAGAAAATGGGTAAAGCAGAAACTGCTACAGTTATGCTTAAACAGGCACATGTACCTATTTCTACTTCAAAACCTTCATCTTCTCGAAGGGCTCCACCTCCTGAACGCCAACAACAAAGGATGTTTCGTACAAATGATCAAAAAGATCAACGACGAAAACAATTTGAGGATATGAAGAGTAAAACATACTCTTTCCGAAGTGAGCAAGTTCCTGGTTACTTCATTTCAGCTCTGGAAAATAATTTGGTTCAATTACCAGTGCCGAAGAGACCAAACAAGGAAGGAGATGAAGACCGTCCCAATTATTGTCCCTTTCATCAAATGTTGGGACATCCCATCCAGGAGTGTTTTGTCTTTAAAGACCTCCTACAAAAGATGGTCGATTTGGGACAAGTCAAATTGAAGGGTTCTTCAGCTCATGTAGCGTGTATTACCGCTACAGATCCAGAGGAAGGAGGTGAGTGGCAGGAAGTCAAAAGCAAAACTGCGAAAAAATATGATGATTGGATGGTCAGAAAGACAATCAATCAGACCCATTCCATTTTGCGAACACAATTGAAGAAGCCAATTGTGTCTCCTACAAAAGCTGCAGTAAAGCCTCCATCAAAGGACAAATCCTCAAAAGGGCAGCGCAATTCAAAGAAGAAAGAGGAATCAGGAGAAGATGAGTATGTATCAAAGCCTAAATTGTCTTTGACTCTGGCAGATTTCATGCCATCTACTTCAAAGCCACGTGCACCGTCCCACCAAACGGCACAGCCTAAACAGGCTAACTTGGCAGAGTCTTTATCAGACGAAGAATTGATCTTTGGTTCTGTTAATATGATTCAATTAACAGATTCATATTCTAGTCTTGATGAGCCTGAATTCCCTGTATCAAATAAAGGAACCCGAGGAAGTTCTAGAGCTTCAGGATATAGGGGAAGACGTGGATCTTTCCGAAGCCACTACTCTAATTCTACCCCTGCTAGCACTGTATATGCAGCAGAAACTCGTGGTAGAGCCCTTCAGCGAGCTCAAAATGAACAAGCAAGTTCTTCTGCCAATGGTCAACTCAGCTTCGGCACAATTATTTTGGAAGACCGATTAGAGGTTCCATCTTCTTTATCTCAGCAAGTAAATGGATCTAATCAGTCTAATTTTCCAAAACCAAAGATGTTGCCAACTTCAATACAAGATGCATCAGCTTCCAAAGCATCTGCTTCCAAGGTACCTGCTAAACCGCATATTCCTATTGGGAAACGCATGCCTCTAGATCAAAAGTATGATATATTGAAACACTTGGCCCAAGTACCAGCCAAATTATCAATTTTGGATTCTTTGAATCTATCAAAAGATCTTCGGGAAGCACTCATCGAAGCTTTGTCAAGTCCTCAGGAGTTTGAAGCTGAAATTGCTGCAGCTGAAATTTATCACATAGAGAATAATCCTGCAGAATGCCATGCAGTGATATCTTTTACTGATAAAGATGATGATGATGTTGTGCATGGGCACATAAAACCTTTGTACCTATCTGGCAAAGTCAATGGTATAGATGTTCGAAGAGCTTTTATTGACAATGGTTCAGGAGTCAACCTCATGCCCATTCTCACACTTCGTCGATTGGGCCTCACGGAATCTGATTTATCTCCTTCTACCATGATGTTGCAAGGATATGATAAAAATGAACAAGAACCACTGGGAGAATTTACGCTCAGAACTCAGTTTGGAGATCTTGTTTCCAATTCAGATTTCATGATTATTGATCAAGACTCAGCTTTCAATATCTTGCTTGGAAGACCCTGGTTACATCAGCATGCAGCTATTCCGTCATCATACCATCAATGTCTCAAATACTGTTTCGATGGTCAAGTTGGAACATTGTATGGTGATAAGGCCCCGTTCAAAACATGTGAGTCTCAATACATTGAGGCGGAATTTTATCACATGAAGGGAAGAGAAAAATCTACAATGAAGGAAATTACCAAAGTTAATGATCCATATGGTTTGGAAAAAATTCCAATAAATCCATTTTCACATGTGAGTACAGATTATGTGTTACCTATCAGTCAAATTGACAAAATAGGCCCAAATCAAAATACTCTTATGGAAAGATCCATAATGTCAATTACGGCAATCGAGCCAGACAACATGGGAGAAATTGGTAACTTACCAAGCAGTGATGAAAGCATAAGTGGTGACGTTTTCATTTCGTCTGCTGAAATCCAACAAGTCTATACTTCGCTAATCAGGCCAGAAGAAGTTATAGCAACACCAGAGGTGAATGTTGATGTCGATTCTCAATCCATCATCTCCTCTTTATTTCCCAAAGAAGACCCTTTTTCATCAATAGGGTCGGAAATGGAAGCTTCTTCTTCAAAATGTGAAAATTTTGACATCTCTTATGATCATGAGAATTTCGTTTTTCATCTACTTTTCAAGTAGAAACGGAAGAAATAACACATGATGAAGAGGAAGAGGAAGATCTTAGAGATGCTCCTCCAGCATTTGAAGAGGGTATCTCTACCACTGTGGATGAACTCAGAGAAGTAAATCTGGGTACAAAGAAAGATCCACGCCCCACTTTAATTAGTGCGGCCACGACCCTTGAAGAACAAGAGATGTATATTTCTTTTCTAAAGCAAAATAAAGATATTTTTGCTTGGAATTATACAGAGATGCCTGGCCTTGATCCTGATGTTGCCACCCATCATTTGGGTTTTCCAAAAGAACATCGAGGATTCAAGCAAACCGCGAGAAGAACACACCCAACCTATGCTTCCAAAATCGAGGCTGAAGTGGATAAGCTTATCAAAGCTAACTTCGTCAGAGAAGTTCAATATCCCAAGTGGTTGGCTAATATTGTCCCAGTAAAGAAAAAGAACGGACAAATTAGGGTTTGCATCGATTTCAGAGATCTTAATCGGTATTGTCCCAAAGATGATTTTCCAGTTCCGATTACAGAACTCTTAATTGATGAGACAGCTGGCTATGAAGTACTTTCTTTCATGGATGGATATTCTGGATATAATCAGATCCTAATGGCCCCAGAAGATGAGGAATATACAGCCTTCAGAGCTCCTCAAGGTGTGTTTTGTTACCGGGTGATGCCCTTTGGTTTAAAGAATGCAGGTGCAACATATCAACGCGCCATGCATTGTATCTTCAAACCTTTTCTAGGGAAATTTGTTGAATGCTATGTAGATGATTTGGTGGTTAAATCCAAACAACGTTTTGATCACTTGGATGATTTGGAAATCATATTCCACAAGCTTCGACAACATAATTTGAAGATGAACCCCTTAAAATGTGCTTTTGGGGTAACCTCAAGAAAATTCCTCGGCTTTGTTGTACGCCATCGTGGTATTGAAGTCGGTCCTGAGAAGACCAAATCAATCCTTGGTATGTCACCTCCTCAGAATTTGAAAGAATTAAGAGGACTTCAAGGACACTTATCCTATATTCGGCGTTTCATCGCCAATTTGGCAGGAAAAAGTTTACCTTTTACCAAATTATTGAAGAAAGGAGTCACTTACCAGTGGACTGAAGAATGTCAAGAAGCATTTGATGTTCTCAAGAAATACCTCTTAAGTACACCAGTACTCATGCCACCTGTTGAGGGTAGGCCTCTTATCCTCTATGTGACAGCTTTAGAGCGATCATTGGGTGCCTTTCTCGCTCAAAAGAATGATGCTGGGAATGAAAATAGTCTCTACTATCTCAGTAGAACTATGCTTGAAGCAGAAACCCGGTATTCGAGTATTGAAAAGTGCTGCCTAGCATTAATCTTTGCAGTTCAGAAACTGAGACACTACCTGCAACATCATGAGGTCCAATTGGTATCTCGTAATAATCCACTCAAATTCATCCTTAGTCGTCCAATGCTTACAGGACGTCTGGCAAGGTGGGCGGTTATTCTACAGCAGTTCGACATCCAGTCTGTGTCTCAAAAGGCAATTAAGGGCCAAGCTCTGGCTGATTTCCTGGCTGAACACCCTTCAGTGGAAGACACATATTCAGATATCGAACTCCCTGATGAGGAAGTTTTTTCTATTCAAGAGAGTCCTCAAACATGGGAAATGTATTTTGATGGTGCTTCTAGAAGTCCAAAAGGGAAGAAAATGGAAAATCCTAAATTCAACAAAGTTGGTTTAGGAATTGTGCTCATTTCTCCAGATAAGGCAGTGTTACCTTATTCCTTTTTGTTGTGGAAAGGTGGTACCAATAATGAAGCTGAATACCAAGCTCTCATTGCAGGCTTGGAGTTAGCGCTTCAAGCACAAGTGAATCACTTAAAGGTGAAAGGTGATTCAGACCTGGTAATCAAACAAATCAATGGGGATTATGCCATCAGAAAAGAAGAATTAATCCCTTTGTATGATTACGTCAGAGAGTTAATGTAGGAATTCCCTTCAGAACCGACATTTTCTTATGTCCCAAGATCACAAAATGCTCAAGCTGATGCACTGGCTAATATAGCCACAGCTTTAGCAGATCCAAATCGGGACGAGACAACCATCGGTATTGCCCACCGTCGTGCAATTTCACCTTATGTTCAAGTCAGAACAGAGGAAATTAATGAAATTAGTCCCATTCCTGAACCATATGGTCATACTACAGGATGGATGTCACCTATCAGGGAATACCTTCAAAATGGATTTCTTCCACCTGATAGAGCTGAGAGAGAACAAATTCGGCGACGTGTGGTCAATTTTACTCTTTATGATGGTCCAAACCACCTCGAGAAAATTCTCTACAAACGTGGTTTTGATGGAGTTCTCTTCAGATGTATTGATGGTGAAGAGACAATGGCTGTCATAAAAGAAGTGCATGCAGGAGTCTGTGGTGCCCACCAGTCTGGACATAGATTGTCTGATCAAATTCGAAGGCTTGGATACTTCTGGCCTTCAATGATACAAGATTGTGTTAATTTCACAAAGAAGTGTCATTCATGCCAAGTATATGCCAATTTCATTCATCAACCTCCAGAGTTGCTTCATACAGCTAAATACTCATGGCCATTTTCCACATGGGGAATGGATGTGGTGGGACCTTACCCTTCAGCTACGGCCAAGCAGTTTAAGTACATTCTTACTGCTACTGATTTCTTTTCCAAATGGGCAGAGGAAGTACCTCTCAAAGAAGTCAGTTCTAAATGCATTGTTAGCTTCATCAAGTCTAACATCATTACTAGATTTGGTGTCCCTCATACCATATTGACAGACAACGGCACCAACTTCTGTTCTTCTGAGGTAAAGAGATTGTATCAAGAATACAACATTAAGTCCAACCATTCATCTCAATATCATGCAGCGGCTAATGGCCAGATAGAGGCCTTCAACAAGACTCTTTCAAATATACTGCAAAAGATGGTGGATAAAGATAAGAGGTCATGGCCTGATAAACTCTATCATGCTTTATGGGCTTATCAGACTACCACTCGCAATGCAACGCGGTCTACTCCATATTCATTGGTATATGGAACAGAAGCAGTCTTGCCAATTGAAGTTCAATTGCCCTCACTCAGAATAGGCATTTGTGATCAGTTATCAACAGATGAGCAATCCCAAAAGCGGTTGAATGAATTGGAACAGTTAGATGAGAAAAGATTGTGCACTTTGCACCACTTGGAAATCTATCAGAATCGAATAGCACGAGCTTTTAACAAAAAAGTTCGTCTTCGTTCATTCATTCAGGGAGAATTGGTATTGGTTCTCAGAACACCAATGATACCAGGAAAGAAGCCTCCCAAGCTTGAACCAAAATGGGAAGGACCTTATTCAGTACATAAGGTCTACTCCAATGGAGCGTATTCTCTGATTTCAATGGATGGAGAACACATCACGACTCCAACTAATGCCAGATTTCTGAAGAAGTATTTTGTATAAACACAAAATATTGTTCCCAGAACCAAGACTCTTACATTTGGTTCATACAGCAATGGTCCAGTATGACCTTAAACTACAACTTCGTCCAACATGACATTAAACTGTGTCACACTTCTGTCCGAGATGACATTAAACTATAATACGTCCAGCATGGCGATAAACTGTACGGTCCATGCATATGACCTTAAACTATTCGCACTTATGTCCCTGCAACATGACACTAAACTGTGCAGCACCAATAGTCCTAACTACAAGACTTTAAACTGCATAGTCCCTGATTTTGTCTTACATGACACTAAACTGTATATGTACGAGATGACATTAAACTATATTTTGTCCTAGCAACATGACATTAAAACTGTGTGGCGCTTTCATCGTCCAGCATGACATTAAACTGTAAAAAATCCCCAGAACTGATATCCTCATATTGGTTCGCCTTAGTCCTAGCTACATGACTTTAAACTGTACAACACCAGTTCGTCTTTGCTATATGACGTTAAACTATACAGCAATGGTCCCGTATGACTTTAAACTGCATCATCCCTGGTCCATGTATATGACCATAAACTATTTGCAAATATGTCCAGCAAGACGTTAAGCTGTGACGTCCTAACTACATGACGCTAAACTGTATAAAAGTCCCTCACGTCCGGAAAGACGTTAAACTATATAATCATCAAAAGTCCAGCATGACATTAAAACTGCACAATCCCCCTTTCGTCCAATATGACGTTAAACTGTATTGTCCCCATCGTCCTAACTACATGACGCTAAACTGTACAGAAAGTCCTTGATATGTCCTACATGACATTAAACTGTGCATCGTTAAGGTTGTTATTACCTCTTGTTTCTCACACCGAGTATGACTCACGTGAGCTTAGAGCAAACATCAACCATAACACTCCCTTTGGGCCACTAACCATGTGTAAGTCCCAACAACATTTTTTAGATCATTGTCCACAAGAACAACTTGATCATTAATTCATTCTTTAATTGAACTACACATACTTTGATCCTTGCCCTCCAGGCTGGGTTTGTAGGCAACCTCCCAGGGTTCAAGCCCAAAAACAATCTCTTCACATTGGTTCACCACCATCTCATATGATGATGATTTGTGAAACCACCCCTGGAATCAATATCTTTACATTGATTCACTTTCGTCCTTGTTATATGACGTTAAACTATATAACACTTTTGTCCGGTACGACAATAAACTACAATATTCTTTGATTTCCTCATTTGAGAAGGAACCATTATTAACATTGATTCTTTTTTCAATCATGGTTTTCATTTTTTCAAAAGACTACGTACATACATGGTAATGCCTAAACTTTTTATCTTAGGTTAAAACCATCATTGCACTAAAGTCCCCTTTTCACCCTTCACATGTACGAACCAAATTTGTACAAAGGGTAGATCTAGAACTACGTGGACTTGATTCCCATCCTTATGGGATACGTAGGAACATTCGAGTGTCCCTCGAATCCAGTCCCAAGTCTTTTGGGCCTAACCCCAAATTTCACTTTCAGTCCCTTGGCTGAAAAGTCTTCATGAAAACAAACACTGTGTATTCATTATTATGGTCCGAATTCTATGACCCTAAACTAAGATCACTCATACTTTCGTCCTGCACGACGTTAAACTGCATTTCAAGAACTACGCATGGCTTGATTCTCATTCTTATGAGATACGTAGTGAAGTCCAAATTTCAATTTAGGACCCAGCCACAACATGATTATGGTTATCATTGACCTATGTATCTCTATATACATTGGACAATACCCATCATTATGTGTTATAATCCTAACCTTAAATATTTTCAGATCTTCATAACCCTTTTCATGACTTCTAGTCACAAAAATGTCAAACTTCTGAGAATTCTTTTGCCTGACTATGCAGCACGTGCCCATAGGTGGCCTTGCATAAACAGTCCACATAACAGATTTGTCAGCCAAAAGATGCTATTTTATTTAACTATGCAGCCAATGCCCATAGGTGGCCCTGCATATTTCAACCCCCTAACGAGTTTTGTTAAATAATAGTAACTTCATTCTTGGGAAGAATGCCTCTTTTGTCCTTATTTGTCTTAAACGACAGTATGTAGGGATCCGCAAAAATAGCCATCCTTAACATATTTGTCCCATATCCTTTTTCATGATCTGAAAGTATTCAAGTCTATGGTTTATTCTTCTTCCCTACGTTTGGGTCAGACCTTCGTAGGAGTGATATTCATCCAGTTCTTCGATATTCTTGTTTGTAAATATCTTCTCCATATTCAAGTACCTCTTTCCATACAACAAACTCTATGCTTTAGAAAATTTGAATCTCCATAAACTTTCACTGGCTTTTAGCACTAGGAAAGTAAATTTCTGGGAGTTCTCTTGCCTGACTATGCAGCACGTGCCCATAGGTGGCCTTGCATAAACAGTCCACATAACAGACTTGTCAGCCAAAAG
Source organism: Viscum album (assembly GCA_963277665.1). Taxonomy (NCBI): domain Eukaryota; kingdom Viridiplantae; phylum Streptophyta; class Magnoliopsida; order Santalales; family Viscaceae; genus Viscum; species Viscum album. The sequence goes on from OY728125.1 coordinate 59,839,342, forward strand.
ATGCTATTTTATTTGACTATGCAGCCAATGCCCATAGGTGGCCCTGCATATTTCAACCCCCTAACGGGTTTTGTTAAATAATAGTAACTTCATTCTTGGAAACTACTTCTTCTAATGCCTTTTAGCTCTTTTTTTTCATATCATTCCTCAGATTCAAATATTCTTAAGCCATAGTTTACATTTTTTCCCTCATACTTGAGTATGGTAAATATGTTTTCAGATAAATTGTCAAGGAATTGAATCCATTTTAATCCATTTTCGGTCAAAGCTATTTCGACCTTAAACATTAGCCACTTTATGTCCGGTGTGCATGACTTTAAACTGCCCACACAAAAGACAAAGGAACTCTGAATAAAAGTCAAGTTCCAGCACACTTGCGCGCTGCCCTCTGTGCCCTGAAGACTTGCGCGCCCCCTTTTCCTTTGAATGTATTCAATTTCCTCAGAGTCAAATCCTCATTTCTTTCCGGATCCAACTCTGAGGGGGGACTTTTGTTGACGCTCCTTTCGTCACAGAATCTAATGATCGGAAAAGGGGAATATCTGAGCTCAATGTGATTCATCCTTTGAAGAAACATCAAAAATCGACAAACGGATGAACAAGGAGAACATTTCCCATAGGCCGCGCAAGTTCCCTCTTGGTCGCGCAAGTGTACTTGCGCGCCGCCTAGTGGTCGTGCAAGTACTTGCGCGACGCCTTATGGTCGTGCTAGTGACTTGCGCGACCTAATTGGTAACCGCCCAGTAACCGCCCAGGGTCTTCTTTTGCCTATAAATAGACCCTGTGGGCCCCCCATTCGGGAGGATATTTTTCCAGAAACTCGGATTGAAGCTCCCGACGCCCAAGTCTCTTCTCAAAGCTTCCGGAACACTTCTAAGGTAATTTCTTACCTAGAACGGAAGATCTAAAGAGAAAAAGGAAGGCCTAAGTGTTGAAACCTATCAAACACTTGCGCGCCTACTTAATACCTGCAATATAACTTGCGCGTCCCTCTTCTGGAAGAACCTCAAGAGGATGGTAAAGGGTTTAATAAAGAGTCGCTCAAGCATTTCAATACAGGTTGAAAATCGCGCAAGTACCCCTAATGTCGCGCAAGTATACTTGCGCGACCAATACTTGCGCGCCGCCGCAGGACTTGCGCGCCTTTCAAGACTTGCGCGCCCCTATCTTTTTGGGTGCCCATCTTGCCCATTTTTACCCCTCTTAAGCCATTTCACCCTTCCTATTCAAGATTCAGTCTTCAAGATACTCTTCAAAGCCATTTATGGCATGATTTCTTGATTTGACATCCTTATCTGAAAGGAAATCTATGAAATATCTCTCAAAACCTAGTGATTTAAACATCTTTATGTCACCAAAGATTGAGAGTTCATTCATTTCAACCTCATCCTTTAAGATGAGAGAATCCTAACCTGGGTCTCCTTTTCAGGAATAAGACTCAGTCATAACCTTGGGCTTCCTTTTCAGGAGTAAGCCCTAAGTCCCCTAACCTAGGCTTCCTTCCCAGGAATAAGTCCTAGTCATAAATCTTGGGCATCTTTCTTAAAGAATAAGCCCCAATCAAGTCCTTTAATCTTGGGCATCCTCCTCAGGAGTAAGCCCCAAACCTTAATCCCTAACCTGGGTCTCCTTTTCAGGAATAAGACTCAGTCATAACCTTGGGCTTCCTTTTCAGGAGTAAGCCCCAAGTCTCTTAAAATTTTCTCTTAACCAGTCATAAATTACCTTTGATTTGGGTTTCCTTTTCAGGAATAAAACCCAATCATAAGTCCCCTCCTAACTTGGGCATCCTCCTTAGGAGTAAGCCCCAAGATTAGAGTATTCAAATCTCCATGAAGCACATATAACTTTGTGTACCCTGTTCTTGGATTTTCTCCCTAAAAGTAAATCCTAAACCTTCGTCTATCTGGGCAGTCATCTATACATAAGCCCCAAAACAAATTCTTATGATTGCATCTTTTATGGCACAATTGTCTAAATTTTACCAACACCTCTTGTTTCTCACACCGAGCATGACTCACGTGAGCTTAGAGTGTAAAAGTAATTATGACATTCATCTTTGAGCCATCAATCATAAAACATCATATCCCATTCCTCGAACTACGTGGGTTCTGATTCCTTTTTCAAAACAAAGGATACGTAGGTAGCCCATTTATGGGTTCGATCCCAACATTGAAATAATCTATGTCCTTCTGAATGACGATAAACTTCAAGTGCCCCACTGAGTGGCTTTAAAACCAGCCTGGTCATCAAAATGACCAAGAGACTTTTATATAAATGTTTTGAAGGATACCATTGACCAAGAATCTCTAAACAAATATAGATGATTCTATATTGATGAAGAACCTCGAATACATATAAAAGATTCTCTAAATTTCTTGCATATTTAATCATTGATTGTTAAAACTAAAGGAAAGCTCATTTCATACTTGGTAATGTAATAAGGATTCACGAACTTAACTTAAATCTATAAAGAGAGTCCCGGAGTAGACAATAATTCCCCTCAAAAAGGTGTGATGAGTCCGACCTCCCATCCTCTCGACCAATGCAAATTCCTAAGCCTCATTAGCCCACAAGCTAATGAGCGCCTACCTTTGGAAAGTAGGTCCAAACGGATGTGGAATCATTGGATGTTTCCGGTTCTACGAACAAACCCGTTAGAAACCGATCGGAATGTTTGAATCTCCTGTCTAGGAGGTCATCCCCGGATTCCGCGCGAAACACTAGTGTAAAAAGTTTTGTATTTAAAGAATGTTGCTCCTAATCCACTATAAAAAGGACACCCCCTACCTGACTTAATTACACCTCTATAGCCCTTTGTATCTCCCAACCACTTCCCTTATAATCCAAAAAATCCCATACTAGAATCCTAAATCTAGACATGAATCTTTCTAAAGAAACCCTTTGGTGTAATCCAAAAGGTGTTAATTGAAGACGATGTGGTTTAAATGTGTACGATGAAACATAAGACATAAGGTTGCAATTCTCTCATCTCACTTTTATTACAATCAGCTCTTAGAAATATTCAGCACTTGTTATTATTTTTTTGTGTATTTAATAAACCATGATATGTTATATCATCAATTTACTTTATTTCAGGAAATTTAATTTTTTAATTTATGTTTTTATTTCATGGGGATCATGATTCAAAAGTTCCCATGTAGTAAGGAAATTTATTCTCACCTTTTTTATATCTGTGAGATATATTCTTTATTTATCACTTATTTGTTTTATGTGGTGTATATAATTACCATGAATGTATTATATTATTACTATCCTTAAATTTATATGTATTTATATATCCATCTGATAATATTTATTTTATGGGGTTTATGATTAAAAAGTTACCTAATCGGTAAAGTAATTAAATCTCAAATTTGTCTTATTTGAGACACATATTGTGCTATGAACCTATATTCTTTTACGAAGTGTATATACTTTCCTTTTACATGTAATATCATTAATCTAGTTTTTTCATTATATTCTAAGATTCATGTAATGTTATTCTTTCATGGGGATTATGATTCAACGTTACCAATGTGATACAAGTTTATTACAGCAATGTCATCATATATCAGGATTGATTATGATTATTATTCCATTTATGAAATCTTATTATTCATCTCTCAATAAAGCTAATTATTTTTCTTATCATATAGTTATTAATTATATCATTTAATGGAACCATTTTTTTGTATTTGGTAATTATGATGATTAACAAAATGTTTTTAGGAAAATACGACTTTATTTATCTCTTTAGTTGAAATTCTATTTTTTTCAAGATACAGTTTTCTAAAAAAATTTCAATTTTTTTAAATGACAATTTAATTTAATTTATATGTAAAAGTGTTTTTAAAATTTATTATGTTTTAAAAATTGTTTTAAATGTTTTTAAAATCTATCCTTATATGTTTTCAACTTTATTTTCAAAATATTTATTTTAAAACTATATTATTTTTTGAAAATATTTTTTCAAAGAGAAAAGAATATTTTCCAAAAAAATGTTTTTAAAAGGTCTTTAAAAATTATTTTCCATATAATATGACATATTTTGGTGTCACCTATTCCTAACTTGTTATATGATCCACGAATAACATTTATATTCTATCCCTGAATGATTTATTTTTTCATGGCCTGATGTCTATGAAACCTATTTTAATTCCATGGGTTATACCATGATAAAACACTAATGAAACCTGATTATTTTCATGGGTTATGATTTGATTAAATGATTGTGAATCTCTTTTGTATTCCACATGTTATTATATGATGATATGTTTATGACAGCCATTTCATTTCATGGGTTATGATGTGATGTTTATGAAGACCATCCCTATTTTATGGCTCAGGATATGATTAGTCTTTTATTATATTGTGGAACATACATGTATGATTTCATTTCATGATAGTTGGGACCTATATCCCCTTCCAATTCTTTGGGTAATGATAAAGGTTCAATGTGATCAAAGGTTACATGAGAGATCATCCCAAATCCGTAACAAGAGGGTATACATAAGGGAATCCCAAGACCATAACAAGAGGTTATATGTGAGGGAATCCCACACCTATAACAAGATGGTATATGATATGGAATCCCAAGACTTTTACAAGAGGGAATCATAACCCCATAATAATAGGGTATATGGAGGGAATCCCATGCCTGTAACATAGGGGTATATGGGGGAGAATCCCACGACTAAAACAAAAGTTTACATGGGAGGGAATATCAAGCCCGAAACAAGAGGGTACACAGGAGTACATAAAAATCTTTGATAAGGTACAAGGTGATTATACAAATGCTAATATGTTATGAAGGTCTTAGTAGGCAGACATGATATATGATTTTCTATGTTTATGTGTATTCCTCAATTCCGTGTCTTATTCTTATATTATGATTTCATGGATTATGCTCTTGTTTATCTTATGAGTAATGTTCTATGAAAATCTAATGTTTATTTGATTATTCATTTATATTATCTTTTATATCTAGGGTAATATCTTCTAGAGACATACTCACACTTCCATACCCTTATGCTCATGTTATTCTCACATATATCCTTTATTTACCCTTATTGAGTATCTGAGTTCACCATTTATTATGTCTTCTTTCACTAGTTTATGAATAATGGTCTTAAATAGGAGTATTAAATTGAAATATATTTGTGGGAAAGATTGAAAATATTCCAATAAGTAAGATTATTGTGTTCCAAGTTCCCAAATACACTAAACTATTACATTCTAAAAGCATATACTTTTTTAATGTTCTGAATATTCATTTAAAATGATCTAATATCCATGTATGTTAATTCTGGGCCGTTATAAATGAAATGTAGGAATCACTGGTTCCTAACACCAAAAACGTCCATACATTTAATCATATATTTAAAATCAATATTTCATGATTCATCCCCACTATCACCCTTCTTGGGATGGTTGAAAATATAAGAGTGACCCCCAAAACCCACATTCAATAGGCCATGTGTTGGTGACTAGAATTGTGGGTATAAATCACACAAATGTGAGGCTTCAGGATAAAAAATCATGTTTTTTAAGGATTAAAACCGTTATTAAACTAAAAATAAATAACAAAAAAATAAATACATGTCCGTATAATACATGTAATTTCAAAAATAAATTGAAATAAAATAAAATTATATGATCTTGTGCGTCTATAAGTCCTACTCCAATGAGTACCGAAAAATAAATAGTTCACTTATAATCACCAATTCTATCATATAAATTAGATAAATAATGATATATAATATGAAATAGAGTTTATAAGTTTAATAAATAGGATTATACCTAAAACTCACGTGCATGTTTTGAAGAAGAATATTAATGCCTCAATGAATAAACATTACAACCAATCATTACCAAACCATGTCTTCAAGCATCCCATGTCACCAGGGCACACAAAATAAATTTTATTCCAAGAATATTAAAGTAACATGAGGAAAAATATATTTATGTTACCCTATATACATCGTCCCACTAAACTAGTTTACATCATTTCCTAACGATATATGTCTTATAAATACCATCAATTTTATATTCACATAACCACATACCACATATTCATTTTACAAGAAAAACCATATATGACAACCTTATGGAACATATGACATGACCATATCATTTCATTATCATCACATCATCACCATAATACCATATACCATTAATATAGACTATTAAAACCTATTACACATTAGAAAGATTGAGTAGGGAAGGGGGAGCAGTCAACTGTCCATATATCTTAAATCATGGATATTAGGTAAAATACCATGAACTCAAAACATCATATATGTAGTTTATCATAAGAAATAACAAGAACTAAAATGAATACATGACACATTGAATAACCAACTAGGGGCCCACTCTATGACAAAATCATAACAAATAAATCTCATTTCTACATTTACATGGATAAAAACCATAAGCTGTTATCACCTCAAAACACTGCACAAAAAAACTACACTGATCATCATCCCATTCAACATATAATTTCAAATTCCTAATTAATAATTTAATACCCACATAATTTTTATAATCAAACTATAAATTACCTCAATTAATAATTTCATTTAAAAAATATCAGTCATTTATTTAAAATTTAATTTTCCAAAATGGAATCATCCAATAATTAAATAATTAAATTTTATCCCATTACCATTATTCATCTATAGTATTTTAGTATCATTCTATATTTATAAGAATCGACCACACATATCCACATCATCCAATGCATATCACAGTAGAATTGACCATAAAACTACCATCTCCTCCTCTACCATATCAGAACAACCACAATAATAATACCATCATCACCACAATTACAATGTCATTGATAAATAATCAATATAATGGGATTCAATTCATCTTTAAAATGATATTAATATTTCCTTTCATCAATTTATATAGTTTTAATAGAAAAACCAAAAGGTCAAGAATAATTCAAAAGTTTCAATTCCTTTTCTCACTACTATCTTTAAGTAGTTTTTACAATTTCTATACGATTCAACATATCAAAAATTCTTAATTCATAGTATCATGTAGTTTCACAAAATAATACATAAAAGGGAACATAAATAACATTGTAAAACATATTGAATAAGTAAATCATGATCCATACACATACCATATTCCAATTTCACAATATGATTGTTATCAAAATTATTTTAATTATAATTTATTTAAAAAATATAAAACAATTATGGTAATTCAGTATTTACCAAACAAAAACAAGAAGATCGATTTTGAAACCCTTAACATGATTGAAGCCTCAACAATAAAATCATATGAATATGAATAGAAAATATGATTAAATACCATTGAAATGAAAATAAAATTTTCATAAAACCTATATATATATATATATTAATCTCTCATCAACTCCTTAAACAAAACCCATCAAAACCAAAAAAGAAGTCACTTCCAAATCTTTTCAAGATAAATAACACATGAAGAATAGAGGAATGGAAATTAAAGATCACATCGAATTATATTGACGTCGAGTATATAAATCCATGGACTTAGACACACTAAGAGATGATAAAATGTATCCAAAATAAAGCCAAAAAATTCAAAGGGCATGTATAAGGATGAAGGAAATGAAAAGGGTTCAAAGAGACTCCAGAATTTATAATTAAAATTTAGATAACCAACATCACAGTGTGAATCTATTCATCAAAACACTAAGATGTAAAACTTTGATAATCTCAATTTGATCTCCTGGAAATATTGAGGATGATGACTATTCAAATTCAATGAAAATAAAACAAATAATGAAATAGTGTTTATTTTATTATTGTGATGACCATATCCCTAAACTTCATGACGTAACATTCAGATCACTTTATTTAATACAATATCCACTTAATAAAACATAACAATTAAACCACAATAAACATTTCATAATTAATATAAATAAATAAACAATAAATAATCATGTTTTAATGATCTTAAAGAATTGGTACACATCATACCACAACCTAGAAAAACATAGTGGAATTGAATTCTCATGATAACTAGAGGCACACCAAATCTTTACTGATTATAATTCAAGGAACAACCTAACTCAACATGAAATATTTTTAAAAATTATTATAAAATCAACCATAAAAACTCCTTAAACCTCATAAAATAAAAAAATTTGGTTCCTCTATTAGTGTCACTATGAAATTCGTTTTGATAGTTGAAATTGCAACTAAAAAACTCTTATCTTCTACTAGTCTCCTCCAAAATTACTCCCAGATTCCAACACAAATGAAAACAAATATATAATGTATTATTAAGAAACATCTTAAAAACATTAGTCTCCCAGGGTAGGCATATTGTCCTAACAAAATGTTGATTTTTTATATTCACATATTTTATTCATTAATGATTATAAAATATGTTTTATATATAAATATAACATTTATGATTAATTAAAACCTTTTTAGGATCATATAATAATAAAATTGTTCTAATATTAATGATTTTGGGAAAAAATTATAATGGTATGTCTTTTTATTTAAAAAATAACATACACAGAAATATTATATTATATCCAAATATATATTATACTATTAAAATATTTTATAATTTTATTGGCATAAAAATGATAAATGTGAACTTCTATAGACTATGTAATAATTGGATAAGGGGCTCTGACTATTTTCATTATACCAAAGTAGTTTTTGGAACTATCTAACAGACATATTCGAATAAAAAACCTAAAAATCAAGAAACTGTTAAGAGTAGAATAAATGAATAAAAATGATTAATAATAAATAAATAAAAATTAACAAGGTTTTACAGAAAATAATTAATAAATTTAATTAGACTATTTAGAAGGGCAGTGAATATACTAAGTGAGATGATACTTAAGGTTAGAAATTAATGTACCAATTTATTTTCTATGAGACATGGTCCATATTTTTTAATTGGGTACTTACCACCCATTAAGAATTTCTATCATAATTTTATTTTAATTCAGGTTGGTTAATATTTATAATTAATGGTCTCTATTTAATTTTCCTTTTATTATTATATTAACTAAGTCATAAAAGGTTCCCATTCAATTTTTTTGATTTTCATGTTATTTTTCTCTATTGGCTATCTTCTATCCTATTTTAAATATATGTTACTTTTCTCAATTTATTTTTTTTGTATTAAATACATATTAACTTCTTTATGGATTTATAGTTGATACCATATGTTTTTAAGGGTTCACCCAATCCATCATTTCCTTTGATATTTTATTTCTTTGTCTAATACTCTTTATAAAGTTTTAAATATATTTTCAGATTATGTTCTAATGATAATATTATTATTGAAATTCATCAGGATGTAAATTTATTTATAAAAATATTCTTTTTGATTGGTTCTTAAAATATGACATTGTAAAGAAAATTTGCAACTCTCTAATTTGGTTTTTCTTTTCCATATACACATTCTCTATTACCTAAAATATAGATTTATTAATTATAAAGTTAAATATATATTTGCTATTATTACTCATATATTTATTTAATATAAATTGAAAATAAAAATTTTATATCCCTTTTCCCTGATGTGGTTTACTTCAAAAATGATACAAAAATGATTAAAAATATTTCATTCAATTTTTTTACCATTGGATATCATAATCTACAAGTACCTTAAAATTTAACCCCATTCCAGTTCAGTGTATCATTATTGTTTTGTTTTATTTATAAAATAATGATTCAAAAATAATCTTAACACGTTCTAAAAATGATATTGAAGGTTTTTGATATTGTTGTTTTGTGGATAATTTCACTAGTGTTTAAGTAAATAATAACCATTTTTATTCCAATTTATAGTATTTCATATCAAGGTTCGTTTTCAATGAAATTATTACATATAAAAAATTGAAATAAATTAATATTGAAATGTTATGATATTTATATTATTTTATAAAATTAATATTTTGGGAACACTTTTCCATAGTGTTGGTATTTTTATATTTTATAAAACATAAAAATAAATTTCCCAAATATTCAATAATGTGTTGAAGTCCTCTAAATGATCTAATATTTATTTTGACGCCATTTAATATTTAACAATTTTAATTATATATATGTCATATTCCCCATCTTTATACATTTTTATATGTTTTAATATAGAGAAATAATCCCTTAATTCATTATAAAAAATCTAATGTGTCCATGGTATTGTAGAAATAAAATCACTATAATTTGATTGATCCATCATTACCTTTTTCATACCGTATCATTGAGTATAATGAAAGTTAAATTATCGTCTCATATATTTTCAATGTGAATACCGGATACTTCCTTTATCTTATTAAAGGGTTTTTACTTATATATATATAACATATAGTTATTGGGGGGAAATTACTAAATTTTACTTATACACCATTATTCTATATAGTGTGAATAAAACATAGGTTAATATTGTTTTAAAATTGTATTTAAATAGATAATGTATGTATTTATTTGACTTCATGTTTTTTAAAGGTTAACCAAGCTATTAATTTTGATTTATATATGATAATTGTTAAAAATGTGTTGGAAAAATATGTTTGAATATATCATTATATTGTGGGTGCACCTTAAATTATATATCTGAATGATGCATTGATTAAATATTTAAATATCATAATATCACTATTATTATGTTATTAGAAAGTAAAATATATCCTCTATGTTTATGGTACCAAGGTGTAAACCCAATATACTATGATTATGGGAGTAAGAAGTATAACCTACCCATTATGGTGGTTAACCTAGCCCAATGGCCTTCAATATTTTTATTTATTTTTGGATAATTTCTATTTTAACTCAGTTGAGTGGGAACTCTTACATGAATCATAGGACTAAATAAATAAGGCCTAATAAATAAAGAACCAATGAACTCACCAAACTAGAATTATCCATCCCCATCTTACACTCTGTTAAGGGCACTGAAAACCTTATCACACGTGTATGATTTTTTAGCATAGCTTTGCGCAGATTCACACAATTCAATATAGTGATTGTAGTTTCCTTACAGTTTAATTCATCTAATCTAATTAGATATTATTGGGTAGACTCTACCACTCTGATACCTCTTATGGGGCCTTCTGTCATGTTTTTATACCTGATTGCTTCATGGATCGAAGCCCTGATGTGACTCGAATGCCCTATGTACTAAAGGCCTATGGTGTTCTGAAGGCCCTATGGCTTGAAGGCTCATATATATGTCTTTTAGTCCTAAATTGGATGAAAAGTTTCATTACTCCAATAACATCTATAGTACCCACTATAGTAACAACTATTGTAACTGCTACAGTAACTTTTATATTTACTCATAAATTCACCACCACCAGGTTTTGATCATAGGATTCATGTTGGATGATGGGATATGTTAACCACTCAGCTACCACTCTAATTGTTAGAACCTACACCTATTTTTATTGGATTACAGAGTAAAATAAATCCATTATGTTATGATGGCCATACTAACTTAGCCTTCTATATGTCATGTTTTTATATTGATTCATGTCCCACTTTCTTATTTTATGCCACCATGGTTCACAGATATTGTTTTATGAAGTTAAATTCTTGCAGAATGAAAACTATTACACTTTTAGGATCATCATTTTATGGATTATATGTCCTGACCTACAATTAATATATCACACCCCAATTCCATTTGATTTGATTTCATAACCCTATTCCATTAATCCTTCTATCTCTCTCATAATGATTCCTCTCACATACTTATGATGTACAAAAAAAATTTATCGGTCACATTAATAATTGATTACTCCTCACTAGGAATTTAATCTCACTAAATTATTTTGTTTCCCCATTTCCCTAGGAATTTATATATAGGTATATATCTAGGATAAATTGAAGAATATTGAATTATTATACATGTAATATGAATTGTTCCATGAATTGAGAAGGATATTGTGAAACCAGTATTTTTTGATATATTTAATTTTTTTCTATAATTTAAGAAAAAAAGTTAATTTTAAAATTTTTATTGAGTGACATTGTTAGACACAGGGTTTTGATAATTGTTCCTACTAACCATACATGTTAATTTTTATAGGAATGAAATCCATATGGTTAAATACATTTTCTACATAACCATATATTCAAACAATGAATAATATGAAAAATGATTTTTAACTTTGATTTTCATTTAAAAATATCCCAAAGCCTTTGGTAATTGGTTAATATATATTAATGATAATTTTATTAAATATTTATTATGATTAAATAATTTACGAAATGTGATTCAAATATATTTTTCCTATTTATTAATATAATACATTTTTAATTATAATTTATGTGTTTGGAATAGATTTGGGAAGATGATGTTATTATTTGGGTCATCATGATATGAATATTTGTGTTTATTGATTATATTAGAGGCATCTAGAAAGTAATTGTATATTTTTTAATAAATTATTATTATTATTATTATTATTTTTCATAATGGATAGAAAAGAGGGAAGATCGCTCATTTTCATCAATTTTTACAAAAGTCCACACATGTGTGGAATAAGAACCATAATTTCTTCTTTAACATTATATAATACTCTTAAATATTATTTTTTTCGTATTATATTTTCAAATATGTTTTATGGAAGATAGTAATTTTCAATGTCAAGGAAATCCCTGAAAATTCATTAGTCATTTGACATTTTTGGAGTTAAAACAGTATTTCAAACCCAAATCTATCATTTTTATGAAGGTGTTAGGGATGTATTAGCATGTTTTTGGTGGATTCACCTCTTTAATAAAATATGATAAATCCACAGGTGTATGGGTATTTGATATTTATTTCTTACTTGTGAAATATATCCATGAATTATCAATAGGGGTTCCATAAAATTCTTCTATGATTTACTCATCAATTTTATTTTGTTTATAAGGATAATTTATTGAAGGTTTATATAATATTCCAATCATGTTATTTTATACACACTAGGTTATAGATGAAACTTCATGGATTTTTTTATTATAGAATTTTTTTTTCATATAATAATTTCTTGCGATTGATGAAAAATGAATATCAATCATTTTTCTCAAATAATAATGATATGCTTATATATAAAGGAGAAGTTTTCATTGTTTTCATATGATTTTTTTTATGACTTGGGATAAATTTTCAAAAACCATTGGAATAATTTTTGTACATAAGAAAATTTACCAGGAATGATTTAACTCTACACATATTTCTTCATTATAGATATGTTTTTCACTATAGCTATTGTGGACTAGCTATGTATTCAAATCTTGATAAGACCATTATGGAATCATCACTTGTTTTAGATTTTAATATTTCTTGTGACTTTACCTTTTAGTTTGGGAGTATTTTTTGACTAGTGGTATTTAAAGAGAATATATATGTATTAGTCATATTTTAGGGATTAGTGGTTAGTATAAACTTCCTATAAGGGGGAGTGGAGTTTAATAAAATTTTACTAACCTTTTAGTATAATATATAAAACCTAAAATTTTACATTAATTAAATTAATCGATCATTTTTCATTGATTGATATATATGGATATTTTATTATGATCCCTTAACATGTTTCCCTTCTTTAATTTAGATAATTAAAAGTAAACAATTCACATATATTTTTAGAAGGTTCATTCTAAATGTGGGTATCTAGTCCTTGATGAGTTCAGAATCATACTTGAAGCATATTATAGATGATAAAATACAGCACATTTTATAATTGGTGTTATAAGTAATTCCCCTTAACCCTAATGATGGTGGTATGGATTCACCCTTAAAAAATAAATGTTTTAGTACTTGTTTCCCTAGTTTACAGAAACATCCTTCCATACTTCATTATTTATTGATCTTTGACTACCTTTGATCATCTTCTCAATATATTTGTACAAAATCCAATCTCGCATCTTGAAATTTTGATTTTGGATACCTAAAAATTCACAACATTGGTTCTAAGAACTTTTTTTGGTTGTTACTTTATATTGTGAAGACTTATCATATTTCATCAGATCCTAATGTTTTGATTTCCCCAAAACATCAACTCTACAAAATATTCATTGAAATATATTTCTGAAAATATCCTCTATTGTTTCTGTTCATAACTCCACTCACATTCATAATTTTATTTTAATGGTTGAATAAAGGTTTATAGGAATTAATTCCAAAAAAAAGTAATAAACAAAATATTTATATTTGAATTTTCAACTCAACATTTCTTTTCTTTTTCTGGCATTATAACATAATAAATAATACAATTCAACATTATTCATAAACTTTTCCTCCAATTTACACATTATTTAACTCTTATAATACTTCTTAAATAGTGGATAGATTTATGAATGTTAAAATTATAGCACAAAATCGTTGTTATTAAGGTGAATTCATTCAATTTATTTGAAATCCTACCAAACAATTCTTCTGTAACCTTTTTTCAACAAAAAAAATATTTACACTTTATTCTTTTGAATACACTATTTATTCATCTAGAATGAAATTTTATAACACATATAATCTTCACTATTTGACCTCCTAAAACACCCTTTTACAATTTTGAAACACTATTTGTCCTTCTAGAAACATATTTTTCAATCATCACTGTGTAACATTTTGGGATTTCTATTTAACCATTAAGAAATTATTTTTTCATCTTAAAACATTTATTCAAGAATTTTATCTCTTTAATTCAAAAAAATAAATTCATATATAATTTATTTGAACTTATAATATATCTTCTTGATATAATTCAATTGAACTTAAAATTGTTCTTCTATATTTCATTTTCTCGATCTTGTAAAATTTATTTCGATGAACTCACAAATCTTATTCTATTCAATTCATAAAAAAATTATTGTTAGTTCATGAACCTCGTACTAAAATAAAAAATATCTTTTTATTAAACACAAAAATTTTCTTCGATTGTACTTAAAAAGAACCTTCCATTAAACTAAAAAAAATTCATTTGGTGATATTAAAAATAACTGTTCATGGAACTCAAACATGTTTTTTCAGTTCAATTATTAAAAATATTTTTTGAACTCAAAAAATATTTTAGGGTTAACATAAAAATATTGTTTCATTAACCAAAAAATATTATTATAGTACTCTTAATAACACATTTAATTTTACCCAAACATGTTTTTATGTGAACTTAAAAATCATCTTTAATTGAACTCAAAAAATTTATTTTGGTTCTTTCTAGAATCTCTTTTCATTGAGAAATATTTTTCTTTTAGTGAACCTATGAATCCCCTTTCATGGAATATTATAGGATTCTCATTATAGTGAACATTATAAAACATTATTTACAAAATTTCATTTTCGTGATCATTGTTGGTTTTTTTATCTTGTGAACATGATAAAACCTCCTTTATAAAATCTACATCAAGTTAACTTAATAAAACCTTAGTTAAAAAATATTAGTCAGTTCAATTTTATAGATCACTCTTTACAAAATATACTTTAGTTGGAATTATAGAGTATCTATCTTATGATAACTTCATTGAACTATAAATCCATGACTTATTAACTCAAAATTTTGTAGAAAGGTTACTTACTCTGATGATGTTGGTATATTTTTCTTATAGAAAAATAAAATTTAGATAAATTTTGTTTGGAAAAACTCCTTTAGATAGCCTTCGATTATTAACCTCATTTATCTAAATTTTGGTCCTTAGAATAATCTCTTATTGATCCATGAATATGTGAAATAAACATAATTTATGAAAATATGATGATCAAGAAAGAATAATATGAATTAAAAAGGTAACTCAACTGGAATATCCATTGGGAAATATATAGGAAAGTTCATTGTAACTACTTATGAAACTCCATAGGAAACTATTTAACATACCCAACCTAGGTGACACTAAACTGGTGCCCTAATTCAGGTCAACGTAAAACCTCAATCATGACTCCGTATATGCAATGGGATAACAACATGCTCTGAGGGTCAAACAAATATTATGGGTATACCATAGAATATTTTTTAAATTAATACACAACAGATAAAATATGAAATGAAGGAAACATAAATAAATAATTAACAATAAGCATGCATTCCCAACTATATCTGAGAAATATTTGTAATCCCACAACCTAACATTGAAAATGATTTGTCCTGTCATTTAGTGATAAGTGTTAGGGGAACCTAAAATAAAGATGACAAATGAACTCCCTAAAATGGGTCTTGACTCTAATATTTTATGCCTCCACCATGAAAATCCCATTCCCAAATCAATTATATTTCATAAGGTTGTTTCCCTTTTCCTGATCTGTAAACAAGAAGTATGCTGAGGTACCCAATGGTGCTCTATCAAGGTGTGAGTATAAGTCAATAGCCCACCACCAATGATGACTACAAAATATCTTGTCCAAATAGATAGTTTATGATATTATTAAAATGAATAAAGAGGTAAACATGACAAAAACCATGATTCATTACATAACAATTTTCACTTAAACCATTTTCATCATTCATTCCATGGGTTAGGAATTTTTTATCAATTACACTATGGCATATGTCAGTCAACTACTATGCATAATGAGATAAATCAACATCCCTATATCATTAGGGAAAACATTATACAACCAATACATCATTTATACCCCAGAGCCTCAGTTCAGGTAGTCTCATCAAATGAAACTTTTTGGGGCATGAAGCATCAGTCAGCTCTCCCTATCCCATGAATTAAAGGGGTGGGGTTTAGTTCCCCATTCTCACCAAACTTTTGAGTGTACATCCTCATGTAAAAGACCATAGATATACCAGTAAGCCATGTGCACATGATTCATTAATCATAAACCATTTACTAATCATAACCCAAAATGATTTAACACATACATCATTCACAAAAAACATCATTCAACACCTAAGATATCATTATGACTTAGTTCATTTAAGATTTATCATTTACATGAACAAATAAATTTAACCCATTTATCATTTAAATACATTATCCAATCAATGGAGTTTATCATTTATAGTCTATGACCCATTTATTCGTTTATCATAATACCCAACCACCCCTTATTCCATGTTAACAACTAGATGAAAATACCCTTAATTAAATTTAATATCCCAAGCATAAATTTCAACATATTTATCAACTTATCTATGTCAATACCTTTCAAATTCACAATTAACATTTCAATTTCAATGTTCAAGAAGTGTCATGACACATGGGTGGCCCATAATCTAGTCAAAGTTTCCTCAACACATCCCAATGCGATCATGAGGGGTTCAATTTAAACATTTACTCAACCAATTTATAATTACAACGAAGGGAAAAAAATTGGGAAACTCAAAAAAACAAATTGACAACCACATATAGATAAATAATCAACATGATGATGTGATATAAATTGTATAATACCTACCTCAATTTCAAATAAGAACAATCCCTCAACCCAATACTTTGACTCTAATTCGAACAAACTTTGATGTAACAACCTAAGATCCACTATAAATATAGGTTTGTTTTTTTATTTTTAAGTAGTGTAACAACTACAGAAGTCCTAATATAAAAAATAGAGAAAAGAGGAGTGTTTGACTCACATGGAGCTTCAATATGCATACAACAGTTCTCCAAATGGCTTAGAAATGAGTGTGATCGACCCTTTAGATGATTGAGGAGATTTGGATCATCACTAGGGACATTGGAGAAATACTGGAGGAAAATACTGAGTGAAAAAACTTAATGCCCGATGGGGAAAATGGTAAAATCCAAATTATAAAGGGGCACATGGTTTGGAAACAAGGTTACCCAAACCATTCGATAACTGTGCTGCACCCACTATCCAAGAGGGGGCCAAGACACATGGTTACTGAGGAATTTTGTATGGTTTGAAAAACCGTTTGGTGACCAGGAGGAATGGCACTATCCAAGCCTACACTCTTATTCCTCCATCCATGAATTTTTCCTCAAATCGCACACCCCTCCTCTAGGAATTCATGGTTTAGAAATACAGTTACTACTAAACATTATCCAACTAAGAAACATTCACTAGATGACACCATTTTCCCTTCTTTCATCTTTTTAACTAATAAAACATCCTTGAGACTCCTCATACTCCTGATAAAAAAATCCTTCAATCAAAATAAATAGACTTACACCAAATTTAAACAAGAAAAAACCTCTCCATAAGTACAATATGATACAATATCCCCACCTTATAACAACTCATCCACAAGTCACACTCCCAAGCATCACTAAGATTAAAATATAAGAAGATCAAGACATTAGGCCCACATTTCTGTCTCCCTCTCCCCATTTTCTCCCCAAGGGTTACCATGCTTCCATAACACTCGAACCAATGGAACATTCTTTAACTGCAATACTTTCTCACTATGATCCACAATACATATATGATTATCTTAGAAGAATGCATCTTCCTTGAGCTCAACAGCACCAACATAAATGACATGATATAGTTGACGGTGTTTCCATCGAAGCTATGACACATGAAATACATCGTTCATACAACTGTAACATTGTGGAAGAGACAATCATAATTTCATGAGTCAAATCCTTTACACAATCTAAAATAGCCCCACATACCTAGGAACTATCTTACATTGCTTCTAAATTTTCCAGTGAACCAACATTGGATACTCCTGATGAAACACACGATCACCCACTATAAACACCATCGGTTGATGATGTTGATCCATATATTAATTCATCCTACTCTATGATGTAGCCATACATTTTTGATACAATTGAACCTTTTACGATGTCTCCTATACGAGGCATGGTCCCAATAACATTGGTTCCCTAGCCTCCATCCAATATAATAGATATTTGAATGATATACCCTATAGATCCTCATACTTTATAATCAGAATCATCACATGTTAATTGTTATAATAGGGGAACCAATCAAGTTCCAAGTTTTATCCCACTGTCCATAAAAGTCTAAGACACAATCCATTAACATGACTTCTAGTACTCGAATAGTTCTCTCTGAATTCTCATCCATCTATGGGTGGAAAGTCACACTCAAAAACACATGGGTAACAAGATATTTCAATAACCCATAAAAAGGTTAAAGTAAAATGCAGATCACAGTCCCAAACAACATTTCTCATCACCCCTTGCAACTATACTATCTCCCAAAAATATAACTTTCCCAACTTGTAAATGTTGAAGGTTTCTTTCATGGGTTAGAAGTATTCCACCTTTTTCAGTTGATCTAAAACATCTCAGATCACATATTTCTTCAAATTAATCAGGAAAGTACCACAAACAAATTCATCATCCTATCACCCCATTTCCATTTCAGAATGGGAAATGGGTATAACAAACCACCCAGTCACTGATGTTTGGCATTTACCTACTGACAGATGTAGCATCCCTCCATGAAACATACAACATAATTATTCAACCATGAACACCAATACGTTTTTATGAATATCATGAAGCATTTTTGTCAAACCATGTTAAACCACCGAATTAGATTCATGAAACTAAAATATCAAATCTTCCAACATACATGTATGAACGACAACATGACCAAGAACATAAACAATTTTATCATCACCAAGCTTCCCATTAGAAGGAAACTCGATGCCTTTATGAATTTCCTCAAGGACAAACACTTCAGATCCTAATATTATCTCTCCTAGATCTGGATTAAAAATGAATATTCAGATACCAAGGATAAAAGGGTCATCTTCACTTTTTCATCCCAAATCTATAGTTATTTGTCATTAAATAGCGCCATCATTCTAAACTTAGAACTAAATTACTGAACTACCCAGTTTTGAGTCTTCTGATTCAAATAATCCACAACACAATTCCCCTTTCCTAGGGTTTAATCAATCTAAAAATTATAGGAATGAATGTATTGATCCCATATCTACTACCAAATATTCAAATCACTCTAAAAGATGATGTACTTAAGTCTTTGAGGATTGGTATACACTATAATCCTCTTTCCAAAATGTAATTTTTCCAAAACATTAAGGCATAAATTATTGCGGCCAATTCATGATTTTGTAAAGGGTAATTTATTTTATGAGGAATAAAAAATCATGAAACATATGTAACTATATAATCTTTCTATAATAAAACATCCCTAATCCCTTTTCCAGACACATGTTAAAACAAGATATACTCCTTACCCATTTCAGGTAACATCAAATTCAGGGTGGAAATTAGATTCTTCTTCAACTACTAAAAAGAATTCTCAAATTCCCTAGACCATTAAAACTTGATTACATCTTTGGTCAAACTAGAAATAGCTTCTTCCAAGGGAGATAAATCCTTGATGAACCTTCAGAAATAGGTTGTTAAACCCATAAAACTACAGACGACAAAAACATTCTTGTGCTTCTCTGAATATTCCATAGATTTCACCTTCCCTAGGTCCATATATACACCATCCTCAAAGATGATATGACCTAATAATTACAACTTTTCAATCTATAAATGGAACTTGGATAGCTTTGCATATAACCCATAAAATATTAGAGTACTTAGGATGATGTCAAGAACTTTTTCATGATCGTCATAAGTCTTCGAGCACGCCAAAATGTCATACAAATAGATAACTCCAAACTAATATAGCTATGGGGGAATTATTTTTTTAATTATTACTCTAAACAATGTTGGTGTTTTGGTTAACCTTAATAATATAAAAACATGTAATACAACCCATACATTCTCCAGAAGGTAGACCATTGTATATAAGATGGTCTCACCCATAGCTGATGATACCAAGATCTAAAATCAATTATATAGTACACTGAAGCACCTATCATCTTGTGAAAATATATCCTTCATTTGATGAATATGGTATCGATTCTTAACTTTCTTCTGATTCAGCCTCCTATAATTGAAAAAAGACTATAAGGATCAATCTTCATTCTTGGAAAACAGAACTAGAGAATCCCATTATGATATACTTTGTCTAGTAAACCCCATGTTCTCTAGTTCCTCAAACTGATTTTTATGTTCCTAGAATTCTACCAGGTCAATTCTACCTGGAATGATGGAAAATTGGGTTTCTCCTAGAGAGGCTCTATTATGAACCCAACATACCTATCAGGAGAAATCCCTAATAATTCTTCATGAAAGACATCCTAAAATTGATCCACCATCGGAGGAAATAAAAGTTGATATACTTCACCATCATCAACCATGAGACAAGCAACTTGGGATTTGAGTTCACAGAACTATTGATAGAATTTCCTTAAATCTTAATGAATCATATTTTCTCCAGTTTTATTTATATAATTTAATTGGGAAAATTTTGAGACCATGAGCTAAGACGACATATGATTTTGAGGCCCGGTGTGCATGGGAAAAGTCAGTGAAAATGTTCAGTTTTTAATAAAATGTGTAGGAAACATTCATTAAAACTAAATAAATTCAAAACGGGTGCTTGAATTAGAAATATGAGGGAAACATTGTGTTCAGGACAACACATTTACCTAATGCGAGGCCAAACATCATCCGACATAGGCCAGATGAAAGAGTTAGTGTTTTTATTCATCGGTAATAAAAATATTTAATAAAAATATTTTATTGAGATACATCAAGGGTTTATTTTATTTAAATTTACATTTTCATAGAATTAAGTATTATCATCATAACCTTGGAATTCCACTAATAATTGGGGAATGAGAAATCTCCAATGCATTCTGACAAATCAAGATTTGGTAATTATGGATCAAAGATTAAATCTTATATTGAAGATCAAAAAATAAATGAATGATGATGACATAGATTCACCCTATGTTGATGATCGATCCAAAATCTTGGTAGGGATTTTGACCTCTTTTTGATTTCCCTTCTCCTTATTAGATCCAATTATAAATGCAAACCAACCAATGAGCATATTAATCCACAGTTCATTCATTCTTGAAGGATGGTTAAATGATAGATTTAATGGGTGATAGATCTTTTTTATTATACTTATCATTCTTCATTATCCTTATAACACGAAAGTATCAATTATGACATCAAAAATTCCAGATTCATTCATTTGGAATTCCTCTACATTTATATCATTC
The DNA here is from genome assembly GCA_963277665.1 of Viscum album. Lineage (NCBI taxonomy): Eukaryota > Viridiplantae > Streptophyta > Magnoliopsida > Santalales > Viscaceae > Viscum > Viscum album. The sequence goes on from OY728125.1 coordinate 59,861,336, forward strand.
TACCAATCTTTATACATTCATCTTTCTTCTCAAAATATGATCATAGGATCATTGTGCCTTCAATATGTGGCCAAAAGACTATGGATATAACACTGATACAACACTGTGGTGGTGCAAAGGTGATGTCACGGTGAGAATCACCCATAGAACATGTTTATTGGGGTGAAAGATGGCCTTTGAAGCACTGGCTCTAACTAGGTCCAGATGGAGTGTGAGATGAAAAGAGGGGCATCAACAAAGGTGGCATGAAGTCCTGCGGGGGGTTGTGCAAGGAGGGGAGTGAGGTAGACGGGGCATATGCATTGTGGCTAGTGGAATAGATTGAGGTCACGGTCCAGGTGGGACTTCATGGGAGCCGGCATTGGTGGAGGTTTTATGTGGTGACCAGGGATGTGGCAGTGAGGGGTTGCATCTCTGGTAGGCAAGCCATGTTGACTCCTTAGTGGTGGCGAAGGTACTAAGTAGGAGGAAAGTGGGATGACCACATGAACGCGGTGAGGAAATACATGGAGTCGGGGAAAACATGGTTGGGGTGGACTACGTGTGGCACACCGAGCCATCCAGTAGCGCAAGCCAGACCAAGGGGAGCTGGGCTGCTCAAGCGGCTCATCAAATTGGATCAAGAATCCCACCTGGTCAAGCCCATCATTCCATGGAAAACCAATCTAGACTGGGTAAGGTAGGGTTGACCGGACCGAATCGGGTAGGCCAACACGTCAACTCGGGTCTACTGGTTCAGGTCGAACCCAGACCGGACCCGGGTTATAGCTTTTAAGTAAAAAAATCATAACATTCAAACCATGTGACTGTTTGATCCATTTGTGTATTTGGGAACCTTGAGATGAGAAGTCCTTTTTAGGTTCTATAAGGATGTTTTGTGGAAGTTTTTATAAGACCTAATGGCTTAAGAGTAGGTTCTCTTTATAAAATTGAACTATGAGAAGAATCCTATGGCTGATTGTGACTTGGTGACAACATAAATTGGTTACTATGTGACTTGGGGCTACATGACTTATCGATACTCTGTGTGTTATCGAAACTCCATGTGTTACCGAAACTCCACATGGTACTGACACTCCATGTGTTATCAACACCTCGCGTGTTATCGAAACTCCATGTGTTATCGACACTCCATGTGTTATAAACACTCCATCTAATATCGATTCTTCGTGTATTATTGAAAATCCTTGTGTTATCGATATTGGTTGTTCTGTGGACTATGTCTGATAATTATGCATTTCGTGCTAGAGACTAATACCTGTGTGAGCTGGTTGTACTTCATGTGTTCCTTTTGTGGTATATTAGGTATATCATTATGGTATACATGCTGTATTTGTTTTTGGTTTACGTTGTGTATTTATTTTTGGTGTAATGCATGTTTTTATTTATGGTATAGTTCATGTATTTATTAGTGTTATTCCCTTGTGTTTTCAGTGTGTCCTACTGATTATTGTTTTACTAACACCTACACTGCCTTTTCTAGCATGTGTCATGTCTTATACAAATGATCGACACTTTGATAGAGTTATAGGTGGACTAGGACTAGATGGTTATTATAATAGTTTAATAGACAAGGTGTGCTCTTACAACTTCATACATCCATCCTAAACCTACCATTTAGGTAAGATTTTATGCAGACAAGTTTCAGAAAACTTGTGTATTTACTTTTTTAGACTCATTCTTTGGTGTTATTGTATTCTGGACCTTTTTTACCTTCCAGTTTCTAAATATTATACTTTATGGTTGGTATCTTAGTATAAGCATGCATTGTCTACTAAGTGTTTTAATGTTTTAGAATTTTGGTCTTGGAGATTGTGTGTGTGTGTGTGTACAGGTACTTAGAAAATTGCCTCCTGTTTGTGGTATTTTCCTACACAGTGCTAGTTTCCATCCCCTATCCTATTGATGGTGGGATTGGGGTAGTCACGACATAAGAATCTCTTGTAAGGGTTGTGATAGAGTCGTAACAAAGGAGGCTGGTTCTACATATGGAATGGGAGTCTGTGAGGTTGGTTTGGGGGAACAATGTTTAGTGTTTCGAGTTTGTCTCTCAGGCTAGGGAATCTAGTGTTGGTGTGGCGGCAAACATATCCATACACCAGGACTCTAGAAACATGATTTTCAACTCGTTTCATGAAAACACTGATGGCAGGGGAAAAATATCAGTATATGAATCATACAGAATTTTTGGTGTGTTCTCTTGTGGTTATAGAGTCATCTCACTAGGTATACTCTACTGATGGAGGCCCATATTGATCTTTTTTAGAATTCCTCCTAATATATAGCCTTCTAGGATTCAATTTCATGATCACGAGGATGATCCTACTTTAGATGAGGCATTGGTATAAGTGCATATACTTGAGACACTCCATACATCTTAGATAACACCTCCGGGTGGGTTACCCGTGAAACCACCATATGCTAAACTTCAGTTACATCCAACACTACCAGTTGAGGATGCATGTTGGATGAGTGTGTTTCATGAGTTCCATGGGATTTGAACTCCTAGTTTTAAGGGTGATCTATACCCCCACGTAGTTGAGGAAATGATGGAGTTAGTTACACGTGTCTTCTACCTTGAGAGGACACATGTCGACCTGATGGTAGTCCAAGGTACGAGTCATATACAGGGATCAGTGGGGTGATTGTGGGGATTAGTGATCAAGACACATAATTAAGAGATTCTATATTTGGAATAATTTGATCAAATATTTAGTGACGATTTACTCCTAGTTATGATATGATTTGTGTGTATACACTCGATCCTGCATGTGCAGTAGGGCAGTCAGATTGTGGTGTAGTACTCAGTGAGGTTTACTGATCTTTCTCACTACTCTATATATATGGTGAAAGACTAGTTACTCATGGATTATACATTCAAGTAGGTTTTATTTTGAGATATTAGGTCATCTATGATATCCTGTATCATCCCTACATATGATGAGGTACTCGAGAAACCTCTTTTAGTGGATATATTTCTGGCGGAGAAGACGCCAGCAGTGGGAGCTACCAACAGCCACCTTGTAGCTGATTTTTTTTCCAGTAGGTAGCCGATAACTAACTCAGGGAACCAAGAGGGTAAATATATCTATGGGAAGACCCCATGACACAAGATCAGTAGTTTAGGGTTCCTAGGGTAGAGAGAATTAGTTGATGGACATGCTGTATTACTCATACGACGGTCGGGGAAATATGGCATGAGATTGCCCGAACCGCCATATAGTCAATCATGATATGAGTGTGGGACAATCGAGTAAGAGGAGGAGCCATGAGTAGAGTGGTCCATATAGAGGAATAAATTTAATAGGAGTAGGTAGTGCATCAAGAGGTGGGAACGAGTTCAATATATTACCACCACCACCTTTGGGTTGTCCACACTAGGCTCATAGAGCTGGTGGAAAAGCATAAGGACAACTGCAGACAATTGAGGACTTAAACCTAGTGCTCCAGGGATGACTATAGGTATGATCTATGAATTTTACACCATATTTTTAGTTTTTATAGACACATGTGAAAATAATTATTTTCTTTCAAGAACCCCTGTTAGAGACTTCAAGATTTCAGTTGAACAACTTACTCGACCCTTATGTTTAAAGACTCTTATAGGAGGGGATTCAATGATCACACACTAGTACTGATAGGGTAACCTTACTCTTGGAGGTGAAATTTTCAGTTGAGATTTCTTGGTAGTCGCATTGAGGCCATACGAGGTCATTCTCGGTATGGACGAGGTATCTACAGTCCATGCTCATATTGAGTATTTTAGTTGCATAGTGCGGTGTGTGCTCAGTGGTGGAACAAAGTTTTCAATTGTTGGTGAAAATGAAATATATGCAGTGCAGAATGGAATTCCACATAAGAGGGTGTAGAGGAATACCCATCAGTTGTCTAACCTAACCCTCGATGCTGTGAATGATAGGAGTCCTCAGTTTCTTGTAGTGGTGGAAGAGGCATAGGATGCCTTCTCTGAGGATGTCCCTGTATTTCCTCCCAGAAGGGAGGTTGACTACTGTATTGATATGTACCCAGAGATGGCACTGATATACACACATTCATATTGGATGTCTCACATAGAACTTGTTGAGTTCAAGGTATATCTAGGGGACTTTTAGTGGAAGGGCTTCGTGAGACCGTGTGTTTCACACAAGGAGGACCTAGTTTTGTTTTCCAAGAAGGAATACGAGAGCCTTACGTTATGTGTGTATTTTCAGCACCTAAATTAGGTGAATGTGAAGGAAAATTGTCTACTACTGAGGATCAAAGACATCTTTGATTAGATGAAGGGAGCGAGGTGGTTCTCAAGGATTGACCTCAGGTATGGCTATTATATGCTTTGTATACAGGATGGAGATGTACCAAAAATAGATTTCAGATGTTAGTACAACAACTACGAGCACATGGTGATTCATTTTTCAAGATGAATGACCTGATAGTTTATATGGGACTCATGAATAAGATCCTTTATCCTTACATAAACTAATTCGTGGTGGTCTCCATTGATGACATCATAGTGTACTAATCTATTGAGTAGGATAACATGACACACTTGAGGATAGATCTGGACAAACTCCTAGAGAACTAGCTTTATGGGAATCTATCGATGTGTCAATTTCAGATTAAGGAGGTCCACTTTATAGTAAATTTCATTTCAGAGGCTGGAGTGTTTGTGGATCCTGTGAATATTGAGGCAGTGATTGCTTATGATCCAACCAAGAGTGTTACCGAGGTGCAATGTTTCTTGGGCTTGGATATCTACTATTGGAGGCTTGTACCTAACTTTTCCAGTGTAGTGTCACTCTTGATGGATTTTACATGGATAGGGAATCCCTTCATGGGGACATAGAAGTGCCAATAGTGTTTTGAAGAGATTAAGAAGAGGTTGACAATCGCTACCATCTTCAGATTACCAGAGGAGGACGTCAGGTATCTAGTGTTCTTTGATGCTTCATGTAACAGGCTTGGTTGTTTCCTTATGAAGGGGAAAGTGGTGAATACTTATGTTTTCACCATTTGAGATAGCATGAACAGAACTACATGACCCATCATCTTGATCAAGTAGTGGTATTCTTCGCATTGAAGATGTGGAGACACTACCTGATGGATGAGAGATTTACTATCTACTATGATAAAAAGAGTCTCAAGTATATATTGTCCCAAAAGGATATGAACATGAGATAGAGTAAATGGCTAGAGTTCCTCTTTGACTATGAATTCAATATTATCTATACTCCTAGGAAGGGGAACATAGTGGAAGAAACTCTTAGAAGGAGATCCAACTTGTAGTTGCTGGGCGAGGTGTCAGAGCAGTTGGCGTCATTTGTAGATATTCATTATGGATGGAGATGGAGAAGCTTATCTACATTCAATAGATGTCACCCCTCCACTATTAAAGTGAGTTAGAGAGGCACAACTAGGGGATACCAACTGTGAGACATAATGTGCTCATTTTTCCATAGGTCATGCACCTAATTTATAAATGATTGGTGGGGAGCACATCATTATTTTAAGAGGGCGCGCAATTGTACTAGTGGTGTTACGGGAGGAGGTTTTATGGTAATTCCACACATCCCTTTTAGTGGTACATTCGAGTGTAGAAAAGATGTACCTGGACCATTGATGGAATTTCTAGTTACTGGGGATGAAGAAGGAGGTGGAGTAGTTCATTTCCCAATGCCTCATTTTTCAGCAAATGAAGTCTGAGCACCAGGTTCCAGCAGGCATGACCTAACCACTTGAGGTTCCAGAGTGAAAGTGTGATGGTATATCAATGGACTTCATGAAGGGTTTACCACACATTTCCAAGGGACACGATACCCTCTTCGTGATCATTGACCAACTCAACAAGTCGTCCCACTTCCTACCAATCCCTAAGCATAGTTAAGTAGATATCTTGAGATGGCTCTACATATAGGAGATATTTTAGCTTCATGGAGTACCATCGACAATTGTTTCAGATTGTGATAATCATTTCACATCCCAATTTTGGAGGGTATTGTAGGAGGAATTTGGGACTAAGTTATGCTTGATCATGGCATTTCATCCCCATACAAATGGATAGACCAATAGGACCATTCAAGTTCTAGAGGAAATTATACATTCTTGCATCCTATAATTTTTTTTTAGTTGGGAGGATCAACAACCACTGGTGTAGATTGCGTGAAACAATAGATACCACTCCACCATTGGTATGGAACTATTTGAGGCCTTCTACAGGAGACCAAGTTAGTCACCGCTTTATTGGACTAGCCCAAGAGAGTCAACACTCATGGGTTCAGATTTTGTACATACTTCCACTGAGAAGGTCCATATCATCCAGGAGTGGATGAGGATTATTGAGAGCAAGCAGAAGTCATATGCTAATAAGATATGGAGGCCTATCGAGTTCGAGGAATGAGACCATGTATTCCTTCGGGTCTCACTTCGATGAGGATTGTGGAGGTTTGGGAAGGGAGTCATGTTATCATTGAGATATATCGACCATTTTTAGATTCAATGTGGAGTTGGAAAGTTGGATTTCAACATAGATCTACTAACATAGTTTCATAATGTACATGATGTCTTCCACATGTTGCAGTTGAGGAGGTACGCACATGATCCATCACATGTTATCGAATTGGGTGAGATAGAAGTTGATGATAGGGAGACTTTTTCATAGTACCCAATGGAGATAGAGGATCGATAGGAGTGGATCCTTCTTGAGTTGTGGATTCATATAGTGCGCATTATGTGGTAGCACGGGAATCTCCAGGAGAGAACATGGGAGTGAGAAGCTCAGATTCGTGCTTAGGAACCACATCATTTTGTTGAGTATCCCTTATTTGGATTTTGGGTTTTAAATCCCTAAGTTGGCGAGAATGTAATGCATCATATTTTACCCAGTTTTATTTTTATAAATTAATTGAGAAAATTCCAAGACTATGTGCTAAGACGGCATGAGATTCTAAGGCCCATTGTGCCAAAAAAAAATTCAATGAAAAATGAATAGTATTTTAATAAAATTTGTGCGTAGTTTTTCTTTAAAACTGGATAACTTCTGAATGGGTTCCCAATTAATAAATATAAGGGAACCATTGCATTAAGAACATCAAAATTGTCGAATGCAGGGCCTAACATCATCTTATGTGGGCTAGAAAATTTTTTTTGTCTTCATACGTATCAGTAATAAAATATGTTATAAAAATATTTTATTATGACGCACCAGGGGATTATTTTAATAAATGAGATTTTTTAGTGAATTCAAGATTATTTTCATAAACCTGGAATTTCTCTAACATGTAGAGAATGATCTCTCTCCAATGAACACCAGATGCTCAAGATTTAGTGACGATAGATTAAATTACAAATCTTGGATCATAAATCAATAGATGGTGAATGACGATGATACAACTTCTCTCTTCATCAACAACAAATCCAAACTCTTGGAAGGGAATTTGATCTCTTTGTTATTTCCCTTCTCCTTCTTAGATCCAATGAAGAACGTAGACCATCCAACAAATAGGTTGATCCACGGTTTGACCATTGTTGTCGGATGGTTAAATTATGGGGTTAACGGTTGATAGATCATTCTGATTATCCTTATCATGCTTTGTTAATTCTTCTAATATGAATGAATCAAGGCCCATATGAACAAGGCCAAGATTATTTTTTGGGCATTCCTCTGTATTTATCTCTTTCCCAAAATCATTCTACATTCCTCATTCTTCAAAAAATATGAACAGAGGATCATTACGCCTTCGATCCATTGCACAGTGGTCCAAGACTGTGGATCCGACACTGTAACATCATTGCAGAGGAGCGATGGTGAAGGTGTGTCACAAATCACTCGAGGCAGTGGTTTATAGTGTCCTAAGGTGGTTCTGAGAGCACTGGTTCTTCCTGGGTTCAGCTAGAGTGCAAGGTAGACAAGGGGCCACCTAAAGGGTGTCCAAAAGTAGAGGAGAGACGTGGATCAACGGGGGGGGGGGGGGGGGCAGGTCAGGTAGAGTGTTAGGTGGATAGACCACAGGTAGGGTGGCTGGTGACAAAGCATGAGGCTGCGGTCCAGGTGGGACCATGTGGGAGCCCACGATGGCAGAGGCCACGAGCAGCAACGAGGGAAATGACGTAGAGGGGTTGTGTCTATGTATGGAGGGATCCATGGACCCTATTAAAGTTGTGAAACCATGGGGCAGGCTGACAGTGGGCCTACCATGTGAATGTGGCATGACACTTCATGGGGATGGATGGAACATAGTTGGGGGGTGCGGCACACTGAGCCAACATAGAGAATGGGCCAAACTAGGGGGAGTCAAGCCACTCTAGTAACCCAACATGTTAGGTGGAGTTGTCCTAGTGGGCCGAGATGATTCTGGATAGACCTTACCAGAGTAGGTCGGGTCGGGACAGCCAGACTAGGCCAGATTAGGTCTGGCATTGTTAGTAAAAAACTATCACATTCAAACTGGGAGTCTATTTGATGAACCGCTTGCGGAGTTGGGACCCTTATGATGATTTGTCCCTTTTGAGGTACTCTAAGTGAGTTTTTGTTGAATTTTGGAAACAACCTAATGGATCAAGGAGTAGGTTATCTTCATACAAGTGCACTATAAGTGAAATACTATGGTTGACTATGACCTTGTGACTACATGATTTGGTAAGTACATGACTTGTGGGGATACATAACTTATCAACACTCAGTTTGTTATCGAAACTCCATTTGTTATCGACACTCCATGTGTTATCAAGACTCCTTGTGTTATTGACACTCATTGTGTAATCAACACTCTGTGTGTCATCCACACTCCATGTTTCATCTAAACTCTTTGTGTTATAAATACTTTGTGTGTTATCGACACTCTGTTTGTTACCGATACCAGCTGTACTATGGACTACATCTGATAATACTTCTTATTATTATATATAATTATACCAATCTGAGCTCAGTGTACTTCGTGTGTTTTTTGTTGTGTACCATGTATTTCTTTATGGTATAATTTATGTATTTATTTTTTTTATACATCATGTATTTAATTGCGGTGTACTTCATGTGTTTTTTATGGTGTACTTTGTGAATTTTTTAGTGGTATTCCTTTGTGGATTCGTGTTGTCTTACTGAGTATTGATTCAATCACCCTTGCGTGGGATTTTCCTGAACATGTCATGTCTTTGGAAGAAGATTGATGCTTTGAAGGAGTTCTAGGAGGACCAGTACTAGGTGGTTCTTAGAGTGTTCAGACAGACAAGGTGTGCTTCTACAGCTTCAGACAACCATCAAACACCTAACCTTCTCGTACGGTTTTCTTCGGACAAGTTTTAGGAACTTGATTGTTTACTTAAGCAGACTCTTTTTTGGTGGGATTGTATTCTGGCCTTGTTTACCTTCCAGTTTCATAATGTCATACTCTATGGTTGGTATCTTAGTGTATGCATGAATTGTCTACTCAGTTGTTTTTTATATTGCAGTTCATTGTTCTGGGAGATTATGTGTCTGTGTATAGGTACATAGGAAAATTCCTCCCATTTTTTATATGCCTAATTAGTGCTAGTCACTAGCCCCTAGACTATTGGAGGTGGGATTGGGATAGTCACGGAATGGTCCCCTCTAGGAAAAGTCAGGAAATTCATTGCCTATTCAGATATCCCATTCCCCATACTGAACATAATTATTCCCATCAAGAGACAATAATGTTACCCTATATTGGTAACATTCAATATGGGAATGGTACAACACTATCAAATCCATTCCCTATATTAGATCAAAACCAAAAATATGCATCTCAAAAAAAATACCACAGGAAACTATACCCACAAACGTCAAGGGTCCACACCTTACATTTCAAGATATTTTATTCTCACACCCTATTGACGTATCAATTGATATAACCCTACACATATGTTCCACCACTAGGAAGAACAAACTGAAAAATTGGGAAGATATAAATTAATGCGATGAAGTTGTATCAAATAATGAACTAGAAAACATGGAAGTTACAAGAATTTGTACTTGAACTGTCGATGGTCCATCCTCGCCACCTAAAGGTACTGAATGAATTGTGGGAAGAGGACATATCCATCAAACATGGGCCCCAGTCTGGATTAATAGTTATTCATTCCCTACTAATATGGATGCTCACACCCCGTAGTACCACATCCACCACACCGACCAGTATGAATTTTAAAAATCAAACTACCTTCTTGGTATGGGGAAACAAACCACTTACCTTCTCTCAGAGCTGACCTTGATCCCCCTTCAGTGCCCAGCTATTGAGGGTTCCTAAAGAAACTTTTAACATCACCCATCCTACCACATGATCAACACTTAACTGGTGGTCAAGGAACATGACCATGCATGTTTCTTGACCTACCACACTGATAGACTATGTCTCCACCCTGAGATATTTTTCCTCTTATATGACTACTCTGTACACCACTGATCGGGTAAAGAATCTCAAATAATGGTTCATTATCTCAGAAGTTTCACCATTGGACCATCTAACTAGAAACATATTCCAACCACTAGAAGCATATTTTATCATCTCTTCTAAAATAAGTCCCTAAAACACCTCCTCAACAAAACCTCATTAAAAAAATTTTATTCACCTAAGACTTCATCCCACATCTATGTCAATCCTAGAAATTTCTTACCGCTGTGGAGTCATCTTTTTAAAATATTGGGGAAAATCATTACAACTCTGTGAAGCAGACATTATAGTCTATTATCGACATAGTTCCATGGTTCATCCTAAAAAACTCCAAATTTTATCATATCACATGGCTTATAGGTAGAAATGTTCCAGAAACATTTCCTAGAAGTCTTTAAATAACATACCATTACCCATTAATGTCTGAACCAGAATATCCCATTAATGCTTTACTAGTAGTCACATCATATACACTACCAACTTGACTCTCTTCTCAGGAGGTGTCTCCAAGTGGTCCAAAATCATCTGGATGGACTCTATCCAGATCTCTACTACCTTGGGTCCACTATCTTTAGAAATAATTAGAGGGACTTACTACTAAAAATCATGAGTCAGATCAAACATACTCCATATAACCCATGTTAGGTTACATTCCATCATCTGTACAAAATTAGAAAGGTTCTCAGGGAACTACACCTCCCCTCGCTCGCAAAGTTCCAATGAGGAATCTTGCTCTACTATTGGTGTTGCATTATCAAAAATATCATCATGTCACCTAACATAAACATGTCATCATAGGGTAATCCCTCTACAACTACCTACACACATCTCAGAACACACATTATAAAATATGCATTGTTTGCACAAAATAAGGCTCTCCCTATCCATAAAAAACTCATCCTACATAAAATATCCTGACATATATAGTTACTTCAGTATAGTTACCCTTATCCATAACTACCACCGGTCATGGTTAACATAGTGAAAACTAACTCACACAACTGAAATTATTTTCATTAAACATGTTTTTTAACCATTTTCAATTTTGCAACATACATATTTCTCTTTTAGAAACCTTCCATGTATACAAATTATTGTGGGATTTGGTGTGCTAGAACCAAATTTTGAATACATTATGATAACTTCTATTCATGTTTTGTATTATTAATAAACTTCTTATAACATCATGATTATTATTCTATGTGACACAGTATGTGATATTGTCCTAAGAGTAGCTATCACACTAAAAGGTCACTGCAATTCCCTGCTATAATGAGAACCCAAAAGTGGTATGACACTATTTTGAATATATTTTTTAATATCCATTTGATTTCATTTGAGGGACATAATTGATAAAGGCTATCAGGGGTGGAGACTCATTGTACTTTCAGGAACATTCTCATGGTATATTACTTTGGTAATATCCAGTAGATATTATGATAACAAGACCCACTAGTAAGAAATACAAATTTATATGTGTCATTGGATGTTCATATATGTTCATGTCTATATTGGTCCTTAGACTTTTAGATTACTATTAATGATTATTATGAGTCATGCACTTATATGTATTGGAAAAAACTATGATGATAGATGTTATGGGTGAACTAGGATATATTGGGAGTGTCATGAGTAATATTTCATTAATGAATAATTTGAAAAAGGCTTTACCACTTTTTTTCTTTAAAAAATTTAATATCTCAAACAATTTGACGGAAATGATATACCCTAAAAAATACATGGACATGGTGTTTAATAGAAAAGTTAAAATTATATGATGTCAAAGAAAGAGACCTCAAGCACATGTGTTGATGGCACTGGTATTAAACCTCCTTGATTTGAGATATTGTGAAAAAGGGATTGTATTACACAGTAACCATTCATACAAGGTGACATGTCATTGCATAATTAAATTCTTTCTCTATGGGTGACTTGGCATATTGTTAGACACTGACCATGGACTTTATGCTACTTCACCTAATGCCACTAAGAAAGAGGCCTAGAGGGTCACACTCTAAGTGTATCTAGAATGTCATTTTAATTATATATTATTATTTATTATTTAATAAGTTGAATAAATATTATTCCCACATGTGGTTTAATAATTATTCATGTATTATTTATCGCATATAAATATTTATTTTCTATTTAGTAAATATAATATTTCATTATTTATTAGTGAATATTGAAGTGATATTTACTTAATAAATAAATAGTTATTAGTCATGGTCCGATAAATATTATGGAGAACTGGCAGACCGAGTTTTAGGTCCGGTGTTAAATAATAAATATTGAATTTTATTTTATTAAATAATATTTAATTAGAATTCATTAGTTAAGAACATGTTGATAAATAATGATATTATTATTATTTGGCATGGGTTGTTTCTAGGATTAAATAAATAATTAAGGTCACATGTGCAATTATTTTATTCTAACCCCAATGATATATAGACCTAGTTATGTTATTTTATCAATAAGCCAATTAATTTGTACGGGTTTTAAATAATAGATTTGGATAATCCTCTCAATACTAGAGAGATCCCTTCTCCCAGAATGATCACAAGAACGAAGAGCAATCCTCCTCCACTAGATCAAGGAAAATAATTTTGAAGTAGTTCTTAAAGAGATCAATGGTAGATGACATAGGCATAGGGATATTCATGCTAGAACTCAGAGATCCATTTGGTGACATATGGAGATTCTTGTAACACGCATGGATCTCCAATAGGGGAAATCTATATTTAGTTTATAAAATACAATGATGGTGTATCGTTGATCTTTCGATGGATTCATCAACAATGAAATAATTACTCAAAGTTAATTCATTATTAAAGTAAATAAATTAAGAATAATATGTGGTGTTCCTACCTCCAGTTCCAGTATGATTTACCTTGTATGTTTTCTTTGATTCAATGTCATAGATTGCGGTGTTTATCATAATTTAGATCTTGGATTGTTCATCAATCATAACAAATGAAATGTTGGGAATCATATATCGTATGCTTCCACTACACCCAAAACCTACAATTGGTATTAAAGGGGAAACATAATTATTTATAATTATTATATGATCATTGGAAAATTATGAATTTTTAATTTAATTTTTCAATTCAAGTTTAAAAATCATGTTAATAAGAAAGGTGAGATATGATTCTTCATTCTTCATTTCTCATAGATCTAACTGAGATGATTAATTTTATGATTAAAATAATATTGAGGAACTAATATAGAGGTTCGTAGGTTTTAGGCTAGAAAACATAGTACTACATTCCGTGTAACGAGAGTTACACGCCATGTAGTCATGTTGAATGCCTCAAAATTGATTCAAAAATTAATTCAAGATTACGCATTAATTACATGATTTAAATAAATTTTTTGCTGACTAGAACATAATGGTACATTGTCAGTAGAATTACACACCATGTATCTAATGTACACATCATGTATTCCCATTGAGTCAAAGAGGGTCTGTGAATTTAAATAAATGACCTACCTAACTGATGACCATGAAATTAGGAGATCAAATGAAGTGTAAATCATTTCACACATTGTGTAATCTAGTTTCTAAGGTATGATTCACACACTGAGTCCCTAGGCGTGTACCTCAGATAGACTGTCAGATATGTATATTCCATATAGCTCAGATGCACATTTCATGTACTTATAAAAATTTACACAGATTTAAAATTTATTTATTATATTTGTGTAAATAATGATACATGCACTTGCATGTGGTTATAAAGATTGGATGCACCATGTGATAATTTTTAATATATATATATATATATATATATCTGTGTGTGTGTGTGTGTGTATATATGTTTAATTAATATCTGCATAATGTTCATATTTTCATATCATGTGTGAGTCATATTACAAGTTGTTACTCTATGTGCATTGAATCATGCCAAATGATTGAAAAATCATGTAATTCATATAATCATCAATGATGTACATGTTTTTAATGTATTTGATAACTCGTTTATTCCATATTTCATAAGAGTAAAATAGTGTACAAGTATAATAAAAGTTAGGAAGAATCATACTGCTATTCAAATTGATTCCACCAAGGTACATTTATGTAAGCAGTTAATTTTAAATTAATTAATTTACATTATTTAAAATTATAAAGGATGATAATATAAAGGAAACTCATATAAAAATTATGATAAAATAATTTATTAAATAATGATAATAATTAATTGATTTTAATGTGATTTATGTAAAATAAGAACAATTATGAATTGAATTCTATTTATATTAAATAAATAATTTTTTTCATACATATGGATGATCATGAGCTTGAATAGAAGTTATTATGTGGTTTGTTTCATTTAATTTGTTATTAAATTAAATTGTTGGCATGCCTACCTTCTCACCTATTATGAAGGGAATGTGTGCCCATGGTTTCTTTTATGTAAACACATTTTCCAATCACTTACATGTGAGTTAAAAGGAATATTTAAAGGATGGATCTCCCCTGATAGTGAAGGAAGTTCAAGTTCAGATATGAGGAGAAACCAATCTGATGAGATATATAGGTGGTCATGTGGAATGCTGTAATATGAACCTTAATCGGTTCGAAGTGTTTTTCCACTAGGTCAGCGGTTAGTTTATCAACTAAAGAATAAAACAACCATTAATATAAGCTCATGATAATACCATTTATTTTTTATCTTTCATGTTTCATGGTTATTTCATTCTAGAAGTGTTATCCTGGTCACATAATTAATGAATTAATGAGCATGCAAGATATGAAAAAAAATATCTTATGTGAAATATTTATCTAAAAAGTGGTTAATAAATTATGTAAACCCACATAATATTATCTAGTATGTTATAAAGATAAAAATTGGAAATTAACACATAAAAAGATAAAACCCCTAAAAAAATATTAAGTCGTTATAGCCTTATATTACATCTATTAAGAACCAACCATAGTTAAATGTGCATGACCAACCCACATTGGGGTGATTCCAATTATCATGGAATTATAACTTGATTTCTTGGGTTGAATTAACTTATTTCACATCAAGTGTTGACTAACAAAGAAGGAAATAGTGTAACTAAGATGAAAAGGTTGAGGAAATCATTATTTGGATTTTGGGATTGCATAGTCTACTCATTGGATCAATGAACTATGAGTTAATGTAGTTAGAATTTAGAATTCCAACCTAAAACCATTTAAGTTACTTCCCCAACAAATGTTGGGGTAATGAGAAGGGGAATATGGATCCTTTCCACAAGAATTTCCTAGAAACAGGACCTTCCAAATCCAATTGTAATGTTTATTAGGTTTCGAAAAAATAGTGGGTAACTTATAAATATAATTTTTATTTATTAGCCTAAATTTTACTAGTTAATGTAATATAACTTTAATTATAATATTTTGTAGAAATGATAATAATATTAAATTAAACATATCATTATGATCCATAATTTAGAAGGAAGACCTTATCCCTAATTTTTTTAAATGAATGGAAAAGGTTCCAACAAGTCATCATTCTCCATGGAGGGGAATTGTATATGCTAGAAGAACATTTTCTAGTTTCACTTGGTAATGAGGAATGTTATGAAGAGTTGTCTCTCTATGAGAAACATATAAATGTCACTAAAAATGTTAATTATTTTATGCTATAATATGTGTCCAATGATATTTTGAAGCAACATGAGAATATGACTGCCTATAGCATGATATCTTGAGTTCAGGTTCTCTATTAGAAGAAAGTGATACAAGATTGGTACGAGATATCCAATGCTTTATTTATGAGTAAGAATGGAGATTTTTTCTAGATGAGACTACTAGTCAATCCTATTGGCTATATATGATGTCTGGACATCTTAGGGATTGAATTTATATATGAGTTGCATACAGTTCTCATACTTTCATAACCTCCTAAGAATTTTTCATGTTTTGATGTTAATTACTAAGGGACCAGTAATGATAATATTATTTCTAAACATATAACATTGATTGTCCATGTGGATAAAGACATGGGGCCTAAAATCACCATAGTCCATTTAGTGAATACGAAAATCAATAACAAAGAAAAGGGGCCCAAGAATTATGAATAGTTTAAAGATCATGAAAACTGTCTTTCCCAGAAGAAGGAAATTTAGAGGCATGGTAAGGAAAAAATGGTAGTGTGTTTATAATGTGTAAAGTTAGACCACTGGATGAGGAACTACCGCCATAAGTACAGGGATTCTAAAGTTGTGTTTTTTATCAGGTGTAATATTTCAATATCTACGCAGTAGTTATTACATATAGATTTTGGGGCACACATTTGTATCCAAATATAGGAACCATGTAGATTCTGAAAGATTTCCATTGGAGAGGTGGATCTGAGGGCTAATAAAGGTACAAGGTTGGTTGCTCCGGCCATTGGTGAATACCACCTCTCATTGAAACCAGAATGATTTTGGTTTTCAATGATTGTTATCAGGTACCTACAATTACCATAAATACAATTTCTATATCAGGACTATATATAGATTGGTTTATTTTAAAATTTGGAAATAATTTTTTTCTTTTATAATAACAGCATATGTTATGGTATGGAGCATTTAAATTACCGACATCATGTACTATATTACAAAATCAAGTGTTATCAATTGATAACAAATAATGTTCAAACGACACATACAATACCCAGATTTGGAATCACTATCTTGGTCAAGTAAATGAGAAGTGTTTAAAAATGATATGTTAAGATAATTTTTTAGAATATTCTAATCTAAAACCACTTGAAAGCTATCATTCTTGTTTACAAGGGAAAATTCCCAAAACACTATTTGGTGGGTAGGGTATAAAGTATATATAATTTCTAGGATTGGTACACATTGAGGTGTGTGGACTGTTTATAATAGAAGCTAGTGGTGGATATTCGTACATCACAACATGTACTGATGACATGAGTATATACAACTATATCTGATTGATGAGGTATTAGTCCATGTACTTTCATAAATTCAAGGAATTCATAAATGAGGTAGATAATCAACATGGTAATAAGATAAAAAGGCTTTAATTGGATCGAGGTGGTGAATATCTAAAGGAAGAGTTCATTGACCTTTTACGGGAGTATGGGATTATATTTGAAAACAATACACCTTATAAACCATAGTGGAATGGTGTTAGTTAAAGTAGGATTCGTACCTTCTTAGACATGGTAAGGTTAATGATGAGTCGTTCAAACCTTCCATTAAAATTTTGGGGATATTCATTACAAACTATGGAATACACATTGAAATTAATGCTAACTAAAGAAAAAAATAGAATTTCCTTCGAGTTGTTGAGTGGAAGGAAAAGAAATTTATAAATGTTTATGGGGGTTTTGAGGCATCTATTAAGGACTTATTGGGAAACAAACTAGCACCCCAGGGTATGATTTGTATCTTTATAATCTATCCTAAAAAAATAAAGTGATACTACCTATAAAACCACTAATAAAAGAATGTTATTGTATTTAATAAATCATCCTATATTGATAGGGAGAACATTATCAAAAAGGATAGTTGGATAAATATTGACATTGATTAATTTTATAATAAAGATAAATAAGAGTTTTAATAGGAATAGATTCTACAGGTTCCCATAGATAAACCAATTCCTGAAACACAAGTACTGTGTTAGAGCATAAGAGTGGTAAGAGAAACATAAGGATATGGTTTTATAGTCCCAGATGATTGGGACTCCTTATTGGTTGTAAATGATGATCATCTATCCTATAAGAAGAAATTAGAAATCTAAGAAGCCGCAAGATGTATATAATCCAAGAATTTTAAAATAGATTGCATGTATTAGAATAATGTTTGGGTTCTGGTTGACGAGCTAGTTGAAGTAACCCTATTGGGTGAAAATGGGTATTTAAGAGGGAATTGGACCAATATGGTAAGGTAAATGCCTATAAGGAATGGCTAGTGTCTAAAGGGTTTAAAAAATGGCATAGAATTGACTAATATGTAACCATTTCACTAGTTTCTTTGTTTAAATCCCTTATAACTATACTTGTTAGAGAATCATACAATGATTATGTGATTTGGTATATGGATGTTAAAACTTAATTCCCTAATGGGATCCTTTAGAAAGATTTTGATATGACCCAACTAGAATGGTTTGTGAATCCAAGTGATGCCAAAAGTATTTTCAAGTTTCATAAATCCATTGATGGATTGAATAAAGCTTCCAGGTCATGGAATATTTGATTTGATGAAGCCATAAAAGAATATGGTTTCATTTTAAATGAATATGAGCCATGTGTTTATATGAGGTTTAGTGGATATGAAATCATTATCCTAGTAGTAGATGGCAATGAAATATTATCTATTGGAAATGGCATACCTATATAAAATTTAGTTAAGGACTGATTATAGAAGTGTAACTCTATAATAGACATAGGTGAAGAATCCTACATTATAGGGATCAATATCATTCGTGAAATATCTAATAGGATTCCTAGAATATGTCAAAGTACATATGTCGAATAGATAGTAATGAGATTTATTATGGAACAATACAATAAGCGATTGGTTCTAATGTCGCATGGTTTACATATTGCTATGAAAATGTGGCCTCAGACACAACTAGGGAAAGAGAGAATGAGTAAGATCCAATATGCTTTAGTGATATGATCGATCCTGTATATTAGGTTATTTACTAGACATGATGTTTCCTATATATTGAGCATGGTCGGTAGATATAAATTTAATCAAGTAGAACTACATTGAACTACTAATAGGGTTATCCTTAAGTATTTAAGAACAACTAAGGATATGCTCTTGTTTTATGGATGCGATGAGGAGCTAGTCATTAGGGGTTGTACTGATGCTCATTTTCAGACAGTTCTAAATGATCTGAATTCTTAATCAGGATATGTTTTCTATATCAACGATGGATTTGTGAGATAAAAGAGTTCACACAATCCAATTTTCACTAATTCTATAGCAGAGTCAGAGTATATAGTTACTTCTAATTCAAACAAGGAATTTGTTTTGATTTGGATTTTTCTCTAGGATATTGATGTGGTACCTAGAATTAATGACCCTATCACATTTTATTATGACGAGGTGGATCTTTCCGAAGATCCAAGGTCATAACAATAGACAAAGAACATACTTTAGATGTATGACCTTCTTGAGGGAATTCTATCAGTATGGTAAAGTTATAGTAAGTATATTATCCATTGAAGAGAGTGAGGAAAACCCCTTGACTAAAGTCATATCTCAACAGAATCATGAGTATAATGTGAGAGCTTTTGGATCAAAGGTTATTAATAGTTTTCTCTAGTTAAAGTGGGAGTCTGTTGGGGTTGATTCCCTAGAACCAACTTCTATGTAATTAATGATAACTTGTATTCACGGTTTCTAATTTTAGTAAACTTTTTATCACATCATGATTATACTTTTGTGTGACATTGTAGGTGATAATGTCCTAAGAGTAGCTATCGGACTAAAAGGTCATAGCAGTTCCATGCTATGATGAGAACCTAGAAGTGTTGTGAAACTATTATTTAATATATTTTAAATAGCCGGATGATATAATTTTATGGAAAAAAATGATATAGTTTATCAGATTTGGAGACTCATAGGACTTTGAGGCACCATCTCATGGTGTAATCCCTTGGTAATATCCAGTAGAATATTTTGAGAGTGAGATCTTCCAATAGGAAATACAAATTTATATACTTTGTAGGATGTTACTATCTAGGAACATCTGTATTGGTCATTATAAATTAGGATTATTATTAATTATTAATATGATTTATACACTTAGATTCATTGATGAAAACAATGATGACAAATGTTCACGGTGATGTTGGATACATTGGGTGCATCACGAGTAATATTAGATTAATTAATAATGAGAGAAATGATTTATCCCTTATATTCTTTAATGAAATTTAATATCTCAGACCCTTTATGAAATTATATATCTAAAATAGATCTCTATCCATGGTTTTCTATAGGCAATTTAAAATTCTAGGATGTCAAAGAAATAAACACCGAGCTTATGGGTTGATGGCATTTGTATGAGACCTACTTGATTTGAAATATTATGATAAAGGGATTATATTAAACAATAATTGTCCATATGAGGTGACATGTCATTGAGGAATTAACTTCATTATCAATGGGATCCTTGGTATGCTTATAAATTCTATCTTTGGACTTTATACTACTTCGCCTAATGCCACTAAGAAAGTGGCCTAAGGGGTCACACACTAAGTATATCAAAAATCTCAGTTTAATAATATACAATAATTTATTATATAACAAGTTGAAAAAATATTATTCTCATAGGTGGTTTAATAATTATTCAGGTTTGGTTAATCACATATAAATATTTATTTAATATTTTTTAAATATAATATTAATTTCATAAATAAATAGTCATTATTCATGTTTTGAAAAATATTACGGTGGAATGGCAGACCTACTTTTTAGGTCTGGTTAGAAATAATAAATATTGAATATTATTTGATTAAATAATATATAATTATTATTTTCATGTTATATGAATGTCGATAAAATGATATTACTACTATTTGACATGGGTTTTCTATAGGATTAAATAAATAATTATGGTGACAAGTGCAATTGTTTTATTCTAACCATAGTTATATATAAAACCAGTTGTGTTATTTTATCAAGAATCCAAATCATTTTTCTTTGTTTTAATAATTGAATTTGAAGAATTTTATCAATCCTATATGTATCCATTCTCTAAGAATTCTCCCATGAACAAATTATAATCTTCCTCCACCGGATCAAGGAGATTTCTTTGGAATCAGTTATCTAACTGATCAAAGGAAGAAAATAAATGTGAAAGTATCTACCGTGATAGAACTTGGATATTCCTTCAGAAACATCTAAAGATTCATGGAATATGTTTGGATCAACTATTGGGTAAATATACACTTGGTTTCTATAATGCAATGATGGTGCCCCACAGATATTTCACTGATTTCATCAATGAAGAATGAATTCTATAATGGTAATTATTTTTTTAATTTAATTAATTATAAATTATATGTGATGATCCTATCTATGGTTCTATCTTGATTTCCCTTATTGTTTTTACTTTTATTCAATTATATAGATCTCATCATTTATCATTATTTAGATATCATAGTGGTCATCGATCGTGATAAAGATAACGTTGGGAACCACCCATCGCCCGCTTCCACCATGCCCGAAACCTAAACTTATTACCACCCGAATTTTAACCCATTTATAAAACACCATTAAGACATATTCATAAACCATTACTTTCATAATCATTCCACCATCCCATTTTCAGTATCACTTTTTTAAACCACTTATTTTAAACATTGTAAAATAAATTGAAAATCATTTCACCCTCATGCCCCAGAAAACATCATCGTCTCTGCCAATCACGATGCAAGCCACCTATATTTTATGGTGCCTAAAATGATGCATGAATGAACAACATCATAAAATTTTTTCACAAGAAAAATATCATAAAATAGCCACATCGCATAACAAGTGAATCACCCAATGGTGCAATAATATTCAACTGTAACATCAAATGTCAAGAAGAACAATCCCACCGTAGGTACATGGGTTTTCCCTTATATAAAGCTTAGATACTCACATGAATGAGCTTGTTTTCAAGTCTTTAAGTATCTTATTCTCTCGTTTACCATATCTAAATATTTTTAAAATATCAAAGAACCACTCTGATTCCACTTAGTAAAGTCCCCAACCTTGGTGCCTCTAAATCTGTACCCCGAGTCGGGTCCTGACATGACCTCAGGCGCACCTCCCCATATGGAAAACGATTTTGTCTAGCATTGAGGGTCAAAAAAAAATTATGTGGGGAGGAATTACCTTCTATATCAGAAAAATCCACTATATATAAAATATAAAATAAATGGAAAAATAAATAATAAACAATAACCATGCATTACAAACCATTTCGCAAAACTGGTTACAAGCCCACAACCAAACAATTAATATGTTATGTCTTCTCATACAATGTTGAGTGTGAGGGGAACCAAAAAAAATACCAAAAATAAATCCCTAAAATAGTTCCTAAGTTAAATTCTATATCTCTTCACCATGCACATCCCATGCCCAAATCAACTGTCTAGTATATTGACTTTTCCCTTGTCCAGTCCGATACGCTTGAAGTCGACTCAGGTACCTAATGGAAGCCTATGTTGGGTGTGAGTATAACTGAGTAGGCCACCAAACAATATGTCTACAAATCATCCATTGTAATCAAATAGTGTATGCAAGTACTACAATTAAAAATGTTGTTAGCAAGAAAAAAAATTGGGAACCATTAGTTAACAATAATCACTTAAACCACTTTTATCTTCCATTCCATGGCTCCGAAATGTTTTATCAATTTCACTACATCCTATGTTGTTCAACTACTATGAATAAGGGGATAAATATAGTTCCCTATCACACTAGGGAATTTGTTTTCAATAAATACCTCACACATACCTTTGAGGCTCGGTCCATATAAGCTCATCAAATGCAACTGTTAGGGGCATATATTCTTTGTCTGGCCTCTATAACCTATGCATTAAAATGGGTGGGGTTTAGAACGATAGTCAAAATCCACCCATGTGAATATATCCTCACGTTTAATACCTCACCAATACCACTAATTCATGAGCACATGAATATTTAACAACATTACATTTACCAAGTATAAACCAATACCGTTTAACTTGTTCATCATTAATGAAAAAAGTTCACTCAACACATAGGAAATCATTATGCCTTATACAATTTACACTTTCTTATTTACATTAATTAACCATTTTGAACCATTCATCATTTAAATTCAATATCCAATCAACAATGTTTTCATTTACAATCCATAATTCATTCAACCATTTATCATTATGTCAAACAACCCCTTATTCCATGTTAACGATTAGATTCCAACACCATAATTTCATATCCCAAGCCAACATGTCAATATTTTTATCAAGGGATATATGATATTACATTTCAATTTCATAGTTATCATTTCAATATCCAGTTTCTAGAAGGGTAACACCCCATGAGTGGCCCATAATCCAATCAAATTAACCATAATGAATCACATATGGATCATTAAGGGTTCAAGTTAAACATTTACTTAATCAATTTACCCTTTATAGAAAGGGAAACTAAATATAAAACACAGTGACACCAAATCACAACAAAATAAAAATAAATAATCAAAATGACTATAGGATAGAACTTATAGACCACCTACATAGATTCCAAAGGTGAACACTTGCTTAAACCTAACCATTAACTAAAATTAAATCACCTTCAGAATCCCCATTATAAGATATTCTAGAATAAATATGGTTTTATGGATTTAGTAGAAGTGTAATGGATACACATTCCATAATATGAAGAAGAAAGAAAAAGGGAGTGTTAGACTCACTCGGAGCTTCAATATGCACCTGATGATGATATGCACATCTTAAAAAATGAGGTAGATGAACCCTTGGGACAGTTTAGGAGATTTGTATCATGACTAGGATTTTTAGAGAAAGAATAGAAAAAAAGTTGTGGTCAGAAAACTTATGTACCAGAAGGAAAAAATGAAAAAATCTATCTTATAAAGGGGTGAATGGTTTGGACACATGGCTGGCCAAACGATGCACCCACCATGTTCCACCTTTTGTCCAAGAGAGGGCCAATTTGCATGATTAAATAAGAATTACAAATGGTTTAATAAATCATGTGATGATCATACAAAATAGATTTATCCAATCCCACATACTTATTCCTCCCTCCATTCATGGTTTTCTCAAATAATATATCCCTCCTCCAGGCATGCATGATTTTGGTGCTTGGTTACTAATAACCATGAAATAACAATTAGATGGACCCATTATCCTTTTTTTTATTCAAAAACCCCTAGAACACCGTCAAGCCTCCTCGTACTCCACGTAAAAATTCATTCAGCTAAAATAATGAGACTTAAACAAAATTTAAATAATAATGCACATCACTAGAAGATCAGTATCTCATAAACTATATAAAGAACATTATATGAAAGTCAACAAGAAACTCTTTCAAACATTATTCAACATATTCATTTACAAGTCCATAAATTATTAATATAGAAAATAGTAATTCAATTATTATCATAAAAAATTTCCCTCAATTTCTCCACTTGGATTTATTTTTAATAAAAAATTGTCCCTAATGTATATTCATTTTATTTACACATTATTGATGAATAAAATCAAATATTATCCTATAAGGAATATTATTTTACATCTCCCACTTAATGATCTAAATTTTAATCTCTCTTATTGACATTATAATATGGGGGGAAATTTCATCCCATTTTTCTTCTTATCTCCGTTTCTTCCATTGCCAAAAATTTCATAGAAAAAGAATGAAATAAATTTTCTTAAACCAATGACCTAAAATTCAACCAACTCTGTTTAATTCTCCATATTTTTTATCTTCTATAAAATTAGTAAAATCATCAATAGATTCTATCTACAGGAACATAAATCATCAATCCACTGGATTTTCATTTTCCAGTGCTGGAACAACGTTGTTGTACAAAATATATATGTTTACATTATCTTATAATGTTTCTCAAAAAACAAGATTCCACTTAACTTTTGAGATCCCTGTGACTAACCACAACATTAGTTCCCTTTCCAATATAGGACCTATATAACATAGTGAGAATAAAGTTAATTTTCCTTATCTAGTAAGATAGTGAAACATGGACAAAAGAATTTACCCTAGGCCAAAACTATATTCCCTTTTATTTCATTTTTTTCATGTCATCACTATAATCTTTTATAATTGTAATAATATCCAAAGGCATAGCTTTGTTCTCTTTATATTTTATTTTATCACTATGTGGTGGTTTCTTCTAATCTTCAGCTAGAACAGAACATTTATTTTTCTTATTTTATTTTTCATTAAACTTCCATGATTCCTATAACTATTATATCCATACAACCATGAAATAATTTAGTATATATTCAAATATATTCTTATTTATAGATATAATTACAACACCATTTGTTCCTTTTCAAGCATGTGTACTTTTACTTAACAACTTATCTATCCTTGTATAATGTTAATGAAATTTTTATAATTATGTCACACTAACATACATATTCGACATAGATCACTTTATTTCAGTATGTTTCTCATTGAAGGTAGATCTTTATGAACATAAAATTATTCATTAGAAATTTATTAAACCAATACAATATTATTATATCATTATCATAATCATTTACTTTGTTTTCTAATCCAACGTCAATTATATTGAACATTCATGAATATTTTATAGTTATCCATGATGTGAAATTTTCTTTCAGAGAAGTGGTATCTTTTCTTGGGAATGATATACTCTAAAATTGTCTTCATTGTTGTAAAATTATTTATAGTTTCTGATTATTTGAACAAAAGCTAAACTTATATTCTGTATTTTTATTACTTTCCTTTATATTTTTCTGCCTAATGCTATTAGTATTCATTTATTCTTTCTTGGTAAATTTTTGAATAACACATTTCTTCACCTATAAAACTTCATCTTAAGATTCCGTATAAAACTTTGAGACACTCATATCTATTTAATGTTATTATATTTTTCTTTTTCTAAGATGGTTTGATATAGAAGCCCCAAATATAACAACACATAGAAGATGAATAATTTATTATGTTGGTATAAGAAAAAGGATCTCATTCTGAAGATTTATTAGTTTAGTAGTATATAATTACTAGTTAAATATACAGTTCCCATATTTTATTAGAAATATAAAATACATAGAATAAAATAACATTTTTTTCCTCATTAATATTATTTATTTCATCATTCTATGTATCCTAGTGAAAACAAATCAAACAAAGGTTGAGCTGAGATGCCCCATAAAGGTTACATATAATAGAATATATCATGAGTAAAAAAGTAATAATCAATATGGAAAGGTAAAATATTGAAACACATTCCATTTAATCAATATGTTGAGTAAGAAATTCATCCATGGGTAATATCAATATAGTACATTCATGTATATTAACAAATACATTCTCAATTAAAGAAATTATTAGTATAGGATTGAATTATCTAAAAAATCATGATACCTATACCACCAATTCCTTATGCAATATATGGTTAATTATACACAAAAACCTATTTAATTTGGTTAACCTATTTTTCTCATGAATATTGTTTGATGCAAAGTGGGGATATATAATTCTGTGGGGAAAAAATCTCTTTGTATCCATGACTTCCTCATATATTGAATGATAAATTCAATTGAGAAACAATATTCCTTATTCAAAAATGTATTTAATGATTTAGTAATAAAAATGTATCATGTTTTTTCCCACTCAATCAAATAAATTTCTTACAGAACACATTATATTGAAATGATATACAGTTTGAGAAAAAAGAATATACCTAAGGGACATTTAAGAGAAATGTAATGTTTAATGAAAAATGATTAGAAGAAAGAGGATGTTTCAAGAAAATTTAATGACCATAAAATCAATAATAGAAAAAATATGAATTTCAATTCATAAAAAATATTGGTTTTGAAATAAATTCTTTCCTTTTATAAAATAAAGAAAATAAATGATAAAAATTAAAATAATCATACTTAAAATAATTTTGTTTGTAAATCCATTTAAAACACATATAATAAGCTATATATATGAAAAAGTTTATTGAGGTGGTAAAATCCATTAATGTTCTATACCTTAAAAATATCCCATTTTACTTTTTATAAAGAAAGCAAAAAAATGGCCCTTTCAAAAATAATTACAAAGAATCCTTTTAGAAAAATTAAAATTCTAGGATAACATAAAATTTAATTTCAATACATAAAATTTCTATTGAAATGTTTTTTTTTGAAAAAATATGGACATGGAATGAAAATATACAAGATAAAAAAAATATTGTCTTTTCTCTTATACATTTCTTCACTTGATTCAAGTGCTGAAGAGTAGAAAAGTTGGATGAAAATGTGGAAATTCATTAAATTATTAAAAGAGAATTGAAACTTCAATAACAATGAATAAATATATATTAATGTTAAATACATCAAAGGAAAAATATATACACCATATAAAAATAAATTGGTGTATAATACGTACTATGTCTCAATGGTGTGGAAAATGAGACGAAATCCCTTACTTTAAGTTCAATTTTCCTCGTAGGTTATAAAACATGACATATAATAAATTTATATCAATTTATTTAAATACAATAACCATATTTATATCTATAAAATCATATATGATCCAATTATAACATTTTATCACTTTTTGTAAACAATATTTTATTAGTGTCATTATTTTGTGTGTTAAGTGCTCTGTTTTTCAAGTACGTTTGATTTAGTTGTCTCAATAATTACATATTTCATATCTTTATATCATAATAAGAATTTTATTCATGGTATAATTATTATATATATTCAATATATATAAATTTATAATCATCAATACGGATTGATCAAGAAAAATGAAATACACTGTTCAAGAAGACGACATGTTGTATGTAAACATGAACACTGTTTTAAATTTTTTATGGGAGAAAAAAATCAAAGGTATGTAATAATTCAAATTTATGAGATAATTTTTATATCATATATATCATATATATTCATTAAATATATCATTATGAAAAAAAATTGTCATATCCCTTTATGTAGGTGGTAGTCAACATGTACACATGTGTGACGTTGTCATTTTCTACGAGATCAAGAAGGTAAGAAGGTATATGTGCTATTATAATTTTAGAAAAATGATTATTTCATAAATATAATCCATATTAATTATTTCCATATTTATAACCATATAATTAAAGTGGTGATGAAAAAGAAATTACACTGTAACATGGAGACAGTAAATCGAAAATACACATGATCGATGTTTATTCTTGTCACATGATGGAAAATTGATAGGAAATTTTTATAAAATAATCATAATAACGTTTTGAAACATTTAAAATAATATAGTTATTATTTAATAATGTGGAAATAAAATTAAGAGGAATTATAATAATAAATAAACATAAAGGAGTCTGTAAAGATGACTACCTATTATTTAGTAGACTTCCTTTACATCGCCTCTTACGGGACATAGAATAAGTATTTAATGGAAGAATATAACATATATAAACTGTAAAAGGATATTGATAAGAGAAATGTGTTGTGGTTGGTCAATACTATACTCTCAATGTGGTTAAAATAAAAGTTATATGTTGTGTCCATTTATAATTGAGGCGAGGTGTATTCGTTGAACTTCTTAAAGTAATAAATTATTATAAATTATTTTTCATTTAAAAATAGATTAAAATTCATATAATTATAATATAAGATGATTATCATTCAAAATAATCCCAAAAAATAATATTTACGCATTTTTTATAATGTTTTAACCGTTATCATTTAGTTCTAACCACCCATGTTAACAGCTTTGACAATTACCACAATATTAATGTTTTACATCCTTTTAAGGTTAAGAATGTTACAATAGGAGAAAATTAGACCCATAAATGTTCCATGTTTTATATATTAAACAATATAATAATAAATTATCCAATTAAAGTATTTTTATTAATTTTAATACATTTAATTAAATATTATTTATTATAATTTATTATTAATTTTTTTCACAGTTAATTTAATTTGACTTTAAAAACATCAATATAATGATGTAATTGAAATATAATCATTTTACACCTCTATAAAATTTTAAATTTTGTAACAAAATTCATGGGAAACTATATTTCATCCAATATATATTAATGTTTTTATATTTTTAAAATCATTTTTTATATTTTTCAATTAATTGAATATATTTTGTGTCAGTGTTTCGTAAAAATTTATGATAATTATTCAATAACATAAATTTTGGAATAAAAACCATGTCAAAAGAAACCATATAATATTTCAAATAATCATTTATACCAAAACATAAATTCTTTTTATCCTTATAAAAAAATATTATATATATTACAAGAAATAGAAGGACATCTTTGACTATATCCTTTAATAAAATAATATTATGATTTAAATCAATTCTAAATGACAAAAATGAATAATTTTTACGCTTGGATGATTATAGTAAAAAATAGACTCATAACATGAAATAATGTCATGTTTTGGAGAAATTGTTAATTCCTTATGACATTTTTTATCCCCATTTACCAGATTTCCCATTTATTGGGATATAAAATTTATCACACTTATTATTAATAATGAATAAAAATAAAAGGGACATATTTAATATTATTCATGATGAGTATAGGTATGAAATCAATTTTTTAAATTCAATTCATTGTATTGTTATAAATTAATTTTAAAAAAACCTACAAAATGTGATGGAAAAGTTTTTTTCTAAATAAATGGCTTTTTAAATCAAAAAAATAACTTATACTAAAATATAGTATAATAATTACAAAATTTTAATTAATTATATTTTTTCAAAATAAAAAATAAATATGTTAATTTAGGATTTAATTCAATGCCTTAGGAGGGATTCTTTCAACTAAAATAAATATTCAATTTACATAAATCAGTATTTTTAATTATTCAATGAAAAATAAATTTTTTATGAAAAATCACAAAATTTATACCAATGATAATATTTAAAATATTAATTATAAAATTTATCTCATGTTCACATAATAATATTATTTTATATTGTTTTTTCCGATTTGGACTCTATGTTTCATGCAAATAAAGCTATAAAAGAATTTTATTAAAGAGAAATATATCATAAAATTTTGTGGTGTTACATTCTACATCCCTTATAATAATTTCCCCCAAAAAATTATTTCCCTCCAATAAAAAAGGATAATTTTTCCTCATATCATCCTTAATTTTCCACACATCTTCCTCAATCTTATGATTTTTCTACAAAGTAATGACTAGATGAGTGGTTTTTTTCTTATAGCTTTCAGTCTATAATCTAGAATGTCCATATGTTTTCCATGATAAGAATAATCTTACTCCATTGGTGTAACCATTGGTTTTAGTACATGTGGAAGATCAAGTATTTAATTCCCCAGGAGAGGTATGTGGAACACATTGTGATCTTGAGAAAGATTTGTTGAAAGTAACATGTGATAAGATACAATCTCAATATGATCAATTGTCTCAAATGGGATGATACACATAGATCTTATGCTTCCATTATTTATTTATCATATAACTTTATTCCATAGAGATAATAATAGAATTACCTTTTAAAAACCATTGAACTCTAGATATCACTGATGATTTTCAACAAAATTATTTTTCATCACTAATATGGACTATTATTTTTTGAATGGATATAACCTTCCCTACCAGTTCATCATCTAGATCAGGTCCGAATAAATATTTTTCACCAAATTCATTCCAACACATCAGAGATCTACACTTCCTTCTATAGAGGGATTCACAAGGATCCGTCTAAATTATTGAGTGAAAGCTACTGTTGGAAGAAAATTACACCGAATGAACGTTTTGATACCAACCACAATACTTTTTTGTATAATATTATATAAACCTGTCCTTTATATTTTTAATGATCCTCCAAGACTTACCATCTATCTAAGGAAAATTAGAAATATTGTAAATAAACATTATATCCAGATACTGCTGAATTATTCTCTAGAACATCTTATATCTCTGTCAATTGTGATTGTGATTCATACTTCATGAAATCTAACATATAACATAATTTATAACCGAGTATTTTTATCAATATATAAATCATCCATTATATAGATAAATTGAATTGATTTTATAAGACAATCCAATAAAACCAAAATAGAATTGTTCCCCTTAAATATTTTGGGTAGTCCGAAGATGATATCCATAGTAATTTATTGTCATTTGCATTATATTATTGGTAATGGTTATAACATCATATTATAATTATTTCCCTCATACTTCACTTTCTAACATGTTAGACATCGAGACATGTACCTTGAAATATCCATTTTCATTTTATCCCACAAGAAATATTATGTTATATCTTTATAAATTATAATATTTCCTAGATCAATAGTGACTTTTGAATGATGAAATTAAACTAATAAATAATTCTTTAATTATGGTGTTGAAGGGGGGATTATTCTTAGTTCCAGAACTTTATCATTCCATCTTGATCATAGCTCAAATTTAGAACATTCTTAATTTTATCCTATAATTCCACATCATCCTATTATGCCTTCTTAATCTTATTATGTGTGGAAAGTTGAACAATCATATGAAAAAGATAACATTTTCCCCATTAAATATTTTTTAAAGATGTAACATTTGAAAATAAATAAATAATAGATCACTTTCAACCACCATCACAGAAAAAATCATGATTATTTTGACTAAGAGAAACAGGCACCTTGTGCACCTTCCCAATGTGGTATTGAATTGAGTAGTCATAATTATTGATCAAATCCCACCATATTTTTTTGCAACATATTCATATATTTTGATATAAATATATACATAAAATATTAATGATCAATATGTATATATCTCACCTATCACCATATAGATAATTCCTCCACATCTTCATTGAAATAATTACCATATATATCTCCAAATCATGAGTCGGATAATTCTAATTGTGAATTTTCAATTGGATAGAGGTATTAACTATTACCATATCATTTTTTCTTGAGGATTCTTTCTATTACCATCTCTGATGCATGACTATAAATCAAATAACCTTCTCCACTATCAGGTAGTGTAAGCCCTGGTGTGCTAAAAAATATCCTCTTAAATTCCATGATGTTCTCCTTACATACAGTAGTCTGCAAGAAATTAAACCTATTATAATTAAACCTGGTGGATGGATTATTTATCTATGATAAATCTCTCACAATACATCAGTAGTATCCATCCAAACCAAGAAAACAATAGATCTTGGTTACCATTGATGCTATATTCTATTTTTCAATAGCTTGTATCTTTGAATGGTACACTTATATACCCTCTCTAGAAATTATATGAAGCAACAATGACACATATGATTTCAAAAATTCAAACATGATAAACTTGTTATATAAATCCTACTTCCTCATGATTTGTATCAAAATTCTATAATGTTATTCATGACCTTCCCATACTCTTTGAATATATAATAATATCATCTATAAATACTACCAAAAACATATCAAGATAATATATAATGTCTATATTCATTAAATATATGATGATAGATGGAGTATGAATATGTTATAATGGAATGCCTATAAATTCATAATGACCATACCTAATATGGAAGGCTGTATTGAATATATATTCTAAAATTATCCTTAGCTAATTATATCCAGATCAAAGATCAATCAAGGAAAAATAATTATCACCATATAATTGATCAAACATATCATTGATACTAGTAGATGATACATTTTCTTAATAGATATTTTCATAAGTTCTTGATAATCAACGAAACATTAATTGACCTAACTTTATTCTTAACAAAAAGAATAAGTTCACCCTAAGAAAATTCACTACGCCGAATGAATACCTTATCAACATTATCCTAAAGTTGATTATTCAATTTATTCAACTCAATAAAGTACATTTTTTGGAGTATTTGAAATAGTTATAGTTATAGATATGAGTTCTATTCAATACCCATTCCATGAAATACTAGGAATTCCTTTCGGAAATACGTCAACCAACACCCATAAAATAGTCAAATATTTAATATTTATTTTCTCCCTAGCCATCTAAGATTAATTTCCATCTTGAATAGGTATTAAAAACCACATGATGGAAGTAATTTCCCTTTGGAGTTAATATACATATTCACAATAGGATACTATTGTATGTTGTTATATAATATTGATTATAATGTATCTTCCTTGAAAATTGATATTTTATTTATACTAAGATAACCAATCCATGACCACAATCTACTCAAATTCAACTTGAGGGTGAATAACATGATTTTTGGGAGTCACATCCCCTTAATATTTTATTGGAGAGGATATATACACCTAAGATACAATCATTGTTCCATTAAGAGTTTTGATGAACAACTCGACATCAAATTATTCAGGAGGCTATGTGATACCATTATAAAATTCTTTATATATAACAATGTGCTTAGATCCTTAATACCATAAAATATGATCACTTATAGAGTGGTTGATAAGTGTACCTTTCACCACATAATTTGTAAAATCCTTTTAGATTGTATTAATTCTATATTATTAGACTTATATGCATGGATTATTCTATGTTATGTTCTCTTAATACATGGGGATCTTGTTTGAATAATGATACAACTCATTACATTTTCTTAATTGTATATTAGTGTTTTTTCCTTTCCTTAAGGAACATATCATTTTGAACCTTATATATACTGTTATATCTAACTCTCATTCCCTTCAATAAATTTTTAATATGCCTCTTTCTATAATTTTTACATGATGGAAATTGATTAATTACCTTTATCTTATTTGATGTTTTTCCTTTTTCTTATTTCATAACCAACCTCTTATTCTCAAGATTTACATGAAAGATATAGGATCTTTAAAATTAGTCCTCTATTTGTTTCACCTGATCTTATATCATCACATATTGAAAACATTCGGTGAATTGGTTCTCTTTGAAGACAAATATTAATCCATTTAAAAAATAGAAAATCTTTTTTTCTTATTTATGTATGTAGTCCAAATAATTAAAAGATAATATTATAAATTTATCCTCATACTCTTCCACAAATTCTCATTCCTGCATCTTTAAATTGAAGAAAATAATATCCTTTTATAATTGTCTTTTCTAGAGGGAATTTTTTCTCAAATAAAATTTCTTTAAAAGTTATCCATTCCATGAATTCTATTTCCTCAAGCTCTAGAGTGTTTGGATCAATTAATAGCCTTTATAAGTATCTATTTCAAAAAAATAACTACTAGAATAATTTTTTCACATTCATTACATCCTAAAGTGAGAATATATTTCTGGGAGACTAAATCCATAAAAAAGATACCAATGTATTACTAGTTTTGTTAAAATATACTGTCTCCTATCACATGAAGTGATTCAATATAAGAGAATCACACATTAGAAAATAGGATGACCCATTAAAGAATGGTTATTTAACATAACCTGAGTATGCTACACACATATGATCATGATCAAATCTGTTCCAATACTAGCTATATTTGGTTTCATGGTAAGGAAGTCTCTACATTGTATATGGTTGTAGATTCCTTTATTTTGTTAGGTTCTGTCCTTGAATAATGTAAAACACTAAGTTATCTCACAATCATATTAAATATCAATTCATAAAATAAAAATCAAAATAAATGGAAAATGTTCTCAAATACAATAAAAGATTATTAAAATTATGATGTTAGCTATGTTGATTTAAAATATAGTTCCCAAGGTTTCTACTAAACTTCATATAATAATAACTGTATAAATCTATACTCTATTAACCCAATATCAATTTATACAATAATACATTGGCATATGATACAAATGATCTCATCCCAAAGGAATAGATATTTTATAATTCTTGATGAATTATATACATACATCACTCGCATAATACATTAGAAATTAAAAAAATAAAAAGCAGAAAAGATATTATTACATCAATTATATTATTCATAATTTAATTCTTCATATCATAGAGAAAAAAAATAAAGGGTGACCATATATTCTCAATAAGGTAAATGTAAAAAAAATATATAATGATTAAATAAGTAGAAATTAATATGGAATGAAAAACGACTAAAACATATGACATTTAATCAATAAAATGAGCACAAAATGCATCCATGGATAATAATAATGAAGTAATATTAAGTATAATAATGACTAATTTATAAATTAAGGAAATTCATAATATTATACCTAATTATATTAGAAATAATGATATCTTTACCACCAAATCCTTATTTTAAGACAGTTTAATTGAATGGAATGTATACACCAGAGACCCATTTAACTTTTCAACTAATTTGTCTCATGACACATATTGGTCAATCGATGGACTATAAAATTATAGTCCCCTAATGAATCTTCAAAGATAATACATTCCTCATATATTTAATTATCTATTAAATTCATAAGATATAAACCCTCTCAATAAATGACATTATTGAATAAAGAATATATATTTATCAATGTTTTCCCCATTTAATCAAATAAGCATTATAGTAAAATACCGTACTTAGAGTTGATAAAACAATTTAGAAATAAATAAATCTATGATTGATATTTAAAAGAAATATAATTTCTAATTAGAATTTATCATAATAATGTGATGGTTTTAGGAGAAATTTAATGACCACAAAATTAATGAGAGATAAAATATGACATTCAATTCATTATAAATACATGTTTTGAAATTAATCAAGTATTTGGGAGAATATAATAATACAGATGAGAAAAATTAAAATAAGATTTCCTAAAATAGTTTCTTTTGTAAAACCATTGTAAACAGGTATAAAAAGAAAAATATTATAAAATGGTTTTGGGTGTGGGAAATTTCATTAACGTTGTATATAGTAAAAACATTCATTTTCATTTTTTGAAAAAAAATTAAAAAATGACCCTTTCAGAAAACATTAGAAAGATTCCTTTCAATAATTTCAAAATTAAAGTATAACATAAAATTACATTTGAGTAAATAATAATTTTTTGAAAAGAATTTTGAAAAAATATGGACTTGGATGAAAATAATAACCGATCAAAAAATTACAAAGATCTAATTTTCTTTTAAACATCTAATTGCTTGATTCAACTACCAATGAGAAGAAATGTTAGAATAAAATATAGAAACACATGAAAAGAGTAAACTTGAATTGAATATTTAATCAAAATGAATAAATATATATTAATTTTTATTACATCAAAGGGAATGTATATGAATCACATAAAAATAAATTGGTTTATTATACCAACTATGTCTCAATGGAGTGGAAACGTAGACAAAATACCATACCTAAAGTTTGAATTGCTTCATAGGTTCTCTTAAATACTATATAATAAATTTTAATATTTTATAATTACACAAAAGAACCAAAATAATATCAATAAAATAAGATATGATATCTTTATAACATTTTATAACACATTTGGTTAACAATATTTTATTATTTTGATTATTTAAGTTGTTAACTATTTGTTTTTCATGTATATTCAGATTTGGTTGTCTTGGATCTTGTATCGTTTTCATTGATACAAAATATATACAATTTTATTCATTATATAAATATCATATAAATTCAATATAAATATATATTTATAATCATCCATAAAATATAAAGATTGATATATAAATTACAAGGTTCATGGAGACGGTAGGTTGTACGTATGCATAAATAATGTTTTCACTTTTCAATGAATGAAAAAATGATTGGTAAATAAAAATTCACATTTACAAGATAATATTTATGTCATATATATAAATATATATTATTTTCATCAAATATATCCATATTATCATCAATGTAAATTAGAATTGAAAAATGTTTCTCATCACTTTGTGGAGGTGCTAGTACATATGTACTATGACAACCCTTATTTTTATTACAACTTAAACATGATTTAATACATAAAACTTCACTTGATACAACAAAGGATATTGAGAGGTTTAGTGTATTTGGGGCTTAGTATCATTACATAAAAACTTAAAACATGAAATACAACATCATTATTGAAAACTTCCTTTACATGACCTCCACATTCCCTTGTACTTAGCATTGCATGGGATAACCTGAGGACAGGCATAAGAAAAGGGTGAGCTATAAAGCCCAGTAAGGGAATACACATGGAATAACATGAGGAGTACAATATATGTTAGACATTAGGCATATCAATAGATCACAAGAGAAACATGAATATAGAGTCATGATAAAGCATGATAATCATAACATGGAAATGTGGCAACAACACTTAACATGGAATTAGCATGAGCCAAGGCTCATTGCACATAGAGCATGAGTATATCCTCATTGCACATAAAGCACGAGTAAACCCTAGTTTCACTTGAATTAGAATGAGTAAACACTCATTTCACATGACGTATCATGATACTATACTTTACCCAATGCATTGGAGCGCTATAAGGGTGTACCCTTCTTAAACATTTCATTTCATGCATAAGTGTGCCACATGGATCAGAAAATATTGATTCATAAAACATAATAATTTATTACACGATAAAGGAATTTGGAATTCATACATGAAACTTTATAATCAACAAGTAAACGTGCATAATGGTGAATACCCTTGAGGGAGGAATGTGCATGTTATTCACTACACAATGGCATTGGCTTAGAAAATTGATGCGATTTCGGTAGCGTAACGACATGACAAAAGAATTCATAAAAACAGTTGATGGGAGAGAGAGGGGTTCCTCATCATATTTACATGTAATGGACAGTAAGTATGTCATATAGATACATGTCCCAACAATTGTAATGGAATTTAGATTCATGATACAAAAGTATTTCTTGAATGTAAAAGAGGAGGAAGAAGTTCCTTTCAGAATTTCGGCACAGGAGCGGGTGTACATGGGGGGAATTTAATGAGAGAGAAAGGTTCTCCCATCATTCAAACGTAAATAGTGAATTATTAGAGAGGTGTGAAACCATACCCCAAAATTCATAATTGAAATTAAAAGGGCAAAACAACTTAAAGAAAATTGGACAAAAATGAGAAAGGAAGAAAAAACCCTTATTTGGAAGTGTGCTTCCAAAGGCTAGAGAGAGGCTTGTGAGAGGATTCTTGGGAGCTTGGGGAACCTTGGGAGGATTCTAGAGACAGTAGGGTAGAGGTTGGACGAATTATAAAGGATTTTAGTGAGGAGGAAGTGGGAGCTTGGGAGGGTTTATATAGGAAAGGTGAGGGAATTCTTTATTATTTAGGTTTGGGACCCCTTATATTAAATTAATCCAAACCACAAACCATCCCACGGTTTTTTCCCATGGTTTTTGGAAAAGGTAAGAGGAAAATTATATTTTATAAGGCCAAGTTACTAACTTCTTAAAACATTAGGTCTGATTATGTGGAGGTGAGTCACACTCCCATGAAATTAATTTAAAAAGACAAGGTGTTTAATAAGTTTTGAGGGGACCATTAATGCTTTGAAAAGTAAGCCAAACAAACCCAAAATCATATTATTTTAATGGTAAAACTTATATTGGCCGAACATAAAGATTATAGTATTTTATTACATCACTATTGGGTCATTATGATGTTATAAAACACATTATATATTTAAACGGTATTTAATTTTTACTAAAAAATTTGATCGTCTCAGAAAATTATAAAACATTCACTGTTGGATAATTTCGACGTCCTGATTCCAAAAATAACATTTATTTTATCTAATTTTTTTTATAAATATGTTAATTTTCACTTTTAAAATAAAAACCGACATTTATCGAAAATTCACGGGTTTTGAAAAAAATGACATTCAAACCTTAATAAAAATTATAATTGCATTCATAAAATTATATGATCATTTATTTATAATAAAATTAATCTAATAATAATAAAAATATTTTATTAAAATATTATTTAATTCAAAAATCCATTAATTTAATAAAATATATTTCTTAATTAAATAATAACTAAAAACACCATTTGTACTTAAAAAACTATTTACAATGTATCAATAATGACAAGAAATTATATTCATTATTATATAAAAAATAATAATGTACATGAACATAGTACTATCGATTAGTTACATAAACCCTTAAAATAGCCGCATAAGACCTAAGGGTAGGGTGTGCGATGGTGACAGACTCTTGGGGTGGCTCAGATAACATCACTCGAGTGGTAATTTCTATCAAATTCCACTTATCCCGTAGATGGTCTCGTTCGAGCTTGACATGGTGAAGCTTAGCTTGGGCTCGGTCCAGAGAGAAGCCCAAGGATGCCACCTCTTTTCCTAGCTCCAATAAATGGGCTTTTTATGGGGCAATTCTACCGGATGAGGTCATCACTTCTTTTGTCTCAGTAAATTGGATTTGTTAAAGCCCTATATTTATATTAATCATGTGATCACTTTTCAATGTCTATATTAGCAACGGTAAAAATTATTAACATAAAACCAATGAATTTTAATTTTTATATAAACATAAAGATACATTTAATTAGATCAAGAGGGGTTTCCATTAATGAAACTTTGGGTCGTTACATGTACTCTCGAGTGACCTTTTCATTTTATAAAGGATTAGATGGGTTTAAGGTAGATATGATATTTTAATTTATAAAAAATTATTATTTCATAAATATTATATATATTAATTAGTTCTATCACTATAACCATTCAGGTAATGTGGTGGTTGAAAAAAATTACACCGTTTCATGGATATGGTAAGATATAAATACACAAGGGAGAAGATCTCACTTTTCATAAGATAAAAAAGTGATTCAAAACGGTTATATAATATTCAAAATAACTTACCAGTATATTTATTATAATATTGTAATTATTTTTTGTTTAGTGTAACATATTAAGTTTATGTAGTATAAGAGAAAAACATGAAAAAGTCATTAAAGACAATCACTTATTCATTGGTAAGCATCCTTAGGATCTCCACTTAAAAAACTTATGGTTAGTTGTTTTCATAATACCACCACCTATATAACATAGATAAGGATATTTAGAAGAGAAATAGTTAGGTGTTTTCCAATAGAGGCTACTAGAAAGTGGTATTATGAAAAGATATAAGGGGTTTCCTTTTTAAATGAGAGGAGGGAAATTCATAGAAATTCTTAAAGTATTAAATAAATATAAATTATATCTCATAACAAAATAGCTCAAAATTAAAATAATAATAATATATTATGCGGATTAATGGAAATAATAGCATATAATAATCTTTTTATAATCTTTTTTTATGTTTTCAACCTTATATTTTATATTTAATTGTCTATTAACCCTTTTGACAATAACCGCAATATTAAAATTTCCACCTTTTAATGGTAAATAATATTACCATTAGAATAAAAATCACTAATAAATGGACCTAATTTTATATATTGCACCATAACACATTTAATTGGCTAATTATTGGTTTTTTATTAATTTTAAATTATTTCAAAAATATTACTAATTATGAAATATCATTAATTTCATTTTTTGATAATATACATTTAAAAAGACTTTAAATACATAAAAAAATAAATAAATTCAAATATAATCCATTTACAAATTAGTCAATGTCATATGTATCTATAAAACTGGTGGGACACTATAATTAATCCAAATTATATTATATTTTATATTTTAAAAATCATTTGTTAGACTTTTATATTTTCTGAATATATATTGTGTCGCAGTTGAGTAAGCATTTAATATAATTATCATGTCACTAAAATTATAGAATAAATTACCATAATAAAACCGATCAATTTATATTTCAAAATCTCAGTTACATCCAAATATAATTTTTTATCCCTTTCAATTAATATTATATATATTAAAATAAAGAGAATAAGATTTTGAATTTATGATTTATTTAAATTATATAATGTAAAGAATCAATGCTAAAAATTATTAGGTACAGATAAGAAATGTGTTGTGGATGGGATCAGTCCATGTAGGAAAGATTTAAATGGTGGAATGGAAGGATTATATCAATTTGATTGATATTGGAGGCATGTGTATCAATGATTTGGGTTTCTTCAATAAGGCCCTTCTCGATAAGTTTAAATAGAATATACTAACATTGAATGGAAGCACCCTAGAATTACTCTCCAGTAAATTCACCTCAATATTTTATAGTGAATACCTAGTTTATATTTGATCTTTATTATGGATAGCTATTAAATCCTTTTATAAAGAACCCACACTATTCTCAAAATGGGTTGTATGTAGGAACTCAACCATTAATTTCTGGAATAAAACCTATTTTAATAAGTCTATTAGTGATGCTTTCACTACTCCCAATCACATCAAGAACTTTTCTATTCATGATACTCTACTGGATTTCAATCTGTAGGACCCTTTACTTCCTTCTACTTATGTAACTACAATGATATATCTTTATTGATTTTTATATGTTAAGGTGGTCCCCTGATCATGTTGGGAACTTCTATGCTAAGGGATTATATAAGAGCTATTATGTAGATGACATTATTTCCCCTTGTGGTTGATAAACTTCATTCAAATTTCGTCACACCAGCCAATATGTTTCTTTGGGAAAAGATCTAAAGAGGCAGGTTTCCACTGCCTGGACAACTGCAGTCAACTAGCCTTCATCTCATTCTTGTGTGATTCCTATACATTTCCTCATATGAAACCATTAATAATGTTTCCCTTCCTATACACTTTCATGTCAAATATGGTTTCACATTCAGTCAGTTTTTGGAGTTAAGATATGGATTGACAACCTTGGAGACCCCCTACTAGACATATGTACCTTTGACTGCAGTTAGAAGATTCAAGGCATGATTTAAACAATATACACTAATATCATTTCCTTAAATTGTAGAGTAATAAATGATCTTTCTATTGAATGTCAAATTCCATCCTTGTAATCTGTTATCACTACAACTTACATGATGGTTTTAGCTGCCACCAAGGTCTAACTGTGTACCATGAACAATGCTCTTTCTGACCATGTTATTATAAATTCGTTTATTGTCACCAGAAGGATATAGAAACCATTGGTGATCATGTAAATTAGATGGATACCCCTATTTCTTACATGGCTAACAATGAATGTAGATGGAGTGGAAACAGGTGTTCCAGGTTCATCAGGCTATGGTGGCGTATTCTGTATGAATCAGGGATTTGTTAATGGATATTTCTAGAATTATATTTCTATTATTTATGCAATTGAGGTAGAAATGTGAGATAATATAATGGCCATTAAATATATGGTTTAGTATAACTAGATATGTATTTGGGTGGAATCTGACTCCACTATTACTGTTCATTTTTTGAAAACATGATCCCGATGTGTCCCATGTCGAGTTATCCCACATTAGATTGAATTTCTATGTTTAATTGAACAAATTAAATTATATTTCACCCATGTGTACATGTAATTAGATCAAGTCATGGATGCTCTGTCTAAAAAAGAAATTTTGGAGACTAGATCGAGATGGTCATTCATTAATCTAGATTTATGTTCTACTTTGGTTGAATTGGACATGTGTTGTTCCTTTCACTCTCAGTTTTGTAAACCCCCTTGCAATGATAATTTTACTTTATTTTAATAAACATTTTTTGGAATTGGATTCTCCCATCTCTTGAACCTTGTTGATTTATTAGTAATTCACTCCAGGTTTTTATATACTCACCTTTATGGTTTAGGAGTTCATAGTTTGAGTTCATGGGGTTTTTTAGGTGAACATAATTTTTTTAGAATTAGGTATAGGACTGCACTATAAATGGGTTGGCTATAAATTGGAATGGTATTGATAATACATAGACCAACTGGTTGTGATGTAGGGTCAGGGACAATGGTTTTTGAAACCATTTCTATATTCGACATAGCTGTGGTGGGGAGGTAGAGTCTACGACATAGATTCATATAAGGGTGAGTTTTGTTGGTTCTTATAATTTTGGCATGAACAATACATGGAGTAGGGATGTGCAATATTCTAGTTGGAAATTTTGGTGTGTTGTGTTTGGTTGTGACATAGAATCCTTAGGTAGTATTTGGGTGGCTCTTCCAAATTCAGAACCCTTGTGGTGTTGTGGTATTTTCCACGTCGTAGTCTCCTCGCCCAAAAAATCTACACTATGGTTATTGGACATGATTATGACTATAATGATGGGGGACTATTCTCTCACATTCTGTAGTAGTATGGGATTCTACTAAAGCCTATTCACCATGGTCTTGGAGGTTATACCATGATATTACATTTTACTAACTCCTTATAAATACCATCATGTTTTCTAGACTAGATGAGATTCTATATTTCTCTCTTAAAACCTTAGGATTCTAAGAGATATTTTCAATGTCCTTTGATGTTTATTTTTAATCAGAATCAACCATAGTCTAGGGAGAATTACTTGATGGCCTATGATGTCCCTTTGATGTTCCTTTTGAGTAATTCAAGATTTAGTTAATGTTTATATACAATTCCTTTGGTTTTATATATGAAAATGAGGGATTTCATATCAAGGTGTATTTTATTGATGAAATATTTAATTTTAATGTCATTTTCCATAGAAAAATATTTTTTCACACTATGTATTTCAAAAAATTCCATTAAGTAAGTTTTAATAAGAAAACATACTGTAAATAATTTAATTGATAATGAATTGTTGTGAAAATGTTTTATAGAATGTGAGAATAATTTTCAAGTGGTTTTATGATGAATGAACAATTGGGAAACTAGTGTGCCTCATAAAATATGCGTGTCAGTTTTTGAGTGTAATTCCACTAGAGGTTTTTGATATCAATAGAACATGTGACATGAATCGATATCAATTACATTCATGTGGTTCTAAGATATTGTTTTCATATATGTCAATTATTTATTACCAAATTCTAGAGCCTAATCTCATTCTTCTCCATCTATGCTTGTTTTTATATAATGATATATTCTTGGTTGGTGGCTGAATTGTTTACCTTTTGGTGTATCCATTGGATGTTTTTCTTATCATCCCATGATTTCATCATGTACTTGACATATTCATAGTTTATAAGAATATGGAATGATTTTATGAAAGAAATATTTCTAAAAAAATTTATCTTTTGGAAATAATTTATAATTTTCTATAAATTAAAGATCTAATATTTACATATTATTATACTTTTTATATATTTTTTGATGAAATCCATCTAGGTTTTTTTCTTACACCCTAATTTTTCCTTTGGGAATTTATAGATGTGGTTTTTTAGGATGTAGGTGAAGGTAAGGGATAATTGATGTTCTTCAACTTTTATTAGTTGTTGGCATCTTCGTTTTTGTATGATTATGTGAAAGCAGTTGTTCATATGG
The DNA here is from genome assembly GCA_963277665.1 of Viscum album. Classification (NCBI taxonomy): domain Eukaryota; kingdom Viridiplantae; phylum Streptophyta; class Magnoliopsida; order Santalales; family Viscaceae; genus Viscum; species Viscum album. Next base: position 59,905,641 of record OY728125.1, read on the forward strand.
GGGATTTCTCATTGTTTTGTCTTTGTTGTTTCTGGTTTAGCAATTTGGATTGAAATTAATTTTCATAAGGTTGTATATTTTTCTTCGAATATGTACTCTAATGTTTTGAATTTATTTTTTTTACATGAGTATTCTTATATGTTTCCTTGTACAACACACTATATTGGACATTATTGGGTATACAATTTAGTAGAACTTACTTGGTTCATTACAAATTGTTATCAAATATATTATATAGATGGATGTGTTATGACACAACCTGGGTTTGGATCTGTGTCATTGGTAAACAAGAGTTAGGGTTTTCATAATTTAGGTAGTAATTGTAAGAGGGTTACTACCTGGGTAACTACTGTGAGTAAACATGAGTCACCATGGGTGGTTAGGGATGTTTTCAAATATTGAGTCATTATTTTTGGGGATAGTTTAGTAAACTAGCTTAGAGGAACATTTAAATAGATCAATTCCTTTTAAAAAAATTCTTTCATTTTTGGGATCCATATCTACATTAAATTGTTATTGTTTCAATGTGTTGATATAGATTCTTGATGTGGGCCATTTATTCTTTAATTTTCCCCTAAGTAAATTGGTTAATTTCTTGTGTTTATAAGAGAATCACTCCTATAAGAGCTATTTCAAAACTGAGAGAGGAAGCAATGAGAAAGATTCCATAGAAAATACTCCAATGGTCCCTTAATTAGTGGAAGATATAATCTACACAACTATTACTTTGTGTCTGGTGGTTTTTGGACCCCAAGGATGAGTGGTTGATCAAGTCTTGGAATTTACTAAGTCGAATCCCCCTATCTTCCATGGTTAAAAAGGTCCAAATGCATATTATGAGTGTCCTGATTGGATTTAAAGGATATTTGTTTTGTAAAAATACTATTGTTTTTAAGGTGTGTTTTCCATGTAAATTCCAGAAGGACCAAGAATTGGATCATGGGACACTATCTTGTAGGATAATATACATGAAGATATTACCTGGAATTATTCATATATAATCTTCTATAGACAATTTTATCATAAAATGTGGTGTATGGAAAATATATAAGAAATTTCTAACCAAAGAGAAATGGAATCATATAGTTTTTTATTATTCCACCCATTTAGATGAGTTGGTACACATATAACCCTAGAATGTTACTAAGGAATACCTTAAATATTGGTTGTTTGAGATGGGTGTGGGGGATGTAATTCAATCAATAAGGATTATATTATTCCTTTTGGTTTTTTTTGAGGTGGTGGAAAAATTCACTATGGATGAGGCAGCCATAACTGAGAAGATGAGTTTATTTGGACATTCAGCTACTATACTTTTTATCCAGTGTATTTATTCTAGCCATTAAAGGAAGAATAATGATGTTCTACTTTCATCAAGACTAATTTTAGGGAAATTCTTTGGACAGAAAAATATTATTTCCTATTAGTGTGAGAATCATGTTATACCAATCCTAATTGTATAGAAGTACCCAAATCCTCTCCTTGTTATAGATATTTTGGTTATCTCAGGTATTTTTAGAAGGATTTTCAAATGAAATAGGGATAGATCCACACTAACAGAGGGAATATAGGTTTGTTATGATGCTTCTAGCTATCATGGTAATTCTACTCATGATAAGAGTGAATTTCATGTGGTTATTAAATCAGGTGGAGGAGATGAGTCCACACTTTTAGATATTGTGGAGTATGAAACCAAGTAATATTAGTTAAGGACAACTACTAATAGAGGTAAAATGATTATTTTATCCACTATGTAACTGGATTTATTTGATATAGGTGATACTCATTATTTTATATTGTCACGGTAGATTGATATGTTGGGATTGCATTCAGAGCTTACGTCATTCTTATTGGATGTTTCAATGCCTTTGGGAGAGAGGTTCAAATTGGGTTCCTTATATACCATGTGTTTGGTTTTGATGGATGACTTCAAAAGGGTGTGAGATTTCATGGTTCTTTATCATGATATCTTTGACCAAATGATATAAATGGATTAGATAATCAATTTTTAGGCCTAGATCACCTATTACAATCTTGAAGTTTATTTTTATCTCCCGATGTGGCAAACATGCCTTTTAGGGTGACTAGGATTCTATTTCTAGTAGAGAGGGGCATGTTGTTCCTTATTCTAGAGAAATTTCATTCCAATTTTTATATATGTTCTTGGATGTTGTTTTATCTTACTTGAGAAAACAATTTCATATAGTAGTGGGTGTGTTGGTCACCACCACAGAGAGAGGTCGAGTTCACTATTGACGTGATTCCTAGTATGATTCCAATTTCTATATCATCTTATTGCATGAATCCATATGAGTTAATGGAAATTATGGCCTGTCATGGGAATTTTATGGTAAGGTATTTATTCTCCTTAGTATTTCAAATTGGCCTTCACTTGTCCACTTTTCAAAGAAGGTATATTGGATCCACAAAATTGTGTTGATTATGGAAATTTATATCTTGTTAATGATAAGAATATGTGTCCATTTACTAGAATTAATGATCTTTTTGATCAACTCAAAGGGGCTCATTGGTTTTCAATGATTGAACTCCGGTCATAGAACAACCATTTGGGCATATGAGGGGAGGATATAACTAAGAAAACATTTATGATCTAGTATTGGAATTAGGAATGTATGTATATCCAATTCATCTCATTAATCCTATGTGGTATTGAGGATATTGATTAACATGATCGTTCTTTGGATCTTAGACACGTTTATAGTCATGTATGTGGATGATATTTTTTTGTACTCTAAGTTAGATGGGGATCAACGGGTTCAATTGGATATCATCCACATACATGACTATGAACAAGTCCAAGAACCAAAGGGTTCAATTGGATATCATCCTTGGATCCATGAAGGAAAAATTATTCCATGTTAATCATTCCATGTATAAATTTTCAATCCAAAAAGTAATGTATCAAGGTCATATTATATATGGGAGAGGAATCTTAATAGATACTAAAATGATACAAGTTGTAATGTCTGGGGAGAATCCATGATATTTGTTTGAGATCCAGAGTTTATTTTGTTCGGCTGGTTATTATTGGTAGTTTGATCGAGACTTCCCCAATATTATATCTCCATTGACATATTTACCCCACAAGGGTGTTAGGATTCAATGGAATGAAAATCGTTAGAGATATTATGATTAACTGAAGGTGAGGTTTACTTCAACTATAGTTATGATTATTGTGGAACCAGGTTTAGGTTATGATGTTTTCTATAATGCTTTATGTACAAGATTGGGGTGTGACTTGATACAGAAGAAGCCAGTTGTGGATAATGGATCTCACCAATTACACTCTTTTAAATAGAACTATCCTACATGCGAACATTAGTTGGAATTGGTTATCCATGAACTCAAAATGTGGAATCATTTTCTATTTGGGGAGAATTTTGTGATACACTATGATAATAAGATCCTAAAGTATATTCTTACTTATAAGGATCTAAAATTAATACATATATTATGGGTTAATTATGTATAACCTTTTGATTTTTATTTTTATTATACTTTTGAGAAAGGGAATTTGGTTGATGGGATAAAAATGGTGGATCTGCTTGGGCTGTTTCATGTGTGCAAGGTTGTAAGGCTTTATTGGGTTCTCTATATGACTATTTTAGATAGGGACATAAGGTTAAAATATTTGTTTTCAAATGGTTCACAAGAGGTAATGTGTTATAATTTAAAATAAGAACAAAATATAATCCATATATGGATGGAAAGATAGATATATCTATCATGATCTTTGATGATATCCTCTGAGCATGTGTTCTTGATTTTGGTGGTTCCTATGAAAAGAATCATCCACTTATTAAATGTTCATAAAATAATAGTTATCAAGCATAGGTTTATATTTTTCATTTCGAATCATCGTATGGGAGTCGATGTAGATCTCCATACGTGCTAGGAAGAGTTGACAGAGTAGTCCCTAGTTGGGATGAGTCTTTTTTAGAAGAAAAATTGTTTAGTTGATCTGGAAGTGATTGTTTAGGGAACAAAGTCATCAGAAATCATATATGAACTATCATGATCAATTTATAGAGTGTTCTGATGGTGATCAGTTATTTCTTTGAGTTTCATTTCTCTTGGTATGTTTCCAGTTGGGTAAAATGGTTATGTTTTCACTAAGATTTGTTAACACCTTTGATATCATTGAATGAGTTATAATTGTGGTTTGTCAATTAGACTTACTATCTCTCATGAAAATAATTTATGACATGTTTCATGTTTTCATGATAAGTATGTATCAACTAAGACATTCTCAGGTGACTAAATTAGTGGATGTTTGTCTTGAGACTGAAACCACTATTTTTGTGTAACTAGTTTAGATTATGGATTTCCATGATAAGGTAATACATAGTAAAATAATTTCATTGGTCTGTGTATGGTGGAAGTGCAGACCTAATAGCCATTAGAAATGTGAGTGTGAATAATTTAAATGGAAACAATTCTTTTTTATTGGAGACAATTTTAATTCAACATAAGTTTATATATGATAACCTTTAATTTTTAGGAGTTGTTTGTATGAGATCTTGGGGTTTTGGAGGTTAGTTGTTTGTTTTATTATTTAATAGAGGATTTCACCACGGAGGGGTTGACTATGAAATGGAGTTGGATCGCTATGGTGAGGATTATATGGATGCAGTGTAGGGTCCAAGAGGAGGGTTTTTAATACCATAACTATGTTTAACATGGTTACAACATAGAGGTAGAGGCTATGACATGGATTCCAGAATCGTTTAGTTTGCTCGGTTATTCTAATTTTTGAAAGAATACACTAGAGGGTATGGATATAATACAGTCCTATTAGGCAATGTGGAGTGGTGTGTTTGACTATGGAATAAGAACCTTTAGTGGAATATTGGAGGCTCTTCTAAATAAAGCACACTTGTAGTGTAGTGTTTGTGGAGGTACCATAGTCTTCTCCCTAGCATAATAGGATATGAATTATGTTTCCTGGATACAATTTTGACTAGAAGGGATAATATATGGTTCCTCACATTGAATGTAGTATGAGATTCTACCATAACCTATCATTTGTGGTCTAGGAAGATTCTATATGGTATTCCATTTTACAGACAACCTATAAATACTAGGATCCCATTTGGACAAGCATGGTTGTCATATTTCCCTCTCAATCCTCAATTGTATAGGATACATTTTCAGGGGAATTTGGTGCACCATGTGGATTAAAGTCAACCCCAAACATGGGAGATCAATTCTTGGTGATTTATTTTCTTTTTAAGGTAGGTGTCTTTATACAGAGTTTCCAAATTAGTAATTAGTTGATGTTCTTATATAATTTATTTAGTTCTACTTATAAAAATAGTGGATTTCATATAATGGTAGATTTTCATTTTGGAATATGTTATCTAGAAATTTTTACATTAAAATAGTATTTTTTTCACACTATGTGTTTTGGATATTTCATAAAGGTGGTTTTGATTATTGAAATAGACTCTAAATAATAGAAGTGGTAATTATTTGATATCCAAATATTATATAAAATCTGAGCATTATTTTATTTTGTTTGGAAATAATGGAAGATTGGGAATCATGGGAGAATCAAGAAATGGAAATGTCACTTTAGTGTGTATAATAATAGTAGAGGTATTTATATCAACAGACTCTGTGGAAGGAATCCCTATTAGTTGTATTCACGTGATGCATAGATTTTAGTTTCTTTTTTATTAGTAAATATTCTCATGTACTACAAACAAATCTTGCTCTTTTTTATTTATGATTTTTTAGATGATGATATATTCATGGTTAACCATTATCATATTTATCTTGTGGTGTATATATGGATGGTATTTCTTATAACCACTTGATTTACTACATGTAAATGACATATTCTGAGTCTATTAGGATATGGAATGATTTTATAAACACCAAAACATGTTTTTTAAAATTTTTATCTTTAAAAAATTCTGTAGAAAATGGGTTTTTTTGTTTCAAATTTTGAACAAAAAAGTTTATAATATTATACATTGTATATATTCTTTGGTGAAATCCAAATAGGATTTATTCCTATAACCTACTTTTTCTAGTGGGATTTTTTAAATGTGGTTTGTATGAAATTAGTAAGGGGAAGGGAATCATTTTGTTCTCTAAAATATCTTGGTTGAAATCATATTTATTCTATGATAGTTTTGGGGTGACATTTGGTCCCATAGAGGCTCATTTTTTGTTTTTTCTTGTATGTTTTGGGTTTACCCATTTGGGTTGATGTGGTATGTCACATTGTTGTATCATTTTTTCAATGTTTTATTCTAATGTTGTGAATTATTTTGGTTATACATGACACATCATGGATATTTCCTTTCACCTCACCAAGTGTTATGAATTCTTAGGTTACTTTTACAGTGGACCTAGGATGGATTGTTACATAATCACATTATTTTAATCCTTAATTACCTGATTTACCCTTTAATAGGGTAACAAATTTTACTATCATTGCTATTTATAAAGACCAGAAATAAAAACGATCTATTTACCAAATATAACCCTCATGATTATAAATATAGAATATATTTTATCAAAGTCAATACACAAAAGTGTATGAAATTGATTTAAAAAATAAACCTTTAAAATCGAATGAAAAATGTTTTTTTTCTAAAAAATGCTTCTTCTATGTCCAAAAATGAAATTATAATAAAATAAGGTAAATTAATGAAACCAATGTAATCAAATATACTATTTAAATCTAAAGGGGATTACATTAATTTAGTGTTAAATTATATAAGGACTCGACATTAAACATTAATTATTATTGAATTAAATGAATAATTCCCAGAGAGGATCTTTTCAGGTTTAGAGTTTTAGAGAATTAGACCATAACCATTACATCTCAAAACGTTACACAGTAGAAACTTCTACAGAGTTTCCTTTTTTTTTCAAAACATGAACTCCAAAAAAAGTCATTTCTAGTTCCATGTTTAAGAAATCATGACGTTTCCTTGATCCCATCCTTGACCCTATTCCACATTATGTCATGTGAAAAACATTTCAAAAAAAACATGGTGTGAGCATAAAAAGCTCAGTAAGGGATACACAAAGAAGGATAACAGTTAGTTTTTCGAAACAACAAGTAAACCAGGAATACTTTATCAAAGTAATACTTTTCACCTTTATGAAGCAGAAAATACTCTTCATTGAATAAAAGATCATTACTTACCGTTTTGTAACCAAAATATTACCATAAAACCCATATAAAGTACACATAACATATAAAGGTAACTTGGTACATAAACATACTTAAATGGAATAACCATACAGTCGACTTCCACACATATCACTTAATGGAATAGCCATATGGACAACTTCCATACCCAATGCATTGGAGGTTATAACGTAACCACCCATCCTGGTATTCACGGCACCAACTTTCATATGGTTTATCACGTAACCACCCGTCAAATGTCCAAGTACCATTATAAAATCATAAGACATAAAACAAATATAATGGAAAGAAAACTTTTCCACATTTCGATAATAATATAACACTAAAATATATTTTCATAACAAATCCATTATAAAAAACAATTTTCAATACCAAAATACATAAAAGTGTATATGGTATTTATTTTATTTTAAAAACATTATGGCTTGTTGAGGAAGTCAAAGTCCAAATAATACTAGCGGTGGCAGAAAAGGTAGTTGTCACTGCATATGTTAAAAGAAACATTCCTTTTTGTCGTTTTCTAAAACGCTTCGTAGAAAAAGATTCCTTTTGTATAAAATTAAAAGTCAAAGGGGTTTATACACCGTATAAAAGAAAGCCTTGTATTAGAATGAAATATGCCTCAATGAAAAGATATTGAAACGAAGTCCCTTACAAAGACGATATCCTTGGATTAAGGATAAATCAATTACATAATTATGTGTGACAAATGAATGCACCAAATATAAGTGGATATTAAGTGTAAAACAATCAGAGTTCATTCACACATATTCATAGAATGACAAATTAAAGGAATAAAAGTTTATCCCAAAGTATCGAAATTGGGTTTAGAAGTTCCCTTGCAAAAATTTGACAGCCGAACGGCGTCACTTCAAAATTCAGAAAATGAGTTGATAAGAGATAAAAAAGGCATCTCATTACTTGGAAATAAAATTTACATCAATAAGGATATATAATAACATATCCCAACATTAAAATATGTAAATTAAAAGACCTAACAAAAGAAGTCTTTTAAAAAGAGGAGGGTGAAAGGTTCCCTTACAGACTTGGGTATCTTTCGAAACATACACACCATGAAAGAAGGACAATACAACATTGATGTAAATACTAATAAAAGAAATAATATTACACAAAGAGTAGAATAATGGTCATTACATATACCAAACAAAGGAAATGGTGGAAAATGTAGCATAAATCTCACTGGAATAAAAGTGAGATGAAAAATCCCTTACAAAAACTCAACAGCCTAATGGCGCCACTTAAAACATCCAAAAAACGATTAATGAGATAAAATAGGGTCTCTAATCACATTAACATAAAATTTACAGCAAGAGGAATATAAAAGAACATCCCCCAACAAAAAAAAACAGTAGCTTAAAAGAACTGACATAAAGGAGAGTACTTAAAAAGAAAGAGAGAGGTTAGATCTCTTGCAAAAATTTGGCAGCCTAACGACGCCAATCAAAACATCCAAAATGGATTGATGAGATAAAATAGGGTATCTAATCATATGAACATAAAAATTACATAAAAATTAATATAAAATAACATCCCCATCATAATAAAGATGAGCTTAAAAGTAATGACATAAAAGAGTGTACTAAAAAAGAAAGAGAGGGGTAGGATCTCTTACCTCAAGTCAGACTTGTCTTGTTCGTTTCTTTATATTCCGGAATAATAAACTTTGGTCAATATATAATTTGATTAAGTACCTACTTTAAATATTATTATTCAGTTAATATCACATATTATAATGTTATAATAATTGTTTAATAATGTTAGTTCATATCAGAAGTTTTTGCCGATGTTTGGTACATGAGTAAAAATGACCTTGTTTGAAAATGATTGCCCATGTAGTTATAAGTAAATAATTTCCAGAATAGTATTCATGATTAAAATATCATATATATCCAGTACATATTCATTTTATACTATTCCATAACATTTGGAGATAAAAAAATGAAAAGCACCCTTCATGGAGACGGTAGGTCGTACGTACGCATGAACGCTACTTTCATTTTTTTGTCATATTAATGGAATTAAAAATAAATGAGAGAGATATATATATTATAATTCCTGTATAATATATATGTTATATAGGTCCCATATGTTCATTAATTTCATTATTTATACATTCCATATATTGCATGAACGAGTCACATCACTTGAGGGGGCGGTAGTCCACACTTCCTCATATGAAATTATCGCATTTGCACAACATGCAAAGAATAAAGGTATATTTTAAATATAAAATACAGAAGAATATAGTAAACATAAATACCATATATATCATATATAAAAAATACTGACATCATAATGGCCACATTTAAAGGTGTTAAACGAATATTGAACAATCATCGTTTCGTGAGGCAGAAAATCACCAACCACAGAAACAGTATGTTCTTTAACCATTAGTTGAATGTGTGTGTAGGTGTAGCTCTAATACTTCTCATAAAAACATCCTAGTATATTTAAGATACTTTTTTTGTTACAAAATAAAGGAATAAAAATATTTTAGGGGGTTGGAGAAGAAAAATAAAACATAAGAACACAAGAGAAGACACTACCTTTAAATCGGGTAACTCTTTTTGATTTGAGCTCAAAGGCTTCCTTGGAAAGACTTATGCCAAAATTGAGGCTTCTAGAAGTAATAGAGGGATGTGGAGAGAAAAAATGGGTTGGGTTTGGCAGATCCAAAGGCTCTAGAGGTGTGGGTAAGGTGGTAGAGGCGGGGGCCTTTTATAATAGGAGAGGAGGGGCACTCTTGGAAAGTTATAAAAGGTTACTTTATTATAAAATGAGTTTCGGTTTTTATGTAACGCCCCGACCCCAGTTACCCAGAGTCGGTGCATTATTACATAACATTGGCATGATCACAAGAAAGATCAAATCTCGAAAGACCGATTGGTTTAGTAGCCTTGGAAACACTAGATATATTCATAAGTTTTACATTACATCATTAAACGAAAAACTACTACAACAACATATTGTCTCCATAATCCACACTCATATCCCCACATAATATCCCTGCAGGTCATTCATAACTTACTTCTTCACTTCCTGGGAAAAATAAAACATAGAAAAGGGGTGAGCTCAAATGCCCAGTAAGGATAACAATATAACGGAAATTTTCATAAATAAGAATAAACTTTTAAGGCAATGTATAACTAAAACAAAAGCCTTTCAAACATGAACTTTCAACATGGTATGGCATAAATAAAATGAAATAATGCCATTTACGTACTCACATGGATATTCTACTAATCGAATAATCACATGCAAAAATCAATAACCACTTTCATAATGTTGGAATGCATAATGCCAGACTATCATAACCACATAGTCAAGGCCCCGTGCCAAGACTACAAATAATATTTTGTCAAGGCCTTGTGCCAAGACACTAATTTGTCTCATGAGACCTACCGATGCAATTTTTTTAGAAGATAATTATGTTTAAAATTGATAAAATATACTCCAGTGTTTTTATGAAAACAATATGCACGCTTCTGAAAACAAAATAACTAATTCTGAGACTTCCTGATTAATTACATGCCATGATGGGTCCACTCCCAATCCCTTCCTGTCTACCAAACTCGAGAGTCAGGTTTTCTGAAAACATTTTTATGCTTGCGTTAAATATGTATACATTTGCACTGGATTTTCATATATTTGAGAGAAATATCTCTCTTTTGAAATCATTTAAAAATAAAATAATTATAAAAGAAAACCTTTTCTTTGAAAATATTCTTATAAGCATGTAAGGAAAGCTTCGATGATTTTATAACGGCGGAAAATAGCCGCACCCGCCGTATAAGTTAAAAAACATTCTTACCTTAATTTTGTCGAAAAGGTTAAAAAGAACCTTGTTTGGAAAACGACGGAAATATTCCTTTATAAACCACTTATAAAAGTCAAAAAGTGTATAAATGACTTTAACTCATATTATAGTAAATAGTAAAAATGTTTTGAAATACATTTTTAAGAAACATGGATGTGGATGATAAAGAGATCCCAGTAGATTATTACATATAAACAACCTCGGATAATGAAGAGATTGTGAAATAACCCTTACCTTGTACTTTTCCTTGGTTGGGGTAGGTTAACCTCCTGTATAATGGTGAAATAGTTGTTATTAAATTATACAAGAATCATATATATTAATATGATATCATATATGATCTTTTAACATTGATTTGTTAATAATATCTTAGAATTATCGTCGTTTCAGGAGTTAACTTACTCATTTTCTTTTATATGTTTTGTTACATAAGCAATGGTTGTTGTATCTTATTCATATCCAGAATGATATCCAGTCCTTAAACATCATTTTTAAATCATCAAATGATAATTATACTTGAATGGATACGATGGAGAATGAATCTCATCGCGTTCGTGGAGACGGTAGTCCGTACGTACGCACGAGCGACAATATCATTATTTTGATATTAAAATAATATATAAATGGATGGTATATCATATATACAGAATAATTAACATGTTATATTTATTATTTACATGAGTTACACATCATTATTATACCCATCCAAATAATATTATATTGAATAACAATTACACCACGACGTGGAGACGGCAAGCCGTACGTACGCACGTATGGTGACATGTTATTCAAAGGGTGGATAGAATACTGAATATGATTATACCATATTTATAATAACATCACAGTATATGTGAGATACTGGAGTTATTATTTTAGAATGGTAAGAACAAAGGAAGAAGAAGTGGAAGAAGAAATGAACTTGGAGAAGGGTGGTGAAATCATTACCTCTTCTTCGGGTTCTTCCTTTTGATTTGATCAAAAGGGCTCCTTAGGTTGGCTTTCTGATCAAACTAAGGCCTCTAGGTTGTAGTTAGGGATGTTGGGAGAGTATTTGGGCAGAGTTTGGGCGAGCCAAAAGGCTTTGAAGGTGTGAAGAAATGAGAAGGAGGAGTGCCCTTTTATAAGAGGGGTGAGGGGCACCTTTGGAAAAGTTAGAAATATTAATTTATAATAAATTAATATTCGGTTTCTAAAGGCACCAAAGTTGATTATTCAAAGGTTAAGGTGGGTATAGGTCGCAAACCACTCAACCAATAGAATTTAGACAGGTTTGGGTACTTATATTAACCTTATCTTTAAGTATTAACTCTAAGTTAATTAGTTTCACTTTTACAATGTCTCTTTGTATTATTATATAATATGGTTAATAAACTTTCTATATACATCCATGCGACCCCCAAGTGGTCAATTAATGATGAACCTATCCTGATATAAGTATCTTGGCCGAACCTTAGATTTTTAGGAATTTAATATCAATTAATAATATAATATTTGTTTTAAGAACTCTTTTATGTCAATTTTGACACTATTCAATAGTTGATTTTTGTGAAACTCATAAAAGATTGATTACTTCTAGAAACGTCAATTAAATCAATCCTAATATATCATATTACCCTAGAAAATTAGTTTAATTCATTAAAAGTTTTATATCATATTTTCTTGGGTATTTATAATATCAATTATTTTAATTTTGCACTATTATAGTAATTACTGCATCATCATTGTGTCATAAATAAAATAAATTATATAATGTCTAAAAATTATAAATAAAATATCATTATGTAGGAAATCGTTTTATCTTTCTAATGAATATTTATAATCTAAAATCAAACTTATATAACCCTATGTAACAATTGTTTTTCCAAAAGATATATGCTTGTGTCATTTTTGTATTCATTTTGACTTAATTAAAATAAAGTGTCATTATCACTTACAAGTGGATCCATGGGGTCCCAAAATAGACCCAAAGATGCTCATGGTCGACCATGTATCAACCAATAGGTTTAAGACACGTTTTAGGGTAATTTAGGATTATTATAATATTATTTTTTAACCCTTATTTACCGGATTTACCCCTAACCATGGTAAATAAAATATTTACCGCAGTAATTATTCAAAATGTCTAAAAATAAAAGTTATCTATTTACACAATTTGAACATCCTGATTCCAAATATGGAATCCATTTTCCTAAATTCAAAACACAGAAGTGGCAGAAATTAATTTAAAATTAATTCTCGCTGTTAAAACAAAAAGCGTGTTTTTAAGAGATAATAACTATCAAAAGATTGACACTTGTTTATGTTCGGTTTAATTGTAAAATTATGTCCAATGACCAACGTTATATTAAATGGTAAAAATATATTCTAAATATACTTTAAAACTACTAAAATTCATAATTTATCACTATTAATTATTTTGATTAAAAAAGTAGTTTTTAATTAAAATTTAGTAATTTTCACTATTCATCAAAATATGAAAGTTATCCGAAATGTACCAAAATTTCACCTTAGGCTCAATTCGATATTCCGAATCCAAAAATGAAGTCCATTTTCAAATATAAAATATATATAATTTCAAAAAGTAGGTATTACTACTCATAACGTCTAGTTTGATTAGTTATGGTGTGTTAGAACTCGGTGTTGCGTACAACACACGCTATCACATTATTCAAAGAGAAGCGTACCGTAGAAGCTTGGGATGTTTCATTTTAAATTTTTGATGTCCCCATTTAGTCAAAAAGTTTAAAATATAGTATTTAAAAAGGGTTCACTATTAAAGTTGATAAAAGTGCAATACTGAAAATGAATTTGTTCTTGCATTATATCTAAGAAACTCATAATATGGATTCTAAAATTATAAGGATTATATAAACATTAAAATTTATCTAATACTATTCATAACCTCTTTTGAACGGCTTGTTTGGTAAGTCATGGTGTGCTTGAACTTGGTGTTGCATGTAGTGAAAGTTATTGAATTATTTTGAAGAAGTAACACACTATGAAATCTTGGGTTGTTACATTCTCCCCTCCTTCAATAAATTGCATCCTCGCAATTTGAAATTGTTCTTCGAAAATAAAAGTTTGAAAATAGATAATATATTTGTGGGAAAACCCACATAGGAAATTGGTTTACGAAAATTTAGTCTTAATATGAGGAAAAGATAAATGAAAGGGTCACCACCAAATTATGATCTCGATTAGGAGAACATTGGTGGCAATTTGAGACATATAATTGGAGGAAAAACGTTAATATTTATAGGTAGTGATTGAGGTCATCAATCACAAACAAGTATAAAATTGAGGTCCTTAAATTCATCAATCTATGATGATTTGAAATACCATCGGTTCAACAAAACATAGGATATTAGGATAACACATTTTTGACGTTTCAAAATATCATAGTTGAAATCCCACATCGAAAAATGAATTAATGAGGCCTCTATTTTAAATAAAGAGTGGAAAGTATGAAGATTACCGAAAATAACACATACTAGGGTTCCATGTAGGAAAATATGGATATGGAAGAAAAATCTAACCATCAATTATCTGATGGAGAGTGTTAGAGAACATGGCTATGAAAAGGCCAACAATCCCAAATCCATAAATTAGTGATGATTTAAGGTACCATCTAGGAAAACATTTTTGTTCTAAGTTTCTTTTCTTAATATTGAGGAATTTATTTATGAGATTGGCTAAGATCATAAGGAGATATACTTACTTTATAATTAGAGTTTTATCCATTAATAAATTTCTACCACAAACTCATCTTTCACTCTAAAAGATAATAGAATGTAAAAAAATTCTATTTACACTATTCGTATAGGGTTCCAAAATAAAGGAATTTATAATTCATCTACAATATCTTTTAATAAAAACTACATTATTTAATCCAGGACATCTCGTGGGCCAGTGGTAGGTGATACACCCTTGTCGCCCTTCGGTTGAGGGTTCGAGTCTCGCAGCCTTGCTGGACGCGACGGGTTGCCGCCCGACCTCCGGGTTTTCCTTTTATGGTAATCCAAAATAATTCAAACTAGAACTATCCAAAATACTTCTGTCCAAACTCACAGTCCAACATTTATAAGGAAGGTAAACATAATATAGATCCTTTTTACCCCGCAATAGCATATGAATACCTTCATCTTGTATTCTTTTAATAAACTGAAACATCTTGAATTACCATATTCCTTATTGGTTACATTTTTGCTCCCCTAATCCATATAGAATGCTGGATATACTTCATCAATCCAAAAATGTTTTAAACCCCAAAAATGATGGAATATACAAATCATTAATCAGTTCCAAGGTAGTCAAGAATATCCAATATTATTTATCCAAAACAATCACATATTATTCCAAAATCACTACCTCAGTATCAGAACTATATTATGGTTTATCATTCTCTCACCCATATATTTTCCAAAAATTATCCTGCTATTGAGTCACTTTTCTTTGTTCCACACAATCTCAAGTCCTTAATGAAATAGTACTGCAGTACAATCCTTATATACTCCATGATTATTGTAACAAGTACATTGTTGATACAACACTCAATTGACATAATCAACATAAGAACTCTAATCATTCCTCTTCATCTGTGGTAGTATCATAACTTGATTATTATCCAATAACATCATTTGCGGCATAGTCTGATGACTGGGACATAGGTTCGCGTAGTGTCCAAACTCCTTGCAAATGAAGCATTGTACATTTAAAACCATTTTCTTACCCTTGCAGTCACGTACTTTGTGCCCTTTTCCTCCACACTTATAACAAACTCCCATTCCTTTCAGGCAAGTTCCAGGGTGTTTCTTTCCACAGTTACCACATATGGGAAAATTCTTCTTTTCCCTTTTCCCTTTATCCATATTTCTCTCTTCCATCCTTTTCTTCTCTTGATTCCCTTCAAAGCCATAGGACTCAGTAAACGCTTTACTTATCTTATCAACACATGATATTATTTCTTCATATGATGATAATACATGGGAGACAATTTCTCTTATAAATTCTAGCTTAAGACCATGAAAGATATGATCCTTCCTTCTCTTTGAATCATGTGTATTTCTGGAGTTCTCATTCCTTCTACTGGGCGCTATTTCTAAACAATGGCATAAACTAGATCAGTTTATGAATCAAAATACATAATCCCATACTTATAAAACACTTAACATAAATTGAACTATTTATGGATATAATCCATAATCATAAAAATGTTTTCTTTGAGGAAGTATATACTCATAAACCCTTCATAATGATTTGTAAAGAAAATGAGAGTTATCCTAAGCATATCCCCCGGGAGTGTCGTAACAAAGAGTGCAGCAAGGCCCGTTGTCGTGCACCAGTTCCCGTTCGAGTCTAGCTCAAAGCGGTGTTTTCGGGTTTTACCCCTAGGTACATCTGTGCCAGAGCCGCCTCTACCTGCTCGTATCCAGACAGGGATGTATTGCTCGGAAAACTCACAAAATCTCTACAATACCAAAATTCTAGGAAGTTCTTCTATACTAATCCTCAAAGTTCATCTTAGGTCTACGTGCTCTAATCAGAGTTTATCTAAATCTAGCTTCCAAGGTTTGTACTAAACTTCCTCTGATACCAACTGTAACGCCCCGACCCATGTTACCCAGAGTCGGTGCATTATTACATAACATTGGCATGATCACAAGAAAGATCAAATCTCGAAAGACCGATTGGTTTAGTAGCCTTGGAAACACTAGATATATTCATAAGTTTTACATTACATCATTAGACGAAAAACTACTACAACAACATATTGTCTCCATAATCCACACTCATATCCCCACATAATATCCCTGCAGGTCATTCATAACTTACTTCTTCACTTCCTGGGAAAAATAAAACATAGAAAAGGGGTGAGCTCAAATGCCCAGTAAGGATAACAATATAACAGAAACTTTCATAAAAAAGAATAAACTTTTAAGGCAATGTATAACTAAAACAAAAGCCTTTCAAACATGAACTTTCAACATGGTATGGCATAAATAAAATGAAATAATGCCATTTACTTACTCACATGGATATTCTACTAATCGAATAATCACATGAAAAAATCAATAACCACTTTTATAATGTTGGAATGCATAATGCCAGACTATCATAACCACATAGTCAAGGCCTCGTGCCAAGACTACAAATAATATTTTGTCAAGGCCTTGTGCCAAGACACTAATTTGTCTCATGAGACCTACCGATGCAATTTTTTTAGAAGATACTTATGTTTAAAATTGATAAAATATACTCCAGTGTTTTTATGAAAACAATATGCAAGCTTCTGAAAATAAAATAACTAATTCTGAGACTTCCCGATTAATTACAGGCCATGATGGGTCTACTCCCAATCCCTTCCTGTCTACCAAACTCGAGAGTCAGGTTTTCTGAAAACATTTTTAAGCTTGCGTTAAATACGTATACATTTGCACTGGATTTTCATATATTTGAGAGAAATACCTCTCTTTTGAAATCATTTAAAAATCAAATAATTATAAAATAAAACCTTTTCTTTGAAAATATTCTTATAATCATGTAAGGGAAGCTTCGACGATTTTATAACGGCGGAAAATAGCTGCACCCGCCGTATAATTTAAAAAACATTCTTACCTTAATTTTGTTGAAAAGGTTAAAAAGCACCTTGTTTGGAAAACGATGGAAATATTCCTTTATAAACCACTTATAAAAGTCAAAAAGGGTATAAATTACTTTAACTCATATTCTAGTAAATAGTAAAAATGTTTTGAAATACATTTTTAAGAAACATGGATGTGGATGATAAAGAGATCCCAGTAGATTATTACATATAAAAAACCTCGGATAATGAAGAGATTGTGAAATAACCCTTACCTTGTACTTTTCCTTGGTTGGGGTAGGTTAACCTCCTGTATAATGGTGAAATAGTGGTTATTAAGTTATACAAGAATCATATATATTAATATGATATCATATATGATCTTTTAACATTGATTTGTTAATAATATCTTAGAATTATCGTCGTTTCGGGAGTTAACTTACTCATTTTATTTTATATGTTTTGTTACATAAGCCATGGTTGTTGTATCTTATTCATATCCAGAATGATATCCAGTCCTTAAACATCATTTTTAAATCATCAAATGATAATTATACTTGAATGGATACGATGGAGAATGAATCTCATCGCGTTCGTGGAGACGGTAGTCCGTACATACGGACGAGCGACAATATCATTCTTTTGATATTAAAATAATATATAAATGGATGGTATATCATATATACAGAATCATTAACATGTTATATTTATTATTTACATGAGTTACACATCATTATTATACCCATCCAAATAATATTATATTGAATAACAATTACACCACGACGTGGAGACGGTAAGCCGTACGTACGCACGTATGGTGACATGTTATTCAAAGGGTGGATAGAATACTGAATATGATTGTACCATATTTATAATAACATCACAGTATATGTGAGATACTGGAGTTATTATTTTAGAATGGTAAGAACAAAGGAAGAAGAAGTGGAAGAAGAAATGAACTTGGAGAAGGGTGGTGAAATCATTACCTCTTCTTCGGGTTCTTCCTTTTGATTTGATCAAAAGGGCTCCTTAGGTTGGCTTTATGATCAAACTAAGGCCTCTAGGTTGTAGTGAGGGATGTTGGGAGAGTATTTGGGCAGATTTTGGCCGAGCCAAAAGGCTTTGAAGGTGTGAAGAAATGAGAAGGAGGAGTGCCCTTTTATAAGAGGGGTGAGGGGCACCTTTGGAAAAGTTAGAAATATTAATTTATAATAAATTCATATTCGGTTTCTAAAGGCTCCAAAGTTGATTATTCAAAGGTTAAGGTGGGGATAAGTCGAAAACCACTCAACCAATAGAATTTAGACAGGTTTGGGTACTTATATTAACCTTATCTTTAAGTATTAACTCTAAGTTAATTAGTTTCACTTTTACAATGTCTCTTTGTATTTTTATATAATATGGTTAATAAACTTACTATATACATCCAAGCGACCCCCAAGTGGTCCATTAATGATGAACCTATCCTGATATAAGTCTCTTGGCCGAACCTTAGATTTTTAGGAATTTAATATCAATTAATAATATAATATTTGTTTTAAGAACTCTTTTATGTCAATTTTGACACTATTCAATAGTTTATTTTTGTGAAACTCATAAAAGATTGATTACTTCGAAAAACGTCCATTAACTCAATCCTAATATATCATATTATCCTAGAAAATTAGTTTAATTCAATAAAAGTTTCATATCATATTTTTTTGGGTATTTATAATATCAATTATTTTAATTTTGAACTATTATAATAATTCCTGCATCATCATTGTGTCATAAATAAAATAAATTATTTAATGTCTAAAAATTATAAATAAAATATCATTATGTAGGAAATCTGTTTATATTTCTAATGAATATTTATAATCTAAAATCCAACTTATATAACCCTATGTAACAATTGTTTTTCTAAAAGATATATGCTTGTGTCATTTTTGTATTCATTTTGACTAAATTAAAATAAAGTGTCATTATCACTTACAAGTGGATCCATGGGGTCCCAAAATAGACCCAAAGATGCTCATGGTCGACCATGTATCAACCAATAGGTTTAAGACACTTTTTAGGGTAATTTAGTATTATTATAATATTATTTTTTAACCCTTATTTACCGGATTTACCCTTAACCATGGTAAATAAAATATTTACCGCAGTAATTATTCAAAATGTCTAAAAATAAAAGTTACCTATTTACAAAATTTGTACATCCTGATTCCAAATATGGAATCCATTTTCCTAAATTCAAAACACAGAAGTGGAAGAAATTAATTTAAAATTAATTCCCGCTGTTAAAACAAAAAGCGTGTTTTTAAGAGATAATAACTATCAAAAGATTGACACTTGTTTATGTTCGGTTTAATTGTAAAATTATGTCCAATGACCAACATTATATTAAATGGTAAAACTATATTCTAAATATACTTTAAAACTACTAAAATTCATAATTTATCACTATTAATTATTTTGATTAAAAAAGTTGTTTTTAATTAAAATTTAGTAATTTTCATTATTCATCAAAATATGAAAGTTATCCGAAATGTACCAAAATTTCACCTTAGGCTAAATTCGATATTCCGAATCCAAAAATGAAGTCCATTTTCAAATATAAAATATATATAATTTCAAAAAGTAGGTATTACTATTCATAACGGCTAGTTTGATTAGTTATGGTGTGTTAGAACTCAGTGTTGCGTACAACACACGCTATCACATTATTCAAAGAGAAGCGTACCGTAGAAGCTTGGGATGTTTCATTTTAAATTTTTGATGTCCCCATTTAGTCAAAAAGTTTAAAATATAGTATTTAAAAAGGGTTCACTATTAAATTTGATAAAAATGCAATACTGAAAATGAATTTGTTCTTGCATTATTTCTAAGAAACTCATAATATGGATTCTAAAATTATAAGGATTATATAAACATTAAAATTTATCTAATACTATTCATAACCTCTTTTGAACGGCTTGTTTGGTAAGTCATGGTGTGCTTGAACTTGGTGTTGCATGTATTGAAAGTTATTGAATTATTTTGAAGAAGTAACACACTATGAAATCTTGGGGTGTTACATTTTAAAGGTCCCACAATTATATATTTCAAGGATAAGTTGATACGATTTCTATATCCACACATCCAATAGGTTTTTGACAAGTGTAGGTCTTATATTTTACATTATCATTTCATTTTATTTAAATCCTTAAATAATGAGGTAATCGCTACATCATCATAGTGTCATAAATAATTTAATTTATTTAATGTACAAAAATTATAACAAAAATCAGATTTAGGAAATATTTTTATATTTATAATGAATATTTATAGTAAAAAATATGACTTGTATAAACCCATGTAAATTTTTTTTTAGTAAAACAACACATGTTTGTGACATTTTAATTTTAACTCTAAATAAAAAGTTATTAATGTCATTTTCCTACCAATGTTTCTCCATGGGGTCCCCAAGTTGACCCATAGATTGTCTTGGTCGGCCATGACTCATCCAATAAGGCTAGGACATGTGTCAAGGTCATTTCATATTATTAAAACATTATTTTTACCTTAAATTACACTAATTACCTCTAATCGCGATTAAAAACATAAAAGTTACTATTCACAATAAAATTATTTTAATCCCATTGAACCAAATTTTACTTCCTAATGAAAACCATGTATGTAGGATTTTTTAAATTCAAAACACAGAGGTGGTAAAATTTCATTTAAATGAAAAATCAGTTTTTTAAGTACCACTTAGTGGTTTCACTATTCATCAAAAAATTGATGTTTTTCAGAAAAATAACAAATATTCACCCTAAGAAATATTTGATATTCCGAATTAAAAAATGATGTATATTTTAATAAATTCAAAACATATAAGTTACATTAATTAATTTAATAATTAATTATCATTGTCAGAACAAATAGTGTGTTTTTATGAAACAATATATATCAAAAGATTGACACTAGTTTAAGTCCAATTTCAAAGTAAAATTAATTCCAATGACCACTATTGGATGAAATGGTAAAAATATATTCTAATTTCAATTTAAAACCAATTCAAAAGATAATATAATCATATAAATAAATTATATTAAAAAGTGGTTTTGAATTAAAATACAACATTTTCATTATTCATTAAAAAATGAACTTTATCGGAAAAATACCAAAAATTTACACAAAGTAAATTTTGATGTCCCGATTCTAAAGAAGAATTTTATTTTGTGAAATATAACATAAAAAATTTTCAAAAAGTGGATTTAAAAGTGGTTCTCCGTCAAAAGGCGGTTAATCGACCTTTTAAAGAATATTAGAATGTTTACGCTTAAAATTGGATTCATTCGCATTTTTAATCCTCTAACATTTATTGTAAAAAGTAAAAAAAATTGAAAAACATATATAATCATTTTGTAGTTAGTTTTGTTCACTCCTGTCAATACAACGGCTATGTGTTAACTACCATTTAAAATAAAATTATTTTATTGTTAGAGTGCAACGTAATATTTCAAAGGAACTCATTGTTGCGTATTGGGTAAGCCATCGAGCATAGAATTCCCTTTAAATTAATATTAACATTTTATTCATAAATATAGATAAATATAAAAATATTATATTCTTTATTTACCTGGGGTGTTACAAATTAAATACATTATGTGTCTTTTTCAGTTAAATGAAATGATAGTGTTATAAATTACGTTCTTTTTCACTATTTATTGAAATACAAAATTTCACATAAAAATATAAATATTTCAACCTAAGATAATATTTGCATGATGAATTGAAAAATGATTTAGTCAACACATAACATTATTTTAACTCTTCATCATTGTTCTTTTAAAATCAGTGTTTCATTCTAAAGAATCTATCAATGAAATTTATTTGATGGGAAAAATATCAGAAAATATAGATCCCTTATATTGGGAGTACTTAGTTTAGCTTCAATTTCATTTCACTTTGATACATATTAATTTTTTTCATTATTTTATAATATATTTGACATTTTTCCAAATATCAAAATCCATGGGTTTAAAATTTTCACAACACTAATAGTATCCAATAACAATTTGATTAATCTATTTGGTTATAGTTTTTCTGGGGGAGACTTATATTGAAAAAATATTGTTTTGGATATATATTGTATTTATTTGTAAACACTAAGGGGAACTCATTATGTCTTGTTTTAAAAAATACACCATTATAATAGAGGTTGGTTTCTCACTTTTCTCCTCCCATATTTTATCATAACTATAATCTTCAATTTAAATAAGGGAGTTATTGATTATTAATTCATAAGAATATGGGGTTTTGTTTTTTATTTCTCTAATAATAATATTATTCTTAAAATTCATTAATATTCATTATTCCATTGGATAGATTCTTCTCCAAAGTAATACTTTATTTAAAAACATTGGTAGTGTCTCTTTTTCAGATTTATTTAATAATTAAAATTGAGTATTTTTCTTATTTCTCAATCATACCATCCTCTCATGAAACATTAAATTTAACGTGTTATTATAATTTTTTATGTCCATCTAATTTATCTTAATATTCTATATTTACATTTAGTATTTTTTGTTCCTGTTGTTTACTCACCTCTTTCAAGGAAAGATGAAGTTCCATTACTCAATTTCCTTGATTTAATTTTGATTAATCATAATGTTAATATTTATTATATGAATATCATATTGTATATAGATTTTTTCTATAAAAAACCATTTCAAAAAAATATCAAAAAAACTATTTTCATAGAATTATTTATAAGGTTGAACTTCTATTGTAAATGTGATACCTTTTTCCATTACATCATTGAATTTAGTAAGATATTAGAATTATTTGTAATTATTTTCAAAAACATTATATGGGATATCATGTTCCGATTATAGCTGTGAGATTCACTCAAGTTATCCATTGATGTATCGATGTGTATATATAAGAAAATAAATATAGAAAAATTTCATGTGAACATATTTATTGATAAAAAATATTCAATAGTATCTAGGTAATCATACTCTTCACAAATTATATAGGAATAATTCATAGAATTGATTTTATCATATTCACATGAATTATTATGACACACATTAACTTCATGTAGAGGTGGATCCTCCATCTATTTCTTTTGGGTGGATTTCTTCTTTATTATCCCCAATGTTCTTGTTAATATATTCATGTTTCAACAACTAGGAATAACTTAAACTTTCGTTATCTTCATCTTAACTTTAATATATTTTTATGAATAATTTTCAACAATTTATTAAAAAATACACATCATAGAAAATAGTCAACACAACAGGGAACTAAAACTTATATATCAAAACAAAGGTATCCTTCCCTCTCATTCAAAATATTGTGCTGATTTTAGCATTCAGTCACCAAAGGGGGGGGGGGGTAAATCTTGGGTGATATTCTTTTTTCTGAATATATGATAGTTCACATTTTATTATATATATGATGTTGAACCTCTATAATTAGTTAGGATGTATGTATATTTTATTATAAACCCTCACCAATTTTCCCCAATGTAATGTCGATAATGTAAATTAAACAATAAAAATGGGTTTTTACAAGGATTGGTCTTAATGTGGGTAACTACTCTTTGTTGCATCAAAAATCACTCATGAAACATATTTTCCAGAATAATATCTATCAAATATTATATTTTGTATGGATATGAATCACTCATGAACCTATTTATGTTGGGAAAGAATCACCATTAATCCATGATTTTTTTTATTTGTTACTCCAGTTTACAAAAGTGTCCATCAAAGCTTCCTTTTAGATAGTACTTTAGAAGACACTGATATTATTCTGAACATATATTCATGTCATCCAACCCTTATTTGTGAAATTATAAATCCAAAAACCTAATTTTCAACAAATATGAAATTCAGAACTCCTATAGAATATTTCTTGTTACCATTCTAACTTTTCAACTTTCATTTTAACCATATGTTCTAAATTGATTAAGATATCAATAAAATTAAATCTTACTTGTAATATCTAGCCTAAAAATTCCTCACATTTTCTATACTTAAATATATTACCCTTAATTATTTGTTCTTAATGACCTCTACCATTTTTATATTCACAACATTCCATGAAATGTAAGTAATAAACATGGGATACTAATTTTAATTTCCTGCTCAATGTTTCCTCAGTTTAACCACCTATAAAATTTACTAAATAATTGAGGTTAAATTTCATAGTTAAAGTTTCTCAAATTTGGAACTAAAAATCTCTTGAAATATTCATTAAATACTGGTTATATTTAGGAACACTAAAATTCATGTTAAAAATCCTCAGAAATAATGTGTATTAAATTAATATATGTTATTTCCTTCTGGAAAATTATTCTAGAAACTCATTTTAAAAAATAAAAATCATTATTATTTGTTATTATAGAAACACTATATGATTATCTTGTGATTAATTTTTTACGTTATAGAATCATCAATAATTTTAACTTCTATAAACCCAGTTTAATCTTCCATAACACTATTGGACTGTCCAAAATTTGATTTTTCAACAAATAGGACATCACTGTTTGACCTTTTAGAAACATTATTTGACCTTCTAAAAACTACTTTTTTAACTAAAAATAATTATTCTATAATTACATTATTCTAACCCATAGATATTATTCCATATTTTCAGTAGTTAAATATAGAAAATTTCTTTCATATTTCCTTCATTTTAACTGGGAAATGTTTTCTCGAATTTAATTTAGTTAAACATAAAAAAGTGATTTTGATGAAATCACAAAACTGATTCTAGTGAATTTTTAAAATTTAATTGGGTGAATTTATAAATATATTTATTTTGAACTAAAAAATGTTATTCCAATAAACCTAAAAATATTTTTCTATCGAACTAAAAAAATTATTCTTGTAACTATAATAATATTCATTCATTGATCTGAAAAATATTATTTAGGTGATCCTAATACTCTGCTTTTATTAAACTAAAAAAGTTTTTAATAGTGAACTTAAGAATCTAATTTCATTGAACTAATTTTTTTCATCCAATTTAATTAAAAGTGTCCTCTTGTGGAACTAAAAAATTTATTCTCATAACCTTAAGAATCACTTTTAATTGAAGTCAAAAATATTCTTCTTATGCACATAAGAAAATCCATTTTTTGAACAAATTTTTTTTCCTCCATTTGAAATTGAGAATATCCATTTATGGAATTTAATCGGTTTCACTTTCTAGTGATCTTTATAAAACCTAATTTAAAAAAGTTCACTATGGTGATCATTGCAGGCTTCTCCATCTAGTGAAATTTATAAAACCTACATTACAAAATGTTTATCCAGGAAACTATATAAAAACATCATTACATATCACTATACTGTGAGATTTATAAATCCTCCTTTATAAAATTACCTTAAAATTGACATGAAAAATATAATTTTGATCATAACTTCATAAATTTTCAAATGAAATACTTCTTAACTTGAACTTTTTATATTTACAAATTTTTATAGTGATTTTTTGGTAATATTCTTCTATGAAAGTAAATATAGTTAAATTTCATCTAGAACCACTCCTTCAAATAGCCTCAGTCTAGTAACATCATTTATCTTAGAATTATTATATAGAATAAACTCGAGTAAAACTATTAAAAAATTAAGTAAACATGATTCAAGAAACACTAATATTCAATAAATAATCTTATTAATGACTTATAAATATCCATATAAAACTCTATATGAGACTTT
The DNA here is from genome assembly GCA_963277665.1 of Viscum album. NCBI lineage: Eukaryota > Viridiplantae > Streptophyta > Magnoliopsida > Santalales > Viscaceae > Viscum > Viscum album. The sequence goes on from OY728125.1 coordinate 59,931,953, forward strand.
ATTGAAATATCTGTAGGAAACTCTATATAAAACACCATAGGAAACTTCTTTTTAAACTCCGTAGTAAACTCTTTTAGAAATTTAATCAACTTACTCATTGACTTTTCAATAAAATATTGAAAATAAAAAAAATACATCCATTATTATCAGGAAATACACACTTCACGCATAAATAGTTATCCAATGAGGATCAATGAGTGATTATTGATACGTGATGTGTATTTTTTAGATCTCAATTATTATTTATATTCCTTGATTATTGATAAGGTGTTATATTATTATATAATTTTAAATATTATATAGTGGATTTGTTTCATTTAGTGACCAATTGACATTTATAATGGAATATATATACATATACATATATATATATATACTGATTTAGTTTTGAATCCAGAATGTTTTTTTACTTTAAAATTAATATTATAAAGTACAAATTTATGAATTTATTTACTCTAATGTAATAATTATATTTTTAGTAATTTTTTAAAGATATATTTATTTTTTATGTAAAAGTAAATGGATAGAGTCATTATGTTATACAATTACTATTTTTGTCTCGTCCTATATACACTCCATGAAGTTTAGATTACATTTTATAATTTTCATTTAACTTTTATGTATGGTTGAAGTTCCCTTTCTTAGGAATAGAACATGGGTTCTGTTGTAGCACTATGGATGTTCTTTTAAACAAAGGTGATTTAATGTCATGTAGAGGTGGTTGGGTTCCTAATTTCAATGATTTCTAGAATTTTTTATTAGTAGTGTAAATGTTTTCGGTATATTTTTTTGTTATTTTATTTTTTATAATTTGAATATTGTTTTATTTCATTTACCCATGTTTTTTCATTTTTATTCATTATTTATTTTAAAAAATAATAATTTTCCATTTTCATGAATGATTCCCATGTCACTTTGGTTAGCCTATCTAGACAGAGATGTTTATAAGGACTTTGGAATTATAGTTTAGGTATGGGAGATATATATTGAGGTCGGTGTGCTGTATAATGGAATGATGTGAGATCAGGAATTTGGATTAGTGTTAGGTGGTGGTAGTATTTTGAAAATAAGAGAATTAACCCATCGATGAGCCTAAGCAACCCATTTGGATTGAAACTAAATTTATCAGAGATGTAATAATGTTAATGGTTTTAGTAAACCCTTCAAAGTGTTTTAATTACTTTTATATTCCATGGTGTGGTGTATTTAACATCATAATCAAGATTTTCAATTATTATTTTACTATGAATAATTTGAGAATTTATTCATTTTGATCTGTTAACTCTTATAGAACATATTAATTTTATCAAATGGTTATGAGAGGAAATCTAAATGATTTATTGTTTCCTTTTTGTGCAATTTATGATTCCATTTTTGGTTATGTGGCATGTGTGGTGATTATTTTTTTCACTGAGTGATGTTTATATATATCTATATCATGATATATATTGGGATGTATAATATTTTAGATGATTTGAAATATTAATATTTTCCTGAAAGTTTATTTTTATAAAAATCAAAAGATATTGATTTTATTGAAAACTAGTTGTATTATCATGATTTTAAAAAATAAATGAGATCTAAAATAGTATTTTCAGCTTTTTTGTTAAAAATAACTTGATTTTTCTAGTCAAATAATTATGAAGATACACAAGAAGGGGGAGTAAATTGTGCCCCTTTACATATCTCAACAGATTCAATTTTTATGCCTCTTCATTTATTATGAAGATAAAAAAATTTATATTCACTAAGATAGTTATGAAGTAGAAAAACCAATAATAAGAGCACAATAATTTATAAAGTGTTCCATGGAACAAAGATCCCCAATTATACTCCACTAACACTCTCTCAGTGAGCTTGCATATTTCACTAAATATGACATCTTTTTATAAGACCTCCAAAACTGAGTGTAGGCTATCGATACAGTGTAATATGAAATTTTAGTTTATATAAAACTTGTTAATATATATCTTAGTGTGAGAAGATAAAACCCCACCATGACCGAGTAAGAGCATACAATATGTTAAAAAATCATGATTAATAGATTTTATTTTATGTACATTTTGATCACAGTTGTATAAAAAAATAAAAAATAATCGATCTTATTATTCATAGATAATATTCTTAAAAAATAATATATCTGAAGAGATACATGTTGAAAATGATCTTCATGAAATAATGAAATAGAACAATGTCAACAACAACAATAGAATAATAGTCAAACAACACATTATTAAAGCATGTATCTCTCCATTGCATAACTCTTCATAATGGTATAGATGTTTGTTCTTTTTAATATGACAATTCTCTGTTGAATGAAAAATCTATAATAATTTATAAAGAGAAAATCTATATCCTGTTGGTTAAAAATATCCAACAAATTCCTAAAAAATCCTGAGAATTTAATAATTCATTTTTGGTATAAAGGAATAACATCACATAGAAATTGAAATAATTCAATCTCTTGAACAAGATCATTCGAATCAATATTTTAGAACCATTAAAAATATATTAAATAATTTCATAAAGATCATTTTATAAATCTTGGAGAATATATTTACTTTAAAATATATAGTTGACCAAGTCTAATTTAGGTTTAAATTTTAATGTAAGGTTGATACCATATGATTATCTTAAAAATGATAAGTTTTTGAACCATATGTTATTTTAAAAAAGGAAGTGTCTCTCAAAAAAGTATGGTTCCTAATATATAATATTAAAATAGTGTTTGGTTACTGATACACGCATTTACATCAAACGTAGGGTTTGAAAATAATATGCTCCACTTACAAACATATGTTATGAAAAATGTCTCCAAACTACTTGAAAACATACCCAAGACACTTTTGAAAAACCATTTAACCCGTAAATAAGACATATTTCTCAAAACATATAATCCTAAAAAATAATAAATGTAATATCATTTCTAAAAACCAAGGTTTTTTTAGAATTAAAATAAATATGATTGATAGAGTATTGTTGAGACAATACATGCCCAATAATCTACCACTTTTTGTGATCACAAAATCCATGTATCAAGAACAAATTAATAATATAGGAAATGAAAACAAAAAAATATAATAAAAATGAAAAATAAAAAAAGTTATATTTTTCATTTAATGTTTTATAAACTGTAGATAAATAATGAATATTATAGAAAGTTTATATTAAACAAATTTTTGTGATTTAATTAACTATTTAAATTTAAAAAATTGCATATTATTATATTTTAAAATTCTATGTTCGTAAGAATTTTTTTAACCAATCCCCCCATTTTATGAAATAAAAAACAAAGTATTGAAAAATGGAATATAACATAGTTAATGTAGCATTAAATGACTAGGGAATTTTCATTGAGAATTGATAAAAAAAATCATGTATTGTAAAAAGACATAGATAAATAATAAGAAATAAAAAACATAATACTAATCAATAAATTAAATTAAAATATTTTTAATTATAATGCCTATTTGGAAAAAAATTTATAGAAGTTGGATTGTATTTAGGGGAATGTTCCAGTTAAGATGAGGTGTCATATGAGAATGAATCTCAACCATCCATATGAACATCCATGAGATCTGCAATGATTCATCAAAAATTCCAATTCATCATCTAAACCCGCTATATTATCCTAGTATTTTATTAATTTCCCATTTTTTTATTTTAATCTAAATTTACAATTAAAAACAAATGGAAAGTATCTATAAACTTTGTTAACTTCTCACATAACTGATTGAGAAGGCCTGAAATACCAAGATCAAAATATGCTATTCTTTTAACAATATAATTTTAATATTCAAAAAAGAAATTCTTCTGGATTATTGGAACACTGAAGCTATAGTAATAGATTCAATCCTTTTTATTAAATCAATAGAATTTCATAACTATAAGTATATTCCCTTGTTTGACATGTGATACTTCTTATTGATTCCAATTGGCACCTCAAGTATTACATTATGTCACTAAAATATTTCTTTGAAACTGATTTTTACATGATCTTCCCAAAATGTTTGGACATATCTGTTTGAAATGCATCAGAATCTGTTTTGGAAATAGAATTTTCTCTTTGACCGTGTCACTGTTCTTGAACCGATTCTACCGCTGTATTTGAAACATTTAAAATTTTCAATTATTTAGTTTATTTTTTATAAAACTTCATCTTACTATTAAAGGTTGTATTTAATTCTTTCATCTAAATATATTTTTAGAAAAAATCTTCAATTTTAGAACTAGAAGAATCATAGGATTCCACTTCTTGAATTCGATATGGTTTTCCGACTTTAACTAGGCCTAGTGGATGACCTTCAATTTTCCCAATGTATAATGATTATATAAATGGTATAAGAACCTAGTTTTTCTCATCATATTCAATAGAATAACTTTCCAAAAAATCTACAGTAACATAAACTCTTTAATTATAAATTATTTCTGTGTTAACCAAATTTTTTTAAACTTGGTCACTATATAGAGAAATCATTTAAACTAAATATTTTGTATGATCCTCAAGATCATTTGTATATTCAGAAGTTTTTTATAAAAAATTATTTAGTTTAACAATAAACAATGGTTTTTCAAATTATACATCTTAGGCCTATTATTCCAGAACAATATTCTCTTCTGTTTTTATAGTATATATAGCAAGGGAATAATTGATGGCCTCTTCTAGGGGTTTATCAAGAGAATGGTGTATATATATTGTAGGAGTTGGGTCACTAAGATCAACCCTATGTCTTCTTCATTCCACCCCAACTACATCCTCTATTTTTGATTCACTAAATTTTTCACCATTAACCTTTAATTAACTATCTAACTTTTAATTTTCTCTTTCCCCTAAACATAACCACTATATACCTATTGATCATAACCCCAACATGAATCAGATTCCCTTTTGCAATGATCCAAATGAAACCAAATTTTATATTATTTCCAGTATAAATAATATTACTATTATGAAACATAACAACCATTTAAAGATAATAGATTTTATCATTTTTATAAAAAAACCATATATATAATCCTTCTATATGGATAAAAGAAAATTATGGCCTTCATTTATTTGTAATGATTCATATAACATAGTAAATATAGAATGAAATTCAACTTTATTTCAAATAACATAAAAATCATGATAAACCTATCCTGAAATATAATGTGCTTTAATTCAATAATTCGTGGCACTATTAAAGATTTAACAAACTTGACTAATACATTCTGGTCAACTTTAAGATCTATTAAAATAATCTTTCAATCCAAGGTGGATCCAAAAAATTAAAGTCAAAATATACCCCATTTATGATTTTTATTTCCAATATATCAACAATTAATGTGAAAAACCCCTTCATTAGGACACATAGAAATGTTGTCTATTTCTATTGAATATAACAAAAGCTCCATCTTAGTTTCCCATGAGAAGAAATTTTCCCCTTTATTTCAAAAACAAAATTAGGCATGTTCATAAACATCCTTTTCTTCACTGTCAAAAAAATAAGTATTTGTGCCAATGAAATAAGTGATAAACTTTGAAATTCTAGATCTTTCATTAACAATAGATTTTTATAAATCAACTACTCAAAGTCAATAAACTTCCTTGAATGAATCATCTATCAGCTCCTGAAGTGTGTTGTCTCTTAGATCCACTTGGTCTTCCTTTATTTAACATCTTTTTCATTCCCATTATAGAAAATATGATTGTTTGAGGGTTATATTTTGGGGTCTTAGAGAGGAATCTAGAGCTCTGAAATACGAAAGGTTTAAATTTTGAGTGTAAGAGAGATATAGAGAGGGAGGGATAGTTTCTACTAGTTTTTTATTTTTCAAGTTACTTAATCGAAGAAAAATATTCAATGTAATAATTATAAATTTTTTGTTTGAAAATCCATGTTTTCTAAAATATTAATAATTATATAATTTATTATTTAACTAGTAAATAAATGATAAACGAACATGAAGGATACAAAATAAATAATTAAAATAAACCACACTTTTATTTAAAATTTAATATACTGAAACCCCTCTCTTCTTTTTTTAAAAACATTCAATGAGAAGTGGTTTTGTGCTAATATCTACAAGTTGACATTTATTATTAATAAATTCTAAAGATATATCGTTATTTAGAATGTGATCACTTAGGAAACGATGAATTATATCAATATTTTTATTCTTTGAGTGATTCTCGGATTTATAGAAATATTAATTTCACATGTATAGTCTAATATAGTAGGAATATTATTGAAATTGAGTCCCAATTACATTTTTGTATGTTCCATTCACAATACTTGTGCACTAAAACTGCCAGTAGAGATGTATTTTTCCTCAAATATTAAAAAAGAAACTAACTATGTTTTCTTAGATGAAAATGAAACTAAATCTTATCAAAAAAGTGATAGGTTAATGAATTACTCTTTCCAATGAACCTGTAATATCAAAAATTAGCATATCAGTATGAGGATAAATTAAATTAATTTTTTTTAGTAAAGTAATGGTTGAAAAATGGTTTCTTTCCAATATATAAAAAGTATATTAATAACAGTAAGGTCAAATTATGCTGGGTTTGATTGAAATATAGCTCAAATACAAAGAGAAAACATAATTTGTGGCCTATTATTAGTAATATATAGAAAACAAGGAATCATACCTCTCTATAAATTGTCATCAAATGGTTTTCCAAATTTATCCTTGTCCTTTTTACAATGGTACACATGAGTGTTTTATATGTTTTAATTTTTTCTAGAAATGTTTTTTCTATAAATCAAAAATATTAATAATTTAATTTAAATTTTTCACAAAATCCTTTTGATAGATTTGAAAATCAAGAATGTAATTTAATTTTCCCATCATAATCAATTCAAATAATTTTTATATATGTTTTTGAAAAATAATTACAAATATTTTTATTAGTTGAACCCAAGAAAATATAATCTACATGAATTTATTCTAATAAAATATCAAAACAATCAATTTTCAAAAGCTGATTTGCATTTATCAATCCATCATAAAATACAATTTGTAGTATAAAATAACTTAAAATTTTATACCATACTCATGGTACTTTTATGAGGCCATAAAGTGCAATATTAAGTTTCAAAACCCAACATGTTAGATGATTATTTTCCAAACCTGGTGGTTGTTCAAAATACACTCCCTCCACTAAATATCCATTTAGAAAAGTTGATTTTACATTTATACGATATAATTTAAAATTAATATAGGATGTATAAGATAGAAATATTAAAATTGCTTCGAATCTCACAACACGGGTGTAGGTTTCATTATAATATATTCTTTCTTCCTAATTACATCATATAGCTAATAATCTAGATTTATTTCTTATAATCATCCCTTGGTTATCTTGCTTATGTCTATAAACCCATTTGGTTCCTATTACTGGATGATTGGATTACCTATCAACCAATTCACAAACATTTTTTATTCTTAACTGGTTAATCTATTATTTCATAAATATTTTCCAACTTTGATATTCTAAGGCGACTTCAATAATTTTATGGTCTAATTGGGATTGGAAGGTAAAGAATTCATTCCAAAAAAATTCACTCCTCCTTTCCCTAATTCATGTATCTGTATTTTCTATCATGGTTTCAAAATGATGACCCTTTAGGGTTCTAGGATGCCTAGGTATTACCTTTTGGGGTCACCTGTTTCATGTTCTTCTAGAATGGACTGAATTTCATCATATTATAGTTTACGTTCAAAATCATCTGTAGGATATTCAAGTATCATATTATATAAATAATCACTAACATCCTCTATTTGATTATCTCTATGATCAAAGGGATAAATTTAATCTAACTTCACTTGAAATAGATTCTACTAATATCTTATACTTTATATTATATAATCTATAACATTATAAATAAGTAGAGTTTCTAATAAATAATCTTCCATATGACTTTAAATCAAATTTTTCCTTATTTTCCATAGTATTCAAGATATACAACTTGCATCTAAACACTTTAATGTATATGCACTTAATTGTTTTTGTTATTACACAATTTACATAGTGCCTTCTTAAGAAATGGTCTAATTAAAACTCTTTTCATGAAATGGAAATATGTGTTTACAGCTTATGCCAAAAAATATTTAGGAATACTATATTCATTTAACATCCGTCATTCCATTTATTAAATAGTCATATTAATTATTTATACAATCCCATTTTTTCAGGTTCTTTTAGAGAAGAGAAGGTATGTTTAATACATAAGTCTAATAAAAAGGAATTAATTTCTTGATTCTAAAAATATCCACTGTGATCAATTCTTGATGAATATATTTTAAAATCATTTTCATTTTTAACAATTTTAAAAAAATCATACTAAAATATTGAAAACATCACTTTTATGTTTTTCTAAATTGACTGATGTAAATCTTGAAAAATCATCAACAAAAACAAAATACAACTCTTCCATATAAGCTTACTACTATTTACATTACAAATAAATCTTATTGATTAGTTCAAGTGGAATTTATGTAGAATCCTTGTTAATATATTTGAATGATGGATTGTATTTCTTTCTGATATTACATGCATCTAAAAGTCCATATTTATCAATTTTACGACTAGAAAAATCAATAAATAAGTTTTTATTTGATAATTTATAAAATTTAAATACATTATGCTGTCTACATATCCTAAAAAAATCCATGATTCGTTTATCACAGTTGTTAAAAAATGCATTTTTTGTTCACATAAGGAATTAAGGTCCAAAGTATAAACATTTTTGGTTCCACGTGCTCTAAAATTAACAATTTTATCTTTAAAAATTGACCAGTAATTATTTGAGAAATCAATATAAAAACAACGATCATAGTATTTAGATAGACTTGATATATTGTTCTTTAAACATGGAATATATAATCTTTATATATCAAAATTGATTTCATATTTCCAAATAATCTAACAGAAAGAATTTTAACTTTTTCATTATCTCTGAAGGTTACCATAACTCCATATAATTTATATATTGTATAAAAAGTGGATGAGTGTCTAATCAAGGGACTTAAGAAGAACCTATCTATAAATCATACTGAATTTTTGTTCTTGTTTCCTTTTCCTACATGAATATTAAATAAAATGTTGGTTTTATGCCCTAATGTTATTTGGTCTAGTTGTATCTACAAGTAAAGATCTAGGAATCCAAATTTTACTATTTTTTTTAAAAAATTATAGGAATTTTTTTAGACATATTTCTTGAAAAAAATCATTTTATATTCGACTAATTTTGGGATTTCTAAAACAAAAATTATTATAATAATGGACATAAATTATAAAATGAAAATAAGCGACTCTTTATATGTTTTTATTATTAGAATTGGATACAAAATAATTTCTATATATTTTTTACCTTTTCTAACTATTATAGTTTTATTTTTTTTATGAATTTTTACCAAGAATTTGATTTAGCGATTCTTCTCCCTTAGTTAATATTATAATAGAACTTCTGAACAAATCTACTCTAGTCTACATATCTTTAATTTAGTTTTCATGTGGAGCACCATTTTTTGGTAGGTATGGTAAATTTTTCATTTAGTTCCATAGGTTATTTAAGCAAGACATATTTTTCATTTAAAAATTCATTATGAATAATTTTTATAAATTGTTCAATTTTTGTTTGAGATACATATTTTTATTTAATAATTAATTATTAGAAAGCTAATATACTATTAGAACGACTTTTAGAATTGGAAGCAAAAGAATAGTGAGATTATACAACTTATTATTCTTTAGAAATAAAAAACATATTTTATTTCTTATTGGATAGAACCTTTTCTAAGTCAATTTTATAATTACTATTGGAGTTCCCAAAGATACTTTATATAGCCTTTATACAATTTTTTCTTTTGTTTTCATGATCTGTTATCATATGATACATCGTTTATTTGATTTACATTTTTATTTTCTCTTATTTTATTTGTGATCAATTAGGTCTGATATGTTCCATTTTCATTCATTCATATAAACTTAATTCTTTATGTCCTTGTCCAAATATTTTGTTATTATTGACGTAATTTTTGAAAACATTATTTTTCTTATAATATTTACTAAATAATCTTCCAAGATTATCCAGTTCCATTCTAGAATATAAACATTATAAATAATTTTAGAATGAATCATCCTATATCTATTTATTTTGATATGATTATAAAGTAACATTGAAAAAGATATTATCCCTTTTATCATCCTATGAACATCAGTTTCAGATTTCATTTATATATCATACATCATTAGGGTTGAAAAAAACCCTTATATATTTTATTTTGATACATGAGTAGATATTATAATTGAAGAAGATATCTCATTCCTTTTATAGGGTAAGACTCTTAGAAATTATAAAATTTTATATTTTAATTTAATTTATTTTCCCAAGGAAGAAACACCTTTGACTATTTTTTCCCATTTTCCATTCATCAGAGTGATTCTTTCCCCTTCATGTATTCTAAAAGTGTAAAATTTCATCTTTATAATGTTGTATCATAATATATTAACATTTTATGTTCCTTTATAATAAATATTTATAATTTTACATGTATCATAATCATAAGTAAATTGAGATACATAATTAAATTCATTTAGGCCAAGTCCACATATAGTTGAATTCATGGATCTAGAATTGAAATTTTACTTATCTTCCATAGAATAATACCATATATCTAATTCTCTATGGATTTCATATGTTTGTAAAATATACATGTTAAATTTGAATCAAATATTTTTTAAATAGATAATCATGCGATCTTTCCAGTATCTATAATTAGCAAAATTAAAATAAATATCACTAATCATGAACATTATTTCTTATAGATATTCCATTGAATTATATATTTATATAGACCTCTTACTCAATATATCTCATGAATAACATATTTCTTTTAAAATAATACCTCTGAGACCAATAATTAGTTCGAAATAATATGAAGACACACAAGAGGGTGGTGAATTATGTCATTTTCAAACCCTAACATAAACAAAATTTATCCCACTTCATATATTATGAAGATATATAGGGCTATATTATTTAATCTTGTTATATATTATGAAAATAGATAAGAATAACACATCAATGTTTATTATTGTTAAGGGAAGAAATATATCCCAGTCCACTTCACCAATACAATCTTAGTGATCTTGGTGATTTTCTCTAAACAAGGCCTTTTATCATAAGACTTCCACAATTTAGTGCAGGCAGTTGACACCTTAATAAAATACAGGTCATTCTAATAAATCAATGTTAATTGATTTGATAGGAAATATATTTATCTCACAGTTTAACATCAAATGATAGAAAATGGATAATATTCTTTATAGGTAAGAGTTTTAATAAAGGAGAACATAAGAGAGATTCTGGTTGAAAATGATCTTCAAGAAATACTACAACATAATAATAGAAAAAAATAATAGAATAATAGTAAAAAAAGGAAAAGATCCAAACTTATATGTCTCCAAAGTGTATCTATTTTGAATATAATATACATTCATTATTTTTTAAAAGGTAAAACTCATTTTAATTATATGAATCTTGTTATTTAACAATATAAAATAAATTTTATTTTAGTGAAATAGATCCAAAAATATCATTTGACAAATCTCTTGTATTTGAACATAAAATGTTAAAATATGTTCATCACATCCATTATAAATAAGAATGATTTAATCTATTGAACACAATGCATTAAATTGGTTTATAACCATTCTTAAAAAGAAGGTAAATAATCATGTCAACATTGTTTTAGAAATAAAATCAAATATCTTGAATTTATACTCTGTAGATTTCTAAGTCAAACATACTGCTACATTGAAATTTTGGTTTAAAAAATATTATTATCTTCAAAATGATGGGTTGTGGAACAATATGCTAGTTTAAAAAAAGGGTTCTCTCAAAATTATTTTTCCCAATCAACAGTTTTACAACATCTTAGGTTATAAGATCTGTACGTTTACCCCAAACTAAGGGGTTGAAAACGATATGTTTTTTTATAAATGTAGGGTGTAAATATTGCTTCTAGATCACTTAAAAACATATACAGACCACTTTTGAAAAAAAAAATTAACATGTAAATAATAATAGTTTCTCAAAAAAATATAATTCTTAAAAGACTATAGAAATTTAATTAGTAATACAAACAATAATATTTTTAGCATCAAAACCAATAAGATTCATAGATTATTGTTGAGATAATACATGCCCAACAATTTACACTTTAATATAATATTTTATAATTGAATTAATAATTTGTAATTTTATTAAAATTGAATGTTTTTGTACTAGTATTTTATAATGGAACAATATAAAACGATTGTAATTATTATTATCAATGTATTTTGAAAAAAATGGTCTTTAATTATTGTTGATTCATTTTAAAAATACATAAGTTTATTGTATGTTTTATTTTTATTAAATTATTTTTATCATAACTTGTATTTCTACAAAGGTTTAACATTATGTGGATTTAATTTATGTATATATGGTTTGTTCTTTCTGATTGTATTAGTATGTTGGTTTTTTTGGTGCTTTAATGATGTAAAATCAATGAAATCTTGCAATAATTTAAACTTTTATAAAATAAGTTTCATCGATGATACTGAGTGTCTTATTTTAGTAGAGATACAATTGTTTGGGTATTATTTATTAATTTTTAGGATTTGTGTATATAAATAATCACTACACATGGTGTATCTTATATGTATGATTTTTTACTAAGTACAAGGTGAACATTCCTAGATTCCCATACCTTGTTTGTCAAAGTATCTATTTTTACATAAAAGAATGTATAATTTCCTATAAAAAAGTATATTAAAATTTATTTTTCATTAAGTTATGTTTTTAGTGAGACAGATATTATGTACCAATAAATTTAATGATTATTTTGAGTAATAAGTGTTTACATTTAGCTTTATTTTTAAGTAACAAGGTGTACTAAATTAAAAATTATTTAGAAACATATTTGATAATGATATTTTTCTAAAACCATTGATAAGTTTATGATTTAAATTGATAGCGTCTCAAAAAAAATGTTTTTTCATTGGCTATGTTTTGAAATTAGTTGGTGCCAAATTTCAATTTTTTTTGTTTCCTTTGAGGATGATAAATAATTAATTCCTTATTAGTTTTTTTGAAATATATATATATATATATATATATATAATTTTGGATTACATTTTATTGTTTTATGAATTTATATGTTATGTGTCAATAGTTCTATGTTTTCTATGAATTTGAATTCATTTGTGTAGTTTAAAATATTTTACAATATGAATGGGGAATTATAATGTTGTTTATTCAATATTCATTCCTTACATGTAGTTTTATGAGTATATATTTAATGTTGTCATGTCTATTTGAATTAAATAAAATGTTTTCATAAATAATATATTCAAAAAGTGATATATTTTTAATAAAAATAATCATTATGTTAATGTTCCAAATAATGCTTAACATGTAATTAAATTTTATAAAAGAAGTTAGTGAGGTTTTTTTTATTTTAAATGAATTGGGATGTGTTTTTTAAAGAAATAATTAATTAAATATAGTATTTAAGGAACTAAATCTCACTTTTAATATATTTAATTTTCTATTTATGTTATATATGTATAAATTTCCTATAATATGTTAGTTAGATGATAGAGAATGTTTTATAGAATTAAATTAATGTTTCGTATTTATTGGATATTTTAGGTACATTATTTTAGGATGCTAATGTTATAAATATTATAATTTGGAGCATTTCCAATTTTGTTTTAAATTGTTAAGACAATAATGGTTGTTTTTATTAAAAATAATATTATTCTAAAGGATTGAAAAATTATTTTACTGATAATGGTTAATGCTTTTGTAATGAGGAATTGAAAGTGTATTAAAATAATTATATCTATTTTAGAGTGGAGTATTATTGTTATTGGATATGGTTTGAGTGTACTTATTGAAATTAATAGTGTTTTTAATAAAATATATTCTATTATGTTTTTAATAAAATGTTCAACCTCTCTTGATCCATATGAGGTGTTATTGAATGGTTAGGTGATTGTATATTTTCCGAAATACGTTTTCACAATGATTTAGCTAAAATCTCATTTATAGTTTTTCATCTATTTCTTTTTCACTAGTTTGGTTGTAACAAATTTATTTTGGTAAGGAGTTCTATAGTTAAATATCTGTTTAACTTGTGTGAGGGTTTTTATTCTGTACATGTTGAAAATACATATTTGGTTTTGTTTGGTCAGTAATTGTAGGAAATAATTTCTAATTTCTAATTTATTTTATGATATTTGAGGGGTGTAGGTTTGTTTAGGAATCATGTGGATTCAATTCTGATATTTTTGTGTTTTAATAAAATTTAATGTGCCAAAATATGACTATTTATTATTAGTTTTTTTATTTTGATCTATGAAAATGGATTTTTGATTTGTTGTGTAATAATAAAATTTATCGAATCTATGATATTTTTTGATGAAAAAAGTAGTTAAATGGTTCCAAATAATTGAAATGTTTTCCCAAAATCTAAAATATGGATCAAATAGGTGGGATTTAGTATTTAATTTTCAATGGGAAGTGTGGAATCAAAAATAATAATAAAATTGGTGAAAAAAAACTGATTTCAATTTATGATAAGTGTAAACATATTATTGATATCTTTAATATATTTTAGCTAACCATTGAACAATCCATGTATTGGATCCTCATAATCTCATAATTATTCATAATTTTAATTATGTTTTCCCTAACCCATGACAATGAGCTATGTGTTATGATTTTCAGGGATACTAAGACTGCACAGTAAGTTAATCACTTATACATCTTCAAAAAGTGTAAATTTCTCAATTTTTTCTTTTAATTATTCCCTAAAGCCTAATTATGTTCATTATATCAAATATATTTCCTCACGGAAGAAAAAATAAAATATGAGTTCATCTTCAAATGACTATATATTGTTATCTATCTATCCCTTTAGACTTCATTAAATACCTATTCCAATCTTGAAAATATTTATATGGTGTCTTCTTTCATGGGTGCTTGGTATCTATATTTTCATTAGTAAAAATCAACTCTTACGGCTATTAAAAATTATTTTGAAGTTGAACAACCCAATTATTCATGTTTTATGGACATTTTGGATGGTTAAAATTGGATCTATAGTTTAATATATATTTTGGTAGAAGGAACCTGCTCCGATTCTCCAATCGCCGCCACTCGATGCCCTAGTTGATGGCCACTCTGGTACCTCCCCTACTAAGACACTCCCTAGAAAGGGGGTATATTATTCTTCCTCCTCCCTTTTCTTCATGCCCCTCTGCTTTCAAGACATTCGTGGATCCTTATAATCTCCCCATTTCCCCATCCCTTCACATTAGCCCTAAAGTTCATTATGTTATCGATGGAGCCCTAATGGATATGCTCCCTTCACTGGAGTTTACAAACACCTCCATGATGAAGGATATTTCTTTGGTAGCTCAACTTGGTTAGAGATGACCCACTATTTTCATCTTTAATAGATGTATCTCCAACCAGTGGAAGCTTCACGACCAGGTGATTTTTGGGCTTCTAAACTCATGACACCTCCTGGGCCGTTTCTCATTGGAAGAATGTCACATCAATGAATGGGAAAACACTCCATGTGTTATATCATAATTTTGATTCATTATTTTTCATTATTCATTCTATTTACACTTTAAAAGATACCCACCTATCATAGTGACTTGGATCTCTCTCCCTATCCTTCCCCTTCTGTTTCAGAATCCAGTTATTCTCCATTTGATTGGAAATATTTCTGGCCGATTCCTATTGTCAGAACAGCCATCAAACATCATAATCCACCTGATTTACCCAATAATTTTAGATTAAATTGAAGTTTCTATTAGTCAATTGGATACCATCATCATAGATATTTAAGTTGAGCTACTATGGAATCAAAAGGCTATCTATGAATCTTGGTCCCTCTTCTGTTCTTCTTATAAATGTTTTGGCCATGATGCCTCTAGTTGTAGGAACTGATCAATGGGGGTCTCTAGAACGACCCTTTATTGTTCTTTATTATATTATGGTATCCATATTTATGAAACAAGGGATTGTGAAAAGTTCAATTCTGTTGCTGAATCATAAGGTAACTTCTTTGTGGAGTCTAACCTGGGATCCAATCTGGTCACGAAGGTTCCCTTGGTTATTTATACCCCTTGTATTTTTTCACAAGTGATAGCTATTAGAACCAGTGAGGTCAGGATTCCACCTCCCGTATCTAAATATTTCCAATCTATTCAGCTGAATCCTATTGTTGATGATGTTTTTTCTTATTTGAGACACAATTTGAGGGTCATATAAATGGTAAGGATGGATACTGATGTTAGTAGAATCATGTCATTTGAAGTGGCTTTTTTTCATCTATTGTAGTTGGTCAAACACATATTACTTATAAGGGTGTCCCAAAGTCATTTATTCAAGGGCTAGAAGTGTAGGAGAATCCAGTGGATAAGTCGAGTTCTTTAAGAAGCATTACCACCATCAAACGTGGGAACCAGTTCGAAGGATTACATGTTGCATTTAAATCATGGTACTCTATGTCTAAAGAGATGGAACTTGTGAAAGATTATATTTGGTCCTCTTCATTGAAAGGTAATAACATAATCAGTGATACTGATGAGTTTATACGGTATATGAGGAATCCATGGAGATGAAATGATTACTCCGATTTACCTAGCCCTCCTGTTAGAAGGGATAGAAAAGGTAGTCCCTCTAAAAAGGTATAGGTTACCAAATTTCAAACCCCATAGAGAAAATTCAAGTGATCTATAATTCTTTTAGAGATATAAGACCTCCCCCATGAGGAGGCTATAGTTACCTAGGTATGGGAACTGACTACCACTAACATGTAGAATACTGATAAGTTTGACATGGAATCATATGACATCCTAGAACTCCTCATGCATTATAATGAAGAAATGGTATAAGAGTCTTCCAATATCATCATCATGGATGAGGATACCCACAAAATGTTTTATAGGCCATTTTAGGTTGGTTTGAATAATGAAAAAAGTATCTGGATTGATAAAATGAAGAAGTTTTTGATCTGAGGCTTCAATGACGGGAAGATCGGTCTCGGGGAACATGTGCAATTTTGGGACATGATGGATTCATTTTTTGAGGATCTCATTATGTAAAATATTGATATGGGGGTTACCTCTATTAAATAGTGGTTATTCAAGGTAAACAAATCAATCATTTTAAATTATTTTGGAATAAAATGATAATTTATTGTGAGGTTTGATCCTTATATATGATAAATGTTGATAGTTTCACACATTTCCATAAAATTTCATTTGAAATAAAAATAATTATTATTGTATTTTAATCTATATTATTCATTTTCAATTTAAACTTGAGTGTTTTTATTCTATTGGGAATTTATATATGAAGTAAAATCATTTATTGAGTTTTTTATTAAGAAGTTGTTTTAGATAAGTGCATGCATTTTTTTGGAAGGAATGCGAGTTTTCTGTTTTTGTATGGAAGGGTATCAATTACATGTCGGTTGGATGATTAATCAATCAAGTTGAATTTATGGGTTAAACAGTGATTCATTGTGATATTGAGTACCCATATGGTAATTAATTTATTCCAGATTTATTTTGAATAGAGGTTTTTTCATAACAAAAGAATAGTTTTATTATATGAAAAATATTTTCATATTAATAACTCTTTCATTATTTAAATCAATTTTTTTTCTAAATAACAATACATATTTTGGATTAGAAGGGATATTGTAACCCCCCTATACATTATGATATATATTTTAAAATAAATTTTAACTCACTCATAACTTTAGATACAAGAAAAACTGATACTCTAAAAGAAGAACATTATGTTGGATAACGTATTTTACAAGAAACACTATGCTTAAACGATATTTGAAATATCTTATTTAAATATGGTAACTAAAAACTAACTATGAAAAATAAGATAATGAATAGTACAATCGATATTATGAAAAATATATTTTTTACATATGTATGAAATTAATCAATTATTTATCAGTTGATTAGAAATAAAAATAAAAATTATTTCAAAGTTAAAGAAATATTTTTCTAAAAAATGTTTTCTAAATGAGAACTGTTATTAAAAAAATGAATTAAATTAATCAATATTTTTTGATGAATTTAATTATATTTATATTATATATATTTAATCAATGGTTTTATTATTAATCTAATATTTTTTTCTAGGCATGATTAAATAATAAATCTATTCCTATGCATTAAAACTGTATTTTTTAAAAACAAATTTCAAAGATTTTTTTGAACCTATTTTGAAATTAATTTTCGATACCTTTTGAAAAAAAATTGAAAAATAATATTCATTTTTTAAATATTTTTTTCAAAATTATCTTAGAGTGTGTTTTTGAGAAGTTTTTGAAAATATTTTCTTTTGAATGAAGGGCGAAAACATAATTTTTTTGTGGGAAACATCATTTTCATTTAAAATACTTTAAAAATTTATATTTTTTATATTTTTTCTCAATGTAATCATAATTAACTTATATCATGATTAATTCAATTTTGTTCATTGTAATCAGTTTTATGTAGTGTCTTTAGTAAAAAATATTTTTATAATTTTGAAATATTTTCATTTAGAAAACAAATTTTTCATCACATTACATGGTTTAATATTAAATTAAATTAAAAAAATTAAATTAATTTAATTAGTTAAAATGGATTCCATATTTTTAATTACCATATATAATATCGTAATTTTTTTGACTTAATTAATAGTAAAAACGGTAAAAATTAATTACCACAGTTATGGTTAAAATATATTTATCAGTGTGTGTTAAACTAAGAATATATTGGTTAAAATTACATAAATACATGTCCAATTAGTATTATATAAAAATATTTAGACCTTTTCTTACATAAGGTTCTATAATTATTTTTTTGGGCCTTTTCTTATGCAAAATGTGGGTATAAATTATTCTTTTCAAAATTTCAAAGTGTGTCATTGCCCCTACTTATAAAATGAAACCACATCTCCTCATTTATTCACATTTCCAAAGCCCTTTGGATAAAAAAACAAAAACAAATAACTTCCTTTCAACCCTCCCAAAGACCTAGAGTTCTTGGTTTGATGAGAAAAATAATATAGGAATGCTTTAGGAATACACCTACAGAGGACGTCTAAAGAAGAATGTACTGTATGGATTGTAAAAAATTTATATGTGTTGAATATATATGATATATATTATTTAAAAATTATTCTTTTATCGTTAAATTTTATATACCATTTTTTTCATCTGTCAAAAAATGAAAGTGGTGTTCATGTATAAATATGGCATACCATCTCCATGAACGATTTTACACATTTTTCTCCCAATTATTTTATTTTTGAAAAATATGAATACTTATATAATTATTATATATGATATTTATAATATTGTTAACTTTATTAGGATTATGTAATCATTACCATCATTTGAGGTCCGAAACCACTGATCCAAAACATACACGAAAAAGAAAGAAGTTATTTCCTCAAATAGTGATATTATCATAGATTAGTTAATAAAAGGGTGATAGAAGAATATAATTTAATCATATAAGTAGTGATATATATATTTTTGGTTCTATAATATATTTAAAAAAGTATGTATTTATTATACATGTGTTTTAAACATATTTGAAAGAAATCAAACCTGATTTAAGGGTTTCTAGTCTCAGTTTAACTTTTTTTGTGGCATATACCATATTGATAACTTGTTTAATTTATGCGCCGTATATAAAATATTCTTGATATATTATAACATAAATATATTTACCTTTATGGTATTTAATGTTCATTGTATTTATTTCTTTCATGGGAATTATGATTCAACAGTTACCAAAGTGGTAAGGATTATTTCACAATCACATCATTTTTTCGGATTATTTATGCTTAACTATCCCTTTGGGAAATTGATTTAAATTTATATATTAGAAAAAAAATATTAATCTAATTTTATTATTAATGAAATTTTCAAATATCATTACCATTTTTATATATTTTTAATTTAAAATAGTGGACAGAATGTGCTCATGAAAAGTTATCTTTATTTCTCTTTAGTTGAAAATCCATTTTCTTTTATATCCATGATTTCTAACAATATTTTAGAAAATGTTTTTAACATTACCCAAATATTTTATTAATGAAATTTTTACCCATATATGATTTTCAAAAAAAATCTTAAATTGAATATTTTTGTTATTTTCTCAACGATGTATTTTAAACACTTTTACAATAGCATGAAAATAATGTAGTTTTTTAAATTATGAAAATTAACCACCATCATGAAAACTCATTTTTTAATATTCCTTTACATTTTAACAAGGTCTTTTTAAAAAAAATTCCTAAAATTCTAGATATTTTTATTTAAAAAAATTGATTTTTTAACTTAAAATGTTTTTCCCAAGAATATCTATACTGACATTTTTATTGTATATCTATTAATCGATGAAAAAATTATTTTACCTTATTGGACACTAGGAATGTGTTTTAATGATACCATCCTTATTATATCTCTAGATTTTTTATGATTATTTTCATTAGGATGCACTATTTTTATACAATTCTCTATGTTACTTTGGATGTTTTATGATTATTTTTAATGATTAGGGAAATTATTAACATTATTATAAAAGTTTTACAAAATTAGAGTTTATCTTAAATATGATTATTTATTGGGTAACTTATTGACAATTAATATTAAAATTTTCAATATGAATGTTTTCTTTCATTATTTTTCTCCCTTTTCATATGAGTAATTAATTGGAATCAGTAAGTGATGGGTGAGGCCCACTATAACCCCTCAAAGCATTGGTAGCTCCCATGAGGAAAACTAGCTTGGGTATTTAGCTGATTTCATACCCATTTATTTAAAATATCGTAGAAAAATGCCTTGATGGTATGTTTTTGATTTTATGAAAAATTTATTACCTAATTAGGAGATTAGTTAGTAATATCCATGGGATTATTTAATTACATATAATATCCATTTAAATGTTTCAAGATAATGTGATTATTCATATAGAGTTGTTTTAGTAATAATTTATTTCTAGAATATTATTATTCAATTTTAGATTATTTTTAAAATGACATGTTCTTTAGTTATTTACCTTTCCATATTTATTATTCTTTATTTTTTATAATATCTTCCATTGTATACATACCCTTAATAAGTATTAGATATCACCTATTTCTTACATTTCATTTCCTTGGGATCCTAACAAGTGTATAGTGAGTATAATATTGAAATTTAAAAAAGGTTATAATGGGGTTTTCAATGAAAATTATATATTGTATTTTTTCTATTGTAATGTTAATTGAATGTATATTTCTTGATTTTCGAGAATACTATGATATTTGGTCCTTTGGGATTTGATCAGTTTTATCTAAAACAAATGTAATAAATTAACAAATGAATTTCGGCTCCTAGGGTTGGGATAATTAATTTTTTATCAATGAGTTTTTAGTAGAAATACCGAGAACAAGATTTATGAAAACATATATTAAGAAATAAAACCCTATGACTGATTTTGAGGACAATACCAAGTAAATGATAAAATTGTAAAGTTTTTGAAAGGTATCGATTATTTTAATTTACTAGAAATAGATTGTTGTATTAATACTACAAGTGGATGTGGATTTGGACGAATTGTACCTAGGGGTAAAAACTACAAAAAGTGTTCTTTGTGATTTGAATTGATCATCACCTGGTGGAAGAAAGTGGGAATTACCACACACATGTTTTGACACTCCTGAGGGATATACTTGGATTAATTCAAATTTTATTTTTGAATTTTCATGAATTATTTTAATAGATGATGAAACTGAATGACCTATGTTAAACCTAAGGTGCCTTATATTGATAATAAGGTGTGATGATTTAGACAACTTATTAATGATTATATGGTTTTAAAGTATTATTATTATCATTCCCAAAATGATTTTGGTTTTTCCAATTGTTGGAACATGAAGGTATCATGTTTACATTAAGTATTATAGAATAAGTTCTGATTATAAAAAATAAAATGGAATGATGACTGGAGTTAACTATTTTTATTATTATTACGAATCAATTATGATGACATATGATTAATAACCAACACTTGAACCTACTATTAGACTCTCCAAAGAAGATAATAATAGAGTTATTTGAGTGCTTGGGTGGTCGAGACCCTGGAGGAAAGAAGGTTAAATTTCCATAATGTCAGAAATGTGGAAAGAAAAACTTATGATAATGTATCAAAATAATGGAAATAAATTTTAGGCGTATAAAATAAGGAAACAAATAATAAATCTCCAAGGAAAAATAAATAGTATGATGGGGGAAATAAATTTCATCAAGGGGATCCATTTAAATTTCATTTTCTTAAATGAGGAGAAGATGGGCATTAAGCATGTCATTTCCATCATTTAAAGGATTACTCATGCACCAATGGAGGACCTATGTTATACCAATAAATTAATTAATTTTTTTTTGTATTTATGTATAATTTTTCAATAATTATTTTGTAAAAGTTTTTTTATTAGTTGGGCTTTTGTTCTATGAATCATGGAAAACCAATGAATTGTTTTTATTTTTGGAACCCAATAAGTATTCATCAAAATTTTATTAAAATTTATGTATACTATCATGTGTTAATGAGTTTAAGGTTTATCATAATTTAAAATTCATAGACACCCCATATGAGGTTTTATGAGTTTTAAGTACCTTAGATCCATTTATTAATTTTTAATATATATTATAGGTATATGTAAACCTTATGTATAACATTTTATTTAATGAGAAGTTTGTTTGAGGAAAAATTATTTTATATCTTGAGGACATAAGTTTATGTAGTCGATTAACTATAGGGTTCATATTATCATTGATATTAAGACAATAAAATTCAAATATGATCATTTTATTTTAGGAAACAATAAATCTTATAGAAAATATTTGAGGTTAAAAAATTATTTTATGATCAATTTTATTTCAGAAAAATTATGATAATCTTTTGGTGACATAAACTGAATGGTTTTAGGGATAAATATTTATGGAATAGATTATGTTAAGATATAGGTTATACTAATGAGGTTTAAAGAATAATGTATTATTTTGGATAACCTATAATAAATATTTTTGGTTTTTGTAAATATTTAGAGACATTTGGAAGGACTTTAAACCTTTTTTTGGATCTTATATTATATTTAAAGAGAATTATAGTGCTTAAGTAATTAATAAATCAACTTGGATATTAATTTATTGGAGAAATAAGTGAATTGGAATTCATTTGAGTCCCAACCAAAGGATAAAATTATGCTTATGAATTAGATAATACATAAAGTAAGTATATTTTCTGGTGTTATCGACATTGAGAGTAAAAGAATGCCTAAAGTTTAAGAAAAGGGTATTATAATAAAAATGGTATACATTTACCTTCATTTTGGAAGAATAAAATGTTCTTTTCCACACCTCACTGCTATATGGTTTTATGATTGATAATTTTTTCATGATAAATCACTTTCTTTTGATCAATGATATGTACCACTATTCATTATTATTTACACTTTTATTCCATGTCCTACTGTGATTTCAAATCAGTAAACCTAGTGATATGTTATTCTAAATAAACATAATTTCACTCTACTACTTTTTAATAGGATGTTTTATTAACTATTTTACCATGTGGGTTTTCCACAAAAGGAATTTTGAAAGGTCAAACCCTCTTTTTCCAAGTGTATGTTGAAATTTTTATGATTCAATTTATTGAAGGTGGGATGAATGAAACACCATGAGTCATTAAGATATATTTGTTTCAAATAAATTTAACCTATTTTATAACATTAGATACATGAAACCCTATTATTTTAAAATAATAACAATATATTTGATAGAGTATATGGCACACAACATTGAGCATAAGTGAACCAAAAAATATATTATATAAAAAAAATCATTATAACAAATCCATTAAAATGGAATATGTTGATAGTATAAAATAAATTATGTTATTTATTTGGTTTACACATATATAAAGTAAGTTCATTAGTCATAAATCGATTAAAATAAAAATAAAAATTATCCGATAGTGAAATAAATATTTTTCAAAAGACAATTTTTATGTGAAAAATATATTTTTATATTAAAAAATTAAATTGATCACTATTGGTGGATTATTTTATATAAATTCATATATTTTATTTTCAATCCACTATTTTATCATTTATCTAATATTTTTTCTAGGCATGAGATAAGAATAAATCCAATTTTATTTTTTAAAATTGTATTTTTATTAAAGAACTTTCCTCATATTTTTTACCTAGATTAAAATATATATATATAATATTAGAAAAAAAATTTGGAAAAATAAAAAATATTTTTTAAATCGTAATTTGAAAAAATTAATAGACCTATATTTTTGTATACCTAAAAAAGATTATTTTATAGATGAATAGTGATAAAATATTGATTGTTTTTGAGAACTACAATTTCATTTAATTATTTTTTGACATTTTATTTTGTTGAAAATAATTTTAAAAAAAATTCTAGTATATAAAAATTAATCAAATTTAGGTCATTGGGATTAATATTATGTTGATTTTATGTAAGAAAACATTTAATACTATTCATATCTTTACGTTTGGATAATAGTTTCTTGCTGCATCCGTGAGTTTAATTTCAAATTAAATTATTTCACTTCTATTAATTGGATTTTATAAAATGCATTAAATATTTTTAGTTAGAGTAATTGATATTATAGAAAATAATTACAATTAGTTTGTTTTCATAATTTATAGAAAAATCTATAAATATTAATTACCATGGTTAATATTAAAACATGTTTAATGAGTTTTTAAACTAAAAAGATAATGGTTAAAATCAAATAAATAGTCATAAAATTCCTATTATATGGAAATAATTCATCTTTATCTCATTTATAGTTTTATAATGATCTCTATTTAGGCCTTCTCTAATATGAAAAACGAGGGTACAATGAATTATTTTGAAAAATCCCAATGTGTCATCCCCCCCACTTAGAAAAGGGAACCTCATATCCTATCATATTCAAACTAATAAATCAATTTTCTCTTCTGAGAACATAAAAAATACCTTACTTTAATCCCTACCCATTTCCTAGAGTCCGTGGTTTGATAATAAAATGAATATATAAAGGCTTTGGTTATAATCCTAGAAATGTTTTCTGAAGAAGAGATTTATTTCTTAACCATGTGTTTTCATTTTATTTCACCCTTTAAATACCCAAAATCTCTATCTACTCTGATAAAATACTAACACCATTATTTACCATATAATTATATGTTATTACATTATTTTCAAGACCTATATCTATTTCATATTGCATCAAATGAGAATCAAAATCATTGATCGTGTGTACAGAGGACTATCGCCTCACGAACCAATGTAATTATTTTTCCATAACCACCTCTCAGAAATAGATATAATTATTGATTTATTATATATATATATATATATATTATATTAATAACACAATTATTCTTATCTTATTATAATATCATGTGTATCATTTTACATTACAATGTTTTAGAAAATGATAACTTCACCTGTGCATTCATGTGGACCACCGCCTCCACCTAGTGAGGTGATACTATTTTCATTTTATTTTGAAATATATGGTAATAAAGAAAAATGTAATTAATATATATGATATATATTATATAATAATTAATCTATGATTTTTTAATATTATTTATCTTATTTTTTCATTCTATAAAAAATTAAAATAATGCTTATGCATACATACGACCTACCATCTCTATAAACGGTGGAACTAATTTTTTTACCTCTATCATTTATGGAATATTATAAATACTTTAATAATGAATATATATGATATTTATATCATTTTTAAGATAATTTATTTGATTGAACCATGATCAATGGTCAATGGGTAAAACTAATGAACCAAAACGTACATGAAAGAAGGAGTTATTACCTGAAACAATGACTTTAACAAATAATTATTAGTAAATGGGTGACAAAATTATATAATTAAATCATATAAAGTTTTTAATATATGATTACAATTATTTACTATATTTATAATAGGTATATACTTAATTTATGATTTTACAACTTGTATGATTGAAATCAGTCCCAATGTAGTTGTTTCTCCTCTCACTTTTACTCGCATGAGACATATGTCATATTCACCGCTTATTTATTATGTATGGTGTATATAATTACCAATAGATATTTTATATCATGAATATATTTATCTTCTTTGTATTTAAAACATTAGTTGATCATATTTCATTCACAGTCCTTATGATTTAATTTTCATCACAGTGGTAAGGCTGTATCTCAAATTATTCTTGACTGTTTATTCTTATGTCTCCATTCTAGGAATTATTTGATATTTATATCTGAAACTGAATATAATTCCTTATCCTCTATATTTTAATTAACTTTTAATGTAATATTTTCATTTACTCTAGTTTTTAATTAAAATTACTGAGAAAATTGTTTCAAGAAAAGATGACTTTATTTCTCCCCTCGGTCAACAATCCTTTTTCTTCCTTATCTATGTTTTATAAAAACATTTCAAAAAATGATATTAAAATTTGAAAAATGATTTAATAAATAACTTTCTTCCCATGTCTTATTTCTTAAAAAATGGTTTTAAAATAATCTTAATACATTTTATGAATGAGGTATTTTTATCATTTTTACAATATTGTGAAAAGAATGTTTTCTAAACTAAATGACATGTACAGAATTACACACCATAATGACAACAAATTTTTTTTGAAGCATAATTTACAAGATAATAAGTTTATTTAAAGAGAAATTTTTATTCATAATATTCTAGAATTTTTTTTTTCAATATTTATTTTCATAATGGAAGGTGTATTTTCCTCAAAAAAAATTATAATGATATTTTTATTGTATTTATATTCATCAATGACAACTACCCTCATTTTACCTTATGATTCATTGGGAATATGATGTAATGATTACTTTCTTATTATTTTTATTGATATTTTATTGTAAATTTTAATGAGATGTACTATTTTTATAACATTCTCTATAATACAGTAGATGCTTTAGTGTTATGTTTATGGATTGGGGAAAGTATTAACATTTTTTGATAGTTTTCCAATATTAATGTTCATGTTGATTATGTTTAATTATTAGAGAAATTATTAAGATTTCCTAATATTGTTTTAAACATGAATTTTCACATTTATTATGTTTCTACCCTTTTATATATGGAATGAATTGGACTTAGTAAGTGATAGGAGGGGCCCTATAAATCCCATTGATTATTTGGTTAGTCTCATGAGACAAACTACCACATGTATTTGGTTGACGCCATACCCATTTATGTAATATGACATAGCATGTGGCCTTGAAGGTATATTTATGATTGATGGAATTATTAATTCCCTCATTTTGAGATTAATTAATTATTTTTATGTTATTATTTGATTAGTTATAATATCCATATATAATAATAAAGACCATGAGATAAATTATTCGGAATTATATTGATCATAATTTAATCATTGCATATTATTATTAATGTTCATGTAGTTAATTAAATTTAATTTGTTTTAGTTATTTACCATTCCATATTAATTACTTCATATTTTTTATGATAGACCCCACTATACCCATACCCTTACTTTGCATTATAGATCACCAATTTCTAAAATTTGCTTTCCCCGTGATGCAATGATGTGTATTATGATAGAAATTAATGAATCCACAAAAAGGAAATAATGTTTTTCTCAAATAATATTATATTTTTTAGTTTATGTTGTAAAATATTTTGTGAGTTTCATTTATATATCTAGTTTTACAATACTACAAAACTATTCTATCCTTTGGTAGGTGATCACTAGTATTAAGCACCAATGTAAAAAATGAAACCACTATGTACAAGCTACTATTGTTATCATATTTATATGTAGGAAGTGTTATCATGGGGATAATTATTACACCATATGTCTATTTTAAAAATATTTTATTATTTTCTTCATTTAGTCCACAATTTAAAATTTTTAAAATTTTGTTGATTATCATAGTTAGGAACCCAATATTGGATTCCATGGATACTGACCATTAATAATAAATTTTAGAGGTAGCTACAACACATTATTAGATTCTTGACTACCTAAAAATGCATATTTACCCATCATCTATTTATAATTAACCAAAACCATTAGTTTTCGTCACTAGACTTATTCAAACCCAACACAATTTATTTATAAATAGCTATTAAAATGTCATTAAATATTGATTTCTATTATATAATTTACAAATTGTGAATCAAATTTTCTAGAAATATTTTTGTAAGGTATATGTGTATGTATACATCCTATGTATTTTATGTTTTTTCCATGGAACTATAGTTGTGATATTATTATTTTGGTGATCTTGATTATTATTTTTTATATTTATGCTTCTATAATAAAATTAATTTTTGTTATAATAATAATAATAGTGTAATTTTTTGATGGAATGTATTTAAAATAGGCAATATCCTTCATTTTCTCTATTTTTTCTGAAACCCATTTATGAGATGTGGATTCCTTATATTTTCTTCATCATCCTTTTATAATTCCCTCCTTCCTTACATGGAAGAATAAGGTTACTCTTTACCTTTTTTTCTTCTCTTTATCCTATCACTCTAAAATTTCTCTTATACTCTCTATTCATCTAGCTTTCATGGGTGATTAATGTTTTCTCGTGTAAAGACCCCACAAAATTCACATCTCTTATAATGTTTTTGGAGTGAAAACACAATTTATAACTCAATCCATCAATATTTTAAGAAGTAATTATGGATACATATTTATTTGGTAGGTGGTTCTATATCCTTTTATTTCATTCAAAAATCCATGGGTCCTTGAGAATTTAAAATTTATTTCTAACTTATAAAATGTAACAATGATTTTTTTTTGATTGATCTCTAAATGGTTTTCATGATTTTTTCATTAATGTTATATTATATCAAAGTATTTTTTATGTAATTCTTACATATAATTCTACTCATTAGTTTTTATTCTCGCAAGGTTATTAGGGAATTGTCATGTATGTTCTTTTTAAAAAAAAGTGATCAAAAAAATTAATTGAATAAAATATTATTATTTAGATTAATTAGTATTTTCAATGACTAAATATATGTTTGTATATAACAAAAAAGAGAATTTTTTTCCTCATACACAATTATTTATTCCCATTATTATAGATTACATAATTATTGAATTTAATTTATAGAGTGATGTTTATGGATATGTAAAGGGGTATTTTTAATAATGGGTGAAAGGGTGGTGAGATGTGAGTTTATATATATATTTTTATTTTAATATATTATTTTCTTGACAGTTATATTTTCATATGGAATTATTTTACAGCTGTTAAATTTAGAAAATTTAATAGGAAAACAATGAATCAGTATAGTGGTTAGTCAGTGAAAAACGCATTTCTAGAGAATGTTTCTTATATACCATGATTTTATCAGTCTATAATTTTTTCCACATTTTCTAGTTTGGACCAACAATAAATTTATCTTTCGTAGAAACCTTATGGTAATCACCTCTGGTTTAGGATTTTATTTTATCTATTGTTTTTAACCAATAGTTTAGGATTTTTATCTAACTCAAAACCTATGAGTATATGATTTAAGGGTTCTGTTTTAGGTTTAAAGAGTTACATTATATATTCCCATAATTCGTTATCCCTTTATGTTAAATGTAATATTCTTGATTATTGGTTGATTTTATATATTTTATGGTCCCTTATTATTAACATTCCTTGATAAATGTGATGATATTAGATTAATATATGATATTATTCATTTTATAATGGTTTAATTTTATTTTTAGTATCAGTTGTAAATATAATGTTGAAAAATTAAAAAGGTCTATTTTCAATTGGTTTGGAAACTAGAAAGTTGTTTTCATTTAAAAATATATGTTATAAAGACTTATTTTCTTCTTTACTCATAATAATAAATATTTTTTGTATTTTTATTTAAATTAAATATTATGTTTTTTGTGTAAAAAATGGATCAAATTTCAGTGGTATTTTACATGGATTTCACTTGAACCCTATATACTATCCTTACTGTGTATAAAGTCTTGTAGTCTCTTCATTTTTTAAAGGAAATCTTGATGTTCTCATTCTTGGGAATATACCATGGCCTTTATTATAGACCTATAGAGGTGGTGGCATGTAATATTGATTATGTTACATATAGATATGGTTGGGTTCAATATTTCAATTATGCACTAACTCCCATATTAGTTATTTAGAACTTGTCTACGTATTTTGATTCTCCAGGTGTATATTGTATTAAATAGAATACAAGTTTATTTAGTTAACTTAGGTGATTTGTGTTTTATAAAATTTATTCTTTATGTATTAATAAAATTTAAATCACTCACATTAGTATGGAACCCTTAGTAATTGTGGTAGTATTTAGGAACTGGGAACCCACCTTAGGACTATTTCATGTCAATTTAGGTATGTTTGATAGAACTTCAGTGTCATGTGTTACATATATATAGCTTGTATCCAAATATAAGATACCATTTGGTCTTAGGTAAATGTTTTTAGAAGGTCTCATCCATAAAAAACTAAATATTCTTGAGATAAATCAATAATTTACATTGAATATCTTTTCAGGTTTATAGTTTTAGATAATGAGGCCATAACTATTACATAACAAATAAAATATTACAAATTTGAAACTTCTAATCACTATCTATTTTTTCAAAAAATGAAACTCCCTAAATTAAAACATGATATAATTTTATTAATAAATATATTCTTATCAATCATCTTGAGATCGACATTTCTCTTTCCCATCCATACACCCTGTGAAAACATTTTAAAAATTGTGGGATTAGCACAAAAATCTCGGTAAGGGAAATAAGATAATGGAGGAAAATGTTTTCCCGTGAAATCATAATTTTCTCCCATAAAACATAATCCCTTTAAAATACCTCATAAAATCATAATA
This sequence comes from Viscum album, assembly GCA_963277665.1. Classification (NCBI taxonomy): domain Eukaryota; kingdom Viridiplantae; phylum Streptophyta; class Magnoliopsida; order Santalales; family Viscaceae; genus Viscum; species Viscum album. The sequence continues at coordinate 59,962,974 of OY728125.1, forward strand.
GTCCTATAAAACTCATAGAAATTATAAATCATAAAGGTAACTTGTGGAATCCATATCTTACTTTGTTGCTTTCACACATACATATGGGGTAACCTTTATGCCTGTGTTTGGAATACCCGTCACAGTATATTACCCAAATATCATTGGAGAAATATTATCACATAACTCCATCCCATTAACCAATTCATTTGAGAGCTATCAGAAGCTCATCCACGCTCAGTTTATCATAGAACCACCCATATACGTAAGCAATGACAAATACCCATAACATAATCGAAACACCTAAAACAACCATAAAGGAAAAATAACATTTCCACATTATAATAAAAATATATCACTTAAATTTATTTACATAATAAATCCCATCTAAAAAACCATTTTAAATACCAAAATACATGAAAATGGAATCTGGTATTTATTTCTTTTAAAACACTTCAGCTTGTAGAGGAGTCCAAATATTAAATAATATTCACGGTGGTAAAAATGTAGTTGTCACCGCGTATGTTGAAAAAACAAATTCCTTTCTTTGTTTAGTAAAATGTTTCATAGGAAAAGATTACTTTTGAGAAACATTGAATGAAATTAAATATCAACGTTTTTTATATTACATTATATAAAATAAGGTGGTGTATATTACCAAAATATGACTCAATGAAAGGAGATTGAGATGAAGTCGCTTACCATGAGTCTGACTCATCACGTACAATTATTATAATCACTAATAATAATATTAGGTTAGTTTATAAATTTTTGAGAACTTTTTCATTATTATTATACCTTTTATTTATCTTATTACCATGTTATGACAATTACATATTTATTTATGTTCATATTAGACATTTTTTTTGTTATTTGGTACTTATGTCAAAAATGAACTTGGATTGATGTCAATATTCTTTGTAGTCATAATTCCATCATCTATAGAATAAAACTCATGAAATAATAATCACATTTATACATCAATTATACTTTTCAAATAAATTCATTAATTTATGTTATGAAAAAAGAACAATATTATACTCATGGAGATGGTAGGTCATACGTACGCATAAGTAACATTTCCATTTTTCGTTTATTGTTATGAAAATTAAGTAATTATTATTTTATCTTTACAGAATGATCAGAATATAAATAAAACCAAAATATTCATTTAAATATACTTATATATATATCATACAATTTATGTGGTGAATGATAAAAAATTCACATCGCTTCATGGAGGTGATATCTCACACGTACGCATGTACGCCATTATCATTTTTATGTTCATTTAAATTATGAAGATAATTGAAATATAATTCATTTAAAATGTAAAATATTTTATGAATATCATATATAAACATTGATTCCATTATTATAACCATTCTTGATAGACATCAATGCAAAACAAACTATATCGGTTCGTGAGGAGGTAGTACGCCATACACACGAATGAAATGTTCATTTCCCATTTGATGAAATTAGATATGTATTTAGGTGATGATATTAACATAACAACATCTTAGTGGATATAGGATAATGGAGATATTATTTCAGCTTATAAAAATAATATCTAAATGAATTGGAAGAAGAAATAAACATGAAACTCTTGAAAAATGATACATCTTCTTCAGTTGAACACCTTTGAGGAACACCTTAACACCTATACGAAGTGTGTTCTTCATAACCTAAGGCCTCCACAATGTAGGGAGGGATTATCGAAAGGTATTTGGGTAGATATTTTCTGAAAAAATAGTTATTGAAGTGTGATTATTAGAGAAGAGTGGAACCTTTTTATAAGAGAGGGGGGCACCCTTGGAAACTCTTAAAATATTAATTTAATATAAATGAATTTTTAATCTAAATGACTCCAAAATAAGATATGTCATATATAAGATGAGTAAATTTCTAAATCCTCTAATACAATAATTTGTAGTGATGTATTGAATTTATGTTAAACCTTATCTTCTTGGGTTACTCTAAATTATTCTATTTTAATTTTAATTGTGGTAACAATATTTTAAATAATAAGATGCTATAAATTTTACTTATATGGGGTCAATTACTCATAATTGGACACTTAATGATCATTTAGACCATACCATATTAACTTTTTGTTTTTGAAATATTTTTTATTATTTTTAAATAATTTAATAAATTATTATTTTTATAAAATATCTATTAGGTCCATTTTTACACTGTTCATTTCATTTCATTGAAATAAAATCAAAATAGAGAGATAACATCAAAAAAACCATTTAATAGATAGTTAACATGTCATAGTCACCTGAAATATTCATGTACAACATCAATTATGTCACTTAATATTTATTTTAATACTGATATTATAATTTGTTTGGTTCTTTAGTAAATAAATCGATTATAACATCATCATTGTGTCATAATGAAATTTAATTATTTATATTCTAAAAATTATAAATAAATTATAAATATATATGTAATATTTTTAGCTTTATAAAAACTATTTGTAGTCAAATATATCCCCTGTATAACTCCATATTAAAATACATTAATTCAAGAAACTAAAGTTTATCAAAAATGACTATTCATGGAATATAAATTTATAAATGTGTTAAAGTCGTCCATGTGGCTCTAAGTGATCCTAAAATAAACCCATAGATTCTCATGGTCGGTTTAGACTCATAAAATTAAATTTTGAAAAGTGTTAGGGTAGTCTTATATTATTATAATATTATTATTACCTTTAATTACCTGATTTATGCTTAACCATAGTATTTAAAATAATTACTAAATTTACTATTCATAATGTCCAACAAATTAAGAATGGCCTATGTAAATAATTTAGAACTTCTGATTTAAAATATAGAATCCATTTTTCCAAATTCAAAACATTGAATTTGTAGTAATTAATTGAAAAATAATATCTATTTTCAAAACAAAAAAATGTGTTTTTCTAAAGTAAAAACCATGAAAAGATAAACATTCGTTTTTATCTAATTTTCAATCTGAAATTACTTCCATTGACCAAAATTGGATTCAATTATATAAAAAAATTTAATTACACTTCAAAATAAATTAAAAGTACAATATAACTATATAATTAAATTAGAAGAAAAGACTGTTTTGAATTAGAATGCATTATTTTTTCAATGTTCACTAAAAAATTAATTTTATCGGAAAAATATCAAAATTTCAACCCAATTAAATTTTGATGTATCTATTATAAAGAAGAAGTTTATTTTTTGAAATAGAAAATATAAAAGTGAAAACATAGTATTTAAAAATGGGTTCTCCATCAAAAGGAGGTAAAACTTCCTTTTATAAATATTAGAGTGTTTTTATTTTAAATTGGAATTTTTATCATTTTAAGCCTCTAAAATTTTTAATAAGAAAGTAAAGATAATTAATAAATATATGTGAACATAATATAATTATTTCTATTCACTTCGACCAATACAATGTCTAGGCATTAACTACCATATATAATAATAATAATAATAATAATAATGTATTATTTTTTGATATATCTTAGTCTTGTGTACAACATAAGATTTAGGATAAACCCATCGTTGTGTGTTAGGTATTCTATTAGAAAAATCATACCTTTTAAAGTAAAATTAATTTCTAATTCATTAATATTAATACAGATGAAAAGTTTTATTTTATAATTACAAGGGAGGTTACTTAATTCCCCATTTTATAAATTGTCTCCTTGAAATTTATAAATTTTTTCTTGGTAACTATGGTTTAACAATTCAAAATTACTTCGTTGAAATCCCACATCAAAAAAAGTTTCAATATAACATACACATTAAAATAATTAAATAAAAGTTGAAATGTCATCTAATATAACACATACTTGGATTCCATGAATGAAAAACATGTATATGGAATAAAAAATAACCATCATGTTATGATGGAGAGTGAAATAAAATATGATTAGGAGAATATAAAAAATTATAAAACCAAAAAAAAAATATGGGTTAAAGGGTCATTCATTTCATAGTAAGAAAATTAAACATAATTTTTTTTTGTTTTGAGATCCTTTCCATAGAGATGAGTAATTATTATACTACTTAGAATAAGAACATAAAGAAATACACTTATTGGACATATAGAATTTCATCCTTTAATTAATGTTCACCACCAAATCCTTTTTTCTCTAAACGATGAGTATTTAAGATTAAATTTTAGAGAATAAAATAATCCAAAAAAGGTTTAATATCTATTCATATTATCTTGAAAGATTAACCAAAACCAAAAATTTATGATAAAATAATATTATTCACCAAATATAATGAACTTTAAAATTATAATGAGTACTTTTAATCTCCAAAATTCAAAATTAATAACCAAAGTCCAACAAAGACCATTCAATGAATAAAATTCCTTAGAATTCCTCAAATAATCCATATTCTGATTGAAACCGAAAATTCAGAAGGATTTGATCACATTGTATTCCATGATTTTTTTTAAAATTTATCACTAGATAACACAATTCTCTCTTAATTTCTCATATGAAAAAGTAATTTTCTAATCACATATTCTCCATGACAGGTTAATCATTTCCATGAATAACCCAAATTTTCATAATTTTACCATAAAAGCATAGATTATTCCAAAATATAATTAAACCATTACTCCTTAATTAAAATCCCATTGTATTCTATTTACTTTAATTATATAAAGTTCCCAAAATATTGAATGTATTCAAAAATATCAATTATCACATAATTCCAAAATTATTTTCCAATACCATGGATATCCATTTGATCAAACATATGTTCCTCAAATAAACATATTCTTATTCCATCAACACATTTAACTAAAAATAAAATTCATAATAAGAAGGTACATTGCCTTAGCTAGTGGTAGGTGATGTACCTTTATCACACTTCAATTGTGGGTTCGATCCCAACAGCATTTCCGGACAATGGGGTTTCACCAATCCTACGGGTTTTTCTTTTCTCCTAAACAATATCATCCTTATAAAATACTTGCAATATCAAATAAAATATTTATAAATTAACATAACTTGTTTTACCCTCAAATTGTACCTCAGACCATTAATTTTTGAAACTCAAAATGTAATAACCCATAATTAACTAAAAATAAAAGATCATATAAATACTAATGGTTAGCCATACCTTTGTAATTATGTCCACAAATGAAAATATCATTCTTCTTTAAATAAAATTCTCTTATAATAAAATTCAAGGTTACACATACAAGAAAAAGTTCATCTAATGTAATCTCATCATCAAAAGAGCATTAATACTTTTAAACATTTCATCATCCTATAGACTACCATAACTCTCGAATCCTTTATATGTTGACCTTTTAATCATTCCAAATTATTCATGATCCTTGAACCATGAATTTATAAATTTTTCCATAATACCTATTTCCTAAAACAAAAACATGAATCATTTCCTAAGATTAATTAATGTGAAAACATGAGATAATAAATAGTCCATACATTTCATAGGTCATTTTCATTTTCCACATCTTCAATGTGAATAACGTTATGTATTTAAAAAAATATATTATTATAGTACACTTTATCCAATTAACATTAATTCTTCATAGGACATTGACTTTCATAATGACTATACTCCCCACATTTAAAACAACCAATTGATAACTCAGAATGAACTTATTCCCCTTTATTGGAGTTAATTGAACGCTTCCTTTTTTCCTTGGTTAGTTTGTTGCTTTATAAACTTAATCATCACACTTATAACATCTTCCCGTACCATTGAAACATTTTTGAGGTTTTTCTTTCCACATTATTGATACATTTTTCAATTAATTAATGTACATTTATGATTATTACCTGAACTTCCACAAAGATTCATTTCTCTCATATAAGATAAATTAGAAAACTCAGCAAGGGTCAAGTGGTTAATAAAAAATCTTGATAGTTGGTTTAGAAGAACCAAGAGAGTTCTCATTGAATCTCATATTTCATATTATTGATTATTCATAGAACCACCACATTTTCCTACACATCCATTGTTAATTTAGTGCATGATGGATCCATCCATTTACTAAAACCAAAAACGTTAGTGTGATTATATTAATAAAATCATCATATAATATCTCATTAGGAGGATAAAAAATATGATATAATTATTCATGTTATCCCAAACTCATTAATTTTTCATAAAATAAGAATAAATTTTTCTATTTTGTTTTTATATAACTTGTAACTTATGATTAAATATCACACTAACCTCTAAATTAGTCTAGACTAACCTATGATACCAACTATACGACCCCAGTATTAAACATTATATAATATTGAGTTAAATAAAAAATTAATTATGATGTTATTTTCAGGATTATATTCTTAGAGAATTAGGCCATAATCATTTCATCACAACTCAAATATTAGAAAGTAGACACTTCTACTCACTATCCATTTTTTTCAAAAAATGAAACCCAATAAAATGAAACCTGATTTCATTTTCTTGATAAAAATAATGTTATCATTCATATTAACATCCACCTTTTTATTACCCATCCTTACACCATATAAAAACATTTTAAGAAACTTGGGATGAGCACAAAAAGCTCAGTAAGATAAATGAGATAAGTAAAGAAAACATCAGTCCATTTATACTTATAAACCCATGAAATAATAGTTTCCCCCATAAAAAATAATCTCTTTAACATACATCATGAAATAATAATATTCAAAAAAATTATCATAGAAATCATAAATCATAAAAGAAACTTTTGGCATTCATATCTTACGTACATTGTATGTCTCATATCTAAAAAAAGGGTATCCTTCATGGCTATGTTTGGAATACCCATCATAGTATATTCCTTAAATTTCTTAGAATAAACCGTACAGTTTAACTCTGTCTCATTACCCAATGTATTTGAGGGTTATCACAGTCTCACCTTCCCTTGGATTATCAGGGAACCACTCGTATACATAATCAATTCCCAAGAACCATAACATAATCATAACACATAAAAAATCATAAACGAAAAATTACTTTTCCACATTTCCATCACAAGATAACATTTCGAGATATTAACATAATAAATATCTTCTAAAAAAATTTCAATACCAAAATAAATGAAAAGGGAATATTGGATTTATTTTTATTTTAAAACTTTATGGCTTGTAGAGGAAGTCAAATATCATATGTAGTCATAGTGGCAGAAATGTCGTTGTCGATGCATACGTTAAAAACAAACATTCCTTTTGTTGTATTGTAAGATGATTCATGAAAATATTTTCTATTGGAAAAAATATTAATGAAATAAAAATTCCAATGGTTTTATTATAAACTATATAAAATAAGGCCTTTTATATTATTAAAATATTTCTAAATGAAAGGAGATTGAGACGAAGTCCATGACCTTGAGTCTGACTCATCATGTAAAATATTTAGAATCTTGAATAATAAACATAGGATAATTTAAACATTATTTGGAACCTTTTTTATGTTTATTATTCCTTTTACATCACTTATTACAATGTTATAACAAATACATATTTATTTATATTCATATCATAGGGGTTGTCATTATTCGGTACTTGAGTTGAAAATGAACTTGGATTTATGTCAATATTCCATGTGATCAAAATTCAATCATCTCCATACTAAAATTAATGACATAATAACAAATTTTATACATAAACTATACTTTTAATATCAAACCATTCATTTATTTTATAATAATGTACATCGTTATAATCACGGAGATGGTAGGCCCTACGTATGCATGAGTAACGTTTTCATTATTTATTGATCAATATAAAAATAAGGTAATAATTTTTTAAACATTATAGAATGATATTAATATATTTAAATTATAATATTCATTTAAATATATATATATATATATATATATCATACAAGTGATTTGGTGAATAAAAATTATTCGCATCGCTTCGTGGAGGTGATAGTTCACATGTACGCACCAATGACGTTTTCATTTTTATGTGCATGGAATTTAATAATATAATTGAAATATAATTCTTTTAAAATGATATATATTTCATGAATAACATATATAAACATTGATTCCATAATTATAACCAGTCTTGATACATGGAAATGAAAAATGAACTATATCGGTTCGCAGGGAGGTAGTCATCCGTACACATGAACACAATGTTCATTTCACCTTTTTTGAAATTGGAGAAGTATTTAGGTGATGATATTAAAACATTAAAATATTAGTATATATATGATTGTATATTTATTATTTATTATTAAAATAATATTATCTAAATGATTTAAAAGAATAAATAAAATAGAAACACTTCAAAAAACGATGCCTCTTCTTGGACTGATCCCCTCGACACCTCTAAGAAGTGTGTTATGCATAAAATAAGACCCCAAGAATGTAGGGATGTAATATAATTAAGGGTTGGGAAGATCATGTCTGAACCAAATGGTTCTTGATAAGTTATTAATAGATAGTAGTGGGTATCTTTTTATAAGAGAGGAGGCACCCTTGGAAACTCTTAAAATATTAAATTAATATAAGGTATGTTTTTAAACCAAATGACTACAACTTGAGATATATCAAATATGTGACAAGGATAGTTATAAATCCTCTCATCCAAATTTTTTTAGAAATGAATTGATTTTATTTTAAACATCATAATTTTTGTTAACCTTAATTGTTCTCTTTTAATATTAATCATGGTAACACTATTTTAAATATTAAGAGGCTAACAATTTTTCTTATATGGGGTGAATTTCCTAGAATTGGATACTTAATGAACATTTAGATCTTATAATAGTAACTTGGTGATTTTTAAATATATTTTAGGATTTATAAATAATTTAATAATTTTTTTATAAAATATCAATTATTTCAATTTTTACCCTCTTCAATTAATTGAATTTAAATAAACTCAAACAATAGAGATAATTTTGAAAAACCCCCTTGAATAGACATTTTACATGTAATAATCACCCAAAGAATTAGTATATGACATAAACTATGTCAAATAATATTTATTTTAATATTTATATAATTATTTATTTGATTCTTTAGATAAAAAATATATTATTACATCATCATTGTGTCATAATTAAATTTAATTATTTATATTATAAGAAATATAAATAAATTATCATAATGTTGGTAATATTCGTATCTTTATAAATACTATTAATTTTATATTATATCCCATGTATAACTCCATATTAAAACACTTAACATTTTTTGTTAAAATAAGTGTAACAAAAATTACAATTCACTGAATTTAACATTATAAATACATTAGAGTCATCCTAGTGGATCCAATTTGTCCTGAAAATGACCCAAGAATTCTCATTGTTGGGATACACTTGTCCAATTAAATTAGAAAAAAATTTATGGTAGTTTTTTATTATTATAATATTATTTTTACTTTTAATTACCTAATTTAACCTAAACCATGGTAATTAAAATAATTACTAAAGTTATTATTCATAATGTCCAAAAAATTAGAAGAACATATTTACATAATATATAACATGTAATTCCAAATATGGAATTTATTATTCCAAATTCAAAATGCAGATGATACATTAATCAATATAAAATCTACCTCCATTGTGAAAATGAGGAAATGAGTTTTTATAAAAGTAAAAATCCTTAAAAGATTGGCATGTGTTTGTATAAAATTTCAATGTCAAATTACATCCAATGACCAAAACTGGATTAAATTATAAAAAAATTATTTAATTATACACTAAAACTAATTAAAAGGATAATATAACTATATAATTAAATTATATGAAAATGTTGTTTTGAATTAAAATGAGGTATTTTTTCACTATTCATTAAAAACTAAATTTTATCAGAAATGTACCAAAAATTGCACCCAATTTAATTATTTTTTATTTCTTCAAAATAAGATGTTTATTTTTTTAAATAGAACACATATAAGTGAAAAAAACTAGATTTAAAAAGGGTTCTCCATAAAAAGGTGGTAAAAATACCTTTTAAAAATATTAGAGCATTTTATATTTAAAATTGAATTTATTCTCATTTAAAGCCTCTAAACTTTGTAGAAGAAAGTAAATAAGTTTAATAAACATGTATAAACATAATATTTGTAGTTATATTCACTCCCACCAATAAAAAAAGCAATGCGTTAACTACTATTTAAAATAATAATATTCATAGTGTACTATTTTCGGTATATCTTAGTTTTGTGTGAAACATAAGAATTCAGGGAAACCCATTATTGGGTGTTAGGTATGCTATCAGATCTAAAATCCCTTTTAGAATATAATTACTATCTAATTTATAAATATTAATAATTATGAAAATTATTATTCTATAATCACCAAGGATGTTACAGTTTTAATATTGAGATGATATGTATACTATTGTAAATTAATTTATGTGATTTTGGTTTATCCCACTTTATATAATAGAATGTTGAAAATATATGTATATCTATTTAATGCACTTAATCTAGTCTTGTGGGTCATTAGTACTTGAGTTTGTACTAGAGTGGGGTTTAGTTTTATTTAGGGATTATTTTATGAAAAATGTTAGGATTAAACATAAATAAAATTAGGATGAATCTATATTATCATAGATTAATCCTATATAGACTTTTTAAAATTATGTTTTTTCATGTCACAACATTTTTGGATTAATATTATATATATATATATATATGATATGTTAATACAATTTTATGATATATAATTACTACTGACACTAACCAGTTTACATTTAATAAAATGTTAGAGACATGATTATGTCAATGAAGAAGTTTTATTTATATATCTCAAAACATGTCAGTATTATTAATGAGGAATACTTGGAAATAATCAGTATAATGAAAATCTATGCATAAACCTATTTTTTGGGAAATGAAAAGTTCACTCGTCTAACAACTAACATTGAGGTTTTTTTAAATGAAAATACATCTAGTGTCATTCTAATTTTAATAACACACACTTGTTTTTCACTATTTAAAGTAAATTAAATTTACGAGGATGAAATTTAATTATGATTATGGGGCTCTAACATCCTATATATTTTTTAATTTATAGTATTTTCATTTGAAAACAATATTTTACATATATGTTTCCTATTAATATTTTTAATGTTGTAAAATAAATATGGTTATTTCATAATTCTTTCATAAATAATTTCTCATTTTTCATTATTATAAAAAGATACAAATTATATAATAATAACATGATACCATAATTATGAATTCAACAATGAAAAATAAAAATAATATTTTAACAATGATTATATTTATGAATAAAAATGTAAAATTAAATGTATGTATTATTTAATTTCATTATAAAATGAACCAAAACTATTGGACATAGATTATATATATAATCATGGAATAAACAAGTTTAATGAGAATTATGATTTTTGATTAATGGGAATATATATATATAAATATATATATAAATACATTTTTAAAATTAATTTATATGATTTGTTATGATATTTCAATTTGAATCAATAATCTAAGGTAACTGTAAATGATCTCTTCATTCTGGAAAGAAAGTCGAGATCAACTAAACAAATACTATACTTCCACTCATTTTTAGACAATATTGATCATGATCCATGTGATTTCTAACTCAATCAGAGTTTAAGGTATAAAAATAATGTATTTTTATCATCCTAACATAGCTCACCCAAATTATTTCTAGACTGGTAGAACCATGTGGCCTAAGGCGTGCTAACCCATATGCTAGAGGCAACTAAACAACATCGAGGATCAGTATAAAATAGGTGGGGAGAATATACGCTCAGGGATAGATAACTAAAAATATTAATAAAAATAGTAACAAAATAGTCAATAAAATAATGGGAACACATAGACATTAATGTTTTGGGTCAATGATGGAATCATAAATAAAAAATGCTATAACATATTGATCTGTACTGCAATTTCAAATGAGTATACAACAACAAGGGGTCCAAAGGTACTAAACATAATGGTGAATACTAAAAAATTGGGTAATTAGTCTTTTCCCAATCCTATCTTATAACTCACACCTTGCTCTACCTACTTATCTATCAAACACAATAGCTTTTCTCTTGTTTATTCTATTGACCATGATATCTTCTCAAGAAATAGTGTGCCCGAGTAGGCTATGAGTATAAATCAAAGGCACATAAAATGTACCACTAAAAAATATAGAATATACTTATAAATACACAATATGAAATTCTAAACAATGATGTAAATAAATAACTCATCACATCATGGAGTGGTGAATGAAAAAAATATTACATGACTATATATACTTTGTCAACTATCAAAATGGTATTATATACTCTTATCTGGAGCACATGTCAGCTATAAAAGGTTTTTGATCACTTGTCACATAAGTCACGGGGAATGAGTTATCACGAGTACATCACATTGGTGAATGAGCTATCATGGCATCACGACCACATTGAATGATATGTCACTTAAACACTATCATGGTGGATAATGTACCACCTTCATGTAATCTCAGTGAATGATCAATTGCTATAAAAAATATTGTTCAATGAGGTATCATTTTTTAGTGACACATCACTACTAATAAAAATATATGTGAGTGATATATCACTATCTCACATCCTCTAGGTAGATGAACTACCTATTTGAGAGGGAAGTAATGAGAATTATTCATTAGAAAATCAATATATCATGGGGGGAAATAGACCACTTATATAAACACTAATGTATTTGGGGAATTAGAAAAAAAAGGCCAGGGTCACCATTCAGTTCGTTCAACACAACACTAGTTAGAAGTCAATAGTAATTGAGTTATCACTGGCACAAAATAATGGAGATAAATAACACAACATCAATTAAATAATTATAATGAATGATTAATATCTATATAGAAATTTAGGGTGAATGATTTGTGACTAATGACATTAAGACTTAAAAAGGTAAATGATCTCCTTAGTTGAGTGTTCTCTAAAGCTTTCTCCCTATTAATATTTATCTAGATACCCTCACGGTCTCTAAGGTCAGGATTGGAAACCTATTATAGATCGTATGTTACATTACCTAAATTTTAAAATAAATAATATAACCATCAAACACCATGGAATGAGCAATAATACATGAGGCAATACAAATATGAAAAAAAAAGATAACTATTACACCATATAAAATTAATATATTAATTTTGATTTTTTATAGGGAATGATCACTAAATTTTCTCTTCCCTAATTTCATATGATAAATTCCAAAACTCATTGAAACCATTAGGAAATATAGGTTCCACCTACCAATATCTATAATTTCTTACTCATCAAATATCACTAGATAATATTTCCTTAAATGGAAGAAATCACAAAACAAGGTTTAGCACATTGAAAATAGGCCTAAACTTGGAAGAATGATGAATCAATGAGAAGCACCATGAGTAAACATAATATTAGGGTTAAAAACATTTGGAATCGCCCTATGATAGAAAACACTCAAAATAGAGCATTGACAAATGAGATCAGACTCTTGGGATAAAGAAACACTAAGAAGAGGTGGTAAAGGGTAAAGTTACTTTTTATAGGATATTTATGGTATGAATTATTTTTATAAAATTTATAACAATTTTAATTTAATGAATTTGAAGTTAAAAAATAAATACAGTGTGTACCAGGTACATAGTCAAACTCTACAAAGTACTTGGTAACTCCCCTAAAACCCAATCCTATGTCATCATCCACTCAGTGGCCCACCTAGAATTATATCCCCAGAACCTTCTTCCACCAATGACCTAATAAAAATTCATCATTGATCCAATGGTATATTTAAATATGATAGATGACCCTACATCATGCCTTAATTCATGAAACATACCCTCGAGCACTCTCCAAAACCACCGATATTCCAAAACAACCAAAATCAATGGGGTTTAATAAAAATTTGGTTGAATTCATCTCTCAAATTAAGCAGGGTGTTATAGTAATAGAGTATCTCACAAGATTTATCACGTATTTAATATTTTTATTTATTTATTTTACTAAATATATATATGTATTTACTTTAGATCTTGATCTTTTATCCCCATGCACGAATTTGAGATTAATTTTAAATTCAATCCAGACAATATAAATAAAAATAATGTACTGTATTGTAACCAATCCATGAAGAACCCAATATAGAGTCTTGATCGACATTGAGTCAGTCTCAATATTGAGCATAATCCTTGAGGATGATACTTTACAATGAAATAAGATTAATATGAACATCAAATTCCTATTTCAATATCTATCTTGAGTAATGAGATAAGATGGTCGACTCAGGTCGATTACAATCTTAATTGATTGAGACCAACATAATATAGTCATCATGAATTTTTTTTAATTACTTTTTTTATAAGCTATAAATGTTTTTAAATTTAATGATATATTATATTTTGAAAATCATATTTGTAACATATATAAATAATTATTGAATAATAAAAAATACATAATTTTTGTCACTCTTAATATATATATATTTATTCTAAGAAAATGTTTTTCCATATATTATAAGTTTTATTAAATGTAAAATTTCTCATATTTAGAATTTTATTTTGATAAAATTAATTTTAAATTATTAATTATCATGTTTTAATAATATAGGGATGATGTTTTGGAAAATTCTATGAGAAAGTTGAATTTTTTGGTGAATATTACAAAGTATAGTTTCTCCATTTATGATTTTTTGTGACATCATTATGATATAAAAATAATTCAATAGTTTTTTAAAAACATTAATGAATTAAATTTTTTTCAACTAATTAAACCATGTGTTTTAAAAAAATTATTTGAATTTCCAAAACAAAGAAATCAATTTTTATATTAAAAGTTACATTTCATTCTAATAAAAATAATATTTTATTATTTACTTTTAATTAAATATTCAAATAATAACATTATTTTTTGTGAAATTTAAATGTCAAAAATATATATTTTTAATTAAACACTATTATAAATCATCAAAATCATCACAAGTCTCTATTTTGATTAAAAAAAATTATTCAATAATTTATTCAAAGATACCCCTCCCCGTTACATACGAATACACCACTTCTCCAAAAAATCATCATCACATCCAAAAAATATTATTTTCCCAATGTTCCACTTAAATAGCTCTCTAAATCCTCTAAGACACATTCTTAGGGATTACATATAACCAGAAGATAATTTTTTTAAGGATTCTGTCTAAATCCAAAGAATGTATCATGAAGGGAAATATAAGGGTTTAAAAACCCAGGTGTTTTTGTTTTCAATTATCTTCTAAAACCTTTTATAATGTTATTAATTCTAAAGGTAACATAAAATTAATATTATAAATATTCGCTAATTTAATTTATAAAATAATAATTTGATTAGTTTTTTCTTCTTTTAATATCTCTTGAAAACATTGTTCACACATGGTATGTTTATACTACCAATGTGAATGATGATGTCTCATTTTCACTTATGAATTTTATAATTGGTTTTTGAAATATTTTACATGAATAAATATAATTTTATAATAAATTAATATCAAGTTTATTTTTAAATAATGAAAAAATTAATATGATATAAATTATATTAAAAAATTATAATATTGGTTCGTTTCGTCACATAAAAATTATCTTATCAAGATATATTCTATAATTTGTAATTATACACTATTCTAATGAATTGTTCTACTTCTATAAAAACATAAAAAATATACCTTGAAACATATAATACAAAACTATTGGATGAGTACCTTTAGTCTTTACCATTATACCAAATCATTTTTTGAACTATATACCAATAATATCTGAATGAATGACATAAAAATGAAACTAATAAATAATGGATAAATGAATAAATAAAAAATAATAATAATGAGGAACATTCAAAATAATATATTTAGTAAATATAATTTTATTTTTTATGTTCTTATAGGATATAATATGGGATTCATGACTCAAAGAAATATATTTTTGTCTCAATTTATATTCATTGATACATGTTACTAATTCTCCAACTATTTTCATTTTAAATGATGTATATAATTACACATTAACATTTTTATCATAATTTACTTTTGATTCTTTCAGAATTTCATTTATATTTCATGTTATCATTTATATTTTCTTTTGATTTATATATTACCCTAGTCATAGGGGGTTATCCTCCAAATCAAAATTCTTTCCATGTATTTGTTATCTACTTGTTATATTCTTCGCTATGTCTCATAGAAAAAGTCTTGAACATATACCTTATTATATTTAATTTTTTTTTATTATATTAATTACCTCCATATATCCCATTTGGATATATAGTTCATTCCTTATGTTATACATAATAAGTTTACTCTCTCAATCTTCACCTTTAGGATTCTATCTATTTGTTTATTATTCTTTAAAGAATTGTAAATATATTTTCATCATAAATTAAAATATTAATATAATAATTAAACATTTTTTATGAATTTACATTTCCTTATGATAATCAGTATTTTATTTATTCTTATAATATATTATAATAATGGAAAACATTGACTCTCTCTTTTTGGATATTTTTATTCAATATCCATATTATTTCTAACCAATAATTATAATTTTATTTTAAAAGTTAAGTATATATTTCCTTTGGAACCTCATATATTTATTTTATTTTAATTTAAATTCCAATTTTATATCTCTTTTCAAATATTTGGCTGATTCTAAAATGTTAAAAAATATATTAAAACTATTTATTTCAACTTCTGTACCATTTCATGTCAACCCCCCCCCATTAAAGTATATAATAACCCTATTCCCTTTCAGGGTTACAAAATTGGAATATTTTATTATTAAAATAGATATTAAAAAATTCCTTTACCCTGATTTTTAAAGTGATATTAAATGTTAAATATATAATTATTTTGGTATAAGTGTCTCCAATGTTTATGAAATATATTTTCATTATTTATCTTTCATTTTCCCTTATTTCTTTTCATGGGTCACTCTTGAAACTACCTTTTATAAAGGGATGGATAAAGGATTATGAAAAGAATGTTTATCAAGGAAATATGAAAATAAGGAAAGAAATATGTCTCAATGGACCTGAATAGCACACTTTCATTCATGAAGACATGCGTAGCCCAAACACATAGCCCCCTACACTAAAGACCAACGATGAGGACCTACGCCGAGGACCTACACTGAGGATCTATGTCGAGGACCTACTCTGAGGACCTATATGGAGTTATAACTTTTTTACTCCCCTTTGTGGAAGATATATGTTGTGGTCCAACACCGAAGACCTACACTGACAACTCCCTCTGACCAGGTCCCATCTTTTCAAGTAAATAGGACCCTTAGGCTCCCAATTTCAACAACTGAAATGTTTTAAGAACTCTTGAAGCTCTCATTATGTATCTCCTTTACCAAGGTTCCCCAAAATTTCTCAGTTAGGTATATAATACATGATAGAATAGAAATTTAAAATGTATAAGAAAGATCAAAGTCCCTTCGTGGTTTAAAATACATGATTTTTGTTTGAGGCCCCTCTTTCCATTAGAATAACTCACATACACAAGGTCTTTTCCTTAAGAAAAAACCTACATGAGATTCTTACAAGGAAAATAAGGGAAACCCATGGTTCTTATGTTAAAACCTTACAAAAGTGTTTTTCCCCTATAGTCAATTTCCTAAGGAATATCAAGCTTTCTCATCCTTATCCACCCGATTTTAATCATTTTTCAGTTCATCCTAGGACATGCAGGACATACCTACATGGCATACCTGCGCAGACCACATATGCTTAGGACCTACATGAGCTATCCTTTATGACCTCTTTTAAGCCACTCATGTTAGGTATTATCCTTCTTTTACTCCATTTTCTGAATGGGACCAAGTTGAAACATCCACAAAGACCTTCTCATTTATCTGAACATTGGGAAAGACAGATAAGTGTGTCTCCCATTAGTATTTGGATATATATAGATAGAGGTTTCCCAAAATTTTCCTAATAGATGGTAAGGATCTTCAGGGTGTCCATAGATGTGGATATCAATGGTCACATAGAGCCTTACCTCAAATACATATTGGGAAGTTCCCAGTTTTAAAGGACTTGGGATCTAACCATGTCTTCCCCTTCTCGTATCTAAGATCTAGATCCTACGGTCCCTACTAGGGAGGGTATGATTCACACCTTCATTTACATTTTAAAAAGTATAAGTATCCCTAGCCAATATGGGACCAATTTTTGGGAATCCATCCTGGTGTAATACCCTATCCTTTCATGTATGATTTTGTAGTCTCACTCCTCTATACACCCTTCAACTTCATACCCTACAAACATTGGACCCTCATCCAATGTAAAGAGAACAAAGGGAAATGTCTATGCTTGGACCTCATCCATTATAGCCCATACATCTTCCATCTTCAATGGAATGAAAGTGTGTTGTTTGATAATATTTCACATCCTCTTGCGTCTCACACCAATCATGAGTTACATGGGCTTAGAGGTTTGTAATCATCACAACATCCACTCAATCCATCTGATGGAATGTACTATGAGAACTCTAATTCCCATCATAACTAGAATAAATAGGAATCATTCGCCTAGGGAAAGAGATCAATGTAAATCTTCCTCACGAGTCCAACCATATTTCCTTAATTTCTGCAACGTTCTTAGGGGTAATACTTGAATTAAAGCCTCCCTAGTTCTCCATGCGTTAATACAACTCTCATGGACCCTATTTCAAGGGAATCCTATTTAAAACTAACCCCCAACATATTTCTCACAATGGTTCGTACTCCCCTATGAGAATTATTGAACTATGTGTGCTTTGATTCCTATAAAAATGAGATATGTTGGAATACTCATAAGGGTCAAAACCCAACATTTAAAATCAACCTTGTTCTCTTAGGTTTATATCCCCAGTAAGGTTTAATTCAACTTGGGAGCTCTTATTCCTTCCACATTCCTTGTGATACTTAGGCATAAGTCAAAGACCAATCATTGACTAGGAAGTTTCCATCTTGGTTTTCTTACCACATGACATTAAACAATACATTTGTTTCCATTTCACACAACCTTAAAAGGAATGATGTGTCCCATTAATCATCCCTGAATTACATGGTTTATTATTTCTTTCACAAGGATATGTAAGATTCCCACCCATGGGTTCGATGCCAACATCAAAACAACATTTATCTCCATGGATGATGATAAAATCTGGAGTAACCTCTATCTACATGGATAGAAGTATACTCTAAAGTAAATTTCCACCTCCCTAGATGACGATAAATTCAAGAGTGACATTTGTCTACCTAGATGACCATATGATTTCTAAGTGCCACACAGAGTGGATTAAAGACAAGAATCATCATAATAAGGAAAAATAATATCTATTTAGTATATAAGAGGATACCATCGATGGAGAACCTTGATACACATAAATGTTTCCATTGATGAAGAACCTCAAATACATACAGATGATTCTAAATTCCACACAAGATAATAATTGATTTAAAATTTCAAGGGAATCCAACAATACACTTGGTAAATTAATAAGGATTAATGAACATATCATATATCTATTAGAGAGTCCTATAGTATGAAATATTTCACATTAAATGGTGTGATGATCTTGAACTCCCATCCTCTTGACCAATGTATGTTCTAAAGAATCATGGGTTAAAATCCATAATGATCTCCTGCCTTTAGAAAGAAGGTACCTTTAGATACAAAACCATTGAGTGTTTTTGGTTCTTTAAAAAAATTGATTGGAAACTATTTGGAAATAGTGATTCCTAATCAGAACACATGTTTCAAAGGAAAAAAAATGGTGAACCCAACGTGACTCCTTAACCAAGATGATAGTTTTTCCCAGTTGTGAGGACCTTATCAATTATTAAAATTGGGTCAAACAGGAATATAAACCATGCATGTGTTCATCCAAAAGTTAATGATTTAGCAAATTTAATTGTCTGTATTTTTCATGTATTCATACACTTCCTTCCATGAACTCCCTTTATTCTTAATGGATTCCTTTTTTATTTTCACTAACAAACACTCTGACTGCTGCTATTGATGGATCATCATTTGCTCAAAGGAGGCCATTACTGGCACAACCACTTCAACTTTGGGACTCTAACGCATGGATCTGAGTGTAACATAAACAAAATACCATTCCAAACTTGGATGTATCTTGACAGGATCTCAAGATCATGAATAACTCGTGATCATCCAGTAAAAAAACCAGTGGTCTAGAATCAGAAAGTTCCAACCACCATCTTCAACCATTTCGAGATCTTATCCCTAGAAACAAATCACCAAACCCTTCCATATTCTAGTGAGGATGAATGATATGACACCTAAGATATCATCCCAATGATCCAGTGGTCCTTTCCAAGGGTTCCTGTCAACAATATTCACCTCCCATACCATGTGGAGATAATCCCTCAACATGATGATGGTGTTTACTTTAGATATCCGACTCAGGTCCCTCAACCTCGGGCATGCAATAAGAACCTATGGGAAAAAATACAGCTAATTAGGACTGTGTTCTTACCTTTTCCCCATCCAAATAATCCCACCAACCCTGTTTGTTGAAAAATAGCGACAGGGCACATAAAACTATCCTCCTTAATTCCTCCATCTAGTAGACTCGTCTGGTGGTACCCGACCAATCCTGCCATTCAAATCTATTAGAGTACTATGATAAAGAACATACACTTTACTATTCTTATCAAGCCTTCCATCAGACGCATCTAGAAGTAATCAAAGAAGACTGCTAACCCAATTCAGTGGTAACTCATAAGTAGGAACATACACATGTTTTTACACATCATGACTGCCAACAACCTCGTTTCATAGCACCCTGAGAAGTCTATTGGAAAGAAATGATGAAAAGAATAGGGAATAATCAACTTTATACCCTAACACATGTGTACTGTTAGTATCCACTTATAGGAATGAGAGGACAAGAGAAAATACAAACACATAATCTAGATATAGAATAGATTTATATTCATGTTTCTTCCACTAAAGTCACTGAGAACATCCTATAAATGGTGAAAGGGAAGATAAAAATTATTTCCAATATCATAGATACTTTACATTATGAAATCATATAATAAATAGTATAGCTTGAGATAAAGAAGCATAACTATGTCCCCACAAGTAGGGTGGCTCATCAACATGTCACCCCCTGAGCAGATACATACCTCTATTCTTGTACAGTACAGTTATGGGGCCTACTCCCCCATATCATACAGACAATCAGATCGGGAACATAAACCCATTCTAATTAGATATAATCATATTATCATGACATCCACTACAATGTAGATACATACACATACCCATGATAACCATTGTTCCTGGAAAGTGTCCCTGATTGCTTGTAAGAATGCATCAAAAAAGATTTCTTATCAAACATAGTTGGAAAATGAAGATCCAGTGTGTAATTTGGATCCACTCAATGCAAGAGTTCATGAATACCTTATACATTTATCTATTTCTTATCAAGATCCAACCCTCCCATTACCAAATTGTAGGAGTAGTAGCAGTAATTCTGAAGTTCTTCATCATACAATTCCTCGTGATGGCTTGCTTCTGCAAAATTTAGTCAATATTAAGAACCTATATCTAGATGAAATCCATGAAAACCCTCCATGTGGCTAGAATATAATGGATCAAGTAGATTTATCCATTTTAATAATCCACCATAGCGGTCCTCCCCATGATGGAATTTGATGTGAAGGATCTCTTCGTAGTAGTGATTCACATTTTCAATATAATTCTCTAACTGATAATGCAGGGATAGGAAATACCTCTTATATTTTGGCTACTGAAAATACAAGGCCACTCATGTCTGGTGCCTTGTCACTGGTGGGTGAAATATTTTCTCAACAGAAATACAACCCAAGGTGATGGTCATTCTCCAAACCACCCTTGGGCCATTTATCTTCCAATTCAACATGGAAACTATATACTAATCTCTCTGATTCTAAAAAAGTTACAGGAAAATGCCATCTTTGGTGCGATCACGTAGAGAATACTCTGGAAAAAGACAAAGAGGATATAATAAAAATGAGAAAAAAAGGATAATGGTGAAATAAGATTCCTTTGTTTTCCTTTTCATATCGTTCAATACAACTTTATAAAGATACAAGAAGATGATGTTATTCCTGATATCCGAATCAACATAAAAAAGACTCTTCTTCATCAAAAATCCAAATCATTTTCTTATAAGGAATTTCAAATTCATTATAGGTAATATAAGTGTTGAAATAGAAAACTGACTGGGCATATATCCTGGATTCACGACATCCAAATATCAAGAAATAACAAGTTTCCCTTTAATATGCATACCATGATGAATTATTGAGGTTGTGACGGTTAATCATACAAACCCCATCTAGTGTTCATATCAGAGGATGGGGTGCACTTGGAGAATTCCATTTCACTTCACTCAAATCCAACAATGCCTACCAAAGGTGGTCTCTTGCAATGTTATTTCTCAAACTGGATATAACAAATAAATTTTATTCATGATCTAAGAGATGCTCAATAAGAACATACCTTGACTAGATTCAACCAAAGTTAGGACCAAAGAGATAAATATATTGAGAAATATTTTCATCATGTAACTGATAACATCGAGAATGCCTATTGTTTAGAGGATGTCATCCATCAGATTTCAAAAATGTCTAAAATAGTAAAATGGTATTCTAAGGCATGCAATTTATGTGAGAGTTGAATAATGCACCAAGCCAAATTTCATACCAGAATTCATAAAATAAGAAGAGCTGCTACTTTGATATCAGTCATTGTAGTTTAATATCCACCTCAGCCTATAGGGTTGGGTCTTTTTATCCCAACCCTTGAAGCTAACAAATAGATCCCAAAGGGTTGAGAATGAAAAATAAAAACAACCTAATCCCACAATGATGTGGTATTTTTCACCTTCACAATCCCCTCCCGAGTAGAAATCGATTTTCTCTTGATTAGGGATGAAACTGAAAATATATGTACAAATAATTTATCCAATGATTCCCTTAAGATTGCATTCTTCCAAATTGTTCTTTGGTAACCATAAAATAGGAGGCCAAGGTCTCATGGAAGGTAAAAAAGAAGAAAAACTCACAAATATACAAGTATAATTCCAACACTGCATTATGTGTAAGTGACGTTCATTAAGTCCTTCCTGGAAAATTCTACAAAAAAATGAGTCCAGTTCATGGGATTCATAAGAAGATGTTATTATTCATAATGTAGTCCACACCAAAGTAAATTATTGAGGTGTTCATACCTAAAATAATAGGCTTACCCAAAATTTAGTTATCCTCTCAAATAATCAGCTTCCAGAACTTTTAAAGGAACCTAATATGGGAAACGCTAATAGTTAGACCATATCTCACATTACCTAGGAAAATCTCAACCCCTTTCTCTTGAGGAAATATTTTCCTAGCTAGAGGAGGGGATGAAGGAGTTGAGAAGAATCAATGTAGAGTTTCTCGGAAGTAGCAATCCTTCCATATATGATCCACAAGTAGATCATCAGCTTGCACTTCTAGTTGGATCACCTTAGAAAAGAGGGTTTGTTGCAACTACTGATGCAGATAATGAATTCACTCTATTTAAAGTACAACTATAGAATGTTTTATCACATCCTTATTGACCTACCATAAATAGTTTCCCAGAGAAGATACCAACCGTTCCACTGCCAGTGGTCTTTCCAGTTATCAAACCTATTCACACTTTAGCCACTACACCCATTCAGGACCTGAATCAGCCAGATATTCTTTGAATTCTCATGAACCACATTGAGTCACTAATTTATCTATTGGAATCAATGATAGTATGACATGGAAAAATACAACAATAAATGAAGGTTTATCCCAAATGGGTGGATCCAAACCCTCCTCCACCAAACTTTGGGAATCCCACATTTCCAATCATCAATGGGTCAGGAGATACGGAGAAACAATTTATGCATTTCGTCTCTCATCGTGATCTTATGATAGAGACCCCCCGAGTAACAAGAAGTAATGAAGCTCAGATGCTTCGTACAATCATTATAGGGGCCAGCATTTGTATGGTATAATGGTTTTCAGTCTTGATCAATTACTATATGGGAAGATTTGGATCAGAAGTTCCTTCTCTAGTTCATCCCAATGTTGAAGAGGAAAATAGTCTTCGATCTCACAAACAATAAGTAAAGGGAGAATTAATGAGTTTCAAATTTTAATTCTCAGTGGAATTTAGTAACACATTCCTTGAATATACCACTCCCTCAATAACAATTAATGCCCATTTTTGTATAAATTCTCCTTGATGAGTTTCTCAAACCATAAAATGATGTGAAATAAACAGGAGTGTTTTGGGATCTAGCCTTGATTGCTCAATAGGTGGGAAACTGTATAGCAGAGACACGATCCAAATCCTGAGTAATCCCATTAGCTCTAGCATGAAGAGAAGGAAAAGTATAGGCCCCCATATTTATTTTTATGTAGGCCAATGTACCCACTCCTACTTTAAATCCCTTATCATACTATAGGGATCAACCTCTTGAGCATTAGAGAAAATGGCCACCTATTCAAGATGATCAAAATATCAAAGGAGGAGATAGTTTGAGGAGTTTAAAAACAAGGTTTGTTCTTTTCTAAATAACCAAGTCCCCACCAACTTCATCTATATTTGGGGAAGAAACTTAGTTCAGTTTCCAAGACCAATGAAACCTAACAAAATATGAGAAGAGGACCTCCCAAACTATTTATCCTTTTATCAATTTTTGGGACACCCCATGAAAGAGTGTTTTGTTTTTATGGACCTCATACAAAATATGGTGGAATCTGGTTAAGTAAGGATGAGAAATTCACTATCCCTAGTAGCATGTGTTACTTCTATTGATCCAGATGAGTAAGGTGAATGGCAGGAAGTCAAAAGTAAAAATTCATATAAATTCAATGATTTGATGGTCAAGAAAATAATCAACTGGACTAATTCCATTATATGAACATAGTTGAAACAATAGACTGTGCCTCCAGCTAGTTCTATTATAGAAAAGTCATCTTCACCAAAATCCCAATCCTCTAAAATCTAATCCGCAAAGAATAAATAGATCCAGAATAATAATTATGGAGTAGAAGAATAAGTGTTTATGTCAAGGCCAAATTTGTCCTTGACCTTCAAAAATTTCATGACAGCTATCTCAGAAGCACGAGCACCACCCTACCAAATGGCACAAAAAGAGTCTACCCCCCCCCCAGGAAAAATCATCATCAGATGAACAATTGGTATTTGAATTTATTAATGTTACTAATTTAATGGATCCCTATACAAATTAGGAGTCATATTATGATACAGAGTTACGCATACTTTATTGGGGAACTGGGTGTGTTTAGACCCAAATAGATGCGGGTGTGTGTTTGGGGAAAATACAAAATGGTCTGAAAGTTGAAAAGTACTTTCACGTCCCCATCATTGTTTCGGCTCAATCTGCATCATTGTTTTTTAAGGGGGAATTGGATATACCCCATGTAGACTGGGCAGTTTATCCCTTCTGTATTTCGAAGGGGGTTCCATAGTCAAATGGTCCAAGTGGGAGATTGTATAGGGTCATGTATTTGTTCAATCGGTCCCCTTAGGATAAAACATCCTCATATGGTCTCCAATGGGTTTATTTGTGGATCCAGAAACACCCAATGGCCTTGGTATTCATGATTCATGGAAAAACATTCCAATGGAAAGTGCACGTTGGACAATTATTTGGCCAACGACACATAAGCACTCCATTGGTCAAGAGGATGGGAGGTTGGGATCATAGCACCCTTTTTGGGGGAATTATTACATATTTAGGGAATCTTTTATGGATACAAGTTGTGGTTTTATGTTCGTGAATCCTTTGTTTATTCCCAAAGAGTGTGTCCACGGGCTACCCTTGGATTGAAATATCATGATAGTGATACATAAATTTGATGCTACATAGGCAATGCTGACATAATCCATTCAATAAGGTGCTCTAGAGTTTATCGTCATCAATATGGGACAAAAGATGGCTTGATGTTGGGATTAAACACATAAGTGGGATTTCTATATATGATCAGGAGAGGAATCAAAGCGCACATATTTCGAGAAACATGGGGCTTACACAATGGGGATACCCATTTTAAAGGACATGATTTGGTAAACCCTTTTGTATGGGAACCCCTTTTGAGACCGGGCCCTCAAGAATGGATCATACATATCATTTTTTGAACAAAAATCAGAGTTCTCATAGTTCAAGATTGGGTTGGGTGGGTCGTGTGGATGTCATGCTCATCACAATCCCTTAATACCATGTGATTTACACTTGGTGTTTGAAACAAGAGGATGTGAGGGATCCAACCAAACACACACCTCCTCTCCCGCTGATGGGAGAGGACAAG
Source organism: Viscum album (assembly GCA_963277665.1). Taxonomy (NCBI): domain Eukaryota; kingdom Viridiplantae; phylum Streptophyta; class Magnoliopsida; order Santalales; family Viscaceae; genus Viscum; species Viscum album. The sequence goes on from OY728125.1 coordinate 59,989,286, forward strand.
CCTACAATAGAAGAAGCAGAGGTGACCATAAAAGAGGTCATAAGACAACAAACCCTTCAATGTGGGATGACATTGGAGGTGGTGTGGCTCGGACCTTGGATGAATGGGGACTACCCTAGTTGTAGTGCCCCAAAATGCATTCTGGGAAAGGGGAGGAATGTCGCCTCTCACCAAAAGGAGAAGTGAATATGATTCCTTTGATTGTTCAATTTTCCTCATTTAATATAAATGAAAGCGATCACCCCTAATCCCTAGAATGGGGAGTTTCACATCAGCATCCCAAATTTGGACTCCAGGTTACCATGAGAATGTAGACATACGGACATACCTAGAGTCCAAACTATTGTTGGGAGAGTATTCGTGACTCTTCATACCATGGGTATGTATACTCAAAGGGGTGCACTGATGCACCAGATAATCTGATCATATAGGTCTGGTGGCTTTAGGGGTGGATTTTAGTTATTGCTAGGGGACCGGTTTGCAGAGGGGCTAAGGAGGACTTGATAGTAATTGAGGGGTGAGATTGGATCTAGAGGGAAGAACTCCCAATGATTCCCCATTCTTCATATTGGTTTCTTATGTGGGATGGGGGAGCTCCATATACCATAGTGGTATGCGGGTAGAGGGGTCATCTGTGTACTGAAGCAGTACACAGTCTTGGTCACGGACCACCATGCACCATAGTGGTACGCGGTACTGGATGTTTTATTACATGCCACTTCAGGTTTCATCTGCATATTTATCCAGTACGCATCACCAGTTTCAATCCTCATAGTGATACACTATGTGGAACGCCATTTCGAAGGAGGGTATTGGGACCTGCTGTTTACGGGAAGTTCATCCTCAGGGAATGTGTGGTTCGTGACTAAACCAATTAGGTTCACAGTCTTCCCATTATTATTTTGTTCCTTCTTTTTATGGTTCGTGGTAGGTTATAATTGCGGAAACATTTTTTGGGATTTGGACATCCCTAATTGTAATGCCACAACCCCATAATCCAAGAGCCGGTGCATTATTTTAATACACTAGCATGATTACAATGAATCAAGTCCCAAAGGACCGATCATTTTAGTAGTCTTGGAAACAAGATACATACATAAGTTCAACATTTCATCTTGAAAATAAAAACAAAACTAAATCATTCAAATAGAAACATTCAAGCTTCCTTGATTATGCCAGCAAGCCACTCATCTCTAACTTATTCATATCCTGGGAAAATGAAACATAAGAGAGTGGTGAGCTCAAATTCATAGTATGAGTAAGCAATATAGTATAATATATAATAAACATTAGGTATGTTGTGTAATTGAAAACATATGCCTTTACCAATAATTAACATGAACACTTTATGGCTGGAATATGAGCTGAGTAAATAATGCCATAATAAAACATATTCATGGGTACTCTACTAGTCGAATAATTACATGTAATATCAATCACAAATCTCATAATGATGGAATGCATAATTCTGGAAATCATAACCACATAGTCAAGGACTCGTGCCAAGACTACAAAATAAGATTTTGTCAAGGCCTTGTGTCAAGACACTAGTTTGTCTCATCAGACACACCGATGCCCCGAGAAGCTATAGCAGGCTCCGCCCGTCACTTACTAAGTCCAATGCATTATTCATATGAAAAGGTTTAAACATAACATAAACATTCGTATTAGAACTAGCATAAGAAATGTCAATACATTATCCATAAACCATGAATGGTATAAAATAACACATCCACAATCAAAAATAACACAAAACCTTCAATAAAGTATGGAAGATTTATATCATAATAAATCAACCATGATCAAGAATAATATCCTGTAAATGATGTTTAAATAGTTTAAAATGATCAGTAAAAAGTTTTGAGAGAAGTATCCCTTTTATAAAAGCATTTGAAAGTATCACTATTTATCAAGAAGCTGTTTAAAGTAGATATTTAAATCAAAGTTTCTCATACCATTTTGTAACTTTTAAAAGGAATTTAAATTTTAAAACATTAATTTCCATATAAATAAAACCTTAAATCCTTTTTTAAAACATGGACATTAATGTGAATGATTTAGAAGAATAAATTTTTAAAACATTTAAAATTGTATTTTACTTTGAGTCCTAACCAAATGAGAGACATTTGAATAATTGAGGTAATAAAAACTTTATAATATCTTGAGAATAAAGGGATTCATGATATACTATATCAATTTATAGTATATACACCAAACAAAAGTGAGTTAGTGCACAACATCAAAGAAGACTCAATGGAATGTAAGTTGAGATGAAATACCTTATAAAGACCGCATCCTTAGTTAAATGATAAATCAATGTCATAATTATGTGTGAAAAATATAAATACCCTCAATATGATTTTATATTCAGAGTAAATCAGTCATTGGTAATGCACACATATTCTTGTAAAAAAACACTAATTAATTGGATGTTTAACTCAATGAATAGAAATTGAGTTAAAATTACTCTTATCAAGTTCATATCGATGACTTGAGAAATTATCAATGGAGTGATTATTTGTATAAAAAGTATATGCGTATAAAGGGGAGTGGAAATTACTATAAAAATAATAAATAGTGATTCCACACATAATCATGGAGTAAAATAATCAATGAAGTATGTGTAAATCCCAATGAGTGGAAATTGAAATTTGACATTCCCTTACCGATTTGGTAACTTACGAAACCTACAACCCATGAAAGAAGTAGCATACAGTGAAGATTTAAATACCCATAAATTAAAGTATATTAAACAAAGAATACAATCACGAGTAGTAAATAAACTACACAAATGGAAATAGTCGCAATATAGCATGAATCTCATGAGAATATGAAATGAGATGAAAACCCATTACCATGATATAATCAATCGAGTCGTATGAACAAAAGTTAATAACCACCAAATAAATCATAGAATACCATGAATATAAACAGATTCATGATAATATATATCAAATGGTAGTACACAATACACCACATGCAATAAATAAGTGGAAAACAGTGGAAATCTCACGGAATTAAAAGTGAGATAAGAAACCCCATACCTCAAGTTCAACTTGTCTTGTATGTTCATTGTTATTCCTGAATAATAAACTTATGTTAATTTATAGTTGATTAATTACATTTTTAAATTTTATTATTCCTTTTATATTACTTATTACCTTTCTATGATAATTAATTAATTATTTGAGTTCATATTGGATATTTTATTGATGTTTGGAACTTGAGTCAAAAATGAACTTGTTATAATTGCAATATGTCCATGTAGTCAAAATCACATTATCTATAGAATTATATAAATAATTTAGATATCATATATATATTATATATCTAGTATATATATTTATTTATAACAGTACATAACATTTGGAGATAAGAAATGAAATGCACCGTTCATAGAGACGGTAAGTCGTACGTACTCATTAACGCAACTTTCATTTCTATTTTGGATTTTAATGGAAATAAAACATATTTATACATAGGTATGTCATAATTACAATATAATATCATATATAATATAATTAACTTAATCCTTTATACATCCCACATAAGGCATTAACAAGTCATATCACCTTCAGGGGGCGGTAGTCCACATTTTCTCGAATGAAATTATCGCATTTACCTATAATGGAAACCCTAAAGGTATATAATAAATGGAAAATACAGAATCATAAAAAAATATAAACATAATATATATCATATATAAATATATTTCCATATTAATGGCCACCATGAGAGGTGGTAGGAGATAATTGAACAATCATCATTTCGCGAGGCATTAGTTTTCCATCCACATAAACAGTGTGTTCTTTACCCATTATATGGAGGTGTGTGTAAGTTTAGTTCAAATAATTCTCATTAAAATGTTCTACTATATTTAGGATACTGTTTTTGTTATAAAATAATGTAATAAAAAGATTTTAGGGGTTGGAGACGTAAAATAAAATAAAATTAGTTAAAAGAAACCATTACCTTTAATTTGGGTAACTCCCTTTGGTTTCAACCAAAAGGACTTCTTTAAGTTCCTTCTACCTAAGGTAATGATTCTAGGTTTAAGATAGGGATATTTAGAGCTTAATTGAGTAGGTTTTGGTCTAGCCATGGGGCTTGAGAGGTGTGAGTAATGGGTTAGAAGAGGTTTCCTTTTATAAGGGAGAGGAGGGGCTCTTTATGAAAGTTTGAAAATGTTATTTTATTATAAAATTATCTTCATTTTCAAAAATTCCAAACCACATTACAGACAATGATAAGATGACTCATGTTCGAAATAAAATCATCCCAAAAGAACTGGGCAGGTTTTGGATTTTGGTTTAATATTAATAATCTTATTTATTTAAATCATTTATTAATGAGGTGAATACTGCATCATTATTGTGTCATAAATAATTTATTTTATTTTAATTATAAACATTATAAAAAAACAATAATATAGGAAATAATTTTATCTTTCCAATGAATATTTATAGTTTAAAATATGACTTATATAACCCCATGTAAAAATTGATATACTAAATTATATTTGTTAATTTCATTTTTGTCTTTGTTTTACGTTAATTGAAATGATGTGTCATTATCACTCTTAAGTGGCTCCATGGGATCCCAAAATCGACCCAAGGATACCCATGGTCATCCATGACTAATCCAATAAGGGTTGGACTACTGTTAAGTTAATTTGGTATTATTATAATATTCTTTTTACCTTGAATTATCCTATTTACATTTAACCGCGGTAACTAAAAGTCAAAAGTTATTATTCACCAAAAATTATTTTTTTCTTATTGAACCACATTTTACTTACTAATAACAACCATGTATGTCGGATTTTCAAAATTCAATTCTAATAAGAGGTAAAATTTCATTTATATGAAAAATTCAATTTTTTAACTACTACTAAGTGGTTTTACTATTCATCAAAAATTGATGTTTTTTTGGAAAAGTACCAAAAATTCATCATAATATATATTTGATATTTCGAATTAAAAAATTATGTCTATTTTTCTAAATTAAAAACATAGAAGTTAAATTAATTAATTTTAAAAAAATTCCCATTGTCAAAACAAATTGCTTGTTTTTAAGAAACAATAACTATCAAAAGATTGACACTTGTTTATGTATAATTTCAAAGTTAAATTATTTCTAATGACCAACATTGGATTATATGGTAATAATATAATCTAATTGTAATTCCAAACCATTCAAATGTTAAATTTAACACCATAAATTATTTTGATTAAAAACGTTGTTTCCAATTTAAATTTAGCATTGATCACTATTCACCCAAATATGAAAGTTATCAGAAAAACACAAAAACAAATTATTGAAACTAAATTTTTATGACCCGGTTCTAACTAAAAAATTTATTTTGTCAAATTGAATATATAAAAGTGTCAAATATTGTATTTAAAAAGGGTTCTCCATTAAAAGGCGGTAAAATTACATTTTTGGAAAAATACCCCCTTTATCTGAAAAAATGAAAATTTTCTTATATTGTGTCTGCGAAACACATTATATGGATGTTAAAATTATGTGGAATATAAAAAATTCAAAATTCAGTAAAAACTATTCATAATTGCTTTTGAATAGCTAGTTTGGTTACTTGTCGTGTGGTCGAACTTGGTGTTGTGTGAGGTGCAAGCTATTGAATTACTTTAAAGAGATAATGTAGTATGAAACCATTAGGTGTTACATTTTTTCCTCCTTCAATAAATTGCATCCTCATAATTTAAGCTCGAGATTGAAAACTTGGGTTTTGAGATTTCAAAATAACCTAGTTGAAATTCCACATAGAAAATTGTTTAATGAGGTCAATATTTTAAAATAAATAAAGGTAAGTATGAAGGTTACCGAAAATAACACATATTGGGGTTCCATGTAGAAAATCATGGATATAGAAGAGAAAAATAATCATCAAGTTCTAATATAGAGTGATTGAGAAAATTATTAGGAGAAAGTTAACAATCTGAAAGCCATAAACTTGTGGTGGGTTGAAAGGTCTTCGATAACCTAGTTGGAAAAGTAAATGGGACAAATTTTTGTTTTAAGTTTCTTTTCATAAATTGGAGGAATTTATTTATTATATTAACTAAGATAATATGGCAATATACTTACTTTACAATTATATATTCATCCTTTAATACATTTATTTGGTAAAGTCATCTTTTCTTCAAATGATGAGGATTCAAGATGACTTGGTCACACCTGAAGCGCTAGAATCATCTTCTAGTGAATCACATGATCCTCAAAGGATAAACTGTATATTTCCCTTGTCTTTAAATATTAACCAAAACCAAAACGATTAGTACAGGATCAGACGATCCCCAAAAAATATAATCCATTAAAGAAATAAATACTAATATTAATTTCTAAAATTAAACAAACAATACCCGAAGATCAAAAAATACCATTCATTAAACAATTGTCCTTAAAATAATTTAATATAATCCAAACTAATATTGAATCCCAAAACATTGAAGAATTTGATTACGTAGTCTTCCACAATAAATCTTATCATTTATCTCCAAATAAAATCGACTACTCTTAAAGTCAAATACTTAAAAGTAATTAACCGAATCAGATATTCTCTATGATTGGTTAATCATTTCCATAAATAAACTAAATTTCTAAAATTTTACTATAAAAATTACATTCTTCCAAAATAAAAAATCCACCATTACTCCTCAAATCAAATCTCATAGTATTCTATTTTCCTTAGGTATATAGTGTTAGAAAAAGAGCGAACATATTCCAAAATAACATTTATCACATAATCACCAAATCATTTTCCTATAATAAGGATAAATCATAACTTTCCAAAATCAATATATTATTGATCCATAAAATCATTTACCTAAAAAAAATTAGTCATACAAACCAGGATCTTTACGTAGTCTAGTGGTAGGAGATAAATCACAGTTGTACTTCGGCTGTGGGTTCGATTCCCGCATCTTTGTCTGACGTGACATGATGACACATGGTCTACATGTTTTTCTTTTTCAAAAACTATATAATTTTATAATATTCCCAAAATTGAGATAGATTCCTAAAAAACCATAACATGATTTAAACACAAATGTTATCTCGTACCTCAAATTTTCATCCAAAAAATTAATAACCTATAATTTCCTCAAATTCGAGGATCATATAATCCCAAATGGTTCATTATAACTATATCCACAAAATAAGAGGAAATTATTCCTCATATATAATTTTCACAAAACAAACTGCATGGTTACATATACAATAGAGTAGTCTTCGAAAGTAATCACATACTTTTAAACATTTCTATATCCATTTATTTCCACACAGATTCTTCCTTGACAGAGAGGTTATCATATAAAATAGGGCATTGACTTAGGTAATGCCAAGGTCCATTACATTTACAAAAAATTACTATAATTGCATTCTTAAGATCATTTTTTTTCTTCCATAGTACTGTGGAGACCCAAAGCATGAAGTACATTGACATTACATTACTTTTGCGAAATACGTAATACCTGGAAAAAAACAGATGCCCAAAGACCGTATTTGTTTAGTATCTTTGGAAACTCAGAACATAATCTTCTAATCATGGTGAAAGATCTTCAACATCTCCCATAAAGATCTTCCCCTTTTGTTTTCTTACCTATAACCTTTCTTTATATCCTAGGGAAAAGAAAACATAAAAGGGTGAGATCAAATTAACAATAATGGTAAACATAGAGAAAATAAAACAAACCATATACATTTGAAATTAAAAACATGAAAATAAAGTTTAAACATCAAAATATTGAGTTGTGAAATAAATATTGGCAGTACATAAGGCATAGATCACAAGGAATGACAATCATGATAAAATATCATGGTAATAAAAAATGTAATTGTGGAAAACCATTAATCACATGATATTATTTCCATAGTAGTTAAGGAATTTCTTCCAAAACCATCATAGTGGACAAATTCCATTACTGAACCCAGATTACTTGCCATCCATCCCTATATTACTGAACCAGATTTTATTTTCATTCCATCCATGTTTATCTCATGAGACATAAATCTTTACCCAATTAATTGGAGGGATATATAGGTTCCACCCATCTAATAATGAAATCATTCTTTCATGTGCCACAAAATAGACATAAATCATTAATCATAACCCAATGAATAAAATGTGTTTCATAAACATCATCCCATCATATCATAATCCATATAAAACAATGGATATAATTTCATCATAAACAAAATAACAACATTTAATTAATAGATACATTATTCTTGGAACATAACCATATTAAATAATTTCATCATAGATGGAAAATAGTATTGATAAATCACATGAAATGAATTCTTGAGCAAAATATCTTTTCTTCATTCAAATCATTTGATTTTCTCCAAATGATGTGAAATTTTAATAGAAAATTTTTTTGCTGAAAATAATCATGAAAAATTTTAGTTGAATATTTATGTAAATATGGAATTATAAAATTGTAAAAAAAAATTCATGCCGTATAAGTTAAAAAGACATTCCCCTCGTAGTTTTGCTGGAAAAGTCAAAAAGTACCTCGTATATTAAACAAAAGAAAGATTCTTTCCATACATTGTGGTAAAATTCAAAAAGGGTAAAAATTTCTTTAAAAATACATGGAATAATGGTAAAAAATTTATGAAACCATTTTTAGAAAACATGGACATGGATGATAAACAAAACCCCAGTAAATACTTAAGAATAAACAATCTCAGATAAGAACGAGATTTGAATAATTATACCTTACCATTTATGATCGGTGGAATCATAAGTTTTATAAAATAAAGAAACTTAAATTCATATTTAAATATAATATCCTTAATAATAAATATCATAAAAAATCATGGGAAGCATAAACACGATACAAAAGAAATAAATGGTGATTAAGGTATATGTCTCATAGAAATAAAAGTGAGATGAAATAATCCCTTAACATATGTCCAATTACTCTTGTATGTGTACAAGACTCTTGTATAGTTAGTTTAAAAATATTATTAACTTTTAAAAGAACAATAATAATATATATCATTCACTTAAGACTTTATATTACCCGTTCTTTTGTCAATTCCATGTTAAAGCAGCGTTTTGGGTAAAATAATTTCATTTATCGTACGTGTTTGGACTTGTTGTTCTTGATATTATTACTTATATCATGATTTCATTACTTCTAGAATGTAAAAAATGATTTATATATCATATATATTCAGTATATATGTATAAAGATAGATAAATGAAATAAAATACATCGTTTATAGAGATGGTAAGCCGTACGTACGCATGAACTGTGTTTTCCTTTCCTTATTGACTTGACTGGAAGTAAATAGATGACATAAATGTATATATACATAATTTTAATAGCATTATTATGTCATATATTTCATTATTATTCATTATATATACTTTATAATCCTTCGTGAATGGTTAACATGGAGAATGAATCTCATTGCGTCGTGGAGATGGTAATTCATACGTACGCTCGAGCGATGATATCGTTCCCATAGTTATTGAATGGAATTAGTGTAGATGGTATAATATCTCAGAATTAGTATCATGTTATAATAATCATATATATTTATTATTTCCACCATTATTCCAATCCATGTAAGCTAGTGATGGAAAAACATATTACACTACGACGTGGAGACGGTAAGTCGAACGTACGCACGTGCCGTGATTTCATTTTTCAAAGGATGGATAGAAGGTGAAATAGGGTTCTTTTATATTTATAATAACATATTAGTATATTATTGATACATATGTTATTACTTTATAATGAAACCAATAAATAAGAGGAAGTTGAAGATGGAATAAATTTCAAAGAATTGGTAAAGGATATTACCTCTTCTTCGACCCGCCTCTTCTAAACATCCTCTTAGGGCACTAAATCTGGTCTTTTAAGAAGACCAGGACCACTATTATGTTTATAGGTAAGTGGAGAAGAGATAATTATAGGGTTTGGCCGGGTATGAAGGCTCAAAATTTTTTGAAGAGGAGAGGGATGAGATGCCCTTTTATAAGGGAGCAGAGGGGCACTTTTCAAAACCTCCAAACATATTAATTTATAATAAACTCAAACCCCACATAAAAACTTCCAAAGTGAATCAAATTCGTATATTAGGTAATATAGGGTTGTAATATAATTAACCTATAAAATTTAGAAATTTTTTGTTTTTATTTTAAATCTTATCATTTTGATTTATCCTTATTTAATCAATTTAATTTTATTTGTGGTAAGAATATTCTAAATTTTAAATGTTTATAAATACTTGTGTGTTGTAAATTGTCCATAATTGGATACTTTATGACATTTTCGACCATATAAATTTCAATTTTTAATTTTTAAATATTTTTGTGATTTTGAAGCAATTTAAAAAGATGTTATTTTTATAAAATATCAATTCTGTCAATTTTGATACTATTCATTTATTTGAATTTAAATAAAATCCACAGAGAAGATATGTTCGAACCAAAATATTTAATAGATTCTTAAAATGTAATATTTATCTATAAAATTTTTATAGAACATTAATTATTTCAATTAATATTTATTTTAATATTTTCTAAACCATTTATTTGATATTTCTATTAATAAAATAATTACTAAAACATTTTCGTATAATTATTTAATATTATTATTTGATGCATAAAAATTAAAAATAAAATATTATGATGAATATAAATCTAAAATATTTTATAATAATACTTTTAGTCTAATTTATCTTCTAAAACACTCAACTCTTAAAATGATATGTTTAGTAAATTATGAAGGTGACAACTTTGACATCATTTAAAAATAATAATATAAATTTCATAATATGTTTTATAAGGCTCCAAATGGTCCACAAGTCGACACTTGGATGATTAGGGTATAAATATACTCTACCAATAAGGTTTGGTCAAGTTTATGGCAATTTTGATGGGTATTAGTATTTTAATAAAAACTAGATTATAGATTTTTCACTAAAAAAATAATTTCTTCATCATTAATGTATAAGCTATTAAGGTAATTAAATATTTCTTAAAAATCATGAATAATTTACCATGATGAAGAAAAACATTTTATCTTTCAAATGAGTATTTATAATAGAATTTATATTATGTATATCCTTATATTAAAAATACTTTTATTATTAATGTCTGAGGGAGACATGTTTCACTATCTTTAAATAAAATAAATTAAAGGTATTAATCACATCCAAGTGGGTTACAAAAGACACCATTTAAACCCAAGTATATTTTAAGATGAAATATAATCATCCAGTTATATCAATACAAGTGTGAGGGTAATTTTATAATATTATTGTTACCCTTAATTTCCTAATTTACCTTTAACTGCTGTAAATAAAATTTACCATAGTTACTATTCATAATGACTTAAAATAAAAATTATCCTAACAACATAATTTGGGCCTAAGGATTACAAATGAGGAATTCATTTATACAAATTTAAAACAATTAAGTTTGAGTATTTAATTTAAAATTAATCCCACTATTGAGAAAAGAAGTTTTAAAAGTTAAAACATTGCAAAAGATTGGAATGTTTTTACCTATGAATTAAATGTAAAATTAATGTTAGTGACATAAATTATATTTAATGGTAAAAAAATTTCAATTTATACTTTAGAACAATTAAATATTTTAATTTTTCCATATAAATTATCTGGATGAAGAAATTTTTTTTAATTAAAATGTGGCGTACTTTTACTATTCTTCAAAATATGAACGTTATCAAAAAAAATAAAAACTTTATCCAACATAAATTTTAATATCCTGATTCAAAAGAATAAGTTAATTTTGTATAATTGAACTTATAAATTTATTAAAAATTATATTTTAAATGGGTGCGCCATCAAAATGCGGCAAAAATTACATTTTTTGAAAAATACTTATTTTAACTGAAACATTTATTTTGTTCTCATAACACGATCTAGAAAATGTGTAAAATAAATGATAATGTAATAAAATTTAAAATTTATTTAATACTATTCATAAAGGCTAGTTCATGATAATGTTATAATAATATCTCATTTAGTGAAACTTTGTATTGCGTACAACACACGCTATCGAGGAAGGTCGCTCTTGCGTGTAATGAAAGCGAAGTCGGTGATGCGTGTAGGGAAAGCTTCCTTTGGTGTTGCGTATATCATATTCAAAATATAGTTCAGTTATAAATTGATTAAAATCTATACTTGGTGTTGTGTAAAATAAATTTTATTCAAAAGAACT